>OY728166.1:408218859-409548778 GCA_963277665.1 Viscum album
GTTACATGGTTGGTGCATGGTTAGTAGGAACTGTGAACCCTAACCATGCATTCCAAGAGGAGGGGTTCACATCTTAATGTAACTTTGCATGGGATAGGAAAAAGGTTTTGGCCTTGGATAAGGCCATACCACCCAAAATTTGCATAGTTTTTCAAAATGTGACATGGAGTCCGCTTATAAAGAGGATGGAGTATGGTTGACACATGACTTGGACAACTTTTTGGACAAACTGTGTGCCCCTTTAAAAGTTGGTCTTTGCCCATTTCCCATATAGGTCCATAAATATTCTAACATAGTATTCTACTATATTCTTTCTCCAATAGTCCTAGTGATGTTCCAAATCTTCCTAAACATTCCAAGTATCAATATCAGACATTTATAAGTCATTTGGAGCGTTGTTGGTTATGAATTGATGATCTGGGTGATTTTAACACTCATATTGTATCCATTTTTTATATCCGGGATTTTTTATTTTTTTTATTATTCTTCTAAAGGAATAAAATCCACTTTTTATAGTGGATCTTATATTATGGATTCTAAGGTTATTGAACCCATATCAACGTCTATGGTTGAGAATGTAGTTGTCTTCAAAATCAAGGTAGGTGGTCTACAAATATATCCATTAATCATGTTGTTTGTTTATGTGTTGTTGTGCTATTGGTTCCTTCTTGTTGTGATTTTGATTATGATAGTGATAAATAAAAAATTATATGGTTAAAAAAATAATTAAACCCCTCATGATCTATATAGGATGAATAGAGGATGTCTATACTGGGAAAGAGTCCACCCATGGGGTGTTCCGAAATCGTGAACATGGGATTGGATAAGTGAATATCAATTTGAAGGGACTATGAGATAAAACATATGATAGATATTTTTAGCATGTTAACATTGGTTTTATGAATAAACAAATATGAGATTTTTGTTTTGTTTGTTAACTTGAATTTTGAAATGAAATTGATGTTTATTGTGCTTAATTAATAACATCACATAAGGGGTTGTTTCATATAATGTTATTGTGTTAACAAGTTATGAAATATAAAAGGTAAATATATTAATGGGTTAAGGTGTGAAGATGATTTACACATTGAACGAACTATAAGATGGGAATTTTTTGTGTATGAAATGAGTATGGTTTAGGAAATGGTATATGTGGTAAATGATTAAAGAATAATGTTCACATGGTTTGGTGGTTTGTGTGGGTTATTGTAAAAGAGGATCTACACCCATGGGTCATTTTAGACTGAGGCTCTAAACCCCTCCCCCTTTAATGAATTAGTTATGAGGTTGGAATGAGGATATATAACCCTAACTTTTGCATGAGGTGAGATTAATTGGAACGAAGCTCTGAGGTAAGTGTTATGTGTTTTTTTGTGAATGTTTCCCTTAGCGATATAGGGAGCATGATACTTCCAATTATGTATTGTTTATGTGACCGACATTGGATGAAGTGTATTTTATGAAATTGATAGCCCATAGAATAAATTGTGAAAGTGGATAATGTGAACCTTGTTATCTAATGAAACCCATTTTATCACTTGTTTATCTCATTACTCATTTCAACTCTCATACACTATTTTTTTAGACTAGATATTTTTTAGACACCATTTGTGGAGGGAAACTGAGTTGTACTCGCACCTTGAGCAGGTATCCATTAGTGTGAAATTCTTGCATGCAATTAACCGATATCATGATTATAAAACATGGAAACATGAGGATATATGACGTAATATAAATTTACTTAATTTACTAAATTTAATGAAATAAAATCTTTACCATGTTATTCTACCTATAATTAAAAAAATTATAATATGAAAATATCATGGATTTTTCGGGCATCCCTATCAACTTTTCTGAATGTCAAATATCATTACATGAATAAATTTACAAATATTTCTTCTATTGTGAGGTTAAATTATTTTATAAATTTTTCATAAGTACTGAACAAATAAGATTTTTCTTCTAATTTTTAAAAACATCCAAGCTTACCTAGAAGCTTATAGGATGGAAGTTGTGCTTCACCTTTTAAAGAAAATTAAACTAACTCAAAAACTTGTTGAAATGTATTTTTTAAAATATCTATAAATATTTTGAATATAATCACATCTGAACCATCTACTATATTAAATTATATAGAATAATAAAATTATCTTATGATTTCTAAATAATATAAATCGAAATTCTCAATTTGTATAAATATATTTTCCTAAAATTTAAATTTAAAAACTATTTTTTAAAAAAAAATTATAATTTTCACAACACAACATCTCAATCATTGTTTTATTTATTACTTCATTCTTTACAAAATTTTATATTGGATCCATTATACTAAAGTAGATACAGAAAATGAACTGTCTGGAGTGAAAAAGATGATCAGAGGAATTCCAAAATTTTAGACTATGTAATAAATAGGGTGTCGAGGGTCAAGAGAATCATTTCAAAATTAATGTGGTAGAAGGGTGACCCAACCCATATATATAGGCACATAGATGAACATTATTTTCCTAAAATTTAATAGCTCATATTGGAAAACATAATCTAAAAAATGGTTGATATTAAATCCTCAAGTGATTTAATAATTATCTAAACTATTTTTTATTATAGAATTAATTTATTGTAGTAAACAAAAGTGTGATTATAAAAACATTTATATTTTTAATTTTTTTTTAAATTAACAAATATGAAGAAACATATAAACCCCTAATCAATAGATAATTAAAAAAAATGATTAAAATAATACTTCTTGAAGTAAAAAACCTAGATTTTTTATGAATGTTTTATTGAGTAATGTGTTATTCTTGGTTTTTATAAAAGAAATTGATTCCAATGAATTTTTATAATAAAAAAATTACCCATAAAAATTAGTAATAATATTGAATCTGGATATTTTTTTGAAAAAAATAATTCACTATGAAAATGTTTTTTTAAAAACATTGATGCTGAAAAATTTATCAACATTTTTATTCAGAAATATTAAAAAATAAAAAAAATAGAAAATTTATTGGGAAACTATAAAATATTTAATTAAATGATTTTATAAAACACATAATCTATATCCCCCCTTTAAAAAGTTGTTTTTTAATATAAGTATATTGTTAAACATTAAGTATATATGAATGATCATTTTATCATTCTTATCTTCTATTGAATATATTAAAATCTATCATAACTATGGTGTTTAGTAGAAATATATGCTAGTTGTTATTGTTTTTTTATGATTTGTAAAGTGATATCTTTTTTACAATGTAATTATAAAGGAAATTATCTCTTATATCAATGTTTATTTCTCTTGATTGATGTACTATTTTTTTAAATAAATAAATTTCACATGTGTTATCACACAATATTTTAGTTTTACAAAAACTCATACCATAGTCTGTGACTGTGTGTTGTATCCACAACAATTTAGAACATAACATCCAGTTACTAAATATTTAGTTTCAAAACTGGAAAGTGCTACTAAATATTGTTTCTTATAATATGAATAAAATAAACATTCTCATAAGAAATTACATGTTTTGGAGTTGATTTTACTATCCATTCAACAATCACTATATTCTTTATCTGAAAAAAATTCAAAATTCAAAATATTTATCAAAGAATAAAATAAACCAAATTTTATAGTTCCCATAAAATAATGAAAAAATTACATCTTTATGTTGTGACTTTTTGGATTTTCTCGGTATCTAGCACATAATAATATTGAAAAAATTAAATCTTAATTACTAGTTATTAATTAATATAGACTCCAAATCATCCCTCTATATATCTTCAAATCAACTAGTTTCCTAGATACATAAATATATAATGCATTTGAGGTTATAATAGGAGTACTATTACTTTTAATGTTTTCATATCCAAATTTCATAAGAAGATATTTTATATACTTATATTGAGATATAAAACATCATTTTAGTTTTTCTACTCAAATTTTAATCCCTAGAAAATTTGCGAGTTCTCCCATAATACTCATTTGAAACTCACACCTCATATGATTTTTAAAAGAATCAATTAATGATTTCTAATATGAATGAAATATAATGTAACTGCTACAAATTTGAACAATGATGATGTTTTTAGAAACCTATTTTATAAAAAGAGTTGGATCCACATCTCCCTTAACAAATTTTATTTATAATGAAAATCCATTTAACTTTTCATACAGAGATCTAGGGGATTATTTTAGTCCACAATGTTTTTTATTATGTTTAAAAATATGTTTTTATGGTTTTTATTTTTAAAAACAAGGTTTTGTTCTACATAAACATCCTCTTGTACAAATCCATTATGATATTCACCCTTCCAATAAATTTGAAATAGTTAGAAATTTAAGAATGATTCATATTCTATATGTATTCAAATATAATCAATTCTAGCTACCGGTGTATAATTTTCATCATAATATATTCCTTTTGTTGATAATTTCCATTATCAACAAGTCTATCTTTATTTAAAACAATTATAACATTTTAAACACATTTTTATTCAGAAAAAAACCATTTTCTCCCATTTGAAAAGTATATATAGGTCATATAACCAAAGTACAAACTTGATTCTCCTCAAATTCATTCAGTTCATCTTACGTTTCATTTCTCCAATACTCCTCAAAAAAAGAATCATCATGATTCTTAGGATTGAATTGAGAAAAAAATGAATAAAATTTAATTTCTTTTCTTAATGAAATTAATGTTCTAATGGCTTAAACTACATTACCAATGAATTAATGGATAATATTATTCCAAAGAATGCAATAATTATTTTTATTTACAAAAAACTGTTCTTAAGAAATTGTGGAAATTTTTCTTTAGGTATAACTAAAAAATTATATACTTCATTTGTTATCTCATGATATGAAATTTATAGAAAATAATGATGATATGTTTTTGAAATAACATATGAGGATTCTAGTTGAGGTTGTTTGAAAATAAAATGATTGTTTTCATCAAACTTAATATGTACTTTTTCCTCAACAGAACATGTTTTTTTATTAAAAACTCTATATTCTTTACTATATGTAGCATAACCTAAAAATAACCCATCATCAGATTTTGAAAAAATATTAATAAGTTATCCATAGTATTCAGAATGAATATATTGCATCAAAAAACATAGAAGTATTAAATTTTTTATTTCTATCGGATCCATAACTCATAAAAAGTTTTATTAATAAAAGTTATTATCAAAACTCAACTTATATAATAACATGAAGTATTAACTGCTTCATCCGAAAGATAATTATAACTTGTGTATTCACTCAGTATAGTTTTATTAATCTTTTGAAGAATTTTATTTTTTTCAAATAATTCATTTTTCTGTGGAGTTTATAGTTATGAAAAGTTAAGTATGATAACTTTTTTACCAAAAAAATGTTCGAAATTAAAATTTAAAACTTCTTCACCATGATCACTATGGATATTAATCAAGGATAATTTTTTCTCATTTCTTAATCTGGATTCAATAGTTTTAAAACAGTGGAAGGCTTTATACTAATATTCTATAAAATAGACCAAAGTATATCTAGTGTAATCATCATCTAAAACATCCTCATAAAATTTTCCACTAATAAATATAGAATTTTCAGGACTAAATATGTCTATATATACTAAATTTAAAGAATCAAAAGATGAGAACTCACTAATAGATTTAATACTTAACTTTGTTACATTCCGAATTGAGAAGAATCACAGACATTAGAAGTATAAAATCTATATTCTGGTATATCCTGAACTATTCCTGTATTATATAAAATAGCTATACTTCTAATATTATAGTTTTATAATAATCCATTCCATAACCAGGATTTATCTTTAATTACACTAATATAATGTAGACATTCTCTCCTTAGGTATTCTATGTTTTATATGTTGACATTACTCTGTCGATTCCAGAATGAATAATTTAATCTTTAGAACTATGAATAATATATTTTTCATTCTTTAACAGTAGAGAATATACCTCATCACATAATTCACCAATTCTAATAAGGTTGTTATTATGTCCTAAAAAATATTAAATCTTTTACAAGAAGATAAATGTTATTTATACAATTGATGTTTACTTGTGTATTGTCTTCAAATGTTTCATTACCACCTTTCATCTTTATAATCTTATTAACGATATCTTTATTTCTAGACATGTTTTTGGAGTAACCACTATCCATGTACCAAAAAGTTTTGTAATTGGTATATTATTTATTTTATTAAAAATAAAAACCTAATCATTTGGAAACCCAAACATTCTTGGGTCCAGTATTATCAAATAATAATATTTTTGAAATCAACATTTTTACAACTTTTATACATTGCGAAAATTTTAATTATATTGAAAAATAATATTTTTGAAATCGTAAGGATGAATCATTTTTTTAAAGACCATTTGTATTTTTAGTGCCCACTACTTTGACACTCAATGATAAAATAGAGAAATTTATGGAACAAAGTTGTTATTATTAAAAAAATCATTCTATTAGAAGAAACCCATTCTCAAATATCTCTATGAGTTCTAATATAATTATAAATTTTATTGATGTTTTCATTTCCAGTGGAAAACATTGAAAAATACTTTTCAAAATATATATTTCAAATTTTATCTTCACAAAAATGCTTTTATCCTCATTAAAATTTATATTCAGACAAATATTTATAACATCATTTTTAAACTTGATTTCTAGAAATTAGACATTTCAATATCTTCTAAGATATTACCTTTTTAAAATTTATTTTTATCATGTTCTTTAGAAAGATCTAATATCTCATTCGTTAAAGTATATATCTATGAATTTTCATTCATAATTTTTTCATATAAAACTTTAATTTTTTTAGAAATCATACAATTTTTATTTTCAAGTAATTTTTTATATATAGAAACATCTTAAAAACTCATTAATGAATAAATTTGTTTAGATGAAGAAGATTCTTCATCAGAATATATAGAGAAATTTTCATCATTACTATCAAGGTAGTTACAATTTAAATTATGTTTTGTATGATATTTTGGAGTTACATTTTCTATGTATCCTTTTTTTTCCTTTAGTATTTCTATATAGAGCTTGAAATGTTTCTGACCTGAAATTTTATTATTTGATGAATTATTGAGAGAAATATCAAATCCACTTTAACTCCTAGTATATAATTATTTTAGACATATTTTCCTTGTGTTTATAATATTTTTTATAATTATGATCACAAATTATTTCTTTCTAACCTATTGTTTTCATCTTTGAAAAATCTGGTCTAATATGTCATTCCGTCTTATACTGATAACATATCACTTATGAAAATTACTTTTTATTACCTTTTCCCTTGTGACTCTTCTTTATATATACTAAAAATATTTCATTTCCAATATCTTGTATATCCTTATTACAATATTATCCAACATACGTTTTGACTGTTCTAATGAACTATAATTTGACCCAACAAAATTTTTCTCCATTCTCAAAAACATCAAAACCTTCTCAACTTATTGAAATTTATTTGGAATAATTGATAAAGTTATAAAAGAAAATCCACCATTTTTATTTTTCATTTTTTTGAATATTTTTCCAGTCTTCCATCATATTTTATTAGCGTTCTAATAAGATTACAAAGAGTTGTATTTTTAATCCTTTTGTTTCATCCAAATTATTTCAATTTAATTCCCATTAACTATATTTGATCTCAATAATTTATCCACTAAAATTCAATATTCACTATCATAATCTTTGTGAGATTATAAACCATTTATAATAGTCATTAACCTTCGGTGGATTTATTAACAGATTCTACAGGTAAAAATCCAAAATCTTGCTAATCATCTCTTAGCATAGATATTATTGTTTCAATAACATTAGAAGTGCCAATATGTGTCACCTGAAACTTCTTAAATACTATATAAGAAGCTTCAAAAGATGATATCTTAATATTGATGTTTCTTTCCATATAATATAATAGAGTATTCCTTACTCTCTAATTCAACTAATTTTCTAACTTTTTTAAATCAATAAAATAAGTTATTTCCTTCTCTGGAATATTATAGTTTCCATTAAACATGATGAAAATTTCCACAATAGTATTAATGATTTAATTTTTCATCCTGTATCTCTGATATTCATAATAATTAGAAAAAACATTATTGGGTTTCTAGGAATCAAATTCTTAAGATAAAAAACATTTAATCCTATCATCTTATAGAAATATAAACTCTTTGTACAATGCATGTTAGTGTAATAACAATTTATAACCAAGTAGTTTACAAAAACCTTAAAATTATAGTAGATAAAAAATTAAAAACTCAAAAATTGTATTCTTATAACATTATCTGATACCAATGGAAGGATTGTAATGGTATATGGTAACTAAAATATGGGGGTGAATTGTAGTTTAAAAATTTTAAACTAAACCAAAATCCAAAACCAGTTTTTTCAAAAACAATCTGATGATCATAGTACACATATCAAATACTAATGTTGTTTGATATATCAGAGTTATAAATTTGGCTCCCATAATATATGATAAAATAGATATTAGATATATAAGTAAAAAAATTAAAATTAAAATGCATGGTGAAATATAAAACATATAGAAATGCGTAATATAAAAGCTTATAAAAAAGTCATAATGACATACATGATTTATAAAGGTAATTATACCCTATTAAATTATGATTTAAGGAAGTCTGAAATCCTAAATTAAGATATAAATAGTTTTCAACCAAACTATAAAGGTATATCTTTCCACCCAAAGAAATACCTTGATATTATTATAGCAATAATTCTCTTTTCTAAAACCATAGATGTCCTAGATAAGATGATCAGTGTCAAAATTGTTTTCTTATTCCTAGAATCTGTTGATATGAAGAATCAGAATCACCTATCTTCCTATCATCCAAAATCCCACAATCTAAACAACAACCAAAAAATAAAATATGTTCTAAGAATTTATCAATTCCTTACTCAGAATCCATAGTATTATAACTCTCTAAAAATTTACAAACTATAAGAATGAGATGTTTGGGAAGAGAAAAATAATATATGTTTTGAGTTTCAAATTCATCAGCTCCCAATTCCATGAATGATATAAAATTTATATAAATCCCTCAAATGGATGTATTTCAGTGAGTCTACTAGTTTGTTACAATGGCCTCAGATGTTATTCACTTAACAACACATCAAAAAAGCTCCATCTAATTTCCTTTTGGTAGCACCAATATAAGTCTAGAATCAATTGTGTCTAATATAAATAATTCCAATACTAAATTGATAAAATTTTGTTAATACAATGATCTAATATATTTTAAATCCAATTTACTAAACTATGCACAGTCCAATGAATCTAAAACATGTCTATTATGATGCCTATTATTATGATCAATTCATTATAAATTTCATTATTCAATACAATGTATAAGCCAGTAGTCAATCTGATTGACCGGAATCTAAGTCATTCAGATGGATCAGATTAAAGAATATGATGTTTATATTAATTTTTATAATAACTATTTTTTTGTATAAACTTATGTTTTAAAAAAAATCATTCTAAAACACATGGGATATATAAAGTTAGTAAAATTAGGTTTTAGTAATTTTTATTTTCGAAAATAAGGAAAGGAATAGTATAAATTATACTTTCAACTCAACGCAACACATGTGTGAGAGTTTCATTCCTTGATAGAAAATAAAAATGTGGTTAATGGTTTTTCAATCATTATAATAACATAAAAATATATTAATTATAAAAAAATTTTCGTTTTAATATGTTATAATTAAATTTTATTAAGAAAAAGTTCACATAATTAAAAATAGGATTCAGAAAGGAGTAATAAGAAATTTATACCTAACATACTAGATTATCTATATTGTCTAGGGTTTTAAACCATTTAAGGATGGAATTTAGAGATGGACAAAACATATTGAAAGTTTATTGTAATCTTTAATATAATATTAAGAATATTTTTGAATGAACTACGTGTTTTTTTTGTGGGGTAAGTGAGGAGAGGAGTTACCATTTTATAAGTGAAATGGGGTGAGATTTTTCTAAATAACTAAAAAAATTATAATGGGAATTAATTCTAAAGGGAAGTATCTTCAAAATTTATAAATAATGAAGAATAGATTAGATAAGGTCTTGGAATCCTCAGATACTCATTTTCCCACATTTTTTAAACATGTTTCAATCCTTTTAAAACATGTTTTTTATATTTTATGTTTTGGATTTTACCTTACAAACATGTTTTTATCCAAGTAATATATATTTCATTTTTGATACATGTTAATATTTATAAAAAATATTCATATTCTAAACCAGAACATAGGCTTCATATAGTGTAATTAAATATTTAGATAAGAGAATTTATTTTAAAATTAAATATTTAAAATATATAAAAACTATTTTGTAGAAAATTGATTTTATTAACATACATTGTTTTTAATCTAATATAGAATTTATTAACAATTTAATGAGTTAAATTTATATAGATATATAGGTTAAAAAATTATATTACAATAACATTTTATAAGGGATTAATGTTCTCAGTCTGGCTGATACACTTCTTTTCATGCATGCTAAACTGGCTTGGGAGATCCACGAACATCGAACCACGTAGGGTAAGAGCATGGGAAGTAAACATGTAGGACGATTGCAGTTCGAAAAGAGGAACAAGACTCCATTTATGTCTATGTTACTTCCATTATTATATTCTATTCAACCTCATGTTTGGTGCATCATTGGTGAAGGGAATGTTCCCTTTTGGAACGTCAACTGGTTGGGCAATGTTCATGGTTTCCTAGGGTGTCTCACTTATAATATAACAAACAAGGAGGAAAGTAAATACATGGACATTATTAAGGAAGAGTTTTACATGGATCAACAGGAGAATTTTTAGATCATTTACATTAATACTGAAGAAGATATGTCTTTTTCCCCTCTAACTCGGGTACCCTCTCTTCCAAAGATGGTCACAATATCCAAGTCCCCCAAGCTCGAATATATAAATTGAATAACCTTACTTTGCATCAAGTGAATCACACAAAAATTTACTTCCTTACATGGTGGTTAAGGAATGATGATTTTTCCACAAATTATAACATTATGAAATGTGGTTTAACGATCATTTCTCATTGTTCCTATTGCGAAAAGCTTATTGAAGAATGCATTGAGCACCATTTAATCGAGGGAGAATGTGCCCAAGATGTTTGGCACTTCATTGGAATGTTTAACACAATCCACACCCATAATACAAAATTCGCATCCTTATTCACCTATTGGATTCATGGTTCGTGTGTTAACAGAGTGGACCTGTAACATCCCTAGTTTTTAAAATAAAGACCGTGTTCAATGGCATATATGATACACCTCATCGAGCATAAATGAACAACTAAATATTATTATTATTCATTATGTTAGTTATCACTTATCCTTTAGAATGGAGTGATTGAATAGTGTTAAATTAATTATGAAAATATAGTTTACACATGTTTATATAATGATTCATTACTTACTAAATTAGATTGAAATGAAACTAAAAACCAGCTGAATATAAGGGATGTATTTTTTTTTCTGAAAATCATTTTAAAAGTGAATAATTGGGTTTATAAAATATTTAAAATCACACATTTTAGATTATATTAGTGAAATTTTAATTCAATACAATGTTTAAAATTCATCTTATATGTTTTTTAGATATGATATAAGATCACATTTAATTTTATTCAAAATGGATTATTTTTCTAAAAATGATGTTCACCACATTTTGATGGTGAAACCTTTTTAAATCTAGTTTTTGTCACATTTATATGTTCTATTTGAAAAATTAAACTTTTTCTTTATAATCGGGACATAAGAAATAACTTTGGTTAAATTTTTTGTATTTAAAAAAATTATTTTTTTATGAATACTTAAAAATATTGCATTTTAATTCAATGCTGCCATTTCAGATAATTTATTTATATAGTTATGATATCATTTTAACTTTTTTTAATGTGTAATTTGATTATTTTTTTATCATTTTATCAAATTTTGTTCATTTTAAGTAATTCTACATTTATATTCAATATAAACACATGTCAATATTTTGATAGTTTTTACATCTTAATTTTTTTTTCTTGTTTTGACAGTGGGAAATAATTTTAAAGTAACTAGTACAACTTATGTGTTTTGAGTTTGAAAAAATGGAATCCATAATTGAAATAGGAAGGTCCAAATTATGTACATATGTATCTTTTAGTTTTGAACATTATGAATTGTAACTTCAGTAATTATTTTTTATTTTCCACAATTAAAGGCTAAATTCATTAAATAATGGTAAAAATAAAAATAAAATAATATAAGACTACTCTAATACATGTACTATGTAATCACCCAAATTTTTAATTATATTTGTTTCCAAAATTTATGTGTTATTTTATTTTATACTCAACAGAACTATATACTTTAATTAATAAAGTGAGTATGATTAAATGTGACTTTTGGGTTTTGACTATTATATGATTGTTGGTCAATATGACCATTTGAAACTAAACTCTTAACATTACTATTATTGTTTTTAAATAAAAGTTATTATGGTTAATTAATACAGAAATAATATTTTATGGCCTCATCAAGTAGACTCATGCCATATGAAGCTAATCTGTAAGAGCTTGGGAATGAGGTATCATCATTGGGCTTTTCTCTGGACAAAGCCCAAGCTGAAATTAAACATGTGAATCTTGAATGTAATCGCCTAAGGTAGAAGTTCAAGATGATAAAAATCGCCACTCGGACACTATTGTCCAAGCCACCCCAAGATTCTATCACGATATCACATTACACTTAGGTCGTATATAGGTGTTATAAGGGGCTATGTAACACAACCTAAGTTTCTTGTTTAAAATTTTTGTATAAATAAAATTGTTATTTATTATTATTGAAAAGTTGTAAAATTTTAAATATTCAGATAAATGTAGGGTGAAATAATACTTCAATATTTCAAATTAATTTTGGAAAAAGGGTATTTTAAAACATTTATGTAATGTTTAAATAAGTAATAATGTGAAATGATTTTCAAAAAGCTGTCTTCTACATTTATGACCAGTAATAAATTTAGAGTTTAATAAGATCAATATAATTTTGGGTGAATAGTAAAGTATGAATATTAATATACCCTTATGAATAGTACTGAATAGTATATCATCAAAAAAATAGAAACTTCACCCATGAATGAATAAATATAATTTAGACATCTTAAAATTGAAAAAATGGCCATAATATATGTATTGGTATTTTTGTATGTAATAAATATTTTAATTACAATTTTATGAATAATTTAATAATTTAAAATGAAAACTAATATGCATAAAATGTACTCATAAATTATTAATTTATTTTCTTTTGGTCATAAGATAATTTTATGTGACCATTATTAATTTCTCACGGTGTTATTAAATGAGTTATAGTTCTAAATTTGTTTTTTTAAATAAATTGTGATTTTATTTAAAAAATAAATTAAAATTATTTTGAAAATTATTTTCATAAAATGGAGTTCATTTTTGAATTCATATCATTGAAATTAGGTTAGGGTTAATTTTTGTCATTTTTTCTCTGAAGATATGGAGGCACTATCTTTATGGGGAGAAATGTGATATATACACTGACCATCAAAGTTTGGAGTATATTTTCCCAAAAAAGAAATTGAACATGAGACAGATAAGATGGTTGGAACTTCTCAAAGACTATGATTGTTCAATTAATTATCATCCCAAAAGAGAAAACATATTCACTAATTCAATAAGAAAGAAAGACCCAATTGTTATTTAAATGATGAGGATTTAAAGATATCCTTTGATAAATGACCTAGTGAATATGGACATGAGAATTATAAGTAAAGGTACATCATCAACCCTATACCAAATGATTTCTCAGCCTTCATTACTCAAGAAGATCATGAAATCTCAGAAAGAAGATTGAGGATGTGAAGGATGGGAAGTTTATTGAGTTCAATATTGATCAAGATGGTCTATTGAAATTTTGTACAAGACTACGTGTTCCATCTATTCTGAAAATAAAGAATGAGTTTTGTGGATGAAACTCATAGCTCTAATTTCTCTATACTTCCTGGAAGCACAAAAATGTATAGGGACCTTTGTGGTCATTATTGATGGGATAGTATGAAAAGGGATATTTCTAACCACACTTCAAGGTGCCTGGTATGTCATCAAGTAAAGCTTAAGTGACAAATTCTGAAAGGGGTATTTCAACTTCTACCCATACTAGCATGAAAGTGGAACAATATCTCTATGGACTTCATCACTAGTCTCCTGAGAACTTCCAAAGGAAACAATGCGATTTGGAATATTGCGGAATGTATCACCATGATTTCCCATTTTATATCCATTTGGGAAGATTTCTCTCCTGATCAACTTACCAAGATTTTCATGAAGGAAGTGGTAAGGATTCATGGAAATCTACTTTCTATCGTATCTGATCATGACCCAAGGTTTACATCAAAATTATAGAGAAGTTCTCAACATGATCTGAGCACTGAATTGAATTTCAGTATAGCCAATCACCCTAAACTGATGGCCAATCTGAAAGGACAATCCAAACACTTGAGAAAATGATGATAACATGCACAATAGAATTTAAAGGTGGATGGGACCAACATATCCTTGTAGTTGAGTTCTCTTACAGAAATAGCTTCCACTCAAGCATTCAAAAGGCACCTTATGAATCTCTCTATGGTAAGTGATGTAGAACTCTTACTTGTTGGGATGAAGTTGGTGAGAGAATTCTTCTTGGGACTAATCCTGTGCAAGAGATGACAGAAAACATCCACGCTATCCAATAACACATTAAGGATACTCAGAGTCAGCAAAAGAGCTGTGCCGACAACCGTTGAAGGGACTTAGAGATTAATGTTGGTGAAAAATTATTTATTCAAATTTCACCTTGGAAGAGATTTAAGAGGTTTGGGAAGAAAGGGAATCTCATCCCTAGGTATATTGGCCCCTATGAAATCTTTGATCACATAGAAGTAGTGGCCTATCAGCTTTCACTTCCTCCAAATCTGGCACAAGTTCATGCTATTTTTCACGTATCCCTCTTAAAGAATTATATACCTGACCCTTCACACGTACTAAATCCAGAGTTGGTACAACTAGAACATGACCAATACTATGAGGAGCATCCGGTGGAGATCTTGGATCATAGATACAAGGTTCAACGCAACAAGACTACCCACCTTGTCAAGGTGTTGTGGAGGAACCACAAATGTGAAGAAGCCACATGAGAACCATAGGAGTCTATAAGGAATAAGTACCCACACATTTTCTCTTCTGAGGGTAAGTGTTAAAATTTCAGGGATGAAATTTCTTAAGGGGGAAGAATGTAGTGACCTAAACTTTTTAATAATATGTGTTTCCTAAATTTGTGTGTTATTTTATTTTATACTCAATAAAACTACATCATTTAATTAATAAAGTGAGTATAATTAAATGGGACCATTGGGTTTCGACTGTTATATGATTATTGGTCAATATGACTATTGGAAACTAAACTCTTAGCGTTACAAATTATTATTTTTAAATACATGTTATATTGGGTAATTAATACAGAAAGAAGAGTTGATGGCATCATCTAGTTGGCTTGGGCCATACGAAGCCCATCTATCAGAGCTTGGGAAGGAGGTAACATCACTGTGATTTTCTCTGGATCAAGCCCAAAATGAACTTCAACATGTGAAGCTTGAACAGAATTTCTTAAGGGAGAAGTTCAAGCTGACAGAAATCACCAGTCGGGCAGTGTTGTCTGATCCGCCTCAAGATTCTATCACCATAGCACACCTTACACTTAGTTCCTATGCATGTGTTATAAGGGGATATGTAATGCGACCTTAGTTTATTGTATAAAACTTTTGTATAAATAAAATTTTTATTTCATATAAAAGAAAAGTTGGTGAATTTTAAATATCCGGATAAATATAGAATGAATTTATAGGTTCATATTAAAAATTAATTTTGGAAAATGGTATTTTAAAATATTTATGTAATCTTTTAATAATTAATAAAGTGAAATGATTTTCAGAAAATGATCTTCTACAATTGTGACTAGTAATAAATTTAGACTCTAATGAGATCAACTAATTTTTTGATGAATAGTAAAGTATGAATAGTAATATACCCTTATGAATATTAATGAATAGTAAATCAGCCAAAAATATAGAAACATCACCCATGAATGTATACATATAATTTAGACATCTTAAAAGTGAAAAAATGGGCATAATATAAGTATTGGTATTTTTGTATGTCATAAATATTTTAATTATAATTTTCTGATTAATTTAATAATTTAAAATGGAAACTTATTTTCATAAAATGTACTCCTAAATTATAACTTTATTTTCTTACAGGTATAAGATAATTTTATTTGAGAATTATTAATTTCTCAAGGTGTTATGAAATGAGTTATAGTTTTACAGTTGTTTTTTAAAATTAAATTTGTTTTTATTTAAAATTTAAATTAAAAATATTTTGAAAATTATTTTCATAAAATGGAATTCATTTTTGAGTTCATATAATTGATATTAGGTTAGGATGAATTTTTTGTATTTTTCTAAAGCAGTTGAATTTTCGATGAATAGTAAAAATACAGTTTTGAGTTTCAGGTGTTTAATGAGATCATTGATGATGTAATCATGATGTAATAAATATGGTAGAGTTTTGAATAGTAATATATGTTATTAGCTTTCCAAAGTGGACAATACCATGGGGAAATACAATGGGAAAGCCCATGGTTTGGCAAATACCACATATGATGTGTCCCTTGAAATTAATTAAATATTCCCTCAATTTTCCTATAAATACCAATCCATTCCCTCATTAATTTCATTCCAAAATCATCCTCAATGAAGTTATAGTCTTTTTACCTCAAAATTTTTCCTCCCAAGGTGATCTCAATCCCCCAAGGTCCCAATCATCGAGCTTTCGAAGTCACTCTTTAAGGTAAGGGAACCTCTCACTTTCCTCTTTCATGTCATGACTTCCTTCATGTTATGTCTTATAGTTTCCATCCTATTTTGTGGGGGTATGTTCTTATATATTATTGTTAATGTACATTTTATTTCCAAATTATCATAGATCATTTCCACTCTCATAAATTTATTTTATGATATTTTAAGTGACGTCGTTAGGATGATGAATTTTTCTTAAAAGAAATCGCATCATCTCTTTTCCTTCATGTTTCCTTTTCAAGTGGTATGTCATTAAAATATCCATACCATGATCTTATTTAAATTTTATTCTGTACATATACTATATTATGTGTTATTTATGAGTGGGTGACCCTTGTACCCTATCTTTTTAATGTTTTCTAAAACCATTTTATACAGCCATTATGCTGTAGAATTTCCATCTCAAATTCTCTCTCTTTTTCCCGAGAAATTACATTATTTTATTTATGTGAATACCAAAACCTATTTAATTTCCAGGGATATTAATGAAGACATAAAATTGTTATATTTTATTCCTTAATAGGCATACATATAACCATCACTCCCTTTCCATGGGTTATAAATGACATAATGATCTTATTTTTTAAGCACTTTTTAAACGCCACGATTTTGACATGAAACCCATTTCTTTTATTGTATTTGGGTTATTTATGGAATGTTTGAATATGATCTATGTGGATCAGAAAAAAATAAATACATATTAAGGGTTCTACCTAATATCTCTCCAATGCATTGGGTAAAGAATCAATCTATACAGATGACAGGTTTCACGATACCTTGGGGAATAACATTAGTAATTGTTTTATGACACATCGAGTTTGAACCTTGGTGATATGTACATGAATGTTTAAATGAAATGTTTTAGCCACATATTCATGTTATGATTCAGGTTATTTTTATTATTATATTCCTCATTTTTCTTTTCTCATATCTGTATTCATTTCATCAAGTTCTTACTGATATCACAAGTAACCAAACTCTCTTGATTTCTTTACTGGGACTTCTGCTCACCCTTTCCTTTGATGTAGGGATAAAAGTTATTAAATGAAGAAATTTTACTTAATATTAAATTATTATGAATCCTTAAAAGTGTTTTAACAGAATATTTTATGTTGTTTTCATGTTTTATCTTCCTGATTTCCAAGACACTAGACTTTAAAGATCCTTTATTCGTAAAATGTAATGAAAAGTTATGTAATAAAAAGGTGTGATGCCATATCCTAATATTATATTATGAGACATAGTTGACCAAAAAAATAATTATTGTAAAATTTTGGCATTTTTGAGCCACTTGGGTTTGATAATTACATTTTATAACATTTAATTTAAAGTTAAGGAAAATATAACATAAACATGTATCTTCATAGTAAAACAATTTTAATATGGGTTTATATAAATGAAATATTGTTATATAAATATTAATTAGAAATATGACATATTTACTACATCGGGGTATTTTATTTATGATTTTTAGGAATAAAATTGATAAATTTATTTCTGACATAGTGATGATGCAAGGATTACCTTATTAATGAATGATTCAAATAAATAATATTATAAATATTAAAATATATCTAATTTTTTATTTTTTATTCCATAAACGAATTTTATTGGTTAATTTTATATTTAATATTTGATATAATGTATTTTCTTCTAATGAATCACGTTTTTATGAATTTTACAACAATCAATCACTAAATAGTGTCAAAATTGACATAAATGAGTTTTAAAACAAATAGTATTTTATTAAATGTTATAAAAGTCATAAAGATTTAATATTCTTCCAACTGACTTATATTGTGTTAAAAATGTAATTAATGATCAGATTTATGTTCTCCTAGAATTTTATAGCAAATATATTAACCATATAGTGTAAAAATACCATAAGACATGGTAAGAGTTGATTTATTTAACTTAGGGTTAAATCCAAAAGAAAAGATTAAATTTGTAACCTAAACTTGTATAAAAACTATTGTATGCTATTATTTAGATCCGTTCACATATTATCCTTGAAATATATCACTTGGAGCTATTATAATCTGAAAATAAATTTATAATGAATTAATATTTCTAGACCTTCCTAAAGTGCCCATCCTCCCTCTAATAGAAGACGACCACCTCTACCCACTTACTCACACCTCTCAAGCCCCGTGGCTCACCCAAATGATACTAAAATAATATCACAACATCCTTAAAATCATTTTATAACCCTTACCTTGTGCATAAGGTAACTCAAGAATGCCTTTTGGCTCAAATAAAAATGAGTTTCATGATTTAGAAGTAACGTCTTCTCTCAAGCTCCTTTTATTTATTTTCCTTATCCAACCCCATAACATATATTTATTCCATTATTTTATAAAAAACAGTATCCTAAATATAATAGTATGTTTTTATGGTAATTTTTCAACCTACACTTACACACACCTCCATTTAATTTATATATAACATAGTGTTTCTATGTATGGCGAACTACCGCCTCACGAAATGATGATTGTTGAATTTTCTCCTACCACCTCTCATAGTATCTTTTATGATGGAAATATATTTATATATGATATATATTATATTTATATTTTCTCTATTATTCAATAATTTCTTTTATAACATACCATTATTATTTACATAATGTGAAAGTGCGATAATTTCATTTAAAGAAGTGTGGACTACCACCCCTCAAAGTGATGTGACTCATTCATGAGATATATGGAATGTATAAAGGATGGAGTTAATGAACATAAATAACTTATATAAAATATATATTATACTATAATTATAATATAACTATGTACCGTTTAGTTTTGATTTTTTAATATGAAAAAGAAATGAAAGTACTGTTCAAACGTTCATACGACATGCCGTCTCCATTAACGGTGCAATTCATTTATTATCTCCTAATATTATGGATATTTATAAATGAATATATACTATATATATATGATACATAAATCATGAATAATATTCTGTATATTATAGATTTTTTCCGACATGTAAAATTTGTAATCATAACAACTTCATTTCTGACTCATGTACCGAAGATTGACAAAATGTCTGATATGAACTCGAATAATTAACTAATTTATATAACATGGTTATAAGTAATATAAAATTATTAATAAACATGAAAAAAAAGTTCGAAAGAAATTAAAAATTAACCTAAATTTAATATTTTGGAAATTAAAGAATGAAAGAGACTAGTCAGACTCAAGGTAAGGGTCTTCATCTCAATCTATTTTCATTGAGGCATACTTAAATTTATACACGACCCAATTTCATACGGTGTATAATCAACCCATTTGAATTTTTATTTCATTCAATTGATTTAAAAAAAAGAATCTTTTTCTATGAATGGTTTTTAATGAATTAAAAAAGGAATGTTTTTAACGTATGAAACAATAAAAACTACTTCATCGCTGCAACCATTATTTGATATTTGGATTCCTTTACGATCCAAAATTTTTTAAAAAGAAAAATAAATACCATATACCATTTTTATGTATTTTATTATACATTTTTTTTGAGAAATCATTTCTTGTGTCAATATCTTGATATGATCTCTTGTGATTTAAATGTGTAAATGTTATTTTTCCCTTATTATTGTTCTATGTGTTAGGATTATAAAATGGTATGTTTACATTTGATAGGTGGTTACGTGGTAAACCAAGTGATGGGTGGTTCCATAATAAACAAAGGATGTGTAGTTATATTATGACCTCCAATGCATTGGGTATGGAATTCAGCTGTATGGATATTTCATTTGTAAGAACAATATGTCTTGAAGTTGACCATATGGTTATTTCTTTTAAGTATGATTATGTACTAAGTTACCTTCATATGTTATATGTGATTTATATGGGTTTTATGGTACTATTTTGGTTTTAAAAAGGGTAAGCAAGGAGATTATATTCAATGAATAGTATTTACTACTTCATAAAGGTGATAATATTAATTTATGATATAGGAATCATGGTTTACATTTTTTCCCAAGCCTAAGAGTTTTCATTTTTTATGTATCCCTTATTGATATTTTTGTGCTCATCCCAAGTATTTAAATGATTTTCACAAGTATTAAGAATGTTTACGACATAGAAGATGCTATGATGAAAATATTGAAGATTTTTCTTGAAAATAAACCATGTTTCACTTTAATAGTTTTTGTTTTACAAAAAAATTGATATTGAGTAGAAGTATCTACTTTGTAATAATAAAGTTTTTATATATAAGTTATGGCCTAATTCCATAAATATCTAAACTTAAGAAAAATCCTCAATGTGAAATAAATTAAAATTCATTTCTTAACTCAAAATTAAGAAATGTTTAAGGATGGGTCCTTGTATTTGGTATCAATGGAATGGTTTAGACAATATTAATGATTCGGATTTTTGGATAACCATATGGTATCTTTCTATATAAATTTTTTTAGGTAAATCCTAATTTTATAAATTTTCCAGATCAAGGAATGTTTGTTTAAAATGGAAGGAGTATGATCTCAAAAAACATTCTTATCACTTCTTGATGAATTTCTTACAATAATTATTGAAAAGTCACGCCTGGATGATTCTGAAACATTTTCTAACATAAAGAAAACTTACAAGGAATTCTTTAAGATATCAAACACCACCATTATACCTTGATACCATTGTGAATGATTGATTTTATTTAATAATATCCTATTTTATCAATATTTTTAAATTTTTAAGAAAGGTAAATATTATCTATTCATTTTCAGATATTTTACCTTATCAAAATATTTTGAAGAATATTATGATTTTGAAAAAGGTATTGAATAAGTAGACCCATGCGTCACCTATTTATATTTGATTTTAAATTATAGTCTTTCAGCACATACTTATCGTATTTTAAAAGGGTTTTTATTGAAATTTTCAAGTAAAACATGGTCTAACTGGTTTATGAAAACCATGTTTTATCAGATGTTTCAAAATTTTATGTCATACATGATTATTATCCAAAAATATATTTATATGAACATCTATATGACCCACTTGGTCCAAGGTGTATTTAGATAAAGGAATTAAGTTATTAAAAGTAATCTCTATGTCAATTTTTTAACGAATTGACCTAATATCTATGTGAACAAGATGACGATTAAACCAGATGGACACTAGATCAAGGTACATTGTTCTTTAAATTGGAAATAGTTTTATTTTATCATATGGATGTGAAATAAAAAAATGTCAAGAGATATAAGACTTAATGAATAAATATATTGAGTTCATTATGAGTTGGAATGAAAAATACACATATAATACAACCATTATGGTTAAAACATGTTGCGGTTATTTTTACGTTTTATAAAAAGGTACAACCCACAATATGGGTGACAACCCATCACATCCAGCAAGGTTGCGGGAATCGAACCCACAACCGAAAGGTGATAAAGGCGCATTGCCTACTAGTGTCCCACACGAATTCCTTAGTTAGTATAAGTTATTATTTTTAGTTAAAATATTTTTTGGATTAAGAATAAGTTGATTTTGGAGACATATATTTTAGGTAACAGATATTCTTGGTATTGGAAAATGATTTGGTGATTATGTGATTAATCATATTTCAATAGACGTTCCATATTTTGGGAATCCAATATGATAATTGAAAATTGAATACTAGGTAATTATATTTCAGGAATAAAGGTTGAATTATTTTTTAAAAAATATATGATTTATTTATGTACTTATAGAGAATTAGGTTATTTTTGAAAATGATTAACCTATCATGCAGAACATGTGATTAGGTTTATTAATTTATGGCATGAGACATTAAGTGTGGTTATTGTTGTTTGGAGGTAAATGAAAAACATTATCTTGTAAGATTATGTGATCAAATTCTTTTGATTATTGGGTTTCAATATTATTTTGGATTATTTTTTAGGAATTTTAGGGACATTTATTTTTTAATGGACTTTGTTGAACTTTGGGTATTACTATTAAAATTTAGAGATTACAATGAATTCCTTCTCTTTATAAAGGATTATTCTTTTTAGGGGAATAATATGTAATTTTAATAACCATTTTGGTTTTTATTTATGTTAAAAGGTTGGATAATTATAAATTTAACCTCTTGTGGATGATTTAACCTTTTAGAAGTTTATTACAGTGCTTCAGGAGTGAAGAATTCATCTTGAATACTCATCATTTGATGTAAAAGAGGAGTTCATAGTGGATTTTGACTGAGGCATGAAACTCTACTTTTCAATTAATTATAATACATTGTGTTCTTAGTCTAGAATGTAAATGAAATCCTCAACTCTATTAAATGTCTCTTAAAACAAAAAAATGTTTATTATTCCTTCTATGAAGTCAAAAAGAGTTTATCCCATTACAAATTTATAGATTTTTGGTTGTTAAAGTTTTTCTAATAATAATTTCTATCACCCTATATATAAACTTTATGGTTAGATTTCTATTCTATATCTATGTTTTACTGAATGTAACCATAGTATTTGTTATCCCTGGAGATCTTCATACTTATCTTTCATTATTTTAAAGTGGTAGTTTTATTAATCTTTTATCCGATTTGGGATTTCAATATAGGTATTTTGAAAAGTCATAACATAGTTACTAGAACCAAATTAAAATTGTAAGGATGAAATATCAAAAAATGGTGGAAAATGTAACATCCCTAGTTTTTAAAATAAACAAAATGTTTAATAGTGTACATGATACACCACATCAAGCTTAAACGAACAACTAAATATTATTATTTATTAAGGTAGTTATCACTTAGACGTTAGAATAGAGGGAATGAATAATGTTAACTAAATTATGAAAATATGGTTTAATCATGTTTATATAATTATTTATTGGTTACAAAATTAACTTAAAATGAAACTAAAAACCAATTGAATATAAAGGATGTAATGTTTTATGAAATTTTTTTTAAATGTGAATGATTAGACTTATAAATGATTAAAATAATGATTTTTGGATTATATTATTGAAATATTAATGCAATATAATGTTTAAAATTGATCTTCTATGTTTTCTATACATGATATAAGATCATATTTTATTTTATACCAAAAAGGGGTATTTTTCTAAAAATGCATGTTTAGCACCTTTTGATGGAGAACACATTTTTAAATCTATCTTTTTTTAATTTTATATGTTATATTTTTAAAAAATAAACTTTCTCTTTAGAATAATGATATAAAAATTTACTTTTGTTTAATTTTTGGTTCTTTTTCTGATAAAATTAATTTTTCAATGAATAGTGAAAAATAATGCATTTTAATTCAAAACTGCCTTTTCTTGAAATTATTTATATAATAAGATTATATTATTAATTGGTTTTAAAGGTTAATTGGATTATTATTTTACCATTTAATCAAATTTTTTCATTAGAAGCAATTTCACTTTTAAATTGGACATAAACACATGTCAATCTTCAAATAGTTTTTAATTCATAAAAATGTGTTTCCTCATTTTACAATGGGAATTAATTTTAATTCAATTAATTCAACTAATGATTTTTTAATTTGTAAATATATATTCCATACTATTAATCATAATGCACAAATTATTTAAATAGGTACCTTTTATTTGTGAACATGATCAATAGTAACTTCGGTAATTATTTTTATTTACCACAATTAAAGGTAAAATTAGGTAAATAAGGGTAAAAATAATAATATAATAATATTAAACTACCCTAAAAAATGTTATAATATTATTGGAAGATTCATGGGAGACTAGAAATTTATTATGGTGAAGTTTTGTAATTTTGGATCCACTTGGGTGTGATAATGACATTTTTTAACTGTTAATTTAATGTTAAGTGAAATATAACATATACATGTATCTTTTTAATTAAAAAAATTAACATGGGTTTATATAGATGATATATTATACTATAAATAGTTATCAAAAATATAAAACAATTTCAAACATCATGGTATTTTATTTATAATTTTTATACATTAGATAAATAATTTTATTTATGACACAATGATGATGTAGTGATTGCCTTATTAATGAAAGATTAAAATAAATAATTTTATAAATATTAAAATAAATGTAATTTGGAAATTTTGATTCGATACACATATTATATGAATTATTATTACATTTTACCTTTTATTTAATGTAGTTTATTTAAATTAATCAAGTTTTTATGACTTTAACAAAACTCAATTAATGAGTTAAAAAAACTATTTTATTAAATGATATAATAGTCATAAAAAAATATTATTAGTTTAAATGACTTATATAGTGTTAAAAGTTCATTAATGATCCAATTTAAGTTCTCTTGGCATCTTATTGTAAATATATTAAACATATAGTGTGAAAATACAAGAAGACATGGTAATAGTTAATTTGTTTAACAAAGGGTTTAAGCCGGAATATAAGGTTAACATTGTGACCTAAACTTGTATAAAACCTATTGTTTGAGGGGAATTAATCCCATGAGCATATTATCCTATAAATATATCAATTTGTTGAATTATATGTCTAAAATAAATTTATAATAAAATAATATTTCTAGACTTTCCTAATGTTCCCCTCCACCCTCATATAAAAGGCCACCACCTCTACCAACTTACTACCACCTCTCAAGCCCCTTGGATTGACCAAATTATTCCCAAATAATCTACCTACATCTTCTACTTCCTCTTAGAAGAATTAAATTGGAAATAATAGAATTCAATAATGCCTTTTGGATCAAATCAAAAGGAGCTACCCAATTTAGAGGTAACGTCTTCTCTCAAGGTCCTTTCATTTATTTTACTTCTCTAGCCACCTAACCTCTCTTTATTGCATTATTTTATAATTAAAAAATTATAAAAAATATAAAATTATGTTGTTATTATATGGTTTTGAACTCAAATTAAACACACATTCATCTAATGGATATAAAACATATTAATTCTGTGTACTGCGAACTACTGCCTCACGAAATGATGATTGTTCAATTTTCTTCTAGCACCTCTCTTGATGTCTATTATGATGGAACTATATTTATATATGAAATATAGTATATTTATATTTTATCTATTCTTCTGTAATTTTTATTCATAACATAACTTTATGCTTCCAATAATGTGTAAATATAATAATTTCATTTGAGGAAGGGTGGACTTCCGCCTCCTCAAAGTAATATAACTCATTCATGTCATGAATGAAATGTATAATGGATGACATTAATGAAAATTTTTAACATATATAACATATATATTATAATGGAATTATAATATACCTATTTACCATTTAGTTTTTATTCCCTTAATATGAGGAAGAAATCAATGTAGTATTCATGTGTACGTACGACATACCGTCTCTATGAACAGTGCATTTCATTTCATATCTCCAAATATTATAAATTATTATAAATACATATATAATGGATATATATTATATTTAAATAATTAATAATATTCTAGATGTGTTTTAATTTACACCACATGGACAATTTGTAATCATAAAAAGTTCATTTTTGACTCATATACCGAACATCGACAAAACGTCTGATATGAACTCAAATAATTAACTAATTGCTATAAAATGGTAAAATATAAAATGAATAATAAAATTAATAAAAGATCAAAATAAAGTATAAATTATCTTATTTTTATAATTCAGGTAATTTACAAAATGAGCAAGACAAGTTGGACTCGGTATAAGGGACTTCATCTCAATATCCTTTTATTGAGGCATACTTCGATTTATACACGATCTAATTCTATATGGTGTATAATTAACCCCATTGACTTTTTATTTCATTAAATGGTTTTAAAAAAGAATATTTTTCTATAAATCATTTTTAATAAATGAAAAAAGGATATTTTTAACGTATACAGTGATAACGACTTAACCGCCACCATGACCATTATTTGATATTTGGCTTCCTTTACTAGATGTAATGTTTTTATAATAAAAATAAATGCCATGTAACATTTTAATGTATTTTTTGTATTGAAAATGGTTTTTAGAAATCAATTCTTGTGTTAGTATCTTGAATAATCTCTTGAGATTAAAAAGTGGAAATGTTATTTTTTCCATTATGCTTGTTTTTGGTGTTATGATTATTAAATAAAACATGAACATTTGATAGGAGGTTATGTGATAAGCCAAATGACGGGTAGTTTTGTGATAACCAAAGGATGGTTGGTTATGTTATAACCTTTAATTAATTGGGTATGGAAGTCAACTGTATGGATATTCCATTTGTAAGACCGATAGGTGTGGAATGAGATCGTATGGTTATTCCATTTAAGTATGATTATTTCTTAAGTTAACTTTATAGGTTATATGTGCTTTCTATGGGTTTTATGGTAAAAGTATGGTTAAAAAAAGAGTGAGAAATGTTTTTATATTTAGTTAATAGTATTTATCACTTCATAAAGGTGAAAATTATTTCTTTATGATATAGTATTATTGGTTTACATGTTTTCTTAAGGCTAACAATTTTCCATATTTTGGTATCCCTTACTGATCTTTTTTTGCCCATCACAAGTTTCTAATTTTTTTAGAAGGTATAAATATTGTTAAGGATGTATAATATTCTATGATGAATGTATTGATTATGTTTCTTAAAAATAAACCATCTTTCATTTTAATAGTATTTGTTTTATAAAAAATGGATAGTGAGTATAAGTGTCTACTTTATAATAATCAAGTTGGTATGTATAAGTTATGGACTAATTCTCTAAATATATAAACCAATGAATATCTTTAAGGTTAAATAAAGTCAAATTCTAGCCTTATCTCAAGATTAAGTAATGTTTAAGGATTGGGCCTTATTGGAAAAAACATCCAGGGAAATCATCATGCATGCAGATTTGCGGTGTCTCTGGAAAGTTTGGAACAAAGATATATATAAAGTGATTGACTCATCAGGGAAGGTTGTCATTGCTTCCAATCATAGAATTATCCTTGATCTGATCAAATATATTAATTTATGGAGGGAATATTCATCTCCCCAACATCTACAAATGGTTTCTCATTGTATCTCGGACTCTGTCTCCCATGATAAATGGGTCAGTTAGTAGTCGCCTCCCACTAGAATGAAGCTCAATATAGATGGATCATGTAATGTGGCTGACATGAAGGGTGGAGGTGTGGTATGTGACTCCAGGGGTACCTTTTTTGTGTTCTAGGCTTTCCATAGTAAGGGTACCTCCATCGAGGAGGAGGCCCTCACCTTCCTCTCATGACTCACCCTTTGTCATAAGGGGACATTGTAAGTGTTGAAGGTGAAATAGACTCGCAAATCCTCTTTAACACGATGCATGGTGCTAGCCCAACCCCTAGTCCATCTCATACTGTATCAGGTAAAGAATGAGTATCCTCTTTAATATTCAGGTGAGGCATATGTGGCATGAAGGGAATAAGGTGGCTAACCGTATGGAGTCGATCATGGTTCAAGGCTATAATACCTCTTGTTTCTACAATTTAAATCAGTTTAAACTAGAGGGGGTTAATATTTTTGGAGGGTATTCCCTCAACATACACTATTTTCTTCCCCCTCGGACCACTTCTTATATAAACTCATCTATTTTTCCCTACATGTTTTTAATAAATATGATGATAATGTGGTGGTGAACAACTTTACCATTATCATGGTCATTAAATTTAATCTTAGTAAACATACTTTTATGGAAAAAAATAAAATTTAAATAATTACATAATACTCTCATGTTGATTTAAAATATTAAATCCATTATGGTAGATTTTATTTCAACAAGTGATGAAATGTAATTTCAAAAATAAGAAAATAAAAAGATCTTTCAGATTAAAATATTAGTTAAGTTACAAAATAACAAACATGGCCTTCCTAAAAAAACATATAATTTTTAGTTTATTTCATTTACTTATAAACATACATCTTTTATAGAAAAATGTTTCAAAAATATTATATTCTTTCTTATAATATGATTGTGTCATAAAAGTGATGGTTTTGGTAATATTTTTATTTTTCACTATTCACCTAAAAATAATCTACATCAAAAAATACTAAAAAATCATCTCAAGACATTATTTTTATTCCAAATTAAAAAAATAAATTCATTTTTCTAAAATTTATATTTTACATTTTTTGAATTTAACTTTTAAATAAAAAATATAATGGAAAATATTTTCTTTGGAAAATAAATTTTCAAAAATATTATCTATTATTATTATTATTTAATATCATTTAGTAATCAAATTGGTGTTTATATATTATTTGTATCAAAAAAATATTTTATTTATAATATATTTATATTCATATAAAATAAATAAAAATACATTTTTTTAAATATTATGTTTTAAACTATAAATCACTATTATTCATTAATTAGCTACATTAATTGAATTATAATTAATGGATTAGTATTAATAATGGTCATTATTCTTATTTTTATATGCATTTCATAATTTGGTTACATCTATTTTTCTATTCTAATTCAAGGACTTCATTTTAATTATAATATACTAGTTTACCATTTTTTGTGGTTCGATTTTGTGTGCATTAGAAGTTATCGAATACATTAAGATTCAAAGAAAAATATAATATACAATCATTAATAATGGTGTTCAACAATCTCACTAGGTCCCCGTAAATAAATTTCATCCACTCAATTTGAATTATCCTTACCTAATGAAACTAGGTGTGGGTATTCTTAATATATTTATCATTCAAGATGTGACTTCTAATATGAAATCTACCTTAAAATTAATAGAGTATATTAATTTAATAATATTTCCTAAAAAAAGTATTAATCATTAACAAAATCATAAACCCATGTATCGATATACCCTAATCATATATTCTCTGAAATATAACATCCCGAAAAAATATGAATCTATATGACATTAATCCACTATGATATTTCATTTTCCTTTAAAAATTAATTCAATATTTAACCATAAAATGTATTAATCACTAGTATATAAAGTAAAAAACTAGTCAATATATGTCACAGTCCCATTAATGAGATAAAAATAAAAAAAATAACATTGATCAATTTTTCATTAAATATTTAATAAATTATATGGTCGTCAATAATATCTAAGACACTTTTTAAAAAAATAAATAAAACCATTATTACCACAATGTAAAACTTAAATAAAACCAAATAATTATCCATACCAAAATAGTGTGTTCATAAATATTTATCCCAAAAAAATAACCCTGTCATTAAATAACTTTTAAATTTTATTAAAACCATTTAATATATTTTTCCAAACCTTTAAATCAGAACTACTAAAGAAAATTATTTATATTTTTCCTACATTCCTCATTCACATATAATCATTAATAAATATTACTTGTTAATGAAAGTAGATAAGAGTTTCAAGATTTAATTTCTCCTGAAATAAAAATATCAATATCTTTGAAAAGACTATGAAACTCACCTTTTATACTGTAATAGGATTATACGTAAATTGTACACCATTTCAATATGGTACATTATTCGATTCTAATTAATTGTAATTTCTAAGGTAATTATGGCTTAAAAATGGAATAAATATTATTTATGGAATAAGAAATCAGTACAATTCCAAACTCAATTGAAATTTAGATTATAATATTTCCATGGATATAAAGAAAAATAAATTTTTCACAATGATAACAATAACTGAATTCGTTGTGATAGAATATATAATGGAAAACATATTGATCATAACACTGATGCCTCACCTTATACATAATTTTTTCCCCAAGACCATATCAAAGGTTTCATTCTTAGTTGTATTATATTAGTTAATACATCTTACTCAATTGGTTAAGCATACATCAAAAAACCAAACATGTTTGTCTCATAAGTCCTACAAATGTATCAAGGTGCTATATAATGCCAGGAACCACCAATCACTTTCTTAATTCTAATTCATTCATCAAATGATATAATGTGTAGAAGATTCAAAATCCACATTCCAATTGTCATCATCATTGGATTGAAAAATATACAGGATGCCTATACTTTTCTATATGGAAATAAAAGGATTAAAATTATCATAGCGTATCTAGAGAATGAATTTTGATGGTTAAACAATAAATATTTAATTTATTGAGTATTCAATAAACATTTGTATTAGAATAAATAATATAAAATTTTTCAAAAAAATACCTAATCAATAAATTGAATTTCTTTCTATGTATGTGGTCCATAAAAATAGCATTGTATATTTTACTAGGAAAGTCCATTCAGAAGAAGAGATTATGAACATTTATTAAAAATAAGGAGAAGAGTGAACAGGGAATGTATATGGGGCAGACAGCCTTTTCCCACATCTAACAAAAGAAAAATCACATACAATAATATGACAGGTTATTCCCATAAACATACTCATCATAATTTTCCCATTAAAATTTAGAATTACAATGGTTGAAGATCTTTAGTATATCAGCATTGGATATTTTTAAAACCTTAGAGGAAGATCTAGTAGTCATGGTCTTTGGAATATTGGAGCACTCCTTCATAATCTTTACCATCTAGGGGAAGAGAAGAAGACATCTCTATCAATCAGATTCATCTTTCCATGTGTCACAATATCTTTTAATGGGGTTTTACTACTACCCAAAACCATAAGGGGGTGTTATTACTCAATCTTTCATCATATAATACATTTTCCCACATGTGTGATATTGTTGAGGAGGTGTAAAATTTATGGATATCCTCCATAAATTTATAGTTTTTCATACTATATTTGAAGTCACCATATTTTTTATCTTGATATATAATAGTAGAATATCTATATTGTATGAAACCAAACCCCATAAACTAAGGTTTCATTTAAGTATCCCCAATATCCACACACTGGGTATCTTTGAAAGCATTGTGATCAATATGATCTTCCATATTCACCTCAACATCATTAAATAATCCAACCTCCCCTCACCAATTCAAACACAATTAGTCTGAGAAACCCTTTCGTCTAGTTCAATATTAAATGCATCTCCTACTTACTCATTGAAAAAAGACTACACTACACCTACATTAAGAATAAAAATTACTTCAAACCCATCACCAAATGCACCTTCAGCACTCTGAATCACCACATCCCCTGGAGAACTCCCCACTCTCAGATAATAGTTCAACCTGTCATAAATTTCAGTGATTTTGGGTATAGATATAAAGACTTTGTTTTCTTTGAAACCCATGTGACTGCCTCAAACAAATTCAAAGTACTGTCATCCTAATTATGAGGTCGATCAAAATCAACCAACTCATATCTCACAATTTTTCTGAATCAATCCATGTCCAAGGATCAACCTCGAAAAACCGACACCTTACATGGGACCAGATTCAACTGATTTTCACTCGTTCCAAGCTACTTTTATATTGATTTCCCATTCTTTCATACCTCGATTCTATGTCCCATTTTCTTTCACAAGGGATAAAAGTCACACTAATAATAAAAAACAACTAATTGTTTATATAGGAACACTTCACTAGTAGTGACCTATAAAGACTCAATAGGATCATTCGACACATCAACGTCAACATAGATTCTGGGTGAAATCGGATGACATACATACCTATTCCTACTATTCGAACAGAGGTAGTGGCCTATGATATTTTCTATCATAAAAATGATCAAAGGATTATAAAAAGTAATAGGATGTTATAGTTTAGGGTTAAGAAAGTAAAATATTGTCATGGATCATACCGTTGATGGAGAAGAATGTTACACAATCCATCTAGATAAAGAATGAGGAAAATTGAAAAGTAACATACCCTCTTTGTAATAAAAAAATTTAAAAGGATTTTTATATATATGAAAAATATCCTCATAAAATAATTCTTTAAATGGTATCACAAAAAAAGGGATCAAGAATCAAATTATATCATACTGGGAGTTCAATCCCCCAAAATCATATATATATATATAAATATATATAAATATATATATTAGATTATAAATCATGCAACATAAATCCCATGAGTTTATATGTTTCATAATTTGAAAATTAAAATGCAAGTGAACATTTAAAATGGTTTTTTAGAAAAACATTTTTTACATTGACATAAAAAAAATACAAGTCACACTCAAAATAATATTTTGAAAAAGTTAAGTGAATGATTTTGAATGATTTTACTTTTAAAAAGAAAAACTAATAATGGATCCTTGAAAATGAAATAACATTTTCTATATAAAATATAGATCTAAATATAAAACATCTTTTTTATAAAGGAAAACTATATAATACAATTAAATTACCTTTTTTAAAACCACATTATAAAAATGAGTAATAATATCATATTTGTTTTAAAACATAATTTTCTATACAATTATTATAAAATACCATATAATAAGTTATTTTAGTGCTATAAACCAATAATGGAATAATAATTTTGAAGACAAAACATTAAAACTCAAAGTCTTTATATTCGATTAATCAATGCCTCTTAAGTTTAACAAACTCCATATGGTAAGAAATATTAAACAAGGAATTCTGTATTGCGGATTAAAATACACAAAAATCAATGAGATAATACTACATAAAACTATAAATGATAGAATATTGGTATCCTATATAAAATAATTTGTAGAGATGGATCAAAACCCAATGAATGATAGTTCACTTACTAGAAATAATTACTACTAGGAAAATAATTGAATCAATATCAACTAGAATAAGGGGGAATTATTTGGTGAGTAATTCTAATTAAATATAAATATTATTATAAAAATTGATATAAAATACAACATAAAAATATAGAAATTTTTACAAAATGTATTAGGTCTCAAATAATCAAAATTCAGACCATGAAAACTATTAAGAAATTTGAATCATTCGAATCAAACCCCCTTACAGGATGTGATTTTAAATGATATATAAAATATAATTAAAAATGTGAGTATGATTATTCAAAACATTAAAGGATTAGTATATTCACTATTATAAAAAATATATGGTTTAAAATAATAAATATTTTCCATAGGAATGAAATTAAAAAAAAGACACTTACCCTTTATCTATACATCCATAAACATACTATAACCATCCTATAATGAAAATATATCTATCTTAATAACAAAATTAATAAAATTAATCATATACATTATCAGTTATACTCATCAGATGTATTCTTTCTTTATATGAATTCTAATTAGTTTCTTTTAAACCTATTTTCCCATATTGGGTGTTTATAGATTTATCATTTTCACTAATTCCGTAAGAGTAGTGTCAGTATTCATTCTTCAAATAATGTTCATAATTTTAAGATAATTAATGTAACTATAATGTATGACTTATAATTATTAATTATGTTTTAATTTCTTTTGAGTTATGTATCATTCTTATTCTTTAAATATGAGATCGACAATAAGTACACTTTGGTGATTTTCAATACTAAAGGCATGGGTTTTATTAATCATCTAGTTATATATCAATATTTTAAAATAATTATATAAATATTTATACTAAATATTTCCATAAATTAAATTACCATAGTCATCTAAGATATAAACTTACATCCTTGTTCTAGTTGGTGGTTAAAAAACCCAAATGAGAATGTACAATAATTAGTGGATGATTATGAAGATATTTAGTATAATATAACAATAAAAGAACAATACATGACATATTTAAAATTTATTATTTTTTTATATAATTATTTTAACGAAAATATAATAATAATATAACCAATATAAAGTTATTTATAGTATGAAGAAATATTTATTTCTCTTATAATGCTTTGTTGGATGGTTAAATTTACTATGGTTTCCTATTGATCAGATTATTAATAGGTTATCAATTGTTTCTTCAAAAAACTATAATAACTTCGTAGAAATAATATTTATCCTTTTAACCCATTCTAAAGACAATCCATGTTAGTCGGTGATGAAAATAAAAATAAAAATCAATCATTCCATTGTTGTGGTAGTCCATACAAATATATGGATGATGATTTTATTTTCTATAGAAAGGGTTCAAAAATTAATATGGTTTATCATTTCATAATATAAAATATGATTTAATTATTATAAATGTATATTTAATTTCATATTAGTACCATCCTTTTTATGTGATGAAGGTAAATTAAATATGTTGCTTCATAGAGGCAGTAGTCCACACAACACACGAATGATAGTTTTGTTTTTATTAATAAATAGGGAATGGTGGGTTAATCTTATAAGATAAATATAATATTATAATAGAATAATAATTACTCATATTTTCATTATATGACTATTTAATAGAATTTTTGTAATAAGAAGTTTATATAAATAAAAAGAAATGGGAATGGGGTGGTTAGAAATTTATACCTCACTTCTTGGAATATATTTTTTCCGGAAAGGGGTTAATCCTTTTAGATATGGTCTTTTTAGAATAATAAAGTATTAAATGTGTCTAGGAATTATTAGGATAATTTTTGGTAGATTTTTTTCTAAAAAAAATTTGTGTTGGTGTTTTAGTATATGATTAGAGGAGTTCCCTTTTTATTAATGAAAAGGGATGGAATTTTTGTAAATATCAAAAACATTTAATAATGGGAAGTCGATATCATGGAATGTGGAAACAAAGTTGCCAAATAATGGATGTGGTAAGATATGATGTATATAAATACTCCTAAAAACATTGTACAACATGTTTTAATCATGTTTCAACCATTTTAAGAACTTTTTTTTACAATTTACCATTTTTTTACCTTTATGACTAGTATTCAACCTAATATTTTATATTTTATTAAAAATATATAGAAACCAAAATAATCAAATAATGGTTCTAAAAACATAATTTTAGGATCTATATATTATAATTCAATTTATATATAATAGATATTTATCTTTTAATTTAAAATAATTAATTTATAGTGAAAATATTATGTTTATCATTAAGTGTTCTTAATCTTATTTACTATTAAATAAATATTTAACAAGTGCTAATATATGAATATATGAGATTAAAAATTATATTAAATATATATATTATAAAATAATAATTTATCTTATTAGATAAATTATTCATAATATTAATATTTTTTTGAAAGGAACAGTTTTACAATTATCAAAATCATTAAATTTTATCTTCCAAATCATACATTTACACACAGAAATGAAATCTTTCATATTAAAAAAATCCAATTGATTTAAATTATTGAATATATTATAAATTTAATTTAAACATGTGATGAAAATTAATTTTTATTATAAGAGAATAAAAATAGTTTTTAGAGTAAAATATTACTCAAGTTTCAAAAATGATAAACAATAGCTTTATAAAAACATCATCATAATAATAATTAATTTAATTTAAATATATATATATATTATAAAAAAACTCAAAAATATTTATGACATTCTTCATTATGATATTTTCATAAAAGTGATAGATTTAGAAATAATATTATTTTTTCACGATTCACCTATTAGAAATATATATCAGAAAAAATAACAAATAAATATTATTAAGATAATTTTGTTATTCCAAATCAAAAATTTCATTTATTTTTGTCCAAATAAAATTATTAATTTTGAGAATTTATCTTTTAAATAAAAATATAACAATACAAAACTATAATGAAAAATATTTTAATAGGACATTAGTTTTGTCAAAATATTAACCATTCTTATAATTATTTATTATCAATAACTAATAAAATTGGTTTTAATCTATTATTCATATCAAGAACATATTTTTCCATAATATATTTATAGTCCTAAAAAACAATAAAATTCCAATTTTTATAGAGGTTATATGTTGGAGAATAAATTAGTCAAATTAATTATGTTTCTACATTAATTAAATTTTCATCACTGCCTTGGTATTAGTAGTGACCATTATTTTTATTTATACATATATTTCATAATTTTATTACATTTATTTTTATCCACCAATTATATATCTTTATTTTAATGGTTATATATTATTGTATTTGTTTTCTGTGGTTCGGTGTTGCATTCATTACAAGCTATCAAAAACATTTGGTTTAAATCGAAAATATAATATACAAAAATAAGTATTGGGGTGTTGAAAAAATAAATATGAATAAGTTATTAAAAAATCAATCAATATTTTTTTATTGTATAGGTGGTTAAATTTTTTTGATGGAAGTTGGGAGAAAAGATAAAGGTTTCATTTCCTATATCACATTGAATTCAATATTTATTATATTAAAATCCAAATTATAAATAAATATATATATATATATATCTAAAAAACATTTATTCTCTTCTCCCATTGTTACTTTTTGGTTTTATATGTCTTCTTACGATTTAACCTTCCGTTGATTCGTAATTCAACAAAACGGGTGCTTGTAAGTTGATCTAACCATATCTATTCTTTTTTTCCATGTATCCCTATCCTCCATTTCCATCGTTTTCTTATTAATTTATTGATTTCATAATCCAAAATTCAATGATTGTTTAATCCCATTTTCTATTGAATTTTATTTTCTTTAAAAAGGCTATAAAGAAATATATTTTTATAATTTCCACAAAGCCACTTTCTCTGTCTATTTTCTTTGGTTTTATTTATGAAGATTAATTTTATATATTTGAATATTATTAATGAAATATTTATTCACTTTATAATTATTTTTCTAATACTATTATTTTATAAATTATTTACATTTGAAATAAAATTAAAAGATATTTATTATTATTTATCAAAATAATTTTCCATTGCTCTTATAATGTGTTTTTCAGCTATGTCAATAAACTTTATTGTTTCTTATGATTCACTATGGATATTATCTAATAAAATAATCCAAGTAATTTATTTTTAATGATTATGATCATTTCTTTGTAATTATTCCTTGAACATTTCTCTTTATCACATGTTAACTAATCTATGATGAAATTATGATTTGTTCTACATTCATGTGGCACCCATATATTTGTTTTCATTTTTTAATCAGTGATATCAAACATATATATCCCTCTAATTCATTAGGAATTTATTTCCATATCCTGAGATAATATATAAGGGACCATGGAGTAAGCCCAATCCACTATGGGATAATTCCCACTATGTTTATGGTAATGAGCAGTGAACCTACTATACTATGTTATGGGACTCTTTATACTATATTTTAATTTATTTGAAGTGATCATTTAATTAATAAATTATTTTTTATGATTTTTTTGTTCCATATTCTTATGCCATATATCTACGTTATAAAACATTTTCATTTTATTTGTTTACAGATCATGATTACTGACTCGTGATTCAAAATCCTTATGAATCATTTATTTTGTTATATTGAAATCTTATGTTACGAATCATGATTTATAAACTATGTTTTATCTGGTATTATCTTCACATGTTACACAACATGATTATGTTTTCATTTTGATATGTTCATCTCACTCTCACTTATTATTTCCATATTTTATCTCTTATGATCGCCCTTACTGGGACTCTAAGCTCGCCCTTTATGGTTTTCTTTCCATCGGTTATAAATAAGTATATTTTCTATGATTTTTCTAGAAGGATGTAATTTTTTGAATAATATTATTTGGATATGTAAATGAATGTATGAAGAAAACGTTACTTATGTTTCTAATATCTAAATACCCTAATACTATTGGTTTTCTTTTTGATTTATTATGATATAATATTAATTTATTGTCAAATAATGTAATAGATATTCATGTTGTGGTTGGGTTGTCTCAGGGTTTTTGGATTGTAGTTTAGTGCCCCATTATTCTTCCATTTCCACTACTTCCTAGCATTACATTCTTAAACATGGATTTTCTTTCAATTATCCTTGATTTTACCTTTAAGTGTTGATTTGGAATTCCATATGTCTACTTAATATTACTGATGGTAAGTTGTTGGATTATTTAAATCTTATGGATCTAGTTTGGTTTTATAGGGTTATAGTGGTGGGGGATGGTTTTGGAGGAACTATTATGGTTCTGGATATAGTTAGTGTGATTTTTGATAGCTTTGAATCCCCCTTTTTAATGAATTAATATTTTATTTTTCTACTAATATATATTTTCCTTTATCCACATTTCTAGTTCATTATTCATGTATTGGCTCTAGGGATGGGAATAATTGATTCTAGCCTTATGATTTATATCATGTAGTTCTTATGAATTTTCTGTTTTGTTTGGATTTTTTGGTTGCAGTTAGACATGGATTGTTATGTATATTTTCTCAAGTGGAGGTAAATCACTGTGAAAAAAGTAGTGACCATTTTTATGGTAGAGCATATAAAATAGGGAATCTGGTTTGGGGTGAGAATATGACTCTTTTTTGTTGTTTTATGTTGAATCTGTTTTGAATTTAGCAGTAGTTGTGGTGTACTTTGATTTTTTTTGTTTCTCATTGGCAGTTTATTCTATAGTGGAATTTATGTTGGAGATTTTTGGGAAAAGAAACTCATATGGTGGTTTATTATTTATTTCATAATCATTGTTTCTTAATCCAAATTATGTAGTGTTGATAGTAGCCTTGATTTTTATAATGAGATATATATTTACCATCAATGTTTGAGTGTTGTGTGAGATATAAAGGGAATAATGAGATGAAGGTGCTTGAAGATCTATGTATTTCTATGTGTATTAACTATTTATGTATATCTGGGGAATTCAATTATTAGTTGAAAATGTGTTTTTGTCATTCTTTATCGAGGCTAGTTGTATTGTAAGGTGATTTGAATAATTGTATGTGGTGGGATTAGAGGAATTTAGTTTCCTAAATCCTAGATCATCTATGACCTCACCCCATATATATGGGTCCAACTCCTCATTATGAAACATTTAGAAAATATAGAAAATGAGATTTTAGAGAGATTATATGGTCAGTCTAGTGGGTATTCCCTTTAGTGTTTTGTGGTGTTTCACCTATATTATTCATTTGTTATTTCAATAGAGTATGTTCATATTGATTATTATTTTATCTTATATCATAAATAATTTTTTTATTTTAAAAACACTTTTTAAGAAAAAGTGATAAATCAAAAAACATCAGAATACCAAAAACAGTCAACCAGCATATGAAATTATATATTCATTCCAAAAGAAATTAAAGAAATTAAAGAAATTATAATTCTTAACCTTAAGAAGTTTCCATTCAATGGAGGAAACCTCCATTTCCGGATTTTATTTAATGAGATCCTCGAAGTGAGAATTTATCTTATCCCAAGTATTCATTTGCTCGACTAGGCTTGTTTCCCCCTCGTTCAAACCACGTATCAAAATCATGTTTTGTTTTTCAATCCATGAGGATTGTTCTTCACTAAAATCAACTCTCAATGGTCTTTCAAACATTCTATGTGAACCCTCCATTTATATCTTTATTACGAAAGACTCTTTTAATATTTATTCATTCGAGTTCATGAGAAGCTTTTGGGTGTTGTCAAATTCAAGAGCTGCCATTTCAATATTCACCAAACCAGTGGCAGATGGTTCCTATGCTTGTGTTTCAGATTCCCCATCATCTTCTGACTCCACATGTATAATATACACCTTGAACATATTATTTAGGTCTTCAATGGCTACATTGAAACTCTCTTCAGGAGATTTACCTTTGCTTGAAGACCTAGTAACAGGAGGGATAAGCAAATTAGAGTAGTCCTTCCATCTCTGTAGCCTCCACATATTCTGAATAAAGACATCTAAATCTATAAGGGTGTTCCTTTTTGTATTTTAAGATAATCAAAGGTACTCTTCCATTATCTCTACTTCATTGGGATATGAGGACAATGATTCAGAGGTAGAATTGATATCCACTCCTATGTCATCCATACTACCTAGTAGAGGATGATAATCTAAATTACCATACACTTCAACAGTCTCTTACTTAGATGGAAGAGATTCACTTTCCCCAAGCACCACAAAATAATTCTGAGATCCATTATCAAAAACTCATGATTTACCAATACTATCTTGAGAGGGAGGCTTTCTTGCCCGACCTATAGCTTGTACTTCCAGAGCCCTTATTGGGATTGACTTGTGCACTGCTCTCTATACAACTTCATGTCCCACTAAAAACTCTTGTCATGCATGTTCCTAACTATTGACACTAAAAGATTCATCCTCACCTATTTTTTATAACATGACCTCATGAGAAGAATTACAATTATATCTCACGATATCTACAAATGATGAAGATTTCCTTTAGATGATTCTCAACACCACACACACCCCCTCATCCTTCCTTGAAGCTCTATGGAATTTCCTTGACATTGAGCTGACACCCAAGTCAGACCTCATTAGAGTAAGCACATTCTTGACCCATGGTTTAGAAACTATAAGACTTAACTTATTCTGATAAATTGAAATATTCACTAATTCCCTATAACCCAGTGGATCCAGTTCAAGGAAGTTTCATGCTAAACTAGCAGTCATGTTGAGACCAACATTCCCTGCATTAAGAATGGGAAAGTCATCACCCATAGATAGAGGGATATCTTAATAATTTTGAAACTTATTTCCATTTAAATTCTCCTTGATTATCGATGAATCCATATTAAAAAAATTCAAAACCAGAATAGCATTACCTCTACGATTTTATCCTTGGGCAGAGTGACCATGGTGGTATTAGGTGGAACCAAAGTGGGACCATGATTCATAAACACCTAGAAATTGGAGTCTATATTCTCCTTTGATCTCAATCCAGATATAATCCATAGGATTTTTAGAAATGTTGACCTCTAAAAAACATTGGGGTTTCGTGGGATGGTAGATCACATTGGTCCTAGAATCTGTAACCAAGAAACCAATCACAAGATTTCCTATCATAAAAAATATAGAAGTATTTTTAAAAGAGAGTGAAAAAACTAGAATACATACCCAAATATTCATTGTCTCTAGATCACGCTTCAAATTCATATCAAAGGACCACTTAAAAAGAAGGAAATTATCTTAGAAATTATTCCAAAAGTATGATCTTATTTATCATAGAAGATATTATTTTTGTTTTCTATTTATTATTGACTGTTATAATGTCAAGTATATAGTCTCTCCATTTACTTTTCATAGACTCTAACTAATATTCAGTAGTCTATTGTGATTAGGAAGATGCACAAGAGGCCAAATAGAAACCCTGTATTATTTTAATTTTAGGATACTAGGTTTAGATCATTAATAAATGGTATTAGATAATTTTTTTCTTAATTATTTGATATATGGTAAAAGTCATAATAAATTATCGGAACATATTAATGACACATGTTTCTTCATGAACACCTATATGATGAAAATTTCATGTTACTAGGGATGTTGAATTATGGTTTTTGGTATTCACTATTATTAATTTGTTTTTGATTATGGTTTCCTTATGTTTATTAAATTATTAATTTACTCTTATCCTAGTTTAGTATGAGTTGTGCTTTCATGTATCCTACTTAGTATGAATGGCTATATTATTTGTGATCGACTTCCTATGAATTGAAACTACGTTTTAAAGAAAAGATATATTTTGTTAAAATATTTTCAAAAGAATAAATTTTGAAAGGATTTTTGGAATTCTATTTTGTTTAATTAAAATATCAATAATAATATATTTAGTTTTTTCTAAAAAAACTAATGGGGGTGTGTTAATTAAATAAAACCGATGGTGGTAGTTTTTTTTTGTATTCATTAATTAATTTTTGATATTCAAGTATGGCCTTGATGTGTATTAAGGGTCATTACTTGGTAGATATGGGAATTATATTCCTTTTTTATTGGTAGTGATGATAAATACCTTTGATATAGATTCGAATACTAAAACATTTCATTAATAGGTTAGACTCTCTTAAGAGGGTAAAGGAAGGAATGTGGTGTGCATCAGGTTGTTCAATATATAAATCCTTGACAGTTTCTATGGGATTATAGTTATGTTTTAAGAATAGTGAATTAGTGATATAGAGAATAATCAGTAGGGAGATTATTTTGGGTTTTTCAATAAGTAGGTCAGTTTGTTCTAAGGAAAAGTTAGTGATTTTTGTATATCATACAAGGTATATATAATTGTCAGCCTAGGGAAGCTCCAATCATGGATCAATATTTGGATATTTTAAATTATTCATGAGGAAAGATTGATCATGGGATTCATTTTCAAATAAGAAATGTCTTGAGTACCTTGCAGATAAAAGAACAAATAGTGCATTATAAGGGGAAGTGGTTTGGCATGTAAGTGATTCATGTCAATCGAGCTAGGCATACCAACCTAGGACTTTTGATATTTGGATTAGGAATAAATAATTTAAGGGTTATATTCAAGTTATTTGGGAGTGTATTCCACTCTTTTTTAGAGGGTGATTGAGATTTTTGATGGATAAACACCTTTAAAAGGGTTCATTAAATATTTACACTTTATTAGAAGTGAAAGAGTGTCTAATATTTTGAAATCAAGTGTACAGTTGTGAATTTTAGTGTAAATATACATGGATTTCATGCTATGTATCCATATTGTGTGGGTTATTTTGTAAAATGAAACATTTTAATCCATTTAAATCATTTTGGTTCTTAGGAATTTGGTCGTTATTGGGAGATCAAGATTAATTCATGGCCACCTTAATTTGATGAAAACCAAGAGATTTATCATGGGACTTCAAAGAAGTTCATTGTAGGATCACATATTCTTTATGAACATAAATGGGTTTATATAATTAATAATCTCAGTAAAAACATTTGCAATGACATTTATATTCAATTATTTCACATGGTATAATATGGGATCCATAATGGGGAAGAGAAAGGGAGTCCCAATACAACAATTAGAATATCTAGTTTTTGTAAAGGCCCATGATTATTGGGTATTATTGTGATTTAATATTAGTATTATGGGAAACAATATGTAGAAATACTAGTGTGTAATTAATCCTTAGTGTCATATGTGTAATGTGTCCATTATAATAGAACAAGATTGGATTTGAAAGTTTTGGAAATAAGATGAAAGTGAAATCAAATTAATTTTTTGCTTAAGGATATACAATAAATACGGTCTTATGGTTGGGATTAATCTATTTATTTTACAAGGATGTGACCCTTGTAGTGTTAGAAATTATATGACTATATAGGGTGACGTGTTAGATAATAATTTGTTAATTTTGGTTAACATTTCATTTTTGTACCCAAGTGTAAATTGGTGACTTATTCCACACCAATGCATTTGGTAATTAACTAGATACCTAATTTAGATATTGGATTTTTCTGTTCTCTATAAATTATAAATGTCAGTATAATAATGAATAATATATGAGAATTTTGACATTGAGTCATGGTTCTCATACGATGGGGTCATCATGTGTTGTTATAGATTAGTTTTTAGATTTAGTAGGATAACGATATGGGTAATATTTTGGTGAGGATAAACTTATCAGATTCATAGGAGTATGAACCTATGGTTATAATGGGTCATATATATAGTAACAAATCTGCTTTATAGATGAGAAATATCCAAGAATTTTGGGGTACATTATGGACAATTAAATTGGTTCCCTAGTGAATGCCAAATTTTGAAAATATTCATGTGTTATAGAAATATTTATAGTCATTGCTAACTGAATAAATATTGAATTTAGTGAAAATATGTTTATGGATTGAAATGTGTGGTGTTAATTTGTAAGTAGTATTATTGTAGTATACTAAGTGAAGAGATATTCATTATGTTATAAAGGAGGGTTTAGCCGACCGGGGTTAGCTTAGTGGTACTGTGTAAGGTGGCCACTCCCTGGAAATGAAACTGGTGCAGGTTCGAGTCTCGCCACACTCAAATTTAGCTGGGGACGAGCGACGCGCAGGTGGTGAATGAGGCCTTGAATAAGCGTGGCGTGGAAATCACCAATACCTCCTTACCCACAACTCATTTGAGATGGATGAGGGCCTTAGAGTGGCTTCTCTTCCTCACCCCTTCTGAGCTAGGGTTTCCTTCTGTGGAATTTCTAGAGGCGGATTCATGTGTGCCGCTTCTAACATCGTCTCCCCTTCCCTTCCCCCCTTCCTCCTCCTCTTCATGCTTCCCTGATCTCTTCTTCTACGGTTTTCTCTTCCTGGCGCTTGTCTCATCTTCAAATTTTTGATTCGGCTCCATGATGGTCCTTTTCGTTGTTCTCTATGGTCGGAGATGGCGGTTCCAGAGCCAACGGTGGTGGATAGTTTGTCTTTCGCCCGCTCAACTCTGCCCTGCCTTAAAGCTCCATCACCCCTTCTAGGTCGGTTTGGTGTGTTGAATGCTTAAAATATTCGGGAGGTGTGGTTTTACCAGTCTCCGACATTATAGGAAGCCCTGCTAGTGTTGGAATCTTCTTCTTTGGCCCGCTGTATTATTTTTCTGGTTCTTGGTGGAATTTTCTTTTGGTTGGTTCATTCTGGTTTGATGGTTGGGCCTTTCTGTTATTCTATGATCTTTCAATCATAAATTTTTTGATGTTGGTGTTCCTGCTCGACGGCACCCGTTCCTATTTTGGCATTGTTCTAGGAGGTCGCAGATCTAGGTGATGTTAATTTCGTTTGTTGATGGTTTTCAGATATTCTATTTGCTGTTTCGGGGGAGATTTCCCCCCACACATGTTGAAGGATTTCTGTTCTTGCCAACAGCGATGATGATACGCTCTATTGGTTTCCATTTCCTGGCGATGTTGATGCGACGATGGGTTGATTGTGAATTAGGGTTGCGATTCAGGGAGCATGGCTCAAGGCAGACCCAAGGTGCTTCAATGTTCTGGTGTGGAGTTGATCGGTGATGATGATGGTGATGGTGGACCGGTGTTTATGATAGCCATGGTGATGGAGTATCTACAAGACAACAGTGATGGTGTGTAGGAGATTGTGGTCGGAGAAGAGGCTGGTGGTAGCGGTTCACCGACGGCCTACTCTGATGGGATGATGGGGACATGCAATATCAGGGGTGCGAAATGAGGTGGACGCGTGGCGTGCGGGGTTTGTTTCGTCATGATTTCGGATGAAGTTTGAAATCTGAAAATCTGAATTGTAATCTTGAAGGTTCGGATACCGCGCTGTGGTTTTTGTTTGAATTTGGACATTTTGATTGTACGGTTACCGATTACCCTTAAATTTTATTTTTAGAAAAATTAAAAAATGGCTTTGAGGAACAAAGGGGGGTTTAGGTGGAATTCAGGAGTTAGTATTTGGGTGTTTTTTAGATATAACTATAGCTAAAAAATCATGATTTAAGAAATGAATCCAAAATTTTGAAAATAATTTTTTTTAGTGGAAATAATTGTGTTAAGGGACTTACTTTTTTTATTCCATCATAATCAAGTATTGTGAAGTTAAATTGGCATAAAAAATTCTTTTAGAAAATTATTTATCTAGGTCAAAAATTTGAGTGCTAGTATTTGAGAAAATAAATTTATTATTGGGGTTTGGTTTATGGTTCGTTGATATATATCGAGTTTGGAATCATAAATGATAATTTGTATCAAATTATATTGGATTGAGTAGAATCTGGGAGATGATTATAGATACTTATTAATGATTAAATTAAGTATGGTGGGGAGTTTTTAATGACTTTTGTCATTATGTATTAATGGAAGTGTGAAAATTACATGTTTTTAAGGATCAGTATAAATATAAATTAAATTTATGTACATGGATCATATTGATGATATTTTAGTTTTTTATTCTAAAATAGATTTTATAAGTATCTCAATATGAAATGAAAAGACTTGGATCAAAATTCAGAGGGACCAGTAAGTGTCCAAGCCACGGGGGACATAGAATGTGCCGATAGGACTCCTAGTGGATTCTAACTAAATGTCATTTTGGCTATGAAATAGAATATTACACCTATCTATCCCATTGAGGACCCTATGTCATGCCATTGGGAACCTAGATACTGTCCACTGGGATCTTGGTATACCACTATCCTTATGGTGGGATTCTACTGGAATTTTATAAGAAGGATAAACCCTTTTTTGGAGTGTATTTTTTGAATTTTAAATGGATTTTTAATCTCTAAAAATGGTTTTTCTTATATGTGTGTATAAATAAATGAGATATATTTTCATTTGGAACTCATTCTCATTCATTCTAATCAAATGATTCAAGTGTCACCAAGAGTGTTTTTTTACTACATAAAAGTTAGAAATCCTTAAATCCTCTTCCTTTTTAATTTCACTATATTTTTCATCTAATTAAGAAACTTTTAGTTTTTTATTTTCAATATATTTAACCATATCAGGGTGAAATATACCCAATATTATATTCCTTTTTCATATTGTGGCTAATGGATATCAAAAATGGATGAATGCAAGTCATTCCTTGCTATTTTGAAAGGGGATATAAAATGATGAGTTGCCATAGATATTTTTCCATTTCAAATAACATTTTTGTTATATTGGAAATTTATTTATGGGTATTTTAGATATATTTGTTTAGGTAGAATTCCATAAACTATTCACACAATTCTTGACATAACTATAGTGATAATGGTTCACTCTGTGAGTTTTTTGGGTTTTATTTACAATTGAATAATTATGAGTGATTAATTATAAATTGTAATATTTATTTGCTTGGTTATTATGTATTTAGAATGTATCGTAGAATATTTAATTGGGTGGATGTGAAATCATTTACATTTATGTGTGAATAGATAAATTAATTCACTATAAAAATGAGACATGTGGTCCTTAATATATAAATTCTTATATAAATTGTTTTTTTTATGTTGGTGTGTGCTTTAATAGTGGTTTGGGGTTTGAAAAATTCTAATGAGGGTAAATATGGTTTAGAAATATGAGTTAAACTATGTAATATTCTCTTACTATTAGAATCGATTCTCAGCCTTAGGTTGTTTCTTCTTTAGAATGCCCAGTGAGTTTTCACCAAAGGGCGTGGGTACTAGTTATGTGAAATGGACCCAAACTAGGTTTAGGGATTTATACTATAGGTTTTGGGTGAAGTGTAAGTGGTGGATGGGGCATGACCAACTCAGTTTTTTATCATGATCTATGATTAATATATGATATATATGACGATAAATTTCATGATCAGTGGAATTGAATCATAGAATATAGAAAATAGAAATACATCGGAACCAAAGTGAAAGATGACCAGACATTATTTATAATTAATTTAGGAAATTAAATAATTAACAATGTATCTACATCATAATATCATTTTTAATGAATAAATAATATATTCCCTCTAATGGTGATCCACACGTGCTTCACAAACCCCAAAACATATCTATAGGAATCTTCAGGTACTCGCATTACACATCCTAATTATTGTGTCTTTCACCTTTGATATCCTTAAAAATAACTTCAAGGAAGGGTTATATTTTATCTCTATAGACTTGAGAGTAGATTTGGAATAGGATACCCCTGAATTTTTAGTAGTGTTCTTAAAGGCATCTCTCAATGGAATTGAGAGTAATCTCTATGGAACTCATTGTTCAAAAAAATAAATAAATTGTCCCACTATGAAGATAATATAATTGTGTTTATATATAGCTAGGATTTGAAAAAAATAATGTCATAAGAACCCTTACTTATTCCATAATACCTTCGAAACCCCTTGCCTATAATAATAATATTATAATTATCATTCATTGATATTCGCTAATCTCGTAAAAAAATTAAAAATTATTTATTGAAATAATATTAAATATATATTATTTCTCACTAGACCATTAAACATGGTCTGTTGTTCCTCGAAAATATTTATCAATCCTTGAATAATGAATATTTATTTAAAAACTAAATACCACTGCATTATTCTCCAATAAATAAATAAATTTCATATTAACTACAGAAAAAATAAATATTTTTCAAATATCCGTCTCACATAATATTTTATCAAATAACACATGATAGAATATATGTGATCAAGAAAACGTGAATAATTAATTCACTCTTTTTGGGAATAATATTTATTCAACTTATTAAATAATAAATAATATTATTTGGTAATTGAGATTCTAGATAGAATAATTTCTAACCCTCTAGGCCTCTTTCTGAATGGCATTAGGTGAAGAAATCTTAAATAAAAGGATTACATCTAAAAACTCTCTAAGGAAACCACATAGAATCATGGTATTGTAGAAAATACATAATACCTCATATAGATTATTACTATGTAATATAATCCATTTATAATGATTTCTCTGATCAATAAAGTTGCATGCCGGTTCCATCAATCTATGTAATCAATGTCTCTTTCTTTGAGTTTTTGGAAATTGAACTTTCTTATATAACAACATATAGATGGATTTATTTAAATTATATCATTTACAGCAAAGGGATTGAGATACAATCTTCTATTTTTTAATGGAAGGATAAGATACTTTCTCACATTATTCATTAATGTTATATTAATTCGGATACACCCAATGTATCATACCTCACCGTGAACATATGTCATCATAATTTTCGACAATAAATAAAATTACATGAATTTTAATACTAATTTATAATAATATAAAATTATATGGATTAATAAAGATGTTAGTGGATTGGAGAATCCAATAACACAGATAAATGTGGATTTCCTACTATCAAATATCATTATATTAATATCATACACCAGATATTACCATGTCTATACACCATGAGAAGGTGCCTCAAGGTTATATGAGTCATCACCCCTGATATATTGTATCATTTATTCCCATAAAAATATTTAATTTGGATATAGAACCTATATTTTAGAATACCATCGTGTCATTTATTGGTTCTCAACATAGTGGGTACCTTTCATTGTGATAGCTACTCTTCAAACATTATCAAGTACTATGTTACATAGAATAACAATAATGATATGATAAAGAGTTTATTAATATTCAAAAAAAGGAATATAGGTTATCATAATGTACATAGAAGTTCATTATAGGGAAAAACTCTAAGAGAATCCCACTTTCACTAGATCTAACCACTAAACACATTTAGACTGGTAGATCTCACAGGATACTCAAGATTCATATGAGATAAGAATTTAGTAAAGGGATCCACCATGTATTTTAATGTGGGAACTCTGCTTATTTTAACTTCACCCCTCTGTGAAAAATCCCTTAGGAGGTGATACAAATATAGTATGCACTTTTTATATTGGTGTGACCTTGGATATTTTTCATGAGATGCCACTATAGTATATTATCACTATATAAACTGATAGTGTCTTTACTTCTAGGTAACATGTCAAGATATTTATAAAATTGTATCTAAATGGCTTCTTTAAATACATTAGAAGTAAAAATATGCTCAAACTCTATTGTAGTGTTTTCAGAAACTGACTTCTTCGAACTCTTCCAGCTCACAGATCCTCCATTGAGACTAAAAACATATCTCGAGTTCAATTTTAGATAATTATAATATTCGTGAAAACTAAAATTAGTATAAAGCTTGATGGATAACTCCTCGTCTCCTCTATACAGTAGGAACATATATATAGTTATTCATAGATACTTAAGGATTATTTTAACAATATACCATTTATATTATCCTATATCCTCTTGATATCATCTAACCATTCTCAATTCATATGAAAAATCAAATCTTGTACATAGCATAGAATACATGATTGATCTGATTGCTAATGTGTATGGGATCTTACTCATTATCTCGTCCTTTTTTTGTGTCTATGGAAAAAAATTCTTAAAATTATGTATTCCATGTGACATTGTAATGAATACTCTATTTGATTGTTCAACACTAAATCTCTATAGTATTTTGTCAATTTATATACTTTGACTTAGTGTTCGCAGCCTCTTGATCTAACACGAATGATCTTGATCCCTTGAATATAAGCTAATTATCCTACATCCATTAGGGAGAAACACTTTTTAATCAGTACATAACATACTATAATACTAGTATTTTATTTATAATACGTAATATGTCTTCAATAGATACTACTAGGAAATGATCACATTAACAGAAAAATTATTTCAAACATGTGGATCACATTAATAATTAATGTAACCAAATTATTTTATAGTTTAATAAAAAATAATGTTCCAAGGCCTAAATTCTTGATTCAATATATAAATTTATATCTACAACATTAAAATATTTCTATCATAACCTAGAGTCAAAAACCCTTCTAGTTGGGTCATATATATATCTTTCTAAATGTTCTCGTTATGGAAATTAGTTTTTATTTCCATCTTCCAAATTTCATAGTCATGGTAATAATCTATATCAAGTATAATTCTAATGGATTTAAACATATAAATTAGTAAAAATGTATTATATTAGGAATTTCCTTGAAGTTTTTTAAACCCTTTTATCCACTATCCTTGATTTTTAGGTATTTAATTTGCATTTTATGTCCATTTTTCTCTTGAATACACATTTTCCTCTATGTGAATTACATCAACTGGTGCATCGAACAGAAACCAAACATGGTTCTAATACATTGAATCCATTTTAGAATTCATGGATTCATTCCATCTTTCAGATTTTGAGAAATATAATACCTCTTCATGGGAGATAGGTTTGTCCTTGTCAACTAATAATGGGTCACCATCTTAACTGATTTGAATTCCATATCTCTTTGATTCTCTTACCTCATTAGTGGTCTAACACAATACTCTTGTTTCGATAATTTCTTCTTAATTGGGGACCTAAAGAAACTATTCCAATACCAACCCTTTTGTGTCATTAGAATCAATTCCATCGAACCCAATCTTGATCCCACTATCCATTTTGATGATGTTCTCCCTCTCATGAAATATGGATTGTCTAATTAATTCCACTTTCTTTTATGAGGGGTTGTATAGGTAGTATCCCTTAATTCCTTAGGATACCCTATAAAGATACACTTTGTGACTGGGGAGCTAGTTTTTTTCTAGGAAGGCCTTAAATATTCCTCCCAACCAGTACATGTGTATGTGGTAAAGTGGGTTTTGTTCCAGTACATAACTTTAATTGAATTCCATTTTCTACGTTAGTTTGCACTAGGTTTAGTGTTTATACCTCATTTTTAATGAATATACCCAAAAGGATAATGTAATATATTAATGACTCAACATCAATTTTACTATTTCAAATAATGTACTGTTCCTCCTTTCACTAACACCATTTCACTACATTGTGTAATGTGTATTTAGTTGATATATAATCCCAAAAACCCATAAAAAGATGATAAAATCTTTGTTAATATGCTCACCACCTTGATCTAATCAAAGTTTATTTATCATCTTTCTATGTTGATTATTTACTTCATTCTTGAATTGTTTGAGTTTATCATTTTAATTGAACTTATACATCGTCATGTGTATATATCCATATATACTCAATTAGTCATTAGAAGTTATGAATTAAGAATACCCACCTCTATCATATAATAGGAATGGTTAACACACATCAATGTGTACCAATCCTATAAGATTTTTCCCCTTTCACCATATCCACTAAATGTTGGTTTGAAATTTTTCATTGTAAACAAGCATGATCTATTTCATGTGGTTTTATCTAAAAAGAGATAAATGTCCATCTTGATAGATCTTTGTCAAATGCTTATCATTTACATGAACAAGTTGGTGATGTCCTAGTTCAGTGTTATATGAGTCAAGAAAAAAAGATTCATTATCAATTTCTGATACTTGGTTTTTTTAATTTAATAGTTAAAGACTATTATTTAAATGTTTCATACCATAACATATATTGTCTTTATAAATGAAAAAAAAATTATTTCAAAATTTAAAAATAAAACCATCTATATCTTAGAAAGATATATAAATTTAGTTCATAGTAAAAGTTTACATGTAATAACAATATCCTAAAACCAATATCATTCATGATGGAAATGAATAGTGGTAGTATCAAATATCTATTGAATCCATCCTCGTACCATTGGAATCTCACAAATCAACCTCTCCTCCAAACAATATTTTTGAATCTAGATGGTTTTTGTATTTGGATATGGATTTGAGCACCAAATTCTATATTTAATACCCAATTTTTAGATATTATAATATTACACTTGATAAACAATGCACCTCTAGATTCCCCTTTTTTCTAGGTAAAGTTACTCTTCTAGTGGCCTTGATTTCCACATGAAAAACACAATAGTTCTTTTTCCTCCCTCTACCATTGGGTTTTTCTCTTCTTGGAAGGATGGTGCTCATGATCTTTAGAATTTTTATGTTTCATGGGCCCTTTCACCTTATTCATCCTTTTCTAAATCACCATAAAGACTATGGATATTTGATTCCCCATTTCCATTACCACTTGGAGAATCAATGTAAGAAGTTACGAAATGTACTTTTAATTAATTATCACGTTATAATTAACAATAAAATTTTATAAGGACTTTCATAGTGAGGAAATCATGAGATATATGTGAAAATAATCTGGGAATTTGATCCCTAAGATGTCAAATCATTCAATGAAGACAATAATCTTTACTAAATGATCCCCAAATGGAAACAACTCTCCAAGATGACTCGTAAAAAAGAATTATAGATCATTTATCTCTCTTGCCTTGAATTCTTTTAAAAGATATCATTAAGGGGAGACAACATATTATATGAATACATGTCCTCATGTTTCTTTAGAAGCTCATTTTTATGGCTAATAACCTGAAACCCTAAATGTCTATATCATCATTCAAATGTTTCTTTTTTAGAGAAAACTATTTGTCAAAAGCCTATTTACAAAGCACTTTCTGAAAAGGTTTTTCTAACACATACAATTTCTCTTCCTGGAATAAGATATAGTGTAATCACCTTTTCCACTCCTGAAAATTTATGCTTGTGATAATGTTGTCATTCTCATTTATGGATAGTGATGATATATTGGAAGTCGTTTTTATTTCTATTTTTATAAATAAGGAGTAAAAAATGTTAGTACCTTATCATAATAAATATAGACAAATAAAATAAATATTATATCTTTTAATCTCCGCTTATATTATCAAAACCCAATATCCCTTACCATTGGATTTGGAAAATACTTTTTTTTTACAATCTAGTGTCAAGGGTCCATGATTCCCTTTACAACATCTCGACATTTTCTGGTCAAGTAATTTGAAGGGTTTTAGGTTTGCATTCAAAATTACAACTAAATTTACTCATATTTCCTTAATCTATTGAGTGGACTCCCCAATCATGAAATCCTTAAATTGGATTTTCTCAAACTATTTATCTCATTTACACTAATTAATTCTTTATAATTCAACCCTGGTTGGGAACTACGTTATGTTAACCCAAAACATCAAGTTAAAATTCCTTGATAATTGAAATCACCATGAATTTGGATGGTCAAGCACTTTAAACTATGATTTTATTTTAACTTATGTATTATAAGGCTATATCAAATTAATATATATAATTGAGTGACTTTTTATCTTTTCTTATAACCCCCATTGTTATGTTTATTCTATTATTATTAATATTACTTACATTTACATAAGTTATTAACCATGTATTAGAGAATTTTTACACATATGACTTTTTATTTTAGTTCTATCTAACATTCTTGTTAATTCATTTATTCAGGTGATCATGAAAAAACATCTACAATGAAATATACCTGAAACTTGATAAAAATAAAATGATAAAATGGTTTGATAATGAGAATTTACTGATGGTTATTTTATTTAGTGGATGATAAACCAACTATGAACCTAGGAAAAAAAACATGACCCATTTATGGTTCGTGTTCCATGTTTTTACCTTTCCACCAATGTATCTCTCTTAGATTTGTTTCTCATATGTTCCGAACTTGTACTGCCTACACTATCATAAGAGATATATCTATTACATAAGATTTTACTCACATTCATATGAGGGGAACAATATTATTTTTGAAGGGGTTTGGATAAAATAAAGCATGGGCACGTAGGACCTTACATAACTATAGGATGGATGACACACATGCCAATAATTTATTTTAATAAAAAATTAAATGAAACCTATTACATAAAAAGGTTTGGTATATGCTCTTGATAATCCATATACATGAAATGAATTATTTAATTAATAAAATTAGCATTTATTTCTAATTGTTCTTATTTAATAGAAATCATGCTCAAATCAATTAATTATTTTCTTTAGTTAATCAATTATTTTGTCTTAATACTCAATATAAGTTTCTTGAGACTCTCACGAAACATAATTTTCAATAAATTAAATAAATTTATTTAAAATTAACTGTATACAAAAATTTTACCTTGGAGACAACATAATGATAAACCATCCAAACAATCCAATGTGTATTATATTTGTATAATATTTTCTCAAATGGAATCTAATATACATGACTTATCACATAATGTAACATCATGTACTATCAACTTAATGACCATAAAAGACACTTGTTGTTTACATATCATGCAATATTTCGATGCAAGTAGTGTAATAACTGTATTACGATTTATAAATGGTGTGCAGTTCTAAACATTACATAGAAAATTAATTAGACATTTAATGTGTGTGTGTATATATATATCCTATCAACTAGTGTGTACTATAAACATAATGACCATAAGTAACACATTTTCATAAGGTTTAAGCATTATAATAAATTAATTTTTAATTACTTATAAATTTTTAATAGTAAATGGAATATACAGTAAAAGTTCACATCATGTATTATTCTCACTGTCTATGCATGAATAATTCCCATGGACTCACCGTGTAACTATTCCATGATTTTTTTTGATTTCATGATTAGTTGACGGGATACATAGAGTGGGGTTTCTGAGTTACACGGTCAACTGTCAAATATCCTTTGTAAGAAAATACATGGCCCTCCTATGACTAATGGACTACACATCATGTATGGAAGTTACCCATTATGTACTCGGGATAACCATGCTCCAGGTTAGCCCAGTCAATGTGTGGTGTGTAATTATATTCACCATGTGTAATTAATTCACAAGACTTGAATAAATTCTGAATGAATTTAAGGTGCATTAAACATGGGAACATGAAATATAACTTTCAGTTACATGGAGTGTACTCATTTATTATTTGGAAAGATTTTTCATCACCTCCAAATGATATCGTCAAAATTATTTTATTCATAAAATTTATTTATTTGATTATATTTTTGAGGATGAAAAGAAATAATATCATATCTCATTATTTAGATTAATGAAAATTTTAACTGGAACTAAAAACAAACAAAAAATGATCAATTCAATTATTGGTATTTAAATAATTATAAATAATTTTGTGACCCCTTTGATACCACTTGTACATTATAGGAATAGTGGAAGTGGTGGATGGGGCATGCACAATTCAGAATTTTTTCATGATCAATAATTAATCTGATATTTACAAGATGATAATTTTCATGGTTAAGGAAATTGAATCATAGAATATAGAAAATAGAAAACAGCATAACCAATGTTTAGTATCATCATGTATTATTTATAATTAATTTAAGAAATTAAATAATTACATTATGAGGAATTATTTATTAATTGATGGATATGACAGAATATCTACTTCATATCATCATTGTGTTTTATGAATCAAGAATAAATTCTCGTTTAGTAGTGATCCACCCATGCTCGATGAACCTCCAAACGTCATTGTAGGAGTCTTCAGATGCAAGAATAGAACATCGAAATTCTTGTATCATTATCCATGATCACCCTAAAAATCTCTTGAATGGTTATCTTCAATCTCTCTAAATATTAGAGAGGTCATGGAAGAGGATCACTCTTTAATCATTATAGCATTATAAAAGATGGTGCTCTGTAGGGTTTTAAGGAAATTCTCTCCATATCTCATTGTGCATTAAAAATGAATTATCTCAATAGAAAACTAATATAATTTGGATTATATACCACTATGGATAGAAAATAATAAGTTCACATGCTCCCTTATTATTTCTGTAATCCCTACGGATCCACATGTCTATAATAATACTAATAATATTATTTAGTTACTTACACTAAAATTAAGAATTTAATTATATATTATTTTTTCAATAAATATTCAACATATTTTTTTTCTAACTGGACCATTATACTCATTCCTCCATTCATCCACAATTTTATCAGCCCTTGAATTATGACTATTTTTTAATAAATTAATATCATTTCATTATTTTCAAATAACTAAATAAATAATATATTAACTGAATAAATAATATATTAACTAAATATAATATAAATATTTATTAAATATTATAATCAAATAATATTATCTTTAATAACTGGTGGTCTAATATATGTGGTCAATAAAACATGAATAATTACTAAACCATGTGTGAGAATTGTGGGAACATTGTTGGTTGAACATTTTTTTGAAGATGGTGGAAGTTTGTGTTGTATTTTGTTTTCAAAGAAGAAAAGAAATCACCTCACTTTGTAAAAGGTGTTGATTATACTCACCATAAATCTTAGGCAATCAAATAAAAATTTTGTAATAAATTCCTTTCGATTGAGAAGATGTTTTCTAAGAGAAAAGAGTCATCGGACTCACCTCACGTCTGGTATTAAAGGAATATCATAATAAAAAGTTGTTTTGGAGTTTGAATGGAGCTGATGAAACTATGAAAATTATTCACTTATTTTTATTTCATAAAATTCATAAGTTGTATAAAAAATTTATGATGAAATCCCTATGAAGAAAATGGGGAGATCTGGTGCAACCAATCATATAGAGGTTTGGATAGAAATATAGAAGTCACTGGAAGGATGGGAAGTGAAAATACTTTCCATTGTAATTCATACGATGCTAAATATAATATTAAAATTTCTCAATAGTCATGAAAAAAAGATAAAATAACAGGTTTGTGAAATAATAAAGTTTCTAACGTTGAATCCTTCCCATTATAATTCAATATTGTGAGATCACTAGATTTATATTTGTTTAATGGATGTAATTTTTTTCTAAACGTGAAGATATGAAGATGCCGGTTTTTAGTCAGACCAATAAGCCATGAGATACAAATATTTAGAGAAATAAGTTCTTTAATTATTCAATTTTGTATATTAATAAGAAAATGAATGAATTTTTAAGTAAAATATGTTGGCACTGGTTCATCGGATATGGTGTTCCAACAATTTTTAGAGTGACAATGACACTAATCATCACATTCAATGGTGATTGTAAAAGAAAACCAGAGGAAAAAATGTTTGTTAAATCATATAATTAAGTTGACCTTTTGGGATTGATAATGAAGTATAAGTTGTTGAGAACAATTAAAATTAGATTAGAGATCAATCAACAAGGTAGTAAATCATTTTCATCCGGATAAAATAATTTTTCTTAACAAGTTGGTCAAGAGAAAATAAAAATTGGATATATTTTTCAATTTTATCCAGAGTCAATAAACTAGAACTGACATTGATTATTATAGTAATGTATATATTTACCAATTAGATATAGGATGAAACCAATAATATCATCATACACATGATCATTGGTCTAAGTAAAAGAAGAAAAATGATAATTATTTGAAAAGGTTTATCGAAGTGTTGTCAATGGGGGTCTAGAAAGTTGTTCAAATAAGATGAAAAGCTTATATTAATTTGATAATGAATTGTTAAAATCATTTGAATATTCTACTATATTTATAGTAAAAAAATTTAAATTCTTTACATTTATCAGTTGTTACGAAGAAACATAATAATATGTCTTTAGTTTTGATTTATTTTCAAGTGGGTTAAGAAAATCTAAGTGACCATATGCTTCCATCATAATGATAAAATTGCCATGAAAATCAGAATCTAATGGAAAATGTTTATAATGTATAATGGCAGCTAATGTTGTGAGAATATTTGATAAGGATTGACAATAAATGAGAAGATATCAGACTCATTTAAGAAGTAAAAGATGCATCCAAAATGTAAGTAAAATTTATATTTTGGGAAATTTTGTGAAGCGAGAATGTTTTTTCATAATCCCACCTAAACCTCTTTTGGAACACCTATAAATAAATGATGTAATTTTTACTTCCTGAAACTTTTACTATTCACAGAAGGAATATATAAGTCAAAGTGAAAACAAAATTGTAGAGAGAATAATTTTTTGGATTGTGTATTATAGAGTAACTATTATGAACATATGTATAAGAGGAAAGATCGTTTTCAGTGGGCTATTAGACCAGACTCCGTCATTGGACTAGGAAATTAGACTACGTTTTCTAGACTCAGACAGAAACATTTCATATTTTTTCCGTTGTCTTCTTGCAGAGTATTATTTCCAGACTGGGAAATCGGACTGGAAGATCGAAATAGGGGATGAAACTAAGTATCATTACTAATTCAATGTATGTTCTAACCTTCTAATGGGTAGAAAATTGAAGAATTTTTTTGAATATTATATTTTTGAATGTTGATAATGAAGCATAGTAAGATGTTTTGAATCATTTTTTGAATTATTGTTAACCTGTTCCATATAATTTTATTAAATTTTTTTGTGATACATTAAGAATATGAAATGTTTTATTGTTACATAGTGCTTCATGGGTGTAAGGGAATATATAACAGATTGTATCCACACAAAAAGATTGTTTTCTAGTGTGTTGTGTTGTATTCTATTGTTTTTATACCATACCAAATACATAACAACTCTTATTGAGTGGTAAAGAATGTAAATTCTTGTTTTCATTTGGATACAAGACTATTTTGTATTTAGTAGGTTAACAACCCTCTAATATGAGGAGGATGTTGTTTCAAAATAAATAAAACATAAAAGAAAACTATATCACTATTTCACCCACTCCCCGAATTAGTGTTGCAATGATGTTGACTGGGAAAACTCAATTGGTATTAGAGCCTAATGTTCCCTTCATTTACTCATTACTGATGTTTTGAAGAGAAGTTTTGATGGAGAATCTGAATTGTGAGAATAAATAAGGGTATTTTAGTCTCTAATGGTAATAACAATCCTAATTAGAATGATTGAATTATTTCTTATCTTATCTCTCTTGGGAATGATATTCATAAATTTGAAACAGATGGATTCCCATCTATTGATGAAAAATTTCATCTTAAATATATTAACAAGAAGATTTTTGATGAAAGAAGACCCAAATCTTGTGGATTTTTCTTTCTAGGAAAATTTTGTGTCAGTTGGATTATAAAGAAACAAAATTCAGTAACTCTCCACATGGCTAATGGTGAGTATGTTTATGCCACTCAAGATGCTACTCAACGTATGTGGATGAATACTCAGTTAGAATATTTACTTGTTGAAGTGAATTTACCCTTGATCTTAATTTGTGATAATCAAAGATCTATAAACCTTACAATAAATCTGGTACAACATTACCATTCAAAACAAATTTATATCAAATATAATTTCATCAAAGTGAATGAGGAGAATAATGAATTAAAGCTCGATAATGTTCCTATATTGATGAAAGTTTATAAAGTTATTAAAAAACCATTACCAAATGAAACTTTTTTAAACTGAGGATGAACATGGGCATCCAACCTTATTCTCATCAATTTTGAGGTATGTGTTTTTCTCTCATCTCTCGTAAAGTCTTTTGAATAGTGTTGTTAAGGAGATAATTGATTCATAAATCTATCCATTTATATGATATAGAATATTTAACGAGTAATTTATATTAGGGGAGTTGAGGTTGATATGTGAATTATATAAATAAATGTGTGAAATATTCTAACATTTAGTTGGAACTAGTTTTGGGAAACTTTTGTTTCAGGAAATTTGAAGAAGTGAAGAAATATGTAAAGTAAAGATGATGATATTTCATGAGTCACTACTTTTGGAAAGCATGGTTTTTCAATGTATGATTCTTATTTCAAACCATCATATAGATCATGTAGGCTTCTAAATGATGATAAGTAATCAGTAGATTGATGTTATAATGTTTAGTAATTTATGAACCCTGGTTGGTAAAAAAAATTAAAAGAGGGTGATTATTGGGACCAAGATGGATAGAAGTTGTTTTTAGAATATGGAAGAAGTTTTTTTAGTATTTTGTATTAAAGAATAAAATAAATCACTTCAATTTTTAAAAGTTAGTGATTAGACTCACCATCATAATCATACAATCAAACTCACAATTCATAAGAAATTCCATTAGATTGAAAAGATCTTTTCTAGTTGAAAAGGTTCATCAGACTCACCTTAGGTCTGGTATGAATGAAACATCATAATAATAATAAATTTTTTATCCTGAATAGATCAGATGAAAATATGAAGATGCATTTCTAATTTTTTACTTCACAAAATTAATATGTTGTATGAAAATATTCTAATGCAAGCCTTATAAATGAAAGGGTGGAGATGGTGCTACCAATCATATTAAGGGTTGGTTGGAAAGAAATAAGTCATTTGAAGGATGAGAATTTATAATAATTTATTTTGTAATTCTTGAAATGTTGAAGCTGATCATACAATTTCTCAAAAGTCATGAAGAAATTAGGATATAATAATAAGTTTTTGAAATAAAAATGTTTTTGAATTTGAATCTCTCTATTCTCAGTTCATCGGTGTTAAATCATCAAACACATATTTGTTTAAAGGATTCGATGTTTTTTTGGAACTTAATGATATAAAGATTGTAGTTTTCAATCAGACCAATAAGAGTCAAGATATAGATATTATAAAAGAAGTTTTCATTGAACTTTGGAAGTTTTTATCGTAATAAAAAAAGGAAATGTGTTGCTGAAGTCAAATCTTCTGACACTAGTTTGTTAGAAGAAATGTTCCATCGATTATCAGAGTGACACTAATAGGATCATCACATGTAGTGGTGGTTGTAAAAGAAAATTAGAGGTAGAAAAGTTTTTTAAAGCTGATCAATAAGTTTATTTTTTGGGAGTGATGAAGAAGTTAATGTTTCTGAGACTATTAAAAAATATGATCAGTGATCAATAAACAATTTAGTCAACCAATTTCATCAGGATGAAATAATTTTCCTTAACAAGTAGATGAAGAGAGAAAAAAACTCTTTTTTATTTTTCAATTGGAAAAATAGTCATCGATCATCAGATGAAATTTATTGTCAAATTAAAGTAGAGATCAAAAAATTAGATGTAGTATATCATTGATAACATTATCATACATAGGATCATCAGTAAAAGAAAAATAATAAAAAGGTTAATTTTTTGAAGAGTTTAATTGATGTGTTGACAAAAGGGTTTTGGAAAGTTATTAAAGACATTTTGGATGGGTATTCTGAAGTTTTTTCAAAGTGTAAAAATCTTTATATGTTTTCACTATGTCTATAGATAAATGGTTCAAATTCTTTACATTTATCATTTGGTATAGAGAAATATAATTATATTTCATTGGTTCTCCTTTTTTTAAAGTGGGTTGAGAAAATTATAGTGGTCATATGCTTCCATATTAATGAGGATATTAGAATGGATATCATAATGAAACTAAAGAAATTATAGAAATCCTAAAGTGTGATTATTTTCCGAGAAGATTCAAGAATGTTTAAGAAGATACGAGAGGAGTTGAGAACCATTGAAGAGATAAAGATACATTCGAAATGTAATGAAAATTTATTTTTCTTGAAATTTGGTTAAAAGAGAAATTATTTCTTAATACTGCATAAACCTCTTTTAGTACACATATAATTAGAGGAAGTACTTTTTACTTTTTTAAGCTTTCATTTTTCATTGAAAGATGATATAATATGATGTGATGAATGTTTTTAGAGAGAAGAAGTTTCCAGAATATGTATTCTTGATGGATTTTCTAGACAAAATGACAAGTGGCAAGATCGTATTCGGTGGATTATCATAATGGACTGGGTTGTCGGACTGGGAAACTAGACTTGGTTTTCTGGACTCAAAAAGAAGTGTTTTAGATTTATTTTAGAGTTTTTTGGAAGATTATTATTCTTGTACTGATCAATCGGACTAGAAGATTAGACAGGGGGATCAGACTGAGTATCATTATAATGTCCAGAGAAGTTCTTACATGTTGTTGGGTAGGAAAGTGTTGAATTTTTATTTGAAGGTTATATTTTTTAATGTTTTCAAGGAAGAAAAGTAACATGTTTTGAAGCATGTGGTGAATGATCCTGAACCTGTTACACAAAATTGTATTACATCATCTCATTTTACTTGAATAACATCCAATTTTATATTAAACATACTTATTTATGAGTGTAATGGAATGCAATACTCTTTTTTCAACACAATAGGATTGTTTCCTAGTGTAGTTTGTGGTATCTAATTGTTTCCATACCATACCAAGGAAATAGATACTCTTATTTAGTAGGGAACCTTGTAATTTATTATATTCTTATAGATGTGTGATTGTTTAGTTTTTAGCAAGGTAACAACTCTTTAACAAGAGGCTAAAGTTATTTTAAATGTAAGGAAAATTAAAATAAAATTATATCATTGATCCACCACCTTCCTCTCTCTATGATGCATTGATCCTATCTGGAAAATATCAAGAATATTATTTTTTAAAAAGGTTAAATAAATTTAAAATATTATTATTTAACCATGATTATAGATACATTTAGTGTGTGACCCTCTAGGCCTCTTTCTCAGTGGCATTATGAGAAGAATCCCAAATTAAAAGGTTATCATCTAGAAATGTGACAATGAACCCATAAATAAATAATTTAATCTAAAAAACATAATAACCCATATTGATAATTAATATATAATATAATCCCTATATCCTGATATCTATATTCAAGATAGTTACATGCTAGTTCCATAGACTTATATGCTTGACAAATATTTCATTATATTTTATAAATTCAAACAATCTTATAGAAGATTAGGTCCATGGATTTATTTAGGTTTAACCATTTCTATAAAATAGAATGAGATATTAACTTCTATTAAAGAAAATATGGTTCAAATCCTTTCTTTTTTTATTCATTAATGAAATATTATTCATAACGCAATCAATGCATCCAACCTCACCTTGAACTTATTTCATCTTGATTTTCATCAATACATAAAATTATAGAATGTATAATAGTCATTAATAATAACCTTAATGTCTAAGGATCAATATAAACTTATGGGGATAGGAACATCCAATAACACATATTAATATTGATTTCCTAATTGCATGTCTTGTTATCATAATATCCTATACTGGATATTCCCAAGGGAATACATAATGAAAAGGTGCCTAAAGTTACTATGATCCCCCACCACTAATTTCTTGTATCATTTATGTCTGTTAAATGAATTTATATTTCTATAGAACGTATATTTAAGAATAATATCATAGAAATTCTGGGTTCTCATCATATTGGAGAACTGTTATGACCTTTTAGGGAAAAAACTACTCTTAGGACATTATCATATATTATGTGATGTGGAATTACAATCATTATGTGATAAGGAGTTTATTAATATTCAAAACATTGAATATAAGTTACCCTAAATTACATAGACTTTGGTTCTTGGTAACCTACTCCAATATATACTACATGGTGAATAGCTTAGGATATGTTCTCATAGGCAAGTAGATAGGGTATAGTGAGTTAAGGATTTCATTTGGTTATTAGGTTAACATGTTTTCTTTATAAAATATTAAGAAACTCTATTTGATTTACAATTTGAGTCTTGAGTACTATGGTATTACTTTATATTTGTTTTATAGAATGGATATTGAAAATGGCCTCACCTCATAGACTCTATCAGGGAGTGAGGAAATGATGGAATTAATGAGTCTTAAGTTCTCCTTAAATTGGAATGAGAAGGGTAATAATGTTTGAATTAGTTCCTTATATCCAATTAATTTTTACTTTGGATTAAATTTATATTCAAATAAACTAATATAAATATAAATATCTTAGAAAATATTATTTTATCTTTTATAAAACATATAAGTGATATTGACCTTGGGTATCTTTCGCATTGATAAGTTTATAGTGGTTCCCCATTATAATGAAATATTTTCGATGCTATGATGATATTCTTAAATATAGTTATATAGTTGGATAAAATACTATGATAGTGAATATAGTATATATAATGTTAGTTGAGATTATTCATAATTAGATGAGGTTTCTTCTATTGATTATCATACATGGAAATCTTCATGATGAGGGATGATGATAACAGACCTGTCAGTTTGAATTACGCATGTTTTCGTGTCATCTAATATTACTTTATACGAGTTTGTGTAATGGTCATTATAGTTTATCATTATTATTAAGGTGTTTCATGTCTCCCACTCTTAGACATACAAGGAAAAAAATTCAGTCCATTTTTTAACGTGCAATACGACATGATGGCTGTGTCACCAAGGAAAATTTATTAATGGATATATTGAGGAAGGATTTGTCCCTTTCATATTTATGTATATTGATATATCATCAAATTGATTGAAATATAAATATCCCAAAAATTCCATATTCATGATGTAAAGACGTTTATTTTCTATATCTAAACAAATAAGTATCCAGAAAACAGGTTCATGATGCATATTTGTAACCTGCTTGATGAGATATTGAGACAAAGTGATTATATTTCACAATGAGAATTCATATGTGGTTGACTACATTCTTACATTATTTTCTTTATCTTTGGTTCATTGACCCATTTATAAAAAGAAATCTTGAATATTAGGTGAACCCACCTAATTCAAATTTGAATGAATCCTAGGGAGTCACACACAAAGTGTTTCCATTGATCTCGGTTAAATTTATTTGAATTTAATTAATGTAATAAATATAATTTTCAAGGCCAAGGAATAATTTTATTCAGGTTTTATGTATAATATAAATTAATTAAATATTTATTAACCATATTGTAAATAAAATTTATTTATTTATTTTACTAAATCATTAATAAATATTTATTGATTGGTTTGAGGATAAAATATTTATTCAAGTATCTAATAAATTTCAAGGAGTTATAAAGGACCAAGACCACTTCCTGTGATAAATAAAAATTTACATGCTTGAAAAATCATATGTCTTATTTCACAAGTTATCACACTAGATATAAAATAATAATAATAATAATAATATTATTATTATGTGGGTTGGTGTTTAATAAATATTGTAAAAATATTTATCAGCCGATTTGAAATTAAATAATATTTTAACCTAAACCATAGCTCTATAACTATTTGGTTATGTTTATTTTGTGTGGTTAATAAAAAATTAATAATAAAAAATCATTTTTCACAATAGACTACTAAATCAATCTCTTAAATTCATCCTCTATTCCTATTAAGAATGATAATAACTCCTTAAATCCCAATGGATCTTGGAGTGATCAAGATGAACAATGAAAAAAAATTGATTCACTACTCTTGAACCTATAAATCAATTAGAATTTCTCAAATTTTAAAGTATAATGTGTGGATAACCGATAGAGGTATTCTATACATGAATACTTACAACACAACGAAGGAAATTCTAAATGTTTTCATCATATAGTCAACTTCATAGAAGAATGAATCCTAATTTGAGGTAATCATTTCATAAAAACATAAATAAATTGATTATAATTTTATCATTAATGGTCCTCTCTCAGGGTTTTGAGAAACTCTAAATTTAAATATATTTTAATTTTACTACAACAAGAAGTGATTGTTTTATACATGGAACCTTCATGTTGTATTAGAGAGATCACGTTTTAAATTTATTAATATTTATTTGATTATTAATATAAATGTTGAATGTTGGAAAAATATTTGTTTTAAGATTATTATTTATTTAATCCATTTTAATTAACATGATTAAATCATTTTAGTTATCATCGTTCCTTATTGAATTTTAATAAAGTGTTATTAATAGATGATGAACAACTCGAGACTCCATTGGGAGGTGCTAAAAATTATGGCCAAAATTCATTAAATTACAAGGTGTGTAGCTGGAGTAGATACCATCTACCCAAGTACACTACACCTATCCATGTAATGGGATAAAAATTAAACCATGCAGTAAATTACATGTGGTGCATTGACTACACACCATGTGTTCAACGGGACAACTTGGATCACAGCTTGTCAGTTTACATAACATGTAGTTGTCGTACACATTGAGTAGCATATACGGTTTACTAGATAAATTTACACTAATAATGTAGTGAAATACATATTCAAAACCACAATATCCATATATCCTAGAACATTAATATAGTACTTGAAATGTAGCTGATATAAAATCTCTTCAACTCCTCGATGATATTTGATAATTGGGGGACTATTTATGATGATGAAATGGTCACTAACAGTAAGCCCCGTAAGGCTTTGTGTAGTGGCCATGACCCTTTTAAGGATATTATTTTGAATGGGAGGAAAAGTTTAATTGACAATTATTGTCCCACATATGATCCTACGAAGAGGGTTATAAAGAAGGAATACTCTACCCTAGCACATATTGCTGCTACTAGATATTCCTCTATGTTATGAAGAATGGCCAATACAGAGATCCTTAATATTTTCAATTGAGGTAATTCTCTGTCTGAGTGGGAAACTTCAATAGAGTTTGAAAATTATTTTTCATATTACTATATTAGAAAAATTTTACCTTATGGATGAGGGATACCTTCACTGTTTTACCATTCCCTCATTTCTTGTCCTCAATTAGCTTTATTATTAATAAAAGGTTAAAATCTTTTCTTCTGACTGGACTTGATACATATTAATTATTATTATTCATCACATAAATTTTAATCAATAAAATTACTGGTAATATTTTTTAATTATTATATAAAATGGAAGGAAAAAATAAAGAAAGTAGGGTGATCATTCCTTAAATTAGGTTATGTCCATAAAAATATAAAATTTCAGATATGGTACAATATTTTATGTGGTGAAGTTTTATCAAAATGTTTGTATTGTGTGTCGTAATCCCATACTCTTGTTCTTCCACCCCAGTATATGAGCAAAGGTGAAAAGGATACCATCCAATATATGTTGAGGATTCTTATTATGTCTTTTGAATAATATTATCAACTATTTTTGGAGTGTTAATGATACAACATTAATACATGTCTTCATATTCCATAATATCACATCTCTATTCTATTGAGAAATATAAGGAAAGGATATTTGTAAAAAATATTAGAAATGAAAAATTTTAGTGTAAATATGAATAAATTAATCTACCTACTGATCATGGTTTAAAATGATGGATTATTTTGATTAGTTTAAAAAAATTAATATTCCAATTTTATAAGAAATTATCTATTAATGTTATTTTATTATACATAATAATAATATTATCCTTATTTTTTCATGATCAGATAAAAAATGGGAAAGTCTCTTAAATTATTTTTTACTATACTTCACCAAGTTAATAAAGATTGGTTGAAACTTGTTTCTCCACCCCTTTCGATGAAAATTTTGAAATACAAGGATAAAAATTTCATATATTATCTAAATCCAAAAGATTATTTTGATATTACTTCAAATATAAAAAATAATTGAAACCATAAAAATAAATATGAGGATATATTCTTCTTATATTGAAGGAATTGATACTAGAAAAGAAATTATAATGTATTCAAGAGGTAATTAGTTGCATCTAATTTAGGTATATTCATCATTTTTATATTTTCTCCTTGTATATTAAATAAAATATTATTAGTAAAACTTGTATTTAAATTACATAAATAAGAAATAATAGAGTGGTTATAGAGTGAACTAAAAAAGAGATTAGAAAGGGTAATTTTCTTGTCAGATAAGGGGCGGCTCACTATTACTCATTTCCAGATAAGAATGATTCATGTTTATAATAATTTTTACCAAATCATTTATCTTAGTGTGTGGATAGACATAATGATACAATATTTTTTTTATAATAAATTTATTTATGTTACTATAAAACTAAATTATTAGTTTAGTAATTCTTGAATCACATATATCCCTTGAAATGAATTGTGAATATAAAATATAAGACTCTTAACCCATAGTGGAAATAAAATTATAAATCAAATAAAACTGAAAGTATTTTATCTTTTTATACCCATAAATTTGTTATAGAGACAATTGAGAAAATATATTAGATATAAAAGAAAACTACTTATGAAGTTTTATAAAAAGAACCATTTTTAAAAAAGGTATGTCAAAAATATTTTTAGAGTTGGTCTAACATGTAGAAAAAAACCATTCTAATATAATAATATCTTCATATAATATATGATATTACTTTAATAAATTTTATAAATTCTCAATAAAGTAAATGAGTTCACTTGGTAAATATTGAGGAATCTCTGAGATTACTTATCTAATAATATCTTACCCAAGTAATCACAGATAATATATATGGAGAAAATTTTATCCCTAACTAAAATTACCTTATATGAATAATTATCATTATTTACATAAAAGGAAGATTAATTATGTGTAATATATATATATATATAATCTTATATTATTTCTTCCATGATGTGTTTTTTAAATAGAAGTTAAATAACTAGCTATATACTAACTATATTGTCCATTAGATATCGTATAAAATGTTATAGGATAAGAATTAATTTTAAAACTACCAAAAGTATTTATGTAAACAATTCATTAAAAGATGGGATTATCTATAATGGAGTATAAAAACACTATGGTGTAACTGATTTAATGATCCTATAGCCACAAAGGATATTAACATATAGTCAATATTGACATTATTTTAATAAAAACGTATCTATTTAATGATAGAGGGGGAAGACTTAACTTATATGGGTTAATGATCTATAAGCACATGTGTTAGCATAGAAATACTGGACTCCACAAAGATATGTTGTAGGAGTAGTTCTATAGACACATATATTGTAGGAATTCATAACCAAAGAGGTGTTTTGTGTTTACCTTAATGGGTGAAACTTATATTATTCATTCAGGATAATTATTCCAACAAATAATTTGTAAATGGTAATATTATATCATTGGAAAGTATGTAAAAATTAATTTGGTGGATTCCATGTATCAAAATTTTTGGATTCTGTATTTTAAATGTATCTAAGACATGATACTACTGTTGATTTTTAAAGATAAACTTACCAGAGATAGTATAATTTTGTACCAATATAAAATGATAGACTGTTGAATGTTTATTCTTTGAAAAATATTATTCCCCAATAATCATGACTAAAATTATTTTTTATTCTACTTTCCAATTCATAAAGCTCTGATCATCATGTTGCTAAATTGATTATCAGGGATACCACATTTAAAGGGATAATTATGGAATATTTCTATATGAAACGACCAAAATAATGACACTATGGTATTTTTCACTCATCACACATAAAGGGTAGGTGACATCAATAAATTTCAATAATATTTGTATATTATATAAATTAATTTATAAACAAATCATTCATGGTGATATTAGAATATTCATATGAAACCCAATGTGTGCCATTGGTCTATAGTTGGTTAATGGGAGTGCTATAAATATTCAAGAAACATATATTGGTAACATATGGAAAAAAAATATTTTGTCTTACCACTTTATTAAGACTATGGAATAAAATTTCTCCATGTTTGACATAAATTAGAAATCATATTTTGGAGAACAATATCTACAAAATTGATATATGATTTTTCAAAATATAGTCAGAGTGCATATATTAACATGGTATTGAATAATACTAGCTTAAAAATTTCAAGTCTAAATTTTTGTTGGAATATAATACTTTTAGTAAAACATCAAGGACATAATAATACATTATAAAGATTGAAATAACATCAAAAGATTACATTCTATGAATTCATCTCATGTTCTATGATATGTTATTCCCTTTTATATTTATGATTTATAAATTAAAATAGGTTAATATGATATATATCTAACTTAATTTCATACAATTGTAGTTAGAACTATCTGAAAGTACATGTAAAATTAAAACAAGATGAATTGTCGATGTCTAGATAAGTGATAATACTAGTAATTAGGGGAACAAAACACTTGTTAAACTTGTTTAAATTTGATATAGTATCATAGAAAGGGTTATATAATATTATATACAACTTATTACAGTCACTTGTTACCATATCTACAATATTAGAGTATGTTACGGATTATGATGTTTCTTAAGAAGAGGTTTTAGTAACATCCTATTCTGATTTTGGGTTATTCTAAAATAGTTATTTATCATTTTATTATAACATTTGACTATGGATTTATTCAGGATGTCGAGATTCTAATAGGGTAATAATATTTGGATACTATGTTATTTAACAACATGAGATATTTTCTAAAGATTTTTACATTTTAGTAGAAATATTCTCTCCATAGACATGTGAATTTACTAAACATTGAAATTAAATTTTGTAGGCCTAAAAGTTGTACTCATACTTAGTAGAATCATATTTTTTAAGTGAGGACTAACCGAAATTTAGTAGTTGACTCTAGTGAATGTGGGAGTTTTTTAGAGTCGGTTTCATGGAACCAATTACATTTTACTTTGGAATACATGTATTTTTAAAGAATTAAATTTTAATATAAATATATTATCACATATTATTTTCTATTCTCCATTGCACTGATATGATAATTTCCTATAGTATATGTCACATTGATATGTTCATAGAATTTCACTACAATGATGAGAACCTTGAGATTCTATGACTATATTTATAAATATAGTTATGTTGTTTTATAACATACTATGATCGGGAACATAGTATATTTAGTGTCATATGTGATTACATGTAAGTGCATGAGGCTACTTCTCATAAATATCACACATGGTAATCTCCAAAAAGGAATATTATTAGAACAAACCAACCAATAAGAATTCTACTTATATTGGTGTCTTATGATTCCTATATATAGTCATGTTTAATGGTCCTTTGACATTAAGATTATCACTAATGCATGTCATGACTTATTCACTTGGATTAACTGATAAAAACCATCATGCCATATGTTAATGGGAAGTAGGGTTTATTGGGTGTGTCATGAATGACATGTTATTAATGGATGTGTTAGGATTGATTCTTCCCTTCTATAATTATAAAATTGGATATATCATCCCTTTAATTGAAATATATATGTCATATAAAGTCCATGACCATGGTTTAACAATATTTGATTCATATTGTAAAATTGCAATGTATCAACAGTATAGGTTGATGATGCAGATATGGAACCATCGTGATGAGATATTTATACAAGGAGATTATATTACAAATTTAGTGTTTTTATGTGGTTGTGGATTTTATGACATTAACTTGTTTCCCTTGGGTTTCTAGACCCATTTCTAGATAGTAATCTTGGACATTAGGCGTATTCACCTAATTCAAAAAATAAATAATCCTAGAGGGCCACAAACTCTTTGTTTCCATTTATCCTAATTAAATACAATTTAATGTTAATTAATTGAATAAAAACTATTCTAAAGGCAACAAAATAAGTTTATTCAAGTTTTATTGATCACATAAATTAAATAAATATTTTTTCACCATATTTAAAATAAACATTATTTTTTTTAATATTTAAAAAATATGTACATGCTATTTTGTGGGAAAAAATATTTATTTGTGAATAAAACATTTATTCTGTTATTTGATAAATGTCAAGGAGTTTTAATGGACAGAGACTGCGTTTGGTGATAAATATTGATATACAAGACACTAAAATAATATTTTTTATTGATCAAGTCATTGTGCACCATAAAATAATGATAATAGTATATATATTATATGGCATGGGGTTTAGTAAATATTATAATATTATTTAAGGGTCTGTATGTAATAAAATTATATTTTATACCAAAACATATCTCTATAAATAGATGGTTATGTCTATTGTGTATTTTTAATCAAAAATTTATAATATCGAACCATTATGCACTATTGAATTCTCTCTCACCCTCGAATTTCTTTAATATTTCTCTCAAGAATGAGAAGAACTCCATCATACCTGGAGGATTTTGGAGGAATCAGGATAAACAACACGAGTAATTAATTCACTTCTCTAGCACCCAGAAACCAATAAGCATTTTTCAGATATCAAAGTAGAAAGTGTAGACCACCACTAGAGGAATTATACAAATGAATACTTATAGTTCAATAAGTTTATTTCAAAATGGGTTTCATAATATCAAAAACATCATTGAATAAAGGATCCTAAGAAGACTTAGTCATTTGTTCCAACCATAATTAAATTAATTATAAATTTAATGTGAAAGATCTTCTCTTGGTATTTCGTGAAACTCTAAATAAAAAAAAAGATTTATTTTCATGCTCACAAAAGACACTTTTGGTGTTTTCTAATCCTTTAATTAAAGTATAGTTATGAAGTAGAATTATAATATTGCTTATTAGGATTTAGTATCACATTACTTAAGGTTAGGATAAAAGATGGTTTAGAAATGGGGTTTCTTGAGGGTTTGACACATGTTTGGTTTTTGGATATGGTAGAAGGGCATTGTGACAACTATAGTGGATTTTGAGAAAGATCTTGATTTATAGTTAGTGTTGGGTAAGTGTATTTAAAAAATGTGATATAGACTATGATATTTTCTAATTCCATAAGGGTGATAAGGATAGGTTAATGTTAATAGATAAAAAACTTGGGTGAGGTTCTATGGAGTAAAGGGAGGTGGTTTCCCGTTAATGATGTAAAATATTGAAGGGTATTTCATATCACAAAATAAATTTCCAAGAATTATATTAAAAGAATATCATATATGGAATATTGATTTAAGGTTCTCAGTTTGGGTAAAGTGGACTATGCCAGAGATGAGAATATTCTAGGTTGAGAATCAAGATATAAGGTATATTGTTCTATGAAATAATAACATATTTATAGGATTTAGGTTTTATAAATTTTTATATGTTGTTTATTATCCTAACCATAGTCTAATGTAACATGCATGTGGGGTAGCACTAATAATGTATTGGATATTTGTAAATTTTAGTGTTGTCGCTAATTTTTGATCTACCATCTAGATGATTAGAGATTTTTTGGTATTTTTTATTGGGGATCCCTTCCTAGATTATCATCTTTGGAGATTTTAGGGGATTTTTGTGTAGGGATATACCACCTATATGCTCCTTTTCATAGTATTAGATAAATTATTACATTATCATTATGTGGAATATATGTAAGAAATCAACCTTGGTAAGTCATGTCCTTAACACATCTTAAGGTATGATAGATGTGTTTCATCAGCTTCGGTAAAAGAAATAAGGGGTGTGTTATTTGGTGACCTGGTTATCATATAATTACACAACATGATTTATTCCATGTTCGGTGTTACAAATTTATTTATTTTTCTCATATATACACTGGTATATCATAGAGTTTATTAGGGGTAGAATTGTAGGTTTTTTATATAGTGTTATACTCTCACCTTTCATGTTCATATTTTTTATGAGAAAACATAATGTGTGATATATAGTTATGAGAATATGATTCATAGGGGATCAAACTAGAGAAAATTAGTAGGATCTAGGGATATGACCATGTAATGACATTTAGTTTTTTAGTTTTCTAATTCTAGTTATATTTTTTATATCATCATCCCAGTAGGAAGTTCCTTTTTTAGTTCATGATGTATGAATTATATTTTTCAATTTTTATAAAATGGGTATATATTTATTTTAGTTATGGTTTTATTTTAACTATAATTTCTAATGTGCACTTTGATGTATTTTTTTGGGTTTTTACTACTATTATTTTAAAATTATAGTATCCTAGCTTAATTTTCATGGATTCAAACTACTAGTTGAAAACATCTAGTGTATGTGGAGGTGTGCCTATGGTCATGTGGTAATAAATTTTGGGTGATTCAATATGGGGAGTTATATTATTCCATTGGATAATTATTGGTAATCATTATCATGATCATGCAGAATATCTTGGTTAGATGTGATAAATATAGAAAAATAATATGTGTTATTTATGTACATATCCATCCCAATATGAATTTGTATATCATAGGAAACTCGGATTTTGTTGATCATTTAACACTAAATTGGGATAAAAATGTACCCCTCTAAAATCCCTCAATGGTATGAAAGATCTATCTATATCATATTTATAATGTTTTTTAATAGATTAAGAAACTATGAAAATATATTTTTCGATAACCAAAATGTGTTTTCATGAAATAGTAGTGGTTCATGTTGTTTTTATTAATATTGATGTGTCTAAAGAAAAATAATAATAGTTTTATAATGGTTAAAAAACAATGTCCCAGTTGGTGAAAAATGGATTTACAAATAGTTTCAAGATAAAAAATCATTGTAAAACAATATCACAATGTAATGGATTACTTGTAAAATGTGTGTGGTTATAATTTAAATGTGAACTATATAAGAAACTGTGATGTAGTTGGGTGAACCACATCATGGTTTCAATAGTATCCCTTCTGAAGGAATAACAATAAATAGACATCACCATCAAAAATATATTTGTGGTTTTATCTTTGAAAATAATTTCCATATAAAATTAACCAATAGGTTTTCTGAAAAATAGTTTTAGATTTTAGTATTCTAATACAGAATTTTTGTTTTATGATTCATGTTGACCTTCATAAAATGGTAGCCCTTAATATTTTCTCCTAATACATAGGGAATTTAAAACATATAAAAAATTATAAATGATATGTATGTTTAATGACTTGTATTTACCTATAAAATTTATAATATAATTATAAATTATAAAATAAGGAAAAATAAAAGGGTTCATATTAATTTAGGAAATTTTCATAAATGATAATATGAAAAGACCATTTTAAAAAGCATTATTTAAGAAATTTAATTTAAACCATTCTAAACATAGTTTTAGTGGATTTTGTTGAGGTTTAAATAAAGTAAAATATATGATATTTATATTATTTATAATTTTATATAAAATATAGAATTATTATATGATTATAATTTTTTCATAAATATCATATATTTTGAATATGAAAGAGTAAATAAAAAATTTCATGTAAATTTAAAAATATTAAATTTTTATACGTTTTATATTAATATAAAATGATTATATTAATATATTATAAAAATAACTAAAGAATATTTAATTATAAAATTTTTATAATTTCTTTATTTATGAAATGTTCATCAAATGTCAATATTTATGAATTGTTCATTTATGTATTTTAATTCCTAGATTATTTTTCATGGATATAAAATGATTATATTATGAACGAATGTAAATTTTAGGTTTAATTGTGAAAACACCTCATATAAATTTTATACCCAATATATAAGGATTTATATTATAGTTATAAAAAAAGATATAGTGACATTAAACCATGAATATAATATATTTTTTATGTTATGAACATGAATGTCCAAGGTTGATTATGATTTATATATGTTCGGTGTTAGGTATATTTTGATTTATTCATGTTGATGAGTTGTAAATGATATAGGATATCATAGGTTGAGACTCATACTACATTGAGACACATTCTCATGGTGTAGTCACTTACCTATCTTAAAAACAAAATATTATAAGAACATGACCCACTAGAAGGAAATCCTCATATATATGTGCCATTGGTTGTTTCTATCTACAAATGTGTTTAACGGTTATTATAATTTCATATTATTATTAATTAATATTCACACATTGATGAATCAAGGAAAAATATGATGGTATATGCTCGTGTTGAGGAAGGATACAATGGATACATCGTAACTGCTATTAGAAAAATAAATAATGATAGAAAGGGTTTTACCTTATTTTCTTTTATAGAATTTGATATTATGGGCCCTTTGATGTAAATCAAATAACATTATTAATTCCACGGACATGGTGTTTAATTAGTCCATTCATTTATAGGAATTTAAATCAAAGGACATCGAGTACTTGGATTGATGACAACAGTATGCAGCCTACATGATTAAAGATATCTATTTAAAGGTATTATATTACATATTGTATGTTCATATGTGTTTATTAACATTATGGAAATAAATATTTATCTCTTTGAGTTACTTAGTGTGTTTATAGACTATAACAACGGAATTTTGGTCATTATTTATAATTCTGAAAATAAAGCAGTCTAGAGGGTCATGTATTATGTGTATTTGAAACCAAAGTTAAATTCTCATTGAACATAAGATGTTGAATAAATATTATTCTCAAATGTGGTTTAATAATTATTGAAATTTAGATTTTTGTATATATTACGAAACCAAATATTCGATAGAATATTATGTATGTTGAATATAATATAAATATCCTTTTGACATGGTAATTATTAATTACAAAAATATATAATACTTATTTATTCAAGATCATTTTCAAGGTAAAAATTATTTGTTTTTTTGGTTACAATAGTATTTTATAAATATTTATTGACTATTTTTGTGAATATTATATTTATTTATTTAGTGGATAGAATTGCATTGATGTTTATTTATTACAAAATTAGTCATTATTCACAGACCAAAAAAATAGAAGGAATAGCGGATCAAGTATAATGGTAATGCGAGAAATTCCATTTTAAAATCTAGTCATTGTTATACACAATGAAAAGTCTATAAGGAATACCTTGAAGCCCATGAGAAATTTTTTCATTGAATTCTCTCAGGAATAGAGTGTGATCCTCCTCCTACAACCCCTCAAGATAAGAGGGATAAAGTAGATTCGTTTAACTTGAAGTTATTCTTGTGGTGATCATTGATGAATGATATAAGAGATATAATCTTCCATAATAAAACCTACATATATCTAAATTAATGTTTAGAGGTTCACAATTCATGTCTGGATCACTACTAAATGTATTAATACAGTGTAATCCTCTCAAGACAACAAAAAAATGACAAAAATATGTCTTTGAATTAAACAATGAAGAATGAAATTAAACACAATTTAATTCATTATCCAAATAAATTAATTATAAATTATATATAATGATCTTGTCATCTTAGTTGAATTGTAATATTTAATTAGTATTCAATCTAATTTTACTATACATGAATATATTTTTCTTGTAAATCTAATATTATTCATTTATTATTAAAAAAGCTAAGTTAGTGACTTGTTAATAGGTTTTGTTGCACCCATAACCTTCAATTGTTTTTAGAAAGGTCACAAAATTAATTTATAATGATTTATCACTCATTTATTGATGACATATATTTATTATTATTTTCATTTAATAACCAACTCATTCTCATTGGCTTGATATCACAATAAGTCATTACTGGGCCTTAAAAGACATCCCCAAGGTGCCAATGGATCGCAATAAATTATGAAGGGATTTAAATATAAGTGGGGGATGATTTACCCATTAAGGATCAAACTACCAACCAAACCAACCAAAACCAGACAACCCACTATATGATGTATGAATAAAAGCAAGACAACTCAAATACTTCATTCATATAAAAACAAATCATATGTGTGAAACAACAGGAGACTAAAAAATGTCAAAGTAAAGAGAGAAACTCGACTAAAGACTCCAAGAATAACACAAGACTCCATGCTATAAAAGCTCCAAGATCCAAAATCACCAAATAGCCCAAGTATCATGAGGTAGTGCAAAAAACATGTGATACTTTACCTTTTCCCATTTTCTGGAAGATATCATCAGAAAACGTACAAAAGTGAAAAAAGAAGGGGTTAGTATAAAACTCAGTACGTTTTCCCCCAATGACTTCCCCACTCATGCCACTATGATATAAAAATTAGAAACATCTATATAAAACCATTTATATAAAAAAATTCTACAAAATAGTTCATAGTAAAAGATAAACAAGTTCCAAAACTCTTTGCAACCAAAGGAAAACAAGTTCTATCTTAAACCAATTTCCAACATGTTATTTTTTCAGAAAAATAACTCCTACACCCTTTAAAATCAGTCCCCAACATTATTTTTGCATACCCAATCCATGGTCACAACACACACACCCATGCATATTTCATTCGACAGTTCCATACTCATGAGTGGTCACTCATCTAATTCCATTGTGTCCACCATACACACACTCCCTTCTTCTGGGTCACACACCTTGTACGTCACTATCATAGTTCCCTTATTCAGGGCCCATTCACATGAACTCATACAACCCAATGTATGACAAAACAATTTTGATTCCCAAAACAAACTATTTAATAAAACTATCCTTTTATTGAAGATAAAAGAACTAAAAATTTTAAAGTAGCTATTTCATTTCAATAAAACATTCCCTTTTATTGAAAACATTTAATAAAATAACATTCCACAATTCCAGAAAAATCCCAAATTTAAAATCCATATTTAAAATTCATGATCAGAGCACTTTCTTCAAAATCCAATTTTCCATATTTTTAATAGTTTACCATACCATCAAAAAGAAGGTTCCCATATGTTGTTCAACAGCCAAATCAAAATCAATTCGAAACAATATATTCAATTTGAAAACATCACACCAGTTCTACTAAGTGGAGTCAAGAGAGAATCCACCTACCTTGAATGTTTTTATAAAAACTGAACACAGACGAAGATCACCCTAGAACCCGGGTTGATCATCCACAAAAACAGAATTATATCTCTTTTCCTACCATCAACAAACCATAATATAAATATATTTGGAATACAAAATCTTTTATCTACCCTTAACAAGCATATATATAGTAATGAAAAAGGAGAGGAGAAGTATATCTATGTAAATCTAATGAAATGAGACCAGAATGGTGAATAACGCGACTTACTGTGATAATATGGCTTCAAAACACCAAGAGAGGGCTCTAAATTGACTTGAAAATGATTGGGTGAGTTTCTCATACCATAAATGGATGGGAGTCTAGAGTTAGGGGTGCATAAGATAAAAAACTGAGGATAAATCTCAAAAAATAGTGAGATTCAAAAAAATAGGATCTCATTCCGACTATATTCATGGTTAGGCTGCATGGTTAGAAAAACCATGTGCTAACCATTTGTTAGACATTTTCTTTAAGAAACACCCACCCGACCTCCACTCACGATCTCTATAACCATTCTTAAATAATTCTGAAGAATCTCCCTCAAAATTGCCCAACCCAACATAAGTCGCATGGTTTCTACTAGTACATCCACACCGTTTAGGAAAATCGGGCACATCTCTTGTGCTTATATTTTTCTCCTCAAAACAACTTAAAAGATATTACAGCTCTCCCAAAAATTACCCTTATACTTTATTAACATAAAATTAATCAAGTAAGCATTACATACCAGAAAACAGGGGTGCTATATTCTTCTCACCATTGGTCTTTCTGTCCTCTGAAAGTTAAAAACTCTCACTGCCCTGAAAGAGTTCTGGTCATTGCTCTTTCATTTCAGTCTCACATTCCCAATTATCTTCAGAAATCTAACCATTCCACCAAAAAAATTCACTAGAATGATTCTTTTTCCACATGATACTTTCTCATTCCTATCAACAATTTTCCTAGAGTTATGAACCAGCAAATCATCTGTCTCTAGGTCAACTTGATCCCATATGATCACATGGTCAGGATTAGTCTGATACTTTTTCAACTGAGATACATGGAAAAAATTATGCACTAAAATGAACCATGGGGTAATTGGTAGAAAATATTCCACCAATCCCACTAGTTCCAGTATCTAAAAAGGGCCAATATATCTTCAGGATAACTTTTCCTTCTTCCCGAAATAATGATGTCTAAGGCATAGAGAGATCCTTAAGAACACATGATCACTCACAGAAAACGCCAATGGTCTTCAGCGATGATCTGCATATTATTTTTGAATACACTGAGCCATCTTCATTATCTTTCTTATTAATTTAATCTTCTATGTCATTTATTGTAAAATACTAGGCCAAACTAATTAAGTCTCCCATGTTATGACCCAACATAACAGAGAATGAATAGGATGCTCATAAAATGCTTCAAACGGAGCCACATGTACCAATGTCTGATAGTTGTTATTATATGAGAACTCTACTAAGTATAAATGCTCCTCCCATGAGCCACCAAAATCCATTACACAAACTTAAAACATGTCTACCAATGTATGTATCGTCCTTTTGGATTGGAAATATATTGGAGGATAATACGTCGTAATCATAGTGAACTGAGTCCCAATGGCTTCCTATAAAGATTTATCAAAATGACATATGAACCTCAGATCTCTATCTAAAATAATTGAAACTGGCATGCCATGTCTTTTTTCCACCTCTTGGATATACATTTTGGATAGATCCTCCACCGTATCATATTCATGAATTGGAATGAAATGATATTACTTGGTATGCCTATCCACTATTGCCCATATGGAATCATGTTTCCAGACCATTATTAGGAGACCTGTAATAAAATACATAGCTATCTACTTCCATTTCCAATCTTGAATAGGTAACGAGTACAAAAAACCTACTGGTCATTGATTTATTTCATTAACTTACTGACAAGTTAAGAACCTTGAAACAAACTCAACTACTTTATTTTTCATGCCACTTCACAAAAATTGTGCCTTTAATTCCTTATACATATTATGTATACCCGAATATACAGACCATCTCGAATGGTGGTAAGCATGAAGAAGTTGTTCCTGAGAAGACATAGGTAACATCATATGATATTTGAACCACAAAACCAAACTCCAAAAAAGTTTCCATCCCTCAATGGTCTCCCCACCATTGATTTTTGATCTCATAACCCGGACTTTCACATCAGACATTTATGCCTCTTTAACCATCATTACCAAATTTGGAACCACCGCAAATGAAAATAAAACAGCAACATTACCTCGGTCTTCACATTCCACATGCATATTTGCTAAGACCAAAATCAACTGCCACTCCTCTGAAGCATCCTTTACCAACTAACCATATGAATTCATACTTAATGCATTGACCATTGTATTTCCTTTTCCCGGTGTCCACATAAATTTAAATTCAAACATCTAGAGATACTATACCCATATCCATTTTGTAACGACCCAATGTTTCATTAATGGAGATCCCTCTTGATCTAATTAAATGTATCTTTATGTTTATATAAAATGTAAACTTCTTTGGTTTTATGTTAATAATTTTTACCATTGCTAATATATCCATTGAACAGTGATCACATGATTAGTATAAATATAGGTCCTTAACAAATCCAAATTTACTCAGACAAAAGAAGCGATGGCCTCATCCAGTAGAATTTCCCCATACGAAGCCCATTTGTATGAGCTCGGAAAAGAGGTGTCATCCTTGGGCTTCGATCTTGACCAAGCCCAAGCTGATCTTCATCATGTCAAGATTGAATGAGACCATCTACGGGAGAAGTGGAAGTTGATATAAATTACCACTCGTGCGATGTTATCCGAGCCACCCCAAGAGTCTGTCACCATCACACACCTTACCCTTAGGTCTTATGCAACTTTTTTAAGGGGTTATCTAACAAATAACTAATACTATGTTCATGTACATTATTTTTTTTGTATATAATAATGAATATAATTTCTTGTCATTATTGATACATTGTAAATTGTTTTTAAAGTACAAATGGTGGTTTTAGTTATTATTTAATTAAGAAATCTATTTTATTAAATTAAGGGAATTTTGAATTAAATAATATTTCAATAAAATATTATTATTATTATTATTAGATTGATTTTATTATATATAAATTATCATATAATTTTATGAATGCAATTATAATTTTTATTAAGGTTTGAAAGCCATTTTTTTCAAAACCCGTGAATTTTCGATAAATGTCAGTTTTTATTTTAAAAGTAAAAATTCTCATATTTATAAAATTATTTAGATAAAATAAATGTTATTTTTGGAATCAGGAATTCAAAATTATCCAACGGTGAATTTTTCATAATTTTCTGAGACAGTCAAATTTTTGAGTAAAAATTAAATACCGTTTAAATATATAATGTGTTTTATGACATCATAATGACCCAATAGTGATGTGATAAAATAATATAATCTCTATTTTCGGCCAATATATGTTTTAAAATTAAAATAATGTGATTTTGGTTTTGTTTTTATTACTTTTCAAAGCATTAATGGACCACTCAAGACTTATTATACACCTTGTCTTTTTAAATTAATTTCCATTAGAGTATGACTCACCTCCACATAAGCAACCCTATTATTTTAAGAAGTTCGGTCTTTGGCCTTATAAAAAAAATTTTACCTCTTCAATTTTCCATAAACCATGGGAAAAAACTATGGGATGATTTGTGGTTTGGATTAATTTAATATAAGGGGACCCAAACCTAAATAATAAAGAATTCCCCCACCTTTCCTATATAAACCCACCCAAGCTCCCACTTCATCCTCACTCAAAACCTTTGGAGTTCGTCCAACCTCTGCCAAAATTTTTCTAGAATCCTCCCAAGGTTCCCCAAGCTCCCAATAAGCCTCTCACAATCCTCTCTCTAGCCTTTGAAAGCACACTTCCAAGTAAGGATTTTTTTTCTTCCTTTCTCATTTTTGTCCAATTTTATTTAAGTTGTTTTGCCCTTTTAATTTAAATTATGAATTTTGGGGTATGGTTTCTCACCTCCCTCATACTTCTCTCTTTATGTTTTAATGATTTTATACTCCTTTATCTCTCATTAAATGCCTCCCAAGTACACCCGTTACTATGCCGAAATTCCGAAAGGAACTTCTCTCTCCTCTTTCACATTCAAGCAATACTTTTGAATCATTAATCTAAATTCCATTACAATTATTGGGACATGTATCTATATGACCTAATTACTATCAATTACATGTAAATATTATGATGGACCCATTTCTCTCTCATCCACCATTTTAATGAATTCTTAAGTCACGCCGTTACGCTGTCGAAATCACACCAATTTTATAAGCCAATGTCATTGTGTAGTGAATACCATACCCATTTATTTATCAAGGGTATTAACCTTTATTCACATTTAATTATTTATTAAAAGTTTCATGTATGAATTTCACATTCCTTTATCATGGAATAAATGATTATATTTTATGAATCCATGTTTTATGATCCATGTGGCACACTTATGCATGAAATGAAATGTTTAAGAATGGTGCACCCTTATATCGCTCCAATGCATTGGGTAAAGTATAGTATCATGATACGTCATGTGCAATGATTGTTGAATCATGATAATTCAAGTGCAACGACTGTTTAATTGTGATTTATGTTCAATGAGGATTTACTCATGCTCCATGTGCAATGAGCCTTGGCTCATGAAAATTCCATGTTAAGTGTTGTTGCCAGATTTCCATGTTATGATTATCATACTTTATCAAGCCTTTATGTTCATGTTTTTCTTATGATCTATTGATATGCCTATTTTATAACATGTATTGTAATCATCATGTTATTCCATGTTTACTCCCTTACTTGGCTTTATAGCTCACCCTTTTTCTTATGCATGTCCTCAGGTTATCCCATGCAATGATAAGTACGAAGGAATGTAGTGGTTATGTAAATGAAGTTTTCAATAAAGATATTGTATTTCATGTTTTAAGTTTTTGTGTAATGATCCTAATCCCCAAAGGCACTAAACCTCTCAATCTTCTTTGTTGTATCAAGTGATGTTTTATGTAATAAATGATGTTTAATTTGTAATAAAAATCAGGGTTGTCATAGTTGGTAACAAATAATAGGTTTAGTTATTTTTGGGTTTAGAAAACCCTAGTAAATCCTTATATACAAGACTAAGTATAATAAAAACGTCCCTATGTTTTGGTGAGTATTGAGTAAGTGGAGTATCAAGAAAATACATCCCTGTCTGGATACGAGGAGGTAGAGGCGGCTCTGGAACATATGTATCCTAGGGGTAAAACCAGAAAACACCACTTTGAGATCGACTCGAACGGGAACTGGTGCACGACAACAAGCCATGCCGCACTCTTGGATACAACATTCTCGGTGGAGATTCTTTGGTAAATTCACAATCTTAGTATGAACCCTTATTAATGGAATTAAAAAATACCCCAATGAATATATGTTAGAATGTAGATCATGAAAATCCTAGATTGAAGCCTATAGAATCATGAGTTAAGGAAATGAAAGTTTATTTCTAATTCATCATCTTTTGTCCTTAGATTCCCCTTTATGTGTTACCCCTAACTTTCCTTTTATTCCAGCCAATGGTCGGTAATAGGAGGACTCGGGCTAACAACCGTTGTGAAGATCAGTGTGATGACTGTACTAATGAGATGTCCAATCAAATGGGAGAGGGAATCACAAACTTTGTCACGCTTCTCTCTCATCTAACTCAAGTTTTGAATAGTAACGCAGGTCAAGAGGAATGTTCAACCCCCCTAAGAAAGAACAACTCTCTATCGAGAGCTTCATGAGACAAAGGCCTCCTACTTTTAGTGGATCATCTGATCCCATGATCGTTGAACAATGGATCAACTCCATTGAAAAGATCTTCTTCATCCTTCAATGTTCTGAACAAAAGAAGGTTCTCCTGGAGGCTTATCGTATGGAGGGTGAATCTGATCAATGGTGGACGTTGATCCAAAATACGAAGCCTGAGGAGGAGATCGAGGCGTTGGAATGGAAGGATTTCCGAAAGATGTTTTTCGATAAATATTTTCGGTGCACCCTCCGACTTATGATGCAAAGGGACTTCCTTTCCCTCAAGAAAAAAGATGAAGAATCTGTTAGAGCATACGAGGTAAACTTCACAAGGCTTGCACGTTACGCTTCCGGCTTTGCCGTTACCCACGAATGAAAAGTTGACCGCTTCTTTGGTGGGCTGAAGCCTAGCCTACAGAAAACATTAGCGACCCATGACTTCGACAGCTATGAGGAAATTGTCCGATGTGCCCTCAAGGATGAAATGGAGATCAGAGAATCACAGGGGTATCATCGAGATAAGAAGCGTAAGGTGGAATTCAATGCTGGTGGGCTGATAGATAAATCCAACGTTGCTAAGAAGATCCAGCACCCCACATGCCAAAAGTGCGGAAAGAAGCACCCTAGAAATTGCCTTAAGGGGACGAGGAAATGCTTCAGGTGTGGAAGAGAAGGGAACCTAGCTATTAACTGTCAGCAAGAAAGACCCACAGCTATGACAGAGGAGATTAACACTCCGTTTGAACCTCAACGCGTTGCTCAATGCTACAAATGAAAATAACCAGGTCATTTTTCAAATCAGTGCCCTAATCCAAGGGTTTTCAGAGGCAACCAACAACCTCCAAGGCAGAAAGGAAGAGCTTTTGCCATCACTTCTACCGAAGTGAACCCAAAAAATGAAGTGGTGACAGGTATGCTAGTTATTCATTCAAGAATAGAAAACGTACTTTTTGATTCAGGTTCTATGCATTCTTTTATATCTTGAAAGTTTAGTAGAACAGTCCCAACACCACCAAAAATCATGTAAGTGAAGATTTCGGTGAGTACGGAAAAGGTGGAAATCATTTCATCCCATGAATATAAGTCCCCCCTGTTATAATCTGTGGGTTGAATTTCCCGACGAACCTCGTCATACTCCATCTGGTGGAATGTAACGACCCAAAGTTTCATTAATGGAAAATCCCTCTTGATCTTATTAAATGTGTCTTTATATAAAATGTTTTTATAAAATGTCAACTTAATTGGTTTTATGATATGAATTGTGACCGTTACTTTTATAGTCGGTGAACATTGATCACGTGATTAGTAGAAGTATAGGGCTTTAACACATCCAATTTTAATTAGACAAAGGAAGCGATGGCCTCATCCAGTAGAATTTCCCAATACAAAGCCCATTTTTCAGAGCTCGGAAAAGAGGTGGCATCCTTGGGCTTCGCTCTTGACCAAGCCCAAGCAGAGATTCACCATGTCAAGCTCAAACGGGACCGTCTACGGGAGAAGTGGAAGTTGATAGAAATTACCACTCGAGCGATGTTATCCAAGCCACCCCAATAGTCTGTCACCATCGCACACCTTACCCTTAGGTCTTATGTGACTGTTTTAAGGGGTTATGTAACTAATCGATAGTAATATGTTCATGTACATTTTTTTGTATATAATAATGTATATAATTTCCTGTCATTATTGATACATTGTAAATAGTTCTTAAAGTACAAATGGTGTTTTTAGTTATTATTTAATTAAGAAATATATTTTATTAAATTAAGGGATTTTTGAATTAAATAATATTTTAATAAAATATTATTATTATTATTATTAGATTAATTTTATTATATATAAATGATCATGTAATTGTATGAATGCAATTATAATTTTTATTAGGGTTTGAAAGCCATTTTTGTCAAAACCCGTGAATTTTTAATAAATGTCGGTTTTTATTTTAAAAGGGAAAATTAACATATTTAAAAAATTATTTAGATAAAATAAATGTTATTTTTGGAATCAGGATGTCGAAATTATCCAATGGTGAATTTTTCATAATTTTCTGAGACAGTCAAATTTTTGAGTAAAAATTAAATACCGTTTAAATATATAATGTGTTTTATGACACCATAATGACCCAATAGTGATGTAATAAAATACTATAATCTTTAAGTTTGGCCAATATATGTTTTACCATTAAAATAATTTGTTTTTGGGTTTGTTTGGATTACTTTTCAAAGCATTAATGGACCCCTCAAGACTTATTAAACACCTTGTCTTTTTAAATTAATTTCCATGGGAGTGTGACTCACCTCCATATAATAAACCTTAATATTTTAAGAAGTTCGGACCTTGGCCTTATAAAATATTATTTTCCTCTTCCCTTTTCCAAAAAACATGGGCAAAAACGATGGGATGGTTTGTGGTTTGGATTAATTTAATATAAGGGGTCCCAAACCTAAATAATAAAGAATTCCCTCACCTTTCCTATATAAACCCACCCAAGCTCCCAATTCCTCCTCACTAAAAGCCTTTGGAGTTCGTCCAAACTCTTCCCTAATATCTATATAATCCTCCCAAGGTGCCCCAAGCTCCCAAGAATCCTCTCACAAGCCTCCCTCTAGCCTTTGGAAGCACACTTCGAAGTAAGGGTTTTTTTCTTCCTTTCTCATTTTTTTCCAATTTTCTTTAAGTTGTTTTTCCATTTAAATTTAAATTATAAATGTTGGGGTATGGTTTTTCACCTACCTAATACTACCCTATTTATGTTTTAATGATGCGAGACCCTTTCTCTCTCATTAAATGCCTCTCATCTACACCTGTTACTATGCTGAAATTCCGAAAGGAACTTCTCTCTCCTCTTTTATATTCAAGCAATACTTTTGTATCATGAATATAAATTCCATTACAATTGTTGGGACATGTATCTATATTACCTAATTACTGTACATTACATGTAAATATTATGATGATCCCCTTTCTCTCTGATCAACCATTTTTATGAATTCTTATGTCACGCCGTTACGCTGCTGAAATTGCACCGACGTTCTAAGCAAATGTCATTGTGTAGTGAATACCATGCCCATTTCTCCATCCAGGGTATTCACCTTTATGCACATTTACTTATTTATTATAATGTTTCATGAATGAATTCCACATTCCTTTATCGTGGAATAAATTATTATGTTCTATGAATCCATGTTTTATGATCCATGTGGCACACTTTATGCATGAAATGAAATGTTTATGAAGGGTGCACCCTTATAGCGCTCCAATGCATTGGGTAAAGTATAATATCATGATACATCATGTGCAATGAGTGTTTACTCATGCTAATTCAAGTGCAACGAGGGTTTACTCATGATTTATGTTCAATGAGGATTTACTCATGCTCCTTGTGCAATGAGCCTTGGCTCATGCTAATTCCATGTTAAGTGTTGTTGCCACATTTACATGTTATGATTATCATGATTTATCATGCCTTTATGTTCATGTTTTTATTATGATCTATTGATATGCCTATTGTCTAACATGTATTTTACTCCTCATGTTATTCCATGTGTACTCCCTTACTGGGCTTTATAGCTCACCCTTTTCTTATGCATGTCCTCAGGTTATCCCATGCAATGCTAAGTAGGAGGGAATGTAGTGGTCATGTAAAAGAAGTTTTCAATAAAGATGTTGTATTTCATGTTTTAAGTTTTTATGTAATGATACTAATCCCCAAAAACACTAAAACTCTCGATCTTCTTTGTTGTATCAAGTGAAGTTTTATGTAATAAATCATGTTTAAGTTGTAATAAAAAGCAGGGTTGTCATAGTTGGAATCAAAGGATTGGTTTTGTTATTTTTGGCATCAGGATTAGAAAACCCTAGTAAAGCATTATATACAAGACTAAGTAAATAAAAATGTCCCTAAGTTTTTGTGAGTATTGAGTAAGTGGGTTATCAATAAAATACATCCCTGTCTGGATACGAGTAGGTAGAGGCGGCTCTGGCACAAGTGTATCCTAGGGGTAAAACCCGAAAACACCGCTTTGAGCTAGACTCGAACAAGAACTGGTGCACGATAGCCGGACTTGCTAAACCCTTGGTTACGAAACTCCCGGGGGATATGCTTTGGTAAATTCACAAGCTTAGTATGAACCCTTATTAGGGTAATTAAAAAAAATTCCCCTAAGAATATATGTTAGAATGTAGATCATGAAAAGCCTAGATTGAAGCCTATAGACTCATGCGTTAAGGAAATGAAAGTTTATTTATAATTCATCAACTTTTATCTTTGTATTACCCTTTAGGTGTTACCCCTAACATTCCTTTTATTCCAGCCAATGACCGGTAATAGGAGGACTCAGGCTAACAACCGATGTGAAGATCAGTGTGATGACTGTACTAATGAGATGCCCAATCTAATGGGAGCGGGAATCACGAACTTTGTCATGCTTCTCTCTCAGCTAACTCAAGCGTTGAATATAAACACGGGTCAAGAGGAATGTCCAAACCCCCCCTCTGAAAGAACAAGTCGCCATCGAGAGCTTCATGAGATAAATGCCTTCTACTTTTAGTGGATCATCCGATCCCACGATCGTTGAACAATGGATCAACTCCATTGAAAAGATCTTCTCCATCCTTCAATGTTTTGAACAAGAGAAGGTTATCCTGGAAGATTATCATATGGAGGGTGAAGCTGATCAATGGTGGATGTTGATCAAAAATATGAAGCCTGAGGAGGAGATTGAGGCATTGGAATGGAAGGATTTATGGAAGATGTTTTTAGATAAATATTTTCCACGCACCCTCCAACTTAATATGGAAAGGGACTTCCTTTCCCTCAAGAAAAAATGATGAAGTATCTGTTGGAGCGTACGAGGAAAACTTCACAAGGATTGCACGATATGCTTCCGGCTTTGTCGTTACCCCCGAATGTAAGGTTGACTGCTTCTTTGGTGGGTTGAAGCCTAGCCTGCGAAAAGCATTAGCGATCTGTGACTTCAACTGCTATGAGAAAATTGTCTGATGTGCCCTCAAGGTCGAAATGGAGATCAAATAATAATAGAGGTATCATGGGGATAATAAGTGTAAGGTGGACTTTAATGATGGTGGGCCGAAGGATAAATCCAATGGTGCTAAGAAGATCCAGCACCCCACTTTCCAAAAGTGAGGAAAGAAGCACCCTGGAAATTGCCTTAAGGTGACGAGGAAGTGCTTCAGGTGTGGAAGAGAAGGGAACCTAGATGTTAACTATTGGCAAGAAAGACCTGCGGATGTGATAGAGGAGAGGAACGCTCTGTTCGAACCTCAACACATTGTTCAATGCTACAAATGCAAAGAACCGGGTCATTTTTCAAATCAGTGCCCTAATCTAAGGGTTTTCGGAGACAACCAACAACCTCCAAGGCAGCAAGGAAGAGATTTTTCCATCACTTCTACTGAAGTGAACCCCGAAAACGAAGTGGTGAAAGGTACGCTAGTTATTCATTCAAGAATAGCGAACATACTTTTTGATTCATGTTCTACGCATTCTTTTATATCTCGAAAGTTTAGTAGAACAATCCCTGCACCACCACAAATCATGGAAGTGAAGATTTTGGTGAGTACGGAAAATGGGGCAATCATTGCATCCCATGAATATAAGTCCTCCCCTATTATAATATGTGGATTGAATTTCCCGACGAACCTTGTCATACTCACTCTGGTGGAATTTGATGCAATTCTTGGCATGGATTGGCTTTCCTTATATAGAGCCAACATAAATTTTCGGGAGAGGGAAATCACACTCCATATGGAGAATTGACCACTGATTCATTACATGTGTAATGAGGAAGATGAATCCCCTTTAGCTCCATCATCTCAAGCATGGAGATTACTGCATTATGAGCATGCGTATCTGGCTCAAATGATTGAGTCCAAGGAAGAAACCATCCTTGAGGAAATGCCTACTATGAGGGAATTTGCTGAAGTATTTCCCGAGGAACTCCCTGGTCTTCCTCCTAGAAGGGATGTTGAATTCTAAATTGAACTTATACTCGGGGCTTTACCAATATCCAAGACTCTACATAGAATGGCTATTGTAGAGCTTGAAGAGCTGAAGAAACAACTATAGGAGAATCTGGATAAAGGGTTTATACGCCCAAGTGCTTCACCACGGGGTGCACCAGTCCTCTTCGTCAAGAAGAAGGATGGGTCAATGCGGCTTTGCATCGATTATAGTGAACTTAAAAAAATCACGATAAATAACAATTATCCTCTCCCATGAATTGATGACTTGTTCGATCAGCTGCGTGGAGCACAATACGTCTCCAAGGTAGATTTGCGGTCGGGATATTATCAAGTAAGGGTGAAGAAGGAATATGTCCCCAAGACTTCTTTTCGTACAAGATATGGGCACTATGAATTCATAGTAATGCCTTTCAGACACACCAATACTCCAGAAATCATCATGGAATTAATTAATAGAGTCATTAGAGATTACTTATTCAAATTTTTGGTAGTCTTTATAGATGATATTCTAATATACTCCCAAACCAAGGAGGATCATGAGGAGCACTTAAGAACTGTACTAGAGACTTTACGCAAGGAGAAGCTCTATGAAAATTATAGCAAGTGTGAGTTCTGGTTGAAGTTGGTCTCATTCATGGACCAAATCATCACAAGCAATGGGATATCTGTGGATCCCTCCAAAACAGATGCAATTGAGGGATGGCTGAGGCCAACATCGGTAATAGATATCCATAGTTTCTTGGGGTTAGCTGGATATTATCAATGATTTGTGAGAAATTTCTCACAATTTTCCAACCCTCTTACCAAGCTAACTTGAAAGGGAGTAATGTTTGTTTGGAGTGATGAATACGAAGAAATATTCAAAGAGTTGAAAAGGAGGCTTATCGCTGCACCCGTGCTCAATTTACCCACAAGTGGGGAGCTTTTTCTGGTATTCAGTGATGCTTCAAAGAAGGTCTTAGGATGTGTGCGGATGCAGAATGATAAAGTGATATCCTATGCCTCAAGTTAGTTGAAAATCCATGAGCAAAACTATCCAACGCATGATCTGGAGTTGGCGGCGGTGATCTTTTCCTTCAAAATCTGGCGGCATTATCTCTATGGAGAGAAATGTGAGATATATACTGACCACAAGAGTCTTAAATATATATTCACATAGAAAGAGCTTAATAAGTGCCAGAGAAGATAGATAGAGCTCATCAAGGATTATGACTGTTCAATCCATTACCACCCTGAGAAAGCGAACAAGGTGGCAGATTCCCTAAGTAGAAAGGATCCAGTGATTCTATCAATGATGAGAATTGAGAAGGATCCAATCTTCTTATACTTTATTAAGATGGACATAGGAAGCATAGAGAAGGGAACATCATCAATCCTTTCACAAATGATTGCTCAGCCATCACTTTTGGAAAGGATAAGGGATGCTCAAAAGGATGATGTGGGAATTCAGAAAAAAGTGGAAGCTGTCAAAAAAGGGAAATCCTTGGAGTTTAATGTTAATGAAGAAGGAATTGTGCGGTTTTGAAAAAGACTATGTGTTCCATCAAGTCCGGAGCTGAAGAAGGGAATTTTGGATGATGCACATAGTTCAAATTTCTCTATTCACCCAGGGAGCACAAAGATGTATTGAGATCTCTGAGAAAACTTTTGGTGGGATAATATGAAGAAGGAGATTGCTGAATATACATCAAAGTTTCTGGTGTCTTAGAAAGTGAAGGCAGGGAGGCAGAAGTATAAGAGGATGATGCAACCATTTCCCATACCAGAATGGAAATTGGAAAACATCACCATGGACATTGTCACCGGACTTCTGAGGACATCCAAAGGAAACAATGAAATATGGGTTGTTGTGGATCGTCTTACAAAGACTACACACTTCATTTCTATTCAGGAGGATTTCTCATTGGATCAACTGGAATGGATATATATCAGGTAAGTGGTAAGGTTTCATGGAGTACCACTATCTATTGTGTCAGACCGAGATCCAAGATTCACCTCTAAGATTTGGAAGAGTCTTCAACATGCTCTGAATACTGAACTGAAGTTCATTACGGCCTATCATCCTCAAACTGATGGCCAATACAAGCGGACTATCCAAACACTTGAGGATATGTCGAGAGCGTGCTCAATGGACTTTAAAAGAGGATGGTATCAACATTTTCCTCTAGTTGAGTTCTCTTATAATAACAGTTTCCACTCGATCATCCAAATGGCACCATATGAAGCCCTGTATGGGAAAAGGTGCAGAACACCGGCATGTTGGGATGAGGTCGGTGAACGTAAGCTTCTTGGACCAGAAATGGTTGAGGAAATGGTGGAGAAGGTGAAAACCATTCAGCAGCATATCAAGGCAGCCCAGAGTCGACAGAAGAGTTAAGCAGATAATCATCGATGAGACCTTGAGTTTAAAGTTGTGGACATGGTTTTTCTACTCATATCTCCATGGAAGAAGGTCATGAGGTTTGGAAAGAAAGGGAAGTTAAATCCAAGGTACATCATCCCCTTCGAGATTCTTGATCGTGTCGGGGCTGTGGCCTATCGACCAGCACTTCCACCTACTATGGCCAAAGTAAATGATGTCTTTCATGTATCCCTCTTAAGGAAGTACATACCAGACCCTTCACATGTACTCTATTGTGAGGTGGTACAATTGGAAGACAATATTTCTTATGAGGAGAAACCAGTGAAGATCTTAGATCATAGAGAAAAAGTTCTATGAAATAAGACAATGCCCCTTGTCAAGGTATTGTGGAGAAACCACAAGTTTGAAGAAGCAACTTGGGAATCGGAGGAAGTGATGAAGTTGAGTTACCCACATATGTTTTCGTGTGGGAAAAGAAAACTTTTGAGGGTGAAATTTCTTAAGGGGGGAATATTGTAACGACCCAATGTTTCATTAATGGAAAATAGCTCTTGATATTATTAAATGTCTCTTTATATAAAATGTTTTTATAAAATGTCAACATCAATGGTTTTATGATAAGAATTGTGACTGTTACTTTTATAGTCGTTGAACAGTGATCACATGATTAGTAGAAATATAGGTCTTTAACACATCAAATTTTACTTAAACAAAGGAAGAGATGTCCTCATCTAGTATAATTTCTCCATACAAAGCCCATTTGTCGGAGCTCGAAAAAAAGGTGGCATCCTTGGACTTCGCTCTTGACCATGCCCAAGCTGAGCTTCACCATGTCAGGCACGAACAGGACCGTCTATGGGAGAAGTGAAAGTTGAAAGAAATTACCACTTGAGCGATGTTATACAAGCCACCCCAAGAGTATGTCACCATCGCACACCTTACCCTTAGGTCTTATGCGTCTGTTTTAAGGGGTTATATAGCTATTCGATAGTACTATTTTTATGTACCTTTTTTTTGTATGTAATAATGAATATAATTTCTTGTCATTATTGATACATTGTAAATAGTATTTAAAGTACAAATGGTCTTTTTAGTTATTATTTAATTAAGAAATCTATTTTATTAAATTAAGGTATTTTTGAATTAAATAATATTTTAATAAAATATTATTATTATTATTAGACTAATTTTATTATATATAAATGATCATGTAATTGTATGAATGCAATTATAATTTTTATTATGGTTTGAAAGCCATTTTTGTCAAAACCCGTGAATTTTTTATAATTGTCGGTTTTTATTTTAAAAGTAAAAATTAACATATTTAGAAAATTATTTAGATAAAATAAATGTTAATTTTGGAATCAAGACGTCGAAATTATCCAACGGTGAATTTTTCATAATTTTCTGAGACAGTCAATTTTTTTAGTAAAAATTAAATACCATTTAAATATATAATGTTTTTAATGACATCATAATGACCCAATATTGATGTAATAAAATACTATAATATTTATGTTCAGCCAACATATGTTTTACCATTAAAATAATTTGATTTTGGGTTTGCTTTTATTACTTTTCAAAGCATTAATGGACCCCTCAAGACTTATTAAACACCTTGTCTTTTTAAATTAATTTCCATGGGAGTGTGACTCACCTCCACATAAGCAAACTTAATATTTTAAGAAGTTAGGACTTTGGCCTTATAAAATATTATTTTTCACTTCCCTTTGCCAAATCTAAATAATAAAGAATTCCCTCACCTTCCCTATATAAACCCACCCAGGCTCCCACTTCCTCCTCACTCAAAGCCTTTGGAGTTCGTCTAACCATTTCCCTATCCTATCTAGAATCCTCCCAAGGTTCCCCAATCTCTAAAGAAGCCTCTCACAAGCCTCTCTCTAGCCTTTGGAAGCACACTTCAAAGTAAGGGTTTTTTTCTTCCTTTCTCATTTTTGTCCATTTTTCTTTAAGAATTTCAATTATGAATGTTGGGGTATGGATTCTGACATCCCTCATACTTCTCTCTTTATGTTTTAATGATGGTATACCCCTTTCTCTCTCATTAAATGCCTCCCATGTACACCTGTTACTATGCCGAAATTCCAAAAGGAACTTCTCTCTCCTCTTTTACATTCAAGCAATACTTTTGTATCATGAATCTAAATTCCATTACAATTGTTGGGTCATGTGTCTATATTACCTCCTTACTGTCCATTACATGTAAATATGATGAGGAACCCCTTTCTCTCTCATCAACCATTTTTATGAATTCTTATGTCACGCCATTACGGTGCCGAAATCGCACCGATTTTCTAAGCCAATGTCATTGTGTAGTGAATACCATACCCATTTCTCCATCAAGGGTATTCACATTTATGCACATTTAATTATTGATTATAATGTTTAATGAATTAATTTCACATTCCTTTATCATGGAATAAATCATTATGTTTTATGAATCCATGTTTTATTATCCATGTGGCACGGTTATGCATGAAATGAAATGTTTATGAAGGGTGCGCCCTTATAGTGCTCCAATGCATTGGGTAAAGTATAGTATCATGATAGGTCATGTGCAATGAGTGTTGACTCTTGATAATTCAAGTGCAACGAGGTTTTACTCGTGCTTTATGTGCAATGAGGATTTACTCATGCTCCATGTGAAATGAGCCTTGGCTCATGCTAATTCCATGTTAAGTGTTGTTGCCACATTTCCATGTTATGATTATCATGCTTTATCATGCCATTATGTTCATGTTTTTCTTATGCTATATTGATATACCTATTATCTAGCATGTATTGTACTCCTCATGTTATTCCATGTGTACTCCCTTACTGGGCTTTATAGCTCACCTTTTTCTTATGCATGTCCTCAGGTTTTCCCATGCAATGCTAAGTATAAGGGAATGTTGTGGTCATGTAAAGGAATTTTTCAATAAAGATATTGTATTTAATGTTTTATTTTTTTATGTAATGATCCTAATCTCCAAAGACACTAAACCTCTCGATCTTCTTTGTTGTATTGAGTGATGTTTTATGTAATAAATCATGTTTAAGTTGTAATAAAAAGCAGGGTTTTCATATGGAATTTGTTGCAATTCTTGGCATGGATTGGATTTCCTTATATAGAGCCAACATAAATTTTCGGGAGCTCGAAATCACACTCCATATAAAGAATCGCCCCCGATTCATTACAAGTGTTAGGAGGAAGATGAGTCTCCTTTAGATCCATTATCTCAAGCATGGATATTACTGCCCTCTGAGCACGCGTATCTGGCTCAGATGATTGAGTCCAAGGAAGAAACCATCCTTCAAGAAATGCCTATTATGCGGGAATTCGCAGAAGTGTTTCCTAAGGAACTGCCTGGTCTTCCTCCTAGAAGAGATGTTTAGTTCTCAATTGAACTTATACCCAGGGTTTACCAATATCCAGGAATACATATAGAATGGCAGTTGTAGAGCTTGAAGAGCTGAAGAAACAACTACAGGAGAATCTGGATAAAGGGTTTATACGCCCAAGTGCTTCACCATGGGGTGAACCTGTCCTCTTCATCAAGAAGAAGGATGGGTCAATGCAGCTTTGCATTGATTATCGTGAACTTAACAAAATCACGATAAAGAACAATTATCCTCTCCCAAGAATTGATGACTTGTTCAATCTACTGTGTGGAGAACAAAAATTCTCCAAGGTAGATTTGTGGTCGAGATATTATTAAGTAAGGGTGAAGAAGGAAGATTTCCCCAAGACTACTTTTCGTACAAGATACGGGCATTATAAATTCATAGTAATTCCTTTCAGACTCACTAATGCTCCAGAAATCTTCATGGACTTAATGAATAGAGTCTTTAGAGATTACCTAGACAAATTTGTGGTAGTCTTTATAGATGATATTCTAATATACTCCAAAACCAAGGAGGATCATGAGGAGCATTTAAGAACTGTACTGGAGACTTTGCGCAAGGATAAGCTCTTTGAAAAGTACAAAAAGTGTGAGTTCTGGTTGAAGGAGGTCTCATTCTTGGGCCATATCATCACAAGTAATGGGATATCTGTGGATCCCTCCAAAACTGATGCAATTGAGGGATGGATGAGGCCATCATCGGTAACTGATATCTGTAGCTTCTTGGGATTAGCTGGATATTATCGACGATTTGTGAGAAATTTCTCACGATTGTCCAACACTCTTACCAAGATAACTCTAAAGGGAGTAAAGTTTTCTTGGAGTGATGAATGTGAATAATGCTTCAAGTAGTTGAAAAGGAGGCTTATCACTGCACCTGTGCTCACTTTACCCACAAGTGGGGAGATTTTTGTGGTATTCAGTGAAGATTCGAAGAATGTATTAGGATGTGTGCTGATGCAGAATGATAAAGTAATATCCTATGCCTCAGGGCAGTTGAAAACCCATGAGCGAAACTATCCAACGCAAGATCTGGAGTTGGCGGCGGTGATCTTTTCCTTGAAAATCTGGCGGCATTATCTCTATGGAGAGAAATATTAGATATATACTGACCACAAGAGTCTTAAATATATATTCACACAGAAAGATATTAATATGAACCAGAGAAGATAGATAGAGCTCATCAAGTATTATGACTATTCAATCCATTACCACACTGGGAAGCGAACAAGGTGGCATATGCCCTAAGTATAAAGGATCCAACGATTCTATCAATGATGAGAATTTAAAAGGATCCAATCTTCTTAGACTTGATGAAAATGGACATGGGAATCATAGAGAAGGAAACATCTTCAATCCTTTCAGAAATGATTTCTCAACCATCTCTTTTGGAAAGGTTGAAGGATGCTCAAAAGGATAATTTGGGAATTCAAGAAAAAGTGGAAGCTATAAAAAAGGGGAAATCGTCGGAGTTTAATGTTAATGAAAAAGGAATTGTGTGGTTTGGGAAAAGACTATGTGTTCCATAAAGTTCGGAGCTGAAGAAGGAACTTTTGGATGATGCACATAGTTCAAATTTGTCAATTCACCCAGGGAGCACAAAGATGTATCGAGATCTCTGAGAAAAATTTTGGTGGGATAATATGAAGAAGGAGATCGCTGAATATACATTAAAGTTCCTGGTGTGCCATCAAGTGAAGGCAGAGAGGCAGAAGTCTAAGGGGATGATGCAACCATTGCCCATACCAGAATGGAAATGGGAGAACATCACTATGGACTTTGTCACCGGACTTCTGAGGACATCCCAAGGCAACAATGCAATCTGGGTTATTGTGGATCGTCATACAAATACTGCACACTTCATTTCTATTCGAGAGGATTTCTCATTGGATCAAATGGCACTGATACATTTCAGGGAAGTGGTAAGGTTTCATGGAGTACCACTATATATTGTATCTGACCGAGATCCAAGATTTACCTCTATGTTTTGGAAGAGTCTTCAACATGCTCTGAATACTGAACTAAACTTTACTATGACCTATCATCCTCAAACTGATGGCCAATCTGAGCAGACTATCCAAACACTTGAGGATATGTTGAGAGCGTGCTCAATGGACTTTAAAGGAGGATGGGATAAACATCTTCCTCTAGTTGAGTTCTCTTATAATAAGAGCTTCCACTCGAGATTCCAAATGGCACCATATGAAGCCCTATATAGGAAAAGGTGCAGAACACCGGTATGTTGGGATGAGGTCGGTGAACGTAAGATGCTTGGACCAGAAATGGTCGACGAAATGGTGGAGAAGGTGAAAACCATTCAGTAGCATATCAAGGCAGCCAAGAGTTGATAGAAGAGTTATGCAGATAATCGTCGATGAGACCTTGAGTTTAAAGTTGGGGATATGGTTTTTCTATGCACATCTCCGTGGAATAAGTTCATGAGGTTTGGAAAGAAAGGGAAGTTAAGTCCAAGGTACATCGGCCCCTTCGAGATTCTTGATCGTGTCGGGGTTGTGGCCTATCGACTAGCACTTCCACCTACCATGGCCAAAGTACAAGATGTCTTTAATGTATATCCCTCTTAAGGAAGTACATATCGGACCCTTCACATGTACTCTCTTCTGAGGTGGTACAATTGGAAGATGATCTTTCTTACGAGGACCAACCAGTGAAGATCTTAGATCATAGAGAAAATGTTCTATAAAATAAGACAACGCCCCTCGTCAAGGTGTTGTGGAGAAACCACAAGTTTGAAGAAGCAACATGGGAATCAGAGGAAGTGATGAAGCTGAGTTACCCACATCTATTTTGGTGTGGGAAAAGGAAAATTTTGAGGGTGAAATTTCTTAAGGCGGTAATATTGCAACGACCCAAAGTTTCATTAATGGAGATCCATCTTGATCTAATTAAATGTCTCTTTATGTTTATATAAAATTTCAACTTTTTTGGTTTTATGTTAAGAATTTTGACCGTTGCTAATATAGCCATTGAACAGTGAACACAGGATTAGTATAAATATATGTCCTTAACAAATCCAAATTTACTCATACAAAAAAAGCGATGGCCTCATCCAGTAGAATTTCCCCATACGAATCCCATTTATCGGAGCTCAAAAAAGAGGTGGCATACTTGGGCTTTGCTCTTGACCAAGCCCAAGCTGAGCTTCATCATTTCAAGCTCGAACGAGACCATCTACGGGAGAAGTGGAAGTTGATATAAATTACCACTTGAGCGATGTTATCGAGCCACCCCAAGAGTCTGTCACCATCGCAAACCTTACCCTTAGGTCTTATGCGGCTGTTTTAAGGGGTTATGTAACAAATCGTTAATACTATGTTCATGTACATTATTTTTTTGTATATAATAATGAATATAATTTATTGTCATTATTGATACATTGTAAATAGTTTTTAAAGTACAAATGGTGTTTTTAGTTATTATTTAATTAAGAAATCTATTTTATTAAATTAATGGATTTTTGAATTAAATAATATTTTAATAAAATATTATTATTAGATTAATTTAATTATATATAAATGATCATATAATTGTATGAATGCAATAATAATTTTTATTAAGGTTTGAAAGCCATTTTTGTCAAAACCCGTGAATTTTCGATAAATGTCAGTTTTTATTTCAAAAGTAAAAATTAACTTATTTAGAAAATTATTTAGATAAAATAAATGTTATTTTTGGAATCAGGACGTTGAAATTATCCAATAGTGAATTTTTCATAATTTTCTGAGACAGTCAAATTTTTGAGTAAAAATTAAATACCGTTTAAATATATAGTGTGTTTTATGACATCATAATGACACAATAGTGATGTAATAAAATACTATAATCTTTATGTTCGGCCAATATATGTTTTAACATTAAAATAATGTGATTTTGCTTTTTTTGGCTTACTTTTCAAAGCATTAATGGACCCCTCAAGACTTATTAAACACCGTGTCTTTTTAAATTAATTTCCATGGGAGTATGACTCACCTCCACATAAGCAACCCTATTCTTTTAAGAATTTCGGACTTTGGCATTATAAAATAATTTTTTCCTCTTCCCTTTTCCAAAAATCATGGGCAAAATCTATGGGATGGTTTGTGGTTTGGATTAATTTAATGTAAGGGGACCCAAACCTAAATAATAAAGAATTCTCACACCTTTCCTATATAAACCCACCCAATCACCCACTTCCTCCTCACTCAAAGCCTTTGGAGTTCGTCCAACCTCTGCCCAACTCTCTCTATAATCCTCCCAAGGTTCCCCAATCTCCAAAGAATCCTCTCACTAGCCTCTCTCTAGCCTTTGGAAGCACACTTCCAAGTAAGGGTTTTTTTCTTCCTTTCTTATTTTTGTCCAATTTTCTTTAAGTTGTTTTTCCCTTTTAATTTCAATTATGAATGTTGGGGTATGGTTTCTCACCTCCCTAATACTTCACTATTTATGTTTTAATGATGGGGGACCCCTTTCTCTCTCATTAAATTCCTCCCATGTACACCTGTTACTATGCCGAAATTCTGAAAGGAACTTCTCTCTCCTCTTTCACATTCAAGAAATACTTTTGTATCATGAATCTAAATTCCATTAAAATTTTTGGGAAATGTATCTATATGACCTCTTTACTGTCCATTACATGTAAATATGATGAGGAACCCCTTTCTCTCTCATCCACCATTTTAATTAATTCTTATGTCACGCCGTTACGCTGCCGAAATCACACTGATTTTCTAAGCCAATGTCATTGTGTAGTGAATACCATGCCCATTTATTCATCAAGCGTATTCACCTTTATGCACATTTACTTATTGATTATAAAGTTTCATTTAGTAATTCCACATTCCTTTATCATTTAATAAATGGTTATGTTTTATGAATCCATGTTTTATGATCCATGTGGCACACTTATGGATGAAATGAAATGTTTAATAAGGGTGCACCCTTATAGCGCTCCAATGCATTGGGTAAAGTATAGTATCATGATACGTCATGTGAAATGAGTGTTGACTCATGATAATTCAAGTGCAAGGAGGGTTTACTTGTGCTTTATGTGCAATAAGTATTTACTCATGCTCCATGTGTAATGAGCCTTGGCTCATGCTAATTCCATGTTAAGTGTTGTTGCCACATTTCCATGTTATGATTATCGTGCTTTATCATGCCGTTATGTTCATGTTTTTTTATGCTCTATTGATATGCCTATTGCCTAACATGTATTGTAATCTTCATGTTATTCCATGTGTACTCCCTTACTGGGCTTTATAGCTCACCCCTTTCTTATGCATGTCCTCAGGTTATCCCATGCAATGCTAAGTACGAAGGAATTTAGTGGTCATGTAAAGGAAGTTTTCAGTAAAGATATTGTATTTCATGTTTTAAGTTTTTATGTAATGATCCTAAGCCCCAAAGACACTAAACCTCTCGATCTTCTTTGTTGTATCACGTTATGTTTTATGTAATAAATCATGTTTAAGTTGTATTAAAAAAGCAGGGTTGTCCTACATTTCCTCAAAATCAGATCTGTTTATGAGAAAATGTGCGTCAAGCTCTTATTATCAGTGAATATAATGATATTTTCATGAAAACGATAGTGATGAAAAGTCTTTAACATATAAACGACTAAAGATAACTCTAAATGAAGTGGTGGTTAATTCTTCCAATTCAATATATACTATATTTAACCATTAGTAACCACATGGTCTCCCTACACAAGAACAAATCCCATCCCAGATCCATAAGCATCACAACAGACTACTTATCCAAGACCTGGTTTAGGAAAAACCTTGATAGGTTTCGATGTTAGATACACTTTCATCTCTTGAAAAGACTTCTAGAACTCTTCACTCCACTGTAAAGGAACATTTTTTAACAATGCTTTCATTAGAGACTCTAATCATGAGACCTCATGAAAAAAATGAAAATAATATCCAGCAAGACCAAGAAAGATTCTTATCTTAAAAACATTCTTTAAGGGTTTCTAAGATATAACTACTTCAATATTTTTAGGATCCACCAAAACACCCTTTTCAAAAATTAGACGGCCAAGAAAGCATACCTCCTGTATCCAAAAATCAAACATTGATAGTTTTTCATACAACCGGTGATCTCTCAATATTTGTAACATTTTCGTCAGGTGTTTCTCATACTCAGCCCTGGTTCTTAAATACAAAAAAATGTTATCAACGAACACCACCACAAAAGAATCTAGATATTGATGAAATTTCCAATTCATTAATTCCATAAATACTTTTGGTCTATTCGTTAGACTGAATTGAATTACCATATATTCATAGTGGCCATATTTTCTCTCGAAAGCTATCTTCAGAATATCTTTCTTCCGAACTCACAACTGATGATATTTTCACTGCAAGTCAATGTTTGAGAAACCCTGATCTACCCTAAATTGATCAAACAAATCATAAATGTGTGCATGTATATGCAGATTCGTTATCATAACTTGTTTAATCCTATGATAATTCATGCACAAGCGAAGAGTTACATATAATTTCTTCACAAAAAATACATGTGCTTCCCACATAGACGTACTTGACCGAATAAAACACTTTCTTTCTACATCTTCCAAATGCACTTTAAATCCACTTAACAATTTTGGTTCCATTCTATACGACGGAAGGGAAATGGGATTGGTCTCCATAAGGATATCAATCGTAAACTTCTCTTCCCTTATCGGTGGCAACCCTAGTAAGTTCTTGGGAAATACATCTAGAAAGTTATCCACAATTGCTAGAAAATTTCTATCCTCAATCTCTTCCATTGATGAAAAAGTCAAATCAACCAATTAGTAAGAGATCATTCCCACCATTAGTGCCAACAAGCCCATTGAACCATTCTTTACCACCTTCTCTCCTATGAGGAGGTACCTAATGCCATCCTAAATTTTGAAACTAACCATTCTACTATAACATTCAATGTGAGCCATTAATATTGTCAACCAGTCCATTAATATGATTACATCAAATACATCCATCTCTTGCACTGAAAAATACCATTTCTTCTCAAATCCATTAATAATTATAGAACATGCTATGCAAACAAAGCCTTACAAATATCTTTCACCGAGGGGTTTTTTAGTTTTATCAGAGAAGGCATCATTTCAAGTTTCAAACTCATAAAATCATCAGTATGAGAAGCAATAATTGAATGTGATTCACCGGTATCAAACAACACTTTTTCAAAGGTAGAATTCAAATGAATCATACCACTCACCTTAGATGGTCTGACCTGATCATACACAACCATCTTCTCATCTTCATATAGTTGCTTCATTACTGCACTCTTATCCATGTTTCCCTGCTGAGATTTCCCTTATTGACGAGTCATGGTATTCCCAGAATCACCATGAATAACTCTTCTTTATTGATGAGACTGATTCTGCAAACCTCATCATGATGAAGCATATGATGCTTGTGATGCCTAAGAAGTGTCTTAATCACCTAACTGCAATGCACTACAAAATAACCGCTAGATATTACACATATATATAAAATTGTGGCATGCTTTAGGTTTTTGTATACAATCCTTATTTATGTGGTCAAGCGAACCACATTGAAAATAGTCTTCTTTTCTCTTGAGTCATATAGAAAGGTTCACTGGTGCGAGCGTCTGATTTGAGCCCTACTCCCACCCTAGAAATAGGTGTCCCTCTTCTAATTTCTCCCATCATCCAAGTTCCCGCCATTTTTCATAGGTATCATCATACTTCTTCCTCCCATAGATCTTGAGATGTCCCGGTCAATCACTATTACTATGGTCACCATCTTTGTATAATACATAATACATAGTACCACAATCCTTGATCAAGTATCCTACCTTAGTCATGATTCTAAGATCCATGCCTCAAGCTTTCACTAGCCGCAACTTCCAGTGAAAAGCATACTAAATGCATGAGTTTATCCACATACTCAGATACAGAGAGATTTTCCTACTTCAGGATGAAGAAGTCTGTCATCCTTTGGATCCTGAACGTTTGAGGATAGAATTATTTGTTAAACATTTCCTCAAAATCCTACCAAGTAATTCCTTAATCCCATTTATCATGCATCACTATCTCCCACCACTAACGTGAAAGATCATCGAGTATATACATGGCCAGCATTACATTGAGCTCCATCGATGTGTCGATGAATTCAAAGATATGATTCATTTTATTCAGCTACACCTCCTCCCTTTTAGGTTCTGAATCACCCTTGAAGATGGGTAGATTATAATTCATGAACTAACTAAAATGATTTATGTGCCTTGGATCATCCCTCTAGTTCCTCGTATTCACAGCTTCAAAATATTGGACAATACATTGAATCATGTATTGGTTCACCTGTGGCTCAGGTGCAACCAAGTTCTCTGAATCTTCTTCTGGTTTGTTTCTATGATGCCTAACATGTTCTATTTCTAAAATAACAACAAAATAATTAAGTCACACTCCTTATAAACTAATGTCTTAGTATTTCAAATTTTATCACATCAACTATCAAAAAATTGGTTCCCAAAACAACATTTTTACACGTTCAACCATTTTTTAAAAATCCTTTCATTATTTTGAAAATCAAACCTTTTTCACAATACATTAATCATGCCCTTTTTCAAAATCTTTCACTTGAATATTTTTTTTTCATTTTTCAGAAATTTGCATCTTTTCACAAATCATAAATCATTACACACAATGAAATAAGCAGTCCTAGTGAGAATTCATTCCTCTATAATGCATTTTAAGCTCATCTCATTGGCTAAACTCATGAAAATGATATTTTTATTTCTTATAAGTTTCTCCAAAACACTTATGTACCCAAATACCTGGTAACATGATGTTCAACATAAACGGGTTAACTACATCATTTTATGATATACATTTCATGTTCCGACAATCCTACTCCTTTCTAGGATTCCAACCCAAGGAATATATAAGGATGAATTCAACTCCAAGGCCATGAAAATTGAGTAATAATTTTAGGTACAGATCGATCAAGATGAAACCATTAGTAATAACCCACTCATTCTCATTATATTTAGAACCGAACGAGTCAACATTTGGCCTTAAGTGACACCCCCAATGTTCCAAAGGCTAGAAATAAATGCCAAAGTGTTTAAAATAAAAGTGGGGCACGATTTATCCTTTAAGAAATAAGCCACCAACCAAACAAACCAAAACCAAATATCCCACTATATGATGTATGAGTAAAATCAAGAAAACTCAACTACAATATTCATATCAAAACCACTCAAATGTGTGAAATAGAAGAAGAATAAAAAATGTCAAAGTAAATAGTGTAAATAAACTAAAGACTCCAAGAATACCACAAGACTCCATGCTCCACAAGCTCAAATCCACATAATGACCAAACACCCCAAGTATCATGAGGTAGTGCTACAAAATGTGATACTTTATCTTTTCCCAAGTCCCGAAATATAGAATCTGCAAAAGAAACAAAGTTATAAGGCACCAAAGTTCCAAATAAGGGGTGAGTATAAAACTGAATAGGTTTTTCCCAATGGATTATCTACTCACTCTAATAGGACAGAAAAATTATCCATATTTATATAAAACTATTTATATAAAACAATTATACCAAATTGTTTATAGTGCGTGAAAAACAATTTCCAAAACTCTTTGCAACCAAAAGAAAACAAGTTCTATATTAATGTAATTTACAACAGGTTATTTTTCCAAAAAAAACTACTACAGACTTTAAAATAAATCACCAACATTATTTTGGTATGCCCAATCCATGGTTCACAACACGCACATCCATGAATGTTTCATTCGACAGTTCTATACTCATGATTGGTCTCTCGTCTGATTCCCATGTGTCCCACTAACACATGCTCCCTTCCTCAGGGTCACGAGCCTTACACCCCACTGTCACACATCCCTTATTCATGGACCATTAACATTAACTTAGACAACCTAATTTGTGCCAAATCAATTCAAATTCCCCAAACAAACTATTCAATGAAACTGTCCTTTTATTGAAAACTAAAGAAAAAAAAATTTCAAAGAAGCCTTTTTCATTTGAATAAAACAATCCATTTTATTTAAATAATATAATCAAATAATATTCCAATATTTTATAAAAATCCCTAATTTAAAATCAATATTTTAAATTCCAAATCAAATCACTTTCTTCAAAACCCAATTTTCCATATTTTGTAAAATTTAAGATACCATCACAAAGGGGGTTCCCAAAAGTTTAAAAATAGAAAAAACAATCAATTTGAAACATGATATTCAATTTTAAATCATTATTATCAGTTTTACTAAGTGGAGTTGAGATATAAGTAACCTAACTCAAAGGTTTTGATGAAAACAGAACATGAACGAAGAACTCTCTAGAACTGGGGTCGATCTTCCACAAAAACAGACTTAGATTTCTTATCCTACAATAAATGAACACAAATATCAACATATTTTTCATCCCACATCTTATATTTACCCATATAGTTCATTGATCTGAGTATGAAAATGGTCTGTAGAAGTAGATATATGTAAATATAAAGGAACGACAAAAGAACGGTGAAGAATGTGACTTGTTGTGAGAATCATGATTGAAAACACCAAGTTAGGGGTCTGTGTTGACTCCAAAATGATTTTTAGAGTTTATCCTGACTTAAATGGAGAGTATTCTAGAGTTAGGGGTTCATAGGAGCAAAAAATATTGGGAACCCTAAAAAATGAGTGATATCCTAAAAAATAGGATCTCATTTTGACTCTGTGCATAGTTAGACCACACTGTTAAGAAAATTGGATGATAACCATGCATTATCCACTATCTTTAGGAAACACCTGTATTTAATCCTTTCATGGTATCTCTAATTGTGATCAAACCATCCAAGAGCTACTGCCTCAGAAGTTTCCAACCCAGTACAAGCTACATGGTTTCTACTAGGACATCCGCACGGTTTAGGAATATTGTGTGCATCTCGTGTGCTTCTACTTTTACCCCCAAAACATCTTGAAAGATATCCCAACTCTCTTAACCCACTCCCCTACAATTAATTAACATTAAAATAATCAATTATGGGTTACATAACACAACACTACATGTAATGTATCCAATTGGTACGTGCCGTGTACCCATGTTCAATGCACCGGGATGAATATTGAGAAATTAGGATCATCATATGATAACTACATGTGGACTGAATTAAATACTAACCATGTATTTCTTGGACAAGGTTGGAACATGGATCTCTAGACTACACATCATGTAAATATCTTTCATGAAGTGTAATCCACATGATTACATGGTGAAAAACACATGGTCAAAGGTATGTGATATATTTATTACATGACACATAGGATTGATGGATGAGAAAAATGGAGGCCATACAAAGTGAAAGTAATATACACATCATATACCTTAATAATATCTATGTTTAACTTAAATAATGATTCTTTAAGCATGTTTTAGGGAATCCATTACATGTCATGTAGCTTGTTGTACACATTTTGTAATTATTACCCGTTTATATGGATTACACTCCATCCATTTTGTAACTTTGTGGATTAATTGGGTGATTAAAAATTTAATTATAGTATTAAATTGAAATTTGTTGAATATTTTTTAAGAAAAAAAATCTATTAATTTTATAATATTTTAATTGTGTAATTAATTACCATGTAAATCAATAACTACTAACCTTAAATGGTTATCATTTACACTATATTTAATGCAATTATTAATATTTTACACATCGTGTATATTAAATGTTTAGAGTGTCTTAAATATACTTAACAGAGTTATCATAACACACTATGCATTAATTAATATGTGACATATTATATTAAATAAACAATAAATGACCATACAAGATAGGGTATAGTAATTATGGGTATTCATAGTTTTGACTATAAGTGTAATTAGTTTTATTCATTTAAAATTAACTATAAATGGGAATAAAAGTTTTTTTGGAGAAAAATTAATATATATGTATTAACTAATAAATTAGATTAATTTAATTTCAAATATTATAGTAATAAATATCAAATTTAATTGAAAGCTAGCTAGTTTAAATTTCTATAATTGTTGCAGGCATGTGGATGATCAAGAGTTTCAACCATCCTATATTTTTGAGTGGTTTCATTTTTTTTATTTTATGTTTTTTGTACTAATTTTATTAAATTAGAATGATCAATTTCATGTCATCCCCTCCTCTAATTATGTATGGGAATGTGTGCATGAATATTATTTTGTCAAATCACCTTAACAAATCCATTGTTTCCTATCACCTAGGTATGAGTAAAGAATATATAATAGATATATCTCCAAGGAAAGTTTAGGTGTCTCAAGAGAGATATATGTTTAAATCAATCTGAAAGATACATAGGTGGATAGGTGGAATGTTTCATATCAAACCAATTTACATTCAAGGCATTATTCCCCTAAGGTCTGAGTTGGTTTATTATTCCCTAAATAAACCATATACTAAATAAATCTTATAATCATACAATGTTTTTTATATTTACTTTCAATTTCATGGTGAGATATTTATTTGAGTGGATGGAACTTACAATATAGAAATCAATTAACTTGCATGAAAATGTAAATTTAATGGATTTAATTATGCTAAAATATTACCAAGAGGTGTATATTCACATAAGTAAAATAAACTAAATATTAACATGCATATAATAATAAAAAAATGATAAATTTTGTGGATAAAAGATAAAATCCATAAAATATAAAAATTAATTTTCTATATTCTTTCACTCCTTAACCTATGATCGAACCACAGTTCAATGTTCTTAACTAACCCATTCCGTGTTTATTTCAGTTATAAAAGATATTTTTCTAGAGTTTTATGTAAACATAACTTAGATCCCTTAAATGGATGGTTAGAAAAATATGATATTGTGTAATTGGATGATGAATTTGAGGAAATACTTTTTGGGTATTTCATGATTGGGGAGTCTACTCAATAGATCAAAATTATTCAAGTTATTATAGTTGGTAAGTTACACCTACCTAAAACCCTTATAATAACTTCTCAGGCCTGTTTCTCAATTATAAAAAGGGTAATATGGTTAGAATTTCTATGTGATTGGATATACCAAAAATAATAGTGAAGGATATTGAGTTTCAATAAAATAGTAGGAGAATAATAAATTAATACAAGAAATTTATAAAATCATATCTTTTGTTAATGATGATAAAAATTAAAATCTACTATTCATTAATTTATAATATGGGCAGAGAAATATTTGTAACATTCTGATCATTTAGATAGTAAATATATCCTCATAAGGAAATATTTTCAAGTGTAGTATAATTTTTTCTTCATTAAACTACAACCATAAAATTTATATTATTTATTAAAATCCCCTTTATATATTCAACCACAAATCCTAGAAGGTGAAGGTAAGAAGTATTAATACATGAGTTATATATGTGTATGCTCTTATATTCTCTTATATTGTATATCATTAATGTATAGAGAACTAATAATGAAACATAATGACATGTTGAATATGATTTCTAATAGAATGTTTTAGGTGAAAATATTATAGAATAATGGTATTATTATTAAAATTTGGTCACATTTCTAATTCATGTTGTGTTGCGAATATGAGGATTCCTTATGATAATCCTCGAGTTAGAATTAATGTTATATGGATGGAAAAAGAGAAGCAGAAAGTACTGTATGGTGATGAAAATTCTAAAACAAATTACTTCAATTAACCCACTAGAACTAATGTTTTTGTGTTAGTTAATATTCTCTAGATAATTAGGATAATAATTTGAAAACCCATTATATTTCTATGCATCAGGGTGGATACAATACTTTTGTGGAGTCTATTCATGATTCCCAATCTCTTTCCAATGCTAAATATCCTGAGGTTCATTTTTTTTGATTTTGAGTTTTGTGGAAAAATTGATAATGATGATGTGTCCATTGTAGGGGAGTAATAAATTAGTGAGATTATATATAATTCTCAACATTATGAAGATGAAGTTTTTAAATAAACTACAAGAAAATAGAATAATAAAGTAATTGATTTAGATAGATTTATGACACCTCATCCCATGGAAAATTTTCCATGGAATGATAACTCAACAATGTAGAGGATAATTGTTACTATGTCTTATGGAATTCATCTTGAGTAGAAAAATATTTAAAAATAAAATTTAGATGAGAAGAAAAATATTCAAAAAACTATTGACAAAAATACCTTAGTTGTGGTTGAGGAATAAGATTCATCCTCCAGATATGATGATTGTATTTTTATCCTAAGATAACTAATTCTCATAAGAATAAAGTTGGTTTGGGTAATGATATTCATGCCTAGATCGATGACCAAGATGCAAAATTATTTTAGAGATATATAGAAAATAAAATCACCATAGATGCTTTTTTACAAATTAGGGATTAAATGAAGTATAAATTTAAAAGATAGTTTCACCATGACCCTATTTTTAATTTTAGGTATATCCCTTTGGAATGATTTCCCTATAGGGTATTTTTTTGATTATGGTTGATGTTTCAAGACTTTTTCCAGGATTTGATAAATTAGATATTGCATTTCTGTCTAATCTATGTTGCTATTTATTTATTATGAACTTCTGATTTTTGTGAGGTTTAATAATTGTGGCTTGATCCATTCTTGATGCACTGAATTATTTATTATGTTGGTGCAATAGGAAAAATTATGATCTTCAATATGTATTTATAAATTTCTAATTGCATGCTCAAGAATGACCTTTCATTACATTTTTTTATAGAGATTCTAGAACACATGACTATCAATGACATTAAGAAGCTATAGTGGCTTGGTACTTAAATGTGAGAACTGATTTAAGAGCTTAATTTACCTGATGATGGTGTTAGACAGATATATTTAAGATTTTATAGTTGTCTAAATCCATCTCAGGGCCAATCTGGAGACCCTTTCTTAGAGTTTTTTTATCTGAATGGATGATCTTATACTTGATAGAACTTCACATGAATATGAGGATATTGAGAATCCCTTGGAATGTGACTTTATCTTAGGTGATGGTAGATATTGACCAGCATCCTTCCAATACATAGAATATTGGATATTTTTTCTATGATTCCAGAATAAGTTTCTGTGATAAATTCAAGATATCATATTTGATAGACGGTGGCAATGATTTCCTGGGAATGGAGGGTACATTCATTGATGTTTCATTTGTAGTTTTTTTTTCTGTTGAATGAGTAATCATTGGACATAAATTCATGCTTCCCTTTTTCATGCCTTCTATTTTCCATTATTTAGGTTCTTCCCAACACATTATGTATTTATATTTACTTATTCTCTTATTGGACCAAGATCATTATACCTCTTGTGATCACCTAACATTTTCTTTTTAATATATTTTGAGGATCATGAGTACTAACTCATGTTCTATGATATTTTGATATGTTATGTTATGATGGGAGTCAATTAATTTTATAGCCAATGGTGTTATGATTTGAATAATTTTTTAATTTAGAATTATATTCAAATGTATTTAAAATGAACCACATGATGAATCTTTGTTTATTATCATACATATACTAAGAATATTAACACCAATGACATTAAAATATATTAATCATACCAACTATATTTCCATGTGGGAAGGAAATATATTTTTATATAGTTGGAGTAAAAAATTCATCAATTGAATCATGAATTTTAATTTACATGTCTGCATAAGAATAGTGCACATGACATGTAACATCATGAAATGTTAATATACATTACATTAAATAAATATCTGGTTAAATATAATGTGATATATTCAAAACTATAATAAAGTGAAGAATAATATATTAAATTGAATGGTAAAAAACACATTATGATCAAAAAATGTTCATATAAATTAATTAACACCCATTGGTAAATGATATAAAATATGATTGAGGACACATTAAAATTTTCAATTTTAAAGATAAATTTAAGAATTTTATAATTTGAATTTTATTATAAGAACATAATTTTTTTAATTCCTCGTTTTAAAATTTCATTAAGGTTAGTGTTTTTGATTTTTCTGAAAATGTTGATTTTTTTGGTTAATAGTAAAAATTACATATTTTATAAATACATTCATTTTTTTGATATTACAAAATTATAATAATGAAATTATATTTTATGAATCATTTTTATATACAAAATATAGATTTATTAAGTAATATAATTCATTTCAAAATATAATTTTAAACATATAAATATCTGATTAACAATTTCTAAATCAAAGTAATGTTTTTATTCAAATAAAAAATATTTTAAGTTATTCTCTTTTAATAATGTTTCCAAAAGTTTAATATCAGTTTTTGATTCATTTTAAATTAAAATAATTATTATTTTAGTAAACATTATCCAACTAATTCCATTGGAATCAATATTATACATTTTTTTAGAACTCATTTTATCCATAAAAATGGGATTCTCCTAAAAACAATTTTTTTCACTTTATAATTACTTTTTTTAAAATTATATTTTAAATTTTCTATAAAATTAATATTATAAAATATATTCCTTAATTTTAATCATCAATTTAAAATTTGGTAATGATTTTAATTTCTTTTTATGTTATAATCAATAGATACCATGGTAAACATTTATCTCCTCAGTAGGATCTAAATGGGTTAAAGGGTGGTAAAATAAGAGATAAATATTCAAATATCTATTAAACTATTATAAATATTATGGTATATAGAGACCATAAATCTTCCTAAAGTATTGTTACATCATTTTAATTATAAATAATATAATAGCGTTACCAAACAAGGATCCAAAGGTTTAGTATCTTTGGAAAATTAGGACCATAGATAACATTTAGATAAGAAAACATAAAAAAAATTAATTCCTTATTCTCTAGATTCATAGTGGACCTCATTTTCTCCTTAGTAAAATTAATCACTTGAGGATATATATAAAAGAAAATGGTGAGCTAACTGCCAAATTAGTGGATAGATAAGAACATGAATCAATATTAAATGGGTGAGCATAATCATCATCGTCATAACATACATATGGGATCATCATAATGATCATGAGAGGAAGAATTATAAAAATACATGTAATGTTTCAATGCATAAAATTGAAACATTGTCTCTTAGTGGTCAAAAACCACACATAGTTTTTAACAAAGCTGAAATCATGTTAATGCATGAAATTTATGAATAATCATAATATCATAATTTTAAACAAATATATAGTCATGTTTATAAATATTCCACATTATATAATGAGATACATCACATTACCCAATTTATTAGAGTGTTATATAATTACACACACACTCATCACATCATAACATTTACATAATTATACGCGCCGTATAGAATGTATAACAATATTTGTTATAAAATAACCCATGCAAAAGAAATGGTTTAATAAAAATTTCTTAAAGAATAAATTCATCAATAAAAATTATGGTTACCTTAAAAAAAATTAATAACATACTTGGTATAATAAAAATAAATCTTCAGTTAAGAATAAACAATCTCAAGAGAAGTAAAACATCTATTTTCAGAAACAAGAGTTCTTTTGGAAAAATAATTAAATTTGTCATAAAATCAGATTGGAAGCATGTATATCCCATAAACTAAAATGTAAGGACAATTAAATTATATTTTAGGAATAATTGAAGAATATACAAATGGAAAGTTTTCACAAAATTTGAATGACACAAAGAAAGAAAAATGTTTTCCATAATCCTCTTACTTTATGTCATAATCTTTTCTTCACGTTAATATCCATGGTAATCAAATTATATTCATAAAATAATAAATAATAAACCACTTATACATGTATTTTATTTATTATAACTTTATTAATTTCATTTATGGATATTATTTTTAGTTATATAGTTTATTTTAATCGTTAGAGTGTGTTCATTTCCTTGGTTTTCATTATTAGTTCACATGTATACATGTTCAGAATATCATTTAAAATGAGAATAATTGTAAAGAATTTATATTATATGTTATTATTGAATTTAAATAATTTTAATTGGTCTTATATATTATCTTGTTTCCATATATTTGGATGATTCATCAGATAAGATGTTAATGATAATCGTTTAGATTAATTTTGGCCATTTCCATCACAACGAACTCGTTTTGTTTTATTATTTAGTATTATGTATATATATTAGTTAAATAAAATAAAAAAGGATATAAGATACATATTAAAATATTTTTATACCATTATAATGTTTTTAAGACCATCATCAAAGGAATTAAAGTAAAATTAAAACCTATCATCCACAAAGGCGATAAATCAAAACCCCATGGGCGACGTTTTAATTTTTAGAATAAAAGGGATAAGGGAAGAGGTTTTTTCATGGATTATTACATTAACATATTAAAATTATACAATATATAAGATATATTAGTTATCACTACAATTGAATTATGGGATGTGATTATATATTAAAATAATAAAAGAAATTGACAAAATAAAATAAAACAAAAAGAATAAGGACTTTACATATTGCATTCTTCTCCTAAAGAACCTCAATAAGGAAATTGGTTTTTTTTATTTTGTTAATAGAGAAGTCTCATGTATTTGGTGGATAATATTAGTAGGTGTATTGGTCAGAAATTGAATGAGATTCAAATCTTGGAAGGTGTGAGGTGAATAGGTGGCGATAGATCGTATTTATACGGGAGAAGAAGGGTGGTTTTCATTTTTATATTCATTGTTTTATTAATTTGGATGAAGACTATAAACATATAGAACCTTATATATAAATATAATAAAATAATTAATTATATCTCTATATTATGGGCTTATATCATCCATACATCATCTATTACTCAATAATTCATGTATTTGTTAAATACAATAAATTATTGTACTTCACTATTCACCAAAAAATCAACAATTTTATAAAAATAAAAAAAACTCACCATAATTATTTTTCAACATAATAATTAAAAAATGAACTCTTTATTATTAAAAAAATTATAAATATGAGTAATTTAATTTTTATTTAAAATCATCATTTATTCAAAAAATTCTGAATTTAAAATTATAACTGATTTTAGGACACTTTGAAAATTTAATTAAGGGATCATAAAATTCTAATATAGTTATAGGGAAAGAATTAATTTATGAATCTATTTTAAGAAAAAATTTAATTTTTAATCATTATATTATTATTAAAATTATAATTAATTATTTTTGACTGAAGAAAATACCAATAATTAATTTTTCATTTATAAAAATTTATTAACATTTAATATGACAAAATTATATCATATTTTCCTTTATAAGATTCCTAAATATTATTTACACTTTCATAGGTGAGGTTCCAGCTCTATAGTTGGAATTACTATTCCTCATGGTCATGTTACTATTTCAAGGGTCAAGTTTTAGTTTCATCGGTATTGGATACATAAAATCTAGAAATACATATTATTTCATTCGTTATTCAGTTATAAATTTATATTTTTTTTTCTAGGTGATTTTATGATATTTATACTATATGGAATAATTATTGTAATGCCCCGACCCAAGAAACCCAAAGTCAGTGTATTATTTTAAAACATTCCCATGATAACACAAAATCTATCCCCGAAGTACCGATCAGTTTAGCAGTCTTGGAAAAAAGATTACATACCGGAATAATACATTATATTTTATAACATAAAACACATAATATATAATTCTTTGGGAAATCCATTATTCCCTTAGCTAAACCTTTTATATCAATCATAATATATTTTGTGGCATCCTAGTAAAATAAATCATAAGAAAGGAGTGAGATCAGATTCTCAGTAGGGGTAAATAATTCAGCAGAACATATAAACATTTAAGGAAAGATGTATAATAAAAACAACATCCTTTTAAACATTAACAAGTACATAATATTGAAAAAATAAATCAAAAATTACCATAAAAACTGTAAAATCAAAAGTAAGTAATGAATAATAGATATTCTTATCTATGTCTATTTATGAATTAGATAGTGTTTTAGAGGCTTAAAAAGATAATAAATCCAATCTTAAGCATGGAATACACTAATATTTTTAAAAGATTGTTTTACTACCTTTTGATGGAAAACCATTTTTAAATAAAACTTTTGAAAATTTTATAAGCTCTATTTGTCAAAATAAACTTATTATTTATGATTGGTACATTGAAATTTAACTTGGGTTATTTTTTGGTATTTTTCTGACAATGTTCATTTTTTAATGAATAGTGAAAAATACTGCATTTTACATCAAAACAGCTTTTTCATATAATTTAATTATATGGTTAGATTATCTTTTTAATTTTTCTTAAAGTGTAATTAGAATATTTTTTTACCATTAAATCTAATGGTGGTCATTAGAATTAATTTCACTTTGGAATTCGGCATAATCAAGTGTCAAACTTTTCATAGATATTGTTTAAAAAAAACCCGCTATTTGTTTTGACAACGGGAATTATTATTAAATTAATTATTTCAATTTATATGTTTGAAATTTGGTAAAATGGATTCTATATTTGGAATTATAAGGTCCAAATTATGTAATTAAGACTCTTTTGTTTTTGGAAATTATGAATAATAACAACGGTAATTATCTTGATTAATTAGTAATCGGTAGTTAAGGATAATAAAATAATATCATAATAATAATAAATGACCCCAAAATGTGTCCTAATACTACTGGTTGTGTCATGGATGACCATGGGATGCCTCTTTCCAAACTTAGGGACCCCTTGGAATCACTTTTGGGTGAAAGTGACACTTTATCATTTTATTTTTAAAGAAAGGAGAATATCACTAAAGAATGTATCACCCGAGTAAAACATTTTTAGTTTTGTCTATGTAAATGATCTCTTAGAATATAAATATTAATTGAAAATATAAAAATATTTCCTACATCATAGTATTTTTTTTATAATTTTTAGACATTAAATAAATTATTGTATTTATGACATCATCATGATGCAGCAATTATCTCATTAATGAACGATTTAAATAAAATGATAAGAAAATGTAACATATAAGACTTACACTTGTAAAAAACCTATTGTATGTGTATATTTCTAACCCTTATCACCTTATCCTCTAAATATATCAATGTGGGGGATTTTAAATCCGAGAATCATTTTAAAATAAAGTAACATTTCTTGGCTTTCCAAGAGTGCCCCTCCTCCCTCTCATAAAAGGCCCTCACATCTTCCTCCTTACCCACACTTCTCAAGACATTGGATCAGCCAAACTCTACTCATTTCATCTCTCCACATCCCTCTCTTCATCCTAGAAGCATTACCTTAGGAATAAAGTTTTTCAAGAAACCCTTTTGTTTCAAACCAATAGGAGTTACCCGATTTAAAGGTAATGTCTTCACTTGTGTTCTTTTGTTTTATTTTGCTTCTCCAACCCCATAAACTCTTTTTATTCATTTAATTTGTCACAAAAACATTATCTTCAATATACTAGTATGTTTTTATAATAATTATTCTGGCTACACTTACGCACACCTACATCTAATGGTTAAAGAGAATATTGTTTCTGTGGAAGGCGAATTTCTGCCTCACGAAACGATGATTGTTCAATATTCTTCTAACACCTTCAAAGGTGGCCATTAAAATGTCACTATATTTATATATGATATATTATATGTTTATTTCTTCCTTAAGCTTATGTATTTTTACATGAATGTCATACCTTTATGGTTTCCATTATGGGTAAACGCGATATCTTCATTTTTGGAAGTGCAGACTAACGCCCCCTCAAAGTGATTTGATTCGTTAATGCCATATGTGGGACATATAAAGGACGGAGTTAATGATATTATACATTATATTATACTGTAATTATAATATACCTTTATATCATTATGATTCCATTCCATTAAATAGGAAATATAAATGAAAGTAGTGTTCATGCATACGTACGGCTTACCGTCTCCATGAATGGTGCATTTCATTTCTCACATCTAAATGTTATGTAAAATAATAAATGAATGTATATACTGGATATATATGATATATATGATATCTAAATCATGAATATAATTCTGGATATAATGGATACATGAACAACTTGTAATTATAAAGAGTTTATTTTTGACTCAAGTACGAATGATCGACAAAACGACCATTATTAACTAGAATAAGTACAATGTTCACAACATGGTAAAAAGTGATATAAAAGGAATAATGAACATGAAAAAGGTTCTTAATAAAGTATAAATTAACTAATTTTTATTATTCATGAGGTTAAAGAACGATCGAGTCAAGTCGGACCCGAGGTATGAGACTTCATCTCAATCTCTTTTCATTGAGGAGTATTTTGTTTTATACACAACTTTCTTTTATAAAGTGTATAAACCCATTTTAATATTACTTCTATTCAAAAGGAATCTTTTTTTATATGAATCATTTTACTAAATGACAAAAGGAATGTTTTTTGTCGTACGTATACGACGACGACGACTTCTCTGCCGCCGTGACCATTATTTGAGTTTCCACTTCCTCTACAAGCCATAACTTTTTTTAAATGAAAAAAATAAATACCATGTTTTACTTTTCTTTTATTTAAGTATTGAAAATGGTTTTAATAATTTTTTTATTATATCAATGTGTGGTATTTATATCTTGTGATTGAAATTTGGAAATGTTATGTTTCCTTTATGAATGTTTTATGTGAAACGATTATGTTATGATTCTTGGGAATTGTTATGAAGACGGGTGGTTCTGTGATAAACTAAGGGCGGGTGATCCCGATATAGCTCTCCAATGCATTGGGTAATTCAAAGGGGTTAAACGTTAAGGTTTCTCTTAAGATATTTAGGGAATATACTATGATGGGTATTCTAAACATAACCATGAGGGTTAATCCCTATGTAAGAATGTTATGAATGCCTCAAGTTACCTTTATGTCTTATGATTTCTATGAGTTATTCATGTTTTCATGAGGTATTATAAAGTGCTTATGTTTTATGAGTAAAGTATGATCTTATCAATTCTTATATATACATGGACTAATGTTTTCATTCCGTACTTTTATATCCCTTACTGAGATTTTTATGCTCATCCCATGTATTTGAAATGTTTTTCACAGGTCAAGGGAAAGGTACATGATGTGATGATAGTGTCAAAGAAGTGTCAAGAAGGAATGCATGTTTTATTTTAAATATGTTTCCATTTATGGGAAAAATGAGTACTATCTTTTATGTAACCACTTTGTTTAAATGTGGAGTGTAATGCATCATTTATGATCTAATTCTCTAAAACTCTAAACCTGAAAAGATCCTCAAAGTGTACTCTTGAAATAACTCAAGATTAAGTAATGTTTAAGGCTGGGGCCTTATAGTTGGTATCATAGGTCGGTTTAGATAACTTTAGGAGTTAGAATTATATTAAATGATTATCTAAAAAAATTTATGGTCAAATTGAAATGATATAGAATTTGAAGGTTACCATGTTGCTTCATCTAAGACATGTTTGTTCAGAATGGTTTTCCGCAGATGAAATAGGGAAGCTGTTCTAGGAAGGAATACAGAAGGAAATGACTTTCCGAATCAGCGTCCTGAGATGGTCGGAATTGGAACTGAACAATTTGTTGCAATAATGGCATAGTTGACTCAAGCGATAAATGATGGTGGTATCCATGCACGAGATCAGCCAGATCAACCGTAGAGGAACATGTTAGTGGTGGAACATTTCATGAGGCAACATCCCCCATCATTCAGAGGATCATTTGACCTTGTGCTAGCTGAAGGGTGGATTAAAGCACTGGAGAATATTTTTGATGTCATGGGGTGTTCAGACAATCAAAAGGATAGTCTTTCAATTTACCATTTGGAGGGTGAAGTAGGTCAGTGGTGGTCGATGGTTAAAAATATCAGGGACGCTGATGAGATTGATGCTCTCGACTGGGATGAATTCAAAGGTATGTTTCTTGAGAAGTATTTTCTTAAGGCTGTTCAACTTAGGATGGAAAAACAATTCTTGGAATTGAGGCAAGAGGACGACTCTGTGGCTACTTATGAAGAGAGTTTCACTCGATTGGCTAGGTATGCTCCGAATTTTATCCGAGACCTTGATAGTAAAATCAATCATTTTTACTCAGGATTAAAGCCAAAATATCGAAGGGATTTATCTTCTCGCGAGTTAAAGAGTTATGAAAAGCTTTTTTGATGTGCTGAGAAGGTGGAAATGGAGTTTGCTGATGATCAAGTGTCCTATAACAACCAACAGAAGAAGAGACCGATGTGGCAAGAGAAAGGGAAGATTTCTTCAAAAAGTTTTGATGGTAAGAAAACTAAGTTTCTAGTTCGTGATAAATGTTGTAAAAGTCATGCTGGGTAATGTATTTTGAATTCTGTAAAGTGCTACCGATGTGGTAATATGGGACATAAGGCTCGTGATTTCACTGGAAAAGATCAAGCTGATGGTAAGACCAAATTTGATTTATAGTTAGTGAAATGTTTCAAGTGCAATGGGATGGGTCACTATGAAAACGAGTGTCCGAAAAAGAGCTCGAGTGATGGGAAGCAGTTAGACTACAAGCAGAAAGGGGTGGTGAAATCCTTTGCAACTACTTCAGCAGATGTTGGGTCATCAAATGAAGTGATATTAGGTACTTTGTTTTTTTTTTCAGATTATGCCAGTGTGTTTTTTGATTCAGGGTCTACACATTCTTTCATCTCTGTAAACTTTTCTAGTAAAATGGGAATACCATCTCAAGAAATGACTCCTGAACTTGTGGTAAAAACACCTGGGGGAAATGTTGAGGGAAAAAGAATTTATAAGAATCTTCCTATCCTTATATGTGGAAAGAACCTACTTGATAACCTTATTTTTTTACCTCTAGTAGAGTTTTATGTTATCCTAGATATGGACTGACTCTCTATTTACCATTCTAAGATTGACTGTAGAGCTAAAGAAGTTTCTTTTCAGAAAGACTTTCATTTTGTGTACAAGAATGAACCCTTAATTTTGATAACATATCAAGAGGCTGAGAAACTTGTAAAATATGGAAATGAATGTTACCTTGCACATATTGTTGAAAACAAAGGGACCATTCAGATTAATGGCGTGATAGTGTTAAATGAGTATCCTTATGTTTTTCCTGATGAGTTTCCTGGAATAATACCAGATCGGGAAGTTGAATTTACTATTGAATTAGTTCCTGATGCTAATCCAATTTCAAAACCCCCTTATCGAATGGCTCAAATTGAACTTTTAGAGTTGAAGGAGCAATTGCAAGATTTATTATAGAAAGGTTTCATTCGACCTAGCACATCACCATGGGGTTCTCTTATTTTATTTGTTAAAAAGAAAGATGGTTCAATGAGAATTTGCGTTGATTATAGAGCATTGAATAACATCACTGTTAAGAAAAAATATCCTTTGCCTCATATCAATGATTTGTTTGATCAGCTCCAGGGAGCGCAATAATTATCAAAGATTTACCTGAGATCGGGGTACCATCAGTTGAAGGTAAAGGAAGCAGATATTTTGAATACCATGTTTCGTACATGATATGGCAATTATGAATTTGTAGTTATGCCTTTTGGGCTAACCAATGCACCTGCTGTATTCATAGACCTTATGAATAGAATTTTCCATGAGTTCTTGGATAAGTTTTTAGTTATTTTCATTGATGATATTTTGGTGTTTTCTAAAAGTAAAGAGGAGCATAAAAGACATTTAAGGGTTATTTTGAAAACCTTAAAAGAAACGAAATTGTATGGGAAATTCATCAAGTGTTAGTTTTGGTTGAAAAAAATTTCTTTCCTTGGTCACATTGTTTCTAAAGATGGGATAACTGTTGATCCAGTAAAAACAAAGGTTGTTGAAGAATGGCCAAGACCCACAAATGTAACTGAGATTCGTAGCTTCCTTGGTTTGGCAGGACATTGTCGAAGGTTTGTATGAAATTTTTCCCGGTTATCTAGTCCAATGACTAAGCTAACTCGGAAGGGTGTTAAGTTTATCTGGACAAAATAATGCGATGATTGTTTTCAGGAACTGAAAAGAAGATTGGTGAATGATCCAGTTTTGGCACTACCTTCCAGGAATGGGGAGTTTGTTATCTACAGTGATTCATCATTGAAAGGACTTGGTTGCGTCCTAATGCAGAATGGTCAGGTAATTTCTTATGCTTCACGTTAGTTGAAAACTCATGAGGTAAATTACCCAACACATGATTTGGAATTAGCTGCTATTGTTTTCACTTTAAAAATTTGGAGGCATCATTTGTGTGGTTGAAAGTGTGAAGTATATACAGATCAGAAAAGTTTAAAGTATATATTCACTCAGAAATAATTGAACATGAGACAGAGGAGATGGCTAGAATTAATCAATTATTATGATTGTACAATTCATTACCATCCGGGAAAAGCAAATAAAGTAGTTGTTGCTTTGAGTTGAAAAAGTAATTCTTCATTACAAATGTTACATTTGGAACGTGATCCTTTGGTTAAGGATTTGATGAACTATGGCATAGAAGTTGTTGGTGCAGGATTTTCTTCTGTTTTGTTTCAGGTATCAGTGAAATCTTATCTATCAGACAGAATTAAGCAAGCAGAGAAGCAAGACAGTGAGTTGCAGATAAAGGTAGAGCTGGTTTAGAAATGTATGTTTCCCGAATTCATCATTGATAATGATTGTGTTTTGAGTTCTGGGATGATATTGTGCGTGCCTTGTGATTCACAGTTGAAGAGAGAGTTGTTATGTGAAGCTCATTGTTCTCCATTTTCAGTTCATCTAAGAAGTACTAAGATGTATAGAGATCTTTAGGAGTATTATTGGTGGGATGGAATGAAAAGAGATATTGCTGATTTTACTATGAAGTGTTTAACTTGACAATAGGTTAAAGAAGAGTGGTAGTTACTGAAAGAGATGGTTCATCCTTTACCAGTGCCCGAGTGGAAATGGGAGAATATATCTATGGACTTCGTTGTGGGATTGCTGAGGACACATCGAGGTAATAATGCAATCTGGGTTATTATTGATCGCTTGAATAAATCTGCTCATTTCCTTGCCATACGAGATACTTTTTCCCAAGATCAATTTTCTCGTTTGTACATTAAAGATATAGTTAGGTTAAATGGGGTTACCCTCTCCATTGTATCTGATCGTGATCCTAGGATTACTTCTTACTTTTGGAAAGGCCTTCAGAAGTCATTGGGTACAGAATTAAATTTTAGTACAGCTTTTCATCCGTAATAAGATGGGCAGTCAGAACGAACAATTCAGACATTGGAGGATATGCTACGTGCTTGTTCTATGGATTATCATGGAATTTGGGACCAACATCTTTCTTTGGTTGAGTTTTCCCATAATAACAGTTTTCATTCCAGTATACAGATTGCACTATTTGAGACATTATATAGGAAGCGGTGTCGAACTCCTAATTTTTGGGATGAAGTAGGTGAAAGGAAGTTGATGGACGAGAATTGGTAGAAGAGTTTCAGAAAAAGTTCAGCTGATATAGAAACACATGAGAACATCTCAGAGCAGGCAGAAAAGTTATGCAGATAACAGGAGGAAAAATCTCTCTTTTGAGGTAGGTGATCATGTTTTTCTCAAAGTATCACCATGGAAAAGTGTGATGTGATTTGGTAAGAAAGGAAAGATGAGTCCAAGGTTCATTGGACCATACGAAATACTGGAGAGAGTTGGATCAATTGCATACCGAGTGGCTTTACCTCCGAGTTTATCTCAGGTACACAATGTTTTTCATGTTTCAATGTTAAGGAAGTACATGCCAGATCCATATCATGTTTTGAGTCCAGAGGTAGTTCAGCTGTAAGAGAATCTATCTTATGAGGAACAACCAGTCCAGATTCTTGACCACAGGGAGCAAGTGTTGCGAAATAAGGTGATTCATCAAGTAAAGGTTTTGTGGAAAAAACACATGATTGAAGAGGCAACACGAGAATCTGAAAATGCAATGAGGGATAAATACCCCCACTTATTCAATAAGTAAATAAATTACGGGGACACAATTTTCTAAATGAGGAAGGATGTAACAAAAAAAGTAATTAATGAATAATAGATATTCTTATCTATGCCTATTTATGAATTATATAGCTTTTTAGAGGCTTAAAATGAGAATAAATCCAATCTTAAGCATGAAATACACTAATATTTTTAAAAGATTATTTTACTGTCTTCTGATGGAAAAACACTTTTAAATAAAACTTTTGACAATTTTTATAAGATATATTTGTCAAAATAAACTTATTCTTTATAATTGGGACATTGAAATTTACCTTGGGTTAATTTTTGGTATTTTTCTGACAATATTCATTTTTTAACGAATAGTGAAAAATACTGCATTTTACATCAAAAATTCTTTTTCATCTAATTTAATTATATGGTTATATTATCTTTTTAATTTTTATTAAAGTTTAATTAGAATATATTTTTACCTTTTAATCCAATGGAGGTCATTATAATTAATTTCACTTTGGAATTGGGCATAAACAAGTGCAAAACTTTTCATAGATATTGTTTCAAAAAAACTCGCTATTTGTTTTGACAACGGGGATTATTTTTAAATTAATTATTGAAATTTATATGTTTGTAATTTGTTAAAATGGATTCCATATTTTTAATTAGGAGGTCCAAATTATGTAATTAAGACTCTTATGTTTTTAGACATTACGAATAGTAACGACGGTAATTATCTTGATTAATTAGTAATCGAGTAGTTAAGGATAATAAAATAATATCATAATAATAACAAATGACCCCAACATGTGTCCTAAGTCTACTATTTGTGTCATTTCCTACCATGGTATGTGTTTTTACAAACTTAGGGACCCCATGGAATCACTTTTGGGTGAAAGTGACACATTATCATTTTATTTTTAAAGAAAGGAGAATATCACTAAAGAATATATCACCTGAGTAAAACATTTTTAGTTTTGTCTGTGTAAATGATATATTATACTATATATAGTCATTGGAATTATAAAAATATTTCCTAAATTTTAGTATTATTTTTTTAATTTTTAGACATTAAATAAATTACTTTATTTATGACATCATGATGATGCCGCGATTATCTCATTAATGAACGATTTAAATAAAATGAAAAGATAATGTAAAATCTAAGACATACACTTGTCAAAAACCTATTGTATGAATATATTTCGGACCCTTTTCACCTTATCCTCTAAATATATCAATTTGGGACCTTTCAAATCCGAAACTCATTTTAAAATAAAGTAACATTTCTTGGCTTTCCAAGAATTCCCCTCCTCCCTCTTATAAAAGGCCCCCACCTATACCTCCTTACCCACACGTCTCAAGCCATTGGCTTGGCCGAACTCCACTCATATCATCTATCCACATCCCTCTCTTCATCATATAATCCTTACATTAGGCAGAAAGTTCTTCAAGAAACCCTTTTGGTTCAAACCAAGTGGAGTTACCCGATTTAAAGGTAATGTCTTCACTTGTGTTCTTTTGTTTTATTTTGCTTCTTCAACCCATTAAACTCTTTTTATTCATTTATTAGGTAAAAAAACCAGTATCATAAATATACAAGGATGTTTTTATAATAAAAATTCCAGCTACACCTACACACACCTACATCTAATGGTTAAAGAGCATACTGTTTTCGTGGATGGCGAATTTCTGCCTCACGAAACGATGATTGTCCAATATTTTTCTAAAACCTTCAATGGTGGCAATTAAGATGTCACTATATTTATATATGATATATGATATGTTTATTTTTTCATTAATTTTCTGTATTTTTACATTTATGACATACCTTTATGGTTTCCATTATGGGTAAACACGATATCTTTATTTTCGGAAGTGCGGACTACCGCCCCCTCAAAGTGATTTGATTTGTTAATGCCATATTTTGGACTTATAAAGGATGGAGTCAATGATATTATATATGATATTATAATAGAATTATAATATACCTATATATTATTATGATTCCATTCCATTAAATATGAAATAGAAATGAAATTAGTGTTCTTGAGTACGTACGACTTACCCTCTCCATGAACGGTGCATTTCATTTCTCACCTCTAAATGTTATGTAAAATTATAAATTCATGTATATACTGGATATATATGATATATATGATACCTACATCATGAATATAATTCTGGATATAATGGATACATGAACAACTTGTAATTATAAACAGTTTTTTTTAATCAAGTACCAATGATCGACAAAATGACCATTATTAACTTAAATAATTACATAGTGTTCATAACATGGTAATAAGTGAAATAAAAAGAATAATGAACATGAAAAAGGTTCTTAAGCAAGTATAAATTAACTCAAGTTTATTATTCAGGAGTTTAAGGAACGATCGAGTGTAGTCAGACCTGGGGTATGGGACTTCGTCTCAATCTCCTTTCATTGAGGAATAGTTTGTTTTATACACAACTTTCTTTTATACGGTGTATAAAACCCTTTTACTTTTACGTCTATTAAAAAGGAATATTTTCTTTATACGAATCATTTTACTAATCAACAAAAGGAATGTTTTTTTTTCGTGCGTATGTGGTGACAATGACTTCTCCGCCGTCGTGACCATTATTTGAGTTTCAGCTTCCTCTACAAGCCATAACTCTTTTTAAATGAAAAAAATAAATACCATGTTTTAATTTGATTTTATTTTAGTTTTTAAATTTTTTTTCATAATTTTTTTATCATATCAATGTGTTTTATTGATATCTTATGATTGAAATGTGGAAATGTAATGTTTACTTTATGCATGTTTTATGTGAAACGATTATGTTATGGTTCTTGGGAATTATTATGAAGACGGGTGGTTCCATGATAAAATAAGTGCGGGTGAGCCTGATATAGCTCTCCAATTCATTGGGTAATGCGAAGGGGTTAAATGTTAAGGTTTCTCCGAATAGATTTAGGGAATATACTGTGATGGGTATTCCAAATGTAACCATGAGAGTTACTCCCTACGTAAGAATTTTATGAATGCCTCAAGTTACCTTTATATCTTATGATTTCTATGAATTATTCATGTTTTCATGAGGTATGATAAAGTGATTATTTTTATGAGTAAAGTATTATTACATCAATTATTATGTATACATGGACTAATTTTTTCATTCCGTACTTTTATATCCCTTACTGAGTTTTTTATGCTCATCCCAAGTTTTTGAAATGTTTTTCACAGGTCAAGGGAAAGGTACATGATGTGATGATAGTGTCAAAGATGTTTCAAGAAATAATCCATGCTTTATTTTAAATATGTTTTCGTTGATGGGAAAAATGAGTATTATCTTTTATGTAACCACTTTGATTAAATATGGAGTGTAATGCATGATTTATGATCTAATTCTCTAAAACTATAAACCTAAAAAGATCCTCAACGTGTACTCTTGAAATAACTCAAGATTAAGTAATGTTTAAGGTTTGGGCCTTATACAAACATTCAAATAGATTTTCTACCAGTCGAATAATCACATGTAATAAATATTATCATAACGAGGGAATTCATAATGTCAGACATAATAACAACTACGTCAAGGCCTCATGCCAATACTATTTGAAAATATTTTTTTAAGGACTTGTCTTAAGATACTATTTTGTCTCATGATACTTGCTGATGCATCGAGGGGCTATAGAGGCCACCCTCGTCACTTACTAAGTACAATGCATTCTTCATATGAAAATGTTGAACCATATTATAAACATTCATATTAAAACTATCATAGGAAATGTCAAAAATTTAACCACAAACCATGAATGGTTTAAGAATAGAGCAACCATAGTCAAACATATCATATATCATTAAATACAATAGGTAATATTGTATAATAATAAATCAACTTCAATCATAAATAATATAAAGTAAAAGATGTTGACATAGTTGAAAATGATCAGTAAAACGCTTTGAGAGAAAAATCCATTTTTCATGAAATATTTTAAAAGTCAAATAACTTAAAAAATAATTCATTTAAAAAAAATTTGAATAAAACAATCCCATACCACTTTTATAATTTTTAAATGAATTAACATTTAAAAAAAATGATGTCCACATAAATAAATCCTTAAAATTATTTTGAAAACAAGAGCATTAATTAAATTGATTTAGAAAAATAACACATTTAAAATGATGATATAGTTAAATTTACTCTTTTATAAAACCTTAAAACATTACTTTTGAAAACATTTTTATGAAACATGGACATGGATGATAAATATGTTCTAGTAAATACTAACACATAAACAATCTCGGATAATAATGAGATTGAGGAATTAACCCTTATCTTGTACTTTTCTTTAGTCTAGGGTATATTTATCCTCCAATATGATGACCATATTATGTTATTTAATTAAAAAAGAACCATATTTATATTTATAATATCATAAAAAATCCAATTTTGACATTATAATACCCATTTAATAATAATTTTCATGTTAGAATAACATTTCGGGTAATAATCTCTTTCTTTATCATATGTGTTTTAACTTGTTATTCTTAATAGTATCACTTATATAATGACTTACATACATCCAGATTATGAAAACATTATTTATATATCATATATATTCAGAATATAAATATGTATAATAGATAGATATATGAAATGGAATACACAAATTATGGAGACGGTAGGTCGTACGTACGCATAAACGTTGTTTCCATTTTCATATCGTATTGAATGGAAGTGAATAAAATAAATGTGTGTGTGTGTATATATATATAATTACAGTAGACATATTATGTCCTATATTTCATAATTATGAATAATATATATTTTTTATAATCATTCTTTAATGGTGAACATGGAAGATGAGTCTCATCACATCGTAGAGACGGTAAGTCGTACTCAGGAGCGATGATATCATTGTCTTAATGGTTAAATGGTATGGAATTGGATGAAATATGAATTTTAAATAAACCATACCATGTTATATTTATTATTTAAATTCATTATATTCATCATTATAACCATATAAATAAAGCACACATGAAAAAAAATTATACCACGATGTGGAGATGGTAAGCCGAACGTACACACGCATGGTGATATTGTTTTTTCATAGGATAGGTAAAAAGAGTGAAATGATTGTCCCATAGTATTAAAAAAATATAATAATATATTAGATGATGTATTTATTATTTTATTATGGAAAAAACTTATAAAGATGAAGTAGAAGAAGAAATGAACGTTCAAAGAAGGGATAAAATGATTACCTCTTCTTCGGGTGTCTCTTTTCGATTTTCACAAAAGGACACCATAAGATTGATTTATGCCCAATGTCTGTCCTCTAGAATGAAGTTATGGAAGTTTGGAGGAGATTTGGGTAGGTTTATTCCGATCCCAATGGCTTTGGAGATTTTAATTAAATAGAAAGGGAGGTGGCCATTTATAAGGGAGGTGAGGGGCACTTTAGGACAATATTGAAATATTAACTTATTATGAGATGATTTTTTGGTTTCTAATAGCTCAAAATTTATTTATTTAGAGGATAAAATGAGTATGGGTCTAAATCCTCTCAAATAATTTGTTTTATACATGTTTAGATCATAAAATTATCCTTATATTTTGTGATTAACCTTTAGTTAAACAATTTAACTTTTACCATGTCTTCTTCTATTTTTATACTATAGGGTTATTTTAGTTACTATAAAATTCCAAGGGGTCCTAAAGTGGGTAATTAATGAAATATTTATCATTATATAAGTTATTTGGACAAATATTTGATTTTTAAGATTTATATATCATTTAATAAAATATATTTGTTTTAAAAACTCATTTATATCAATTTTGACACTATTTAGTAATTGATTTTTGTTAAAGTCATAATAACTTGAATACTTTGAAAAAATGCATTAAATCATACCTAATATTTAAATATCGTCCATAAAATTCGTTTATGGCATTAAAACATTCAAATTATATTTATTTTAATATTTATAATATCATTTATTTTATTCGTTCATTAACAAGGAAAATACCACATCATTGTTGTGTCATAAATAAAATTAATTATATAATTTATAAACACAAAGAACAAAATACCATGATGTATACAATATTTTTATATTTCTAATTAATATTTATAGTCAAATATATTAGTCTTATAACCTTTTACTAAAATTAATTTAGTAAAAGATATATGTTTATGTTATAATTATATTTACTTCAAATTAACTCTTATAACATGCCACTATCACACCCAAGTGGTCCCCAAAATCAAAAAATATTGGCCTATGCATGATCATGTTCAAATATATCTCATCCAATAGGATTAGTAAACCTATTAGGGTGGTATTTATTATTATTTTACCCTTATTTACCTTATTTACCCTTTAACCATGGTAAATAAAAATAATTACTAAAGTTACTATTTATAATGTCCAAAAATAAAATATACCTATTTAAAAAATTTAGAACATTTGATTCCAAATATGGAATCCATTTTTCCAAATTCAAAACATAGAAGTTTTAGTTAATAATTTATAATTAATTCATGTTTTCAATACCAAAAAGTAGGTTTATAAGAAATAAAAACTATTAAAAGATTGACATATGTTTTTTCCAATTAAAATGTGAAATTACTTCCAATGTACTAAATTAAATTAAATGATAAAAATATGATCTAATAATAATTTAAAACTACTAAAATTTATAATTTAACACTATAAATTATTTCGATTAAAAAAGTTGTTTTCAATTAAAATATGGTATTTTTTACTATTCATCAAAAATTGAATGTTTTCAGAAAAATAACAAAAATTCAACCTAAGATAATTTTGATATTCCTAATTGGAAAAAAGAAGATTTTACCAATTTAAATTTTTTAGAGTCTCTAAAATTAGTTTTATTATTATTCAAAAAAGGACATAAAAAGTAGTTATTTTAAAAAATAGTTTTTCAAAATATATAACTATTTTAACCAAACTTATACATTTTATTATAAATATGTTTTATTTATATGAAAAAATTATAAATAATTTATGAGTTACTATTAATATCACAATATTTAATTTATAAATAAATATATCGTTTAAATAATTATAATACTGATGTGTTGTTTCATAGAAAATCAATATTGCATATAATGCAAGACAAGTTGGTGTTGCATGAAAAATAAGCTATTGAATTACTATAACATACTTTGAAATCATGGGGTGTAACATTATCCCCTCCTTAAATAAATTTATAACTTTCAATTAAAATTTTTTCTTTGAAAATAAAAGGTTTAAAATAGAAAATACATTTGTGGAAAAGCCACATCGGAAATGGGGCTAATAAAATTTATTCTTAAGAATAAGGAAAGATAAATGAAAAGGACACAACCAAATTAGGATTTTATATAGGAAAAAATTACTAGAAATTATATACATATAATTGGAGAGAAAATGTAAATATTTATAGGGAGTGATTGAGGTCATCAATCACAAACAAGTGAATAATAAATGGAAAATTGAGGGCGTCAAAGCCATAAATCTATGATGATTTAAAATATAATCAGTTAAACAAAACATACGTTATTAGGATAAAACATTTTTGGTTTTAATATCCTTTCCCTGAAGCTTAATAATTAATTTATTCATAAAATAAGAAAGAAAAATACTTGACAAGTAGAGTTCGATCCTTCAACTAATTTCTACCACAAAATAATCTTTCACCCCAAAATATATTAGAAATAAAAAATATTCTTTTCAACCTAATTGTATAGGGTTACAAATAATTAAACTTATAATTCATATGTCAAACTATTTAAAAAAACTACATTTTAAATATGAGGACATCGTGTAGGCCAGTGGTAGGTGATGCACCCTTGTCGCCCTTCGGTTGTGGGTTCAAGTCTTACCACCTTGCCGGACACGACGGGCTGTCACCCGACCTCTGGGTTTTCCTTTTTTATATCATTCCAAAAAAATAATCTTACAAAATTTTTTAAACATAAACAATAATATCCAGTGTTCAACTTAATCCATTCCAACCATCAGACTTATCCAAAATACTTCTTTCCAAACTCTCTATAGAAAGGTGTTTAAATTTCTAAAATCAATTGTGACATCGGATTCTCAAACAACGTAAAGGTGCTCTTATTGTCATATACTGAATATATGATTACATTCATCGTATTGAAAAAATAATAAAAAGAAAAGTATTATAGTAAAATCTTCATATATGTCACATTCTTCTTATATCCAAAATAAAATTCTTGAATCCAAAAACACAACTATATTAATTATTTCACTTTGGATGTAGTAACTACATAAGCTTGACCTCGATCCATTTGCTTTTTTGAACTATATTTCTATGATGATTTGGAAAATAATTTTCATAATTTTCTAAATCTTTACATTTATAATATTATACAGATTCTTTCATTCCCTTATAATCATAAGCTTGGTGACCTTTTTCTCCTCATTTGTAAAAAAACTTCCAATCCTTTTAGTCATGTACCAAGGTGTTTCTTCCCACAATTATCACATAAGGGAAAATATGTATTTACCCTTTTTCCTTTATCTATATCTTTATCCACCTTTCTATTCTTATCTTACTTTGCTTTAATGTCATAAGACTTATAGAATTCCTTTTCTGTCTTGATATCATGAGAGACTATATCTGTTTACGATGAGAAATACCATGATACCAATGCCTGTCAGAGGAATGGTTTTAAACCATCAAAGAATCAATAAATATTATGTCTTGGGTTACATACGTAGTCTGAAGCATGCCTTGATAACCTTTTCATATTGGGATGATACATTGCAACATTCTAATCCACTTTTTTGTCTCAGACTTAGAAATTGCCTTTCTATATCAGATTATCTTCACAAGGAATGTATTTCCCTAGTAAAAGTTCTTTAATATCCATAAATTCCATATTTTCTACTTATTAATCTTTCTTTATGTTTTGAATCAATGACCACCGTTGATGTGTATCTCTTGAGAGGTGATAGAATTCCATAACAACCTTTTCCATTTCATTACTTCCAAAAGAATGAAATATTTTCTATAAGGAACTTATCCACTGGTCACCTAAAAATAGATTTTTTGTCCCATTTAATGTTGGAGGATATTGTCTCATGTGGTATAGCATTGATCTTACACGTTGTGGATCAGGATGCTCTATACAGGTAAGGTTATTATTAATAACCTGAGTCATTTTTCCCAGTATGGTAATAATATATTCAGTACTAGTTGTTTCACCATCTCCACTATCATTATCTTACATAGAAGGGAAATCCTTTCATATAATACGTGCATTAATACTATTTCCATTTCTTCATATAGGTACCATTTCTAAATAATAGAATACACTAGATTATGTTATAAATCATAATTCATAATTCCAAACTAGTAAAATACTTAATATAAATTGAAAAATTTATGCACATCTAATCCATAATATAAATTTTTTTCCCTTGAGGACATATTTGATGATAAATCCTTCATAATGGTTTGTAAAGAGAATATGAATTATCCTAAGCATATCCACAGAGACTGTCAAACCAGGTGTGTAGTAAGGGTCATTGTCGTGTTCCAGGTTACCCCAAGTCAAGCCCGGAACACATTGTTAGAGTTTTCACCCCAAGGGGAATTTGTTCTAGAACCACGTCCACATGTAGTATCTAGACAGGGATGTACTACTTGGAATATCAAGGTAATCCTTACATTACAAAAATTCTAGGGGGTTCTTTTGTACTTATCCTAAAGGTCTATCTTAGGGTTATGATCCCTAATCTAATTTTTTCTAAATCTATTTCCAAAGTTGTTTCTAAACATCCATTGATACCAAATATAATGCCCCTACCCCAGAAACCCAGATCTGGTGCATTATTTTAATACATTTGCATGATTACAAGGAATATAGCCTCGAAGGACCGATCAGTTTAGTAGTCTTGGAAAATATATTACATACATGAATGATAAGTTACACCATCTAACATAAAACAAAGCATAAATAATCCATTTATAATTCCATTATTCCTTTATCTTATAACTATATATCAATCATAAAACACTTATTGGCATCCTGGGAAAATAAATCATAAGAAATTGGTGAGATCAGATGCTTATTAAGGGTAAATAATTCATTAGAAGCTATAAATATTAAAGGGAAAAGTATAATAAAAACAAAATCCACTTAAACATAGACTTGAACATAATATGGAAAAAATAAATCAAACATTACTATAAAATCATTTACAGGGATATTCTACTAGTCTAAAAATCACATGTAATTACTAATTTCATAACGAGGGAATACATAATATCGGACATAATAACTACTCGTTAAGGCCATGTGGCAAGACCATTCGAAAATATTTTTTCAAGGCCTTGTGCCAAGACCCTAGCTTGTCTCATGAGACCTACTAATGCATTTTAGGTGCTATAGCTAGCCCCACCCATCACTTACTACATCCAATGCATTCCTCATATGAAAAGGATGAAACATAGCATAAACATTTGTATTAAAACTAGAATACGAAATGTCAATACTTTAACCGTAAACCATGAATGGTATAAGAATAGTAGATCCACATGAAAACATCTCATAACTCATTAAATACAATATGAAATATTTTATTATAATAAATCAACCTCAATAAAGTATAATATCATGTAAAATATGTTGACATACTTGTAAATGATCAGTAAAACACATGGAGAGAAATATCCCTTTTTAAAGAAATCATTTAAAATTCAACCAATTTAAAAAGGTATTTATTTAAAGAGCTTTTTGAATTAGTATATCCCATGCCACTTTTATACTTTTGAAAAGAATTAACATTTTAAAACAATCAATTATATATAAAAAATCCTTAAAATCATTTTGAAAACATGGACATTAATTAAATATATTTAGAAAAATAATTCATTAAAACATTTAAAATGATGATATAATTGAAGAAACCCTTCCATAAAACCTTAAAATATTACTTTGGAAAAACAATTATGAAACATGGACATGGATGATAAATATGTCACAGTAAATACATACATATAAACAATATCAGATAATAATGTGATTGAGGAATTAACCCTTACCTTGTACATTCCTATTGTCGAGCGTACATTTAACCTTCTTTATACTGACCATAGTATGTTATTAAATTATAAAGAAACCATATTTGTATTTATGATATCATACATGATTCAATTATGACTTTATACTACCCATTTTATAATAATTTCCATGTTAAAATAACATTTTGGGTAATAATAGATTTCATTACCATACATGTTTTAACTTGTTATTCATGATCATATCACTTATATAATGATTTAATTACATCCATAATATAAAACAGAATTTATATATAATATATTATCAGAATATAAATATTTATAATAGACTGATATATAAAATGATATACATCATTTATGGAAATGGTATGTCGTATGTACGCATAAATATTGTTTCCATTTTCACATCATTTTGAATGGAATTGAATGACATATGTGTAAATACATATATAATTACATTCAACATATTATGTCATATATTTATTAATTATGAATAATATATTTTTTATAATTATTCTTGGATGGTGAACATGGAAGATGAGTCTCATTGTGTCGTGGAGATGGTAAGTCGTACATACGCATGAGCGACAGTATCATTTAATTAATGGTTAAATGGTATAGTGTTGGATGAAATATGAATTTTAAAGAAACAATACCATGTTATATTTATTATTTAAATCCATTATAGTCATTTTTATACCCATATAAAATCATACATGAATAACAATTTACATCACGGCGTACAGGCGGTAAGCTGTACGTACGCACACATGGTGGTATTGTGTAATGTACCGGACCTCTACGATCTATTCCTTTTTGAAAATGTGGTCCTAGAGGTGTTCCGGGAGGTAAAGGTGACTTGGGGTGCATTGGGGTGGACTTCTATGGAAAGCTAAAGGGTAATAGCTTTCACACGGTTGGCGCAGAGTTTGCCTAAACCGTGCGGCCAAACAGTGCAAGGATGGTCTTGGAGGCAGTAGATAACGCACGGTTAGTGCACATGTTGTCTAACCATGTAGACTAACCATACGAGGAGTGTTGGACGAGGCAGAAGCTAATGCACGGTTAACACACGGTTTGTTAAACCGTGCGGACTAACCGTGCGAGCACTTAAAGTTAGATCCTAAAATTGTCGACCTAACACATTTTGCCTTTAATCACCTCGTTTAAGCTCTTAAGTGGCCATAACTCGGGATTACTCTCCCTTGAAGGTTAGAAAACCTCTCCCAAGTGTTTTGGAGGCGATCCAAAGGCTTCTATTTGCAAATTGAAGACGGTTTCTTGAGGTATGTGATCCTTTTGTTCGGTTTCTTAGATCTACCTAGATCTACTCCTCCTCTTCTCTTAGGATCTTCGATCTACGCCTGTTATGGGTAGATCTAAGTGTGTGTACATCGATTATGATGAGCTTTGTTCTTGGTTGTGTTAGGTAAAGAGATCTAGGGAGGATCCTTGGTGAATCGGCCCGGTCTTCTTGGGCGTTCTTCGACCGTTGTAGTTTTCTTCAAAAACCGTTGAGGTAGGGGATTCGTGGCTTCTCTAATTGTTTATGTGAAATTGTAGAGTTATCATGATTTAGCCCTTTGGATCACAATGGAATTTACCTAATTAAATACTTTAACTGTATTTAAGGAATTGGTTTGATGGAATTTTGTTGCTTTGTACCATGATAACGGTTTGCCTCTTTATTTGCTAGATAGTGTGATATTTATGACTTGCTTGTTAGCATGTTCTTCTTGATGAAAATTATAAAGAACATAAATCCGGAATTAATTGGCTAAAGATAAAGAGGCATGTAAACAAATCTGGTTGTTGTTGTTGTGGATGTTGTTCCAACTTGGTGTTAATCAAATTGGGCCAATGATGTGTTTAATTCAGTTGTTTGGTTAACCTGAAATCTGTCGGTGCTTGTTGTTTGAAGGCTGGATGCCTTGTTGAAGGGCCAAGAGCCCAAATTGATGTGATGTTTGTTTTCCTGTTGCTTTTGCGGTGATGTGACCCTGGGAGGGTGTTGTGATATGTGGGTGCATAGAGGCCTTGTGGTTGTGGCAGCGGATGATGCCTAGAGTGGCGAGACGCATCAGTTTATGCATGTGGGTGTCGGGGAGGACACCAAGGATTATGGAATGGGATGGATGTAGTTTTTGGATGATTGTGGATTCTTTGGTTCTTATCTGTTTGCTTTTCCCCAATTCTCATGGCAGCTGGTCTTGCTTACCCTTCTTCCAAAAGGGGTGAATACACGTGGGTTATGCCACGTTCTTTTTGTGTTTGGCCTCTCAAGGGAGAATGGGTCTACGCTTTTTCTATAGGAGGCAAAGACTCGATAGGTAGTAAATCTACTCAACGTGTTGAGCCCCCTTGTGTTTAGTATCTTAGGATGATTTTCTAGAATGTCTGGGAATATGGGAAAGTAATTCTATATTGAATGTTTGAATAAATGATGATTAACCCATGGGGTTGGTGTTCGCTGAAACATAATGATTAGGTTGTAACATTGAAGGAACATTTGAAATTGGCTGTGATGTTGATGAATTTAATGTGGTTTTGTTCATGGTTAATTAATGTGTAAAGAATTAATTAACATAAAATGGAATTGATGAAAAAGGGGATGAAGTAATCTATTGAAGTTATTTAATTTGGTTGTGTGCTTATAGGATACCTAGTCTTAGTAATAGAAGTCCGAATTCCGAGCGACGTTAGCTGCAGTTGAAACTAAGACTAGGTTATGCCAATAGTGTGGTTCTGAGTTATACTATATTCTGTAATTTCTGTGTTTCTATACACTACTCCACCCTATCAGTAAGGGCAACTGACACCCCAGGGATTCTGAGCCCTTGAGGGTGTTTCCCCCATTTTCTGGTGGGAGGATGAATGGCTGACTACCCCCATTGACCCCGCTCTCTTCTCTTGGGAGATACTAGTTCCATTAGGCACAGTGGTTAGTTTTCCCCATATATGTATATAGAGTGCTATAATGGCTTGTGTTTATTCACACACATATATTCTGGATATAGTATCCTATGGACTACTATAGGTGTAATGTGTATAGGTTGTAATGGCTTGAGGATCCTTACTCGGTGTATGGGCTGTAATGGCTTGAGGTATAATACCTGACGTATGATACACATTATGCGAGATGTGGTGGCTCCTGGAAACTACCTGGTTAATTTTGGTTGTGAGGATGGTGTGGTCTTCGCCCAGGTGTCTACATGCATGCCTTTGTGGTGCACGTGGTGTAGATTGTGGAGCTTAGCCCAGGTGTCTGCGGGCATGCCTTTGGAGAGATATGCACAAGACGTATGTCGTTGGGGAAAATCGGAAAACCAGTAGGGAAGTAGTAGTGGGTTACCCTTGATATTATTTACTATATGATATATTCTTGTATGCATTACTTAGAGAGGGTAGCCATGGTGATGTTGGGAACCTAGTATACCTATTTAGGTCATGAGTTAGTTTCACTTGTTGTTCACTGTGCTTTAGCATGCTTTCTTTACCTTTGCATGAGAGGATTCAGGGAGGATCCTACTGAGTATACTATTATACTCACCCTACATATATATAAACTGTTTTTCAGGTCACTTGGATCAGGTTGGAGATCAAGCTGGTTTCTACTAGCTTGGGGTTGCAGGAGCTGTTCGGGCTTGTGGTTGCAGCTGTTTTTACTTTCTTTTGGGTACTTGCAGTTTTCACTTTCAGTTGTAGTACTTTTTCATGGAATTTCATATATGTACTTGTGTTTATTTTATATATCAGTTCTGATTTGGAGTTGGTTGGTGTCTATCTTATCTCTCTCTTCCGCATGTGTTCTCTTAGAGGGTAATGCCTCCCATTTGTGTGTTAATTATACCCTCGGTGCTATTCACCAACCTGAGGCCTACTGGAGGTGAGAATCGGGGGTCATTATCTCCCCTTTCACATAGCCAGCCCAGGAGGGGTACACTTTGTGGGGAGGGGGTCATGACAGAGTGGTATCAAAGGTCTGGTGGAGGGATAGGATGGAGTTTAGAGTTAGGCACATTGAAATTTGCATGGGTTGGTAGGGAAACTGTGTCATTCATGTTTAGAAAGTGAGGTAAACTTTGGATACTGGCTGAGACATAGGCGTTTAAGGCCCCCTATGATCTGATGCAGGGACCTTTAAGATTACAATGGATACTAAACAGGGTGATACTAGTTTCAGGGTAGAGACCTAGGAAAGGATCATGCATCATTCTTCTTTGTGCCTGCGTTTGAATGGGTAGACCTTGGGATAGGCAAACCTAAAATGAATAAACGAAAACAATTAATTAATAAATGTTGAGTCCTCCATATTCCAGTCTTAGGAGCTATAAGTGTTTGTTATTTTTTAGTTATGTCTCCAGGTCGACGTCCCGTCAGGTTAGTGTAGAAGATGTCCAGCAGGTTGTTCCAGCAGGTCACTGCAGGGTAGAGGTTGACGACGACGACACATGGAGGAAGACACTACAAGAGTTTCAGCGCCAGAGTCTATAGAAGTATGAGGGCTCCATTTCAGATGCAGTCACATAAGACTTGTTGGATGAGGTTGAGATAGGATTCAGTTGGATCCATGCTTGAAAGGAGCACTGGGTGTCCTTAGTTGTGATGATGCTACATGGAGTAGCAAGGAAGTGGTGGTTCTTGTTCCTCGGGGATCGTGAGGAGTCAGCGATCTCTTTGGAGGAGTTCCGAGACAAGTTTAGAGTCAAGTTCCTTTCCTCGACTACAAAGTTGTCCAATCGCTAGGAGCTTCTTACCCTTCGACGAGGGAGCTTCGGTTTTTGGGAGTTTGGGATCCGTTTCAGGAACCTCTTATGATATGATTTGGACCTGTTACCAGATGAGGAGGCCAGAGCAAGGCATTTCGAGGAGGCTTTGCGTCCAAAGATCCAGCTCCAGGTCACCCCATTTATGTTGAAGACATATCTCGAGGTGCTAGCAAGGGCGGAGGTTGTCGAGAGGACTTTGTCCAGGACCAGATCATCATGAGTGGGGAATCAGAATGATTCCTCATGAAGCAAGGCTGTGGTCCTGGATTCCTGGTTTTCTAGGAAGAAGAGTTTTCGTTCAGCTGGTGGTAGGTCCCAACCCTTTAAATCTCATTTCGCTGGAGGCAGCAACTCTCAGGCCTATTCCAAGGGATCAGGTGATTTTTTTTCTTGTGGTGGTCGTGGCCATCAGCAGTGGGAGTGCCCGACATTTCAGAGTTTTCATTGTGCACCGGGCGCTACACTCCAGGTTCCCCCGTTGAGGCAGTTCCAGCCAAGGCAGCAGTAACCAGTGGCACCAGCTTTAGATCACCAGAGGGGAGATGAGGAAGATAGAGGACAACCCCATGATGATCCCTGTCCTCAGAGAGCAGAGCGTGGCCATGGTGGTGGTCGTCATCAGGGTCAGAGAGGTCGTGGATGAGGTCGTGGTCGGCTTCATGCTCTAGTGTAGCCCGCACCAAACGAGCCAGATGTCATTCTAGGTAACCTTTTCTTGTTTTCTACCATGGTGTATGCCTTGTTTGATTCAGGAGTTACACACTCTTTCATATCACCTACCCTTGTCCATGCTTTAATACTTGAGGTGGAGAGGCTTCTAGTGCCCTTGGCGTTGACTACGCCAGTTGGAGGTCGATCTGACTTGTTTGAAGTATGTAGAGACTGTGAGATAGTGTTGGGGAAACACCGCTCTTGGGGATATTTCTTATGCTTATGAATATAGCCATATGATGTCATCCTTGGCATGTATTGGTTGTATTTGGTGTAGTCTATCATGGATTGATTCAGGAAGAAGTTCGTTTTCTTTGATACAGATGAAGAGCAAGTGGTGTTTGTTGGTGAGATAGATCCTCATATGGGTCATAGGTGCATTCCATCCTTATCATCAATGATGGTCAATATGATGCTGAGTTCTTTAGAGGTTCTGCAGTTGGCGTTTCCTCGGTTTGTAGAGGAGTACCCCGATGTCTTCCCAGAGGAGGTTGTAGCATTACCCCCTCAATGAGAGATCGAGTTTGGGATCGAGCTACAGCCAGGAGCTTCTTATATCTCTATGTCTCCATATAGGATGACCCCTTCTGAGTTACAAAAGCTACATATACAGATTGATGGTCTGTTACAGTGTGGTTTTGTTCAACCATGTGTGTCACCATGGGGTGCACCAGTTCTGTCTGTGAAGAAGGCCGACGACAGTTTACGATTGTGTGTCGATTATCGTCGCTTGAACAAAGTGAAAATAAAGAATTGATATCGTCTTCCATGGATTGAGGACTTATTCGGTCAACTGAATGGTACAATTTGGTTCTCAAAGATCGACTTGCGGTCAGGATATCATCAGATGCGTGTGAAGGATGAGGATATCCCAAAGGCTGCTTTCTATTGTCATCATGGGCATTATGAGTTCGTTGTAATGCCATTTGGAATGAAGAATGCTCCCTCTGTATTCATGGGATTGATGAATGCTGTGTTCAGTGAGTTCTTGGACAAGTTCTTGGTAGGTTTCATCAACGAAATCCTTGTGTACTCCACATCTGAAGAGGAGCATGCAGAGCATCTACGAGCCGTTTTGGGAATTCTTCATCGACATCAGCTATTCGAGAAATTGTCGAATTTTGAGTTTTGTTCTCAAGAAGTCTATTTCATGGGGAATGTTGTGTCCCAAAAGGGAGTAGCTATGGATCTCTCAATTATTGAAGCAGCTGCGTCTTGTGCAGCTCCCAAGACAATGTTAGAGGTGCGGAGTTTCCTTGGTCTCACAGGCTACTACAGGATGTTCGTAGCCAATTTCTCACAGGTTGCGACTCCTCTGACAGCTTTGACCCAGAAAGATAAGGCTTTCATATGGACTGATCAGTGTCAATAAGCATTCGAGTATCTAAAGGAGAAGTTAGTAAGTTCTTCAGTCCTTTGTCTTCCAGTCAAAGGATTTCAGTTTGATGTTTTCTGCGATGCTTCACATCTAGGTTTAGGCTGTGTTATCATACAACATAGGTCAGTTGTTTCTTATGGGTCACGACAGTTAGACCCCCATGAATTCATCTATTCCACCCATGATCTTGAGTTGGCAGCTGTGGTGTTTTCTCTGAAGTTGTGGCGACATTACCTCATTGGTGAGCGCTTTGTGGTTTTCACCGATCATAAGAGTTTGAGGTATGTTTTCTCCCAGCGTCACTTTAACTTACGACAGCATTGGTGGATGGAGTTATTATAGGAATACAACTTCGAAATATCGTATACACTTGGAAAAGGGAATGTTGTGGTTGATGCGCTGAGTCAAAAGTCACGTAGTGATGTTGTGCATGAATCTGGTGATTCTTGGAGAGTAATAGAAGAACTTTCATCCTTACATCTTGATATGGGAGAAGTTGGGGGTAGGGGATATCTTTTTTAGATGACAGTGGAGTCATCCCAGGTGCAGAAGGTGGAAGAGTCCCAGTTGGGCGATCTTTTGGTGGAGGTCTGGAGAGACCGAGTTGTTTGTGGTGAGGCCCCTGATGGTTGGTCTGAGGATGAATAACAAAGAGTGTTGTATCATGGAAGAATTTGTGTTCCCTTGGCGATGTGTGAGATGGTCCTCAAAGAGTTCCATGGTTCTCTTTTAGTGGTGCATCCGGGCATGAAAAAGATGTATGGATCCTTGAGGAGCCAGTTTTGGTGTCCTGGGATGAAGCCTACGGTTGCGGAGTTTGTGTCTCGATGTTTAGTCTGCCAGAAGGTGAAGGTCGAACACTGTGCTCCAAATGGTCTTCTCCAGCCATTAGAGATTCCTCAGTGTAAGTGGGAGGACATCTCAATGGACATTGTTATAGGTTTACCTCGAGCTCTAGAAGGACATGATGCTATTTGGGTGGAAGTGGATCGCTTAACAAAATCATCCCACTTCATAGCGATCAAGGAGTCAAGCTCCGTGGATGTTTTGTCGAGGTAGTATCTAGAGGAGGTGGTGAGACTTCATGGAGTCCCATGGATGATCATTTTTTATCGAGATCCTCATTTTACCACCAGGGTGTGGAGAGGTCTCCAACATGCTTTTGGTTCTCAACTATGCGTTAGCACTACTTTTCACCCCCAAACGGATTGTCAGACAGAGTGAACTATCCAGACACTTGAAGACATGTTACGCTCTTGTGTTCTTGATTTCAGAGGTTCATGGATGAGGAACTTACCCTTGGTGGAGTTCTCTTACAACAATAGTTTTCACTCCACCATTGGTATGGAACCGTTTGAAGCCTTGTATGGTCGGCCTTTCCGTTCTCTGTTGTGCTGGACTGGGGTCAGACAGTCAGAAATTCTTACACCAGAACTAGTGAAGAATAAAATAGAGATGGTTTAGGTGATTCATGAGAGGATTAAGGCAACACAAGATCATCATAAATCCTATGCTGGTCAAATAAGGAGACCCTTATAGTTTAATGTTGGGGATCATGTGTTTTTTGAAGGTGAATCTCCATCGTGGGAAGCGAAGGTTTGGTCGTGGGAGTAAACTTCTCCCTGGTTTGTTGGGAGGTGTTAGCTTGTGTTGGAATTGTGGTGTATCAAGTAGAACTTACCCCATAGATGAGTTGGATACATGATGTTTTCCATGTTTTGCAGCTCCAACGTTGCCATCATGACGACTCCCACATAATCGATTGGGGAGGGATCGAGGTTGATGATGATGCCACATTTTAGGAACTACCTGTGGAGATCCAAGACCGTAAGGAGAAGGTTTTGTGCGAGCGTTCCATCCCCTTAGTTCATGTCTTGTGGCGACACGGTGGCATGGAGGAGAGTACCTAGGAACGTGAATCACAGTTGTATTTCCAGTACCCAGAGTTATTTGATGTTTGACTCTTTTCATGTATCTTTGTAGCTGATGTGGTTGTGGAACTTTCATGTTTATGCAATGGCACCATTTGTTGCTTTGGTGGATTGATCTCTTTTGAGAGGTATCTCAGTGGGTGGTTGTTCAGACCCTGTTTGGTTTTCTCTTTAGGTGGGTTTTGAATTCTCAAGGATGAGAATGTTTTGAGAGGTATCTGATGTAATGGCTCGGACCTCTCTGATTCATTCCTTTGTAAAAATGTGGTGATGGAGGTGTTCCGGGAGGTCAAGGTGACTTGGGGGGTGCATTGGGTGCACTTATAAGGAAAGCTAAAGGGTAATAGATTTTGCATGGTTTTCCTAAACCGTACAGCCAAACAGTGCAAGGCTAGTCTTGGAGGCAGTGGCTAACGCACAGTTAGTGCACGGGTTGTCTAATTGTGTGGACTAACCCTACAAGGAGTGTTTGACGAGGCAGAATCTAACACACGGTTAACACACTATTTGTAAAACTGTGCGGATTAACCATACGAGCACTTAAATTTAGATCCTAAAATTTTCAATCTAACTTGTTTTGCCTTTAATCACCTCGTTTATGCCCCTAAGTGGCCATAACTCATGATTACTCTCCCTTAAAGGTTAGAAAACCACTCCCAAGCATTTTAGAGGCGATTTGGAGGCTTCTCTTCACGAATCGAAGCCAGTTTCTTGAGGTAAGTGATCCTTTTGTTTTGGTTTCTTAGATATAACTAGATCTACTCCTCCTATTCTCTCTGGATCATAGATCTATGCCTGTTATGGGTATATCTAAGTGTGTGGATGTCAATTATGATGACCTTTGGTCTTGGTTGTGTTAGGAGAAGAGATCTAGGGTGGATCCTTGGTGAATCAGCCCGGTCTTCTTAGGCGTTCTTCGACCATTGTAGTTTTTGTCAAAAACCATTGAGGTAGGGGATTCGTGGATTCTCTAATTGTTTATGTGAAATCACAGAGTTATCATGATATAGCCCTTTGGATCACAAGGGAATTGACCTAATTAAATACTTGAACCGGATTAAAATAATTGGTTTTATCACATATTGTTGCTTTGTAATGTGATAACGGTTTGCCTATTGATTTTCTAGATAGTGTGATATCTATTCCTTGATTGTTAGCATGTTGTTCTTGATGAAATTGATAAAAAATGTAAAGCCGGAATTAATTGATAATTAATTATCTAAAGATAAAGAGGCATGTAAAAAAATCTGGTTGTTGTTGTTGTGGATGTTGTTCCAACTTGGTGTTAATCAAATTGGGTCCAATGATGTGTTTAATTCAGTTGGTTGGTAAACCTGAAATCTTTTGGTGCTTGTTGTTTCAAGGTTAGATGCCTTGTTAAAGGGCCAAGATCCCAAATTTATGTGATGTTTGTTTTCCTGCTATTTGTGCGGTGATGTGACCCTAGGAGGGTGTTGTGATAAGTGTGGGCATGGAGGCCTTGTGGTTGTGGCAGCAGATGATGCTTAGAATTGCGAGATGCATCGGTTTATGAATGTGGGTGTCAGGGAGGACACCAGGGATGATGGAATGGAATGTATGTGGTTGTTGGATGCTTGTGTATTCTTTGGTTGTTTATATTCTTTGCTTTTCCCCACTGCTCAAGGCAGCTGGTCTTGCTTACCATTCTTCCGAAAGGGGTGAAGACACACCGGTTATGCCACGTGCTTTCTGTGTTTAGCCTCTCAAGGGATAATGGATCTACGCTATATCTATAGGTGGAAAAGACTCGACAGTTAGTACATCTACTCACCCTTTTGATCCCCCCTGTGTTTAGTAGCATAGGATGCTTTTCTAGAATGCCTGGGAATATGGAAAGTAATTTTGTATTTAATGATTGAATATATGATGATTAACCAATGGGGTTGGTGTTTGCTAAAACATAATGATGAGGTTGTAACATTGAAGGAACATTTGACATTAGATGTGATGTTGATGAATTTAATGTGGTTTTGTTCATGGTTAATTAATGTGTAAAGAATTAATTAATGTAAAGTGGAATTGATGAAAAAGGGGATGAAGTAATTTAATGAAGTTCTTTAATTTGGTTGTGTGTTTATATGATACCTAGTCTTAGAAATAGCAGCCCGGAGTCTGAGAGACATTAGATACAGTTGAAACTAATACAAGTTTATTCCTATAGTGTGGTTGTGAGTTATAATATATTCTATAATTTTTGTGTTTTTATACGCTACTCCACCCTTTCAGTAAGGGAAACTGAAACCCTGGGGATTCTAAGCCCTGGGGGGTGTTTTCCCCAACATTCCGGTGGGAGGATGAATGGATGACTTCCCACTTTGACCTCTCTATATTCTCTTGGTAGATACTAGTTCAATTAGGCATAGTGGTTAGTTTTCCCCATATATGTGTGTAGAGGGATGTAATGGCTTGTGGTTATTCACACAAATATATTCTGGATATAGTGTCCTATGGACTACTATAGGTGTAATGTGTATAGGTTTTGATGGCTTGAGGATCCTTACATGGTGTATGGGATGTAATGGCTTGAGGTATAATACCCGATGTATGATACACGTTATGCGAGCTGTGGTGGCTATCGGAAACTACCTGGTTAATTTAGGTTGTGAGGATGGTGTGGTGCTTCACCCAGGTGTCTGCGTGCAAGCCTTTGTGGTTCACGTGGTGAATATTGTGGAGCTTAGCCTAGGTGTCTGTGGGAAAGCCTTTGGAGAGACATGCACATGACGTATGTTATTGGGGAAAAACGGAAAACCAGTGGGGAAGTAGTAGCGTGGTACCCTCGATATTCTTTACTGTATGATATATTCTTGTATGCATTACTTGGAGAGGGTAGCCATGGTGAGGTTGGGAACCTAGTATAACTATTTAGGTGATGAGATTGTTTCATTTGTTGTTAACTTTGATTTAGAATTCTTTATTTACCATTCAACCAGAGGATTTGGGTAGAATCCTACTAAGTATAATGTTATACTCACCCTACGTATTTATAAACTGTTTTTCATGTCACTTGGAGTAGGTTAGGGGTCAAGATGGTTTCTACTATCTTGGGGTTGCAAGAGCTATTCGGGCTTGTGGTTGCAGCTATTTTTACTTTCTTTTGGGTAATTTCAGTTTTCCCTTTCAGTTGTAGTACTTTTGAATGGAATTTCATATATGTACTTCGGTTTCTTTTATATTTCAGTTCTGAGTTGGATTTGGTTGGTGCCTATCTTATCTCTCTCTTCTGCATGTGTTCTCTTAGAGGGTAATGCCTCCCATTTGTGTGTTTATTATACCCTCGGTGCTAGTCGCCAACCTAGGGCCTACTGAAGGCAAGACTCGGGGGTTATTATCTCCCTTTTCACATTTCCTACCCATGAGGTGTACACTTTGTGGGGAGGGGGTTGTGACATATTTTTTTTCATAAGATGGGTAAAACTGGTAATGTGGTTGTACCATAATCTTAAAAACATATTAACACATAGTAGATTCTATAGTTATTATTTTATTATGGTAACAACATAAAAATATGATTTAGAATAAGAAATGAACTTTGAAATAACGAATAAAATGATTACCTCTTCTTTTAGTGTCTCATTTTGATTTGCACAAAAGGACTCCTTAAGCTAGATTTCATCCCTAAGTGTTTCCTCTAGGAGGAAGGTAGGAATGTTTAGAGGATATTTAGGCATGGTTTGGCCAATCCCGAGGGCTTTGTATATGTGAATTAAAGAGAAACATAGGTTCCCTTTTATAAGGGAGGAGTGGGGAACTTTAGGAAAATCTTGGAATATTAATTTATTATAATATGATTTAGGTTTATAATAGCTCAAAATTTATTTATTTAAAGGATTATATAAAGATGGTTCTCAATCCTCTCGGTCAATTAGTCTTAGAAATGTTTAGGTCATAAAATTATACATATCTTTTGGGATTAACACTTAGTTAAATAGTTTAACTCTTACCATGTCTTCTTGAATTTTTATACTATTGGGTTATTTTAGTTAATATAAATTTTCAAGGAGACATCAAGTAGAAAAATAATTATATTTTTATCATTATATAAGTCATTTGTCAGAATATTATATTTTTATGATTTTTAAATCATTAAATAAAAAATATTTGTTTTAAAAACTCATTTATGTCTATTTTGACACTATTTAGTAATTGATTTTTTTAAGTCATAAAAAATTTTTTCCTTCAAAAAAAGAAATTAACTCATAACTAATATGTTAATTTAATCCATAATATTCTTTTATGGAATCAAAACATTCAAATTATATTTATTTTGATATTTTTAATATCATTTATTTGATTCCTTCATTAATAAGGAAAATATTACATCATTGATCTGTCACAAGTAAATTTAATTATTTAATGTCTAGAAAATAAAAATAAAAAACCAAGATGTAGAAAATATTTTTATATGTATAATTAATATTTATAATAAAATATATCATTCTTATTAACCTTTATTAAAATTGATTTAGTAAAAGATATATGTTTATGTTATAAATATGTTTACTTTAAATTAATTCTTATAGCACCTCATTATCACACCCATGTGGCCCAAAAATGCCAAAATATCGGCCAAAGGATGATCATGGTCGAATATATTTCATCCAATAGGATTCTGACACGTTTTTGGGTAGTTTTATAATATGTTTTACCCTTATTTTCCGGATTTACCCTTTAACTGTGGTAAATAAAAATTATTACTGAAGTTACTATTAATAATGTCCAAAAATAAAAGCTACCTATTTACACAATTTGGACTTTATAATTCCAAATATGGAATCCATTTTTCCAAATTCAAAACACAGAATTTTAGTTAGTTAATTAAAATTAATTCCCATTTTCAAAACCAAAAATGTGTATTTTTAAGATGTAAAAACTATCAAAATATTGACATGTGTTTATGTCAAATTAAAATGTGAAATTACATACAAGAACCTAAATTATATTAAATGATAAAAATATAATCTAATTATACTTTAAAACCACTCAAATTTAAAATTTAACACTATAAATTATTTTTAATAAAAAAGTTGTTTTCAATTAAAATTTGGTATTTTTCAGTATTCATCAAAAATTGAATGTTTTCAAAAAAGTATCCAAAATTCACCCTAAGAAAATTTTGATATTCATAATTCAAAAATAATATCTATTTTACCAAATTAAATTTTTAGGAGTCTGTAAAGTTAATTTTATTTTTGATCAAAAAAGGACATAAAAAAGTAGTTATTTTAAGAAATTATTTTTAAAAAATATATAACTATTTTAACAAAACTTATACATTTTATTATAAATATGTTTTATTTATATGAATAAATTATAAATAATTAATGTGTTACTATTTATGTCACAATATTTAATTGATAAATAAATATATATCATTTAAATAATTGTTATACTAATTTGTTGGTTTGCAGAAACTCAAAATTGCATATAATACAAGCCAAGTCGTTGTTTTGTGCAACATAAGATATTAAATTACATTAACGTACTACAAAATTTTTTGGTGATAAAATTATGAGAAGCTATATTCCAGTGATAAAATTATGTGTTGTTACATTCTTCTCCCCCTATGAAATTTCACCCACAAAATTTCATTTTACATATTGTGATGAAAAAAAGTGTGGATACTTCTCCTTAGTCACTTCCTTCTTTTCCCATGTTGCATCTTTGTAATTATGGTTCTGTCATTGTACTTTGACTAAGTGAGAAATATTTTTTTGTAGAACGTTATATCTATGGTCTAAAATCTTCATCAGCTTCTCCTCATAAGAAAAATCATTTTCCAAATGTATCACCTTTAGATTCAGTACATGCGATGGATCTAGAATGGACATCATCATGAGGGAAACATGGAATACATTGTGTACTTGAGTCATTGTTGGTTGAAGTAACAATCTATAGGCCACATCTCCGACCTGATCAAGAATCATGAAGGGGCCGATGTACATAGGACTCAGTTTTCCTTTCTTAAAAAATCTCATGATCCTCTTCCATAGAGTTATGTAGAGTAATACCATACCTACAACATTAAACTCTAAGTATTTTCTAGGATTCTCTTCATATCTCTTATGTCAAATTTGGTCTACCTTGATGATCTACTAAATTATTTTCACCTTTTCCCCCATCTCATTAACAATTTTAGGTCCTAGAAGCGTATTATTTCTGATATTATCCCATCATGTTGATGTTTTACATATTTCCCCATAAATGGATTTATATAGAGCCATTTGGATGCCCATGTGGAAACTATTATTGTAAGAGAACATGTCCAAAGGTAAATATTTGTATTATCCTCCTTTAATGCCTTTAGATTATTCTCTCAAAATTCCTTAAAATGTTTGAATAGTCTCCTAAGATTGGCCATTATTTTGAGGATGATATTTCATACTGAAGTTCATCTCAGTTTTTAAAGAATGCTGTAGAATTTTCCAGAACGTGGAGATTAATCTTGGATCTCAGTCAGATACAATCTATTGGTGTACTCTATATTGCCTTACCACTTCTCTAATTTATATTAGTTCAATTTTATCTAGTGAGAAGTCCTCTCAAATTTTGACTAAGTGATATGTTACTATAAGACAACCAATGAAAACTCATATATCATTTTTTTCTCTCTGAATGTACTCATTATTCCAGTGACAAAGTCCATGGTGATTTTTTTCCATTTTAATGTTTGTATGGGTAACATTTTCATCATCCCCATATTATATTGTCTTTCATAATTTGATCTCTAACATACCGAGCACTTTGTTTTATATCCATTAATATCCTTCATTCATTTTGTCCCACCAATAGTTTCCTCAAAGATCATGATACATCTTTTTCCTCCCTGTGTTAATAGATAAGGTTGAGATATTTGCACCACTCAGATACTCTTTCATTATCTGTGGATTGGATTTTACACTTATTTGTGACCAAAATATTATAACTCATTCCTTATCAATTTTAAACTATGTGGATTTCCCCTTTCTCATAGCTCCTACCTTCTTCTGAATTTCTACATAATTGTTTGGATTATCCATTATCTCCTCCAAGAGGGATGGTTGAGCTATAATTATAGAAAGGATTGGTGATATTCCATCCTTAATGGTTCTCAGGTCCATCATTTGAAAATATAAGAATATTGGATGCTTCTCAATTTTCATCATTGAAAATGTTGCACGATCATTTCTGTTTAGATCATCCACCACATTATTCTCTTTACCAGGATGGTAGTGATTGAGTAATCGTAATCCTTGATGATATCAAACCATATTCACTAAAACTTTTTAAGATCCTTCTGTGTGAATTTATATTTGAGTCTTTAATGATGAGTATATATTTCACACTTCTCCCCATATAGATAATGCTGCCATATTTTAAATGAAAAGATCACAACTTCCAACTCAGATCATGCGTGGGATTGTTTTTTTCATGAATTTTCAACTTCCTTAAGGAATAGTCCATCACTTTATCATTTTTTCATTATTAAAAACCTAATTATTTATTTAGAACTTATCTTTATACCATAAATATTTCCCCACTTTTTGGAAGTGTGAGTACGGGTGTACTGATAAGATAATTTTAAAAATCTTTGAAGTATTCTTCACATTCACTTGTCTATACAAACGTTTCTCCCTTTTGAGTAAACATGGTTAGTGGTTTTGACAATCATGAGTATTTATTCATAAATATATAGTAATACCCAGAAATCCCATGTAAACTATGGATATCTATTACAAATGTTGTTCTTGGCCACTATTTGATTGTATTTTTCTTGTAAGGGTACACATATATTCTATTCCTGATGATAACATGCCATAATAATGATACTTCATCTACCCAAAACCCATATTTATTGTACTTTTCATATATATTCTCCATTTGAAAAGTATTAAGCACCATATTCAAATACACCTCATGTTCCCCCTTACACATGGATTATATAATAATATCATATATAAAGACTACAATTTTTTTAAGGTGATCTCTAAAGACTCTATTAATTAAGTCCATGAATATTGCGGGTGTATTATTGGGACAAAAATAAATCAATATAAAATCATAGTGTAACATCCCAGGTATGTATAGAATAAGGTTTTTATATATATATATCTATTAATGTTTATTAACTAGATATTAATTTTAGTTTAAAATGGATATTATGTTTGATAGGGTACCTGATGAGAAACATTGGGTTTCTCTGAAAAAATTTGATGAACATTATTAAATGAATTATAAAATTTTATAAATTTTATATTTCAAAATATCCTTCATTTTTGAATTTATAATATCAAAGTTTCCTTAGGGTGAAATTTTGGTAATTTTCTAAAAAGTTTTAATTTTTTTATGAATAGTGAATAATATTACATTGTTGATAAAAACTGAATTTTTCATTTAAATAATCACTATATTTTAAATTTCATTTAATGTAAAAATTTATACATAATAAATATATTAGTCCAATTTAAATCATTGTAATTTTTTCTATAATAGAATTAGATATATAAAATTTTGTTGAACTTTTGAACGTCTCTTTTACCCACCTCTTATGCACATTTGAAAATTTGTATTAAAGGTAATTTTACCTCTTCTAGGGAATATAATTTCAAAATTACAAAATACATGGTTGTAATAAAGGTAAAAAATGTGGTCTAATAGGATCAAAATATTTTTGGTGAACAGTAACTTTATTATTTTATTTATCATTATTAAAGGTAAATATGGTAATTAAAGGTAAATTAATATGAAAATAAGATAAAACTTCCCTAACACTTGTGCTAATCCTATTGGGAGAGTTATGGGTGACCAAGAAAACACATGGGATGTAAATTTGGTCTTTAAAAGCCACTTGTAAGTGATAATGACATGTTATAAAAAGTAATTTAATGTAAAACAGAAATATTACATAGACACGTATCTTTTTACTAAAGTAGTTTTAATATGGGGTTATATAATTGATATATTCTAATATAAATATTTATTATAGAGGTAAAAGTATTTAATACATAATCTTATTTTATATTTAATTTTTAGACATTAAATAATTAAATAAAATTGTTACACAATGATGATGGAGCAAATGATTTATTAAATAAAATCAACTAAATGGTATTAATAACATTATAAAAAATTATAAATGAAACATTTTATGCTATACACTAATTTCATAGAATACATTGAATTTTTAGGGATGAGTTATTGATTTTTTTGAAGGAATCAATTGGTTATGACTTTTTGAAGATTAATTACTAAATAGTGTCAAAATTGACCTAAATGAGATTTTAAAATAAATATTATTTTATTAAATGATATTAAAGTCATAAAAATATGTTATTTTGTCAAATAAATTTGATAATCTTAAAAATTTTATAAATTATCAACTCTAGGTTATCTTTAAATTTTATAGTAATTATATTAACTATATAGTGTAAAACATACATGGTAAGAGTTAATTTATTAAACTATATGTTAAAGCTAAAAGATAAGGTTAATATTGTGACCTAAACAGGTATAAAATACATTGGTTTATAGGGTTGAGACCCATCCTAATATTATCTTAGAAATAAATCACTTTAAAGATATTATAATTAGGGAATAAGTTTATAATAAATTAATATTTCAAGACATTCCTAAAGCGCCCCACCTCCCTCTTATAAAAAGAAACCACCTCTGCCAATATCCTCACATCTCTCAAGCCCCTAGGCTCATTCAACCTATATCAAAACAATATTCAAACATCAATCCTTTACTCTATGAAGCCTTACATTGGTAAGAAGGAAATTCAAGAAATCCTTTTGGCTCAAATCAAAAGGAGTTACCTGATTTTGAGGTAATGTCTTCTCTCAATATCCTTTTTTTTCTTCCCCAAACCCCTATTCTCTATTTATTCCATTATTTGATGACAAACCCAGTATAGAAAATAAAATATGATTTTTTATTCTAATATTTAGACCTACACTTATACACACCTCCATTTAATAAATATATATCATACTGTTTCTGTATACGGCGAACTATTGCCTCGTGAAATGGGGATTGTTCATTTTTCCCTTACCACCAGTCATAGTAGAAATTATAGTGGAAATATATTTATATATTATATATATTATATCTATATTGTCCCTATTATTCTGTAATTTCTATTTATAACATAATTTTATACTTTTCATAATGTGTAAATACGTTAGTTTCATTTGAGGAAGTATGGACTACCGCCCCCTAAAAGTGATATGACTAATTCATGATAAACATGTAATGTATAAAGGATGGTTTTATTAAAACTATAATACATATATGACATTAATATACTTATTTAATTATAATATACATCATTTAATTATTATTCTTTTAATATCATAAAGAAATGAAAGTATCGTTCATGTGTTCGTACGACATACCGTCTCTATGAACGGTGTGTTTAATTTCATAACAAAAAATATTATGGATTATTATAAATAAAAATATAATGGATATATATTATATTTAAATAATGAATAATATTATCTAGATGATGTATTTTTGACCACTTGGAAAATTTACATCAAAACAAGTTCATTTTCGACTCATGTACCGAACATCGAAAAAACATCTGATACGAAAATAAATAATAAATAAATTTGTGTAAAATATTAATAAGTGATATAAAATGATTAAAAAATTGAAAATGGATCTGAATCATGTATAAATTCACCTAATATTATTATTCAGTAAGATAAAAAATGAAAGAGGCAAGTCAGACTCAAGGTAAGGGACTTCGTCTCAATCTCCTTTCATTGAGGCATATTTTGATATTTTGAACCACCTTTTTTATAAGGTGTAAATTAAAAACCTTTAATTTTAATTTCATTTAATGGTTTTAAAAAGTAATAATTGTCTATGAAGAATTTTTCTAAATGTAAAAATAAATGTTTTTAAAGTTTGCAGTGACAAAGATGTCTCCACCGCCGTATCTGTTATTTGATATTTGGCTTCCATTATAAGACTTAATTTTTTAAAAGGAAAAGATAAATATTATTCCCATTTTTGGTATTTTTCTATTAGAAATGGTTTTGTAAGTATATTGACTATTTCTATGTCTTCAAATTATTTCTTTTGATTGTAAATGAAATTCTATGATTGAAATTTTGATAATTGTAATATTTTATGTGTTATGATTATATAATGGTACTTGGAAATTTGATGGGTGGTTACATGATAAACTGAAGATAGGTTGTTCTATGATAAAATAGGTAGGGTGTTTATGTTATAACCTCCAATGCATTGTCTATTGAAGTTTGTTCTATGGTTATTCAATTTGTATGAATGATATGTGTGGAAGTCATCCGTATGGTTATTTCATTTAAGTATGATTAGGTCCAAAGTTACTTTTATGTGTTATATGTGAATTAAATAGGTTTTATAGTAATATTTTGGTTAATAAAGGGTCATAAATGAGATTATATTCATTGAAGTGCATTTACTATTTCATAAAGCTGAAAGATGTTACTATATAATTATGTATTCATGGTTTTCATGTTCTTGCAAGGCTAACAGTTTTCCTTATTTGTGTATACCTTGCTAAGCATGTTATGAACATCCCATGTTTTGAAATGTTTTCCAATATTTTAAAGAGAATAGATTTAAGGATGGGTTCTTGGAAAAGTTAGGATGTTGAAACATGAAGTGAAACCATGTTTCTTTTTAATAGTTCTTATTTTATGAAAAAAATATATATTGATTATAATTTTCTACTTTGTAATAATTAATGTTTTCTTTTGTGAATTATGACCTAATTCACTAAATATATAAACCTTAAAATATCCTCTATTTGATTAAAATTAAAATTATTGACTTATCTCAAGATTCGGTAATGTTTAAGTTTGGGGCCATATTGATGGTATTAAAGGTCAGTTTAGATAACTTTTTGAGTTAAGATATTGTTAATATAATATCCATAAATGATTTTTAATTTGTGGAAAAATTTAAATGATATATCAATATAAGATTACCATGTTTCTTTATCTGAGATATGTTTGTTTAGAATGGTTTTCCATAGAGGAAAAAGAGAATAGTGTTGGGAATTCATATAGAAGAAAACAACCTTCCAAATCAGCATCCTGAGATGGTCATAATCAAAACTGAATAGTTTTTTACAATTATGTATTAGTTGAATTAGGTGATAAATGTTTGTGGTGTCCTTACAGAATATCAACCAGATCAATCAAAAAAGAATATGTTGGTAGTGGAGAATTTCATAATGAAACACCCCCTTCATTAAGAGGGACATCTGACCATGTGAAAAATGAAGGGTGGATTAAGGAACTCAAAAATATTTTTGATGTAATGGGGTGTTAAAAAAATAAAAAGGTTACTCTTTATATTTATTGTTTTGAAGGTGAAGTCGATTAGTGGTGTTCAATAGGTACAAATATCAGAGAAATTGAATTGAATTGATTCTATGGAATGGGATTAATTTAAGAATACATTCCTTGAGAATTATTTCCCTAAGGATATTCAACATAGGATTGAAAAGTAATTCTTGTAATTGAGACAAAAAGAAAAATATTGGTTTGCTATGTAAGAAGAAAATTTCACCTATTTTTCAAGGTACGTCTCAAATTTTATTAGGGATATTGATGGTAAGGTAAATTGGTTTTACTCCGGATTGAATCTATGATATCAAAGGGAATTATCCTTTTGTGAATTAAAAAGCGTTGAGAAACTTTTTTTAAGTGTTGAGAAGGTAGAAATGGAGTTTTCTTATGGTCATGAGTTCCATGAGATCATGGAAAAGATGTTATCCAGTTGGTGGGAAATGGGAAAGAATTCAGAAAAGAAGTATGGAGGTAATAAAATTAAATTTCTATCTTGTGAGAAGTGTGGTAAAAAGTATCCTTGAGAATGTATCTCAAAGTCTGAGAGGTAATTTTAATGTGTTGAGTCTAGTCATATTGCTCGTAAGTGTAAGGAAAATGATCAGGCAGGCAATGGAAAGTCAACAGTAAGATGATTAAGTTGCAATTATTTTGGGAATTATTCCAATGTGTGTCTAAACTTGATTACACCGGGTGGAAACTAGGAAGATCGAAATCATAATGGTGTGAAAAAATCATTTTATACTACAATAGTTTATGTGGTACCATCAAATTAATTGGTGACAGGTATGTTACAGGTTGTGTAAAATTATGCCAATACTCTGTTTGACTACGGATCTTCACATTCATTCATTTCTAAGAGCTTTTCAAGAAAATTGAAAATATCACCTCATGAATGTGATATAGAACTTTTGGTAAAAACTCTGAATAAAAGTATTAAAGAAAACAAGATTTATTGTAATGTTTCTATTAATATTTTTTTGATAGTATTTTCTACAAATATTGATGAACTTCCCATAGTGAAATTTTATATCATTTTGGTTATGGATTGGATTTCAGTTTAACATGGTAAAATAGATTGAAAATCCAATAATTTTTTACTCAATGATTTTATGCCTTTGATAACATACCAAGAAGAATAAATATTGATTAAATATGGAATTGAATGTTATTTAGCTCATGTTCTTTAAAATAAGGAAATATTTTTCATTAGTAACATCACAGTGGTGAATGAATTCATAGATGTTTTACAGATGAATTTTATAGTATTGTTCCCAATTAAGAGGTTTAATTTACTATTGATTTAGTTCCTAAAGCTAAGTCAATTTCTAAACACCCTTATCAAATGTCTCAATTAGAATTGGTGGAATTGAAAAAAATCAGTTAAAATAATTTCTTGATAAAGGTTTCATTCGACCTAACAGTTCACCATGGGGTGCTCCCACTTTTTTTTTGTTAAAAATAAATATGTTTCTCTGATAATTTTTATTGATTATAGAGCATTGAATAACATCACTATTCATAACATGTCTAATTTTCCTCATATTAATGATTTGTTTGATCAATTCCATGGAGCTCAGTATTTTTCAACGATTGATTTGAGGTCCGGTTACCATTCCCTAAAGTTGAAAGAGGTTGAAATTCCCAAGAAAGATTTTCTAATAAGATATGTAAATTATGAGTTTTTAGTTTTTCCCTTTGGGTTATCTAATGCACATTTTGTATTTATGAATCTCATGAATGGGGGTTTTCTTCATGTTTTTGATCAATTTGTGGTAGTTTTTGATCAATATGTGGTGGTTTTTAAAGATTATACTTGGTATATTCTAAAATCCATAAGGAACATGACATTCACTTAAGGATTGTTTTTAAATCAATAAAAGAAAAGAAAATATATGGAATTTTTTGTAATAGTGAATTTTGGTTGCAACAAATTTCATTCCTTGGTAATATTGTTTCTAATCATGGAATAATTTTTGACCCTTCTAAAACAAAAGTTGTTGAAGAGTTTCAAAGATCTACCAATATCACAGAGATTCATAGTTTACCTAGATTAGCGGGTTATTATCGATGGTTTGTTGAAAAATTATCTTAGTTATCTATCCCACTAACTAAGTTAACATTTAAGGGATTTATGTTCATTTGGAAAATAGAATGTGATGATTGTTTCCAGGAATTGAAAAGAATATTGGTAAATGCTCTAGTTTTGGCACTGACATCCAGGAATGGAGAGATCATTATATACAGTGATGCTTCATTGAAAAACTGGGTTGTGTCCTAATAAAAAAAATTAGGTAAATTATTATGATTCATATCTGTTGAAACCTCGTGAATAGAATTACCCTACACATGATTTGGAATTACGTGAAGTTGTTTTTACTTTAAAAATTCGGAGGGATCATTTTTATGGATTTAAGTGTAAAATATATACTAATCACAAATGTTTGAAGAATATATTCACTCAGAAGGAATTGAATATGAGAGAAAGGACATGGATATAATAAATCAAGGATTATGATTTCACGAATCATTTCAATCTAAGAAAATAAAATAAAGTGGTTGATTCTTTGAGTAAAAAAATAAATGGCATGTTATCCATGATACAATTTTTATGAAATCTGTTGGTTAATGAGTTGATGAATTTTGGCTTCAATGTATTTGGTGTAAAAAATTCCCCTCTTTTATTTCATGTTTTAGTGATTTAATATCTATCAGACAGAATTAAGAAAGTGTAGAAGGAAGATAGTGAGTTATAGAAAAAGGTAAATTTGGTTCAGAAGGGTATGTTACCTAAATTTAACATTGATAAAGATTGTGTTTTGTGGTTTGGAAAGAGATTATTTGTTCTTTGTGATTCATAGTTGTAGAAGTATTTGTTATATGATTCTCATAGTTCTCCATTTTTCAATTCATCTTGGTAGTACTAAGATGTACAGAGACCTTCATGAGTAATACTGGTTGGATGGAATGAAATGTGACATTCTTTAATTTACCTAGAAATTTTTGACATGTTAACAGGTTAAATCAGAGTGGCAGTTAATAAAGGTGATGATTCAACATTTTCCATTGCTAAAGTGGAAATGGAAAATATATCCATGGACATTGTTGTGGGGTTACTGAAAACATCTCAAGGTAATAATGCAATTTGGGTTATTATTGATCGATTGACTCAATCTTTTCATTTACTTCCTATTAAACATACTCTGTATCAAGATAAAAATTATCACTTTTACATTAAATAAATAGTAAGGTTACATAGATTTCCCCTCTCCATTGTATCTTATCATGATCCCAGGTTCACTTCTTACTTTTTTAAAGGCCTTCAGAAGTTGTTGGGTACTGAATTAAATTTCAATATATATTTTTTCATCGCTAATTAGATGGGATGTCAGAACTATCAATTTAGACATTGGTGGATATGCTACTTGCTTGTCCAATGGATTACCGAGTTGAGATCAACATCATTCTTTGTTTCAGTTTTCTTATAATAATAGTTTTACTTCTAAAAGTTCCCCCATGGAAAAGTGTAATGTGTTTTGGTAAGAAGTGGAAGTTGATTCCACAGTTCATTGAACCCTATGAAATCATAGAAAATGTTTGATCAGTATCCTAATAAATTTCTTTAACATCGTGTTTATCCCAGATACACAATGTTTTTCATGTTTAAATGTTAAGAAATTATACGTCAGACCCATCTCATGTTTTGAGTCCATAAGTAGTTTATTTGTAAGAGAATATTTCATATGAGGAATATCCAATCTAGATTCTAGACTATAGAGAGAATGCTTTGAGGAATAACGTGATTCATCGGGTTAAGGTTTTTTGGAAAAACCATTTGGTTTAAAAGGCAACATGTGAATCTGAAAATGTTATGAGGGATAAATACCCCCACTTATTTGATAAGTAAATAAAATTTTGGAGGATGCAATTTCCAAAAGGGGGGAAGGATGTATCATCCAAAGTAAGTATAGAATTATAATTTTTTATATTTCTATTAATATTTATTAATTACATATTAATTTTAGTTTAAAAGGTATACTATGTTCGATAACATACTCAACATGCAACTTTGGGTTTCTTTCAAAAATGGTTATGAATATTATTAATTTTTTTTTTGAAATTTTATAAATTTTATTTTTCATAATAGACTTTATTTTTTAATCTAGAATATCAGAATTACATTAGGGTGATATTTTGGTAATTTTATGAAAAGCTTTAATTTTTTATGAATAGTGAAAAACATTGCACTGTAGATAAAAATCGAATTTTTCATTTAAATAAGTATTTTAATTTAAATCAATTTTAAATAAAAAAATTGATACATAATACATATAATAGTACAATGTAATTCATAGAAATCTTTTTTATAATAAAATTAGATATAGAAAATTTTATTAAACATTTGAACGTCTCTTTTACCCACCTTCTATGCACATTTGAACATTTGTATTAAATGTAATTTTACCACTTTTGTGAATTGATTTTCAAAAATCCAACATACATGATTGTAATCAGGGTGAAAATTTGGTCTAATAGGATCAAAATAATTTTTGTGAATAGTCACTATATTATTATATTTATAACGGTTAAAGGTAAATAGTGTAATTAAAGGTAAAATTAATATGATAATAATATAAAAAAACCCTAAAACTTGTCATAATCCAATTAGATGAGTTATGGGTGACCGAGAAAACACATGGGAAGTAAATTTTTTCTTTTGGGATTCAATTGGTTGTGATAATGACATCCTATAATAATTCATTTAAAAGAAGTAGAAATGTAACATAAACACGTATCTTTTCACTAAAACAATTTCAATATGGGTTTATATAATTTATCCCTTCAAATATAAATAGAAATTAGAAATATAAAAAAACTTCTGACATCATGGTATTGTTTTTATTTTTTTAGTCACTAAATAATGAAATTTAATATTGACACAATGTTGAGGAACAAATGAATTATTAAAAAAATAAATTAAATGATATTAATAATATTACAAAAAATGTATAAATTGAAACATTTTATGCCATAATTGATTTTTTTTGATGACATAGACTTTTTAGGGATGAGTTCATGAATTTTTTAAAAGGAATCAAGTTTTTACTACTTTAACAAAAATCAATTACTAAATTGTGTCACAATTGACATAAATGAGATTTTAAAATAATTTTTTTTTTAAAATTATATAAATGTCATAAAAATATTAGATTCAGTCAAATGGAATTGATAATGTTACAAATTTCATAAATGATCAACTAGAGGTTCTCTTTGAATATTATAGTAACTATATTAACCATGTAGTGTAAAAATACAAAAAGACATGGTAAGAGTTAATTTATTTAACTATGGTTTAAAGCAAAATGATAAGGTTAATATTGTGACCTAGATATGTATAAAATTATTTTTATTATATTATCGTGACCCATTCTCATCTTAGCCTCGAAATATATCACTTTGGAGCTATTTGAAATCGAAAATCAATTTATAATAAATTAATATTTTAAGACTTTCTTAAAGTGCCTCACCTCCCCCTTATAAAAGGCAACCACGTCTACCGACATTCTCCCACCTCTCAAGCCACGTGGATCATACAATCTCTTTCAAAATAATATGTCAGCATACCTAATTTACTCATATAGTCCTTACCTTGGAAATAAGGAAATTCAAGAAATCCTTTTACCTCAAATCAAAAGGATTTACCTGATATAGAGGTAGCGCCTTTTCTTAAGCTCCTTTTATTTATTTTTCTTATCAAAACCACTAATATGTATTTCTTCCATTATTTTATGATAACTCAAGTATAATCAATATACTTGGATTTTTTAATTCTAATATTTCAACCTAAACTTACACACACCTCTATCTAATGGATATAGAACACATTGTTTCTATGTACGGTGAACTACTGCCTCACAGAATGATGAATGTTAATTTTTTTCTTTTACCACCAATAATGGTGTCCATTGTGATGGAACTATATTTATATATTATATTTATTACATTTATATTGCCTATATTCTTCTATAATTTTTATTTATAACATACCTTTATATATTCCATAATGTGTAAATACGATAATTTCATTTGATGAAGTGTAGACTTCTACCCCCTAAACGTGATATGAATCATTAATGATATACATGGAATATATAAAGGATGGTTTTATTAAACCTATGATACATATATGACATTAATATAATAATTTAATTATAATCTACAACATTTAATTTTTATTCATTTAATATGACAAAGAAATGAAAGTAGCATTCATACTTATGTACGGCCTACCGTCTCCAGGAGCGGTGCATTTCATTTATTAACTCCAAATATTATGTATTATTAAAAATACATATATACTAGGTATATATGATATTTAAATCATGAATAACATTATTGATATGATGGTATTTCAACTACATGGACAATTTACATCAAAACAAGTTCATTTTCGACTCAAGTACCGAACATTGACAAAACATCTGATACAAACATAAATAATTTAGAAATTTTTATAACATGTTAATAAGTGACATAAAATGATGAATAAAAATGAAAAAGGTTCCGAATCAAGTTGAAATTAACCTAAGTTTATTATTCAGGATGATAAAGAATGAATGAGACAAGCCAGACTCAAGGTAATGTAATTCATCTCAATCTCCTTTCACTGAGGCATATTTTGATATTTTAAACCACCTTAATTTATAAGTTTTAAAATAAACCCCATGTTTTTCAAAAGGAATATTTTTCTATGAAGCAATTTACTAAACAAAAAAAGTAATATTTTTAACGTATGTGGTGACAAAAAATTCTCTACCACCTTATCCATTATTTGATATTAAGATTCCTATACAAGCCATAATGTTTTTGAAAGTAAAAGAAATACCTCATTCACTTTTTTGTTATTTTGGTATTTAAAATTGTTTTGAAAGTGGATTGACCATTTCAATATCTTGAAATGATTAGTTTTATTACAAATAAAATTTTATGAGTCAAATTTTTATAATTGAAATATTTTATGTGTTATGATTATATAATGGTACTTAGAAATTTGATGGGTGGTTATGTGATAAACCAAATATAGGTGGTTCTGTGATAAACTAAAGATATGTGGTTACATTATAACCTCCAATTAATTGGGTATGGAAGCTGTACATATGGCTATTCCATTTTAAATAATGATATGTGTGGAAGTTGACCATATGTTTATACCATTTAAGTATGATTATGTCAAAATTTAATTTTATATGTTAAATGTTCTTTCTATGGGTTTTATGGTAATATTTTTGTTACTAATGGGTAATAAATGATCTTATATTTAGTGAAGTGTATTTATTACTTCATAAAGGTGAATGGTATTACTATATGATGATGTATTAAGGGTTTAAATGTTTTTTTAAGGATAACAGTTTATTTACATTGTGTATATGTTACTATTATTTTTATGATAATCCAAAATTTTGAAATGTTTTAAGTATTTTGAAGGAGAATAGATTCAAGGTCGCGTTCATAGAAAATTTTTGGATGTTTAAACATGAATTAAAACCATGTTTCTTTTTAATATTTTTTGTTTTATGAACAAAATGGATAGTAGAAATGTCTACTTTATAATATTTAAATTTATTATGTGTGAATTATGGCTTAATTATTTAAACCTATAAACCTGAAAAAATCCTTGATGTATTTAAATGTCAAATTGTTGACTTATCTTAGGACTAAGTAATGTTTAAGGCCAGGGCCTTATAGTTGGTATCAAAGGTCGGTTTAAAAAACATTAGAATCTAGGATATTATTAATACAATATTCATAAATGATTTTTACATGATGGTCAAATCGAAATGATATAGAATTTTCAATTATAATGTTTACCACATATGAAATATGGAAACTATAATAGAAATGAATATAGAGGAAAACAACCTTCCCAATCAGCATCCTGAGATGGTTAGAATCGGAATTGAACATTTTTTTTGAAATTATGGCTCAGTTGAATCAGCGATAAATAGTGGTGGTGTCCATACAAGAGATCAAACAGATCAATCATAAAGGAATATGTCGGTAGTGTAGAATTTCAGAAGGCAATACCCCCGTCATTTAGAGGATCATCTAACCCTATGCAAAATGATTGGTGTATTAAAAAACTAGAAAATATTTTTTTTTGTAATGGGGTGTTCAAAAAAATAAGAAGGTTAGTCATTATATTTATCATTTTGAAGGTGAATCTGATCAGTGGTTGTCAATGGTTAAAAAGATCAAATGAAGTTAAGAAATTTATTCCATGGAATATGATTAATTTAAGAAGATCTTTCTTGGGAATTATTTTTTTATGGTTGTTCGACCTTGGATGGAAAATAAATTCTTGAAATTAAAACAAAAATAGGAAGATTCAATGGCTATGTATGAATACAATTTCACCTGTTTGTAAAGGTACATCCCAAATTTTATCTGGGATATTTATAGTAAGATAAATCATTTTTACTACAGATTAAATTCGAGATATCGATGGGTATTAGACTCTCATAAATTCAATGAGAAAATTTTCTGATGTGCTGAGAGGGTATAAATGGATTTTTCTGATGATCATATGTTTCATGAGAGAAAGAAAAATAAGTGATACAGTTGGAAGGCAATGGGAAAGAATTCAACAATTCCATATGGAGATAAGAAAATTAAAATTCCATATTGTGAGAAGATCGGTAGGAAGAATCATGTAGAATGTCTCTCAATGTATAGGAAGTTCTTCTGGTGTGGTAGGAATGGTCATATTTATTGTAACTATAAAGAAGATTATAAAGTAGGAAATGAAAATTACATGGTAAGATGTTTTAGTTGAAATGAGTTAGGGAATTATTCCAACATGTGTCCAAAGTTGATTACCTTGGGTGGAAACCGGGAAGGTCAAAAGCATAAGGGAATGGAAAAATTATTTTATTCTTCTATGGTTGATGTGGGGCCATAAAATGAATTAGTGATAGGTATGTTATAGGTTTTTTCATATTATGCCAACACTCTGTTTGACTCTGGATCTTCACATTCTCTCATTTCTGAGAGTTTTTCAAGTATAGTGGAAATATTATCTCATGAATGTGATATAGAATTTTTTTTGTAAAAAATATCTGGTGGAAGTATTATAGAAACCAATATTTATAATAATACTCCTATTATAATTAGTGGGATGGTCTATCAAAAAAATCTTGTTAAACTTCCTATAGTAGAATTTGATATCATTTTGGGTATGGATTAGATTTTAGTTTAACATGATAAAATAGATTTCAATGCCAATAATGTTTTATTAAATGATTTCATACCTTTAATAAAATACCAAAAGTGGTAAGATTAATTAAATATGGTAGTGAATGTTATCTGGCTCTTATTTTTTAAAATAAAGAAACCATTTTGATTAGTGACATCCCAATAGGGAATGAATTCACAGATGTTTTTCCGAATGAATTTCCTCGTATTGTTCCCAATCAACAGTTTGAATTTACTATTGATTTATTTCCTAAATATAAGACTATTTATAAACCCCATTATCAAATGACTCAAGTAGAAATGGTGGAATTGAAAAGAACAGTTGTAATATATTCTTGATAAAGGATTCATTCAACCTAGCACTTCATCGTGGGGTTATCCTATTTTATTTGTGAAAATAAATGATGGTTATATGAGACTTTGTATTAAATATATATCCTTGAATAACATCACTTTAAAAACATATATCCATTGTATTATATCAATAATTTGTTTGATCACTCTCAAAGAGCTTAGTATTTTTCGAAGATAGATTTGAGGTTAGGTTACCCATAGCTGAAGGTGAAAGTGGATTAAATTCCAAAGATAGCTTTAAGAATGAGATATGGGCATTATGAGTTTTTATTTATTCCATTTGGGCTGTCTAATTCTTTATTGTATTTATGAGTCTCATGAATGGAGTTTTTCATCTATTTTTGGATCAGTTTTTGGTGGTGTTTAGAGATGATGTTTTGGTATATTATAAAATCCATAATGAATAAGAAAGTCACTTATGGATTGTTTTGTAAACCTTAAAAGAAAAGAAACTATCTGTAAATTTAAGTAACAAAGGTTTTTTGTTGAAAAAAAATTCATTCCTTGTTCATATTGTTTATAAATATGGAATAATTGTTGACCCTTCTAAAACAAAATTTCTTAAAGAGTGAATAACACCTACAACTATCACAAATATTTGTAGTTTTCTTAGATAAGTGGGTTATTACTGAAGGTTTGTTTAAAACTTATCTAGGTTATCTAGATTACTAAATAAGTTAACAAATAATGGAGTTAAGTTCATTTGGAAAACAAAATGTGATGGTTTATTTCAAGGATTGAAAATAATATTGGTAAATTCTCCTATTTTGGCCTTGTCTTCCACGAATGGTGCATTTTTTATCTATAGTGATGCTTCATTGAAAGTACTTGGTTGTGTCATAATACAGAATGATAAAGTAATTGTTTATTCTTCACATCATTTGAATCTTCATGAGGTAAATTAACCTACACATGATTTGGAATTGGCTGTTTTTTGTTTTGGATTTAAAAATTTGGAGGCATCATTTGTATGGCGTTAATTGTGAAAAGAATACTAATAATAAAATTTTGAGGTATATATTTACTTAGAATTAATTTAACATGAGATGTAGGATATGGATGGAATTAATTAATCATTATGATTCCACGATTCATTATAATCAAGGAAAATCAAATAATGTGGCTGATGAATTGAGTCAAAAAATAAATGATATGTTAACCATGTTATGTTTTGAATGAGATCCTTTCATTAATGAATTGAAGAATTTTTTATTGGATGTTTTTGGTGTAGAAATTTCTTTAATTTTATTTCAGGTGTTAGTGAAATCATCTCTATGAGATAGAATTAAGGAAATGTAGAAGGAAGACAATGAGTTAAAGAAAAAGGTATATTGGGTTTAGAAGGGTAAGTTACCTGAATTTATCATTGATAAAGGCTATGTTTTGAGGTTTCTGAAGATATTATGCTTTCCTTGTAATTCATATTTGAAGAACGATTTGTTATGTGAAGCTCGTAGTTCTTTGTTTTCAGTTCATCTTGGTAGTACTATGATGTATCGAGACCTTCAAGAGTATTATTGGTGGGATGAAATGAAAATATATATTTGTGACTTTATCACAAAATGATTGACATGTCAACAGGTTAAAGAAGATCGCAAGTTTCCAAAGGGGATTCTTCAGCCTTTTTCAGTTCCATAATGGAAATGGAAAATATATCCATGGACATTGTTATGGGTTTACTGAATTCATCTCTATTTAATAATTCAATCTGGGATATTGTTGATTGATTGACTAAATCTTCTCATTTTCTTCCTATTCAGGAATACTATGTCTCTAGATCAACATTCTCAGTTGTATATTAAAAATATGGTTAGGTTACATGTATTTCACCTCCCTATTGTATCTCTTAGTGATCCCAGGCTGACTTATAACTTTTGGAAAGGTCTTCAGAAGTCCTTGGGTACTGAATTAAATTTCAGTATAGCTTTTCATCATCAATCAGATGGGAAGTCAGAGTGAATAATTCATACGTTCTAGGATATGCTACGTGAATTTTCAATGGAATACTATGGAAGTTGGGATCAATATATTTCTTTGGTTCACTTTTCTTATAATAACATTATTCATTCAAGAATACATATAGAACTATTTGAAGCATTATATGGAAAGTGATGTCAAACTCTAGCTTTTTGGGATGAAGTAGTTATAATGAAGTTTATTGGACCATAATTGGTAGAAGATATGGTATAAAAAATTCAGTTTATTTAGAAGCACAATAGGACAACTTCGAGTAGGTATAAAATTTATATAGATAACCGTAGGAAGGATCTTTCATTCTCATTAGGTGATCCTGTCTTTCTAAATGTTTCACCATGGAAACATGTGATTTGTTTTCATATCAAGGGAATGTTGAGTCTACGGTTCATTGGACCCATTGAAATACTAGAAAAAGTATGATTAGTTGTCTATCGAGTGCCTTTACCTCTATTTTTATCTTGGGTATGCAATGTTTTTCATGTTTTTGTTTTAAGAAAGTATATGTCAGATCAATCTCATTTTTGATTCTAGAAGTAGTTCAGTTGGAAGAAAATCATTCTTATAAGAAATAACTAGCCCAGATTCTAGACTACAGAGATAATGTGTTTAGAAATAAGGTGATTCTTCAAGCTAAGGATATGTGGAAAACTCACATGGTTTAAGAGGAAACATGGGAATCTGAAAATGCTATGATGGATAAATTCCAACACTTTTTTGATAAGTAAATAAAATTGGATGGATTAAATTCCAAAAGGGGGGAAGGATGTAACATCATAGGTAATTATATAATAAGGATTTTTTATAAATATATTAATATTTGTTAATTAGATGTTAATTTTAGTATAAAAGGGATACTATGTTTGATATTGTACGTGACACACAGCATTGGGTCTCTCCAAAAAATGGTTAAGAACTATATTAACCAAAATTTTAAATTTTATAAGTTATATTTTGAAAAATAGTCTGAATTTTTTTGTTCATAATATCTGAATTACCTTAGGGTAAAATTTTGGTAATTTTCTGAAAAGTTCAAAAAATTTATGAATAGTAAAAAATATTACATTATAGATAAAAACCAAATATTTCATTTAAATAATTATTTTAATTTACATTTCATTTAAAGTAAAAATTTATTATTAATACATATAATAGTCAATTGTAAGATGTTGGAATATTTTTGATAATGGAATTAAGTATATAAAATTTTATTGAACTTTTCAATGTATCTTTTACCCACCTCATGGAACATTTTAAATTTTGTATTAAATGTAATTTTACTACTTCTATGAATTGAATTTCAAAAATATGACAAACATGGTAGTAATTAGGGTAAAAAAATGTGGTCTATAAATCGGCTGAAAATTAATTTTTGTATTATTTAAAAAGGGAAGAAACCTCTTCTATTAAGAAAAGAGGTCAAGGAGGTATAAAGTAATAAATAAAAAGTTAATACCCTTGGAAAAACTCATTAAATTCCCAAGGTAACGACCCCACATTAGAAAAATCCAACACGGGTTCCTCTGGACTACTCCCCTGAGAAAGAGCATCAACAGAAAAGTTGGCCTCTCTTGGAATATGACGCACAAAACATCCATTATCAATTTCCATGTTGCAGCTTTGGATAAGGTAAGTAAAGAACCAAGGTGGGTTCACTTTTCCTTGAAAGTCACGAATCAACACCTCAGAATCCAACTCGACTTCCAAGAACACCAACAAAAATCTTCTGCACAACATGACACTAGAATACAACACTCTTACATACGCTCCCAATGCATTTCTCGGCCCATAATAGCTACTAAAAGTGATAATTACCGAACCATTTTTATCCCTCACCAAACCTCCCCCACACATCTAACTCTCCATTAATGATTCATCGACATTTAGTTTGAATCTGTTCCATGGGGAATTCTATCTAACCCAACATCCCTCGGATATATCGGCCCACGGTTAAAGGTAAATAGGGCAATTAAAGGTAAAATTAATATGATAATAATATAAGACTACCCTAAAACATGTCATAATCCTATTTTATGAGTTATGGTAGACCAATAAAACACTTGGGATGTAAATTTGGCCTTTGGGAGCAACTTGGTTGTGATAATGACATGTTATAAAAATTAATTTAAAGTTAACAGAAATATAATATAAACATGTATCTTTTTACTAAAACAATTTTAATATGGGGTTAAATAATTGATCTCTTAGACTACAAATAGTCATTATAAATATATTAAAAAATTATAAATCATGTAATTTTATTTATAATTTTTAGACATTAAATAATTAAAAGTAATTCTGACACAATGATGATGCAGCAAATGATTTATTAAAAAAAAATCAATTAAATTATATTAATAATATTAAAAAATATAAATTGAAACATTTTATGTCATCCAAGAATTTTTTTATGAAATTTATTTGTTAGGGATGAGTTAATGAATTTTATTCAAAGTAATCAAGTTTTTATTACTTTAAAAACAAATCAATTTCTAAATGTGTTCAAAATTAAAAAAATGAGATTATAGAATTAATAATATTTTATTAAATGATATAAAAGTCAAAAAATTCATAGATTCATTGAAATAAATTGGATAGTGTTAAAAATGTCATAAATTTTCATCTTGAGAGTCTCTTGTCATTTTATAGTATCTATATTAACCATATAGTATAAAAATACAAAAAGAAATGGTAAGATTTAATTTATTTAACTATGAGTTTAAACTAAAAGGAAAGGTTAATATTGTAACCCATACATGTCTAAAATTAATCAACTGAGAGGATTAAGATAAATCCTCATCTTATCCACGAAATATATTAATTTGGATCTATTAGAATCTAAAAATTAATTTATAATAAATTAATATTTCATGATGTTCCTAAAGTTCCCCACTCGCTCTTATAAAAGGAAACCACCTCAACCCAATTTCTCACACCTATGAAGACTCTTGGATCATCCAAACCCTATCTAAATAATCCACCAAAATCCATCATTTCCTTATATAATCCTTACCAATGGTCATAAGAAAATTCAAGAAATATTTTGGATAAAATCAAAAAGAGTTACCCTCTTTTGAGGTAACACCTTCTCTCAAGATCATTTTCTTTATTTTACTTGTACAAACCACTAATCTCTATTTATTCCATTATTTGATTAACAAATAATTATAATAAATATACTAGGATGTTTTATTCTAAGGTATCATCCTAAAATTACACACACCACCATATAATGGATATAGAACATATTGTTTCTGTGTACAGTGAACTACTGCCTCATGAAACGATGATTGTTCATTTTTTCTTTACCACCAATCATGGAGGCCATTGTTATGGAAATATATTTATATATGATATATATTATATTTATATTGTCTCTATGATTCTGTAACTGTTGTTTATAAAATACCTTTATACTTTCCATAATGTGTAAATATGATAATTTCATTTGAGTAAGTGTGGACTACTTCCCCTCAATGTGATATGACTCGTTCATGATATATATAGAATTTATACAGGATGGTTTTTTAAACATATAAGGCGTATATGATATTAATATAATAATGGAATTATAATATACATCATTTAATTCTTATTCTTCTAATATAACAAAGAAATGAAAGTTGCATTCATGCATACGTACGTCCTACCGTCTCCATGAATGGTGCATTTCAATTCATAAATCAAAATTTTATGGATTATTTTAAATAAAAATATATTTTACCTATATGTGATACTTAAATCACGAATAATATTCTATAGATGATGGAATTTTGACCACATGAACAATTTACATCAAAACAAGTTAATTTTCGACTCAAGTACCGAACATCAACAAAACATCTGATATGAACTTAAATAATTATTAAATTTGTATAACACAGTAATAAGTAATATAAAGAAAATAATAAACATGAAATTGGTTTTGAAGAAAGTATAAGTTAAATTTAGTTTATTATTCAGGAACATAAACAATAAACGAGTCATATCAGACTCAAGGTAAGGGACTTCGTCTCAAAATTCTTTCAGTGAGGCATATTTTGATATTTTACACAACCTTATTTTATAAGATGTAAAATCAAACCATTTTACTTTTAATTTCAGTCAATGGTATTAAAAATGAATCTTTTTCTATGAATCATTTTTCTAATCATCAAAATGAATGTTTTGAACATATGTGGTGACAAGGATTTCTCCGCTGCTGTATTCGTTATTTGATATTTGGATTCCTATATAAGCATTAATGTTTTTAAAAGGAAAAGAAATTCCTTATTCCATTTTATTGGAATTTTGGTATTGAAAATAGATTTGGAATTTTGTTGACTATTTCAATATCTTGAAATGATTTCTTATGATTGAAAATGAAATTTTATGAGTTAAATATTGATAATTTCAATATTTTATGTGTTATGATTATATAATGGTACTTGTAAATTTGAATGGTGGTTATGTGAAAACAAACTATTGTTGGTTATAAGATAAATCAAGGATGGGTGGTTATGTTATAACTTCCAATTAATTGGGTATGGAAATCTTCCATATGGCTATTCCATTTGTAAGAATGAAATGTATAGAAGTTCAGTGTAGGTTTATTCTATTTTAGTATGTGATTGTTGTGGATATTATAGTAATATTTTGGTTACTAAATGGTAATAAATGAGCTTATTTTTAGTGAAGGTTATTTACTACTTCATAAAGGTGAAAGGTGTTACTATATTATGATGTATTCATGGTTAATATGTTTTTTCAAGGCTAACAATTTTCCTTTTTTGTGCATCCCTTATGAAGGTTTTAATGACTATCCTAGGTTTTGAAATGTTTTTCAAGATTTTAAAGAGAATATATTCAAATATGGGTTCATGTAAATGTTAGGATGGTTAAACATGAAGAGAAAACATGTTTCTTTTTAAATGTTTTTGATTTATGAAACAAATGGATAGTGAGTAGAAGTATCTACTTTGTAATTTTTAATGTTTCCATGTATGAATTATGGCCTGATTCTATAAATCTCTGGAACTAAATAGATCTTAGATGTGATTAAAATTCAAATTATTGACTTATCTCTAGTTTAATTAATGTTTCAGGTCGGGGATTTATACATAGTGTTCATAACTCCTTTGAAATGAATTCATGAGGATATATTCCTTCCTGGCCATTAATTAGTGATATCTTGACTAAAGTTCCACCTTAGAAAATACATGCCCCCATGAAATTGATCAAAAAAGCCATCTATCCATCGAAGGGGATAATAGTTCTCTATTTTGAATTTTTGATCTCTAGATAATCAAAATAGAGACGCATTGATCCACCCTTCTTCTTGATGTAGAGAACTGGTCACCCCATGGGGAATCACTTGGGAATATGAATCCCTTGTCCAGATTCTCTTATAAATGCTTCTTCAATTCTTCCAACTCAATGGAGTCTATTATATAAGGTGTATTTCATATAGTCAGAGATCCAAGAATAATTTCAATTGTGAACTCAACCTAACAATTAAGAGGAAGACAAAAAAAAATTCAGGAACAAATCAGTTTAGTCCCTTGTGGTGGGAATATGCTTGGTCATGATATTTTTCCTTTGTGTTAATCATTTGAGATAGGTATTATTTCTCATATGGTGATAATATCCAAAATTTAGATGATGATTCTAAAGTAGATTCATACTCATCCATACACTTGTAAAAAATTGGGGGATATCTCGGGATGTGAAGAGTGGTCTCCCTTTCCACACAGTTGATGTTGGCATTGTATAATGATATTCAACCCATTTACAATATATCATAAAACTACACCAAATAAATTAATATCATATTTTATAGGAGGTTCACTCAAAAAAAATTAATATGTTAAAATTTATATACTTTGGATTCCATAATTGCCCTATTTTTTGTTCTCGCGGATAACTCAAAGACAATATTTTTTTGTGGTGTTTGAATAGTTTTACTAAACATGAAATATATGAAACAATTCGTAGAAATAGAAACAAATAGTATGGTTTATTTTCTTTAATGAATAAATAGAATATCTTTCACCATGTCATTTTCAGGCTCTGCCTCAGCAGCATTGAAGGAATAAGCTTTCCCTCACACATTTGGTTTTTTTATGAAGATGATAATTACCTTTGAGGACTTGGGGTTTAGTACACTGGCTTGCATAGTGCCCTTTCTCCCTACAGTTTAAGCATTGAACCTTAGGTGGTGCTCTCATTTTTTACACCACATTATCCAACTTCCTTATTACACTTCATCATTCATGATCATGGTCGCCTTCTCTCCCACACTTCAAGTATTTTCCTGCCCCTTTTATACAATTACAATGATGCTTCTTCCCACATTTTTTTTATTTGAGTGGTTGATTTATCTTTCTAAATTTTTTATTAGATTCATCATCATGAAACTATATCATTAATTACATATCACAATATCCATGGGAAAATCTAAAAACTTCATCCCCACTTTCAAATCATATCAAAATACTTCTTCATAAATCCCAAAGTCTTGAATTTCTAGATCCTTTAAAAGGTGTGGTTTTAAACCACTAAAGAATCAATCTATTTTTCTATAATTTTTTAAAACAAAAACTAAGTCATATCTTGAAATACTCATGAAATTATATTCCTAATCCATTAAAAATTTACCTTCCTTTTTCTTCAACTCTAATAATTCTCTATCCACCTTTGTATGAAATGTTTGAGGGAAATACATGTTAATAAATATTTTCTTAAAGTATTACCACTCCACATCTTTAATTATGTACTTTATCTTGGAGTACTTAATCAAATTAAACCATTGAACACCCTCTCCATATAAAAAATAAATGTTCAGAGTCACCTTCTCAATCATATAAAATTGAATCATAGAAAATATATTCTCCATTGAGTTGACTCACTATTATGTAACAAGTGGATCAGAAGATCTACAAATCATTAGTGATTTATTCCCATAAAATACACGATAGAAAGTTTATCCCTCATAGGTGAAGGAAGAAATTCCATATTATTCAGGTTATTTTTCATACCCAGATCCATCTAGGTAAACATCTCCATGATAATTTTAACTCTACCTCTCAAGGCATTGTGAATGTCGTTCGAGCATTCGCTGCATTTTCCCTCACACAAATTATTGGCCTAGATTCTCCTAGTTCCCACTATTTTCTAAAATAGTATTTTTTTACAAAACAAAAGTCAACAATTCAGGAATAAATAATTTATACTTTTCTAAAGTAACTCTAAATTCATATCTTGTGGGAACCCTATGTTAATAATTTTTATAAAAAAAATATTCTTCGGTGATTACATAAACTTAGTCTCATAGTGATGGTTTTAACTAATGTTCTTAAATTATAATTCCCAAATTAACTAAACTATTTTCTGATACCAACTAAAGAAACCATGTTTTTTCTTAAATTATTATTACATCATTTCAAAGATAAACAATATAATAGTGTTTTAAAACTAGGATCCAAAGGTTTAGTGTGTTGGGAAAATTAGGACAAAAAAAACATTTACATAAAAAAACATAAAAATTATTTAATTAATTATTCTCTAGCTGCATAGTGGACCTTATTTTCTCCTTAGTATAATTAATCACCTGAGGATATTCATAAATTAAAGGGGTGAGCTAAAATCCATGTAATTGGATAGATAAGAACATGAATAAAAATAACATGGGTGAGCATAATCAATATCATCATAACATAAGTATGGTATCAACATTATAATAATGGGAGTAATCATTTGAAAAATACATGGAATGTGGAAATCCATAAAAATTAAACATCATTTCTTAACGGTAAAATAACACACATAATTATGGAAAATCTAGCATCATGTTCATGGATAACATATGTGCATAATCATAACATCATAATTGTGAACAAAGCTAGAATTTTTTTCATGCATATTTCACATTATATCATGAGATACATCACATTACCCAATGAATTATAAAGTTATATAACACTGGGTGCATGAATCATATCATAAAATTTACATAATCATTCATGCCACATAGAACATATTACAATATTTTTCATAAAATAACAAATGGAAAAAATGTGATTCATGATAATTTAATAAAAAATTATTGAATAACACTAGTAGTTCCAAAACTAGAAAAGACATAACAAACTTTTTATAAGAATAATCAAAATTTATTGGAGAAGAAATAATCTCAAGAGAAGTAAAACATGTGTTTTTAGAAAAAGTGTTCTTTATCTGTGATGAAAAAATAAGATGATGAGACTGATGTAGAAAGAAATAAAAAGAAGAAAGAATTGTACTTTTGGAAATGTCTTTTCATTTATCAAAAAATCAGATTTGAATCATGTATATATGAGAAGTGAAATGGGAAGGAAGATGAAATTATATTTTGAAATTTTAAAAAGATCATCCATTCTTAAATTTGGATTGAAATATGAATAATCCAAAGAATTGATATTGGGTCCGAGAATCTCCTTACCTTATGTATGAATGATTTCTTCACCTTAATATCCTTGACAATCAAATTATATTCATTTATTAATAAATATAAAACATATTATAAATTTTATTTATTTATTTTATATTTATAATGTTCTTTTATAACCATAATTATTATTTATATATTTTAATTTCATTATTCGAGAGTGTGCGTTTTCTTGGTTTTTATGATCAGTTCACTTGTATACATTTGGGGAAGATCATGTAAAATGAGAATAATTTTCAAAATTTTAATTGTATGTTATTGGTGAACTTATAGGAGTTTTATTGGTCTTATATATTATTTTTTCAAATATGGGGATGATTCATTTGTTAAACTATTAATGATAATCCTTTAGATTAATTTTGGGATTTTTCAATCATAACAAACTTATTTTGTTTTATTATTTAGTATTATTTATATATATCATTTTCAGAACAAATAAATAGACATAAAACACATTTTGAAATCTTTTTTGGCCATTATTATTGGGTTTTGTCCTTTTTTAAGTCAATAAAAGAAAATAAACAGTTGTCATCCTTGATGGTTATAAATAAACACCCCACAGACAAAGTTATCATTTTTAGAATAGAAGGATGAGGAGAAGAGGTTTAATGATGGATTACTCCATTCACATAATAATATTCAAGTATATATAACATATTGGAGTTATCATGCCACTTTTATTATAGGACATTAGGATATAATAAGAAAATAATATAAATTTTAAATAAATTAAATAAAAAATAAAGGTGACATTACCTCTTTAATTAATCTCCTAGAGAAATTCCTTTTTAAATTTGGGTTTAGTATTTTTTTGACACCAAAGGCTCTTAGATGTGTAGTATTGGATTGTGATTTGGATTTGGAATAATTTGGATGAGCATCAAATCTTATAAGGTGTGTGGAGAATATGTTGTGAGGGGTGTTATTTATAGAGGACGAGAGGCGTGTTTTTTCGTTATTTTATTCATTTTTAATTATTTTTTGCTCAAAACTATCTATAGTTTTTAACATATCACTAAATATATTAATATAATTAATTATTGTTCAATAATATGGTCTTACATAATCCATACATCATCTACGACTCAATAATTCATTTATTTGTTAAGATACTACATATTAATGTATTTCACTATTCAACAAAAATTAAACCATTTTAGAAAAATCTCAAAAATTCAACTTAATAATTTTTGAAAGTATAGATTTCAAAAAATAACTACGTTTTATGAAAAAAAACTAAAATATGGGATATTTAAATTTTAATTATATTTATTATTCATTCAAAAAATAAATATTTTAAAATTATAACATATTTAATGACACTCTAAAAAATTAATTAATATCTCATAATATTATATAATAATCATAGGAAAAAAATATAAATTAATGAATCAATTTTATGAAAATAAAATTTCTTTTAAATATTTATATTAATTTTTAAATTCTAATATAATATATATGAGTCAAAAAAATATCAACACTTAATTTATCCTTTATAAAACATTTATTTACATATAATATTATATAATTATATCATATTTTCCTTTATAAGATGACTAAATTTATTTTATACTTTCAAAGGTGAGGTCACTACTATATTGATTAGATTACAATTATAATTTTCCTTATTACTATTATAAAGGGTAAGTAACTATTTCATCGTTATTGATTCTTTAACATTAATAAATACCTCTTATTTCAATCATTCATCATTTATAAAGCCTTTATTTGGTCCTCTATGTGATTTTAGTTGATTTATAATATATAGAATAATTATAAGAAGTTGGTTAAAATTTATAAAATTCTAGTTTGTTATATTGGATAAGGTAATTTAGACCTTAACATATGATATCTTCAAATTTAGACAAAATTGGAGTAACATTCCATGTGAAACACTTTTATTATATTTTAATGTTCTTAATATTAATAATGGTGTAACTCCCTTAACTTATAAAATGTGTCCTCGTCTCCTCACTCATCAACACACATTGAGAACTATAGATATATTATTATATAAACAAATAACTTCCCCAATTTACTCTATAAATCATAGGGTTCCTGTTATCAATAAAATATTAATCCTATAATATGAAAGTTGTATTCAAAATAAAAATATCCAAGGAGGAGGTACAAGTATTAACTGAATTTTTTCAATTTTATCTCTTCTTTTAACTCATTTAAATCTATCATAACCCTTATGGTATAATAATAAAACTATATTTTTCTGTAAAAAAATGTTATTAAGTTGATTTAACAACTATTTTCTACCTCTTTCTTATGAAATGGAACTGGAAATTTTCATTTTTGCGTATGTTTGGAATACCGCCTCCACAAAGGAATGTTTTTCATTTTTCATCAAATAATAACATAGATGGTAGTAATGAAATATTTAGTGGATATATATGACAATTATTACAATATTACAATTCTTTTTGAATAATATATTATATACCTTATTTCCCTCTCATCTGTTGGAAAAAAGAAAATGTCTCTCAATTGTACTTGTATACTACCACCTCCATGAACAACATATTTCATTTTTCATTACTGTCTCACAATGGTGTTCATAAGGATCAGTTTAATTAATAAATAAGAATAATATAACACTTTTAAGACTCTTTAAACTTTATATTATAGTTATAAAATAATATATTCTTACTCATTTAGTTTTTATAACCTGTTCTTATTTTTTCCATTTGACCACATTCATGAACATTATTATAAAGTTTTTTCACAAAAATTTAAGGAATTATATGTTTTGATAATATTATTTCATAATTATTAATTTATTATGTTTTTAAAACTATGTATTACTTATATTAAAAATTGTATTTACCTTTAAATTCAATTATATTTTCAATTCAATAGTCATTGAAAATTTTTCTTTTAAGTGTTTCACGTGAGTCGTTACTATAATTTAAATGAATAATTATAAAACTTGATAATTTTTTAAAAATATTTTTTTTAATATTCATAAAAAATAGATGAAGAAACCATGACCAATGTACTAGTACTACAACCATCGAATCAAAAAATGAATGGAAAACTGAATAGTTACCAAATAAATAAATTTTAAAAAATAATTACTATAAATTGGGAAATAATTAATTAAAAGGGAATACTATAAATGAATATAAGTATTAATAGGGCTATGTTATCGATATATAAGAAGTTTAAATTTATTATATTGGATGGTAACGTTTATATGAATCAGTCAATACTTCAAGTATGGGTTTCCTTATCACAATTTACATTCATTGAGATATGTTTTATACTCACCAACTACTTTATTTTATGGTGTGTGTGTGCTGCACATTATTATATTTTTAATTATTTTCATAAAAATTATGTGTATTTACAAATCCAACTTTTTCCCTCTATTTTATTGTGTTTTTCAATGATTACAAAATTTATAAGTGTATATGTTATAATCTCAATTTTTATCAGTGTGGTTTATGTTTCAATTTATATTGTGGATTTTTTTAATTTATCTCCTAAAACTCATATATTTTATAATTATTTGATTATTTATATTATTATAAATTATTCATTCCATTTTCTATCTCTCTTAATATACAATATTGAAATAATTATTTTTATATATATTCATCCTTATTAATTAATTTAGGTTGGAAATATTTTGGTCCCTTATCCATATTCATTATAATTTTTTTAGAGTTATATTTTATATTATATAATGATTGTGGAAATTTATTTTCTAATATATTTTTTTATCTACAAATTATTAAAAATTAATATTTATAATATTTTTTATGGGTTACGTTTGACGGTTTAAAAGTGTAAAAAGTATATTGTTTTAATGTTTACTAAATGAACATATTTTCCCACCATAGTGAATTCTTATTTTTATTAAGCTTCACATACAAGTTTCCACCATTTTAAAAATAAAATAATCTTCCAATTTCTCAGAGAATTTATAATTTCTAAATGTCACCAAATAAAATAATATATTCTCTTGTTTTTAAAAGAAAGTTTCTATTTTTTTATATAAGAAATTCCTATATGTTAAAATCTATTAAGTATTGTTATGATTCAATAGAGGTCTTTTCTATGATACCATCCACTTACATTCTCTGTATGTTTTATGAAGATGATTTTTTAATTTTTTAGGAAACTAGTTTCTATTCCATGGTATAATTAATCTATGATGAAATGATGAAATTTTTCATTATCTTGTTGAACACATATATATGATTTTCATTATGTGATTAGTTGGAATGGAATGATAAATCCCTCTAATGAATTTTTTAAAGATTTATATCGCATTATAAAATATAAAATGGAATGGAGGTGAGACGAATTGACTATGGGACTATGTCAAAAATGTTTATGGGAATGGGAGTGAAAAAAATCCAATATGGGACTTTTTCCACTATGACTTTCTTAAAAGTGTCCTATACTAATGAAATTATTTTATTTTCATATTATTATGCCACAAAATTATTTATTTTCCTTATGATATGCTCTAATGACTCATGATTGATTATCAATGATTCTATAATCCTATGACTCTTGTATTTTGTTATGATAATCCCTTATTCTATAGGTCATGATTTATTGTGTAAGAATTTTTTATTATGATATTTTAAATTAAGATCATGTTCTAAGACATATATGATCATTGTATTCTCACTTATGATCACAGATTTATAATTGATAGGTTTAAACTTATTAAACATTTAATCTCACCATTCTTATGTTTTTATTTCCCTAGGTTATTAATAATGGTATTATATAATATTTTTCTAGAATAGTATCACGTGTGTATGATTTTTCTGAATTTTATAAAGACATATTACGAAATAATGATTTCTTTTTAAAATGGAAGAAATTACCTTTTTATTAAAAAAGACATAGGTTTTGTTATGTAAAGGGTTTTTTTACTTATCTAAAATTTTGAACCAAAATGTTATTGGTAATATATTTTAATTAGTATTTTTTATTGAAATAGTAATTAAAAAAGTTTATTTTTGGTTTTCTTATATTGGTATCAAATCTAGTATGCAAAGAAGAATGTTTTTAGCACCAGATCTAGGTGTGTGGGTCACATGATATCTCATTTCATATCTAAGCAATGATTAAGATAACTACAGTGTTTAAAATGTTATTTGGTGATAATTATTTAAAATGTTTATAAACCATCAGGAATTAATATATTGGTTAGGTATTATATGTTAAAATTATTTTATAACATCAATGGTTAATATGTCGTAAATAATTGTGGTTATTTTTACTGAATCAAAATTGTTGAATAGAAGATTAGAGAGTTAAAGATATTTTTTGTATTTATCCATTTCATAAAATTGTTTATTATTATTTTCATTTGTATACATACAAAAAAAATTTATATTTAATAATTTGTTAGAAGAAACATGAACTATGTTATAAAAGTATGTGTAGTACACTATGATGGGTTTTTGAATGATAAACCAAATGGGAAAAGAGATCGAGTGAAAACTCATGTGGTAATTACTAAATATATATCTCGAGTTATGAGGAAAAAATTACATCTTATGTGATTATCCTATTTCGGAAATAAATAAAATGTTGTAGTTTCATGGATATTTAGTTGATAAAGATCATTAAGGTAAAATGATTCAACATCTAATATGTGAAAAATGAGGGATGTAGTGTAGCATCTTTGTTCTTTTAGGAGTTTTGTCACTATTTATTTTTTTGACCTCTTATTTTGTCCTTTTTATTTGATTATAAGAGTAACATTGTTTCTAAAACATTATGGGTTAACATTTAAGAGACCTACACCTCTTTATATGGATACAGGGGAGACAATATCTCCTATGGGTACCACTGACCAACTCGTGGGAAGGGAAGTACCCTAGATCTCTATTGGGATAACCAACTATCATAGGCCACCTGATTATGGCTAGAAACTACCTAGTAGTATTATGGATTACAATTTGTCAGTGGAATCATTTTAATTTCATTTGGATTATTTATTTTATATTTTCCTTATTACATCAACCCTCATTAGAATTTTATGGATATAAAGGATTTTCATGCCAGTTTTGAACCTATATCTCTCAATTATTTAGTGTTTGAAGAATAATTGATTGATTTTTACTCCCATGAGTAAGCATTACCTTGTTTATTAATTAGATAAATATTTCATCTTAGTTTATTATTCAAAAACTCTAAATAGTTTAACATTGGGATAATCTCAAGTTCTTGAATTTCCAGGCTTGATTCACGTGGTGATCCTTTGAAATTGAGGCATATTACACTTGATATGGGTAGTCTCGAGATATCCCTTAAATCCATAATATTCTTTCCATGTATATATGAAGTATGGTTTTGGTAACATATTGTGTTCTTCCTCATACCTAATTCATAATTGAATTTTGGTCCTTAATTAAATATAGTAGACCCTTCCATAGGCTTTGAGTTTCCCATTGGTGAGTAAATACTAAAATATAGGAAACCATTTATGGTTCACCAACTATTGGAAATTAAGAAGTGATTAGAGTGGAGACGCTTATAGTTTCATGGGATTACCTAATTTCTAATGGAAATTTCCAAGATGATTTCAAAAAACACTACCATCAGTAGATTAATTTCAATTAATTAATTTTATCCTTGGATTTAATTTAATTGATAATTACTTTTCCCTTGAATTAGATGGGTTATTGGATAAAAGAATAATGATCACAGTTTTGAACATGATTAAATTTATACTATTATATTTGTTTTTGGGGGAACTTGACATTATCCAATGATATATTATTCCAACTACTATGACTACTACTGTTGGGGGAACATGACATGATTATAAGGATATATTATTCATATTATTATGATTACTAATATGGGGAACCATGACAAGATGCCATGGTATTGGTATACTCATTCTTATTATAATTACTATTGATTGAAAGAGATGTGATTATAAGGGTTTGATGTTCCTATTATTATGATTATTATGGTTCTGGGTCCTTGTAATTAGTTATAAAGATATGGTGTACTCGTATACATACAAACAAGACTAAGATACTATGTACAAAGACATCAACCACTATTCAGAGCTGGTATGGTGGATCTAGAGGACACCATGGACCCGAGGGTTGATGGTATATATTAGTTCTTAATTATTTAAAAACACCTTATTTGATTTTCTAGCACATCAGTATACAATTTACTCATATCGGATATGCTATATATACTATTAGTGGTGGCCTAGTGAGTTTTACTCAGACCCAGATTATGTCTCTTTTGGAACCCAATTAGACTCCATTGTGAAATGTTAGGATAAGGTTAAGCCCCTTTTGTGTTTGGGTTGATCAGGTATACTAGGATTAGAGTGAAAATGGTGGGATAGGGTGTGGCTTCATAACTAGTGGTAATTATCAACCTGTATTTGATTATTCTTGTATTTGAATAGTTTTCTATATGACTTTATTTTTATTTCAGAATGTTAAAACAATTTGGATTATTTAAAAAATTCCTTGGTGTATCATTGTGATGGTATGTGATGGTGTAGATGCCGAAAAAGTCTGTAACTCCTAAAGGAAGTTTCGAAATGACGAAGCGAAGTCATATTCAGACCCGGAGGCCCGGTCTGGAGGGCCCAGAAGTGTTGCGCAAAATTAAGGATGATTTGCATGAAAAAATGTTGGTCGTGCGAAAGGAGTCTAGGATTTGCGAAAGGACCCCGACTCCAACGCGCAATTTTTCATGCCCGCACCCGCGTGGGTCCCTTTTGCCCCCGCCTTCCCTAGCTCGCAAAATTTCACGCGCCACCTAGATTTTGCGATGTGAAGAGCCTATAAATAGAAGTAGAACCCTTCCATTTCTGGGTTGCAGAATTTCAACCAGATATCGTGCGTGAAATAGGAATTTTGCGCGTGTAGTCTGGCCTTTGGGCCCGGTTATTTTCGCGCCCAGTCACCCCGGGGTCCGCCTTTGTCAAGATCCCCTTTGGCATAGACTGATCTCCAATCCCTTCAGTGTCCACCCCTTGTGCACAATTCCTTATTTTGCATGGAAGCCTGCCAAGTTTCACCCAATCCTTCCTTTGCGTGAACACCCCTTCTGTTGCGCGCAATTCCTTCTTTTGCGTGCAATCCCTTCCTTTGCGTGTAGTCCCTTCGAGTCACACACAAAACCTCAGCCTCCCTTTTCCCCGCAAAATCTCCCCGATTTCGCGTTGTCCCAGTGTTTTCCACGCAACAGCCTCAATTGCACGCACTCCTAACCTATTGCGCGTAGGCCTCCCTTATTGTGTGTAGCCTATCCTGTCTGTCTCTCCTATTATGCTATCCTCACTGACCCCCATGAAAAATGGAGAGTTGCACCGTGAACTTTTTGGGCTGGGATGTCAGGATTTTCCATTGTGCCCTTATGTGTAGCCTCTTTCCACCTATGGAATAGCATGATTTGACATACTCCTCCGCACACCATGAAACACCTTGAGTTGACATATTCCTCTTGTTTTGTTTCCTATGTCGTGAGTTGAGATTCTCATCATCAATTCCCCGAAGTAGAATTCCCTATCATTAAATAATAGGATGCCTCTTGTTCCAAATAAGAGATGCCTTCTGTGCCAAGCATAAGATGCCAGTAGTAATATCTACATGACTATAAAGTTTAGTAAACCCTGTGTTACAAACATAGGATGCCTCTTGTTCCAAAGAAGAGATGCCTTATGTGACAAGCATAAGATGCCTAATTCCATGGTTACTATGGCATGGTTTCAAGAGCATTGGAATCCGTTCAAACATTCCATCACTCCACCTCACGCTTTGCATGTCCTTCATTCGGATCTGCATCCACTTCCATGTCTGAAGGGACCCCCTAACAGTATGGGTGATTGAACTACGGTCCGCCTGCTGTAACAGTATGGATGATTGACCTACGGTCTGCTTGCTATAATAGTACTGATGATTGACCTACGGTCTGCCTGCTATAACAGTACAGATGATAGACCTTTGGTCTTCCTTTTGTAACAGTATGGATGATTGACCCATGGTCCACCTTCTATCCAAGGACAATTCCCCGGAAGACTTTGGGAGACACTTTGAGTCAGGTCATGTGTTTTGAACACGGTCAGCAGTCGACCCTCATTTGTTTGTACCCATTTTAGGCTAACACGACAAGATGCTGTGTTGTGAACATGTTCAGCAGTTATCCTCTATCACCACACCACCCTCATTGTATTTCGAATGTCGGGCATGTTATTCACACTTTTCATCGCCCTTTGTTTGGTCCGATTCTAATGGCATTTGCATTATCCCGCTCGTGCACTAGCGCATAGGTATATGACTCAATCACATGCCTCAACCCACCGGTGATTTGGGATTCCCTCATGGACAGACATGAGGAAGACATTACGGGTTGCTTCCACACGTAATCCCCATCCATCATTGCCACTCCATAGTGGCACTTGGGCAGATTCCATGCGTAAGCCCCATCCACAATAGCCACGCTAACATGGACCCCTCGATGGTTCGCCCTGCGGCCCCCCTTCACCACGACCTTTCTGATGCCTTCCCTCCCACAAGGGGTAGAGGGTGTCATTCATGTAAGCCCTAGGGGTGTGGCACGAACCCACCTCGTTTGAGCTATAATTCGTTAACCTACGAAGCACCCCGTCCTCAACACATGACGTTAAACTGTGACCCGACCACGTGCCTCGCACGCAGGGTCCCCCTAGCTCAGGCATTCTTTACACCGCTCGTATCCACGGGAATGGAATCTTCCTCCCATGGAATGATATCCTCCCTTTCAGAGTGGTGTTTTTCCACGGGGGAAGGGTTGCCTCAGAGCATAAGCCCCTAGCTTCTCCTGCGGAAGGTATCACCCATACACCTCCGTACTTCCCCACTGCCGAGGCCATTGGAGGGCATGATAGGGAACGAGGCATCTCCTTTGTTAGGTCCTAAATCCCTCTCCCTCTATGATTTTTCGCACTTCGGGCCTCCATCCTGGAGTAAGTCTCGGCAGTAAGGGTTGCTCAACATGTAAGCCCCTCTCCGCTTCTCACGAACACACCCTTCGTGACGTGATCGTCTGGTCCCTACTGCCTATTGTTTATCTACCCGAGCATGACTCACGTGGGCTTTAAAAAATCATCGACCATGAAACCCTCTATGGGCCGTCTCAGAGAATAATCCCTATCCCAGTGAACTACAAGGACTTTGATCCGTGCTAAGGCACGGTACGTAGGAAGCCTCCACGAGGTTCAAGCCCACCACTTAGTCGTTCTGACCCCTTCGCGTCGGTTCTCCAACATGGGCCATCTCAGAGCGTAAGCCCCATATCCATCATTATGGGTCGTCTCAGAGCGTAAGCCCCATATCCATCATTATGCATCATCTCAGAGCGTAAGCCCAATCCCGGTGAACTACGAGGACTTTGATCCGTGTTAAGGCATGACAGGTAGGAAGACTCCACGAGGTTCAAGCCCACCACTCAATCATTCCGACCCCTTTGTGTCGGTTCACCAACATGGGCCGCCTCAGAGTGTAAGCCCCAAATCTCACCCTGCATGACATTAAACTATATGCCCGAACTACGGGGACTTTGATCCATGTTAAGTCATGGTACGTAGGAAGCCTCCACTAGGTTCAGGACCCTTCGCTTCATCACCCATCCTGATTCTTACCCAGGATGCCACATCCGGGTGGGATCATGCCACCTCATTCCACTCCACTGTATCCGGGAAGCCACCCACGTGCTGGCCCCAACATCGGATTTCTCTTTAGGGGGTTCTTTTATCTGATCCACTCTCAGTGTTCTGATCAATCCGATCTATCCCCGTTGGACGTTAAACTCACGGCATACCCCGTGTTAAACATGGGTAGCTAAGGAAAACTTCAGATACATGCCTATGGAATTCCAATCCCCTACATTCTATGTGGGATGCCTCGGGATTCCGTGCCCTCGATAAACCCTATAATAAGGGACAAAAGACAGACATGCCAATCCCCCAACGTCAAGACCCGCCAGCGACGCCCTAGTGTGACCATTCTCCTCACAAAAGGTTTTACCCCAACCAGACCCCTTGGAGTTTCTTGACCGAAGTAGCATAATTAACTGGTGTCCATGAAGATATGGCACCGGGAATGAGATACATGAATACGTCTTAAATCTATGAGGGAGACCCGGACTAGGTGATAAGCTCCGAGGAGGAATCCACAGAAGGAAGAACTGACATCCCATCATCCTGGTTTTGATCAAGAAGTAGAAATCCCTGAACAAGGAACATATGTTGCCCGCCTTTGGAAAGAGGGAATTCGGGGCCACAAGCCATGCATCCTCCCCTATGTGACGGATGCGCGCGCGCGCCCCGACGAAAAGCGTCGAAAACAGAAGGATAACATTATTATTATTTTTTATGTTATTTATATTCCTAACATAGGGTATAATCACCTTATGGTATCCTTTATACTATAACATATGGGTATATGTGTTCAATTCCATGTAGTGACTCAATTGGGTTATTGATGAGTGAACTATATTATGGACATTAAAAACAAGTAGTATATGACTTTATTCGTTTTTTATTCATATTTGGGCTTGATAGATAGAAGATAGGATATTGATAGTACTTGATATAGAACTCATTAATGGGATTATATAACCCCTATATGATGATATCCCTAGTCCCCTAGGGTGGGATTATTGTTCATTTTTCATTATTTTTTTTATTCATTTCACCTTGAGCGATGCAGTTGATTTTCAGGATTAATTATTTAGAAGATTTTACTTCTGAGTCATTATTGAATAATGTTGAGTTTTCATGATTCATGATAGGCACATAAGTATTTCACTTTGTTGTGCGATTATACATCATAAGTTGCTAAGAAAATCTAATTCCCTTACGACACTTAAATTATGTAAATAAATATCATTATGTTATTGTTCATATAACTTCCCTTAAATGTGATGATCTAAATTTTACTAAAATGTGGTTAATGGTTTTTTTAAACAATGTATATAATTTCCTCCAAAAATACATCATTTTGTATATTGACAGTGTAGTAATGAGAATGTCCATCTGGTTGTTATAATAAAGCCTCCAGTAGATCTGAATAATATAGAAAAGGCCAATTCATGCCGGATTATTATGATTTATATAGCCCATGCAGAGAGAACCTACACAAGTCATGCTAATGATTTCAGGACATACAAAATAGTTTCATCTATAACACCCACCAACCTTTATTGGGGAAAGTGGACCTCGGAAAATATAGTTCTTGGTATATCAGTTCAGACCATCTTTGAATATCTAGGGACTTCCTTCGAGAGGATACTAAATCATGAAGCATGCATTCTTTGAGGATCAATAATGCAATGTAGGGATATCCTGGTTATGAAAGATCATCATGTGGTAATGACCAAGATGGTATTCTATGATAGATTCGTTGATTATCTCATTCTATATTCCTTGATGGAAGATAGGGTTCATTGGTTCTTACACCTCTTGTATGGAGACGTATCTGTGATGGATTGTGTCACACATTTCACATAAGTTCTAAATTTTTCTTTAAATTTTATATAAGATGAGGTAACCAGTGTCTAGAGTTTTGAATATGCACTTATATATGATATTATGTATTCGGTTAATTTCATTCACTTGACTACATTCTTTGAGGTGGTAAACTAGACCCTTATCTCCAACCAAAACCTATTGGACTATTGTGGTGGATAGGATGTTTCATCCAAGAGAGATGGTCATGAATCATCCAACTATTAGAAGCTCCATTATGAGAATTTCCATCAACAAAGTAGTGGTCATAGTAACCATGGAGGTGCCTTGGTGCATTGTTTTTAGTGTGTTAATGTTGGAGGAATGTGGCCTTAATTTGATCAGCCTCTAGTAGAGTATCAATATTGTGGGAAATATGTCACTTTTAGAAATTATAAATGAACCCTTCATGAATGTTTCATAATGATGATTTTGGAAAGACACAAATATCAAAAAAGGGATTAGTCACGCCATAATAGACAAGTAGATAGGGATCAAAAATTTATACATGATGAGGTAGGGACATAGTACCCTATGGATGGGGTAACTTCCCTAGTAGAGTTGTTTATTCTAGATGGTATAGACTAAGAATCAGGGACATGGGGAAAGCCAACCTCATTTTGTATATTATGGTTCAATGAATTAGTATGCTGCACCTTCAACAATTCAAGGTATTCTTTTGGTGTCGTCAATATTAGATTATATTTTATTTGATTTAATATCTACCCATTATTTCATGGTTGTTAGATTCATTTATATATTATGCCTCGATATGGAGTACCTATCTAGGGTGATGACCATAGGTATACCACTAAGGAAGTCATCATAGTTCATTCATTTGTATAGGGAATTCACTATATAAGTTAGCATTTATTCGGTTCTTTAATATTTCTATGTGATTAAAATTTATACTACCAATCTAACCCTCATGATGGATTAGTTGGTAACAAATGGAACTCATACCAACTCTTTTCTCTGATGAATAAGCTTCACATCTTTGGATGATAGTAATCATGTTTATTTGTTAAAGTGAGATTTATAGGAAGGTTTTATAGGACCCGATCATCAATAATTGGGTTAAATTATGTCCCAAGTGTCCAAGATTGTATTTTTTGAATACATATAAAATAGGGATGTGTATCCTATAGTTTTCAATGAGTTTTGTGATTTTGTTTTAGATGATTTCTCAAAAATTCAATTTGACAGGGAGGAGGAGCTCACCATAGATCTTATGCCAAAGGTACATAAAAATTGTATTCCTAGTTATTGAATAGATCATGTGGAGATTCATTAACAAAAATTTTAATTATAATAAATAGAATCCAATAGAATTATCTTGTTGAGTACCTCTCTATTGGGTCCCCAATTCTATTCTCTATTAATATTGATGGTTCCATGAGACTATCCATTGATTATTGATGGTTAAATCATGTTATAATCAAACACCCATACCAAATTCCTTGTATAAATGATATGTTTGATTAAATTATGGTATCCCATGAATCTTCCATGTTTTACATAAGAACAGTATATCATTAATTAAGGGTAAGGACTTAAGATATATCGTGAAATACCTTCAAGATTATGTAAGGAATGTTTGAGTATTTGGTCATGTTGTTTGGAAGTATGAATAAACCTAGAGTGTTTATGGAAATTATGAACCAATATTTTCACCCATTTCTAGAAAAAATGTGGTTATTTTTCTCAATGATATCCTTGAGCACTCTACGTCAATGGAGGGGGAGCATGACATCAAGATGTTGGTTCGAAAACCATAATAGAAAATCGAATATATGATAAGTTATTGGTGTTTCACATATGTAGAGACTAAGTACACTTTTATGGGAATGTGATATCTATAGATGGAGGGTTATTGTACCCTGATAAAGTTAGTGTTTTTGTTTATTGAGAGTGACATGGGAATGTTTTTGAGGTTTTTATATTTCTAGATTTTGATAGATTCAACTGAAGGTTTATTTACGACTTCTCGTTATTTGAAGAATAGATAAAAAATATAACCAATAAAGGTTTATGTTTGGGTATTTTTATTCTTACAAGAATGTATTTCAGTAGTTGAATGGAATGTTGACCTCATAACTAATTTTGGTCATACTTAGGATTGGTAAGGATTATACCATGTATTGTGATTCATCTAGGGTCATGATGAAACTGGACTTAATTGAAGAGTGTGACATGGTTTCTTATGGATCAAAACACTTGAGGTCATATGATAAAAACTATCCATCAAATGACTTGGAGTTGGATGTTGTGGTTCATGTCCTAAAATATTGATGGAATAATCTATTTGGGTAGATTTTTATGTTAAATATGGACCATAAAAGCATGAAATACATTTTCTGACAATGTGATCTAAATATTCGGTAGTGTATATGGGTTGAGTACCCATATTATTTTTTTAGCAATAATATATATCTAGGAAAGGAAATGATAGTCTTGATACATAAAATAGTAAAACTCATACTCGGGTTGTCTGGATCCCACCAGTGAGTGGTAGATGATGAAACCTTTTATAAGTATGTTTTTGGATGTGCAGAAGTATCAAGTTTGAGTATCCATTACTTCTGTATCCATTAATTATTCTCTTATCAATGAGATAAATATGTGGTAATTATTGAATTCAGAATTATTTTACCGAAAATAAATCATATATAGTGGGGAGTCACTACCGGAATTACATTATATGATAATGATATTCTTCATGGTCATGGTCATGTATTGGTTACCATGGGTATTCATGGAGAGTTGATAAATAATTTTCATGATTTTAAGTCGGTAGTGCCCCCAGTTTAAGGAAAAATGCATCTTGACATTCATAGGCAGTACGGGTGGTTAGGGATATAAAAATGATGTAAGATATTATCCTTTTATAGATATGCCTCTTTTATTTTTTTAGTTCAACCTCCTTGACTTTTGTTCTTTTTCATTTAAACCTTCTTTTTCAAGCCTTTTACAATGTTGGGTTAGTGTTGTAGACATATAGGGAGAAGGAAAGGGAGGATAAACATAGAAAAAGTATGATTTCATGCTGTGAATTCTAAATTGAGGACATGAATTTCCTTATTTGACTCCATGAAATGCATATTACGTGCGGAGGACTCTTGAAGAATTTGAAAAATTGAAATCTCTCATCGTGAGAAGGGTTTAGGATTAAAAAATAGATGTTCTAGGTTTTTAATCAGAGGTTATGGATTTCTCAGAATATGTGGAGAAACAATGCACTCCCATCATGAATCCCCTATTCATATCGTGAATGCATTTCTCCTTTTTCTCCTTTTAATGACTAGTTCAGTTATTTCTGGTATCATGCACCCTTTTCTCTCTTGATTGAATCCCTCCCAAAGGTGTCCTCTAGGAATTCTCTTCAAATCAAAAGTAAGACTCATTTTCATATCAAGGTTATAAACTTGGTGACTATAGGTAAGACTTATGGTTCATCTTCTCCCAATCAATCCATTAGTTTTTCTTAGGTTACCCTAATTTGGGGTGACCAAACTACACCTAAATATAATTACTTGTGTTGAATGAGTTCATGGTCTTCACAAAAGAAAATGAAGAATTATCCATAAAAATCCATGGAAATTGAGGAATTTTTACATCCACTCTTATTTTGAGGTGGGTGGTCTAGAACAACTCCCTAACATATATTTGTTTCCTTGTATGTTCGATACATGTGATCGTGTTGGTACATAGTCTGAATGAAATAACTAAATCGATAACCCACTATTTTGATGAAATTTATATTCACAAACTTCTCATATATCATGTTGGGTCCATTTGCGTTAATAATGTGACTTGAAACTACCATCGAGGTGTGCTAACCTTTGACCATTGTTTGAGACTTGATTAGGTTAAACCTAGATTCCTATAAAAAATAGTAATTTATTGTGAATATGATTAATATTGTGAATTGGAAAACATGTGAATTTTGGTGATTGCTTTGATAAATATTCACATGGATTGAAATTGAAAAACTAGAATGTAATTAGCTTAATATTTTAAAATGATGAATTATGGATATTTTACTATTTTAATGGCCTATGGGAAAATTTAATAAATGAAATATAACTATTACAATTTTCATGAAAATTGGTAAATTAGAAAAAATGGTTTGTTAATTTGGTAATTGGTATAAATGACCAATTTTACTTGTGATAACTTGAGAAAATTTAGATCATGTCTAGCCTGATATATTCCATCAATGATTCTTCCTTGGTAGGAAAATCCACCTATTGACATAGATATGCATTTAACATAGTTGAACCATAGTATTACTAGTATATTTCATGAGTGATTGATTCATTATCACATGACATGTTATACTAGTTATTATTACTAGGCAATAGAATCCACTATTTGATGTTAACTTCCCCTTTGTTTGGAAGTGCTCCATGGGAAGATATATGCGACACCAACATGTTTAATTCACATGTAGCCTATTATTAGGTGATTACTTTCCCACATGGATTATTCTTGTACCCTTGTAAGACATATGTGACTCTAGAATTTGTAATTGATATGGATTCCAGAGTTTCTTGGTTACTTGTACATTGATAGAAGATTCGCCCTAGGTAAGAGAATATTTCATGGTATGGGTGATCTGTCTTGATAAAAGAGGATACACGACTAGATAGAGATATCACACATAGTGTGGATGTATATTTGTCTAACTGAGGTTATCAACCATGATCCTGAGGGTCAGTAGGTTTATTTCATGATATGTATTAAGTTATAAATTAACACCCCAATTTATTGTTCTATAATGTGAACTACATATTCAGACTAGATTTTTTTGACACAGTGGGTTTCAGTTTACTGAGTTATACTCAAAACCTATTACGACCACCATTTGGTACCTAGATAGATTTTCTGGATGTATATTTGGAAAAGGGAAAGGGAGTCCTCCTTGATTGAATAATTATTTAATTGATTAATGTTTGGATATGAGGATAATATGAGGCTCAGGACCATAGTTATTGGATTCTTATTTTGATTTTTTTATTCTTTTACTTGTATAATTTTTAGTATGTCAATCAATAACATTTTTCCCGTCATTAAATTATCTTCATTACTTGTATTGTTTGGTATCCCTTTTGTTCCACTACGTTTTATGTGTAACTATTTATATTTTTTTGTTATTTTTTATTTGTAAAGAATGGTATAGTCTTTCCACTATATTCCATACATCCATATTACTATTTGGGAGCCACTAACATATAGGTAGGGGAAACTAAGTCCATGTAACTATCTGTCTCGGTCATGTGATGAAGAATCGGGTCAGGGTCAATAGAAAGTGGTATCAAAGGACAAGTTTCTTCTCTATTAAATTAATATCTGGGAATGTAGATAGGAGACTCAGATTTTTTTGGGGCTTGGTAATGATATTGTGCATTTAAGTACATAACCCATTTGTGGGGGTGGGGGAACCTAATTACCCAGGGGAGGTATTTTTCTTCATGTTCTTCAGATTTTACAACATCAATATTCTTACACCTAGGGTGATTCACTTGTTGTGTGATGTAACTATTTATTGAGATTTTTCTCATGATGATGGTAAGGCTGGGGTTGGTATTCATGAGTCGTGATAGGAACCTAGGGATATATGTTGACATCCATTGTTAATTTTAGAGACATATTTATAAAATGTGTAATATATATATATATATATATATTAATATATATATATATCCTGGTTTAGATTGTAAAATGTAATTATATGTTTAGTTTGATAAAATGAGGTGAAAGAAACTATTGTGCTATCTAAATTCACTTGTTAATCCATATTTAGAATATCATTGGGCCATTGGTTCTATTTTACTATTCTCACCATTTGATTTTGATCCTGTATAGTATCTTATGTTATATGAAGTGTGGATTTGAGTTTCTCGAGAATGGTAATCAGAATACTCCTAATGAAGCTAAGAGATAACTTCCAATGGTTCTAGATAACTATATGGGTGATTAGATTTATGATAGCTTTATCTCAGTTATGATATCCATTGATAGGGATACTTCTCAAAACATGTTATCAATTTTTGATCTAACCAGATAATTTTAGCTATGGAATCCACCCAGATTCACTGGGGTTGTATGCCCCTAAGCTGTTAAGTTCTAGATCAAATAAATCTATAATTTTTTTAATAACAATGATAAATCCATATATATGAGGGTTAATATTGTTTATTATTTTTTATGAGGACCCTATAAGCACTTGTAGGATACTGATGAGTAATCTGGTCAGAAATAGGAGCTAACCTAGAAGCAAATTGAGGTGAAGTTTCTGAACCACTTCTATCTAGAGACGTTGTGGTACGAGAGGGACCATGGGTTCGTCCACATGACTTGGGAGGATGCATCAATTATGGACTTTTTTGGATACTTCACATACTTGATGTGTTTTTCTCATTCCTTAGTAGTTGATGAGATCACAAGGAAAATCATTTCTGGGGTGGGATTTATTTTAATATTAAATCATAGGTTAAAAAGTTTAGCCAAAAAAACATTGTAGATGTGATGAATAAGTCTATCATAAAGGAATGGAACCTGATAGAGGCTCTACGTGATATCTAAGAAGTATCACTAGGTTAATTAAAGAGTTATTATTATAGTGTAATGAAGAACCACTACGATAGTTGCAACCAGGTAGTAGTGGGAAGATCAGCTAAGGATATGGGAAGCCATCTCAAAACCATAGCCTTTTGTAATTATTTTGGGGTGTAATTTTTATCCAAAAGCACCCACATTGTCCTTACCCCACTATGTAATGTCATTATTATAGAAAAATAGTTTCTCTCCATATGTTTTCTAGGAACCTACAACATCATAGCAGTGGTATGGGATCAGAAAAGGTTCGGTAGTCTAGGAAGGACTCAACTTCCCCTTATCAAACTAGTAGTATGAGTTAAACCAGTCATTCAAGTTATGGTATAGGATGTGGTACCTTGGTTTATGAGTGGTGGTATTGGTTAAAAGGTACGACACAATGGATTTATACTAGATCCAAGGATTGTGGGGAGAGTTAGATGCACAATATACAATCTACTCCAACCGGTCCTGATGTGGGAACTTCTAGTGTTAGTGTTATGATTTTTTTATCATCTACCCTCACCTATGATTTTTTTTATATAGGAAGATCACATTAATTTTTATCTACTCAATTTTTCAATATTTTTACATTGAATATGGATATATTTGATGGGTTTATGGCCATAAACACACCATCAGGAGTGATATCAAAGGGTATCAAACACTATAAGAAATGTTCTCTTCAAATTAGTGGAAACTGTTTCCTTCAGTTTTTTTTCTAGAAATTATAGAATTTAATTTGATTATGGGAAAGTATAGGATTGTTATATACAAGTATCATATCAACAATATCATAGTAGAGTTATATTTCTATCTCTATTATGATGAATCTTCTTTCACATGGGTGAGTGGGATTTATAGGGTGTCCATGCAGATCCAAATCAGTGAAAACTGGATTCTCACACAACTTAAATAGTAGTCCTTATTCTAGATAGTGGTGTAATATAGTATGATAATATTACTCTATTGGTAGATTTTTTTAAGAAATATTTCCTAAAATTTTCTCCAGCATACCACTCATGTTAGAGAGTGAGTTCATGATCTAGTTGGTATTAGAAGTTGAGCTAGTTACTACTATACATTATAGGATGTCACTAGTGGAGATAAATTATTTGAATTTTTAGTTGGAATATATGGAAGATAAATGGATTCACACATATGAGTATTTCACCATGGGGTTCTCCTATTTTATTTTTCAAAAAGGTTGACAAAACAATATGCTTATGTGCCGATTATCGGAGATGGAACAAGACGCTAGTAAAGAACTGGTATCCCCTTCTATGTATCGATAATATCTTCAATTAGAAAAGTGGTTTGTAAATTTTATACTAGAATTAATTGAGTTTAGGGTACCATCAGTTGATTTTGAGACCATTTTACATAATCTAGACTGCATTTAGGTTTAGGTATAGCTTGTATGAGTTCATGGTGAGGTTATTCAGTCTGAAAAACAAGTTGGATTGTTTATCAACCTGATGAATTGGATATTTTATTCATCCCAATATCAGTTTTTTGTGGTTTTTGTTGATGAAATTTTATTTTAATACCAATATGTAGTTGATCATGTCCAACATCTTCATATCATATTTAGTAAACTGAAAGAGCATCTGATTTATTCCAATATATCTGAATATAACGTATGGATGGATAAAGTTCACTTCCTAGGTCATGTTATCCTAGAGGAGAGAGTGTTAGTGGACATAAAGAAGGTTATATCCATGTTTTATTAGGATAATCACAAGAATCATTGATAATCTAAGCTTTCTTGGTCCAACGGGCTATTAGTGTCATTTTATCCATGAATTATCCCATCTTATAGCACTGATGATTTGGATAGTCAAGAAAGGGGTAATTTTTATTGTATAGATTCTTATGAGAGGTTTCTCTTGGTGCCGAAGATTAGGCTAACCCTAGAAACATTCCTTGCCTTGCCTATGTTGGGTAAGGAATATTACATGTATTATAATACATCTGGATTCAGAGTTGGATAATTTTTGATGCAGGAGGATAAAGTGGTTTCTTATAGCTCAAGACAGCTGAGGCCACAAGAGAGAAATTACCCTACTCATGATTAGGAGGTAGTTTTGGTGTTAAAATACTTGAAATTATTGATGAAATATATATTGGGTGGGGAGTTCCTGGTCTTCATATTCCACAATAGCCTCAAGTACATCATTTCTTAGAGAGACCTAAAACTTCAGAAGATGGGTCATGTATCTGTATACATTCAAGTTCAAGATGGATTACACCCTAATCAACTGAAATTTTATTATTGATTCCTTGAGATGTAATAAAAAAAAGAAATACATGAGTCTTAATATGAGTGGTAGTTGATATAACTCTTTATAGACATGTATCTAGTTGTTTATAAGTCTCAATAATTAGTAACTCTGACTTCGACATATTTTATATCTATTCTCTAATACTAGATGACAAGTGAATGGTTGTCTAATTCATAGGGATTATCTCTAAAAGACATATAAATTTTGGGAAGACACCATGAATATGGTATCTTAGTATCATTGATTTTATTCATGTCCATGGTCTTGTATGATTTCCTAAGGTCTTATTCAAGGAGATGATGAAAGTGTTTCATGTGTATAAATGAGTGGTACATCCAAGTCTGAAAAATATTTTTATTTTTCTCTATAGGAAGTTACAAGTGTCTAGGAATAAAGGAGGATATAAAGGGATTTGATGGGATATATTTCTATTATTAATAGGTCAGGGCTGATCATCAGAGGTCTATTAGTATGTTACAACCCCTTCCCATCTTGGAACAGAAGTTTGATGATGTATCAATGAATTTCATTATAAGATTATATAGGAAACCATACATGATTGATTTACTGTGGATGATTGTGTATAAACTGATTAATGGTTCCCACTTTCTACCAATAATTCAAACCTTCTCCATTAGTGATCTATGTGATCTTTACATATGGGTGATATTTTGAATACATGATGTTTTGAGGAGTGTCATTTCTGATAAAAACCCTCCTTTGACACCACAGTTTTGGACAGGCCTTTAGAAGTATTGGGGATCATAGGTCCTTCTAAGTAAATCATATCATCCTAAAAAAATTAAAATCCAATCTGAACATATAATATATTTTAGAATTTTTTGGTTTTTGGGAGAAGCATCAGGAACTCATGGATTCACATATAATAACAGTTTCCATGCATTGATCCAAATGACACTTTTTGAATATATTTTATAAGGTCATGTTTTTATCCTCTTCATTGGATAGAGGCATGTGAATTAGTGCTCATTGGACCTAGTCTCATGTAGAATACATATATATAGGATTAGTTGATCAGGAAGCAATTTGTGATAGTGCAAAGTTAGCAGTATTCATACTGTGACCATCAGAGATGACCTATGGTGTTTTAGATTGGCCATTCTCTATTTCTTCTCATATCACCTTGGGTTGGTCAATGGTATATCTTAAAAAAAGGGATAAAGTTTCCATCCTTTTCATGTCATTAACGATAGTTGAATGTTATGGTCAATTGGGTTATTTTTTACCCCTTACATAGAGCTTTAGAGACATACATGATGTGTTTCACATATCAAAGCTTCAGAAAAATCATCATAGGCCTTCTCACATGATATAAGTTGATAACATTGATCAACATACTGATATTTCATTTGAGGATAATTTGATATGTATCATGGATCATAATGATTGGAATATCTAGGGGAAGATACACCGTCAAATGTGAGTGGAATGGCATCATGTGCAAGTAAAAGAAGAGACCTAGAAGAGGAAATTTAATATGTTAACAGAGTGGTTATCCTTTTTCTCTCATACAAAAAAATACTATTTAGGGAATATATCAAGCATAATCTATTATATGGTGTTAATTTTATAATATCTAATTCATTTATAGGTATGTGCCTTCTATTTTTTGGTTATACCTATTTGAGTTTAGTTATTTTTCATTCAATCCTTTGTTTTATAGACTTATATCCTATAAGGTTAGTGTAGTGGAGGTGAAAGGAGAATGAAATTAGAGATGGAGTCTAGAAATAGGTTAAATTATTACTATTAATTGAAAATTATAATGTGAATTTACTAGATAGAACCTGTGAACTGTGCCTACAGGGTGAATGACTCTGAAATACCCAATAAATCGAAATCTCATGTTTTTAGAGTGTTTCGTAATGTGAAATTGGTTTTCTAGGATTTTAAACAAATGAAATGGATTTTTTACCATATGTGGGAAACTAAGGGACTCACAATGTGAATCTATTTTCCCCATGTTTAAGGTTTTATTCTCAGTGGAACATTTTAACTTCATTGTTTTCATTATTGATGTCACAAAACCTTCTATCACTCACAATTTCATCCCTTCCAAAAGAGCCTCTAAGAATCCTCTTCAAACAAGAATCCAGACTCTTTTTTATCATGTTTTTTGTTCATAGATACTAAATAATTATTGTCCTTTATTAAAGGTAAGTAATAATGATCCCATCAACACATTTTACATCTGTTTCTTTCTTAGTGTGGGAAATATTGTGATCATGCTAGAACACTATGAATTTTGACTAAATAAATTAGTAACCTTAAATTTTGATGAAATTAATATATATAGACTACCCATGTATCTTTTTGGGTATGTTGTCATTGAGTCTGGGACTTGAGGCCAACCACGATGTGTTCCAACCTCTGACCTTTGATTGAGACTTGATTAGGTTGATCTTAAAGCCCTATAGTGAAATGATATTTTTTATGCATTGGATTAATATTTTTAATTATCATAACGTTTTTTAATGGTTATTACTTTGAAAAAGAATCATATGGATAAAAATTAGGAAAATGGTATGTAATTGTTTTAGCATGGTAAAATAATGAATTATAGTTATTTTATCATGTGAAAGGCCCATGAGAGAAGTTGATAAATGATTTATAATTGTTAAAATTATCCTAATAATTGGTAACATTTTAATAAATCGTTTTTGAATTTTTTAATTACTATAATTGGCCAATAAAAATTATGATATCACGATAACATGTTGAGTTTTGGATACTTGATATATTCTATTTGGGATTCATCCTATGTAGTAGAATCCACTAGTTGAAAAAGATATGCATTTGAACTACTTGTACTTCATGATTTTTGACATATTTGATGAGGTATTAATTCACTAAATCATGAGACATGGTACCTTTGATTCATCATAGGTAGGTGAATCCACTGTTTTATGTTGACATTCCCCTTCGATTGGAAGTGCCTCATGGGAAGATGTAAGAGACTCCAGCTTTGGAAATTCACAATGATCTTAGTATGAGATGGTTGCATTCACCATTAGAATGGTCTTATTACCTAGGAAGATGTAATATAATCATTCATGGTAAATTCACATTCACCCTAGTGTTTCTTGATTACTTGAGGCATTATATAGGTCGTTTACCCTAGATAAGATAATTTTACATAGTATGGGTGATCCATCAAAATATAGGTGGATCCACCGCAAGATAGAGATATCCTCATGGTACCAAAGCAGGTTTCACTGACCCTAGGCGTCATCTTGGATCTCAAGGTATGATGGGTTTATTTCATGTTACATATTAATTTATTAATTAATTCCCATATTTTTTATACTATTTCATGCATAATAAATTCAAACATCACAATTTAGACACCACGAGTTTCCACCAACTGAGTTGTGATCACACCATATTTAGGTTGTTGTTTTGTACATAAGAAGGATTTATGGCTATAAGTGTAGACTAGGGAAATGGAACCTGCATTGATTGATTGCCTGCTGGATGGGTCAAATCTTGAATATGGCACCGATATAAGGTTTAGTACCGGGGTTTTTTGGAGTCTTTTATTAATTCTATTTAGTCTTTTTATTTTCATGAATGTTAATGTATATTTTTTTTACATTTTCCTATCATTACATTGTATTTATTACTTGGATTTTATTATTTCCATTTTATTCCACTTGGTTGAATGCTTGATTATTTATATTATTTCCTCTATTATTGTAACTTTGTACAATAGGGTATGGTAACACCCCGATATTTTGTAAAATTTTCTTCAAAAACATTAAATATTTTCTATATTTTTTATTACATGAAATATTTATTTTATCTTGTGTTACATGAAACAATTATTTTGTATTTTGTTACACACAAAACTGAGTGTTGCTTACATTACATATAACAACGATAGCATGCATGACATGTGATTTAAACCATCAGCAAGCCATGAAATTGTATTATTTTAAATATGAACATTATAGAATATATAGTAAATAGGAGGATATGAATAGTATAAACTAATTTAATAAATATAAATACAAATTTACCACCCATTGTAAATTTTTAGTAAGTAATCAATCAATCTTCAGTGAACTAACTATATTCTTCAAAAATATGTTTTCTTCAAAAAAATATTTATATGAAAAAATATTATAAGTAATTTATATATATTTTAGAACATTTATTGGATAAAATGAATTTATTTTCTGAATCATGATATCAAAATTAACTTAAGAATAAATTTTGGGATTTTTCATCAAATATTGATTGTTTAGTGAATATTTAAATTTACAAATTCATGTAAAACTATAATTTTTTTTGAATAAATTAAGTAATTTAAATTCCCAATTATGTTTTAAAGTATAATAGGTATTTTATTTATTAGTATTTAATTAGCATAATTACTTTTTAATCAACTTTATACTGGTTTTTTGAGTAATTTTATTTTTGGCGATTAAAAGAGGGTTTTTCTGAAAACTGTTTTAAAGTACATAATCATTATCCATTTAAATTAGTTAAAATAATACCTAATGAGGAATTTTATAAATTAAATACTTTAGAAAATTACAATTTATATTCATTCAATTATTGTTATTTGATGTATAGTTAATATAAATCATTTCTTGCTCGAAAGAAAATACACTTCTTGAAAACTAACATTATCCTTGCTACTATGGGTTTTATTTTAAATTTATTTTCATTAAATTTAATAAAATTAAATTGAAAAAATAGTTTTAATTTTTTAATTATTAATTTAAAATTATATTATTGTGATTTTTATACAATTTTCTGAAAAGATTAATTTTTTGATGAATAGTGAGAAATACTGAATTTTAATTGAAAACTACCCTTTCATTTTATTTATTTATATAGTTAAATTATATTTTAAAAATATTTTAATGTAATATTAACTCAATAATAAATAATATAGAAAAATAGATTTCATTTAAATTAACTTTATATTCAATTAAGATATAAAAATTTTGTAAACTTTTGAACATTTTCTTTTAAAACCCCGCTTTCTCATTGAATCTGCAGGTTTAATTTAAAATTAACATTTTCAAATTATATGGATATAATTTGGGAAATTGGATTCAATATTTGGAATAAAGATAAATTATATTATATAATAAGTTAAAATTAAATTTTTACCGAATAAATAGTCAATGTAGTAAAAATTAATTATTGTTGTTAAAGTGAAAATGGATTTATCGGGGGGTTAAACTAAAATGATAAGGGTAAAAATTAACTATAAACGTTTCTAAAAACTATTTTATGCTCATATTTATATCATTACACCTATAAGTCTTGATAATTTCAAATTTTGGACCCTTTTTACAGATGAAAAACAAGATATCACTCAATTTTCTTCAAAAATAACAAGTGTGTCCTCTCCCGTACTTATAAAAGGCCACCCCATATATTATATTATTTAAAACATCACACCATTTAGTATAAGAAAATTACAAAAAAAATCACTTCCAAACTTCCCTAATATCTTACTAAAAGTGTTATTTTTTATATAAATCCATCCTAGGATGGCTTTTTCTGAAAACCTAAGGAAGATACACAAAGATGTGGTAATGTCCATCAACGACCATTTTTGTTTTATTTATTCTTTTGCACCATTAAATTCTTTTTATACCCTGATTATATAATAACCCTATAACACCCTGAAATTTTATGAGATATATTCTTTTTAATTTTATTGATGTATTGTGTTTTACACTACACCAAGACTAGGTTGCGCTATATGAAATACCATATTAGCTTGCAATATATGCAACACTATTCTTGGCTTGTGTTGCACAAAATTCCAAGTTATTTTGATAGAATTAGTTTCACATAACACTGAGTATATAATTTTTTCAATATATAAATAAACTATTTTTTTATTATGTTTCACTACCCGCAATACTGACTTGGCTTGCGTTACACGCAAGAGCGGCCCTCCTCGATAGCTTGCATTGTACGCCATATCGAGTTTAACTTAACAACAATATATTATTATAACATTGTTATAAACTAGACTTTATTAATAGTATTATCAACATTTTAAATTTTATATAACATTATAATTCATTTTACACATGATATGAGAATAAAGAAAATCGGATAAAAGAAGTATTTTTCAAAAAAATGTAGTTTTTCTGCATTTTGATGGTGCACCCATTTTAAATATAATTTTTTACATGTTTATGAATTAAATTTGACACAATAAACTTATTATTTTTAATTAGGATATAAAAATTTATGTGGGATAAATTTTTTATTTTATTTCGATAACTTTCGTATTTTGATGAATAATAAAAATACGGTAAATTTTACGTAAAAACAACACTTTTCATCAAGATAATTTATATGGTTAAATTTTAATATTTAATGTTTTTAAATTATAAATATAATATATTTTTTCCCTCTAATATAATTTAAGTCATTATAATTAATTTCACAATGAATTCATAAGTAAAAACAATTCAATCTTTTGCAATGTTTTAACTTTTAAAACCTATTTTCTCAACAACAGGATTAATTTTAAATTAATTACTGCAACTTATATGTCTTGAATATGGAGAAATGGATTCAATATTTGAAATCATTTGTTCTAAATTATTTTAATAGTCTATTTTTAGTGTTTGGGCACTATGAATAGTAACTACAGTAAATTTTATTTACCATAGTTAAAGGTAAATCGGGTAATTAATGGTAAAAATAATACTATAAAATTACCCTAACACTTGACTTAATATAATTGGATGATTATATTTCTCCCTAAAATATACTGGGGTAAAAATGGTATCTATTGTAGCCCACTTGGGTGAGATTAAGACGTTTAATTTATTTTATTTAAAGAAAAGTGGAATATGTCTCACTCAAACTTTAATAATAAAATTATTTTTAATATAATGTTATAAAAAATATAAATTTGATTATAAATAATCATTTGAAATCTAAAATGTTTTTATTTATCATGGTAATTTATTTTTAATTTTGGATAAATATATAATTACATTAATATCTTATACATTAAGAATGGAGAAATTATTTATTTAGTGAAAAATCAACAATATAGTTTTTATTAAAATAATAAAACCCATAAAAGGTCCAAACACATGACTAAAACTTATTGTTAGAGTATATATAAACCATAAAGATCCAAGGGATGACTTGTTGAACATTTGGAGCCTTATAAAAGTGATTATGTCACTTATTATAGTTTATTTTAAATGATGTCACAATTGTCACCTTCATAATTTAATAAAGATAACATTTTAAAGGTTGGGTTTTTTAAGATAAATTCTACTAAAATTATTCTAATAAAATATATATAATTTATCATCATAATTTTATTCTATTTTTTATTTTTCAGCAACAAATAATTATATTAAATAATTATAAAAAACTTGTAGTAATTATATTATTAAGAGAAATATCAAATAAATGGTTTTAAAAATATTAAAATAAATATTATATGAGCTAATTAGTGTTATCCACGAATTTTATATATTAATATGACATGTTAGGAATATATTAAATATTTTTTTTCGAATATATCTTCTATCTGTATTTTACTTAAATTCAAATAAATGAATAGTGTCAAAATTGACAATATTGATATTTTAAAAAAACATATTCTTAAATTGTTTAAAAATATCAAAAAATATTTATAATGTACAAATTGAAAATTATATTGTCTAACATTTTATAAGGTATCCAATTAATTAAAATTCACAACACATAAGTAAGTATTTATAACCTTTTAAAATATAGAATATTATTACCACAAATAAAATTAAATATATTAAATAAGGATAAATCAAAATTATAAGGTTAAAAATAATATAAAAACATGTCTAAATTTTATTTTTTGATTTGATTACAACCCTAGATCATATCATATTCAAATTTGAGTCATTCTTGAGTTTTTTAAGTGGGGTTTTATTTTATTATAAATTAATATATTTGAGGTTTCCTAAAGTGCCCATCTCCTCTCCTATAAAAGGGAACCTCCTCCCTCTCCACTTCACACCATTTTGTGCCTTAAAACTCTACCAAACCCTGACCATTTTCTTTTTCCACTTTTCTAGAAACATAATAGAGGTACTTGTCTTTTTCAAAGACCAACTTTAGTGCCCTAAGTGGATGTTTAGAAGAGGCACGTCGAAGAAAAGGTAATATCCTTTACCGATTCTTTCAAACTTCATTCTTCTTATAATTCCTATATATGAGTTTTTTCATTATTAAGTAATAAATCCATTACCACTTTTATACATATATATTATTATTAATAAAACAAATTGAATTCCGTCTTCTATCAATCCTATGAAAAATGAAATCATCACGCGTGCGTACGTACAGAATACCGTCTCCATGTCGTGGTGTAATCTGTTTTTCATCACCAACATAGTTGTATGGGAATAATGATGGAAGAAATAACTTTATATGATTATTTAAAAGTGATATTTATTCTTAAATATTATACACTATAAACGTCAATACAATTCCATAATCATGGGAATGATATCGTCGCTCGTGTGTACGTGCGCCCTACCGTCTCCACGATGTGATGTGATTCGTTCTAAATGATCTTTATTGAACAATGATTACAAAAATAAATTTAATGAATGAATATGATATATATAATACTAATACCATTTTTTAAATGATATAACTATAACCTAAAAATAGGAATAATAACTTATTCAACAAAACATGCATAAGAACATATAGCTGTTAACACCCGAATAACAAGTAACAATGAAATGTTACTAATAAAAAGATAAGAATATGACCATATACAATATCATAACAATGACTATGATTATGGAATAAGTATATGAAATTATTTAAATCATTATACAGGAGGTTTGGATACATACAAAGCATATCGGACCTAAGGTAAGGGATAATTATTCCAATCTCTTTCTTATCCGAGATTGTTTATTCATAAGTATTTACTGGGGATTATATTTATCATCCATGTCCATGTTTTATAAATATGTTTCCATAAAGTGTTTAATATTCTTCCATTATGTATAAGGTAATGTATACCCCTTTTTGACTTTTACTATGTGTTATGTAAGGAATCATTCTTTTGATTACTATACGAGGTACTTTTTGACTTTTCCAGTAAAAGTATGAGAAGAATGTTTTTTTACTTATACAGTATTAATGGATTTTTATAGTTTAATAAAACTTTATTTCCATGAAAATAAATCTACAAGATTTCATGATTATTTTTAACAAAAAAATTCATTTAAAATTTCACTGAATTTTGAGAAAATAAAATGATTTTGAAGAAGAAAGGATATTTTCCTCAAGAATTCATTTCTAGTGTTTTATCAAAACTATTTTCCATCTAAGATGACATTATTTAATATGGTTATGTTTCAAGTATAATTTCCATATTATTTACATAATTTGGTTTTGTTTATGATGAAATTATATCCATTGTTTTATTTTTATTATGTTATGATGGGATGATATTTATGAAACCCATTTTATTCGCGGGGTTATGATGAATGATTTATGTTGATTTTGTGGCACATGTATTAATGAATTAGTTATGAGATGGGTGGGACCTATATCTCCCTCTAATTAATTAGGTAATGATTTATATCTCATGAGATATACAAGGTTGGAATAGAAAGTAAATCTGGTTTAGTAATACAGGGCTGGAACGACAATTAAACCTGGTTTAGTAGTGGACTCTGTCCACTATGTTGGTCTTGGAAGAAATACCTTGGCTACTGTGGAAATAATAATATGTGATTATTAGTTTTCCACAATTACATGTTTTATTCCCATGCTATTTTATCATGATTTGTGGTCCTTTATGATCCATTCCTTATGTACTTCCATGATTTATGTCATTGCTCAATATTTTGATGTTTAAAATTTATGTTCATGTTTTTAAGTTTAAATATATATGGTTTGTTTTATGTTCTCCATGTTTACCCTTACTGATAATTTGAACTCACCCTTTCTATGTTTTATTTTACCCAGTATATAAAGAAAGGTTTTAGATACGAAAACAAAAGGGGATGATCTTTATGGGAGATTTTGAAGATCTTTCACCATGATTAGAAGATTATGTTCTGAGTTTCCAGAGACACTAAACAAATATGGTCATTAGGCGTCTGTTTTTTTATGTATTAAGTATTCCGAAAAAGTAATGTATTGTCCATGTATGTCAATCCTGGGTCTCTATAGTCAGTATCAGAGTGATGGTTTATTCAACCTTTGGAAACTAGGATGTAAACATTTTAGTGAGATCCCTAGAGATATTTTTAAGTATATGTATGGGGATATAACTAAGGTTAAATATAATTATATGTTTCAATCTCAGAATTATGATAACAATCGTGAATAAACTTTGATTAAACCTAATATATTATAGATTGAAATTACTCCACCTTGATTATGTTGCTTTCCCAGTATGATTTTTTCATCTGACACTATTCTATTGGGTTTTAGATAATGGCTACAACCTGAAGGAACTGTGTTAATGATCAATGAACTGGGAAATGCAATGATTGTCCTCCATAATAAACAAATGTTAAGGGAGATGGATTGAAAAATCTTATTGTTATACTTATACAAGATATCAATCATTTTGGACTTCCAAATGATCATATAAGGGAACAATATTCTATTGAGTCTTTCATGAGGCAACATCCACCTTCTTTTAGTGGGTCTTCAGATCCACTTGTTGCTGAACAATGGATAAGTACCATTGAAAGAATATTTTTCATACTTTGTTGTTTAGAACATGAAAAAGTCAATTTGGTTGTTTATTGTATAGAAGGTGAATCAGACCAGTGGTGGACTCTAGTTAAGATTACAAGTCCCCAAGATAAAATTTAATCCATGGAATGGGATGAGTTCAAGAAATTATTTTTCAATAAGTACTTCCCTCATATTCTACGAACAAATATGGAAATGGAGTTCCTTGAGCTTAAGAAAAATGACGATGAATATGTTGGTACATATGAGGAAAATGTTACAAGACTTTCAAGGTATGCTTCGGGCTTTATCATCCAACCTGAAAGTAAAGTTGATCAATTTTTCAGTGGCTTAAAACCAAGTCTTATAAATGAATTATCTATAAGAGACTTTAGTAGATATGAAGAGATTGTGCATTATGCTATCAAGGTAGAACTGTAAGTTAGTGTTACATATCCATCTCATGGTTTTGACAAGAAACGAAATATGGAGTTTAAGGAAAAATCTAAAAACAATGGGGAAAATAAGACGAATGTTTAGTTATACTCAAAGAGTGGAAATAAGCATGGAGGATATTGTCTTAAAGAGACTAGAAAATGTTTTTATGTGTGGAAAAGAAGATCATTGAGAAGATGAGTGCCAAATTAATGGGAAAAGGGTAGCTAATGATATAAATAGGGAAAGAACTATATAGAACACACCACCAACACTTCAATGCTAAAAGTGCTAGGAAATGGGGAATTATGCTAACCAATGCCCTAATCCATGGGTTAATTATGATCGACATCAACGACCTCTTAAGGAAAAGCACAAAGGTATGTCACGTGTGATCACTTTTGGAAATTTTTAGTATGACAAAGAAGTGGTGGAATGATTAAGTGTTTATGTAATGGGATTCCAAAATAGTGTTGTGGAATTTCATTTATAGTATTGTGGTATATTGGAATATCTATGTATTGGTTTATTGTGGTTTTAAATAATTATATAGTAACGGTAACCATCAAAAGTGTTAGAAATATTTTGGGAAGGAAAATTATATATGCATAATTAAGGGATAAGGAGAAAATAATATGTTTGATAGTATTAACGAGCTCATGATTGATATATGGACAAAGTGATATCATGGTTTGAGTATATAAATTTTTTGGGATTTTGGTATGTCAAAAGAGTTAACTTTTGATAGCATTCATGTTTTCACTAAGGTTCTATGGTAATTCATGTTTCAAGAGAATACATGATTAAGGTATTCACATGTTTGGAATGTGACAATAAAGAAATACCTTATGAGATATGTGAGGAAAATGTTAAGTATATTTAGTTTAACTTCTTCTAAATTTTTATATTTTTTGTTTTTGGAAGGATTGTAATGTTATTCATTTATGGATTGTATAAGTTATTTTACATTTTAAGATTAATTTATTATCTCACTATAGTTGGACTTATACTTATTTGATAACTTGTTCTAAAATTTTTGTTTAGATAGATGGAATGACCTATCATTCTATCGTATGATCTTCTAAAATATCAAGAATGACAAATTCAACTGTATTTCTTTAAGAGATGATGTGGAAATTGTTCAAAGCGCGAACAATGGTGAGATTGTACCAAAATCAAGTAATTATTTATTCTAATTAAAAAATTATTCAACATTATGGAAATGATCTTTAAAACCAAAAATGTTACCCTAGTACCCTCTTATCTGATGAATCATATGCTTCCTTAAATCATCATAGATTTATGTATTTCTGGTAGTTAATGTTCTCCAAACCTTATTATCTATCACTATCTATCCAAACATGATGGTTATATTTTTCTTCCATATCCATGTTTTCACATATGTTCTCATATGTGGAAACCCAGTGATGATTTACTTTGGGTAACTATTATATTTATAACATTATTTTTAAAATTAAGTTGTAGTATTCATTTTTACGTTGTGGGATTCCGTGAAAGAAACTTTCATATATAAAACCATTTATAACTCGGAAGAATTTCAAGGGAGAAATTAATTTTAAGGGGGTTAGAATGTAACACCCCAAAATTTTATGAGATATATTATATTTACTTTCATTGATGTCTTGTGTTATACACTATACCATGATTTTCTTGTGCTATATGCAAAAACTATATTCGCTTGCAATATATGCAAAACTATTCTTGGCATGTATTGTACAAAATTCCAAGTTCTTTTGATAGAATTAATATCATGTAACACTGATTATATACTTTTTTCAATATATAAAACATCTAATATTTTATTATGTTTCACTACATACAACACAGACTTGGCTTGCATTACACACAAGAGCGACCTTCCTCGATAGCTTGCATTCTACGCAATATCAAGCTTCACAAAACAATAGTATATTATTATAATATTGTTATAAACCAGCTGTTATGAATATTATTAACCAAATTTTGATTTTTATATAACATTATAATTCATCTTACACATGATATGAGACAAAAATCAATTTTTTAGATAAAAGAAGCACTTTTCAAAAAATATAGTTTTTTCACCTTTTGATGGAGCGCCCATTTTAAATATAATTTTTTACATGTTTATGAATTCAATTTGACAAAATAAACTTATTATTTTGAATTAGGATATAAAAATTTTTGTTGGATATATTTTTGATATTTTTCTGATAACTTTCATATTTTGATGAATAGTAAAAATACGCTAAATTTTACTTAAAAACAACTTTTTTCATTAAGATAATTTATATGATTAAATTTTAATATTTAATGGTTTTAAATTATGAATATAATTTATTTTTACCTTTTAATATAATATAAGTCATTATAATTAATTTTACATAGAATTCGTAGGTAAAAAATTTCAATCCTTTGCAATGTGTTAACTTTTAAACCACATTTTATCAACAGTGGGATTAATTTTAAATTAATTACTGAAAGTTATGTATCTTGAATTTGTAAAAATGGAATCTATATTTGGAATCATTAGGTCCAAAATATGTTAATAGGCTACTTTTTATTTTTGGGGATTGTGAATAGTAACTACAGTAAATTTTATTTACCATATTTAAAGGTAAATTAGGTAATTAAGGGTAAAAATAATATTATAAAATTACCCTAACACATGTCTTAATATAATTGTATGATTATATTTCCCCCTAAAATGTACTTGGGTCTAAATGGTATTTATTGGAACCCACTTGGGTGAGATTAAGACATATAATTTACTTTATTTAAAGAAAAGTGAAATATGTCTCACTCAAACTTTAATAATTTAATTATTTTTAATATAAGGTTATGCAGAATATAAATTCGATTATAAATAATCATTTGAAATATAAATTTTTTTTGTCATGGTAATTTATTTTTAATTTTTAAGAAATATATAATTACATTGATAACATATACATTAATGATGCAGAAATTATTTATTTAGTGAAAAATTAATAATATAGTTTTTATTAAAATAATAATACACATAAAAGGCCCAAAAACATGAAAAGGCATTATTTTTAGAGTATATATAAATCATAATCATCAAAGGGTCGACTTTTAGAACATTTGGAACCTTATAAAAGTGATTATGACACTTATATTATTTGATTTTAAATGATGTCAAAGTTTTCATCTTCATAATTTAATAAAGATAACATTTTAAAAGGTGGGGTTTTAGAAGATAAATTATAATAAAAGTATTCTTATGAAATATATTAGATTTATCTTCATCTCATTATTTTATTTTTAATTTTTATGCAACAAATAAGTATATTAAATTATTATACAAATTGTTTCTAATAATTATTTTATTAAGATAAATATAAAATAAATGGTTTCAAAAATACTAAAATAAATCTTAGATGAGATAATTAATGTGATCCAAGAATTTTATATATTCATATGACATTTTAATAATCTATTAAATATATTTTTTTAATCTATCTTCTGTTTGGATTTTATTAAAATTAAAATAAATGAATAGTGTCAAAATTGACACTATTGATATTTTATAAAAATAATATCTTATTAAATTGTTTAAAAATCACAAAAAATATTTAATAATTACAAATTAAAATTTATATGGTCTAAAATGTCATTTTTATCCAATTATTGACAATTAACAACAAATAAGTAAGTATTTATAACCATTTAAAATTTAGAATAGTATTACCACAAATAAAATAAAATAGATTAAATAAGGATAAATCAAAATGATAAGGTTTAAGATAAAATTAAAACTTGTATAAATTTTATTGGTTGATTATATTAAAACCCTATATCATCTAATATAATAATTGGAGTCATTTTTGAGGTTTTTATGAGGGGTTTGAGTTTATTATAAATTAATATATTTGAAAGTTCCCATCTCCTCTCCTATTAAAGGGAACTTCATCCCTCTCCACTTCACACCATTTTGAGCCTTAAAACTCGGCCAAAACCTGACCATTTTACATCTCCACTTCCCAAGAAAAATACTATAGGTACTGGTCTTCCTCAAAGACAAAATTTAGTTCCCTAAGAGGAGGTTTAGAAGAGGCACATTGAAGAAGAGGTAATATCCTTTACTAATTCTTTCAAACTTCTTTCTTCTTGTACTTCCTCTATATGAGTCATTTCATTATTAATTAATAACTCCATTATCAATTTTATACTGATATGTTATTATGAATATGAAACAACTATATTCCATCTTCTATTAATCCTATGGAAAATGAAATCACCACGCGTGCGCACGTACAACCTAGTGTCTCCACGCTGTGGTGTAATCTATTGTTCATCACCAATATAGTTGGATCGGTATAATGATGGAAGAAATAAATATATATAATTATTCTAAATTGATATTGATTCAGATATATTATACACTATACAGTTCAATACAATTCCACAATCATGGTAATGATATCGCCGCTCGTGCATACGTACGCCCTACCGTCTCCACGATGTGATGGGGTTTGTTCTACATTGTCTTCTTTGGAGAATGATTATAAAAATGAATTTAATGAAAAAATATGACATATATAATACTAACATCATTATGTAAAAGATATATCTATAACCTAAAAAGAGTAATAATAATTTATTCAGCAAGACATGCATAAGAAAATAATGTCGTTAACACCTGAATAACGAGTAACAATGAAATGTTACTAATAAAAATCTAATAATATGACCATATAAGATACCATAACAATGACTATGATTCTAGATAAAGTCAATGACTTTATTTAAATCATTATACAAGAGGTTTGGATACATACATAGCATATCAGACCTAAGGTAATGGTTAATTATTCCAATCTCGTTATTATCCAAGATTGTTTATTTGTAAGTATTTAATGGGGAATATATTTATCATCCATGTAAATTTTTATAAAAATGTTTTCATAAAGTTTTTACTATTCTTAAATTTATTTTTCAAGAAATGTTTATCTCTTTTGGACTTTTACTATGTAGTATGGAAGGAATATTTCTTTTGTTTCCCATACGAGGTACTTTTTGAATTTTTCAGTAAAAGTACAAGGATAATGTTTTTCTAACTTATACGATATGAATGGATTTTTAGGGTTTCAAAACTCCTTATTTACATGAAGCTTCATAAAAAATATTTCATGATTATTTTCAACAACAATTCTTTTCTTTTAAAATTTAACAACATTTTGAGAAAAGAAAATGATTTTGAAGAAGAAAGGATATTTTCCTCAAGAAATCATTTCAGGTGTTTTTATCAAAACTATTTCCAATCTAATATGAAATTATTTAATATGGTTATGTTTCAAGTATAATGTCCCTATTATTTACATGTTATGATTTTTTTATGATGAAATGATATCCATTGTTTTATATGGATTATGTTATGATGGGATGATGTTTATGAAACCCATTTTATTTGTTGGGTTATGATGAACGATTTTTTTTATTTTGTGAAACATGTAAGAATATTTTAGTTATGATATCGGTGGGACCTATATCTCCATCAAATTCATTATGTAAGAATTTATATCTAATGATATATACATGGATGGAATGGAAAGTAAATTCGATTCAGCAATACAGGGTTGGAATGACAATTAAACCCGGTTCAGTAATGGACACTGTGCACTATATTGGTCTTGGCAGAAATGCCTTGGCTACTATGGAAATAATAATATGTACTTATTTGTTTTCCATAATTACATGTTTTATTCCCATGTTACTGTATCATTATTAATGGTTCTTTATGATCCATGCCTTACATACTTCATTGATTTATGTCATTGCTCAGGATTTTGATGTTTAAACTGTATGTTCTTGTTTTTAAGTTTAAATATATATGGTTTGTTTTATGTTCTTCGTGTTTACCCATACTTAGCATTTGAGATCCCCCTTTTTTTGTTTTCTTTTCCCCATTATATAAAGAAATGTTTTTGATAGGAAAACAAAAGGGGATGATCTTTATGAGAGATGTTGAAGATCTTTCACCATGATCAGAGGATTATGTTCTGAGTTTCCAAAGACACTAAACTAATATGATATTTGGGTGTCTGTTTTTGTTAGGTATTAATTATTCTGAAAATGTAATGTAATTTCCATGTACTTAAAGCTTGGTCCTATAAAAACCCCATTATATTAAATATAATGAGATGTTTTTATGTTTATTTAATGACCTACAACAATATCCACTTCCATAAAATGGGTTACAAAATCATTATTCATGTACACAATGAACTATCACCTCATAAACTAATGTCATTAATTTTTCTATTACCATATCTCAATGTTGGAAATAATTATGGTTTTATTATTTATATATTATATTTATGATTTTATTATGATTATTTAATTATTATATCACACAATTATTTATAGAGTCTATCTTGTGGGAATATAATAATGCCGCTTGTGTGTATAGTAGACTACCATCTCGAAAAGTGATGTGATTCATTAATTATTTATATGGAAGGTATTAAAGATTGGTTTCATAAAAATATGTGATATAGTTGAAATAAAAATTACTATTTAAAGATAATATATCATTTACCATTCATTCTTTCAATTTGAAAAGGAAATGGAAACAGAGTTCATGTGTGCATAAGACCTACCATCTCCATGAATAGTGTTTCATTTTCTATCACTAAATTTTATAGATTACTATAAAAACATATATAATGAATATATATTATATTAATATAGTGTTTAAAATTATATATATTCTGAAACCATGATTTAATTAATAGGACCAAAAATAACAAGACAAATCATATAAAAAAATAAATTAGCCATTGTCTTAGACATAAAATTGTTAATACATAGGTAATAAAAGGTCATAAGAAAACAATATATGGTATGATATATATTAATATGGTTCTATAATATATTTAAAAGAAACTTAAATTTACTATGCATTAAGTTTTATTGAGTAATATTGTAAAGAACCAGATTTTTTTAATGTAATTTTTTTAATTATATGGATTTATACGACTCAGAAAGAATTGACGGCGTGTAATTCTGAGGCCCAGTGTGCCGAGAATGAATTTCTGACCTTTTTTGGGTATGTTCGGTAAACGGATGAGAGTAATTTTTAAACTTTTGAATCGTTTTTTGGATTAAAAATTCGAGGGCACTGTTGAATCCGCGGTGTTGGGATTCACTTAAGGGGGGATTCACTTCAACTACAGTAGGTCCGGAGAAAAAAGTTAGTTTTTTGAACTTTTAATATAATAAATAAAATAACATTATTATTTTATTTTATTCTATTCCTCCAATGGACAAGCAGTAAGGTGGTATCAAAGATGTGTCAAGCTAATAAATGGATTGACCCACTAATCTATGTAATAGCAATGTTAGGAGAAATTAAGAAGCTTCCTATTAATGAGCCCAAATAATTCCTTGCAGTGTTACTTGATCTCCCCCTCTCTATAAATATTGATAATAGGGGAGGGGTGTCAAACAAGCTTTGCTAAGCAGCGTTGTTTTTTTGTAGTGTCGTAACACCGAGCCCTTAAAGAACAGAGCCGACCCCAGTAGGAGGTGATGTACGACACCGAGATAAGAGTTTGAAGTTCGATCAGTGGCAAAGACAGCTTGTTGCGTGGATGGTGAAAAACGAGACTCCCATAACCACGAGAGCTCTCCAATGTTTCAAGGTAGGGGGTTGTGTTTATTTTTGGTTTTCCCCACCTTTCTTTCTAAAAAGATGAGAATGGATCAACTTACAAAAAATTTGATCTCTTATTTTATTTTATTTTTTATGGGAGGGTGTGTATTATCATTAGGGTCATTAATTGAAAGAAAATCATGGAATCTAGTTGAGATTTTCCCCAACCCCCCCCCTATAATTATCTCTAACGCGGAGGGTGCGGGCCGACACAAACAAGGCCCGAGCCCCTCCATTCCTGTGTTGTTTGTGATCACCCTTTTTGTTTGAAGTTGGTGACAACCCGAAGCAGGACCTACCCCAGAAAAGTGCATGATCCCAGGGAACTGCAAGCACCAATGGCGCAAGAAATCAGGCCACCGGTGCATGACCAGATGCCTGAAGAGAACCTTTCTACCAACACCGGTGTCAGTGGCGGCATACAATGGCGCGACAGCAGCACGCGGTGGCACCAGCTGCATGCTCGGGGAAATACCGGACGCCACCCCGGGCGGTGGCCGAGCAGAGGATGGGCGCACCCCCAGTGGTTATCCCAAACTATAGTAGGGCTAAGGTGGAGTGGAGGCATCCAGTTCAAACCATCAGTCGGTGGACGGGGCGTGCGCCAGTGACGCACCCGACAGAGGACCAGCGGCCCGTTGGCCACGACACGGAGGACCCACGGTGCCATGTGGAGACACCTTTGGTCAACCCCTAAGGTATGACCTGTAGACGTGGCCCTACACCCCTTCATCCCTACCCTGATGCATTGTGACCAGGTGTCTCTGGCAGCCCTTGCAATCAGGTAGGTGGCACTGGCGGGTCGGTCCAGCAGACCGACCCCCCGCCCAGCGGGCCGACCCGCGGCCCGACGGCCTGTCCCGTGGCCCAGCTTGGTCAAATCTGGCCCAGAAGGCCGTATTGACCTGAGTTGGGGCAGACCTGAGTTAGGTCGGGTCGACCAAGGTTGAACTGGATTGGCCCATGCCGAACTAAGTCGGGTTGGTCCGACCGAGGCGGACTAGTCCCGGACGCAGTACCGACTTCTTACACAAAAGAGGCCCTAACTTTTAAACTGGACGTTTGTTTGACGAACCGTCTGCCACATCGGGACCCATAAGATGAGGCGGTCATTTTGGGATTCTCCAATTGAGTTTGGGGAAAGTTGGGATGCTTCCATATTGGATAGAATACAAATCCAACTGGGCCATCGGTACTAAAAAGCCCCTATCAAGCAAATAGTGCATCTGATTGATGATCTATTTGCGGATTTAGGACACTCTTGAGGATATGGATATTTTGGATTTATTTGTGGTGACTTACATGGATATCAAGTTATAGAGATTTGATTGAGGAGTGGTTATCCCAAGCAGACTATGTATGGACCCCTACGGTTGGCAGAGAACTGAAGACTACTTGATGATTGGCACAGTGGTAAGTGGATCTCTGTGACCCAGTAGGCCCATTATGGGAAGTGGCTCTGTGTGACCAGGAAGACCCATGGTACTTAACCGGTGGAGTACCTCAGTTTGGCCAAGGTGGGAAGCGACTCTATGTGACCCGACATGCCCAGAGTGGGAGGCGACTCTGTGTGACCCAGCATGCCAAAGGTACCCATCAGGGATGGGCACCCAAACCATTCAAGGATAGTGGGAATCAGCTCTATGTGACCAATCAGGCCCACTATACTTGATAGAGGATGATTTCTCCAGCAGCCGAGGAGTTAGATGATGTGATACCCCTTCTAACATTGACCTAAAGTGATACCTGGTGTGAGCTGACTTGTGTTGTGTACATTTTCTTGATGCCTGTGGTTTTTTCTTTGTGGAACTCTAGGAGACCTACGGGGGTCTCGGGGTCCCTATTGAGTATCGTTATACTCACCCCTGTATGGTCTTTACCCATACTATGTTTTGTATGGTGCATATGACGTAAATTGTTGATCGAGGCTGAGGGAGCTAGGAATAAACGGTGCTTGGAGGTGGACCTTGTTGGCTAGGCGTGACTCAAATACTACCGATCATTAGTTATACCAACCCTTTAGGTAGTATCTGTGGTGGAAAATCCATGATATCCCTTTCAATTTTTATCTATTTTTTTCTTTTCTGTTGTTCTTGTATTTTTTTCTAGTTGGTATTTTATTCCATCCACCTTTACTTTCATCACTCTTTCCTACAACAGTTTACATCATAGTTGCTTTTATTTCATTCATGTCTATGTTCTTTCCTCGTTTTGTGTTATACTCTGTGATTTTGTACAGGTTTAAAGTCAATGCCTTTGGTTTTAGTGATACGCCTTTCCAGCACTAGTCGCCATCCCCTGGCCTATGGAAGGTGGGCTTGGGTAGTCACGGCATGGGCCCCGGGGGATGGGTCATGACAAGGTGGTATCATAAGTGGTCGGTTGTACCTCAGAGACCTAGAGTCTGTGTTTTTTTAAGCAAAAATTTTGAGTGTTTCGAGTCTGACCTTCAGGTTCGGGGAGTCTAGGGTTGGTGCGGCGGCCGGCGTATCCATACACTGGAACCTTGAGTCCTACTTTTTGGCTCAATTCATGAAACAACTGGTTGAATTTTCGTTTTGTGATTTCTAATAAGAGTCATCTCTCCATTTATAATGTTCTAGGAATGGTATGTCTTGATTTATTTCAGGATGCCTCCATGAGGATGACCAACCAGGATCCAGATGCGTGAGGAAAGACCTCTCAGTGACGAGGCATCTGTCCAAGGACTAGTGTTTGAGATGGCCCTACTGGGTGGTTTCCTAGTGCTACCACCACCCGATGGTCATCCCCTGATACCGGATATTCTGGTAGACGATGTTTGTAGGCTTATAGCCATACATGAGTTTCATAGGCAGAGAAATCCAAGGTTGAGGGGTGAGATAGACCCTCGAGTCGCAGAGGACTTGCTAGAGGCCGTGACGAGGGTATTCTGTTTAGTGAGGACACCACCCGACCAGATGGCGATCTTAGTGGTAAGCCTTCTATAGGGATTAGCTAGGATATGGTGGATTTTAACCATCTAAGTTCATGATGAGGTGACCCTCAATTGGGTTGACTTTGAGAGACTTTTTGGGAGTTTTTTCCTGCAGCATTGCGATCTGTGCACATTCAGGAGTTGATTCATCTTCACCAGGGTAGCATGACAGTGGCTGAGTACTCATCAAGATTCATAGATCTTTCCTGCTACTATATGTATATGGTGTGAGACCCCTTTCTTCAGGACCCAATATTTTGAGTAGGGGATTAGGAGGAAGATCATGGATTTAGTGGTGACCCTCAACATCCCCACCCAAGATGGAGTGCTGGAGAAGGCCCTTCTTGAGGAGAACTTCCTGACGGAGCAGGCGCCAATAGCATGAGGCTCTAGTAGACCCCAAGCAGCAGAGTCTTTGTCAGGAAGTAGGCATCAGGCGTGTGGGCCCAAGCGTTCCAGGTCCTTCAGAGGGGGACCCCAGGACTCTTGGTCGGCAGTACGAGGATCCCAGTCTAGAGGGAGTCAACAGGGATCCAGACAGTGCTTTATGTGCACCAGACAGGGCTACATGGCTCGTGACTGCCCGACCCACCATACAGACGACTGGAAGATGGTCGAGGGACCTCCAAGAAAGAGGTAGTGGTACGAGTGAGGAGGTCCACAGGATAGTGGATGTGGAAGGGGAGATGTTCATGCAACAGGTGGTGGACGATGATTTGAGGTGCCACTACCAGGTGGTCCACCCCGACCATAGGAAGCAGAAGGACATGGGCGATCTCAGCTCTAGTAAGTTGAGGCCTAAGACCACAGCACTCCTTAGATGATTAGAGGTACGATCTGTGCCTAATAAAGCCTAGTTTTTGTTCTTATAGACACAAGTTCCAATCACTCTTTTATTTCCATGACCCTCATTCAGAGCTCGAAGATTATAACAGAGCTGTTGGATCGATCCTTTTTTCCAGATACTCTTATGGGAGTGGTTTCGTCGATTACACACCAGTTCCGGTAGTGTGAGCTTACTCTATGAGTTTAGAGCTTTGGCTGGGATCTCCTAGTAGCAGCATCGGGGCCTTAGGATGTCATCTTGGGTATAGACGGGATATCCACAGTCCATGGTCAGATCGACTGTATTGGGTGAAAAGCGTGGGGCATCCACATGTGTGGGACTAGGTTTTCCTTCATCGGAGAGAAGGGAACCTTTGTTGCACATAACGAACTTACCCCGAATAGGGTGCAGCCGACACTCATCAGTTAGCTAGCCTTACCCTCGGGGCAGTTGATGTTGAGAGTCTCAATTATCCTGTAGTGTTGGACTAGTATACGGATGTATTCTCTGATGATTTCCCATGAATACCTCCACACAAATAAGTAGACTTTCACATCGACATGTACCCCGGGATGACACTAATATCTACACCAACATTTTAGATGGATCCCACAGATCTTCGTGAGTTATAGGTATTGTTGGAGGACTTGAAGGGAAAGGGGTTCATAAGATCCAATGTTTCCCCTTGGGAAGCCCTGATTTTATTTTCCAAGAAGGATGATGGTAGTTTAAGAATCTGTGTGGACCATCAGCACCTGAACCAGGTGACCGTGAGAAACAAGTATCCACTTTCAAGAATTGATGATCTTTTCAATCAGCATAAGGGATCCCATTTGTTTTTGAAGATAGTCCTAAGATCAAGATATTATCAACTCAGGGTACGAGATGATGATGTGCAGAAGACAACTTTCAGATGTCAGTATATCCATTATGAGTTCTTGGTTATGCCATTTAGTGTGACCAATGCCCCTACAGTGTTCATGAGACTCATGAACTGAATCTTCCAGCCATACCTCAATCGCTTTTTTGTGATCTTCATCGAAGACATCCTGATATACTCAGTGACGGGGGAGGAGCATGTCTATCATCTATGGATAGTTCTGGATACACTTTGAGAGCACCAGCTTTATGGTAAGCTCTCGATGTGGCAGTTATGGATAAGAGAGGTCCACTTTCTTGGGCACGTTCTCTCAGAGGCTAGAGTTTCAATGGATCTAGAAAAGATAGAGGCTATACTTTCTTGGGAACCACCCATAAGTGTGACCGATGTGCAGAGTTTCCTGGGGTTGGCTTGATATTACCAAAGATCCATGCATGACTTTCCCAGAGTTGTGGCACCCTTGTCGGTGTTGATGAAGAAGGGGAAGCCATTTTTATTGAAGGAGGGATACCATCATAGTTTTCAAGAGTTGGGGCAGATACTGACGAGTGCTCCCATATTGAGGTTACCCAAAGAGGTCATTGGGTACATAGTCTACTGTGACGCATCAAGGACTGGACTTGGGTGTGTCCGGATGCAAGAGTGAGTAGTGATCACCTACGTCTTGCGACAGATGAGACAACATGAGAAGAACTATGCTATCCATGACATCTAATTAGCAGCATTGGTCTTCTCCCTGAAGATATGTCGACATTACTTGATGGGAGAATGTTTTACAATCTTCTCTGATCACAAGAGTCTCAAGTATATCTTCTCTCAGAAGGACTTGAACCTGAGACAATGATGTTGTCTAGAGTTCCTCCAGGACTATGACATTGAGATATTCTATACTCATGGGAAGGGGAACGTGGTAGAATATGCACTTAGCAAGAGGTCTGGTATATAGTAACTGAGTGAGGTGATAGAACATCCAGCTGCGTTTCATATATCATTCATGGATAGAGATAGTGAAGCTTACATATAGTATATGACTGTCACTCCCCCACTTTTTCAGCGAGTCTGGGAGGAACAACTTGGGGACATTGACTGCGAGGATCGACGTGCTTAGATATCCTTCGGACAAGCACCGGATGTATTTCCATAAGGTGGGGAGCACGTCATCATCTTTAGGGGATGTACCATGGTGTCGGTGGAAATACAGGAGGAGGTGTTGAGGGAGTTCCATACATCCCCTTTGGTGTTACATCCTGGTGTGGCGAATATGTACTAGGACCTCCGACGTCATCACTAATGGTCAGGGATGACGAAGGGTTTAGAGGATTTTGTGTCATGACGCCTCACTTATCAACAAGTGAAGGCTATGAATCATGTCCCGGTAGGTATAGCATAGCCACTAGAGGTGCTAGAGTAGAAGTGGGATGGGATTTCCATGGACTTTGTGGCAGGGATTCCACGTACGTCTAGGGGACATGATTCCATCTAGGCGATCGTTGACCGACTCACCATGTTGGCCCACATCTTACCTGTTAGAGAGCAGTGTCCAGTAGAGGCCTTGGGGTGCCTCTACGTATATGAGATTGTGCGACTCCATGGGGTTCCATCGAGGATCGTCTCTGACCGTGACGCGCATTTCACATCTAGGTTTCTAAAGGGTTTTCAGGAGGAGTCTGTAACTCAGCTATGTCTGAGAACTGCCTTCCATCCTCAGAAATATGGTCAGACGGAGAGGACCATACATACGATGGAGGACATGCTTCACGCATGCATCCTATATTTTGGCCACAATTGGGAGGATCATTTTCCCTTGGTGGAGTTTTCTTACAATAATAGCTACCACTCCACCATCGATATGGCACTATTCGAGGGCTTGTATGGTCAACCTTGAAGATCACCTCTATGCTGGACAAACCCTGGGGAGTCAGCACTTATGGGTCCAGAGTTGGTATAGGCTACCACTGGGAATGTGTAGATCATTGAGGAGTGGATGAAGACTGCACATAGTAGACAGAAGTCTTATGCTTACAGGAGGCGGAGACCCTTGGAGTTCCAGGAGGGGACATGTATTCTTGCGAGTCTCCCCTCGACGAGGACTATGAAGATTTGGCTGACATGGCAAGTTATCACCGAGGTTTATCAGACCTTTTCTGATACTTCGAAGGATTGGCGAGGTGGCTTACCACTTGTCACTCCCACAACAGTTGGAAAGGGTGCACAAAGTCTTCCATGTATCCCAGCTGAGGGGATACATGCACGACCCATCTCACATCATTGATCCTGGTGAGATGGACTTGGATGATGGGGTGACATTTACAGATGTGCCCGAAGAGATTGAGGATCGAAAGTAGCAGGTCCTTCGTGGGGGGTTGAAACCACTAGTGTGTGTTCGCTGGCAGCATGGGAACCTCCAAGAGAGAACATGGGAGTGGGAGCCTCAAATTCATGCTCAGTACTCACATTTGTTTCCTTAGTCAATATTTTGGCTTTTGGGGATGAAAATCTATAAGGTGGGGAGAATGTAAAGACCCAAATTTTTTCCATTTTTTTTAATTATATGGATTTTTACGACTACGCAAAAATTGATGGTGTGTAATTATGAGGCCCAATGAGCCCATAATGAAATTCTGAGCTTTATTTCATGTACGTTCATAAAATGTGTGAGTGATGTTTTCTAACTTTTGAATCATTGCTTGGATTAAAAATACAACGGCACTGTTGAATCCGTAGCTCTAGGATTTGTAACACCTGAGACTTTTATGTTATGTAAATCATCAAAGGAATATTTTTCTACACAACATTTTCTTGGCTTGCTTTACACGAAATCACGACCTTCCTCGATAGCTTGCGTCGTACGCAATATCGAGTTTCACTAAACAATGATATACTATTAAAATATTATCAAAACTAGCTGTTATGAATAGTAATAACCACTTTTTGAAATTTTATAAATTTTATTTTTCAAAATGGACTTCATTTTTGGATTCGGAATATCGAAATTAGCCTAGGGTGAAATTTTGGTATTTTTCTGAAAACTTTCAATTTTTGATGAATAGTGAAACCACTAAGTGGTAGTTAAAAAACTGAATTTTTCATAAAACTTAATTTTACCGCTTCTGTGAGTGGAATTTAAAAAATCCGAGAGACACGGTTGATGTCAGTAAGTAAAATGTGGTTCAATGAGATGGATATAATTTTTTGGTGAATAGTAACTTTTTACTTTTTTTTACCACAGTTAAAAGTAAATAGGGTAATTAAGGGTAAAGATGATATTATTATTACCCTAAAACATGTCTTAATTCTATTGGACAAGTGTAATTCGACCAAAAACAAACTTAGAAATAAAATATGACCATTTAGGCCCACTTGGATTAGATTAGGACATTTATTATTAATTTATTTAAAGAAGGGTTAAAATAGTTAAAATCAAAGTTTAATAAGTAAATATTTTTTAATATGGGGTTATACATAAGATAAATTCGACTATAAATATTAATTAGAAATATAAAAATATTTCCTACATAATGGTTTTTTATTTGTAATTTTTAGACATTAAATAAGTTAATTTATTTATGACACAATGATGATGCAGTAATTATCTTATTAATTAAATATTGACATAATTGATGTTATAAACACCAAAATAAATGTAATTTGGGACTTTTTATGAATCCCACTAATTTTATAGGTTAATATGACATGTTAGTATTGATTTAATTAACTTGGTTCAAACTAATAATTCTGTTATGATTTTCACAAAAATCAATTACTAAATAGTGTCAAAATTGACATAAAATAGTTTTTAAAACAAATATTATATTAGTAATTGTTATTTTATTCCTAAAAATCTAAGATTCGGCAAAATGATTTAGATAAGGTTATATATATTAATAATAAACAACTTGGGGTTCATTTGGCTGCTTATAGTAAGTTTATTAACCTTATAGTATAAGAACACAAGAAGACATGGTAAAAGTAAAATGATTTAACTTAATGTTAAATCTAAATGATAAGGTTAAAATAGGAACCTAAACTTGTCTAAATTCTATTGGATGATAGGATTTCGACCCATGCCCACCTTAGCCTCGAAATAAATTAATTTTGAGCTATTTAAAACTGAACTTGAATTTATAATAAAATAATATTTTTAGTTATTCAAAAGGTGCCCCTCTCCTCCCTTATAAAAGGGAACCTCCTCCCTCTCTTCCTCACACCACTTTGAGCCTTCAAGATCGGCCAACCCCTGCCACTTTCTCCTCCCCACTTCCCTAGAGACATCATAGAGGTCCTGGTCTTCTTCAAAGACCAATTTTAGTGCCCTAAAAGAAGGTCTCAAAGAAGCACTTCAAAGAAGAGGTAATGTCCGTTATTGATTCTTTCATCTTTATTTCTTCTTCCACTTCTTCTTCTTTAGTTGTTTCATTATGAAGTAATAACATCAGTATCACTCATATACTGATATGTTATTATAAGTATGAAAAAAACCTAATTCACCATCGATCCATCCTACTGAAAAAGAAATCACCGTGCATGCGTACGTACGGAATACCGTCTCCATGCCGTGGTGTAATATATTTTCCGCCACCACCTTACTTAGATGGGTATAATGGTGTAAATAATGACTATATATGACTATTATAAAGTGATATTGATTCTGAAATAGTATACATACACTCCAATACAATTCCACGATCATAGGAACAATATCATCACTCGTGCGTACGTACGGAATACCGTCTCCACGATGTGATGCGACTCGTTATACATGATCTTCATTTCATAATGATTATATAAATTAATTGAATGAATTAATATGATATATGTTACACTAATACCATTCTGTAAATTAGGTATCTATAACCTAAAGAGATGAATAAGAATTTATTCGACAAAACGCGCATAAGAACAAAAAGTTATAAACACCTGAATAACAAGTAGCAATGAAATATTACTACTAAGAAGCTAAGAATATGACCATATACGATATCATAAAAATAAGTATGATTCTGGAATAAGTCAATAACATTATTTAAATCATTATACAGGAGGTTCAGACACTTACAAAGCAAGTCGGACCTAAGGTAAGGGAAATATCACAATCTCATTTTTATCCGAGATTGTTTATACTTTAGTATTTACTGGGGTGTATTTTATCATCCACATCCATGTTTCCTAAATATTTACTATTATTTCCATCCACCTACAATTGTTTAAATCCAATTTTACCCTTCGGCGAGTTTTTAGTAAAAGATATGAAAGGAATCTTTTGTCGTTTTTCGTACGATGTACTTTTTGACTTTTCCGACAAAAGTACGAAGAATGTTTTTTTTAACTTATATGGCATGAATGAATTTTTAAAACATTATTTCAAAGAAGCTTCCTTTACAAGTTTTCAAGTTTTTTTTAATCAACTTCTTTTAGTTTATAATTGTACGACATGTTATGAAAGGAAAAGTGTTTTTGAAGAAGAAATGATATTTTCTTCAAGAATGGAGTGCAAGTGTTTTATCAAAATTATTTTCCATCTAAGATAATAAAGGGTTCTGTTTTTATCCCTATTATTACATTGATTTGATTATGTTGTGATGGAATTATTTTAATGAATTCCTTTATCGTATATGAATTGTTTTATGATGTCATGATGTTTAAGATTCCCATTTTTATTACATGGGTTATGCAATGATGTATGATTTAGGATTTTGTGGCACGCATAAGAATGGTATCATTATGAGATGGGTGGGACCTATATCTCCCTCCAATGCATTGGGTAAAGATTTTATATCTCATGAGATAGACATGGATGGAACGGTAGGTTATACCGGTTCAGTGAAACAGGACTGGAACGAGGTTGACTCGGTTCAGAAAGGGACTTTGTCCACTAAGATAGTCTTGGAAATGAGTCTTGACTAACAAGAAATGATTCTCTATGATTATGTGTGTATGCCACAAAGTTTCATGTTTTAAGTTATGATTATTGTAATTACATTTCACTGCCATGATTTATCCCATGTTATGAAATTATGATCTCTTTTTCGGGTTAAGATTTCCAAAAGTTATGTGCTTGTGTATACGATGTGATTGATATTTATTTTGTTTACCCTTACTGAGCATTTGAGCTCACCCTTATGTATGTTTTCTTTCCCCAGGTCAGGAAGAAGGTTATTAAGTAGGATATTCCAAAAAGGGGCTCTAGATATGATGAAATAAGTGGGAGGAAAAGTTGATGCTTTATGAACCAGTTGTTTATGTTTCCCAGTTTCTAAAGACACTATACATATACGGTCCTTTCGTGGTTTTGTTATATGTTGTAATAAGTATGCTTCAATTTTGAATTATTAACAATGTATGTAAAGTATGGGTCGTTATAGGATTCACTTAAGGGAGGATTCACTTCGACCACAGTAGGTCCGGAGAAAAAAGTTATTTTTTTGGAATTTTAATAGAATAAATAAAACAACATTATTATTTTATTTTATTATATTCCTCCAACGGACAAATCGTAAGGTGGGACGGGCAATGTATTAAGCCAATAAATGGATTGACCCTCTAATCTATATAACATCAACGTTGGGGGAAATTAGGAAGCTTCCTATTAATGACCCCCAATAACTACCCACGTTATTACTTACTCTCCCCCTCTCTTATAAATATAATGCCTGTGGAATGGTATCGAACAAGATTCGCAAATCATGGAAGTTATGATGGAGTTCGTAACACCGATTCCTTAGAGGAAAAAGTTGACCCCAGTAGGAGGTGATGTGCAACATTGAAACCTGAAACTGGAGTTTGATGTTCAAGCAGCGGCGAGGGTGGCTTGTTGTGGGGATGCCGAACAACAAGACTCCCAAAACTGTGAGAGCTCTCTAATGTTTCAAGGTATGGGTTGTGTTGATTTTTGGTTTTCCCCATGTTTCTTTCTAAAAATATGAGAACGGATCAACTCACAAACAATTTGATCTATTATTTTATTTTATTTTTATACGGGAGGTTGTCTATTATCGTTGGGGTTGGGAATTGAAACCAAATCATGGAATCCAGTTGAGTTTTTCCCAAAACCCCCTCGTAATTATCTCTAACGCGGAGAGTGTGGGCCGACATGAACATGGCCTGAGCCCCTCCGTTCTAATGTTGTTTGTGATCGCCCTTTTTGTTTGAAGTTGGCAACAACCCAAAGATGGACCTACCCAAGAAAATAGTATGATGCTAGGGAATCGCTAGTGCTGACGATGCAGGAAAGCGGGACACAGGTGCGTGACTGGTGGCTCCACAAACACCCCACCACTGGCATAGGCGGCAGCACACAACGGCGTGACAGCGGCACGTGACGACACCGGCCATGTGCCCAGTGGAAGACCGGGCAGCGGTGGAGGAGAGGAGGGGTGCGCCCCCGAGGGCGTGCCCACGCGACAGTAGGGTCGCGGCCTAGGATGGCCATAGTGGAGAAAAGGAATCTAGTTCGAATCGACAGACAGAGGATAGGGCACGCCCCAGCGGTGCGTCTGGAAGAGGACCCACGACCCGTCGGCCACGGCGCGGAGGACCCATGGCGCCACGTGGTGCTGTGTTGGTACAACCCTTAAGGGTTGACCCACTGACAAGGGCCCTCACCTAGTCAGACCTACCTGGATACATTGTGTTTGGGTGTCCTTGGAGGCCTACGACGCTAGGTGGGTGGCACTACCTGGTCGGTCCAGCGGACTGACCCGCTGTCCAATGGGCCGACCGACGGCCCATCCGGGTCGGGTTGGGCCCAACGGGTCAGCTTTACCTGAGTCAGTTCGAACCCGATTTAGGTCGGGTTGACCTTGGTCGAACTGGATCAGCCCATGCCAAACCAGGTTAGGTCGTTCCGACCGAGGTGGACCGGACCAGGACCTAGTACCGACTTCTTACACAAAACAGGCCCTAACTTCTAAATCGGACATTCGTTTGATGAATCATCGATGATGTCAGGACACTTAGGATGAGGCGGTCCTTTTTGGGATGCTTCATTTGAGTTTTGGATAATGTTGAGGCAGGGGAGAGTTGGATAAAATACGAATATAACTGAGACCTCAGCACTAAAACACTCATATCTCACAAACTGTGCATCTGATTGATGAGTCGTTTAAGGATTTTGGACTCTCTTGAGGAGAATTATCTTTTGTCATACATTGTGGTGACTTCCACAGATATCAAGATGTTTCGAGTGGCTTGGGGAGTGGTTCTCCCAAGAAGACTACGTGTAGACCACTACGGTTGGATAAGACCTAAAGACTACTTGAACATTGGCCCAATGGGAAGCAGTTATGTGTGGCCCAGCAGGCCCATGGTGGGGAGCATCTCTATATGACCTGGATGACCCATGGTACTCGATAGGAGGATTACCTCAGTTCGTGCAAGGTGGGAAGCGGCTCTGTGTGACCCGGCATTCCCACGGTGGGAAGCAACTATGTGTGACCTAGCATGCCCACAGCACCCATCAGGAATGGGTACCACAGTAGTTCAAGGTTAGTGGGAAGTGGCTATGTGTGACCTGGCATTCCAACTGTACTCGATAGAGGAGGAGTTCTCCCGCAGCTTAGGAGTTCGATAATGTGATACCCCTTCTATCCTTGAATTAAAGCAATACCTAGTGTGAGCTGACTTGTGTTGGGTACCTTATCTTCGTGATTGTGGTTTTTCCTTTGTGGAACTCTAGGAGTCCTACAGGGGTCTCGGGGTCCCTACTGAGTATCGTTATACTCACCCCTGTATGGGCTTTTCCAGCACCTTATTGTTTCTGGTGTAGACAACTTACATCGTTGATCGAGGCTGAGGGAGCTAGGATTGAATGGTTCTTAGAGCTGTACATTGTTAGTGTGAAGTGACGTGGACACTACTGATCGTGAGCTGTACCTACCCTTCAGGTAGGATCCGTGGTGGACAATCCAGGAACATCCTTTTAATTTTTAGTTGTTTTGTACTTTTAAGTTGTTCTTGTATTTTTTTTCCAGTTGGTCTTGTATTCCAGTCCCATTTACTTTTATCACTCTTTACTACAACAGTTCAGTTCATAGTTTATTTTGTTTTGTTATTGTATCTGTGGTTTCTTATTGTTTTATTCTACTCTGTTAGTTTGTATTGTCTTAAAGGCAATGCCTTCCCGTTTTAGGGATACACCTTTCTGGTGCTAGTCGTCAGCCCCTGGTCTATGGAAGGCGGGTTTGGGGTAGTCACGGCACAGGCCCTGGAGGATGGATCGTGACAAATATGGACATCAAGTCTTAAGGTAAGGGATTTATATCTCACTTTTTACTTCTTTGAGAAACATGCTTTATTCACAACAAATTTATTTTTTATTGTGTATATATTTCCCATGAACATATTTTATGATTATTCTCATTAAAATTATGTGGATTTATGTATCCCTTTGTGTATCCCTATTTTAGGGAGTTTATGGTTCAAAAGTTAACAAATCGATAAGGGTTTTATTTCTCAATTTTTCTTCTTTTGTAAATAAGTTATTTTATACACCTATCCAATTTTATTAGGTGTATATAATGAAACATTGATAGGGTATATCATCAATATCATTATTTTCATGATATTTTATGTTTTAATTAATGTTTTTCTTTCAATGGTCGTATGATTCAATGATACCAAAGTGGTAATAGTGTTATGTCACAATCTTATTGTGTATCGAGATTGTTTATAATTATGCTTCAAATGATGACATATTATGATATATCTCTGGATAAACTCATTATGTTTATTATACTATGGTTATCCCATGAGAATACATGTTTTACCTTCATTTTACTATATGTAATCAAGAATTAAAAAAAAATTAATGAAAAATTATCATTTCGGTAAAAAATTATTCTTATTCCAAACCCATGTATTCTAAAAATGTTTTCAAACAAAATAAATGAAGAAATGATAATTTTTTTCAAAAAAATTAAATTATTTTTAATGCTTTATTTATATATTTTGAAGTTTATTTTCAAATAAATGTATTTTAAAATTGTTTTACATTTCAAAAAAAATCAACGTGGAAAAGATATTTTCCTCAAAAACATGTTTTATATAATAGATATAAATCATTTTATATCTAAGATGAAATCCATTGACGTGTCCTATGCCTTACTAGAGATGTGATCCAAGGATAAAATTATTATCATTTTTATTAATGGTTTATGTTTATGGTGGTGTCATTATGATCAAACATTCTTCTTTTTATATATGTTATTCTATGATGAAATGGTAATTTGATTATGAAACTTATCTCTTTCCCGCAGGTTATGATATGATGAAATATTTATAAAATGAATTTCATTTCATGGGTTCTGATAAGACGAATGTTTTATTATCTTGTTTCACACATATGTATGATTTTAATTATTTTATGGGTGGGATATATATCTACATATAATGAATTGGGAGATGATAAATATTCTAAGAGCTCAAGGGTACTCAAGAGTCCATCCCATGCTCGAAAAAGTGGGTACAAGAGTGGTTATAATAAGACTAAAAAGGAGGGTAAAAGAGTGGATACCTAAATAAAAAAATGAGGGTATACTTAGGGTTGGACCAAGACCAAAATAAGGTACATGGGAGGTCATGCCAAGCCAGAAGTAGGTACACAAGTGGTTAGCCCAAGCTTAATAAGTTATGAATGTCATGTTGGTTAGCCTTGAAATAATATTTTATATTCTTATGTGTGTGCCAAAAAAATCTATGTTTTATGCCAATATTATTCTCACATGGATCGTGTTCTTTGATTCCCATACAATTCATGTCTTATAAACTACGAATATTTACTCCTTGACTCATGTTTATAATCTATGATAGGTTGAGTATAAAATTTGTAATTTTTTTTCATTATCATATACCCTTATGCTTATCCTATTCATTACAATGATTATAGATTGATAAATCTTATTTTTAAATTTAATGTTCATCTAATATTTCCCTTTCATATATTTCCTTTACCTAGTTTATGAATATAGTTTTTACGTGGGGTATGTATATGAAGAGTACTAAATGTAAAGATCTTTATGCGGAACATTGAAGACCTTTCACTATATTAGAATAATGTGTTCCAATTTTCCAAAAGGTAATATATTTTTATGGTCCTTAAGCATGTGTATGTGTAATGTAATGAATAATCATCTAAAAAGTTGTAACATCCATGTATGAGAAGTTTGGGTCATTATAGTTGGTATTAGTGGAAAGGCTTAGTTAATATCTGGAAAATTGGAAGAAAAAACATTAGTGAGATCCCTACAGACATTTCTAAGGATATTTCTTATTATGTATCTAAATATTAGTCCGAGGATGAGTCAATGTATATGAAAATGTCATAAAATTATAGTAAATTATGGAGCGAGTAGTTTCCATGAAATTATATCTCTGCCTGGATACTACAAGTGGATATGTGTCTAGAATAGATGTAAGGAGGGATAACAACCCCGAAAACACCATATTGAGCTATAATTGACCGGGAACCGGACTATTCCAATGGGACATGGTACACACCTAGCTTAACAGTACCATGTGATATTCTTTGAAAATTCATTGACTCTTTATGAACCATCATGAAGGATTTAAATAGATGATAACTATGAATTACCTTAAGGTGTAATAGAGTAAAGAAGGTGACATGGTTTAAACTTCTTATAAGTTCTTTTTCATGATTTGGTGGTTCTCCATCATGATTTTTGTTTCATACATGAATCTATTGGTTTTTATTCAATGATATAAACTATATATAACTGGGTTAATATTGAATTTGATGTAAACTTTTCTGATGATCATAAAAATGTGATGATAAATATAGTGAAGGATATTGTGATTATTTCTAATTATTAATCATAAGACACGAGTAAAAATAATCACCTTAATAAACTATTACACTAACTAAATAATTGATTGATATATTTCACTGAGGTTTTTTTGTAGTAGAGACCATAAAGGAAAGAATATCCAGTTCCCTATATTTCTAGAATGTGGGAACAAGAACTCAGGGGAATGTCTCAGAGGTATAAAAATATGTCTATTGGTGGATAAGAAGGACATAATGTTAAATATTTCCAAAGAAAAATGAAAATATTCATTAATGAAATGGATTGTAATATTGGTATCCCTATGGAATTATCAATAGATTAATTTTTAACTACAGAGAATATAAGAATTATGAAAATTGATGACCTAGGGGGATGGCTCATGAATATAATCAACGATTTGTTATGAGTAATGGTTTTATTGATGATGATGATGATGAGACACTGAACATCATATAAGAGTTATGGGATTATATAATAGTATTATTTATACTGAAAGTAAGAATCATTATTAAATTAAGTTTGATGAAAGTTAATACATGATTTATATTTCATATTAAAGGAAGGAAGTATTAAGGAATATAATGAATAATCTTATTTAATGGTTTAATAAGGAAGTGGAATCATTGAAGTTTTTATGTATTGTAATTCAAGACTTATGTATCATTAAATATATAAGTATAATATATTATAAATTTTTTGTTAAGAATTTGAAAATATATCTTAAATGGTACTAATTGAATAGAAGAGTGATTTAGTGGCAACGTGATATTCATCATCATCATCATCATTGTATACTTTTATTTTTAGAAGAAACAACCAAAGCCAAAGGTGAGGGAAAGAACCAAGAGCTGCAGGGATCTAAGGAGGTCTGAAATAATGTAGGCCAAGGGAATACCCTCTAATAAGGATTTATGTATACTTATAATAATATTTTATATAATTTATGTCATTACCATGTTTCAAGATAATACATGATAAAGGTATTCAAATGTTTGGAATGTAATAATTAAGAGTTACTTCATGTTGTTTGGGTGATTAATGATAAGATCATATTGAAAATTTAGGGTCATTTTTTCTAATGTTTTAGAGTATTATATTTTGGAAGGTTCATAAGGTTTATCATTAATGAAATTTTTAAATTTGAACATTAAAAGAGGCATTAGATATTAATGTACTACCTCATCATATAAATATTTATGAATATTGGATAAATTACAATAAAAATTTCATTGTAAGGATAACTAAACATAGATTGAATGACTGATCATTCTATTTATGAATCTTTTGATCTGTTCGTAATTCAGGCATAAAAAATCCAACATCATTTCTTGGAGTATATGGTGAAGTGTAAAATGATCATGGCATAACCCATGGGTGAGATTTTTCTTATGAAATGTAATTAAATCAATTAAGTATAACTTATGAAAATTCATTAAATTTAGGAAAATTATTGTGAAATAAAATTGTGTCCTACTTTTATCATTTTTATGATATAATTGGCCTTTTCCATGCCCATTTTGTATTTTGTTTGTTTCTTAACCTTCTATGTATCACCTATTTTCTTGTGCTCAATAATATTTATCACTCTCTATAATTATTTACTCTTTTTTCTCATTTCTAAATCTACACTTCTCCCCAACTTTCTCCTATGTGGAAACCTATTTACAAGTTACATTATGTAACTTTTATTTTTATAAATTTTCCTTTTTAGGTAGAGTTTTATTATTTATTTGAATTATTTGGTTTTCTTTGATGCATTTTTTTAATGTTAAACCTTTTATGAACCAAACAAATTTTGAGGGAGAATTTAATTTTAATGGGAGTAAAATGTAACACCCTGAGATTTTGTGAAATATTTATCATATATATTTAATATTTTCTTCAATTTTTATTACATGAATATATAGATTATCTTACATTACACGGAACAATTATTTTATCTTGTGTTCTACACAACAATAAATTTCTCTTATTTTTCACAAAATAATGATAGTGTGCATGAAACAAGACACTGCTCTTTAGTAAACCATGAAATATTATTATTTTAAATATGAAAATTATATCATGTCCGTAAAATAGGTGGGAATCAAAAGTATAAAATAATTTATTAAATATACATATAAATTTTGTAATCAATATAAATTTATATATATATTATTAGTAAAATAATCAATAAACTTTAACTGAAGTAATTATATTTTGCTAAAATATGTTTTCTTCAAAAAAACTATTTTTTTATTAGAAAATATTATATCTTATTTAAAAATATTGTATAGAAAATATTATATAAAATTTAATTAATTTTTAATATTATTATATATATTATAATATGGTTAAATTTTGAGATTGTTTGAAAAATATTGAATTTTTGGTTAATAGTGAAAAATACCGATTCTTATAAAACTACCATTTATTTTCAATACATTATTTAATTTAAATTCCCAGTTATCTTTTAAATAAACATAATTATTATTTAGTAAAATTTTATCCAATATTGACTTTTTAATCAACTTTATATAGTATTTTAGTACAAGTTTATTTTCGGGTTTAAAAGAGGGATTTTTCTAAAAACTGTTTCAAATTGCGTAATCTTTATCTATTACAATTAATTAAAATAATCCTTAATTTGGATTGCTTTAATTGAAATAATTCAATGAATTATAATTTATATTCATAAAATGATTCTTAATATTATTATCATATATATTAAATATAAAACATATTATGCTTGAAAAAAATACACTTCTCGAAACCCCACTTTTTCATCGTATCTGTGGGTTTTTTTAACATAATTTTTTTCCAAATTTATAAATAAATTATTTTAAAAAATAATATAAATTTTTTTAAATCATATTTTCATAATTATATTTGGATTAATTTTTTGGATTTTTTGAATGGATTAATATTTTGATAAATAGTGGGAAATACTAAATTTTAAAGAAAATTGTCTTTTTATTAAAATTATTTATAAAGTAAAATTAAATTTTAAATTTAAAAGTAAAATTATTTCAATAATATATGTATTAATCAAATTTAGGTCATGATAATCAACTTCATATAAAATTTATATATTAAAAGTTTATAATCTTTTCATTATTTTATTTTATATACTCACTTTATCATTATATTTAGGAGATTAATTTTAAATTAAAATTTGAAACTTTTGTGGATTGAATTTGAAAAAATGGATTCCATATTTTGAATAAGAATTAATTATATTATCTAATAATTACAAATTAATATTTCAAACAATGAATAGTGATTTTAGTAAAAATCAATTATCGTGGTTAAGTTAAAAGTGTGTTTACTAGAGGTTAAACTAAAAATATAAGGCTGAAAATGACCTATACACTTGTATAAAAACTTTTATCTAGACATATTTTGACATTTATGCCTCTAAGGTTAAATAATTCCCCATTTTGGACACTTATAAAATATAGAAAATGATGGAGCACTCAATTCTTTTCAAAAATACCAAGTGTGTCCTCTCCCACACTAATAAAAGGAATCCCCCTATCATCTATTCTCCACACCTTAAAACCATTTTTGTTTGGCCAATACCTACTAAAATCACTTCACAAATTTCCTCCTCTCATCCAATAATCCTTTGTTTGTACATAAACAAAACCTAGAAATAATTTTGGTGAAAACCTAAGGAGGATACCCGAGGAAGAGGTAACGTTCATCAATGAGAATTTTTGGTTTATATCTTCCTAAACCCCACTTAAATTATTATTATATAATTATTATATAATAATATAAAGAAATTATATATACTAAGTTTTTTTTATGTTATGTTAATGACCTATAATATAATGAACCAAACTTTTATTAATGTAAATTACATTCTTATAATTATGTCATATAGTATAAACCATATAAAATCACTTTGGTAACACAATACAATCTTTATAAATGAAGAATGAATAAAATAAGAGGTATTTCAAGAAATTAAGAAAAATATCTGTATGGAATAGTAACATGACCCTTGTAATAGCAACATTACCATTAGGAATAGTAATTCAGCCAATAGAATAGTAACTTCATCAATGAAAGTATAAATAAAAAATATGCATATTATAAATGATAATATTTTAAAATTATATCATAGTATAAGTAAATAAATATTTTCATAATTTTGAATTAAGTGTTGGTATTTTTTATAAAAAAAATTTATTTATTGTTTTATAAATAATATAATTATTTAAACCAATTTTTTTTTCATAAAATAGATTAATAAATTAATATTTTGTTGTCTTATGATTATAATCTAATTTTATGAGACCTTAATTAATTTTTGAAAGTGTTTTAAAATCAGTAATAATATTAATATCAGTATTTTCCAAGTGAATGATTATTTTAATTAAAAGTATATTTTTCCATATCTATAAAATTATTTTCATAGAATAGAGTTCATTTTTAATTTCTACACGTCAAAAAATTATTTGGGTGAATTTTTGGGATTTTTTTGAAATACTTAACTTGTTGGTGAATAGTAAAATACAGTAATTTAATATATATATATATATATATATATTATAAGTTAAATACAATATTACTTGATTCATTCTAGATTTAAGAATCATAATATTGAACCTAAATTCATTATTTTAATATATTTAGTGATAAGGTTCAAACTATTCATTGTCTTGAGCCAAAATAATTAACTAATGAATAAAATAATGAGAAAACACCCTTCTCCTCCCCAATAAATACCACCCCTAACAACCAATTATCCTTAAAACTTAAAAGCCTTTAATATTATCTAATTTATGTTTAATAATCTTCCCAATCTTGTCCCCCACATCTGAGAGATCTTTATCTCATCAAAAGATAAAACCCCTTTCCCTAGGGAGGTTCTGAAGGATGAGAAATTTAAGAGGTAAAATCCTCATTCCTCTTCTTTTAATTTATTTTCAATTTCATTTCTTTTCTTATTCTCTACTCACCTCCACTTATCAAAGTGTCTTGATAACTTTGGTGTCTTTTATATACTATAATTTTGTTATGTTAATGGAATAATTCATCTTCAAATATCTTCTCTTTTCATTTTTTTCTAAAAAAGAAGATATTCCCTATAGTGTGTCAATTTACTGCCACCATGAATGATGAATTTTAATTTTTGGTTAAATAAAATTTTATTATTCATATTATAAGTTATATAATGTTCTGTATCCAATATATAAACATTATTTTAAATAAAATTATATTTTATCATAATGGTCGTAAAAACTATCCAAATAAATAAAATCATTTTCATTAACATTATATCTAATAAATAATCATTATAGAATATAAAAAATGATAAATAAGACAACTTAAAATTTGGTATGTTTATTAATTACATATAGTTTCAATTATATAGAATCATTTTCATTACACATTTACTTTCATACTTATAAAAAAATGAACCGGTCATGAAAACCAAGAAAACAAACACTCCCAAATGATAAAATTGAACTATATAACTCAAAAAAATACCATAAATGAACTTAATAAAACTATAATGAATTAAATAAATGTATAAGAGGTTATATATTAGTTAATTAATTAATTCAATTTGATTAACTATTATACTAAAGTTATAAAATCATTTAGAAATAAGGTAATGGGATTCTCAAACCCAAATCCCTTTCTTTGGGTTATTCCTCTTTTGTACCAAATTTTAGTATAGATGTTCCTTTAATGTTAATTAAATTTAATTTACTTATCCTTACCTTATACATTATGGTATATACATGTTTCAAATCTTATTTTATGACAATTCAAATATTTTTCCAAAAAACACTTATTTCCAAAAAAGTATTTTTGACTTCTCATGAGATTGTTTCTTCTTAAGTCAAGTTTGATATTTCTTTTAGCAAGTATGTTATTCCCACATTATTTTGGTAACACCAAATATTATTCATTAATGTTTTTTTATGAAATTAAGTTCATTACTTTCCATGGGTTACTTCATATCTGGGATTTATGTATGTTCTCTCAGGCATGCATGTTAAATTAAATATTATGATGTGATGGGTTTGCCCAGAATTATATACTACATCTAAATGTTATGATGTGATAGGTGCTCCTAGAATTATATACCACTCTAATGAATTGGGTAATGTGATTTATCTCATGAGGAAAAGTTCAATATTCATGAACATTATGCAATATTTTTCACAACTATGTGAGGTAGTTGATCACTAACACATGATGTTTCATTTTTATGCATTTCCAGATTCTATTCCTTTATATATTGTTTTTCTCATGATTATGATGTTATGATGATTATTATGATAATCAATGTTATATTGATTCATTTAATTATCCATCCTCTAACTAGTATTTTATATCACCCCTTTCATTAATGCATATCCTTAGGTGATTACTTATTCATTGGAGAATTTGAAGTCCACTAAAAATCTAGAGAATAAGGAATTAAATAATGTTTATGTTTTATTTTGTAAAAGTTATGTATAAGCCTAATTTTCCCAAGACACTAAACCTCTTGATCCTAGAATAGTAACACTATTGTTTTTTTTATCTCTAAAATTATGTAATAGTAATGTATGAAAATGTAGGGTCTCTATGTACAACCATCTCCACTTCCATCAAATGGGTTACGTGATCATCATTCATATGTTAGACATACCACCACCTCCCAAACTGATTTCATTCATTTTTCTTCTAACACCACCCATGTATAGAAATAATGATGGTTTTATATTTTATATATGATATTTATGATGTTATTATGATTCTATAATTTTTATATCACACATTTATTCATAAAATCTATTTTTTGGGAATATGATAATGGCATTCGTGTGTACTGTGGACTACCGCCTCAAGAAGAGATTTAATTCATTAATTATTTAAATTGATTGTATTAAGGATGGTTTTACTAAAGATATGTTTTATATTTTAGATTAAAATTATTCTATAATAATAATATATCATTCACCCTTCTTTCATTCAATTTGAAAAAGAAATTAAAATAGTGTTCATGCGTACGTATAACCTAGCATCTACGTGAACGATGTATTTCATTTCCAATAACTAAATAATATATATTACTATAAATATTTATATAATGAATATATATAATATTAATATAATTTTTAACATTATTTAATTTAAGAAACCATGATTTTTGAAGTAGGACCAATAATAACAAGACTAAACATATAATAAATACAAAGCATTTATTGCTCGAAACATGAAATTGTTAATAAAAGGGTAATAAAATTTCATGAAGAAAAAAATATAAGGTATGATATATATATATATATATTAATATGGTTCATTAATATATGTATAATTAACTTATATTTATTATATATGAGTTTTTAATTAGTACGATGAAATTCAAGACTTATGTTATTGGATTTTTTTCTCACTTTTTAATTCATTTGGACACTTTACATATTCACATCCTATTTCTTTTATGTTGTGTAAATAATACCCATTAATGTATTTTATTTTTATTCTACTTAAATTTATATATATTAATATATCCATTTTATTATCTCCCTTTTAGAGGGTATAAAATTCAAAATTTTAAAAATCGATAAGGAATTTTTTTTCTGAATTTTCCATCTTTGGGACATAAGTTATGTTATACACCTATCCTCCTCTATAAAGTGTATATACTTATCATTTGACATTTTTTATCATTAATATATTTATTTTAGTAAAATTATATGTTATATTTAATATTATTCTTTTGTGTATCTTACGATTCAAAGTTTCCAAAGTGGTGAGAGTTTTATGTCACAATCTCATCATTCATTAGGATTGCTAATGATTTTTCTTACAGGGATGAAATCTTATGATTTATATAAAAATAAACTAATTAATTTTATTATCCTCTGGTTATGTCCTGATTATAAATTTTTTCCTTCAATTTACTCTCTTTATATACTTACTATTTTAACAGATTTTTTTTTTGAAAAATCATCTTTTCATTCAAAAACTCTTTTATTCAAGACCATATTTTCTAAAAATGATTTCAAGAAAAATTAAAAGTGGAAATGATGTTTTCATCAATAAATATTTTTAATTATTTTTAATTAATCAATTATATAATTTCATGTTTATTTTAAAATAAAAGTATTTTCAAAATTTTTAATGTTTTAAAAAGTGGTTTTCAAAACGGAAAGGATATTTTTCTCAAGAGATGTTTGTATGATCGATCAAAACCATATTATATCTAAGATTAAATACATTGATGTTACCTCTTCTTTACTTGGGATATGATCCAAGGATAAAATTCTTGTTCTTTTTTCAAATGGATTGTGTTTATAATGGCATGATTCTTATAAAACCCACTTCTTTTTCCCAGGGTTGTGATATGATGAAATGTTGAATTGATAAAGAAACCTTTATCTTTTCTATGGGTTATGATATGATGAAATGTTTATGAAACCCATTTTATTTCATTGGTAATGATAATATAAATGTTTTATGATATTTTTGAACTCCTGTGTATTATTTTTATTATGTTATTGGTGGGACCTATGTCCCCCTCTAATGAATGGGTTAACAATAAATGTTATATGTGATAAAGGGTACATAGGAGGTCATCACAAGCCTAAATAAGAGGGTACATGGGTGGTTAGACCAAGCCCAAAAAGGATGGTACATTGATTGTTATCCCTATCCCAAAACATTGGGTACATAGGTAGTAATCGCAATCCTGAAATAGGGTACACGGTAGGTAATCCCAACCCCAAAGTAGGTATATGAGTGGTTATTAAAAGACTAATATCTTATGAATAACGTGGTGGGTAGACTTGAAATAATATTTTTTATATCCATGTGTATGACAAAAATCTATGTCTAGTGCCAATGTTATAATCTCATGGGTCATGTTCTCGGATTACCTTATAATTCATGTCATATGAGCTTCCAATCATTACACCATCACTCATGTTTGTGATCTATGATTTGTTAAGTATGAAATTTATAATATATTTTCATTATCATTAACCCTTATGATTATCGTATGCTTTCATATGATAATATATTTATATATCTTATGGTTTCCCTAACTAAGAATATAATCTCACCCTTTCTTATGTTTCCTTTCCAGAGGTTATAAATAAGGGTTTTATGTAGGGTATTTATATGAAGATTATTAAATGAGATGATCTTTGTAGGAAATATTGAACATCTTTTACAAAAAAAAAGATGATTGTTTTCCATGTTTCCAAAGTAACTGAACTATTATGGTCTTTAGCATGCGTTCATTTAATTTAATGTATATTCACCCAGAAATATATAATATCCTTTTATGAGTAGCATGGGTTGTTATAGGTATAGTATACCCACTATATTTCATACATCATCGTTACTATATGCTAGCTTTTGCTATGTGTGGAGTTGTGAATATAGACATATAACTACCATTATTGGAAACATGAGGGAGACTGGGTTAGGTATGTTACAAATGATATAAAAATTATTATGACATGGTGAACCACCTTTCAATATGTGAAGGTTGAGAACCTGTGGCCAGTGGGGCCTCTATAGATGTTACCTTTTCCTAAATAGAAATGGGATGATGCCACTATGGACTTCATGACTATTTTACCAATGAAATCCTAAAGGAACACAGTGGTATGGGTTTTTATTTATTAGTTAACTAGATTTTATCATTTATTATCAATCTGGATACATTCACCTTGGACGAGCTAAAAAGGAATTATGTTTAGGAGATACTGAATCTAAAAGGAGTACCACATATTATAGGTTCTTATGGGGATTCCACTTTACATAATTCTTCTAGAATGGAATAAAAAGGTTCTTGGTATATATGTACACTAGAGTGCAACCTTTATTCTATATATTGATGGAAAGACTAAATGTACCATTCATATTTTATAGGACATGATAAGAGAATAAATATTGGATTTTCATGGATCTTGGGTGGATCCATTAGATTTCACATAATTTTATTACAATCATAACCTACAGGAATCAATTCAGTTTGATCAGTCTGGGGCCTTGTATGGTGTATCATTCCATTCACCACTATGTTGGTTTGAAGCTGGTGATTCAGTAATCATGAGGATGAGTATTGTACAGGAGATGTCAGAGCATGTTCAATTAATTAGAAATCATTTATCAACCACTAAAAGAAAGAACATGTTATATAGAGACCATTTATGTATACCTATATAGTTTTATTATATATTTAATGTATTTTTATGGGTGTCTCCGAGGTTATAACATCACCATATATAGAATAAATTACTGTTAGAACCCAGGTATCTTAGGATGTATGAAAATGTGGAGCGAGTCAAGGTGTTGTTAAATAAGTTAATACTACCAAAACATTTTGGTGCCATGAAAAAAAAATTCAAGTCTTAAGGATTCAAAGGTATCGCCATGATCTATCACATGTGATCAACACTGATGATATCAATATAGAGATTGATTAATTTTTTGATGAGAATCTGGTTCATATAGTGGATTAGAGTGAAAATATGCTACGTGGGAATATGATTCCTCTACTATTAGTGTTATGGAATCACAAACACATCCATGAGGATACATGGTAGTGGGTGATATATATATAGGCATAGTGAACTAAGTTATTCAGTAGTTGTCCTATGTTATTATTGGGAGGAATTATTGGGGATAAGCTGTTATATGATGTGGGTATTATAACATCTTGGTTCCTTCATGAGGTACTTCACTATTTATTTTAGATAGAACTCTTCTATTTCCCTTTTTTGAATGATTTCAGGGGTATAAAATTTTATGGAATGCTGCGTGGAAATATAGAAGGAAAATTTATCTCTTTGTTGAGATACACCGACCAACAGCTAAATGGTGGGTACTATCGGCTATCTAGTGGTCTAGGTAGTAGTCATACAACTCTATTGGGATCACAGGCCACCCAGTGGGCTTCCAGAGGGGATTTTTATTGGGGTATTTTATTAATTTCACCTTCATTCCATAATTTATACTTTTTAAAATCCATAAACCACAACAGGACTTTTATGGATCTACATATATTTTTTCGATGTTTTTGGATATTCTCTCCCAATTCATGTGTGTTTGAAGGTCCAATGATTCTGTTTGATTCCTATCTGTAATTATGTCCCTATTTATCCCTTATATCTATATTTCTTCTTTTTTTCCTATTAATTAACTCTAAACTGGTGAATTTGGTGATGAACTAGGGTCCTTGGCTCATCGATCTCAATTCAGGCTGTGACCCTTAGAAATTGAGGCTTGTTGCGCTTGAGGTATATGGTCTCTAGGTATCTCTTGAAGTCTTGTTTCATTTTGTTCATGTATATATGATGTGTGGATGTGGTAATATATTATGTGGATGGAATTACCTATTTAATTATTGATATATGATCTGTAATTAAATATTGTTTACCCTTCTATAGGCACTGACTAGCCTATCAAAGAATAAATACCATAATATAGGACACTGCCTAATATTCTCCAACCATTGATAATTATTTGAAGATTAAAGTGATGAATCATGGATATCCATTAGATAACCTAGTCATAATTGGTCCTTTAAAATATTTTTAGAGCATAATCAATCATTAAATGAATAATTTTAATTACTTTTTTTTAAACCTGATTGAATATAATTGATAATTTTATGGAAATGGAATTAGATGAATAAATGGTTAATGGACTGAATATTGTGATTATGAACTTGATTATATGTATTAAATTGAATTTTCTATTGGGGTACATTGGTATGATTTGTAGGATCTAGTATGACCATTATCATGATTACTAAATTTGGGGGACCTTTACATGATTCCAATTATCTTATTTTCCTATTATTATGATTATTACTATTGTGGGCCTGAAATGATTCCAAGGATATATTATTCCCTTTATAATGATTATTACTATTGGGGAACCTTGATGTGATTCCAATGGTCTAGTGTACCTGTTATTTTAAATATTATGGTCGTGCGCCTTAGACTTAGTTCCATGGATATGGTATGTCTCTGTACTTAAAAACATGACTTTGGTAATTTGGACGGAGACATCTAGAACTGGATGAAGAAGGTATGGTTGACCTAGTGGAAACACTTGACCCGAGGGTTGATAGTATAGATTATTTCTATATTATTATATAACACCTTATTTGAATTACTTTCACATTTTGATATACGTTATTTAGACTAAATACTCGTAAGACACTATTGGCGGTGGCCCAAAGGGTTTTACTCACACACTACATGGGATGATTTTTCTACCTGATAAGACTTCATAATTATAGTTTAAGATAAGGTAAATTCCCCTATGATTGAGGAGTGATCAGGTATATTGATATTGGAGCATAAAAAATAGTACTGGACATGGTCTAAGAACCAGTGGGATTTATTAATCAATTTGGTATTATTTTTAGATTTTTCATGTTTACTATTTGAAATTCTATTTATTTTAGAATGGTTATATGTTTTTGATAATTTGGAAAATTCCTTGTTGGGTGATGGTGATGGTATCTTATCGATAGAATTTTTATGATTTTTAATATTTTTGACAATCTAATAAGAGGGTACAGACTCCCCATGATATTCTTTAGATACTTGCTATAAGTTAGAAGACTCTAGTATATGGGGAAACTCCCTTAATGCCTTATAGTGACTTGATCTGGTTATGGATGAGTTAACTTGGTCACAGACATTACAATAATAACCCAAGGAAATCTCTCAATGTAACAAGAAGATGTATTATGCATGGAAAAGTACAACATATAAAAATAAAATACTCAGGAAAAAATTAATTATTATGTTAGCATAATGGAGAGAAATAATGTTCTTCTTGATGAATCAATTTAATTTATTAAATGCGGGGATATGGGAATTATGAAAAATTATTCTCAGGGAGAAAATATCATGAAGAGAATAAGAAAGATTATACAAATAATGGATAAGTATGTTCATATACTAAAAACAGAGGAACTATGAATGAAATATAAAATGTTTGAATTATTTTAGCTATTTATCTTATTTATAACAAACAAACAATTATTATAATGATATATATGAATCTTTTTACATAATTTATATTTGTATTTATGGAAGGAATTATTAACGGATAAGGAAAAAAATCTTGGTTAATTGTTTATTAATAAAAATGGATGATTAATGTATCCAAATATATAGTTTTGAGAATTATGATATATTATTATTTTATTTAGGGTTTGATAAGAAATAAGAAGATATCCTTTCTATCTTTCATATGACTATATTCAAATATTTTTAATGTTATATTGGGAGTCTTTTATTTTGTTTTAATATATGATTGAGGTATATGTAACCATTAGGTTTGTCATTTTATTTACTATGAAGGTTAGTTGGGAAGAATTTTATTATATTGGGGAAAAACATATAAGTTAAAGATAACATTTAGGATTAAAAATTCTATTAATATGTAACTAATTAATGTTAATTTAAAAAATGCTTATTTTATGTTTGTAAAATATGTGTAATCTTATAGATTACTATGGGATTGAAAAATGATTTGTTGATTAGGGGGTTAAAGATAATTTTTAAGAAGTTCAATTCATTTAGAACATTATATGATTTAGTAAAATGGAATATTTTTGTCCAAAATATTATTTTCTATAAAATTGGTTTGTATTATTGGAGGAATAAATATTGAATAAAATTTTGGAATAATATATGGTTTTATTGTAGCTTTTTGGTTATTCAGATTACTTATGGAAAAGATTATAATACTTATAAGAATATATAACTAGGGAATATACCTTTTTGTTATGTAACTTTGTGAGTGATTAATGTTTATTAGAGATAAATATTAAGTTTATTATGGAATAATGTGTGACCAAATAATTATAATTTTTGGGTTTCAAATTTTTATGACTTATTATGATGAGTTTTAATGTTAGTTATTTTTTTGATGATTTAAGTTGAGCATTGGGTGTTATTGTTGTGGTTTTAAAGATTAATATAATATTTATTCATGTGAAGGTTTATTAATATTTTATATTATCATAACCTGTGGCAACCATTTTTTCAGTTAATGGATAAAAATAGTAGATGTTGAAAATTATATTTTTCTTGATCTTATGATCCGTTAGAAGGTAATTTTAGTGCTTCAAGAATAAAAAATTCATCATGGTTATTCAACATTTAGAATATGTGATGGGGAAGTGGTGGGAAATTTATTGAAGCACAACTGAAGGAAATAATTATTTAATTTAATTGTATTCTCTCTCTTGATGGTAAAATAAATCATTACACTTAAGTAAGAGGAATATAAATCTATTGAGTCGTCTATGTAAAATACTCATTGAGTAATATTGTATTAATAAGATAGAGCAAAAGGACCACATGCATTAGGCCTCATGGAGGCCTAATGTAGTGAAGTCTAGGGTAATACCCTCTAATAAATTTAACCCCTCAGGTTTCAAAGATGTTAAATTATGAAGGAAAATTGGGTTAGGATGGAGGACCTCAAGGGAAGCAAGGTGATTAGCAACTTGATTACCGTCTCTCCATGAGTGCACCACTTTGTAACTCATTCACAAGTATAAGTCTCATAATAGCAATTTCATGGTTTATGGAATATTTAAGAAATGATATGTTTCCATTTATTATCATATAAATCACAGTTCTTCATAAAATGAAATCTAATTTATGTGGATTAAATGGTATTTCATTACACATATTAATATTTATCATCCACTTTGCATTTATTATCTATTACTCATTTTTAATATTCTATTACTAAGGATCATTTTAAAATTAGTGGTTTTTAAAGTCATCATTTATACCATGGAAATGATTCTGAAAATGGTTTATACCCTTGCCTATTATACACAAAAAATTGCGAGTTAGTAATTTTTTTGAGGGGGGAGAATGTAACACGCCAAGATTTTATTATATAACTATTTAAATAAATATATTTTTGAATAGAATTTTATATACACAAAATAAAACTAAATTAAATAATACCTTATTAAATTCAAACATAAAAAAAATTCATTATGATTATATATTGTTCAATTAAATATATTTTGGATCATTGATAAATTACATGAAATGTGGTTTAGAAAATTTTGAGTTTAAAAGGATAACTTTTATATGAATTATATTATTTTAATTTTATGAAATTAAATATATTTTAGAATTTATAATGTTGAAATTATCTTACGATAAATTTTTTGGATTTTTCTGAGAAGATTTATTTTTGGTTGAAATAGTGAAAATACTAATTTTACAAATACTACCATTTGTATGATATTATAATGATATAATAATGACATAAATATTTATTAAACCATTTTTATATAAAAAAAATAAATTTTATATAGAATATAATTTATTTAAAAATATAACTTTGAACTTATACATCTATGTTTGACATTTTGAAAATCTAAGTAATTTTTTTATTAAATAAGAACTATTTTGCTTCCTCCATTACAATAAAGTTTCAAAAAGGTTATTTTCGGTATTAGTTGGTTTTGAAATTAAAATAATTCTTATTTTATTAGAAATAATCCAATCAGTTCCCTATGAAAAAATATTATAAATTATTTATGTATAATATAATTTGTTTTCTTAAAAGGGGCATCTTTCTAAAAAAATGTTTTCATTCCATTGCATGTACATGATCTGAAATTAATTTTAATATATTCTTTATATTTAATATTTTAAAATGTTTTTAATATTTAGAATTGTAATGTTAAAAGAAATTAATAAGATAAATTTATTTTTTAGACATAATGAATAGTTATCATGATAAAAGTTTGTCATCGTGGTAAGGGATAAGGGGATTAATAGAAGAATTAAAGTAAGGGATAGGGCCTAAAATATTTAAGAAACTAGGATAAATATGATTATATGAGTGTATTTGGATATTAATTTATCATATTATAAAAATTGGACTATATTTTATCCATTATCCATGAAAAAATACATTTAGTCATGTTTTACAGTTCTTAAAAATTACAAGGGTGCCACTACCCTCAAATAAAAAAGGGAACCTCCACTCCTCACTCCAACACACACATTGAGAACTATATTGTATTGAAAATGAGTTTTCCAGTTATATTTTTATAAATTAATTGGAAAAATTAAAAGATCTGGTACTGAAACAGTGTGTGATTCGGAGGCTTGGTGTGCCTGGAATAATTTTTTTGAAGGTGTTTAGTTTTTAATAAAGAATTAAAAAGGTTTTTCATTAAAACAGGAATAACTTATAACTGGGTTCCGAGATCAGAAATATGTGGGAAACATTGCATTCTGAGTAATGACTTTAATATAGGTCATGCCTGAAATCGACCGGCATGGGCCATCCGTGAATGTTAGATTTTGGACGTATCAGTTATAAAATATTTTAAAAATATTTTATTTTGATACAGCGACTCTTATTCTTTAAATAAGAGTTTTTAGTAATTTAGCGTTATTAACACAACCCTAGAATGCCACAAAGACAGGGATAAGGAAGTTCTCTCTATGGTGACAACAAATTGGAAATCAGAACATAGATTGGACATTGAAGAATCAACGAACGGCGATGATAAAGCTTCACCCTTCATTAATTACTGATCCAAAATTGAGGTAGGGCATTTTTTTACACTTACCTATTCTTAAATTCATATGACAAATGAGAAAAATCCAACAAACAGTCTAATCTGAGGTTTGATCATTCTTGCTGGATTGATAAGTTGTTTCAAGGTTTAAATGGGTGATATATCGTTGTGATTATCCATTTTTTTGTTAATCCCTCTAACAAGGAAAATATGAGGCCAACATCAACAAAGGACAAGATAAATCCTTAAAGAGTTATTTATGCATCTATCCTTCCTCGTTATGGGTGTTCATCGCTATTGGACCATTTTGGTCATGGATCGACTTGCAGGGAGGCTCTAAACGTGACCAGACACTCAGATCGGAGGCAAATCGACAGTAGAGGCTGTAGTGCTATAGATCAGGACCTAATGAGACCAAAATTTTGATCAAATATAGTTTTAGGAATTGTAGGAACCTCAGTGGTCTGCGGATGGGACCACACATGTGGATCCATTGTGGCTGTCTGGCGAGGTACGGTGGCATTGTCGGCTAGGCGAGGCTAGCGGTAGTTGGAGATGGTAGTGGGACACGGAGTGGCTGGCGACGATGGTGGGGCCGTTTGGGATGTAGGGCGATGTGTTGTACTAGGGGGAGGTGAATACAACTTGGTACAACATTCGGTGAGCCTGTGGTGGTGTAGCCGCGAGTCAGGTGGAGTGGCAGGACATCTGCGTTGAAATACGGTGGTGCCACATTGACTAGAGGTATGTGTTCGGGGTGGACCACATGCAGCGCAGTAGGCTGGCCCATGTGCCAGTGGGCCGAACAATGGATTTGGGCCATGCCAACTGAAGGAAAGGTTGTTCTATTCATGTGGTGGTTGGGGACATCTATCATGATATTAAATTACCCATTATATGAACAATTAGGAGATAGCTGAGAGACCGTCGAGGTAGAGGCAGAGGAAGGAGTAGGGTGGTCCGTAGGGCGGTGGGCATGGAAGAGGGGCAGGTAGAGCATCAGAAGGTAGGTATAGGTTTGACTTATTACCACCACCCCCAGGTGGTCCACACTAGGCTCAAAGAGATAGTGGACAGGGACATGGATAGCTACAGGCAATAGAGGCTTATGACCCTTGTTCTCTAGTGATGATTAAAGTTATGATCTATGTGGTTTCTACCCTATCTATAGTTTTTATAGAAACAAGTTTCGCTCATTACTTTCATTCTGCGGACCTTGTTTGGGGCTTAGAGATTACATTAGAACCGTTGACTCGACCCTTGTTCTTAGATATTTCTACGGGAGGTGATTTTATGATCACACACAGATTCTGATAGTGTGACTTTACTCTTGGAGGTGAGAGTTTTTGTTGGGATCTCTTGGTTGTAGCGTTGAGGTATTACGATATATTTCCTAGTATGAAATTTTCATCCCAAATTCAAGCTCATATTGACTATTTTAGGCATAGAGTGTTGTGTTTCTGCAGTGATGGGACTAGGTTTTACTTTGTTGAAGAAAATTAAATGAATGCAGTGAAGGATGGACATACTCATAAGAGGGTGTAGCTGATTACACATTAGTTAGCTATCCTAAACCTCATTGCAGCACATGAGATTTATCCCCAATTTCTTGCAGTGGTGAAGGATTATGAAGAAATATTTCCATAGGATTTTCCAAGATTACCACCCCATAGTGAGGTAAAATTATATATTGATCTATACCCTAGAATGGAACTGATATATACACCTTGATGTTGGATGGCTCCCTTAGATCTTCATGCACTGAGGGTACAGTTGGAGGAATTGCATAGGAATGGATTCATGAGACCAAATGTTTCACCTTGGGTAGCGCCAGTTTTGTTTTTCAATAAGGAAAATAGGAGCTTGAGGTTATGTGTGGAATTTTGGCACCTAAATAAAGTGATCTTGAAGAAAATGTATCCACTACAAAGGATCGATGACCTCTTCGATCAGCTGAAGATAGTGATGTGGTTCTCAAGTATTGACATCAGATCTGGTTATCACCACCTTCGTGTACGGGATGAGGATGTACCAAAGATATCCATTAGATATTGATATAGTAACTAAGAGTGCATGGTGATGTCGTTTTTCATGAAAAATGTGATTGTATTATTAATGGGAATCATGAACATGATCTTATAGCCTTACTTAAACCGGTTGATGGTGGTCTTCATTGATGACTTCCTAGTGTAGTAGGTATCCGATGAGGAACATGTCATTCACTTGAGTATGGTCTTCGACACCCTCCGAGAGCACCAGCTTTATGGGAAGCTCATGAAGTGTCAGTTCTGGATTCTTGATGTCCATTTTCTAGGACACAACTTTTCAGAGGTTGGGGTTGCAATGGATCCAACAAAGATCAAGGCGATGCCTGCTTGGGATCCAACCAATAGTATTATTGAGGGGTGGAGTTTCCTTGGTTTGGCTGGGTACTATCTGAGGTTTGTACCTGAATTTTATAGAGTAGAAGCACCCTTTATGGATTTTACATGGAAGGGTCATCCTTTTTTATGGACGGAGAAGTGCCAAGAAATTTTTCAATGGATGAGAGAGAGATTTTCAAGCACTCTCATCTTGAGATTACCAAAGGAGGGAATTGAGTATGTGGTGTTCTGCGATGAATCAGGGACAATACTTGGTTATTTCTAGATGCAGGGTAAAAATTTGATTGCCTATAGTTCATGATATTTGAGATAACATGATCATAACTAAATGACCCATGACCTTGAGCTAGTAAAAGTGGACTTCTCATTGAAGATGCAATGATGCCACCTCATGGGAGAGTGGTTTATTGTCTACATTGACCACAAGAATACCAAGTATATCTTCTATATGAAGGATCTGAACTTGATATAGATGATATGGCTAGAGTTCTTCTAGTACTATGACTTTGATATTTTCTATATGCCTATGAAGGGGAACATGGTGGAAGATTATCTCATTATTAGATTCAGTTCCCAGTTACTGAAAAATGCGTCAGCGCAGTTGGTCTCATTGTAGATATCTTTTTGGATGCAGTTGGTGCAGCTTACTTCCAGTCAATGGTTTTCACCCATCCACTCTTATAGTGAGTAATATAGGCACATCTTGGGGATCTAGACTATGGGAATTTACGTGCCCAGATGTCTGTAGGGGATTACCCTGATGAATATTCTAAAGTTGTGGAGCATGTATCTCTCTTCATAAGTCGTATTGTTGTACCAGTTTCCTTGCAAGAGGAGGTTCTATGGGAGTTCCACACATCCTCTTTAGGGGTACATCTGCGTGTGTAAAAGATGTACTAAGACCTCTGATGTCTGTTTTAGTGGCTGGGGATGAAGAAGGCAGTGTCATAGTTCGTTTATCGATGCCTCACTTTTTAACAAGTGAAGGTTAACCACTAGGATCCAATGAGCATGACCCAACTCCTTCATGTTCTAGAGTGGAAGTGGCATAGGATTTTGATGGACTTTGTGATGGTTTACCATGTATGTTTAAGGGATATAATACCATATGGGTGATCATTGATCAACTCACCAAGTCGGCCCAATTCCTACCTATTTGGTAGTAGAGTTCATTGGAGAACTTGGGACGCCTTTATATGGAGGAGATATTTAGTTTTCACGAAGTTATATTGAAAATAATTTCATAAAATGATTCTACTTTCAAATATTAGTAGCATAAGGGGTTTCTAGAGGCATTTGGAACTCAATTACGCTTGTTCATATTGTTTCATCCCCATATGGATGGCTAAACGAAGAAGACCATTCAGGTTTTAGAGGATATGTTGTGGACCTGAAACTTAGACTTTGGTCATACCTAGGAGGTTCAGCTACCACTGGTGGATTTTCCATAAAAAATCACCTACCACTACACCATTGGTATGGTACTATTCAGTGACTTGTATGGGAAACCGTGCATGTCACCCCTTTTCTAGAAGGACCTAGGAGAGTCATCACTCATAGGCCTAGAGTTGTTGCAGGAAACTACTAAGACGGGGAAATCATCCAAGAGAGAACAGAGATTGCACATAGTCGGCATAAGGTATATGATGATCGAATATAGAGTCCCTTAGAGTTCGAGTAAGGATACCATGAGTTTCTTTGGGTCTCACCTCTACATGGGTTGTAGATATTTTTCTGGGGTGACAAGTAATCTCCGAGGTATATCATCCCTTCTCAGATTCTGTGTAGAGTTAGTGAGGTGTCATACCACCTATCTCTACCCCCGTAGTTTCACTAGGTGCAAGATGTCTTCTATGTGTCACATATAGAGATGTAATTTAATGATCCATCACAATTCATTGACTGGGGTGAGCTAGAAATTGATGATGGGGTGAATTTTCTTGAGTTCCCTGAGGATATTGTGGGTCGACCAGATAGGATCCTTCAAGGCTAGTCGATTAGTCTGGTATGCGTTTGGTGGAATCATAGAAATCTCCATGAGAGAACATGGGATCAGGAGACTCAGATTCATGTGTAGTGCCCTCATATTTTTGTTTGAGTATCCCTTGTTTTGGCTTTAGAGTACATAAATCCCTAATGTTGAGAGAATTTAATGACTCATATTTTTCTAGTTGTATTTTTATGAATTAATTGGAAAAATTAAAAGACCAGGCACTGAGACGGCTTGTGACTCCAAGGCCTAGTGTTCTTGAAATAATTCTTTCAAAATTGTTTAGTTTTTAATAAATGGCATATGTGGTTTTCCTTTAAAATTGGAATAACTTATAAATGGGTGCCCAGATCAAAAATATGAGGTCTCCATTGGGTTTAGATTAGCGACTTTACCTTTGGCGGTACCTGACATTGACCGGCATAGTCCATCCTTGAAAGTTATTTTTTGCATGTATTAGTAATTAAATATTTAACAAAAAAATTTAATTCAGTTCAATGACTTTTATTATTTATATAAGAGTTTTGAAGAATCCAGGGTTATTACCATAACAGTAGAATTCCCATAAGACAAAGAGAAAGAAGTTATCTCAATGGTGATAACAGATCGGATATCAGAACATGTATCGAAGATCAAAAGATCAACGAACGACGAATACATACCTTCTCCCTTCACCAAAAAATGGCCTAAACTCTAGGTATGGCATTGTTTCTTTTTTATTATACCCCGTTCTTAAATTAAAACAATGAACATTGACCATTCCATGAACAGGCTAATCCATTTTTATTCTTGTTTAATCCCTATAACAATGATTAATCTAGGACGACATGAAAAAAGTCCAAGATCATTCTTTTGGGTGTTTTTTATGCATTTATCCTTCCATATTCTGGGCATTTTTCTCCATTTGACCCTCTTGCTCGGAAATTGATTTTTTGGGAGGCTTTGAACGCGATCGGACCCCTAGATAGGAGTAAAATCAACTGAAGAGGTCGTAGTAGTGTAGATCAGGACCCAACAAGACCAGATGTACATCCATGTAGTTTATCATGCATTGAAGGGCCCCGGTGGTCTATGGAATGGACCACTGTCGTGGGTTCAATGCAACTATCCGGAAAGGCACGACAGCAGCACCAAAGATGCAAGATGTGTGGCGGCTGACAGTAACAATGGTCCACGAGGCGTCTGGCAGTGACGACAAAAATATGTGGGACATGGGCTGACCTAGTGGACTAGGGAGGAGGAAGAACGGGGCTCGGTTCCATGTTGGAGGAGCCCACAGTGGAAAAACTATGGGGCATGTGGAGTGGTTGCCCGCCCACATTGAACGTGATAGCGCCGCATTGAACAAAGGCACACGGTCAGGGTGGACTGCGTGTGGCACATCAGGGTGTCCCACATGCCAGTAGGCCAAACATGGTAGTCGTGATACTCTATCAGCCTAGTGGGATGGACCCATCATCTCAATGGGAAGTGGTCTAGAAGGCCGAGCCTAGCGGGCTAGGTTGGTTTGGGACGGACCGGATTGGACCAGGTCAGGTCTCCTGGACTGGGTCTGGTCAACCAGTGGGTAGAGTATGGTCTTGTGGGTCTGATCAGACTTGGATCGGACCTAGGTTGGATATTTTTACAAAAACTTCCAAAACCTTCAAATTGTGTGTCCATTTGATGATCCATTTTACAACATTGGGACCCTTGCGATGAGACAGTCCTTTTGAAATACTCTAAGTGAGTTTTTTTGGAACTTGTAATATGACCTAATGGCTTAAGGGTTAGGCTCTCTCGGGACAAGTGTGATATGAGAAGAATATTGAGGCTAAATATGAATTTGAAACTATGTGACATGGATATTATGTGACCATGAGGCTGCATGATTTGTAGAGACTATATGTCTTACCAATACTAATAGTCTTTACACGACTAAGAGTCTTACCTAGACTAAGTGTCTTACCAAGACTAAGTGTATTATAGAGACTACGTGCCTTACCATGATAATGTGTCTCATTCGGACTGAGTGTCTCATCAGGACTACATGTATCATCGATACTCGGTGTTCTATGGAATACATTTTATAATCCTATAACTCTTGTTATATACTTATACCTGTGTGAGATGACTGTGTTATTTTTTTGTGGTATACCTTCTATATTTCATTGTGGTATACATCATGTATTTATTTTTTGTGTAATTAATTTATTTCTTAGTGGTATTATTTTTATTTTTTGGGGTGTCCTACTCAGTATATTTTTACTCACCCCTATATGGGCATTTCCTGTACATGTCGTGACTTTTTCTGATGATTGATTCTTTGATAGAGTCCTTAGTGGGCCAAGAATGAGTGGTTATTATAGATATGAGACAGAAAAGGTGTGATCCTATGGATTTAGACACTTGTACTACACCTACCCTCTATGTAGGGTTTTTTGAAGATGAGTTTTAGGAACTTTTACTTTCACTTTACCAGACTCCTTTTCTTTGGGTGGGCTTGTATTCTGGCCCTGTTTACATTCCAGTTTCCTACTGTCGTACTCTGTGGTTGGAATATTAATGTATGCATGATTTTTTTTACTTATTATTTTTACATTTCATCATTTTGGACTTGTATATGTATGTCTGTGTATAGGTACTTAGGAAAATGGCTCCCTTTTATGGGATATGCCCACTCGGTGCTAGTCACCAACCCCTGGCCTATTAGAGGTGGCTTGGGGTAGTCATGGCACGAGCCCATCTGGAAAGGATCATGACATTTTTCTATACAATTACCAACTAAAATAACTAAAAAATATCCTCCCTGCATCTTATAGGTCCTTTTCTCTCCAAAAGACCTATATTGGAGGGTTTATCATTTATTATGAAGGAACATATCCAAAGAGAAGATATAAGTCTTAACAGAAATATTTCATGTTTATTTTTCATATACCTATTTTAGATATATTATGACCTTACTAATATTATAAAAATATTATATTTAATATATGTAAATGTTATTATAATTATTTTATACAACTTTCAATCCAGTGTAAAATGAAAATGTCATTCATGTTCACGTGTTGTATACTTCCTCCATGAAGTGATATATTTTATTTTTAATCAATGCATTATATAGATGATTATAAAGATATATTTATTGGATATATAATATATTTATAAAACAATAATTATTATGTCCAGATAATATATTATCTACCTTCTTACCCTTCCATTTTTTGGGAAATATAAACTTCACTTTTGTATACATGCGGACTACCACCTTTATGAATGATGCATTTTGTTTTTCATTACTGTATCACGTTGATTATAATAAGTATGGATGTAATGAATATATATAATATTTATAACATTATTAAAATTATTAAAAATTTATATAATCAATATTAAATAACATGTTCTTACTCATAAAAACATTATAACACATTCTTACTCATTCAACCATTAACACATGTTCTTTTTTCAGTTTTACCACCAACATGAGCATTGTTGTAAATTTTATGACATGAATGATTAAGGAATGTTAATTACTAGTAATACTAAAATATTATAATTTATTTATCATTTTATCATAATTACTTAATTCATAATTATATTTATCTTTAAATTGAATTCTTTTTTTAATTCAATATTCATTGAAAAATGGAATTTTTGAGCTTCCCGCGAGAACAGTTAACATAAGTTGGATAAAATAATTATAAAAAAATAGAGATATATGAAAATAATGAATTAATTGTTAATAGATTCAATGGATATGATGAAACCATGATTGAGGTTAAAGGAATAAAACCATGGAATCGAAGCATACATGGAAAACTGAGTAGTTAACCCAAAACATATGGATTTTAACAAAGAATTACTATTAAGTGGTTAATAAAAAATTATATGGGAATGATAAATGGAAAGATAATTATTATTAAGGTGTTATTTTTGGCTTATTATAATACTAAATTATTTATACAGGAGTATAAATTGGGTACAAACCATGCTAGGTCTTGAGGTATGGGTTTCCACATACCAATTTACCTTTATTGGGATATATTTTATATTCATCACCTAATTTCATTTGTGTAGTATATCAATTCCAATAAATTATTATAATAATTATTCTCAAGAATATATTGGGGATTTAAAAATAAATATTATTTTCTCTATTTAATGAGGTATTAAATTAAAGTTTACCAAAGATTTAAATTTTTATGTTACAACCTCACTTTCTATGAGGATTGTTTTTGTTTCAATTTAAATTATGCATAATTATATGTTTTATATCTCTTAAACCCTATCTATTTTAATATTATCAAGTTATTTTTATGTTTTTCTAGTATTATTTCCACTTCTACCCCTTTTTTACTCAAAAATACCTGTAAAATGTTTTTAAGAAAATCCAACATTATCTTTTTTTAGGCCGAGAATAATTTTATAGTATTTATATATTACATAAAATGTTTAAATAATATTATTTTATATTATATAATTATTATTTTATAGAATTTTTAACTACATTTGACTTGATTTTAAATGTTTTTAATTAAATCATTGTTTTTATACAGTTTGTATTTGAATTTTTACAGGAGTATGAAAAGAATAATTTTTAAAATTTTTACTAAATAAACCTATTATAACACCATAATAAATGATATATGTTTTTAATATTAATTTACAAGTATATATGTTTTAAAAATAAAACCCTATTCCAATTTTTCTTTTAATTTTTTGTTTTAAATTTTTACCAAATGAAAAAGATTTTTTATCTTGTTTGTCATACCATATTTTTAATTATTTTATAAATGTGTTATTAATATATATTTATATTCTTTAAGGATTATTATTATTCTCTAGGGACATGATCTTATGATAAAATCCACTTTCATTCTATGTATGGATTTTGAGGTTGATTTTTTAAGGATGTTTTCATGAAACTGATTTCTTTCCCATAGGTTAATTAATGTGTGATGATATTATGAATTTTTTTATGATCGTATGGAATAAATATGTATAATTTTACTTATATATTGTGTTCAGAAGCAATTTTGTTGACCTCTAATGTATTGGTTAAATACTGATATCTCATGAGATAATATGAAAGGAAATAGAGAGTGAATTCAATCCACTATGGGACTTTTTCCACAATGTTTATTAGAATGGTGGTGAAATCAATCCACTATGGGCTCTATCCACAATGAAAATATTGGAATTAATTATTGAAAAAGTAAATTAGTTTTAATAATTCTGTATATTTCACCAACATAAGTATTATTATTATGACATTCTCTCAGAGCTCATGATTGTTTACTGGTGATCCTCTACACTTATAACTCATGTATTTTGTTATGACAGAGCCTCATTCCACGAAAATTGATTTACGGACTATGAATTATTGGGTATTTTTTAATAAGTTATTATCATGTTATCATATCCATATAATCATCATATTCACCTATATGATCTTCTATTGATAATGAATATGTTTACCATTAACGGGCATTTGATCTCACCATTCTTATGTTTCTATATTCCCATGTTCTAAAAAATGGTTATATGTAAGATATATCTAGAATGGTATAATTTGTAGATAATGTTATGGGAGATATTGAAAATTTGTTATGAAATAAGAGGTTCCATGAATAATGTGAAAAAATATCATTTTTATGAGAGATCCATGGGTTTTCCTATAAAAAGTTTTCCCCCTAATTCTATAAAAATATAAACCAAAAATTGTATTGTGAAAATAAGTGACAGGGTATTTTGTATTGAAATTTTAATTATGGAAATTTATGTTTGGGTATATAAATTTGGTATCAATTCCAATATGCAAAGAATAATTGTTTTATCACTAGAATTTGGTTTGTGGTTCTCTGGTTGTCTCATAACATGTTGTAGTTAGAGTAATTGTTCTAGAGTCACATACAACATATGAAATTTAAAACCATAATAGTGGTTTTATATTCACTATGGTGGGTGATATAAATTATTTAATAATAATAAAATTTTATATAAATATAATGAAATAAGAAAAAATTGTATATTTTTGAAAATATCTAATGAATTCAATAATGAAATCCATATACCAAATATTTTGGGGTACTGCATTTTTAATGATTCAAGAGTTGATAATTCTGGTGAGTATTCAAGAGAAGAAATTTATGTATAGTAAAATTCTGGCCCAATAATGCATGGTGTATTATTAAATGGTTTAATGTTTAAAACATAGTCAATGATAAAATTCTTTACACCAGTAACCATGTTTATATATATTTGAATTCTATATTTCATAGCTATTATGATAATTTTAGTGGGAATCTGTTTTCAATGTCCACCTCTCATGTTGGTAACATTACGAATCATATAATGTGATCATAATGGTTTGATACAACAATTAATTACAATATATAGTGTACGTTTCAAGGATCTATTTATGGGTTTAAAAAGAGTAATGATTATAGTATATTAATTTGAAATTAATTTTTCTCATGTATATACAAAAGGTTAGTGGGAGCGATACAATTATCCATGATAGTTATATTTGACAACATATGGAAAAAAATCGATTAGTCTTATTGTTATATAAGACTAATTAATTTCTCTTAAGATGACTATAGTTACATCCCAAGTTATATGGAATAATATTTACTACTTTAAATCAAAGGGATCCAAGACATAGTATAAAATTATTTTAGTATTGGAAATTATAATATAGAATAATTTACCTAAAATATTTTAGAGTCATATAGGATTATTTGGTTTCATAGACATAAAATTCCTAAGAGTAATTTGGAAATATAGCACATATTCCATGATATATAAATAGGTCTGATCTTTCTTATGCATAATCCATGGAATGAAAATACCAAATGATACCAGGAGAATATCATTGTCTGGTGGTCATAACTATATGATAGTTCATGACGAAGTAAAACTAAATGAGTTCTATGAAATTTGATAAATGGGAACATTAGTTCTTAGGGGATATAAAAATCGTCCCATTTGGTTTTTTATATCATAAATCATAGTATGTACAAGGTAATATATAAGGGTAAATATATTTATACCTATTAGGTTTATTATATACATTTGACATATTATGTTTCATCTTCTAATGTTGTTTAATAAGAAATATTAGTAATGATTAGTTATAGATTTTTTATTTATTCCTATATAGTAAAATTCAATCATAACATGATAAAATTTAACTATTGTATTATCCAATATGTTAAGAATGCTAGTGGAAAAAATGTTCATACTTGGTTATATCATCTAATAGGGGATTTTGTTAATGAAATGAGGTCACAGTACATAGATCAACCACAAGTATCATAGTGGTATTAGTTTCTATCATTGTATCTCAGTAAAAACATGTTTATCATGTGAGGATAACTGGTTGAGTTGTTAGTATTTGGATTTTTTGTAAGTAAGGTTATGTTTCATTTTTTTTCCCTAGAATCAACTCATTTATACATTCTATTACTAGAATATAAATGGTGTTGAATATTAATTAATACAATGTCTCATAGTAATCGTTATTATATGTGAAATCTTTGTGATAATGTTCCAAAGGAACCTGTCACACTAAAAGATCATAGAAGTTCCCCACTATGATGAGAACATATAATTTTTGTGGTAGTATTCATATAAATATGGTCTATATTCATAATATATCATTTAATGGGATTAAAATTATAGTCTATAAATGGTGGTAACTCATATGTCATTGAGAAAATTTCCAATTGTGTATTCCCTTGGTAATCTATAGAGAAAAATATTTTCAGAACATGACCTACTACAAGTAAATATACATTTATATGTTTCATTTTATTTTTTTATATAAAGATGTTTGTAATGGTCTATAAACATTAAATGAACACTAGTTAAATCATGAATTCAATTTAGGATGTCCTTGAGGTCTATTTACTAGGTGATGGCCTTCACAATTTATAGATTAAGGTCTATGGTATAGTCTTTAAGGTAGTGTGTTGGACATTATGGGAAGAAAAAAATAAGGCCAATAAAGGTATCAAACACAACTTCATATGTTTTCATGTATGATTTAAGGTATTAGTTTTAGAAATGGGAGTGATGATCAAGTGAGGGATGGAGTCGGCTACCTTGAGAATGGTTATATCAATGTTATGCATGAACTAGGGAAGAACTCAAGGTAATCAGAGACAATGGATCTGTTGGAATCCTCCCATTTCTGGGTTGAAATTGAATGTTGAGGGATCATGTATCGAAGGAGTGATGAGATGGGTGGTATGGTAAGAGACTACATGGGTTTCCTTATCTTTGGAGTCAACACATTTTTTTTTCAGGTAATTCCATATGATTAGAGGCAAGATCCATGGACATTGGCCTTATGCTTTATAGGAGTTACAATATTCAGATTACTAATTTGGAGTCAAATTCAACTATGTTGGTGGGGTTCCTTCAAAATAAATATAATATACCATGGGATTCAATATAGTACATTAGTAACTGAATATTTTTCATTAGAAATTGTATTTATATATTCCATACATGAAGGGAATGGAATAGTGTGGACAATTCTCTAGGTAGAAAAGGGAGTCTAGGAGATATATTGATCTTGTACACCAATATGGGATCTTTTCCTAATGACTGTAAGCTCATATTTATAGGTTATACTCTTGGAAATAAATATTTTATGCTTCCTTGAATTGGAATGTTTTTTAGGTGTGTATTATTATCCTTTTAATAAAAATGTTAACTTTCAGTCAAAAAATTAATGTAATAAAGGATATTTCATTTCTATGCTTTAATTAAAGTTGATATCTGAGAACCTCTGATGGAAATGAACATGCTTTATTATTTATATGTTCATGTAATTCTATTGGCTTGTACATTTAAAGAAATTTAAATAAAGATACATCGATAATATAGGTTGATTACATTGTAATGTGATATTATTGATTAATGATATCTCAATAAAGGGACTATATTAAACAATGTACATTTTCATGTTGTTGTTCTTGTTTTAGGATATAGATTCTTTCTTTATAGATTACTTGTCATGATTTATGACACTAACCTTGGAATATAGATGGTTTAACCTAATTCCATTGATAAAGGGTCCTAGAGGGTCACATACTAAGTATATTTAGAACCATAAGAAAATTATATTTTAATTTAACAAGCTTAATAAATATTATTCTCATATGTTGTTTAATATATATTCATATTTAGTAGAATTCGTATATTTAGTCACATGTTATTTCAAAGAATATTATGTGAGTTCATTGTTAAATAAACATTCAATTTAAATTTTAATTATTAATTACATGAATATATAACATTTATTAATTCAATTCCATTCACACAGTAAATTTTTTTTATTTGTTTAAACAAATATTTTACAAATATTTATTCTATAGTTCTGGTTAATATAGTATTTAGTTGATTAATAGAGAAAAATCTATAGATATTTATTTATTTATTCATTATTCATTATTCAAGACTCGAAAAATTTTAAACAGGATTTGTGGATGATGTTTAATAGTTCAGTGAGAAATATAATATTAAATAATTATATATATATATATATATATATTAATTTATGTATGTGTCGAAACAATATTTATTTTATAACTATTTTATAAAATTTAATGTAAATATTATTATTACTATAATTTTGATAAGGGGTATGTCAAGGAAAAATAATAATAATAAGGACCCATGTAAATTATTATTTTTTCTAATCCATGATCTACTTATACTATTTTTTTCATTTATAAACCTAATCATTATTGTACATAATGAAAAGTATTGAAATATTTTTCTTAGGCCCAGAAGTGATTTTCTCCTAAAATGACCTCAAGAATGATGAGTAATCCTCCTTCATCAACCTAACAAGACTTAAGAGATCAAGAAGTGTCCATTCACCTGAATTGATTCTTATTTTGATCATCAAAAAATGACACAAGTTATGGATTCTTATTTCATATCACTCGAGGATTTATACATTGATATTGAAAGGTTTGGGGTGAATGTGTGGGTCACAACTAGAGAGATTATATACATGAATCTTCTCACTATAGTGATATAATAATAAGAAAAGGTCATCTGATTCATCAATGAAGATAGAAATACAAAAAAAATTATTTCTTTACCTAGAAAAATTAGTTGTGATTCATATTTCATGATCTATTCATCTAGGTTCTTGAGTTATAGTAAATTAATCCTTTATTTAATTTTTTTTTCGTGAAAATATTCATCATTACATCTCATATTATTCATTGATTATGATAAAAATATGAGTTGGAATCTTCCCAATATGTGATTCTGTTGTAGCCAGAGCCATAAATGAAACACTAAAGGATGGGATATGAGAAGAATAGGGATGTGATAATCAAAATAATGTTTTGGGTAAAGAGATTTAAATTTAAATTTCCATCATTAATATTTTATATGATTAGCATGATGGTCTATAGAAAATGATATATTCTGAGAGGAAATCTAATGTGGAGACATTACATAGAAAAATGTGGATCTATTCCCACTAATGGATATAATGTAAAATTAAAATGTGATATCATTTAAATGGGGAAAACATTTAATAAAGAGTATTTTAAAATTATTATAAAATAAGATACTCATCTAATAGAAAATTATCTTACAAATTAAACAATTTATCATAATCAACTATAACTTTAAGATCTATTTTGGTTAATGAAATGCATAATAGAATGAACTTTATAAACTAGTATAAAAACCTAAAAATAGTTTACAGAAAAGGGATATTCGGCTAATAGTGATATAAAAAAATACTATAAAAGTGATATTAGTAAAATATATGTTTTACCATTAAAATAATGATATTTTATATTTAATTGATTAATTTTATAATTCCTTAGGGGACCCTCTAAGACATATAAAATATTTTAACATTTTAAAATGTTTCCCTTGAGAGTGTGACTTACCTACACATAAGTATGGGGAAAAGTTTATTAATTTAGGCCCTTTTACTTATAAAATAATTAATCCCACTCCCATTTGGATGAAACCATGGTAAAAAACATGGAATGGTTTCTGGTTTTGAATAGTTTAATGTGTATTGTCCAAAACCTAAATAATAAATAATTCTCTCTCATTTCCAATATAAACCCACCCAATATCCAATTAATCATCAATAAAACAATTTATAACTTATCCACACTCTTCTATACACTACCTAGTGTCCTCCCAATGTTCCCCCAAGCTCTTAAGAAGTCTTTCCGAAGCCTTTGGTATCACACATCCAAGTAAGGAATCCTCTCCATCCTCCCTTCCTTTCAATTCAAGAACCTTGTTTGAAATTAGCCTTTTAAATTTCAATTTTTTGTATTGTAATTATTTTTTAATAAATTCCCTACTATACATTTGATGTTATGTGAATGAGGTATCATTTAAAATGCCCCATTTGGACCCATACCTAAGCTGTTACTATGCCAAAATTCTGTAAGGTATTTCACTCTTCTTATTTACTTTCAATATACTCTTTTACATTATGCTTTTTAAGTTACATATTTTGGGTTATAATGTTACATGACCCCCATACATTCCCTTTGATGTATAGATGATGATATCTTACTTTAACTCTCATCAATCTCCCCATGATCCTTTAAGCACAGCTGTTACTATTCCGAAATTCCATAAGGGGTCTTCCACCCTTCTTTTTTATCAAGAATTTCTTTCATTTTATGTCTTTTAATTTATTTTATAACTTTATTGTTATTTATTATTAAATGTCTCACTTACTTTAATTTTTTTTATAAATGACTATATCCCCTTCCACCCTCATTTCTCCCTCCTATGATCATTTATATACACATGTTACCATGCACAAATTTCGTAAGGGTTCTTTTTCTTTCTCCTATTACATCAAGACTCTTTATTATGTTACGCCTTATATATCCAATTACATATGTTAGGTAACATCCTTAAATTTCCCTATTACTATCCATTTCAGGTCTAAATGCTGAGATACCCCTTTCATTGTCATCAACCCATTTTATGAATTTTTATATGATGCCATTATGATTCCAAAATTGCACCACGATTTTCCATGACAAAATCATCATTTAGATAATAACATACCCATTTATCTACCAAGTGTATTAACCTTTATGAACATATACTAATTTATTGGGTAATTACATGTATTTACTCTACATCCCTTTATCATGGAATAAATAATGATGTTGAATGAATCCATGTTATATGATCTCTATGGAACACTTAAGCCTGGGATTAAAATGTTTATGAAGGGTTCACCCTAATAGCACTCCAATGAATTTGGTAATTTTTATTATCATGATGCATAATGTTGGGATAGGGTTTTAACTTATTTCATTATAGGAATTTGTACCACCAGGTTGGGATAGGGGTTTACCTGATTCCTTTGTATTAATGATATAGTGTTTTAAGTTGTTTCCACATTTCCATGTTATGATAATCATGATATATCATGCACTTATGTTAATTTTTCTCTTATTCTCCATTGATATTCCTATTTACTACCATGTATTGTATTATTCATTTTATTCCATGTTTACTCCCTTACTGGGCTTTATAGCTCACTCCTTTCCCATTTATGTCCTCAGGTTATCTCATGTTGTGTTAAGTACAAAATAATGTTGTGGTCATGTAAAAGAAGTTTTCATTAAAGATGGTGTATTCCTTATTTTACGTTGTTATGTAATGTTTTTAATTCTTAAAGACATTATACCTATCAATATTTTGGGTTTTATTTAATGTAATTTTATGTAATTAAGTCATATATAAATGTAATAAATAGAACAAGGTTGATATAGTTGGTATCAGAGGATAGATTTAGTTATTTTTGGGATTAGGATTAGACAAATCTAGTGAAAGACTTAGGGATAAGACTAAGTATAATAAAAACATCCCTAAATTTTTGTGATCATAGATTAAGTGGTTTAACAAAAAAATCATCCCTATTTAGATAGGAACAAGTATAGGTGGATTTGAAACAGATGTATCTAGAGGTAAACCCCAAAAACACCGCTTTGAGCTAGACTCGGACTGGAACCGGTGTAAGAGAACGGGCCTTGGTGCACTCTTGGTTTGAAACTCCCAGGGGATATCCTTTTGTAAATTAATAGTCTTTTTAGGAACCATTATTAATGGAAAAAAGTGCCCATAAGAATATATGTTTGGAGATAGATCATGGGTAACATAGATTAAAGCCTAGAAATTCATAATTTAAGGAAACAAATGTAACTTATAAGTTATACATTTAATGTAATTTTATTTCCATTTATGTGTTAAAATAATCACCTATAATTTTACTTTTATTCTAGACAATAGCCTGTAATATGATGAATCGGGTTAACAACCAATGCTAAGGGCAATGTGATGACTACCTCAAAGATATTCCCAATTAGATGGGAGCTCAAGTAATACATATAATGATTATGCCAAACCAGCTATCAGAAAACACAATTAACAATTGAAACATTGTTTAATTCACAAGGAAATCAAGAACTAGAAAGTTGATATCTCATGGAAGTCCATTTGATAAAGGTGATAACGGAAAGAAGTCCCAATTCTCTTCGTGCAACAAGTGTTGAAAGAGGCACCAAGGGGAATGTCACAAAGGGACTGAGATATGTTTCAAGTGTGAAAAGGAAGGGCACAAAGTATCCAATTGGTGAAAAAAAAATTGATAATGTGATGTATGGAAAAAAATTCATTTAAGTAATCTTACATAGATCTTTTTCATAAATGTAGAGAATTTGGGGATTATCCAACATGATAATGTATTGCAAGGGATGAGAATCAACTATCTCCATGATCAAGGGAGCATGAAAATTCCTATGATAAGATGGATAAAGATGAATGAATTACATGCAACCACTACTTAAATGTATTTTATGTCATAATGTATTTTAATTCAAGTCCAATTAGTATATCTTTTATGTTTTCTAAGAACATTGAGTCCCCACCATAAATGATATTAAATAATTAGATAAAACATCATTATGTTTTGTATCACATGTTGTAGTTTGTGGGAATGTTCTTCTTGAAAATATTATGCGTCTCCCTTTGATTAAATTTGAAGAAAAATGACAATGTCATTTCCTATACCTCAAGGTAGTTTGAAATTCATGATAAAAACTATCTCATGCGTGATCTGGAATTGGAAGTAGTGACATTTACATAAAAAATATAGTAGCATTATCCATTTGGGTAGAAGTTTGAAATATATATAGATCACAGAAGTCTCAAATATATATTCACATAGATATATCAGAATTTTTTCGAACAAATACGGGTATACCTCTTCAAGGATTACAATTGCTCAATACATTACCACCTTGAGAAAGCGAACAAGGTGGCAGATGCACTATGTATAAAGGACCTAGAAATTATATCACTGATGAGAATTAAAAAGGATCTAATATTATAATATTTTATGAAGATGGAAATGGGCATCATAAATAAGGAGAATTCAACAATCCTTTCACAAATTATTACTCAATTGTCTCTTTTAGAGAGGTTAAAGGATGATAAAAAAGATGATATGGGAATTCAGAATAAAGTGGAAACTATAATATAAGGTAAATATTCAGAGATCAATGTTAATGAATAAGGTTATATAATATTTGGGTCAATACTATGTTCAATTAAATCATGATTTAATGAAATAACTTCTGGATGGTTCACATAGTTTGAATTTCTTTATTCACCCATGAAACACAAAGATGTATCGAGATCTCTGAGAGTATTATTGGTGGGATAACATGAAGAATGAGATCACTGAATATACATCAAAGTTCCTAGTATTTCCGCAAGTGATGTCTGATTGAAAGAAGTCTAAGGGCATGATGAAACCATTACCCATACCAATATAGAAATAGGAAAACACCACCATGGATGTTTTCACTAGACTTACGAATACATTTAAAGGAAATAATGATATCTGGGTAGTTGTGGATTGTCTTACAAAGACTGCCACTTTATAGAGATTTGAGAGGATTTCACACAGGATCAACTAGCACAGATATACATTAGAGAAGTGGTAAGGCTGCATGGTGTACCATTATCCACTATATCTGATCGATATCCAAGATTCACCTCAATTTTTTGGAAGTGTCTCCAGCATGCTCTAAACACTGATCTGAACATCAGTATGACCTATCACCCTAAAATTGATGGAAAATCTGAGCACACTATCTAAACACTTGGGGAAATGTTGAGAACTTGATCAGAGGACTTGAAAGGTGGATATAACAAACATCTTCCCTTGGTAGAGTTCTCTTACAAAATATGTTTACAATCAAGCATCGAAATGGTCCCCAATGAAGCCCTTTATGGGAATAGGTGTAGAACACCGACATGATGGGATGAAGTTGTGGAATTAAAACATCCAGTTCCTAAAATGGTTTAAGAAATGGTGGAGAAGGTTATGATCATCCAGTATGACATCAAAGCTGATCAGAGTCAAAAAAAGAGATATGATGACAATCATTGACGTGGCCTAGAGATTGACGTTGGAGAGATGACATTCCTCCACATATCTCCATGGAAGAGGCTGATGATATTTGGGAAGAAGGTAAATCTTATTCCAAGTTACATCGTCCCTTTTGAGATCCTTGATTTCATCAGAGTGGTGGCCTATCAACAAGCACTCCCACTTAACCTATCTCAATTACATAATGTATTCCATGTATCTATCTTAATAAATTACATACCAGACCCCTAACATGTACTAAATCCATAAGTGGTATCATTTTATAATGACCTATCTTATAAGGAGATTCCGATGAAGATCTTTGATCGTAGAAAAAAATTTCTTTAAAATAAGACAACCCCCCTTATCATGGTGTTATTGAGAAACCAAAATTCTGAAGAAGCAACAGGGAAACTAGAGGAGGTGATGAAACAGAGTTACCCTCATCTATTATTGAGCGGAAAAAGGAAATTTTGAGGGAAATTTTTCTTAAAGGGGTAAGGTTTTAATTACCCGATAATATAGGAATAAAATTCCATTTCTTTTAATTATATGTTTTGTGGATATTTAAAACACATGTAATATTTTTTTAATAATTTTTTATATCCAATTGGATTTAAATGACCATTAAGTATCATTATTGTTGGTAATATAATCTTTTAATAATGATCACATGACTAGTATAAATATGGGTTTTAACAAATCCTATTGACATAGAAAAAAGAAGTGATGGCTTTGACTAGTAGGATCATTCACTTTGAAGACCATTTATCATATCTTTTTAGGGAGATATAATTTTTGGCCTTTTCCTTAGACCAAGACTAATCAGATATCAAAAAACTTAATCATTATTGAAACTGTTTATAGGATATGTTTAACCTCATCGAGATCATGACCCAAACCATGTTCGCCAAACGACCCCAAGAAAGATCCACTATCGCACACCTTAATCTTAGGGAGTATACTGGTGTAATAAAGGGGTATGTATCAAGACCATATCATTATGACTTTGTAATTTATTTTTTTATAAAATAATTAGTATACCTTCATTCTATTTATGTTACCTTGTAAATGATTTTTAGCACACATATAGTATTTTGTGTTAATTAAGGAATTTATTTAGGTGAATTAATGTATTTTTTAAATAAATAACATATTTAATGAAATATTATTATTAAATTACATTTATTTAATATAAATGATCATATATTTTTTATGAAGTCAAATATAATTTTTATTAGGTTTTAAAAACTGCTTTTGTCAAAACCCATCAATTTTAAATAATGGTCGGTTTTTATTTTAATAGTGAAATTCACATATTTAGAAAATTATTTAGATATAATAATAAAATTTATTGATTCAGGACATCGAAATTATGTAATGGTGAATTTTTCATAATTTTCTGAGACAACCGAATTTTTGGGTAAAAATTAAATACCGTATAAATATATAATCTGTTTTATGACATCATAATGACCCAATAGTGATGTAATAAAGTACTATAAAAGGTATATTAATCTAATATATGTTTTACCTTAAAAATAATGTGATTTAATATTTTTTGATTAATTTTATAATGCCTTAGTGGACCCTCTAAAACTTATAAAATATTTTAACATTTTAAAATGATTTCCTTGAAAGTGTGACTCACCTTCACATAATAAAGGGAAATATTTTATTAATTTAGGACCTTTTCCTTATAAAATAATTTATACCACTCCCCTTTTCAATAAACCATGGTCAAAAACCATGGGATGGTTTGGGGGTTTGAATATTTCAATGTGTAGTGTCCAAAACCTAAATAATAAAGAATTCGCTCTCCTTATAAACCCACCAAATATCCCATTCCTCTTCACACAAACCATATATAGATCGTCCAAAATCTTCTCCCCACTCCATATAGTCCTCCCAAGGTTACCCCAAGCTCCCAATACGTCTCTCCCAATCCTTTGGGATCACACATCCAAGTAAGGGATCCTCTCGTTCCTATCTTCCATTTAATTCAAGAACCATGTTTGAAATTAGCCTTTTTAATTTCAATTATTTGTATTTTCATTATTTTTTAATCACTTTCCTACTATAAATTTGATTTTTTTAATTATTTATCATTTATCCTCCCTCATTTGTACCCATACCAATGCTGTTACTATGCCAAAATTCTTTAAGCGATTTCACTCTTCTTATTTCCTTTCATGCTACTATTTTACATTATGCTTATTAAGTTCCATATTTTGTTTTATTATATTCCATGACCCCCAAAATTTCAATTTGATTTATATATGATGATATATTCCTTTAACTCTAATCAATCCCCCCATGATCCTTTAAGCACACCTATTCCTATGCCAAAATTCCATAAGGGGTCATCCACCCTCCTCTTTTGTAAAGCATTTCTTTCATGTTATGTCTTTTAATTTCATTTTTCCCTATATTGGGATATGTTATTAAATGTATCACTTATTTTACATTTTATTTATAAATTATGAGATCCCTTCCATTTTAATTTATCCCTTTTATGATCCTTTATATACACCTATTACCATGCTGAAATTTCGTAAGGGTTCTTTTGCTTTCTCCTCTTACCTCGAGACTCTTTATTAGGTTACGCCTTCTATATCTAATTACATGTATTAGTTAATGTCCTTAAATGTCCCTATTACTTTAAATTTCATGTCTAAATAATTATATACTCATTTCTCTATCATCATCCCATTTTTTGAATTTCAATATGACGCCATTACGCTTCCAAAATTGCACTGCGATTTTCCATGCCAATATCATCATGTAGTCAATATAATACCCATTTATCTATCAATGGTATTCAAATTTATGCACATATACTCATTGATTGGGGGATTAATTTATATACTCTACATTTATTTATCATAGAATAAATGATGACGTTCAATGAATCCATGTTATATGATCTATGTGGCACACATAAGCATGAGATTGAAATGCTCATGAAGTGTGTTCCCTGATAGCGCTCCAATGCATTTGGTAATGTGTAGTATCATGATATGTAATGTTGGGAAATGGTTTTACCTGATTCCTTTATAAGAATTTGGTCCACCAGGTTGGGATAGGGGTTTATGTGATTTCTTTGTGTTAATGATGCAATGTTTTAAGTTGTTTCCACATTTCCATGTTATTATAATTGTGTTATATCATGCCTTTATCTTCAGTTTTCTCTTATGATTCATTGATATTCCAATTTACTGACATGTATTGTGTTATTCATGTTATTACTTGTTTACTCTATTATTGGTATTTATATCTCACCCCTTTCTTTTTTATGTCCTTAGGTTATCCCATGTTGTGTCAAGTACGAATGAATGTTCTGATCATGTAAAAGCAGTTTTAATTAAAGATGTTGTATTCCTTGTTTTACATTGTTATTTAATGTTCCTAATTCCCAAAGACACTAGACCTATTTATCTTTAGATTTTTATTAAGTTTAGTTTTATGTAATTAAATCATGTATGAATGTAACAAATCGAACATGGTTGTCATATAAGTGACATGAGAATATAGATATATTTATGATTACCAAAAACCTAAAAATTTCTTATCAAAATTAGGCAGGTAATGAGATATATAGTTATTTAAAAGTTCTCTTTTGTTAAAATATGATAGAGGTTACTTTGGTTTCAACACATGTACTCAATATAATTTGGTATGTAAATAAATTAGAGATATTAAAGTTATTGTGCATACATGATTTTTCCATGGACTTATTTTTTTCCGTTTCTACCAAATAGGTTCAGATATTTTATTATGAATTATAAATTAATAAGTTCAATAAAAGGATACATTAACTTTTTAATATCATTATTATATTTTATCAAGACATGGAATATCCAATATCAAGTGTTATGATGATGGTATGAAAATAAAGTGTGAAATTATTTTCCAATTTGATAATAAGATAGCTCATGGAGAGTCTGCACCTCCTTTTAAACCATATAAAGAAGATTTAAAGGAAGGAAAATATTTACACTACAGGAAACCAGTAAATTGGAGGAGGAATTTCCCAAAATAAATAAATAGGTGTATAAAACATCAAATAGAGTAAATGTAAAGTATTAATTCTATAGAAATAAATTATTATATTGTTGAAGTTACATGATACCAACTATATATTAAACCATTATTGCATATATGTATAAGAGTTAAAATTATTGAATACTTGATTGACATTGCATGAATTATGACTTAATATAATAAATAAAAGGTTTTCTATGTTGAGGATACATATGTTTTGGACTTATTTAAAGTGTGAGTTGATATATTAATTATAAATGATGTGTATTTTTAAATTATTTTCAAATTATAAGATAACAAAATTTATTTTAAATAATTTTTCTAATGAATAAATGAGATAATTTTTATGTTACACATGATTTATAACTTCATTAAGGATAAAAAAATTTATCTAGGATAAAATAATTTATACAAGATATGTTTTAATATATGGAAGAAATATTTACCACTACCCTTTTGTTAGAGTATATTAAAGAATAAAATCTTTATTTTAATGTATTTAACAAAACATATAGAATAGTATATAGTATATAGTTGTTAAAAGTTTATTTGTTAAATATTATAACATAAGAAAATATGTGTTATTTTATAAAAAAAATATTTTTTTATCTCATAAATATATTTGAGAAAATATATTTTTTCTATGAGGATAGTGGGAGTTTAAGGGAATGAATAGTAAATTGAAAAAACTAAGGGGTTTATGAATCAGTTTTTTCACTCTTTTACAAATAAAACTACGTGCCTTTATATATTTTTAGCTATAATATCATCACCCAAAATAATGAAAAATAAAATATGGAACACAAAAAATATTGTTAATGAGGTTCACCTACTTTAAGAATATCAATGTCACTGGTGTAAGGTATTTTTTGTCTGACACACATGAAACTATTATTTTAGTATCAATGAATAACTATAAAAAACGTAATATTTTGAAGCTACTATAAGAGAGTAGTTTGAACCATCAAACATACATGCACATAAAATGATAACAACCAAAATATTTATCACTAGTTAATGAATGTGTAAGTTTGTGCTTGATAAGTATGGATATTATTCATCTTCTCATATAACCTCTTCTCACTAGAAATTATTTATTCTCTTGAATCATTTTTATACTTATTTGATTTATTTTTAGCATTCCAAAATGGATAATCGCAATGTTTAAGGTTCTCTATGTTTTGTATTACACCAACAATATTTATTTACTACCCTTTTATATTCAAATAAAATTTTCTTCAATACTTTTTAATATTATTTCCTTAAGAAATATATAAACTCTACTTTAATTATGGCGATATTTTATTATCATAATTTTACTATAAATATTTTTCCAAGTCTTCATTTTAAAACTCATTAAGACTTATCTTTTTAATTCCCATGTGATTATAGAAATATCAAGGCTTAAAATGCTCGAAAATTCATCCTATTTATTTTTTTTATTTTGATTTTAATCTTCTCCATGTATGAATGGAACTATGATGTGGAAATCCTCATTGTAGTGTGAAATAAACATTCATTTACATACCTTAAATTCATCTTTAGTTTAATGTTACACAATCATATTAAATCATAATCCTCTTGAAGGATCATGGTTCTCAAATCTATGAAGATAAATTCTTTAGCATGTTGACAATCGCCAAATGACGATATGTATTTCTAGAATTGAAGAAATACCCGAAGCATGGGTATTATTTTTTCTATAAAACAGTGGAATGGGATGTGATAAAATCACATAGATCACATAACCTTTATAAGGACATGAAATTTCATGACCTTCAAAAGGTCATGAGAATGGGTCATGTCTAGTGTATGATATTATTATGATCACATGAATCCCCTTTGAAAAGCCCTATAATTATTTTGAAGGCATCCTGATGAGCATTGATGATCATGTGAAATAATCCAAATGGGATCTTCTGATCATGAGAATTATCAATCAGTAGATGCTTTAAAATCATCCAAAACAACTTATTAGATAAATAAAATGAAAGGAAAAATCTTCAAGTGAGGCAGGGTAATGTTGATTATCATGAGACATGATTGTGGTATTTTCAAGACACATTAGAGCCCCTATTAACCTTTCCACCTTATCATGCAAGCAATTTTTGGATGACCACCTTCATCATGTGAAGAACCTCAGACATGTTCAATTGATTATGTGTTCCCCATCAATTTCATATAAAAATGGAGAAATATTTCAGGATAATGCACATGTGGCATCACGATATCCACTATCGATCATGTGGATCCAAAGACTGACAGAGGGATTGTCTATGGAAAAAAATCATGCATCATCATGAGTCCCATAATTGATCACACGATGCATCATGGGAATGAAGAGAGATCATCCAGAAAAACACTCACATGAAATAATTATATCACCTATTATTGTAAAATTTGGAAAAAAATTAAAATAAGAATAGGTTGAAGATTCTCATCAAGAAAAACACTCAGAAGAAATCATGAGATCCACTATGGCCCCATTGAAAATTCATCTTAATATTATGGGGGCCTTTAAGAGGTTGTCCTAGTCCCATGAAGGACTCTAGACAAGTGACCTTTGATCACATGAAACCTTTTCCATAGGAGTTAAAATCTTTTAAAGACTCCAATACATGTTAGCCTTACCTTGTAAAGGCCATTTAACATGTCAATATGGTTATGAAAAATCCATTTTACAAGTCAAATTCCAATAAACATGGTGATGATGGGCCATTATTGTGGTTTCTTTTATATGATGTGACACCATTGATGACCCATGGTAGGATTTTGAAAAGTTTATAAGGAAAATATCCCTCCAATGAATCCATATTATATTTTTAAGATATATACCATGAAAGGTAGAATTTAACAGGGGTGGTGAGACATATAGATTTTCCCCCTTAATAGAAAACAAAAAAATAGAGATGATGGTGACTACTTTATATGTGTGCAAGAGAGGACTTCTTAGAGTTGATGTTCATGCAATCACAAGGTCATCAACTAGGTAAAATCCAAGAAATTACTAAAGGTATCATGTGAAATTAATATATTATTTTCATGATCACTTCTTAGATCATTTGAAAAAATTAGAGTATTTAATCCATATTATGAAAAAAAGTTTCCACGTTTTGACTAGGTAATGAGAAAAATAAACAAACTAATTCTTGAAAAATCATGGAAAACATATAATGTAAGGATTGAAAAGGGAGGAATAATTATGTATAAATGAACATGAAAATTTTTATGTGAATTCATGGTGAACATTTCATGATCTTTCCAGATCATGCAATGGTACCAAGACATGTGACTTAGGTCTCGTGAATCCATCCATGTTTGTCAGTCAGGTCTCGCAAAGCCCCCCTGACTTGTCTGTCAAGTATCAGAAAAATCTCCAGACATGTCATGAAAGTCTCTCAAAACCCTCAAGGAATGTATAGAAATTTATGATCCACCCTTCAGACATGTCAGTAAGTCTCATGACACCATCTAAGAATGTCTTCCAATTCATGCGGAAACACCAAGAAAGGTCTTTTTTTATCATAAAATAGCCTCCTAGACATGTCATACGGGTATGAAAAGTCTTACAGGCCCTTCTACCAGACCATAAAACATCCTCCAGACTTGTCATCCTTAGTCATATGATGTCTCACAGACATGTCATATAAATCATGTGATATCTTTTAGAGAGGTAAACTAAATCATGTGATGTCTTTTCAATAAGTCAACTAAAACATGGGATGTCTTTTAGACAAGTCAATGGGATCATGTGATGTCCTTTGTACAAGTAAACTAGACCGTTCGATTGTATTTGGAAAACTCTATTAGGTAACTGAGACATGTCCAAACATCTTCAAATATGCTATACACACACCCTGGACTCCTTGAGAAGTCAATCAAGACATGTCAGACTGACTCCCTCGGACATGATAACATATCCTGATAGACAAATTCATTCATATAGTCAAATTGAACTACAAAAACTATGATTCATACTATAAAAAGGATATGTAATACACCTTATTAAGGCCCGATCATAATGGGAATTTAATTAGTGTAATTCCCTCAATGTCACTAAAATTAAACCCCTAGGTACCCAATCTCTCCCATGGGTTTATCATTTACCATCATCCATCAATAGATTGATGACTCTGCTGAACTACAAAGACTTTGATTCCTGTTATAATGAGGAAATATAGGATGTCTTACTATGGCCCGAGATCTATATAAAACACCTCAAAAATTCCACCTTGAGGAATACGTCCCACATCTATATATATTGATACTGACTATAGGTTAACCCTTTTTTCTCACACCAATCATGGATCACAAGCCCTTAGAAATTTGTAATGATCATATCATTCTCATCATGAATTTCCCCTAGCTAGGGAAACCTCATGGTATAATCCCCATTCAATTTCAAGATATGAAAACCTATATATAGGGACATACACCTCAGGTTAAGTCATAAGGGTGTGTTAGAACTATGATTACTCTTATTCCTATTATAAAAAATGATATGTATGAGACCTTCTTGAGGCACAAGATCTATACCTAGTTCCGAAGTTCTCTTATATATGTCCTTTACTCAAGGAAATAACCTACATGAATTGCAATGAACTATGTGTTTTTTGATTCATGTTATAAATAGGATACTTAGTATTCCTAATAGAGGTTCAATTCCATCCATTAAATGTTAATCACCTCCCTGGATGGTAGAAAATACTAGAGTGTCTAGTGAAACATATTCAAAATATAAGAAACTACCCATTGTTAAGAATTGATGGGAAATAGATAATGAACCATGGATAAATATAGATTAACTTTTTAGTATTACCCCCTCCAATTCATATAAAAGGATTCGTCACATGATCATTTTGTTATGGTAACCGGTTACGTATCAAGATTAGTGATAGATTCACGAAAATATCATAAATCTATAGTAGAGTCCCAGAATAGGTAAAACTTCATCTCCAAAATGTGTGATGATCCTGACCTCCCATCCTCTCAAAAAATGAATGTACCTAAGTACCGTCAATGTAAAACCCTGAAATACCACCTTTGTTTTGAAAGAAGTTCCAAACTCAATTATGGATGTAGGAACTATTATAATTCTCTACAAAATATAACAAAAATGGTGAACCCGATGTGATGGATTTTGAAACACATCCAACCCAGCATGATCATTCATCAAGCCCTAAGAAACATTCAATGGAAACAAAAGTGCTAAATTTAATATGAAAGAATATAATGATAGAATAACTGAATCATTAATTGCAGTGGTCATCAAGTATTCTAAATTTGGAGGACCATCCATATCTTTTTGGGAAATAAAAATAGTGAAACTAATGTGAAGGATTGTTTACCACATTCAACCCCCCAGAATAAATATTTTGGCCTCAAGAAGACATTTAAGGGAACAAATGTAGTGACCCAATGTGAAATCATGTAATGAAAAAATAATAGAATCATTATAAAAAATGGGCATCGTGTCTCCTAAACATTGGGGACTATCGGCATCTTCTCAATAAATATCCTTTTAATTTATTTTTCTAAAAAACATTCATTTTTCAGTTGTGATACTTCTGTAATGTTATTTTAGAATATAACTTATTAAATAAATTTTGAACCTTATGAAGTCTTATCCTATTGAACATAACCTTATGTGAAATTTTTTATCAATATTATGGTTGATTTCATCAACTATATTAAGTCATCATAACAACCTTATGAGGTCACACACCAACCTCACAAGGGAATCAATCATCTTTTTTAGGCCATGAAAAAGACTCATGATGAACATGTCTAAACATTAAAAAATTTATATCTTAACCATGAGGATCTCAAGTTCAACCTTATTCAATAAAAATAACCTTATATGAATTTCAACACTTAGTGAAATTTTATAATTTAGTGTAGACTTCTTCAAATTACATTAGAACATTCTAAAATAGCCAAACGCCTTCCCCAAAATTCCAAAAAAATCATCAAATAATATTCAATGATTGATAAATCTTCATCACAAATATTAGAATAATCATTCCTTAATATAGTTCTTAAATTTATCCTACTAGATTGAAACCTACATATACCATAAATATTTGAAGACAGTACTTCCACATATTCATCACATGTCTTTAGCACTGAGAACATCACACCAATAATCAATGTTAATATGTATTGGAAAAAATCATACTTAATATGGTTCAACAATATTTTCTATTGGATTTTTTTTAGATACTAATAATTTATCTCCCACATACTTAAAATAAAACCAAATAGAAAAATTTATAGGGAATAATTTAACTTAAAAAAACAATGTTTCATGAATTAGGCATCTATAAGTCAACATGATCTAGCTTGATATAGAAAAAAATAGAGTGATCAAGTCAAATATCCTTGTTTTCCTAAAAACACATCTCATATTAGAAATATCAAAATATTATACTCATAAAAAACATTAATCTCTAACAGATTTTTATCATATTTTCCCTTATAACTCAAAACATAGATAAAAATAGTAAACATAAAAGTAGAATAGTTTTCCCCTCATATAGATAACATTTCCTCAAGAAATTATGTGTGATAAACTAGAGGAGTAAATTAAGATACATCCATACCTCAGTGTTTAGGTGTAGGATTCACTCTCATTTGTTACCTTAACCTTTCAAAATAATAAATCATGATGGTATTTATAATAATTTCATAAATTCATTTATTGGATGCATCAAATTTCAACTTTTATAACCCTGGAGACACATTATCCTTGAGAAAATAAAAATATATATCTATGTTTTTTTACATGGAGTGATGGAATAGATTATTGGAAATATTTATTTTATTAAGTTTGTAACAATCCAAACTTTATAAATTGTTATTTTTTTCCAAAATAATTATGTGTTATATGATATTATATAAATATTATATGCATTGAGCATATATAGAACCAACAAAAATTTAATTCATTAATGAAAATATTTACATTATTAAATGACTAAACCCATTAAATTTTAAAATATTACAAGGGGAAAAAACAATAGAAAAATAAAAAACTATAATTAGATAATTTGGATCACCCAATACAGCTAGAATCGTCCCTCCCATGAAGAGTACAATAGAAATGAAAAAAATATTAGTAAACCAATCAACGTTATAGAAAATTGAAATGTTGAACCATGAGGGTAATTGAGGTGAATAATGAATTATAGAATGAATTGGTATTTATAGGAGGTAATGTGACCATTAGAATATTAATGTGATCATTGGGAATAGTAACCTGGCCATTGAGAATAGTATCATGGCCATTAGAATAGTAATATAACCAAAAATAAATAAATTTTAATATAAATAATATTTATCATGAGTAATTTAGGTAAAGATAATTATTAAAATTCTGTAAAAATAAATATCATGATTAAAAAACTCCATGAATATATAAACACATTTTTTATAATCATTATTTTAATAGATTTTATAAAAATAATAATTTTTATATTAAAAATTAAAATTACCTATTCTAGAAACAAAATTGATTAAACGAATATAATTATTTATATCTGAACTTCAAAAAATTCTAATGCTGGATTTTTGATAAATTTATAAAATACTTCAATTTTAAGTGAATAGTAAAAATAAAATTTTTCTCGTAATTAATGTATCTTAAACTACATCATACATGTTGTAATACTGACCTTATAATTTCTAGAACTTTAGTAAAACTCAAAACAAATATTATTTCATAAATTATTCATTAAAATGAAATAAAATGATTTCAAAACTAAATAGTAATTTCCAACGTCTAAAATCTAAAGGATTAATTTAAAATAATATTTACTCATTTTCCAGCTTTCCGTACGATTAAACTAAGGAATTGGAATTATAAAGTGATTAAAAGTCATAAACTCGTGTCATTTAATTCATATATGGTTTTCAGTTTCAATGATATCACTATAACAAGGTTTACCTTAGATATAATATTTAATTCAATAATTTTACTCATAATACACATCACATCGTGTAAAAATAACCCCCACCCTTCCCATGGAAAACCACTCATCACTCACATTCCAGAGCCAAATATATGAAAAAATAATCTCTATTAAAACTCTTATCATACCTAGGGATGTTCATAGTTCATCCATCTCCAATCATTATATGTGTTTTTATCATATATAATAAGAAACATTGAGAAGAGGGTATGTTCTCATCAATTATCCCTCTCATTCTCCTCTCCATTTTCTCTTTTCTCCACACCATTTTAAAGTAAAATATTATAAGGATAATTAATTTGTATTTTTTTATTATATTATTTATTTTAACCAACATTAATTATTTTATTTACAACCTATTAATTTTTTATAATTCTTTTTCTCTCCCTTCTGACAATGTCCTTTTAACAATCGGTTAACAGCCAACGAGGATGTTTCCAATTCATTTCTTATCACTAAACCAATATTTGGTTATAATAAATTATTTATAATATATATAAAAATATATATTTATATCTGTGTGTTTGTGTGTGTTTTAATCTTATAGAATTAATTATATTTATGTATAAATGGTATTAAAAAAAATATAAAAATTGAAGGACATGGGAAATTGTTAAGTAAATAATGATATCCAAACCCCTCAACATAAACAATGGAAAATAAAAATATATATTTAAAACAATTGTTATAATAGATAAATAGATACATAAATTAACATAATTCACTATTGTTTTAATGTTTTAATAAAATTATGTTTATTATTCAAGTGAAGGAAAAGTAATAAAATAAAGCGGTATTTAAGGTAAAGGAATTCTTGAACCCAACTCAATTTCTTTGGTTTATCCCTCTTTCATGTAAATTCAGTATGAATATTCAACTATTTTTTTGTAAATATCATGTCATAATTATTTCATTTTATTTCGAGGATATACACGTTACATCATTGATTTATAATCCAAATACAAATAATTTCTAGAAAAACATTATTTTCCCAAACACATCATTTACACTTATTGATTTGATTCATCTTCACTCAAGAATGATTAATTTTATGCCAAATATTATTATTATTATTATCTATTTTTTAACCCTATGATTATTTAGGAAATTATTCTTTATTAAATCCTTATGAAACTCATTCCCTTATATTTTTTATTTCATGAGTGTGATTGTTATATGTTCTATGAGGCATGAATGATTATGTAAATATTATGATGTGATGGGCGGTCCATAAATTATATAACCCTCCATTACACTGGGTAAAGTGATGCATCTCATTATATTATGTTTATTATTTGCGAAAATGATGCTTTATTTGTCCACAAAGATGATGTTATGATTTATTGACATATGTTGTCAATTAACATGATGGCATATTTGTTCAGAGCTATATATGGTATTTGACCACTATGACTTGGTGATTCATATTTATGTATATTCCACATTCCAAGACATTTTGAAAATGTTTTCTGATTTATTATGATCATGATACAATTATTATGACATGATTATGGTGATTATTCTCACCCATGTACATTTATTCATGTCTCTTATTTAATTTATGGAATATTACCCCTTAATGGGATTTTATCTCACCAATTCTTTGATATATATCCTCATGTCACTATATGTACTAGGAATAATGTGAGAGAATTTAAGTCGACAAAGAAGAAGAATTTTATTATTTATTATGTTTTATTATTTATAAGTTGTTTATGATCATGATTTTCCAAAGATACTAAACCTTTAAGTCCTTTAATGTATAACTATTATGTTATTTGTATTTAAAATGATGTAATAGTCCTGTAAGAAAAAATTGGGTTTCCATAGTTTGTATCAACGGTACAGATTAGATAATTTTGGAGTTAGTATTAGAAAAAATTATTGATAACCCCTTGTATAAGTCTAAGTATAGGTAAATATCCAAGAAGATTTTTTTACTGAAATGATGAACATAATGATCCATTTAGATATGCCTTTAGAGTTAATTGCACTAAATAATTAATTACTTATTCATTGTTTTTTCACTTATGTTTTGTTCAAAACTTTTTTATTTTAGAAAATGGTGGGAACTAATAAATTCTAGTCCAACCCTTGTGAGTAAAAATGAAAATATTTTTTGAATGACTTCCCCAATTTCATGGGAGGTGGAGGTAAAAAATTTATGGTGATTTTTACCAAGTTGTCTTATGCTATAAAAAATATCCTAAACCATGTGGAAATTTTTCATTCACCCAATAAGGAACAACTACCCATTGATTCCCTTATGAATAAATGACCACCAACATTTAATGGATCTTACGATACACGTGTCATGGAATAGTTGGTGTACTCAATAGAGAATATCTTTTATGTGATACACTATGATGAGAGTAATAAGGCAACTATGGTCATATATCATACCGATGGATAATCCAGTCAATGGTGAGTGTTTATAATGAACACCAAAATGAAGGATAAACTAGAATAGATGAAGTGGGAAGACATTAGGAAAATATTTATTAAAAATTATTTTCCTTGAACTCTTAGGTCAAATATGGAGAGATAATACTTAGAGCTGAAGCAAAAGGAAGGTGAATATTTCATGAATATTTATTAAAAAATCAAAATGGTTAAAATATACAACTTGGAATTTTTTATCAAAAATAAAATAAAAATAGATAAATTATTTAGTGGATTAAAACCACAACTTCAAAAGTATTTAGATATGTGAGAATTCAAGAGTTATGATGAATTGGTCTGATGTTATCTTAATGTTGAGATGGAGTTTAGAGATGGGTCCTTTGGATATAGAGATAATAATATTATAATGGAGTTTCAATCTTGTGGGTAACATAAAAAAATATGAAAGAGGCTCCAACCACCCATATATAAAAAACAGGGAAGAAGCATCAGGGAAATATCCTCAAATGGGTTGGGAAATTCTTCAAGTGTAGGAGAGAAGGTGACGATGCTCATGAATATTGAAGAGATATGAAGAAGCTTCCCTCTATTATGGAGTAAATGAAGGCACCTACTAATGCACCACCCATGGTTCGATTCTTAAACAATAGGGAGAAAGGGAATTGTGAAAGCTAGTTCACTAAACCACGGTCCTTGAGGGTAATCAGTGTCATCATACACAAAATCTAAAGGAGAAAGGGAAAGCTTATGACACCACTACTACTGAAGTGGAGCATAAAAATGAATTCATAAAAGGTACACTTCCTCTACACTCAATAATGGAGGTTTTTTATTTGATTATATTTCTATGCATTCCTTTAAATCTAGAAATTTTACTAGAACTGTTGAATCGATACCCCGATACCTTAAAGTAGATATATCTGAAAAAATAACTGGTGGTGTTATCATTTAAACCTATGTTTTTTAATCTTATTTATCTATCATATGTGGGAATATTTTTCCAATGAATCTTCTAATCCTTTTATTGGTAAAATTTGACACTATATTAGAAATGTATTGGCTCTTTTTATATAGAGAAAACATAAATTTTATATAAAATTAAATATATTTATCTATTTTTAACTATCCCATGATCCCTTATAAATTCAAGGTAGAACCTGAATCTCATTTGTAAAATCCATAACTGGTTTAGGTGTTGATTCCCTATAAAGAAATATACCATACCAAAATGGATGAGTCAATATAAGTTATCAACCTAGATTAAATTCTCATTGTGAGGGAATACATTGATATATTTCATGATGATATTCTTAGACTCTCCCCAAATAATGAAGTATATTTCTCAATAGAGATGATACCTAGAACCACTCTTATCTCTAATTACCCCTATTGTATGTCCCCTATCAAACTAGTGAAGTTAAATAAGAAGTTACTAGAACATTTGTACAAATGTTTCATACACCCTAGTGAAACACCTTGGTATGTTTTAGTGTTATATATAAAGAAAACATATTTCTAAATGAGAATGTATATAAACTAATAGGAGATCAATAATATAACCCTAAAGAACAAGTATCCATTTACAAGGATTGATGACTTGGTTGGTCAACTATGAGGAGATGAGTACTTATCAAAGGTGGATCATCATTTTGGATATCAGTAACTGAATGTGAAGAAGGAATATATTCCTAAGACAACCTTCCATACAATTTATGGGCACTATGAGTTCATAATGATTCCCTTCATACTTACTAATTCCCTATAAATATTGATTGATGTGATGAGTATAATATTTATAGACTAAAAGTAAAATTCTTAGTTTTCTTTATCGGTGATATTATCATTTACTATAAGGGTAAGGAGGAACATAGAGAGAATCTAAGGATTGTATTTGGAAAGTTAAGTAATGATAAAATATAGTCTAAGTTCAACAACTGTGAATTTTTTATGTATAAGGAAATATTATTGAGGAATATTATCAAAAGTGATGGAATTACTATGTACCCTTTAAAGAAAATTGAAAATGATGAATGCACCAAACCCACTAGTGTCACAAAATCTATTATTTTCATGACTTGTAAGGGTAATACTGGTGTTTTTTGAGATATTTATCAAGATTTACTATCCCAAAAACTATGTTAACATAGAAAGGGGTAAAGTATGTATGGATGGAATAATGTTAGGAATTCTCTAAGGATATCAAGAGGAGGCTAATCACTCAGCATATACTCCCACTTCCAATAAGTGGAGAATGTTTTACGATATAAAGTGATTCTTAGAAGAAAATTTTTGGATTGTGTATTCATGAATAATGGTGATGTTATTGTAACACCCCAAGTAAATAAATAATATGAAATTTTCATATTTACCCATATTTGTGAATAAAATATTAATATTACTTTAAAGGGGATATTATGCACGATGGCGTACCCAATACGCAACAACAAGTTTTTTGGGAATCTTACGTTGCACTCTAATAATAAAATAATATTATTTTAAATGGTAGTTAACGCCTAGTCGTTGTAATGGCAGGAATGAACAGAACTAACTACAAAATGATTATATATGTTTGTCAAATATATTTACTTTTTACAATAAATGTTAGAGGATTTAAAATGCAAATGAATCCAATTTTAAGCGTAAACATTCTAATATTCTTTAAAAGGTCGATTAACCGCCTTTTGATGGAGAACCTCTTTTAAATCCACTTTTTGACAATTTTATGTGTTATATTTGAAAAAATAAAATTCTTCTTTAGAATCGGGACTTCAAAATTTACTTTGTGCAAATTTTTGGTATTTTTCCGAAAAAGTTCAATTTTTAATGAATAGTGAAAAATGTTGTATTTTAATTCAAAACCTCTTTTTAATCTAATTTATTTATATGATTATATTATCTTTTGAATTGGTTTTAAAGTGAAATTAGAATATATTTTTACCATTTAATCCAATAGTGTTCGTTGTAATTAATTTCACTTTGAAATCGGACTTAAACTAGTGTCAATCTTTTGATACTTTTTGTTTCATAAAAACACGCTATTTGTTTTGACATCGGGAATTAATTATTAAATTAATTAGTGCAACTTATATGTTTTGAATTTTGTAAAATAGATATCATTTTTGAATTCAGAATATCAAATATAGCTCAGGGTGAGTTTTTGGTAATTTTCTGAAAAACTTCAATTTTTGATGAATAGTGAAACCACTAAGTGGTACTTATAAAAACTTATTTTCCGTTTAAATGGAAATTTTCCATCTTTGTGTTTTGAATTTCAAAAATCTGACATAAATGGTTGTCATTAATAAGTAAAATTTTGTTCAATGGGATTAAAATAATTTTTTGGTGAATAGTAACTTATTAAGTTTTTAATCGCGATTAGAGGTAATTAGTGTAGTTTAAGGTAAAAATAATGTTTTAATAAAATGAAATGACCTAGAAACATGTCCTACCCTCATTGGATGTGTCATGTCTGAACAATAAAATCCATGGGTCAACTTGGGGACCCCATGGAGCCACTTTGGTTGGAAAATGACATAAATATCTTTTTATTTAATGTTAAAGTAAAAATGACACAAACATGAAATGTTTTACTAAAACAATTTTTACATGGGGTTATACAAGTAAGATTTTTTACTATAAATATGCATTGGAAATATACAAATATTTCCTACATCATAGTATTTTTTTTATAATTTTTAGACATTAAATAAATTAAATTATATATGACATTATGATGATGTAGTGATGACCTCATTATTTAACAATTTTAATAAAATGGAAAGATAATGTTAAATCTAAGACCTAAACATGTCCAAAACCTATTGGATGGGTGGATTTAGAACCCTTATCACCTTATACTCTAAAAACATCAATTTGGGACCATTAAAATAAGAAACTAATTCTAAAATAAAGTAACATTTCTTTGCTTTCCAAGAGTGCCCCTCCCCTCCTCTTATAAAAGGCCCCCACCTCTACCTCCTTTCCCACACTTCCAAAGCCTTTGGCTCGGCCAAAACCTGCCCATTTTGTCTCTACAAATCCCTATATAACTCTTTGAAGCCTCACTTTGGGAAGAAGTCTTCCCAAGGAAGCCTTTGAGCTCAAACCAAAAGGGAGTTACCCGATTTTAAGGTAATGTCTTCACTTGTGTCCTTTTGTTTTATTTTGCTTCTCCAACCCCCTAAACTCTTTTTATTCATCTCTTTTGTAACAACTCCAGTATCATAAATATAATAGGATGTTTTTATAAGAACTATTCGATCTACACTTACACACACCTTCATCTAATGTTTAAAGAACATACTGTTTCTGTGGTTGGCGATTTTCTGCCTCACGAAACGATGATTGTTCAATATTCTTTTAACACCTTTAAAGGTGGCCATTATGATGTCACTATATTTTAAATATGATATATATGGTATTTTTGTTTACTATATTCTTCTTTATTTTATATTTAAACCATACCTTTATTCTTTTCATGTTGTGTAAATGCGATAATTTCATATGAGAAAGTGCGGACTACTGCCCCCTCAAGTGATTTGACTCGTACATGCAATACATGGAATGTATAAAGAATGAAATTAATGAACATATGTGACCTATATAACATATATATTATACTGTAATTATAATATATATATATATATATATCATTTATTTTTAATTCCATCAATATGAAAAATAAAAAAATGAAAGTAGCATTCATGCATACGTACGGCCTACCGTCTCCATGAACAGTGCTTTTTGTTTTCTATCTCCAAATGATATGGAATAGTATAAAATGAATATGTACTGAATATATATGATATATATGATATATAAATCAGGATTATAACCCTGGATATAATGGATACATGAACAACTTGTAATTATAAAGAGCATATTTTGACTCAAGTACCAATGATCGTTTAAACGACCGTTATTAACTAAAATAATTACATAGTGTTCATGACATGGTAATAAGTGATATAAAAGGAATAATGAACTTGAAAAAGGTTCTCAATGAATTATAAATTAACTCAAGTTTATTATTCAGGAGATTAAAGAACGACCGAGTCAAGTCGGACCCGAGGTAAGGGATCTTACTCCTCTCTCTTTTTTAAGTACACTCTTTTATGTCATTCCTTTTAAGCTCATCTTTCTTGTGATTGGGATGTTATTTTATATTAATATTTCTGTAATTTTTATGTTCATATGATGAGATAACCTATTCTCTTTCGTCAATCCATTTTGAAAGTTTTGAGTGGTGCCGTTAGGCTGCCGAATTTTTGTAAGAGATCCTACTTCTCTCTTTCTTTTTAAGTACTCTCCTTTATGTCACTTCTTTTAAGCTCCTATTTGTTATGATGGGGGATGTTATTTTATATTACTCTTGCTGTAAATTTTATTGTAATATTATGATAGACCATATTTGATCTCATCAATCCATTTTTGGATGTTTTAAGTGGCGCCGTTAGGCTGTCGAGTTTTTATAAGGGATTTTTCATCTCACTTTTATTTCCGTGAGATTTATGCTACATTTTCCACAATTTACTTTGAGTGGTGTATGTACTACCCATTATTATACATTTTGTGTAGTATAATTTCATTTATGGGTATTCACATCTTCATTGTATGACCCTTCTTCCATGGGGTGTACATTTCGAAAGTTACCCAACTCGGTAAGGGGACCTTTCACCCTCCTCTTTTTAAAAGACTTCTTTTGTTATGTAATTTAATTCAAATAATACTATGTTGGGATATGTTCTTTTATATCCTTATTGATGTAAATTTTATGTACAAGTGATGAGATTCCCTTTTTATCTCTCATCAACTCATTTTCTGAATTTTGAAGTGATGCCGTTAGGCTGTCGAATTTTACCAAGGGAACTTTTTAACCCAATTTCGATTTCTTTGGGTTCAACATGTAGTTATTGAATATGTAATATTTTGAATATGTGTGAATGACCTTTTATTTTTTTACACTTAATATCCACTTATATTGGGTGTATTTATATTTGTCACACATAATTTTGAGATTGAATTATCCTTAATTTAAGGATACCTTCTTTATAAGGGAATTCATCACATTTGACATTTCTATTGAGACTTAATTGTTGTTATGCACCAATTCAATATTATATGGGTTATATACTATGCTTTGGAATATTATATCTTGAATCCATTTATTATCATGATATTATAAAGTTCTGACTAAATGTTATTCCTCAATTATTGTATTCAAGTGTCTCTAATTTTGGTAGAACCCCTTTAACCAAAATATCACTTTAAATGTTTTAATTATTTGTTCTTATTAATATACATGTTTTCAAAATGGTTTTAAGGATTTATTTATATGGATATTAATGGTTTAACATTTTAAAAGCTTCAAGGTGGTATGGGACACTTTGATTCAAAAATCTCTTTATTAAATGTTTTAAATGGTTTTGGAAATGGTTTCTTTTTGAATGGATTCATTATTTCAATTTACTAAAATTTTATATTGTGATTGAAATGTGTAAATGTTATGTTTCCTTTATGCATGTTTTATTTGATACGTTTATGTTATGGTTCTTGGGCATTGTTATGAAAACGGGTGGTTCTATGATAAACTAAGGGTGGGTGAGCCCGATATAGCTCTCCAATGCATTGGGTAACACGAAGGAGTGAAATGTTAAGGTTTCTCCGAAGAGATTTAGGGAATATACTGTGATGGGTATTCCAAACGTAACCAAGAGGGTTACTCCCGACGTAAGAATTTTATGAATTCCTAAAGTAACCTTTATGTCTTATGATTTCTATGTTTTATTCATGATTTGATGAGGTATGTTAAAGTGCCTATGTTTTATGGGTAAAGTATGATTTCATTGTTATGTATATATGAACTCATGATTCCTTTCCATATTTTTATAACCCTTACTGAGCTTTTTATGCTCATCCCATGTTTTTGAAATGTTTTTCACAGGTCAAGGGAAGAGTACATGATATGGTGATAGTGTCAAGGAAGTGTCAAGAAAGGATCCATGTTTTATTTTAAATATGTTTCCGTTGATGGGAAAAATGAATACTATATTTTATGTAACCACTTTGTTTAAATGTGGAATTTAATGCAAGTTTTATGATCTAATTCTCCAAAACTCTAAACCTGAAAAGATCCTCAATGTGTAATCTTGTAATAACTCTAGATTAATTAAAGTTTAAGGCTGGGGACTTATAGTTGGTATCAGAGGTCGGTTTAGATAAATTTATAGGTTAGTGTATTCTTTAAGCATAAGTGACATTACCATAATGGTTAGGATTTCAGAAAGAGTCCTAGTTTTAGATAAAGTGAATGTGTAAGTATATATTAGTGGTTATCTCCCTCATTAGTACATGATATTTTTGTTGATATACTCACACTGACATTTCGGTTTTTAGTGAATGGATGGATCTAGCAGGCACCAAAGTGACAATAGGTTTGAAGGAAACTGTGGTGGTTCTCTGATTAAGAGACTGGATGAAATGGGGTATTCAATGAGGAAACTCGTGGTTGTTCTAAACCAACTATCAAGGAGTCATGATCAACCACTTGAACCTTGGTATGTTCTGTAATGCATCATGTACAAGATGACCAATCGATGTTGAAGTTCAGGTAATAATTATAAAGGTAACCATTAGGGTTTATATGGTCCTTACTTTTGAGGTAATTATGGGTTATTATATGTTATGATGGAAAATGAAAGGCATGAAATAAAATTGAGGATAAAATATTTTATGATTATTTTTGAAGATTTTATCTCGTTTTGGGGAGTGTTTTATGAATTATTTAGTTTTGGAAAAAGGAAAACACGCAGACCGTGTGACAACCCGTCGTGTCAGAAAAAGCTGCGGGAATCGAACCCACAACCAATGTGTGACTGGTATTTATTGCCTACCACTGGACTACATGAAGTCCCTGGTTAGTTTGACTAATTATTTTTAGTTAGATGATTTTAGGAATCAAGAGTAAGTTTATTTTGGGTTATCTATGGAAATGAATAACCTATCAAGGAGGATATGTGATTAGGTTAATTACTATTCAATATGAGAATTGAAGAGAAACTGATGTTATTTGAAGATAAAAGTAAATTTGTACTTTGGAAGACTATGTGATTAAATCCTTAAAATATTTGGGTTTCAATCTTAATTTGGTTTGCTTTGAATAATTTTATGGATAATTGTTTATTGAATGGTCTTTGTTGAACTTTGGGTATTGTTTGATAAATTTTGGAGATTAAGAATAGATTTTCTTTTTATAAAGGGTTATCCTTTTCTGGATTATCTGATCTTGTACTAACCTTTTTGGTTTTGGTTTTGGTTAAGGTCTAAAGATATTGGAAGTATATAGTTCTCTTTTGTGGATTAGGTGATTCTCTATAAGTTGATTATAGTACTCTTAATGTGAACAAGTCTTCCTAAATACTCGCCTTTTGGAGAAAATATGAGTTTGTGTAAGGAATATAATAAAATTTGAAAGTCAACATGATAAGTGATTATGTTTCCTTATGAATAAATTCCTCAATAAAAAGTAACTTAAAACAAAAATGTTGTCTATTAACTTTTTCTACTGGGGAATTGAATACCGTTTAACCCATCACAAGTTTGTGATTTTCTTATGGTTAACTTTCTTCTAGACATGTTTACTATCACTCTCCATCAAAACATGACCCTTTGTATTTTCCTCTAGGTCCATGTTTTCCTACTTGGAATCCTAGTATGGGTTAACTCGGGTGACCTCTGTACTTATCTTCCTTTATTTTAAAGTGATTGTTTTACTGACTCTTGTTCCGATGTGGGATTTTCAATGAAGTTTCCAAGCCCAATTTTAAAAATTGCGAGGACGCAATTCCCAAAAGGGGGGAAGGATGTAACACCCCAGGTAAATAAAGAATATAACATTTTCATATTTACCCATATTTTTGAATAAATTATTAATATTACTTTAAAGGGGACGCTATGCACGATAGTGTACCCAATACGCAACAACGAGTTTCTTGGGAATCTTACGTTGCACTCTAATAATAAAATAATATTATTTTAAATGGTAGTTAATGCCTAGCCATTATAATGGCAGGAATGAACAGAACTAACTACAAAATGATTATATATGTTTGTCAAATATTTTTACTTTTTACAATAAATGTTAGAGGATTAAAATGCAAATGAACCCAATTTTAAGCGTAAACACTCTAATATTCATTAAAAGGTCGATTAACTGCCTTTTGATGGAGAACCTCTTTTAAATCCACTTTTTGACAATTTTATGTGTTATATTTGAAAAACTAAAATTCTTCTTTAGAATCGGGACATCAAAATTTACTTTGTGTAAATTTTTGGTATTTTTCCGAAAAAGTTCAATTTTTAATGAATAGTGAAAAATGTTGTATTTTAATTCAAAACCTCTTTTTAATCTAATTTATTTATATGATTAGATTATATTTTGAATTGGTTTTAAATTGAAATTATAATATATTTTTACCATTTAATCCAATAGTGGTTTTTGGAATTAATTTCACTTTGAAATCGGACTTAAACTAGTGTCAATCTTTTGATAATTTTTGTTTCATAAGAACACGCTATCTGTTTTCACAGCGGGAATTAATTATTAAATTAATTAATGCAACTTATATGTTTTGAATTTTTTAAAATAGAAATCATTTTTGAATTCGTAATTTCAAATATATCTTAGGGTGAATTTTTGGTAATTTTCTAAAAAACTTCAATTTTTGATGAATATTGAAACCACTAAGTGGTACTTATTAAAACTGATTTTCCGTTTAAATGAAATTTTTCCATATTTTTGTTTTGAATTTCAAAAATCCGACATACATGGTTTTCATTAAGAAGTAAAATGTGGTTCAATGGGATTAAAATTATTTTTTGGTGAATAGTAACTTATTATGTTTTTAATCGCGATTAGAGGTAATTAGTGTTGTTTAAGTTAAGAATAATGTTTTAATAAAATTAAATGACTTAGACACATGTCTTACCCTCATTGGATGTGTCATGTCCGACCAATACAATCCATGGGTCAACTTGAGGACCCCATGGAGCCACTTTGGTTGGAAAATGACATAAATATCTTTTTATTTAATGTTAAAGTAAAAATGACACAAACATGAAAAGTTTTACTAAAAGAATTTTTACATGGGGTTATACAAGTCAGATTTTTGACTATAAATAGTCATTGGAAATATGAAAAGATTTCCTACATTATAGTATTTGTTTATAATTTTTAGACATTAAATAAATTAAATTATATATGACATCGTGATGATGCAGTGATGACCTCATTATTTAACGATTTAAATAAATTGGAAAGATAATGTACAATCTAAGACCTACACATGTCCAAAACCTATTGGATGGGTTTATTTCGAACCCTTATCACCTTATCCTCGAAACACATCAATGTGGGACCATTAAAATTCTAAACTCATTCTAAAATAAAGTAACATTTCTTTGCTTTCCAAGAGTGCCCCTCCCCTCCTCTTATAAAAGGCCCCCACCTCTACCTCCATACCCACCCTTCCAAAGCCTTTGGCTCGGTCAACCCTGGCCCATTTTGTCTCTCCAAATCCCTTTATAACTCCTTGAAGCCTCACTTTGGTCAGAAGTCTTCCCAAAGAAGCCTTTGAGCTCAAACCAAAAGGGAGTTACCCGATTTTAAGGTAATGTCTTCACTTGTGTCCTTTTGTTTTATTTTGCTTTTCCAACCCCCTAAACTCTTTTTATTCATCTCTTTTGTAAAAAATCCAGTATCTTAAATATAATAGGATGTTGTTATAAGAATTATTCTAGCTACACTTACACACACCTTCATCTAATGGTTAAAGAACATACTGTTTCTATTGTTGGTGATTTTCTGCCTCACGAAATGATGATTGTTCAATATTCTTTTAACACCTTTAAAGGTGTCCATTATGATGTCACTGTATTTTATATATGATATATATGATATTTATGTTTACTATATCACTACTAGAAAAACAGGTATTTGCAACGGGTCATTTGCGACGGGAACCCGTCGCAAATGGCCTTTTGCGACGGGGTCCCGTCGCAAATGACCCTTTGCTGAAAACGGTGTCGCAATAACAATTTTTAGTGACGGGCCCGTCGCTAAAGCCCTTTTCCGCGACGGGGAGAATCCCCGTCGCAACTAGTGATCCGTATAGTTGTAAAAAACTATTTGCGACGGTAATAGTATCCCGTCGCAAATACTATTAAAAAAATAAAAAAATAAATTGTTAATAAATTATTTTAATTAATATAACAATAATCCAATTATAATTCAAAAATAAAAAATAATAAAATATTAATAAATGATTTTAATTAATATAATAATAAATTATTTTAATTAATATAATAATAATAGAATTATAATTCAAAAATAAAAAATAATAGAATATTAATAAATATTTTATAATGAGACAGAAACTACGAATAGAAAAAAAAATCATATTTTGATTTCACAAATTTTATAACATAAATACAAACTCTAATTTGAAGGAGGGGGGGAGGGGGAGGGGGATCTGCAGATAGTGGTGGAGGAAACTTCATCCCTAAAGCATGAGTGAGTCGGCGCATGTACTACATCTGCTCCTGATGCTGCTGCTGCCACCGACTCGTCTGCTCCTCATACAGATGCTGCTGGCGTCGACGCTCCTCCTCATGCTGCTGACACATCTGCTCCTGCTCCTGTCGGAGACTCTCTATCAGTGCAGTCTGAGATCGCAACTGATCCTCATACTGTGTAGCAGAAGAAGATGCATGAGCTCCCCTCGAGCTGGACGCCGACATCACAGCACTGCCATAATAATCTCCGGGAGTCAGTCGAGAGCTGATACCAACTACCCGGCCCTTCTCGAAGGCATACTGGGTGGCCTGCATCCATGCCGCCTCATCGAACTGACGGCCAGTGGTCTAATCTGATGACTCGGCCTGACTCTCAGGCCGGACCTGTGATGCTGCGGCCTCATATGACTCCTGTAGTTGCAATTTAAAATTAAAATTGTGAATATATTATTTACAGTTAATTTTTAAACTTGAAAACAAATAATACTAACCACGATGTGATGCTGACGATCACCTCTGAGCTCCCCAGTAGCAGGATCACTATACATCCTCCGATATACGTCGTACTCCGTAATATCGGGGTGCTCGACAGCCTATAAGAATAAAAAATAAACTGTTAATATTTATAGTTATATAAAATATTTATAAATAATGTACGCACCACATGCTGTCTATGAGTACTGAAAGAACGACTCCCAGCTCGATGAGTCGCCTCTTGTCTCCCCCGATTCTGCCTCCCCACCGATGATCTCCTCTGAAAGGAACCACTCAACCAGTGCGCACATAATCCATCCCATACATGGGATGAAATGTACTCTGGTCAGTGTGCTCTACATGACTCTTCAAAATCTGACACTCCTGCTTTCTTCATCGCAGCTTTTCTTAAATTGTGCAAAAACTGACGAAGGCGATCACGCATGGCCACCTCCCAAGCCTCGTGGATGGAATCACGCATGGTATCCTCGATCGGATACCATAAACCCTACAAATAAATCAAAATATCAAGTTAGAAATGAAATAATTTTCAAAATAAAAATTATTTATTTACGTACGTACCAACCAATGGCCGAACATGGCCTGCTGCACATCAATGGGAATCTGCTCCCATGTGGTCCACGGCTGAGAGAAATAGTTGCGCAAAATAGCGCTGCCCTGTCCGACTGGTATATGCGGAAAACTATAAAAATAATAAACATTTATTATGTGAATAGATTAATGAAATCTTAGTCAAATCAACAGGTTATCACACAGGTTATCGCACCTCCGTGTGCGTGGATCAAACCCAAGACGTGGACGTCGCTCGGGGACGGGGTCAGGAATCATCAATCGTGCAAGACCGTGCCCCCTCCACGTACTCCCTAGAGCGCCTGCAGGCTGAGGGTCATCTGGCAGCAACTCATCCGCATCGAAAGTCAGGTCAGCATCCGCCAACTCACGAAATGTGGCGTCATCCATCTGAAACAGAAAATGTTAATGTTGTTAGAAAATAATTCATAATTACTATTATATATACATATATACATATTATGATTGTATATAAATACCATGGAATTATATCAGTGTTCATCTTCATCATCATCTTCATATATGTCAATGTCATCTTCATATTCCTCCTCAACATCATCAAAATCCATTCGAGTTACAGTTGCTTCATCTCTTACCATTTGAAATTCATATGTGACATCATTAACATCATCGTCATCACCAACTCTTAAATGTGGGGTGTCGTCATCGATACTCATGTCTCTTTGCAAAAAAGATTGATTTTGAGTACTCTCTTGAAAAACTTCAATTCTTTTCACATCAGTTAAAGCACATTCACTTTGACTAAACTGATTGTCTCGAATTTTGATTTTTATTACACTCCACCAATCAGTCAAGTCTCTTGATGTAGCACAGTACTTTGCGTAATAAACTTGATGTGCCTGTTGAGCCAATAAGAATGGTTCATTTACTGCGAGAACACTTTTACATTTAATATCGATGATTCCATGAGTCGGATGAACACGCACGCCTCTCTCTGTATCCAACCATCGACATTTGAACATGGTTATGTAATGTTGTCCAAGATAACAGAGTTCAATGATTTCATCAAGTATGCCATAAAAGTCAACTTCATTTTCTAGATGATGAGATCCTCTCAAGCTAACTCCATTGTTCATTGTTTTTTTCGATTCCCCATATGCATGTGTGTGGAATCGAAATCCATTCACCACATATGCATTATAAGTTTTAACAAGTTTGGAAGGTGGGTTACTCAATACACACAGCCGTTTGTCAATTTTATCAGTATGTCGAGACACCTGAAAATTTGTGAAATAATTATCAATATAATAAACTATTCATTGAATGAGTTGCTAAAAGATAAAGAATTCATGTTACCAGTTTTTTAAACCACTGAGAGAAATTTTTTAGTCGACGTTCTTCGAGAGCAGCTGCTGTAATTTGTGGAATTTGTTTCTTGATATGATTATCATACAACCTATAAAAACCAAAGTTATTTACTGTAACATAAATGATAGAATAAGTGATATAAACACTTACAGTACAACTGATGTCATATATTCACAGTTGAGCAGAACATACGTATGAGCTCTATGATGTTCATCATCTGAAAGCCAGCGTTCATAAACTCCACCAAAACCAAGATCTGACTGGTTGAAAATAGATAATTGATTGTCGATTTCATCAATATTCCTCTCGTTCCGTCCCATTCGGTTTTGTTTTGAAGGATACCCAGATTCAAAATAATGGGAGCAGAAAAAAGATATTTCCTATTGCAAATAAGCTTCTGCAATAGATCCTTCAACAGATGCTTTGTTACGTACTTTTCTTTTCAATTTTTGCATGCATCTTTCAAATGGGTACATCCATCGAAACTGTACTGGACCTCCACATTTGGCTTCATATGGAAAATGTAATATCAAATGTTCCATTGAGTCGAAGAAAGACGGCGGAAATATTTTTTCCAGTTTACATATAATTACAACAACATCTTTTTCAAGTTTGCCTAGAGCATCATAATCTGCTGTAGCCGCACAAATTTCTCGAAAAAATTGAGACATGTCTGTTATGGAATCCCAAATCACAGAATTCAACAGACCTATTAATCCAATGGGTAGCAGTATTTCCATTATAACATGACAATCATGACTTTTTAATCCATTAATATGACCATTCTTTACACATCTACCCAAATTTGAAGCACAGCCATCTGGAAGTCTCAAATCTGCAATCCACTGACAAAATAATAAATGGTTTTCTTTAGACAGTGTATAAGCTACTTTTGGTTTCAGTAACCTTTCTGTTCTGACATTCTCAAACAATTCCAATTCTGGACGCCTGCAAATTTGTGCAAGATCTAAACGTGCATTTACATTGTCTTTTCTCTTTCCTGGCGTATCCAAAATTGTATGAATCAAATTATCAAAACAGTTCTTCTCAATATGCATGACATCTAACATGTGTCAGACCAACAAATCATTGGTAATTATTACTAATTATTGGTCATTATTACTAATTATTGGTAATTATTACTAATTATTGGTAATTATTACTAATTATTGGTAATTATAACTAATTATTGGTAATTATTACTAATTATTACTAATTATTGGTAATTATTACTAATTATTGGTAATTATTACTAATTATTGGTAATTATTATTAATTATTAATAATTATTGGTAATTATTACTAATAATTGGTAATTATTACTAATTATTACTAATTATTACTACTTATTGGTAATTATTACTAATTATTACTAATTATTACTAATTATTACTAATTATTGGTAATTATTGGTAATTATTACTAATTATTGGTAATTATTACTAATTATTGGTAATTATTACTAATTAATGGTAATTATTACTAATTATTGGTAATTATTACTAATTATGGTAATTATTACTAATTATTGGTAATTATTACTAATTATTACTAATTGTTACTAATTATTGGTAATTATTACTAATTATTACTCTTTATTGGTAATTATTGGAATTTATTGGTAATTATTACTAAATATTGGAAATTATTACTAATTATTGGTAATTATTTCTAATTATTTTTAATTATTTCTAATTATTACTAATTATTACTATTTACCGGTAATTATTACTAATTATTCTTAATTATTACTAATTATTGATAATTATTACTAATTATTGGTAATTATTACTAATTATTGGTAATTATTACTAATTATTGGTAATTATTACTAATTATTGATAATTATTACTAATTGTTGATAATTATTCCTAATTATTACTAATTATTACTAATTATTACTAATTATTACTAATTATTACTAATTATTGGTAATTATTACAAATTATTGGTAATTATTACTAATTATTGGTAATTATTACTAATTATTACTAATTATTACTAATTATTACCAATTATTACTAATTATTAATAATTATTACTAATTATTACTAATTATTACTATTTACCGGTAATTATTTCTAATTATTTCTAATTATTACTAATTATTACTAATTATTGGTAGTTATTACTAATTATTTGTAATTAATACTAATTATTGGTAATTATTACTAATTATTGGTAATTATTACTAATTATTACTAATTATTACTAATTATTACTAATTATTACTAATTATTCCTAATTATTACTAATTATTCCTAATTATTACTAATTATTCCTAATTATTACTAATTATTCCTAATTATTACTAATTATTACTAATTATTGGTAATTATTACTAATTATTGGTAATTATTACTAATTATTGGTAATTATTACTAATTATTGGTAATTATTACTAATTATTACTAATTATTACTATTTAGCGGTAATTATTTCTAATTACCGGTAACTATTACTATTTACCGGTAATTATTACTATTTACCGGTAATTATTACTAATTATTACTAATTATTACTCATTATTACTAATTATTGGTAATTATTACTAATTATTGCTAATTATTGCTAATTATTCCTAATTATTGCTAATTATTCCTAATTATTCCTAATTGTTCCTAATTATTTCTAATTGTTCCTAATTGTTCCTAATTATTACTAATTATTCCTAATTATTACTAATTATTCCTAATTATTACTAATTATTCCTAATTATTCCTAATTATTACTAATAATTAGTAATTATTACTAATTATTACTAATTATTACTAATTATTACTAATTGTTCCTAATTATTGGTAATTATTGGTAATTATTCCAAATTATTCTTAATTATTACTAATTATTCTTAATTATTACTAATTAGTGGTAATTGTTAGTAATTATTAATAATTATTACTAATTATTGATAATTAGTAATAATTATTACTAATTATTACTAATTATTGATAATTATTGGAAGTTATTACTAATTATTGATAGGTATTACTAATTATTGGTAAGTATTACTAATTATTGGTAATTATTACTAACTATTGGTAATTATTACTAATTATTACTAATTATTACTAATTATTACTAATTATTACTAATTATTGGTAATTATTACTAATTATTACTAAGTATTACTAATTATTACTAATTATTGGTAATTATTGGTAATTGTTCTTAATTATGAGTAATTAAATGAATAATTACCAATAATTAGGAATAATAACATTATTAGTATATTTTATTATTAATATTAAAATAATATAATTTTCTAATTTATATACAATTCTCCTTTCATCTGTCTGTTTTCTATCTCTATATACAAATAATACATGTGAAGACAGCAAACACACAGATGAAAAGAGAATTGTATATATATAAAAAATTATATTATTTTAATATTAATAATAAAATATATTAATAATTAAATAATGTTATTATTCCTAATTATTAGTATTTATTACTAATTATTAAGTAATAAAACAATGTAAACATAATTAAATTACAACTAATTAAGAATAATTAAAACTAATAAAACATTAAAAATAAATATTAAATTGAAATAAATATAAATACCTTGAAAATTGATCTGAGGTTGATCTCTGATCGTTCTTCAAAACTTCAATATCAACTCCGAAGAAAAAAATTAAACTTGAGAAAAACTGAACTGTAGAAATAAAATTTTGAGAGAAGAAGAAGATGGAATTTGAGAATGATTTGAAAAAAATGGATGGGGGTATTTATAGGTTAGATTAGTTGCGACGGGCCCATTTGCGACGGGTACCGTCGCAAATACCTTAGCCAGCATTTATTACGGTCAACGGTTAAATAGTTATTTGCGACGGGACCCGTCGCAAATAACCACCTGCCGACATACTATTTGCGACGGGGGAATATTCCCGTCGCAAATACCTTTTACCGCCGCCGGTTATTTGCGACGGGAATATTCCCCCGTCGCAAATACCTTTCCCGCGATTTGGCGCGCAAAAGGCGCCAGTCCTTTTGCGACGGGGAAAGCTATCCCGTCGCAAAAGGCTACTTATTTGCGACGGGCAAATACTCCCGTCGCAAATAAGTTTTTAACAGGGCTATTTGCGATGGGATTTATTCCCGTCGCAAATAACCCGTCGCAAATACCCATTTTTCCCGTAGTGTATGCTTCTATATTTTATATTTAAACCATACCTTTATTCTTTCCATGTTGTGTAAATGCGATAATTTCATATGGGGAAGTGCAGACTACCGCCCCCTCAAGTGATGTGACTCGTACATGAAATACATGGAATGTATAAAGAATGAAGTTAATGAACATATGTGACCTATATAACATATATATTATACTGTAATTATAATATATATTTATATATCATTTATTTTTAATTCCATCAATATGAAAAAGAAAAAAAATGAAAGTAGCGTTCATGCGTACGTACGGCCTACCGTCTCCATGAACGGTGCTTTTCGTTTTTTATCTCCAAATGATATGGAATAGAATAAAATGAATATATACTGGATATATATGATATATATGATATATACATCATGATTATATCCCTGGATATAATGGATACATGAACAACTTGTAATTATAAAGAGCATATTTTGACTCAAGTACCAATGATCGTTTAAACGACCGTTATTAACTAAAATAATTACATAGTGTTCATGACATGGTAATAAGTGATATAAAAGGAATAATGAACTTGAAAAAGGTTCCTAAGGAAGTATAAATTAACTCATGTTTATTATTCAGGAGATTAAAGAACGATCGAGTCAAGTCGGACCCGAGGTAAGGGATCCTACTCCTCTCTTTCTTTTTAAGTACACTCTTTTATGTCATTCCTTTTAAGCTCATATTTCTTGTGATTGGGATGTTATTTTATTTTAATATTACTGTAATTTTTATGTTCATATGATGAGAGACCCTATTCTCTCTCATCAATATATTTTGGAAGTTTTGAGTGGCGTTGTTAGGCTGTAGAATTTTCGTAAGAGATCCTACTTCTCTCTTTCTTTTTAAGTACTCTCCTTTATGTCACTTATTTTAATCTCTTCTTTGTTATTATGGGGGATGTTCTTTTATATTCATCTTTTTGTACTTTTTATTTTAATATGATTAGAGACCTTATTTGATCTCATCAATCCATTTTTGGAAGTTTTAAGTGGCACTGTTAGGCTACCGAGTTTTCATAAGGGATTTTTCATCTCACTTTTATTTCTGTGAGATTTATGCTACATTTTCCACAATTTCCTTTGAGTGGTGTATGTACTTCCCATTATTATACACTTTTTCTAGTATAATTTCATTTATGGGTATTCACATCTTCATTGTATAGCCCTTCTTCCATGGGGTGTACGTTTCCAAAGTTACCCAACTCGGTAAGGGGACCTTTCACCCTCCTCTTTTTAAATGACTTCTTTTGTTATGTCTTTTAATTCACATACTACTATGTTGGGATATGTTCTTTTATATCCTTATTGATGTAAATTTTATGTCCAAGTGATGAGATGCCCTTTTTATCTCTCATCAACTCATTTTATGAATTTTGAAGTGATGTCGTTAGGCTGTCGAATTTTACCAAGGGAACTTTTTAACCCAATTTCGATTTCTTTGGGTTCAACATGTAGTTATTGAATATTTAATCTTTTGAATATGTGTGAAAGACCTTTTATTGTTTTACACTTAATATCCACTTATATTGGGTGTATTTATATTTTTCACACATAATTTTGAGATTGAATTATCCTTAATTTAAGGATACCTTCTTTATAAGGGAATTCATCACATTTGAAATTACTATTGAGACTTAATTGTTGTTATGCACCATTTCACTCTTATATGGTGTATATACTGTCCTTTGGAATATTATATCATGAATCCATTTATTCTCATGATATTATAAAGTTCTGACTAAATGTAATTCCTCAATTATTGTATTCAAGTGTCTCTAATTTTGGTAGAACCCCTTTAACCAAAATATCCCTTTAAATGTTTTAATTATTTGTTCTTATTAATATCCATGTTTTCAAAATGGGTTTAAGGATTTATTTATATGGATATTAATGGTTTAAAATTTTAAAAGCTTAAAGGTGGTATGGGAAACTTTGATTCAAAAATCTCTTTATTAGATGTTTTAAATGGTTTTGGAAATGGTTTCTTTTTTAATGGATTCATTATTTCAATATACTAAAATGTTATATTGTGATTGAAATGTGGAAATTTTATGTTTCCTTTATGCATGTTTTATGTGATACGTTTATGTTATGGTTCTTGGGAATTGTTATGAAAATGGTTGGTTCCGTGATAATCTAAGGGCGGGTGAGCCCGATATAGCTCTCCAATGCATTGGTTAAAGCGAAGGAGTGAAACGTTAAGCTTTCTCGGAAGAGATTTAGGGAATATATTGTGATGGGTATTCCAAATGTAACCAAGAGGGTTACTCCCTACGTAAGAATGCCATGAATTCCTACAGTTACCTTTATGTCTTATGATTTCTATGTTATATTCATGATTTGATGAGGTATGTTAAAGTGTCTATGTTTTATGTGTAAAGTATGTTTTCATTCTTATGTATATATGAACTCATGATTCCTTTCCATATTTTTATAACCCTTACTGAGCTTTTTATGCTCATCCCAAGTTTTTGAAATGTTTTTCACAGGTCAAGGGAATGGTACATGATATGATGATAGTGTCAAGGAAGTGTCAAGAAAGGATCCATGTTTTATTTTAAATATGTTTTCGTTGATGGGAAAAATGAATACTATATTTTATGTAACCACTTTTTTTAAATTTGGAATGTAATGCAAGTTTTATGATCTAATTCTCTAAAACTCTAAACCTGAAAAGATCCTCAATGTGTAGTCTTGTAATAACTCTAGATTAAGTAAGGTTTAAGGATGGGGCCTTATAGTTGGTATCAGAGGTCGGTTTAGATAACTTTAGAGGATAGTGTATTATTTAAGCATAAGTGACATTACCATAATGGTTAGGATTTCAGAAAGAGTCCTAGTTTTAGATAAAGTGAATGAGTAAGTATATCTTAGTGGTTATCTCCCTCATTAGAACATGATAGTTTTGTTGATATACTCACATTGACATTTATGTTTTTAGTGAATGGATGGATCTAGAAGGCACCAAAGTGACAATAGGTTTGAAGGAAACTATGGTGGTTCTCTGATTAAGAAACCGGATGAAATGGGGTATTCAATGAGGAAACTCGTGGTTGTTCTAAACCAACTATCAAGGAGTCATGATCAACCACTTGAACCTTGGTATGTTCTGTAATGCATCATGTACGAGATGACCAATCGATGTGGAAGTTCAGGTAATAATTATAAAGGTAACCATTAGGGTTTATATGGTCCTTACTTTTGAGGTAATTATGGGTTATTATATGTTATGATGGAAAATGAAAGGTATGAGATAAACTTGAGGATAAAATATGTTATGATTATTTTTGAAGATTTTATCTCGTTTTGGGGAATGTTTTATGAATTAATTAGTTTTGGAAAAAGGACAACACGCAGACCGTGCGACAACCCATCCCGTCGGACAAAGCTGCGGGAATCGAACCCACAACCAAAGTGCGACTGGTATTTATCGCCTACCACTAGACTACGTGAAGTCCCCGGTTAGTTTGACTAATTCTTTTTTAGTTTGATGATTTTAGGAATCAAGAGTAAGTTTATTTTGGGTTATCTATGGAAATGATTAACCTATCATGGAGGATATGTGATTAGGTTAATTACTTTTCAATATGAGAATTGAAGAGCAACTAATGTTATTTGGAGATAAAAGTTAATTTGTACTTTGGAAGACTGTGTGATTAAATCCTTCAAATATTTGGGTTTCAATCTTAGTTTGGATTACTTTGAAGAATTTTATGGACAATTGTTTATTGAATGGTCTTTGTTGAACATTGGGTATTGTTTGATAAATTTTGGAGATTAAGAATAGATTTTTTTTATAAAGGGTTATCCTTTTCTGGATTATCTGATCTTGTACTAACCTTTTTGGTTTTGGTTTTGGTTAAGGTTTAAAGATATGGGAATTATATAGTTCTCTTTTTTGGATTAGGTGATTCTCTATAAGTTGATTATAGTACTCTTAATGTGAACAAGTCTTCCTAAATACTCATCTTTTGGAGAAAATATGAGTTTGTGTAAGGAATCTAATAAAATTTGAAAGTCAACATGATAAGTGATTATGTTTCCTTATGAATAAATTCCTCAATAAAAAGTAACTTAAAACAAAAATGTTGTCTATTAACTTTTCCTACAGGGGAATCAAATACTGTTTAACCCATTACAAGTTTGTGATTTTCTTATGGTTAACTTTCTTCTATACATGTTTACTATCACTCTCCATCAGAACATGACCCTTTGTTTTTTCCTCCATGTCCATGTTTTCATACATGTTATCCTAGTATGGGTTAACTCGGGTGACCTCTGTACTTATCTTCCTTTATTTTAAAGTGATTGTTTTACCGACTCTTGTTCTGATGTGGGATTTTCAATGAAGTTTCCAAGCCCAATTTTAAAAATTGTGAGGACGCAATTCCCAAAAGGGGGGAAGGATGTAACACCCCATGTAAATAAAGAATATGACATTTTCATATTTACCCATATTTGTGAATAAAATATTAATATTACTTTAAAGGGGACGCTATGCATGATGGCATACCCAATATGCAACAACGAGTTTCTTGAGAATCTTACATTGCACTCTAATAATAAAATAATATTATTTTAAATGGTAGTTAACGCCTAACCGTTGTAATGACGGGAATTAACAGAACTAACTACAAAATGATTATATATTTTTTTCAATTATTTTTACTTTTTACAATAAATGTTATAGGATTAAAAATGCAAATGAATCCAATTTTAAGCGTAAACATTCTAATATTCTTTAAAAGGTCGATTAACCGCCTTTTGATGGGGAACCTCTTTTAAATCCACTTTTTGAAAATTTTATGTGTTATATTTGAAAAAATAAAATTCTTCTTTAGAATCGGGACATCAAAATTTACTTTGTGTAAATTTTTGGTATTTTTCCGAAAAGGTTCAATTTTTAATGAATAGTGAAAAATGTTGTATTTTAATTCAAAACATTTTTTAATCTAATTTATTTATATGATTAGATTATCTTTTGAATTGGTTTTAAAGTGAAATTAGAATATATTTTTACTATTTAATCCAATAGTGGTCATTTGAATTAATTTCACTTTGAAATCGGACTTAAACTAGTGTCAATCTTTTGATACTTTTTGTTTCATAAAAACACGCTATTTGTTTTGACAGTGGGAATTAATTATTAAATTAATTAATGCAACTTATATGTTTTTAATTTTGTAAAATAGACATCTTTTTTGAATTTGGATTATAAAATTTATCTTAGGGTGAATTTTTGGTAATTTTCTGAAAAACTTCAATTTTTGATGAATAGTGAAACCACTAAGTGGTACATATAAAAACTGATTTTCCGTTTAAATGAAATTTTGTCATCTTTGTGTTTTGAATTTCAAAAATCCAACATACATGGTTGTCATTAAGAAGTAAAATGTGGTTCAATGGGATTAAAATAATTTTTTGGTGAATAGTAACTTATTAAGTTTTTAATCGCGATTAGAGGTAATTAGTGTAGTTTAAGGTAAGAATAATGTTTTAATAAAATGAAATGACGTAGACACATATCCTACCCTCATTTGATGTGTCATTGCCGACCAAGACAATCCATGTGTCAACTTGGGGACCCCATGGAGCCACTTTGGTTGAAAAATTACATAAATATCTTTTTATTTAATGTTAAAGTAAAAATGACACAAACATGAGATGCTTTACTAAAACAATTTTTACATGGGGTTATACAAGTCATATTTTTGACTATAAATAGTCATTGGAAAGATAAAAAGATTTAATACATCATAGTATTTGTTTTATAATTTTTAGACATTAAATAAATTAAATTATATATGACATCATGATGATGGAGTGATGACCTCATTATTTAACGATTTAAATAAAATGGAAAGATAATGTAAAATCTAAGACCTACACATGTCCAAAAATTATTGTATGGGTGGATTTATAACCCGTATCACATTATACTCGAAACACATCAATGTGGGACCATTAAAATCCGAAACGCATTCTAAAATAAAGTAACATTTCTTTACTTTCCAAGAGTGCCCTCCCCTCTTCTTATAAAAGGCCCCAACCTCTACCTCCTTAACCACACTTCCAAAGCCATTGGCTCGGCCAAAAACTGCCCATTTTGTCTCTCCAAATACCTCTCTAACTCCTTGAAGCCTCACTTTGGTCATAAGTCTTCCCAAGGAAGCCTTTGAGCTCAAACCAAAAGGGAGTTACCCGATTTTAAGGTAATGTCTTCACTTGTGTCCTTTTGTGTTATTTTGCTTCTCCAACCACCTAAAATCTTTTTATTCATCTCTTTTGTAACAACTCCAGTATCTTCAATATACTAGGATGTTGTTATAAGAAGTATTCGAGCTACACTTACACACACCTTCGTCTAATGGTTAAAGAACATATTGTTTCTGCGGTTGGTGATTTTCTGCCTCACGAAACGATGATTGTTCAATATTCTTTTAACACATTTAAAGGTGGCCATTATGATGTCACTATATTTTATATATGATATATATGGTATTTATGTTTACTATATGCTTATGTATTTTATATTTAAACCATAACTTTATTCTTTTCATGTTGTGTTAATGCGATAATTTCATATGAGGAAGTGCGGACTACCGCCCCCTCAAGTGATGTGACTCGTAAATGCAATACATGGAATGTATAAAGAATGAAATTAATGAACATATGTGACCTATATAACATATATATTATACTGGAATTATAATATATATATATATATCATTTATTTTTAATTCCATCAATATGAAAAAGAAAAAAATGAAAGTAGCGTTCATGCGTACGTACGGCCTACCATCTCCATGAACGGTGCTTTTTGTTTTTTATCTCCAAATGATATGGAATAGTATAAAATGAATATGTACTGGATATATATGATATATATTATATATAAATCATGATTATAACCCTTTATATAATGGATACATGAACAACTTGTAATTATAAAGAGCATATTTTGACTCAAGTACCAATGATCGTTTAAACAACCGTTATTAACTAAAATAATTACATAGTGTTCATGACATGGTAATAAGTGATATAAAAGGAATAATGAACTTGAAAAAGGTTTTTAAGGATGTATAAATTAACTCAAGTTTATTATTCAGGAGATTAAATAACGATCGAGTCAAGTCGGACCCGAGGTAAGGGATCCTACTCCTCTCTTTCTTTTTAAGTACACTCTTTTATGTCATTCCTTTTATGCTCATATTTCTTGTGATTGGGATGTTATTTTATATTACTCTTACTGTAATTTTTATGTTCATATGATGAGAGACCCTATTCTCTCCCATCAATCCATTTTGGATGTTTTGAGTGGCGCCGTTAGGCTGCCGAATTTTCGTAAGAGATCCTAATTCTCTCTTTCTTTTTAAGTACTCTCATTTATGTCACTTATTTTAAGATCCTCTTTGTTATGATGGGGGATGCTATTTTATATTCCTATTTCTGTAAATTTTATTTTAATATGATGAGAGACCCTATTTTATCTCATCAATCCATTTTTGGAAGTTTTAAGTGGCGCCGTTAGGCTTCCGAGTTTTCATAAGGGATTTTTCATCTCACTTTTATTTCCTTGAGATTTATGCTACATTTGCCACAATTTACTTTGAGTGGTGTATGTACTTCCCATTATTATACACTTTGTGTAGTATAATTTCATTTATGGGTATTCACATCTTCACTGTATGACCCTTCTTCCATGGGGTGTATGTTTCGAAAGTTACCCAACTCGGTAAGGGGACCTTTTACCCTCCTCTTTTAAAAGACTTATTTTGTTATGTATTTTAATTCACATACTACTAAGTTGGGATATGTTATTTTATATACTTATTGATGTAAATTTTATGTCCAGGTGATGAGATTCCCTTTTTATCTCTCATCAACTCCTTTTCTGAATTTTGAAGTGATGTCGTTAGGCTGTCGAATTTTACCAAGGGAACTTTTTAACCCAATTTCGATTTCTTTGGGTTCAACATGTAGTTATTGAATTTGTCATATTTTGAATATGTGTGAATGAACTTTTTTTGTTTTAAACATAATATAAACTTATATTGGGTGTATTTATATTAGTCACACATAATTTTGAGATTGAATTATCCTTAATTTAAGGATACCTTATTTATAAGGGAATTCATCACATTTGACATTTCTATTGTGACTTCATTGTTGTTATGCACCAATTCACTCTTATATGGTGTATATACTGTCTTTTGGAATATTATATCATGAATCCATTTATTCTCATGATATTATAAAGTTTTGAATAAATGTTATTCCTCAATTATTGTATTCAAGTGTCTCTAATTTTTGTAGAACCCCTTTAACCAAAATATAACTTTAAATGTTTTAATTATTTGTTATTATTAATATCCATGTTTTCAAAATGGTTTTAAGGATTTATTTATATGGATATTAATGGTTTAAAATTTTAAAAGCTTCAAGGTGGTATGTGACACTTTGATTCAAAAATCTCTTTATTAAATGTTTTAAATGGTTTTGGAAATGTTTTCTTTTTGAATGGATTCATTATTTCAATATACTAAAATGTTATCTTCTGATTGAAATGTGGAAATGTTATGCTTACTTTATGCATGTTTTATGTGATACGTTTATGTTATGGTTCTTGGGCATTGTTATGAAAATGGGTGGTTCCGTGATAAACTAAGGGCGGGTGAACCTGATATAGTTCTCCAATGCATTGGGTAACGCGAAGGAGTGAAACGTTAAGGTTTCTCCGAAGAGATTTAGGGAATATACTATGATGGGTATTCCAAAGGTAACCAAGAGGGTTACTCCCTACATAAGAATGTTATGAATGCCTCAATTTACCTTTATGTCTTATGATTTCTATGTTTTATTCATGATTTGATGAGGTATGTTAAAGTTCCTATGTTTTATGGGTTAAGTATGATTTAATTCTTATGTATATATGAACTCATGTTACCTTTCCATATTTTTATAACCCTTACTGATCTTTTTATGCTCATCCCAAGTTTTTGAAATGTTTTTCACAGGTCAAGGGAAGGGTACATGATATGATGATAGTGTCAAGGAAGTGTCAAGAAAGGATCCATGTTTTATTTTAAATATGTTTCCGTTGATGGGAAAAATGAATACTATATTTTATGTAGCCACTTTGTTTAAATGTGGAATGTAATGAAAGTTTTATGATCTAATTATCTAAAACTATAAACCTGAAAAGATCCTCAATATGTAATCTTGTAATAACTCAAAATTAATTAAGGTTTAAGGCTGGGGCCTTATATTGATAGCCTATGCATCATGATAGTTAAATATCAGGGAATATAACTACCTGAAAAATGATTTAGAGATATATGTTATGATCCTTTCCTTGATGATTTGGTGTTACTGTCTATATGATGTGAAGTGTGAAATATATACCGATCAAAAGATTCTAAAGTCTATATTCATATAAAATTATCTCAATATGAATCAAAGAAGATGTTAAGATCTAATCTAGGACTATGATTACTCTATTCACTCTAATTCGATAAAGGTGAACAGGGTAGTTGATGCTCTTAGAAAACAAATCTGATAATTTATCTATGATGAGGATTGAGAAAGACTTTGTCTTCATGGATATGCAAAGTATGGATCATGAAATCATAACAACATAGAATAAAACTTACCTTTACCACATTATTTCCTAATTATTTATCTAATAGATGATGAAGGAGGCATAAAAGAATGATCTTGAGCTTCAAAATAAGGTGAATGAAGTAAATGAATGGAAGCTATATGAGTTCCACATTGATGATGATGGTGTAATATTATTTGGAACAAGAGTTTGTATCCCTGTGTCACGTGAGAGAAAGAATTATCTATTGGATAATGTATATAGTTCAATTTTCTTCATCCCTATAGGAAGTTATGAGATATACCATGATGCATAATAACAAATCTGGGGGGAAATAAAGAGTGACTGAATTTCAAGGGGATGATGAAACCATTTCATATACCCACATGTCAATGGTAGAACATCACCATGGACATTGTCACTGGTCTCCTGAAGACATTAAATTAAAACAATGTGATATATTTTTTTGTGGATCGACTCACCATGACTCCCCACTACATCACTATTCAATAATATTTATCACTTGAAAAAAAATCTGAATTATATGTGAAAGAAGTGGTGAGGCTGCATGGGGTACCACTTTTGATAATTTCATATCATGATCCAATTTCACATCTAATTTGAGATAAGTATTCAACATTCTTTTAATACTAAATTAAATTTTAGTATGGTCAATCACCCCAAAACTGATAGCCAATCAGAAATGACACTTTAAAAACTCAAGGATATGTTATGAGTCTGTTCAATGGAATTTAATGGAGATGGGATAAACATATCCCATTATTTGTGTTCTGATACAAAAATATCTTCCACTAAAGTATTCAAATATGTCCATATGAATCTTTGTATGGTAAGCAATGTGGGACTCATAATTTTTCGAATTAAGTTGGAGAACGAAAGCTAACTGGACCTGAACTTGTGCATGATTTGACAGAGAATGTTCAAGACATCCAAAAACTTGTAAAAGCCTCTAAAAGTTAGAAAAAGAGTTATGCTAATGACCATTGAACAGATTTGGATTATAATTATGGAGAGAAATATTTCCTTTAAATTTCATAGTGGAAGAGATTCATGTAGTTTGGAAAGAAATTGATGCTTAGCCCAAGGTACATCGGACCCTTTTAGATCCTTAATTTAATAGGATTAGTTTCCTTCCATCACGGGCTTCCACCAAATATGGATAATGTTCATGATGTGTTCTATATATCTCTCTTGAGGAATTAAATACATTACCCCTTACATGTACTGAATATGGAGGTGGTATAACTTGATAATGAACTCTCATTCGAGGAGCATCTAGTGATGATTTTGGACTGCATATAAAAGTTTCTATGCAATAAGACAACTTATCTTTTCAATGTGTTTTGGAGGAACCAAAAGTATGAAGTGGATACATGAGAACCATAGGAAACAATGAAACAGAAGTATACTAATATATTCTCAATTGATAACATGAGAAAAAATTTAATTCATTAATGAAATATTTTTCATTAGTCAATGAGAAAACCAATTAAAATTATAAATATTACATGGGGATAAAAACTAAAAATAGAACAACTAAAATAGGAAAATTTAGATCACCCAGATTGGCTAGAATTATCCTTCTAATGAACAGTGCTATTGAAATGAAACAAAATATTAGTAAACCAATATAAATTATAGAAAATGGAAATGTAGAACCTTTAGATAAATTGTGGTGAATAATTAATTATGGAATTAATAGTTATTTATTGGGGTAATGTGGTCGTTGTAATAGTATTGGGATAGTTGGGAATAGTAACCTGACCATTGGAATAGTAATTTGACCTTAAAAATATATTTTATTATAAATAAAATTTATAATAATTAATTTATGTAAATATAAATATTATAATTCCAAAAAATAAATATCATGATTAAAAAACTCAAAGAAAATTCAAGCACAATGTTTATAAACAGTATTTTAAAGGATTTCAAAAAAATATTATTTTTTATATTAAAAATTAAAATCCCCAATATTTGAAAATTTTAATGAAAAAATATATATCATTTTCGAAATTAGGATGTAAAAATTTTCCAAGGGTTATTTTTTGATAATTTTCGGAAATACTTCAATTTTTAGTTGAGTAATAAAAATAAAGTTTTTCTCATAACCGGTGTATCTTAAATTACATCATTCATGATATAATAATGTCCTAATAATTTATAGAAATTATTTATATAAAAAATAATAATTTTATAAGTGATTCATTAAATTACAATACAAATGAATTTAAAACCTAAAAATTGATTTCCAATGTCTAAAATATAATGTATTACATTCAAAAAATATTTACTCATTTTTTCCACCTTTCTTTTTTTATAAACTGGTGAATTAGAATTATAATGTGATTAAGAGCATTAAAATAATTATATTTAATTCATATATGGTTTTTAATGATAAAATCATCAATATTAAAATTGTTACCTTTGATATAGTATTTTATTGAATATTTTAACTAAAAAATACACCTCTCCTTAAGTTTAGATAACCCCTCTACCACCCCTTGGAAAACCACTCCTACCTCACATTACAAATCCAAATATCTACTCAAATCCTCTGTCTTAATCCTAGTATCATACCTAGGGGTTTTTTTACCCATCCAACTCTAACCATCAATGGGGTTTGGTGCTATAGATACGTAGAAACACTGAGAAGAGTGTATGTTCTCATCAATTATCCCTCTTATTATTCTCTCGTATTTATCTTTTCTACACTTTTTTCTAATTAAAATATTATGAGGATAATTAATTTTAATGTTTTCATTATATAAATTATTTTAAACTATTATAAATATTATATTTACAACATATTAAATTTGAATACTTCTCATTCCCATCTTTTTTAAAATGTCTTGTTAATAATAACGTAACCACCAACGAGGACATTTCCAATTAATTTATTATCACCAAACCAATTAATGGATATAGTAAATTATTTATGATATATAAATGTATAAATATATTTATTTTAATCTTCTTTAATTGTTTATAATTATGTATAAATGACCTTAAACAAAATTGGAAAATTAATGAAAATGGAAATTTTTTAAGGAAACAAGATATCAAAATGTATCATCATCAATAATGGGAAATTAAGAAATATGATAAAATTGTTAAAAAAAGATAAATGATAACATAAATTTACATAATTTACTTCTTTTATTTTCAGTAAACCTAATTTAATTATTTATTAGACTGAAAAGTGAGTAAATAAAGTGGAATTTAAATTGTTGGGATTCTCTAACCCAACTCCCTTTCTTTTGGTTCTCTATATTTCACATCAATTTCATTATGTAGATTACCCTAATGTTTCCTAGAGAACCTTAAAATGTTATTTCCTTTTCATTTTATTATATTCATGTTACCACTTTGATTTATAAATTAAATACAAATATTTCCCAAAAAAATATTTCTAAAACACATTTTCACTCCTCATGATTTGTTTCTTCTCCAATCAATAATGATGATTTTTAATCTAAATATTATTTATATTATTCATTTGATAACACCGAGTTTATTGATTAAGTTATTCTTGATAAAATCCTTATGTAACACATTTATTTATATAAGTGATTTCATAAATATGATTGTTATATGTTTTATGTGGCATGCATGATTATGTAAATATTATGATGTGACGGGTGCACCTGAAATTATGTTAACCTCAAATTAATTAGTTAATGTGATGTATCTCTTGATATTATGTGATTTATAATGGAAAATGATTCTATATTTCTTTACAAATATGGTGTTATGATTTATGCACATATATTATGCATGAACATGATGCTCGCTTTGTTCACAACTATTGGTTGTATTTGACCACTATGATGTGATGTTTAGTTTTTATGGATATTCCAAATTACAATACTTTTCAGAAATTTCATAATTATGATTATGATTATGATCCCATGGTTATGACATTATTATGATTATTATGCTCACCCATGTATTTTTTATTCATGTCTTATTTCAGATATGTAATCATTCCCCTTACTAAGATTTTAGCTTACCCCTTACTTTGATATATATCCTCTAGTTACTACATGTACTAAGGAGAAAGTGAGATATTTTACGTTCATAAAGAAGAAGTATTTTAATAATTTTAATGTTTTATTATGTATAACTGATTTATGATCCTAATTTTTCCAGGATACTAAACGTTTCAGCCTTGAATGTATAACTTTTAAATTATTTATCTTTAAAACGATGTAATAGTCTTGTTTGAAGAATTAGGTTCTCCATAATGGTTATGACAACCAATAACCAATGGGAATTCTGTTTGAACACTAATATTATCATGTGAGTTTTAATCCACGTCAACTTTACAGTTTCTTGTTATGAAGATATATATTTTTCCTCAGTTTAGCTAAATGTTACTAAAAATTATTCTTTAAACGTCATATAACACACTTTTTGCCAATGAAGAACACAAAACCTAAGGTGGATTTCCTAACATCAATAGATCCTTTCTGATTAGTATTTGTAAACTATATTATATTGTATTTCACTTTATTATATAGAAACCCAATGTTTGAATTATTTTTGATGAATCTCAATATTATTTTAAGTCCAAGTAGATAAGATTCCATAAATTTGACTGAAATCTAGTAAAAATTGTCATACATTAAAATATATCACTTCAGTATATAGTCAGATATATAATAATTTTAATCAATTATCAGAATTCATTTTCATTCACTGTTGTACCTTTATCATCTTTTCTCGTCATTTTCACTACTTTTATAATAGAAAATACCTCTCATGTTTCTACCATTTCAAACCTTATTAACAGCTATTTAATATATTTTTCTTGTGAAACGAAAGCATTATCAATAGATATGGTGATTTTTACACCCAATAAAATTTTAATTTCTCCAACTAGAAGCATATTATTCATCTATGTGGAGAAATATTCTCACACATTCTCCTTATCATAAGAAAATATTATGTCATCAACATGAATAATCACAATGATTCATGTCTTATTGGACTTATAATTGTATATATTGTTATCAATATATCCCTTTATAAAGTAAATGATTTTCAAATATCATCCAAATCAAATTTCCAAGATCTTATAGTATGTTTTAGTACATAAAGATCCTTCTTTAATTTACTAACATATTTTTCATCATCATACTTAAATCCCTCAAGTTTCTCCGAATAAACTTTTTCATTGGTCTCATCATTAATAATTGCATACTTCAAATCCCTCTAAAAAATTCAAACTTATTTTATTAGATATTTGAAGAAAAAATTTTAATGGTTCATGCCTTTCAACTAGAGAAAATATCTCATCAAAATCAATACCCAAAATTTAAGAGTACCTTTTGTATACAAGTCTATGTTTATTTCAATAAACATGTCCCTTCTTATTTAATTTGCTCCTTGAAATCTAATTTTTTTAATAATATTTTTTCCATTGTGTCTTAGAATAACTTTTTTATGTCTTATTTTTTCCAATTTGATCCAACTCGTCATTCATTTCTTAGATCTACTCCAAATATTTAAAATCCTCTTCAACACTATTTTGTTCCACTTGGGTGTGTATATTTTTGTAACTATTTCCAATAATACTTATTATGGTTTATACTCTTATATTCTAGTTACTAATGATATTTATAGTATCTACATACTTTCTTTACCTTGACCCTATACCTATGAACTTTTGTTTCCCCCATTAATCATTGATATATAAAAAATATACATTATATTACTGAACTATAACAGTTTATAAATTTTATTCATATAATATAATAATAAAAAATCAACATATGTATCCACCATGACTGGTATCTTTAAATATTATTCAATTTTAAGAATAATAAAATCATCAATGTCTACAATATTCTTGAAACTTTTGTTGCAAAAACTGTGGGAACTCACATTTGGTGTGTAGCCAAGGAATACACCATCACCAAATTTTTCATCAAATATATTTCCATTCCATCCTTTCTAATTAATAAATAAGGTAATCCTAAACACTATAATGTTTTGTGTATTTTATTACTTTTTTAAAAACATTTCATACGGATTAATTTCTAATTTTAGTCTTAAGATGCACTTATTTGTTAAAATTCCAACTATTTTGATAACATGTTTCCAAAAGAATCTTAATATGTCATGCTTAGTAAGTATAGTTCAATCCACATCAACCTAGATTCTATTATTCATTTTTTTGCCCCATTTTTTATAGTTATATGGTGCACTTAACTTATTTTTGATATAATAATTCTCTAAATACTCTAACAACTATCAATTTTCATATTCTTTTCCATTATTTTATCTCAATCCCTTTAGGAGAAAATCTGTTTATTTTTTTTAAAGACCTTTAAAATTAAAGGGAAATTTTTTCTTAATTTTCTTTGGAATTTTACAAGAGCGCGGTTTCAGACGGCACCTGATTCCGAGGCCCGGTGTGCCCGGAATCAATTTCCGAAGTTTGGCTCGGGTACATTCAGTGAACGAACGAGTGGGAATTCCTAACTTTTGATCCGGTGCTCGGAATTGAAATCTGAGGACACTGATGAACTCGCAGCGCCGATATTCGCTTACGGAGACCTTTTCCGAGGTTGCGTTTATTTCGGGTTGAGAGTTAGTTTTTGGGAGTTTAGAATAAGTTAAATAAAAATCGTGGATTACAAATTTTTATTTAAACTTGTTGGTTAACTTCTCTCAAAGGAAGTTAGGGGTGGGACCCACACCCACTTAACCTCCCTTGAGAGGATTAAGTGTGGTGGGGCCCAAACGAACCCTAAACTTTTCATCTCCTCTCAAACTCCTTTAACCTTCCTTTTAATTGACATGTCAACTTGTTAATTAATTTGGAGTTATCTTATTTGAATTTCAAACCTTTGAAATTCAAAAAGGATTGGTTGAGTTAATAAAATAAGCTCTTAGCTTATTTTATTGGGTTAGTTTTGTTTTTCCATCTTGAGAGGATTGAGAGCTTTTCTTTCTTCTTCAAACTTTGACGAAGAACGCTCAAGCTTGACGAAGAACGCTCAAGCTCCGATAAAGAACGCCGCTCCTCTCTTCTTCGTCTTCCGTGTCAACGAAAGGGAACGCCGCTTCCTCCTCGGACTTCCTTCGTCTGCATAAGAAGATTCGCCAACGATGTACCTCTTCGGACGTACCTTTTCGTCATCGGATTTGAGGAACGATTACCGCGACGCCCGACCTCCGCGACGTTGTCTTCCGCGGGTCGTTGACAATCTTCGAACTTGGACCCAATGTAGGGGTTGTTGTTAATTAATTATTTATTTATTTATTCTTGTTCGTGGTTCTAGCATGACTAACGTGCGGATATTGGATATTTAAATATGTGTTATCTTTTAACGTGAGGGGGCCGGACCGCATGAACACGTCCGAACCCCCTCCTTTGTTCTTGTTGATTTATATTGCGGATGAAACAAGATGGCGTGGTGCCGTCGCACCACGCGGTTATTCGCACGGCTTATTTGCGCAGCGCCGTCGCGCCTCGCCGTGGAAGGATCATCAAGAACGCGACGCCGTCGTGCCGCGTCGAAGGGAATCGAAGGCGCGGCAGAGGGGCGCGGTGTCGTCGCACCGCGCCGGACGACGAACACCGCGGCCGATTCCGGGCCGCGGCGAGACGGGAAGACCGGCGGCACGCCGGGCCGCCGGCGTCGGAAACCGGAAGGGGACCGGCTTGCCGGTCCCGTTGGAGAAAGACCGGCCGGCCAGGTGGCCGACCGGAAGGTCAAAGACTGGGGGAATAAATTCCCCCGGTCAACTCTCAAAAGCCCCCCCATTTAATTGGGGGGGGGGGGGGGCGGTTTAATTGAGGGGGGGTAGGCGGCCCCCCGTTTCTCCTCAAGCAGGCCCCCACGAGGGGGGCCGGTTCTCCAAAAGGCGCGGCTAAAAGCCGCGCCGCCACTTGCTGGAAGCGGGGGCTTAGCCCACCGCGCGTGACCCTAGCGGCGCCAGGCGACGCCGCCGCCGGCCGGGCCGCGCCGCCGCGCCGGGTCAGACCCGGGTCGGGTCGACCCGGTTCGGGCTGACCTAGGGGGGGTCGGGCCGCCCGGACCCCCCCGTTTTCGAGACGGATTCGGTCTTTTGGCCATAACTTGAGCCACGGACCTCCGATTTACGAACCTTCTACGGCAACGTGATCCTTGGATCGAGACGGTCGGTTCGGTATATCGCACTCAAAGTTTCGGAATACTTTGAGTTTGGCCGGGTTGGTTCGTTCACGAAACCAACCGGGCCTTCGGAGCGGAAACGCTCATATCTTGAGCTACGGACGTCCGATTGACGTGTCGTCAGCTTTGTTGTGTTCCTCTTAGTAAGAAGGATATTTTGGTATACTCCGCCCGAGGTTTGGATGCAGGTGGAGTACGGTCGGGTTGGTTTTTCCTTAAAAACCAACCGGGCCCCGAGGACGAAAATGCAAATAACTCTCAGACCGGGCGTCCGATCGACGCGCCATCTGTTGCGTTGAGTTCCTGTTGTCGATACGGAACTTTTAGATACATCAACTCTGGACTTTGTGACAGTTGATGTATCAGCCTCTCGGCTCGTGGAGCGGATCCTCCTGTACGAGCTTGCTGTGTGCGGGAATCCTAGTGTTGGCTGCGACTGTGACTGCGACTGTGACTGCTACTACTGCTACTGTGACTGCGACGACGACAGTACAGAGATCCTGTGTGGATTCGACGACGACGACTACAGCACTCAGCGATCCTACGTGGATCAGTGCTACAGGTCCTATGTGGGCCCGATCATGTGTGGGTCCGATCCTGTGTGGGTCTTTGCGCTCAGCGGTTCTGTGTGAACCAGCGCCTACAGGTCCTATGTGGGCCCGATCCTGTGTGGGTCTTTTGCGGGGGTTAGTTACCTATCGATCCTTCGTGGGTCCGATGACTTAGATGGATCATAGATCATCTTTATTGTCTTTTGAAGAAGTATACCTATGTGAGATGAATCATGTTGCTTTCTTGTGTGGATTGTGTTGTGCTATCCTGTGTGGATTACGTTTTGCTTTCCTGTGTGGAATACATTTACTTTCCTGTGTGGACTGAGTTGTACTTGGGCTCGGAGGTTGGAGCGTATTTGAATTTGATGACTTAGGTATATGTATGGGCATATACCTAAGCAGTGTCGGTTGTTACTTCGTGATTGTACCTTTCTTCGTGGTTTATCCTTTGTGGATTTGAGAGACCTTCAGGGGTCTCGGGGTCCCTACTGAGTAGCTTATACTCACCCCTACACGGGCTTTGCCCGCACTACGTTGTGTTGGTTGCAGACGACGGACAACGTTGATCTTAGCTGAGGCTTGTAGAGCAGGACGGTACCTGGAGGTGGACCACTGGGCGGGACGTGCTCGGAGCGGACGGCGGGACCCGTGGAGCAGTGGAGCTATCTGTACCCACCCTTCAGGTGGGATTTCCAGTGGACAGCTCGGTGTAGCGGCTTTTACTTTTCAGTTGCTGTTTTCCCTTTCGAGTTGTACTTTACTTTCAGTTTGGGTTTGTATACTGGCCCATTTACTTTTCCGCATTTACAGTTGTACTCTGCTTTTGCTTAGTGTTTACTTTCCGCTTGCTTACTCTGTGGTGTTTGTTTACTTTACAAAGGCAATGCTTTCCCTTTTTACTGGGATTTACGCCTTGGTGCTTGTCGCCAGCCCCTGGCCTATGGAAGGCGGGCTTGGGGTAGTCACAGCATGGACCCCGAGGGCGGGTCGTGAAAAATTGGTATCAAAGGAGTTCGGTTCTACCATGAACTCTGATCTTTTCTATGTGAAGCAATAATATTTAGCGTATTGAGTGCGGTTATCAGTCCAGGGAGTCCAGTGTTGGTGCGGCGGCCGACGTATCCGTACACCAGGACCCTGACTCTTGATTTCCGACTTAATGCACGAAAACATTGATTGCGTATGTGTTTCAAAGTTTTCTTTGTGATTTCTTTGTGTCAGCTCACCAGGTATACTGTTTGACCGTGGCGCACCTGTTTCCTATTCAGGATGGCCCCACGACGGCAGCCAGCTAGGGTTCCGAGAGTCGAGTGTGACGGCATCCCACCGAGCGACGAGGCCTCGGTGCAGGGCCCTTTGTCAGCAGTGGCACCGGCGGTAGCTCTACCCGCCGAGCCCCCGATGCTTCCAGCACCAGTCGCTGACGATGCACGTCGCCTCAGCGCACTGCATGAGTTTCAACGCCAGCGACCACCTAGGTTTTGCGGGGAGACGGATCCCCAGGCAGCCGAGGACTGGCTGGAGGCAGTGGTACGTGTGTTTAGGCTAGTGAGGACACCAGCAGACCTCATGGTGATCCTCGCTGCGAGCCTACTACACGCAGCAGCAGGACGATGGTGGAGCTTGATGCTCCAGGTGCACGATTAGGCATCTCTACTTTGGACGGACTTTGAGAGCCTCTTCCGCTCGGAGTTCGTCCCAGCCACCCTTCGTGCGGTGCGTATCCAGGAGCTTCTTCAGCTGCGGCAGGGCAGCATGGCGGTCGCTCAGTACTCGGTGAGATTTACTGATCTCTCGCGCTACTCGACCGACATGGTACGAGACCCATTCTTCCGGGCCCGGACCTTCGAGCAGGGTTTGAGACACGAGATCAGGGCATCGCTGATCTCCCTCAACATACCGACTCAGACAGGAGTACTAGAGCGGGCCCTTCTGATCGAGAGCTTCCTTGCTGAGTCTACACCAGCGCAGCGACCCACTGCAGGGCGGCACGTGGTAGAGTCATCTGCAGCAGGCAGTCGACGGATGACTCAGGGGTCCAGACAGACCAGACCTTCGGGCAGACGACCTCAGGGCACTGGCTCAGCAGTGCAGGGCACACAGCGCGGAGCCAGTCTTTCGAGTGGAATACAGTGCTATGCATGCGGCGGGCAAGGCCACATGGCTCGTGACTGCCCGACCCGCCATGTAGAGGAGCAGCAGACAATTGAGGAACCACCTAGGCAGAGGCAGAGGTTCGACCGTGGCGGTCCGCAGGGAGGAGGCGGACGAGGCAGAGGAGCTGGCCGAGCAGCAGGTGGTGGGCGACGCTTTGAGGCTCTACCACCACCACCACCAGGAGGTCCACCCCGACCTCAGGGAAGAGCACAGCTTCAGGCAGCTGAAGCTTACGATCATGGAGCTCTGGAAGCGGGTGGACTAGTTCGGGACTAGCTCCAGGCATAGACGCCTTTGCCCATAATGCCTCTAGCTTCGTAGATTGTGTTGCCTTGTGTCCTTGTACTTTAAGTTGATGTAATAAAGATACTTGCCTTGGTGAATTATGTTTTCTTGTCTTTTGTTTGTTTTTACTAAGAGGCGCCGGTTAAAAACTGTTGACTTGACCCTCACTTGCGAGATTATTACTGGAGGAAACCCAGTGACCACACACTGATGCCGACAGTGTGACTCAACCCTTGGAGGCGAGAGTAACGGTTGGATCTCTTGGTAGCAGCGTCGAGGCCTTATGACGTCATCTATGCCATGAATTAACTAATCATGACGGGATTGACTGTTTTAGGCAAGGAACGTGGTTCATCCAGGGGATGAGACCGGATTTCACTTTTCGGCAAAGGAGAAATCTTTGCAGCTAGTCTCTTTGCAGATATCCTTCGTGGATAGAGATGGAGCAGCCTTCCTCCAGTCTCTCACAGTCACCCCTCCTCTACTACAGCAGGTCAGAGAGGCACAGCGTGAGGACGCTGACTGTGAGACACGGCGTGCACAGATATCCTCGGGACAGACACCTGATGGTTTCTCCCTTGGAGCAGAGCACGACATCCTTTTCAGAGGACGTACCATGGTACCAGTCGCTTTGCGAAAGGAAGTGTTGAGTGAGTTTCACACTTCTCCTTTGGCGGTACATCCTGGAGTGGCGAAGATGTACCAGGACCTCAGACGATAGCACTGGTGGCCGGGTATGAAGAAGGTAGTAGCAGAGTTCGTTTCTCGATGCCTCACCTGCCAGCAGGTGAAGGCAGAGCATCAGGTACCAGCGGGCTTGGTACAACCCTTGGAGGATTCGGAGTGGAAGTGGGACGGCGTATCTATGGACTTCGTGACGGGACTTCCACGTACTTCCAGAGGTCACGACTCCATCTGGGTGATTGTTGACCGACTCACCAAGTTGGCACACTTCTTACCCATTAGAGAGCAGGGCTCAGTGGAGAGCTTGGGACGTCTCTACGTTCAGGAGATTGTGCGGCTCCACGACGTGCCATAATCTATCGTCTCCGATCGAGATGCTCGCTTTACTTCCCGGATTTGGAAGGGGTTACAGGAGGAGTTCGGGACGCAGCTACGTCTGAGCACAGCCTTTCACCCTCATACGGATGGTCAGACAGAGAGGACCATTCAGACTCCCGAGGACATGCTCCGCGCATGTGTCCTCAACTTTGGTCGCAGCTGGGAGGACCACCTACCGTTGGTGGAGTTTGCGTACAACAACAACTACCACTCCACCATCGGGATGACACCGTATGAGGCGTTGTACGGCCGACCTTGTAGATCTCCTTTGTGCTGGACAGACCCTGGGGAGTCAACACTTGTGGGACCGGAGATGGTCCAGGCCACGACAGAGAAATTCCAGGTCATCCAGGAGCGGATGAGGACAGCTCAGAGCCGACAGAAGTCATACGCTGATAGGAGGCGGAGGCCATAGAGTTTGAGGATGGCGACCACGTCTTCTTGCAGGTCTCACCTCGACGTGGTATTCGGAGATTTGGCCGAGGCGGAAAGTTATCTCCGCGCTTCATCGGACCCTTCCAGGTCCTCAGCAGGGTTGGCGAGGTGGCTTATCTCCTGGCTCTGCCACCTCAGTTGCACCGGGTGCATGACGTCTTCCACGTATCTCAGCTGAGGAGATACGTGCACGACCCGACTCACATCATTGACCATGGGGAGCTTGACGTTGACGATGGGGCGACTTTTACGGAGGTCCCGGTGGAGATAGAGGATCGATAGGAGCGGGTCCTGCGTGGGCAATCGATTCCTCTTGTGCGCATCAGATGGAAGCACGGGAATCTCCAGGAGAGCACATGGGAGCGGGAGGCTCAGATGCGTGCTCAGTACCCTCATTTGTTTCCCTAGTTTTTGATGTATCTTTACGGGGACGTAAAGCCCTGAGGTGGGAGTAATGTAAAGACCCGTAAAATTCAAGGGAAATTTTTTCTTAATTTTCTTTGGAATTTTACAAGAGCGCGGTTTCAGACGGCACCTGATTCCGAGGCCCGGTGTGCCTGGAATCAATTTCCGAAGTTTGGCTCGGGTACGTTCAGTGAACGAACGAGCGGGAATTCCTATCTTTTGATCCGGTGCTCGGAATTGAAATCTGAGGACACCGATGAACTCACAGCGCCGATATTCTCTTAAGGAGACCTTTTCCGAGGTTGCGTTTATTTCGGGTTGAGAGTTAGTTTTTGGGAGTTTAGAATAAGTTAAATAAAAATTGTGGATTACAAATTTTTATTTAAACTTGTTGGTTAACTTCTCTCAAAGGAAGTTAGGGGTGGGACCCACACCCACTTAACCTCCCTTGAGAGGATTAAGTGTGGTGGGGCCCACACGAACCCTAAACTTTTCATCTCCTCTCAAACTCCTTTAACCCCCCTTTTAATTGACATGTCAACTTGTTAATTAATTTGGAGTTATCTTATTTGAATTTCAAACCTTTGAAATTCAAAAAGGTTTGGTTGAGTTAATAAAATAAGCTCTTAGCTTATTTTATTGGGTTAGTTTTGTTTTTCCATCTTGAGAGGATTGAGAGATTTTCTTTCTTCTTCAAACATTGACGAAGAACGCTCAAGCTTGACGAAGAACGCTCAAGCTCCGACGAAGAACGCCGCTCCTCTCTTCTTCGTCTTCCGTGTCAACGAAAGGGAACACCGCTTCCTCCTCGGACTTCCTTCGTCGGCATACGAAGATTCTCCAATGACGTGCCTCTTCGGACGTACCTTTTCGTCATCGGATTTGACGAACGATTACCGCGACGACCGACCTCCGCGACGTTGTCTTCCGCGGGTCGTTGACAATCTTCGAACTTGAACCCAAGGTAGGGGTTGTTGTTAATTAATTATTTATTTATTTATTATTGTTCGTGGTTCTAGCATGACTAACGTGACGATATTGGATATTTAAATATGTGTTATCTTTTAACGTGAGGGGGCCGGACCGCATGAACACGGCCGAACCCCCTCCTTTGTTCTTGTTGATTTATATTGCGGATGAAACAAGATGGTGTGGTGCCGTCGCACCACGCGGTTATTCGCCCGGCTTATTTGCGCTGCGCCGTCGCGCCGCGCCGTGGAAGGATCATAAAGAACGCGACGTCGTCGCTCCGCGTCGAAGGGAATCGAAGGCGCGGCAGAGGGGGCGCGGTGCCGTCGCACCGCGCCGGACGACGAACACCGCAGACGATTCCGGGCTGCGGCGAGACGGGAAGACCGGCGGCACGCCGGGCCGCCGGCGTCGGAAACCGGAAGGGGACCGGCTTGCCGGTCCCGTTGGAGAAAGACCGGCCGGCCAGGTGGCCGGCCGGAAGGTCAAAGACCGGGGGAATAAATTCCCCCGGTCAACTCTCAAAAGCCCCCCATTTAATTGGGGGGGGGGGGGTTTAATTGAGGGGGGGCAGGCGGCCCCCCTGTTCTCCTCAAGCAGGCCCCCACGAGGGGGGCCGGTTCTCCAAAAGGCGCGGCTAAAAGCCGCGCCGCCTCTTGTTGGAAGCGGGGGCTTAGCCCCCCGCGCGTGACCCTAGCGGCGCCAGGCCGCACCGCCGCCGGCCGGGCCGCGCCGGGCCGGGTCAGACCCGGGTCGGGTCGACCCGGTTCGGGCCAACCCAGGGGGGGTCGGGCCGGGTCGGCCCGGACCCGGACCCCCCGTTTTCGAGACGGATTCGGTCTTTTGGCCATAACTTGAGCCACGGACCTCTGATTGAAGAACCGTCTGCGGAAACGCGATCCTTGGATCGAGACGGTCGTTTCGGTATATCGCACTCAAAGTTTCGGAATACTTTGAGTTCGGCCGGGTTGGTTCGTTCACGAAACCAACCGGGCCTTCGGAGCGGAAACGCTCATATCTTGAGCTACGGACGTCCGATTGACGTGCCGTCAGCTTTGTTGTGTTCCTCTTAGTGAGAAGGATCTTTTGGCATACTCCGCCCGAGGTTTGGACGCAGGTGGAGTACGGTCGGGTTGGTTTTGCCTTAAAAACCAACCGGGCCCCGGGGACGAAAATGCCAATAACTCTCAGACCGGGCGTCCGATCGACGCGCCGTCTGTTGCGTTGAGTTCCTGTTGTCGATACGGAACTTTTGGATACATCAACTCTGGACTTTGTGACAGTTGATGTATCAGCCTCTCGGCTCGTGGAGCGGATCCTCCTGTACGAGCTTGCTGTGTGCGGGAATCCTAGTGCTGGCTGCGACTGTGACTGCGACTGTGACTGCTACTACTGCTACTGTGACTGCGACGACGACAGTACAGAGATCCTGTGTGGATTCGACGACGACGACTACAGCACTCAGCGATCCTACGTGGATCAGTGCTACAGGTCCTATGTGGGCCCGATCCTGTGTGGGTCTTTGCGCTCAGCGGTCCTGTGTGAACCAGCGCCTACAGGTCCTATGTGGGCCCGACCCTGTGTGGGTCTTTTGCGGGGGTTAGTTACCTATCGATCCTTCGTGTGTTCGACGACTTAGATGGATCAGAGATCATCTTTATCGTCTTTTGAAGAAGTATACCTGTGTGAGCTGAATCCTGTTGCTTTCCTGTGTGGATTGTGTTGTGCTATCCTGTGTGGATTACGTTTTGCTTTCCTGTGTGGAATACGTTTACTTTCCTGTGTGGACTGAGTTGTACTTGGGCTCGGAGGTTGGAGCGTATTTGAATTTGATGACTTAGGTATATGTATGGGCATATACCTAAGCAGTGTCGGTTGTTACTTCGTGATTGTACCTTTCTTCGTGGTTTATCCTTTGTGGATTTGAGAGACCTTCAGGGGTCTCGGGGTCCCTACTGAGTAGCTTATACTCACCCCTGCACGGGCTTTGCCCGCACTACGTTGTGTTGGTTGCAGACGACGGACAGCGTTGATCTTAGCTGAGGCTTGCAGTGCAGGACGGTACCTGGAGGTGGACCACTAGGCGGGACGTGCTCGGAGCGGACGGCGGGACCCGTGGAGCAGTGGAGTTATCTGTACCCACCCTTCAGGTGGGATTTCCAGTGGACAGCTCGGTGTAGCGGCTTTTACTTTTCAGTTGTTGTTTTCCCTTTCGATTTGTACTTTACTTTCAGTTTGGGTTTGTATACTGGCCCATTTACTTTTCCGCATTTACAGTTGTACTCTGCTTTTTCTTAGTGTTTACTTTCCGCTTGCTTACTCTGTGGTGTTTGTTTACTTTACAAAGGCAATGCCTTCCCTTTTTACCGGGATTTACGCCTTGGTACTAGTCGCCAGCCCCTGGCCTATGGAAGGCGGGATTGGGGTAGTCACAGCACGGACCCCGAGGGCGGGTCGTGACATTTTTGATAAGACTACAAATAATTTTAAATATATCTATAGATTCAAACTTGTTGAACATGAACATGATACATGTCATTTTAGTAAATTCATTTATGAAAGTGATTAAATATATATCTCAACTTAGTTAATTATTTGATATTTTATCACACATATTAGACTGTATTAGCTATAATGGTTTCATTGTTTGAATATCTAGTCCTTTTTCACAATTTACCTTTTATTATAATTTTTAAAATATTTGGTAGTGTCTTCTAACAAGATAAGAATGTTCCTATATTATTCTTATTTGATTAAATTTTTTTTTCTTTTGTCCTATATAAGCACAACTTCTATCCCATAAGCTAATTTGAGATTGAAAGATCATGTAGTAATTTTATCATTCCTATTATTTTTGAAAAAAGATGATTTTTTTATTAAACCATCGAGATAAAAACTCTATCTCTCAGTATCTTTATAATTAATTAAATTATTATGAACATAACTTCATTTTCAACATTAAAAAGTTATAGAACACTCAGTACGTAATGATTCAAACCATCAACAAAGATAACATTATTTTTACTAGTCTGGTTTTTCCAATTTTTTTTTATTTTAATTCATTTAATTTTAGAGATATTTTATTCCCAAATTTAACATACCCTCATTCATAAATCTAAAAAACCTTCATGTTTCTTAGATCTTAGGTCATTTGAGAATCAAAACCACTATCCACCACAGCTACTCATTTTTTTCTTTAAAAGCAACTTCCATGACATTAACATCTTGGTTTTGATTTTGGATGACTCTAAGGTTATGGTGGCGATTGAATTGATATATTATAAAGGTAAAACATTCATTTCATCTTTTTCCTTATTTTTCATATTCCCAAAAAAATATTTCCATCATTCAAATATATTATTTATTTCCATATTATTTGTGGTTTTTGATGATTATGACTATTTGACCATTCATATAATTGCTTCCACCTTGATGAATATTGCCACCTTAGTCTAGGAAGAGACATATTTTACTAGAAATTATATAACTTGTGACCCAGCACACCACATCACCAACAATAACCTTGAAACCCTATTCTTAGATAACTTTTTCTTGCATGGATTTATTTAAATGTTCAATATCCGACATATACTAAGTTTTTTACCAAGTCCTACTATATGTTACTTAATTTAATGTCTCGTATAGGTTTAGAAATTTACTTAGGATTTTTCTTATTTCATATGTGAGAATATTTCTAGTTATCATTTTATTTTTAGGTTAAAATAGATTTCTGTTTGTAATAATATTCTAGTAGAATCATAACTTCATTTTCTGTTGGGTTGTAAGAAGTTTATATTATATATTTTTCATCATTTTGAGTATCATGAAAACATGATATTTTATTTCTTAATCGTTCACCTCTACTTTCAACTACCTTTTCGAAGTCACATTTTTCTTTATCCTTATGCTTTTTTGTCTCAACATTTTTCATCACTAATAAATCTATCTTCTTGTTCTTGAGGATAATAGTAGACACCATATCCTTAATAATCTTATTTTTTCTTTATTTTGGAGTCTCAACTTATTCAGCTATTCAATTAGAAAATATTTCTCAATTAATTTTTGTTTATACCTTTTAGAACTTGTCTTGATATGTTAATTATCTTCTTTATCCATTCAAATTACTTTTAGTCACATCCTAGTTTCTATCATCGCTGTGTATTCTTTTGTTGACTCACTTTCTTCTATAGTAACTCATTGATGATTTTTGATATATCATCTGATGAATATCTCTTCTATATTTATTGTTCCATTATGACCTCTGGAGAATATTCTATATGCGTCACCTTATCATTATTTCTCTCATCACAGTCATAAATACCATCATCAACTAATAATAATTTCCCCTATAAAATCTAGTGAAATCTTATTCTTTCCTCAAAACTATGATTGAATTTTATTTATAACCATTCATTATAAGCGGTTAATCTATCAGTAGCATCACTGTCATCTTAGTTTATTATTTTTATGGGATAGTTCAAAAAGATAGGGAAAAAATTTCAAAATTTAAATCATTTAAAAGATAACTTCCCTTGGTACATAACTCTTATTCTAGTAAAGTATCATGACATGAGAGAAAGGTTCTCAATATTATCTTCAATATTATTTTTTCATACGAATATGATCTTACATCATTGATTATCAATTCCTATAGATCCATGAAAGCTATTTCATTCCCCCTTTTTCCGTTTCTTTTGAGAGAAGATCCTATTCTATTCTTATAATTAATGAGAGTGTTATACATTTCATCAACAGTGAATTCATTAAGATATCTATCTTATAAGGATGAGATCATGGAATTAAGTTTATTAGGGAGAATTTTTATAACCTTTCTGAAAACATTAGGATCATTGATTTTTTACCAATATCCTTTAATAGATAATACAATAACATTGACACCTATAAAAATACTCATCAATAAATTATTCGCCATGTATTATTATATCTTCAAATTGTTTTCCATATATTTTTTGTTTTTATACATTTAACTTTTAATTATCTTCATATATACTATAAATTTTTACCCATATTTCATTAGTAGTTTTTGACCCAATGAATTTAGTTAATTATTTTTAGACAATGATAATAGTAGTAAAGTTTTGGCCTTACCATAATTTTTAAAAATTGTTCTTGTTAGTAAAAAACAATAAATAAATTAATTATTCTATTTTAAAGTCATGAAGATAATAATTAACAATATTCCACCCAAGGAAAATAAATAGGGCATCATTATATCCTTTTATAAATATAAACATTTTCCATTAAATATTGGAACCCCTTTTATTAACTAAGATTGTATTATCTATTTCTAGACTAATAAAAAAATTTCAAAGCAAAACATTTCTCAGATTCCAATTAAAAGGTACAAACAATAATTAGTAAACACTAGTATGTGGGTTGAATAAATTCTTATGCTCTTTTTAAAAAAAATTATGTCATTCTACATGTTATACACTGATTTTATCACACAAAATGATGAATAATAAAATAAGGAACACGTAACTTTTTTTATTTTTATTTTTTCATTAAAGGATTACTATGTCCTCAGTGTACAGGGTTTTTTATCCAACACACACATATATATGAATTTTTTATCTAGAAACTTCTGAATTAAATAGGATGACCTTTAACCTACTATAATATATCGGTACCAACCAAAAAAAAATACAAGCACATCAGATCAAAACATTATAAACATAGATCACCAGTTAAGGCATGAATAAGTGTGGGAATAACAAGTATCGATCTTCATTATATTCTCATAATAGATTTTCTCACTAGTTTTTCATTCTTTAATAAAATTATTTTTAACCTTATTCAACTTATTTTTATTTTCCCCAAAAACAATTGTCAAATTTGATGTTTTTCTCTCTTTCAAATCACACCACCCTTCTTAATTTAATTCTATTTTATATTAACATAAAAAATTCATTAATATCATTTGAATATTATTTCCATAACATATATAGAAACACTACCTTAATTATGGAAGTATTTTCATTCCTAAATTTTCATTCAAACACGTGTAAATGTATTCCTTTTAAAAGTTATTAATACTAATATTCTTGATTTCTGTATGATAATAGAAATATAAAATCTTTAATTTCTATTCAAATCCTACTTATTTAATTATTTATAAACATATACATGTATGCATATCACTATAACTAGGAAATAACTCTTAGGGAGTGGTATAAACTCTTCCTATTATCTCTTAACTTATCCTTTTATTTAATCCTACAAAATATTCTTAAATTACAATCCTCTTGAAGGATCATGGTTTTAGAATATAGGAATTTTGGTTCATGAGAATAATCATGTTTTTTATTAAAATATCTAATTTTATATTTTGATATTTCTATAAGGTTCTTCAAGAATAAACCTTAAAAAATCCCTAAATAAAGTTATGAAACATTTTCAAGATTATTTCAACCGTAGGAGAAGTTTTCCACAACATTAATAGCAATTGAATCAACTATAAAAAGTATTTGTACCAATATAAAAAGGTTACACCCCAACCTAACATGGAAATGTATCAACTTTTTGAAGTCGTGTACCAATCTTACAATGACTAATCTCAATTTTATGAAGGAATATAATAACCTTACAAGCCTTTGATTCAACATTATGTGATATATACCAACCTTATTAGAATTTCAGTAATTAGGACAATTTTTGACTTTAGTACAGACTTCTTCAAATGAAAATTTAACCTTTTCAAATATCCTTATCCTTCAGAAAAATTTCCAAAAATCAATCTAATACAATTCTGTAGATGGTTTGATCTTCTTCACATAGGATATAATCTTCATTCATTAATATAGTTCTTCAATTTATCCCACTATGTTTCAACCTAGAATTCTAATTAAATTTTTAAGAGAATACTTATACATAATCAAATCATGTTTATTAAATTATGAATAGCTCACAAATAATCATAATTAACAAGTATTTATAAAATTAGAATATCATCCTCCATATGGTTCAGCAGGGAGTATGATTTTTAAATGAGTAATACATAGATTATTATAATACTATAAAATAATGTAATTATAACTTCATACCATTAAGAATATTAAGATGTTTTAGTAAGGAATTATCTTAATATAAATAATTATATTTAATTTTTTTTACCAAATGACCTCAAAAAATGTAAAAAGAAAAAATTTCCATGATAGTGATGATAAAAATTTAATGAATTCTGAGTAGAATAACAAAAATTATTAACATCTCAAATTTTTATGTTATAATTTAAATATTTATAATATTATATTCATATATTTAAACATAAGGATTCTAAATATTAATATTTCCATTATTAGAACAATATTTCTTCTAATATGTGACCTATTAAAGAAATTTCATGAGGGTATTTGTTAGTTTGTCATAGGTATATTTTTCTATAATTCAATAATGGTGTAATGAGTTCAACAAAACCCTAAAATATAAAATAAAAATAAGGACTCTCTAAAAATATGAAATTTGTGGTATAATTTTATGTGGTTTTACATATGGCTATACTAGTGTTATTAAAAGATTTTAATAATATAAAACATAACATTTTATAAAATAGTAAATCTCCACATTATCATTCTTTCATGTGGTCCATATATATTTATGAAATTAATTGATAATTGACCTCTAAAAGTATGACTTTGAGTTATCCCTAATTGATTGTCTTTATGGAGTACTATAGATTACGATGAAATGTGATTATTGTTATGGATTATTTTTTATATATAATTATACAATTCAATCATGGAGAAAAGGATATTTATATACTAGTTTTCCTAGTATATATACCACATAGAGTGTCAAATACTTTCTATTTTTCATTCAATGGATGTATTTTTCATATTAAAACACTACAATGGTTATTAAAAGGATACATAGAATAATAACATTTATACGTTGATACCTTTCTTAATGTAAGACCCCAATATATTAGAATGTGTTTTATTTAAAAAATCTTACATATAATAGTGTGTAAAATACACACCACCAATATTAAACAAACGAACATATAAAATAGAAAAAAAATTATTTAAATATGTTCATTATAACCTAATCGTTGTTTTGGCATGTATGAATAGGAATAACCATATAATAAACATATATTTATATATATACACATATATATCATTAAAAATAAATAATCAATCATATATTTATTATCAATAAGTTGCAAATGAAGATAACTATTTTTGAAAGTAAAACATATATTTTTCATGAAATGGTTTTTATATGTTCAATGTATTTTTATAAGAATTTATTAAATTAATCACTATTGATAAATGATTATATTTAAATAAGTAGATTATATATCCAATTTAATGAATTAATATTAATTTAATTATGGTTATTATGAATCTAATAAGAATAGTCTATTTATGATTCAAAATTAAATTTTCTCAAAAAATGTTTTTTATTAAATGTTTTGCACATATATTATCATTAATTTATGGAACTTTTTGGATAATTTTTTTGTATTTTTCTAAAAAGATTGATATTTGAGTGAATAGTGACAAGTGTAGATTTTTGTAACATTGATTTATTTTCTTTAAATAAAGTAATTTAAATGTATCATTGAATTTTTTATTTTGTTTTAAAGTAACATAATATCCATTTTTTAAACATAATCTAAATTATAACATTAGAATCAATATTTTTTATAAGTTCATCTTTATCCTCAAAATGAAATTTTCTAAAAACTTTTTATTGGGAATTTTATGAACTAATATTAAATTTAAATTCTATTAATTATGAAATTTGAATCTTGAAAACTAGATTAAATATTTAAAATATTTAAATTAATATTTATTAATGATTTTAATTTCATTTTTCTTCACTTTAAATGTTAAATTTAGTAAAAATATTGTCTCCACGGTAAAAGGGTAAAAATGGTTAATTAAAGTTGAAACTAATTGATATGGTCACAAAATCTTATCTCAATAATTTTTAGATGATATTATTTCTATCCTTATCACCATAATTTATAATTTTAATTGGTTAAGTGACATTTTCCTTTGATTTTGGCCTTTATATTATTTTAATTAAAATATAATTACAAAATGTCATTCTCTTTATTTTAATATATATAATATGTTGTCTTATAGATAAATAAGAAATTATTAATGGTTATAAATGATTATATTTAATATTAATTTTTTTTTTGAGATTTTAATTTTTTTTAAATTTTTTGTGATGAAATAATTAACTTAAATAATTATGCATCATTGATACAGTGTTTGTGCATGCCGTGGAAGATAAAGGTAAATGATTTTGAAAAAAAAAATTAATATGTTTTGTATAAATTTTGGTATTCCCAAAATTTAATAGGTAATTATAATATGAATTAATTTAAAAAATTATAAAATAATTCCATTATTATCTTTATACCTTTGAAATCAAATTTTATGAATAGTTCTGAAAATTACTTTAAATAGTATTTAATGTTTAAAAAAATTATAAATCATTACAAAATAATGAAAATATTATATTAACTTAGTTATATGTTAAATATTATTAGATAACATTAATGGTACATTTATGATCCATTGTAAATTTTTAAAATTACTTTCATGAACCTTAAATATTGAAAAATTTATTACAACGGTTAATATAAAATATTGTTAATGAGGGGGTTAAACAAAATAATAATGTTTAAAATTGAACCTAAAATGATCTAAATATTATTGGTTGATTTTATTTATAAAATATATTCCTTATAATTGAATCTATATAACTTTGGTTTTTTTAAATGAGTTAGACACATTTAATTTATTAATATTTCATGTATTTAGAAGATATCCACCCACCTGAGTTATAAAAGGGAACCACCTCTCCTCTCTTCCACACACTTATTAAGAATTTTATCTCAACCAATAACTAATAAAATACCTTACCAAAATTTCTCCACATGTCCTATATGTTTTTTTCTCACAAAAAATATAACCTAATAAGGCTTAATGTGTAAAATAATGGTGGTTCTCCAAATAACGGGTATAATTATTTGCCAAGTGTTTCTTATTAACCTTTTATTTATATCCTTGAAATATTATTTAACCATGATAAAATAGTAACATAATTAACTTCCATATACTTAATCTTTATTATGGTTATGTTATTACCCTTTTTCACCTAATTTTTCATCCTATGGGAAATAAAAAACATTGCTCATATGTATATGTGGATTACAACTTCCGTGAAGCATTGTGTCTTTTCATCACTTCCTCAAAATGATGGTTATAATGAAGGATTTTATGAATATATAGGATATCAATAACATATTTATTATTCTTGGATGATAATATTTTACTTTCCTTATTAACCTTTTATACGTTGGTAAATTATAATTTCGTTCATGCGTATGTGTAAGAGACCACCTCAACAGAGTGATGTGATTCATTTTCATGTACTCCATTGATGGATGGTTTTAAGAATTTATGTAATGTATAAAAATTATAACTATTTCATGATAAATATTTTTGACATGATTTAACCATGCACCAATATGGTCAACCAACCAAGGTTGTTTTCAAATTACAAACTAAACGTCCTCAAAACGTTTAACATGAACATAACGGATTTAATAACTATACAGGATTCATAATAAATTTAATAAAATTTATACTAGTAATATAATACATAGTAGTATTTTATTAAGAAATTAAATGACTCATATAAGTTTATTATAAATTATTTAAAGTATGTATGCGTAAATTCTGACTCAAGTTAAAGAATTTTCTTTAAAACCTTATTTTAAATGTTTTAATGTTTTTATTCTATTTTTCCTCATATATATGTTCCTTAAAGAGTTTTAGTTATATTATTAATATAATTAAATTTATTATAAAAATAATTTTAATTAATTCTTTAATATCTTAGAAATTATTTTAAAATAATACATTTAAACGTTTCCCAAAAATGGATTAATTATGACATTTTTACAAAAGTATGACTAAAAGATTTTTCTCAACATATATAGAATGAGATGAATTTACTAAAATCATTTTCAATATTCTTTAATAATATTACTATAAATATTTTCTTCTTTTTTTCAAAATAATATCTTATTTCCCATTATTCTATAAGTTTTTGTTTAAAAAGTTTACAAAGAAAAATATTTTTTATCCTAAGTTTTACATGAAGCCAAAATTTCCTTCCACATATATGATAAATGGAATAATTTATTATATTTTATAAAGTAATTTTAAACTTAAATGTGTTTAATATATGTTATAATAGTTTAAAATTTATTATTATGATGAGTGGACCTAATATATCCCTCCAATTATTTAGTAATTATAATGTTCTTTGAGAAAATTTGTTTTAATTAACCAAGTAGGGTATTATATTTATAATAATTCTTGTAAAAGGGATTTAAAAAGTTATATAAAGATTATTTTTCAAGGTAACTACATTTTTTTATATAATTTTTAAATTTTTCATTTATATTTTTCAATTTTATAAGGTAATATAATGATATTATATTAAAAATAAAACATTATTCAACTTTTAAGGGTAATATTTATGTTTTTAAATAAAATGGTTTTATTAGTTCCCATGTTTTATAATTAACTCCTATGATTATGATTTTTAATTTAATATTTATTATGATATGTATTATGAAATTATTTTAGAAGTTAAGTATATTTATTGAGCAACTAAATAATTATTTGAGATCAATGTTTTTTACGTAAAAAGAAAAAATTCACTTTTGGGATTTCATGATTTTCAAAATATACTACCAGTTTTCATTCTTTCTGTGTCCCTTACAAAGATTTTTGTACTCATACTAAGTTTTCAAATGTTTTTGATAGGTAAAAAGTATATGTATGAACTATATAAAGGTCTATATAAACACAACTAGGATTAATCTTAAAAAAGAAAATTTGTTTTGAACGAAATATTAATTTAATTTTAATTTTTATATTTTTTTTTAAAAATTATATTTTCAGTGGAAGGGGACACTTTATTTTCTGAGGGTTTTATATGTAATATTTTTTCCTAATTATTTAAATCTATAATCTAAAAATATATATGAAATTTATGAATGATAAATTCTTGTTATAAATCATATTATTATGGTTTTGTTAAGTTACAATTGTTGTAGTTTGTACCAAAGTAAAGGTTTATATAACTTTAGGGTTTATGAAGAATCAATTGAGTAAATTTTAAGAGTTTTTGATATTATTGTGTGTTAAAAATTATAATATAGATGATTATTTAAATGGTATATATATATATACATTTTTATTTTTTAGGTGGCGGTATTTTAAAATGATTAAGGGTATTTTGGGTGACATTAATGAGAATTCAACCCTTGGATTTAGTATAAAATTTAGTGAAATAGCTATTTGGGGAGGAATCGTTTTATATTTTGTGAAAATAAGTTTAATGGTATTGATAATATTTTGGTTTAATATAATCATTTATGTATAGGTAAATATGGTTAATTGGGATAATGGTTTATTTCATTTTGGGAATATATATTTTATGATATATATGACCAAGGGGATTAAATGTGAATTTATGACTAAGTGATTTTTTTAAAGTTATTTATTTTAGAAAAAATATATGATTAACATAAATGGAAATATTATTTTTATTTCTGGAATAAACATTGGATTATCTTATGGGATAATAGATGAATTTATTATGGCTTTCTGGTGATTCAGGTTATTTTTGGAAAAGATTATCCTTTTGAGATTATATGATTTGAGAACATTATTTTTTAGTTATGTGAATTAATTGGTGATTAGTATTGTTTTTTGGTAAAATTTAATTTGATCTAGAAGAAATATTTGATCAAATATTTTTGATTTTTGAGTTTTATATTTGGTTTGGCATGTTTTGAAGTGATTTTAGGTCAGTTAATTTTGTAATTTTAAATATTTAACAATGTCTGTTATTTGTAAATATTTTGATATTAATGTATTATATGTTTCAAATGGTGGTTTATTGATATTAGATGTTATCTTATCTAATGATAACCATTTTAAGTATTTTTATTGGATAAATATAGGAGAAATAACTTGTTATACCATTTTGGATCTTGTGAACCCTTGAAATTTAATTTTATTTATTCAGGCATGAAAAAATAAACTTGAATATTCATTTCATAGAGTGAGAGATGACATAGAAGTTTGAACTTATTAATTCACAACCAATAGAAAAAGTTCTTCTTATGTAATATAAATAAACCATGTTAGTATATTTTATTATATTATCTATTTCAATGGTAAAATAATTCTTTGACTCTAGTAAAATAAATATAACCCTACTAAGTTTAATCACACCATTATTGTGTAATTCTTTTAGAAACTCTACCACAAGTATGAGTGTCATAATTTTAAATATATGTTTTTATAAAAAAATTAGAAATTACAAGATTATGGGTTTTAACATAGAGGTTAAAGTTATTTTCAAAATTAAATGTTATATATGTGGTTAAAATATAATTCTTTCAACATATGTATATTCTATTCTACTCCTTGTAATTGATTATGAAAATGTTTTAAATATGAATTTTATAAAATGCTTGTTGGTTTGGTAGGTATGAATAGAAATAACCATATTATATTTATAAATTTTTTCCTTAATAAACTTATTAATTAATCATACATTTACTATCTATTGGTTATAAAAGAATATAAAATATTTTTTTGGTAAAAGAGATAAATTTCATAAAACTATTTTCATCTAAAAAAATATATTAATTTATTAAGATATTAAATTAACTACTATTAATAAAATATTTTAATTAAATAATTATATCATATATCCAATTTAATTAATGAAAATTTATTTCAATATGGTAATTAGGAATTTAATGATAATAAAGTCATTTTATCCTTTAGAAATATATTTTCTTCAAAAATGATTTTTGGTTAATTTTTTGCACATATATTATAATTATTTTATAGAACTTTTTTAAATTATATTTGAAAAAATTGAAATCATTTTTGAAATCATAATTTTATTTGAGGCTTGGGATTAATTTTTTTATTGAAAAGATTGAATTTTTTTTAGTGAATAGTGAAAAATATTTATTTTTCAAAACTCTATTTTCTTTTCTTCAAATCAAGTAATTTATAATTACCATTATGTTTTAGATTTTATTTTAAACTAACATAATAATATTTTTATAAAAAATAAAAAAATAATCCCTTAGGAATCAACATTATATTTTATTTTGGTATAAGCCTATTTAAATGCTTAAAAACACAATTTTCTAAAAACAATTTTCTTTTATTTTTCTAAACTTATATAAAAATTTATTCCTAAAACCTATGAACATTTAATCTATTAAATAATATTAAAATTATATAATTTTGAGGTTTATATTTATTAATTATGTCATTTTCAAATTTAGTCATTATTAAGAATAACATTAGTACAAATATTGGCTCCAGAATAAAAGGGAAAGGTAGGTTATTTGAGGTTAAAATTGAGTGATAACGCCACAAAATTTTATATTTATTCTCATTGGATAATATTATTTTTACCCTTATCACCTTATTTAAATGTTTTAATTGTTAAATAGACATTTTCCTTTGATTATGACCATTATAATGTTATAATTAAAAGATAATTTCAAAATTTCACTACTTTTAATATCTCAAATATTTTTTTATAGGGATAAAAATAATTTATGGAGGCATAAAATTGTTTTTTTTTTAAGTTGAATAAATTATTTTTAAGAAAATAATTTATATAAATAATTTATTAATTATATAATTTCCTTATATGTTTATGTAGCATTGATACAATGCAACTGTAGGCAATAAAAAACTCAAGGTAAATGGTTTTTCAAAAAATAAAATAACATGTTTGGATGAATTGTGGTTTTACATGACTTTCATATGAAATTATAAAGTATAATTAATTCTAAATGTTTTTATATTTTAATTCCATTGTTATATTGATACCTTTAAATTCAACTTTTCTGAATATTTTTTAAAATGACTTTAAATGGTATTTTATGTCTAAAAATTATGTTTAAATCATTTCAAAATAATAAAAATTTTATAATAACTCAATTTGGATGTTTAATTATTATAGAAATAATTAATTTTTCGTTTATATTCCATTTTAAATTTTTTATATTAATTTCATGACCCTTAATTATAGAAATATATGTTATAATGGTTAGGGTTAAACATGTTAAAATAGGGGGTTAAAAAATTATATTGTTTAAAATTACATCTAAAGCTGTATAAATTTGATTGTATTATTTTATTTTATACTTATACTAATTATATTATACTATGGAACTTTGGATGAATTTTAAATGAGTTAGACACAAATGATATATTAATAATTCATGTATTTTAAAGAAACTATGAAAAAAAAGAGGGAATGATTTGAGTTCCTTCCCTCAAGATAATGTGCCTTGTGCGCTGGAAAATTTTTAAAATCTCAGGACCATTGTTTCTCTGGTTGGTAAGGCTCAGGCGGTGTTCCTAGCTCCTCCAACCTTCGATCCCGGCATTCTCGCAGGTTTCATCCCATATAGGATCTCAGAGTCCCCGGGTGATCTCCCTTGGCCTCGGAAGTATGTGATTTCTTTTTACGAGGCCCTGTGTGGCTCATCCCTAGTTCCTTGCAAGAGATGTTTTCTAGATGTGCAGCTGGTTTCTCTGGTGGTTTCTAGAGACTATGATTGTGTTTCTTTAGTGTTTCCCACTTCAGCATTTTTGGAGGTGGCCACATGTCTTCAGTGGACATTGATATCTCTTTTTGGGGCAGAGAAAAAATCCCTACAGGCTTTTAAGAATTTTGTGGGATCTTGGGGCTTGATGGGTCAGGTGCATCCTTTGGTGATTCACTACCAGTCCTTTTTTATGGTGTTCGATATGGAGGTAGATTTTATCTCTGCATGGTGAAGAGCTTCTAGATATTTTAGAATATGGAGATTCAGCCTTGCTCTCTGGTATCTGGAGGCTCATAAGGGGAAGAAAATCCCTAGAGTTGTGGTTTGGTTAGGAATCTCTGGTTTTCCTTTACATTTTCAAAATAGTGCTTTCTTGAAGGTGATTAGAGACTCTATTATCGTTTTTTTTGTAGATGATCATACCCTCTGTTGTGAAGATATCTTGGTTCATATAATTGGTGCTGAGTTGGACCTATCATTTCTGATTCCATAGAAGGTAACGTTAAAGGTAAGGGACATTATGGAGTGGGAGCAGGTCTTATCCTTCCTGGTGTTCCCAAGGATTTGTTCTTCTTGTGTCCTTTAGGGCCATTCCCAGAAAATGTGTATGAACCGTAAGTGGGGTATTTATCATCAAGACCGAAGGGAAACCCTAAGGGGAAACAAATTTCCATGTATCCCTAGTGGCCCTGATCTTGTCCCCTCATATGAGGATGTCGTTCTACTGACAGGTGATCAAGATACTTCAAACCTCACAGTCCTCGAGTCATGGAATACCCTTCCTTCAGTTATCTAAGCCTCCACTAATCGGGTTATGGTACCTTTCAAGTCATTGGTATATCCCTCAATGATCGATGTCCTCTCAGATCGTCTACTCTTCCATAGCCAGGTGCACACATCCGGCTAGTTATGGAATGGGTTCATGGATTATCTCTCTCCAACATGGGATCTGCAGGAGTCGTGTACGCCTCTGTATGTTTATTTTTATTATGTTACTCTACAATAGGGGTCCCTGGGAATCATGCCTCAGGTTCCCCTCATTTGTGAGTCTGGTTTGGAGAACAAGATTAGTGGTGTTTCGGGAGGTTTACCAGAGTCCTCAAACACAGAGGGGCAGGATGATCAAAAATCGTCCTTCATCTCCCCTCAAAAGATGGTGAAGGGGAGTTCTATAGTGCTTCCTATTCCTGGATCACCTGTAGCTTTAGTTTCTCCAGGTTAGATCCCAAGAGTGTGTACTCAGGCACAATAGAGACTTCTTATTGGAATCATACCTCCTCGTAGCATGCATACAGTTGAGATTGGGGCCAAATCTGGGCTCCCCGGTTATTAATGTTATCTATGTTTATCTAGAACTCCTATGGCCTGGGTGCCCAGCTGAAGCCAGGAATTGTAGATTTGGAATTTAAGAAAAATAAAGTGTGTATCATTTTTGTTCTTGAGCACAATAAAAACCCAGAGAATATCAAGGCCTTCGGTGAAAAAATTTGTTTGCATGGTTTCATGCACGCATATCCGACGAACAATCATATCTGGCTCTTTTGGAATAAGGAAGTGTCGCTGCATCTGATTAAGGAAAGGGATCAATTACTCCCCATGAAAGTGTTAAAGGGTGGTAATTTTTCTTTGTATATTTTTTATGGAATTTGCGATGCTCATGTATGGAAAACGTTGTGGCAGGGGCTCGAGCTCTTCGATCTAGGGGACCTCCCATTTTATGTAGTTGGGGAATTCAACTCAATTATTGTTCTCGAGTAGAACAAGGGTAGGGGTGATTTCCCTCATTAGGCCAGTTTGGACATAGCCCTCTTCATATCAGATAAGGGTCTACTCGACTTGGGGTACTCGAGAGATCGGTACACATGGTGCAACAACCAAACAGGAGGAAGGCGCTGTTGGAGTAGGATTCACCATTTATTGGTGAATAACAACACGATCACCTCCTTCTCGGAGGCCAAGGTGAAGCATTTAGCCTGAGTTTTATCTGACCATTCCTCTAAGCTAATGTATCTACTTCCAAAACAGGATTTCCTAGAGTACTTTAGGTTCTACTAATAGTGGTCTTGGATCCAAGGCTATCAGTTACTTTTAAGGGACCTATGGGAGGCACCCACCCAGGGGCACACGTCGGTTGCTCTTCACAAAAAACTGTGGAAGCTGAAACAAGGGTTAAATTATTGGTCCAGGAGGTTACTCTCTTTGATCAACACCTATATGTCCTAAAAAAGAGAATTGAAAGCATATAATATAATCTAGAGGGGGAGTGGAATGCTTCAGTGTTTCAAGACCTTGTAGGAAAAAAGTTTTGTTGGGTAGAGGAGCTTATTAAACAGGATCAGATGTCTCGTGATCATTCCCGGGTGAGGTGGTTGATGGAAGGCGATAAAAACACGGATTATTTCCATGAGGGCATCAGATAAAGAACGAGTTTTTTTATGCCAAACATCCTACTCAAGTATGGATCATACACAGACAATGGTGACATGGTTAGGATTATGGAGCACTCTTTCTTCAAGGTCCTTCTGGATGGCCCAAACCTGAGGATGTTCAGTGGGTATCCTAGGGGTAATGTAGGTCTATGGGAGATGATTCCCACACTATTGACTAATTGGGATAACAGGGTCTTAGATTCGATCCCCAGTGAGGAATAGATTCATGAATCTATGCAGAATCTTAACCCATAGAGCGCACCTGACCCTGACGACTTCCCAAGATCCTTATACAGGGGGTGTGGGATGTGGTAAAGCATGACATAATCGATACAATTTGGGAATACTTTTGTGGTTTGTGCCTCCCTCATGTGTCAAGTTAAACTTCAATATTTATCATTCCTAAGATCAAGGACCCCTTTATCTCATGCACTATAGGATAGTGAGCCTATGTAACCTATAATATCTTGTCGTTTGTGTTAAACTAGAGGTTGTCCATTCTCCTACATGGGTGGATATCAGTTGAGCAGCATGGCTTTGTGAGAGGTCCCTCCATTTAGGGGGTTATAGCTATATCCTAGAAGATGATAAGTTACATCAACTTCAAATCACATGGATCCAACATAGAGATTAAATTGGATATGAACAAGTCATATGACAGGCTGGAATGGAGTTTTATCAATAGATTCCTATCGGGTATCAGGTTTTCGGATAAGGAAGTGGAACGGTTTTCAGAAGCATCTATTTATCGTGGTTGGCGGTTTCATTCATAGGGAAGACCCATGGATTCTTCAAGGAAACAAGAGGTCTCAGATAGGGAGACACACTATCTATTAGAATCTTTATATTAGCACAGGATACTCTCACCAAGCATATAAACAGAGGAATTTCCCATGTTGTGATTCTCTCTTTCAGGTGGAAGATGAACAACCCAATGGTGTCTCACCTAATGTACGTCGATGATAAAATAATTTGCTTCAACGGAGGCCAGGGATCTATTTGCAGGATCAAGGACATTATTGATGATTATTTCTACTAGAGTGGGAAAGTCATAAATAACTCCAATATAAGTATTTACATCTCAAATAAAACCTCTCACATGTGGGTTTCCTCTCTGTGCAACCACCTGGACATACAACATGGATCTTTTCCAATGGAGTACATGGGATCTCTTATTTATTCAGGTAGACTTATAATTAGAGAATTTGATCATGGTTTTAGTAGAATCACTAGCCACAACATTAATTGCAAGAACCGTTTTTTGTCATTTGGGGCTATATAGTTCTGGTGAATAGTATTCTATCTGCCATCCCTATCCATGCATTGGATTCTTCCAATATTCCTAAAAGAGTGATCAAAAATATTTATAGGATCCTTTGTAGATTTATATGGGATGCAGAATTGGAAGGTAAGATACACCGGGATTCGTGGGGATGGATGGAGGGGCCTGTTCAGGAAGGTGGGATTAACCTGAAGAGTCTTCAAGGAACGATCCATTACATGCATTCCATGATCTCCTGGGAAATCCTTGAAGAGTGTTATTTATGGAGAATGTCTATGTCTCTTCCCTATGGTGGGAGTGAGGAGGATGTCGGAATTTATGCATCTTTTTTGTGGGTGAATATTTATCCTATGTATCAAACACTTCAATAGAACACTCGATGGATTGTGGGCATCAGGGACCTCCTCTTTTGGCACAATAACTGGGTGGGTTTTCTTCTTTCCTTTCCTGGGTGCCCATCCCCATTGATCACGGTTAAAGAAGGAAGCTAATATCCCAAGTTGACCATTGAAATTATAGATGAGGAATATAAGGCCCTTCTCTAGTCCATTGAGTTCAATGACAATCTGGACAAATGCGTTTTCACTGCTGCTTCTTTGGGGTTATTCTCCTACAACGATTTTTGCAAGCTGTTCTAGGAGAAAGATCATCAAGAAGGGAGGAATAGTGTAGTGTGGTGCCATAATATTCCATCAAAGTTTAAATTTCTTATATGGTGCATCAGGATCTTTTCATTAGTGATGGAAGAGACCATCAGAAAGTTGGGAATAATCTTGGACTCACGGTGTCAATGCTTCTACAATGGGCGGGAAGAGAGTATAAAACACTTATTTTACGAAGTGGATTGGGTGTACGAGATGTGGTCTAACTTTAGAGGTTCCTTGGCTATTTCTTCTCAAGAGAAAATTGATGTTCCTTTCATGGAGATCGGGTTCCATGGTATGGTTGATTCTTGAGAGGGATTGAATGATTCGATTTTTTGTTTTTAGTGGAGGATTATAAAGCTTGTGGAAATCTAGGAACCAAGTGAGTTTTGAAGGCTCTTTTCCTACTGTTAGGTCCACCATCACGTGGACCCATTTCCTTCTAATTGATTTGGATGCGCTATTCAAGGACTAGATGGAGGCCCCTGATTTCAATTTTTTTCAAGTCAATGGTCCCTTGGCTCTACCCTCCAGGGTCAAACAGTAGGTAAATTGGGTTAGTTGTAAATCCCCTTGCTATGGGTTTAAACTGAACATGGAGGGGTCCTGTGCTCTGGGGGTGATGAAAGGAGGGGGGTGGTTTGTGGCCCAGGGGGAGGTGGTGATGGATTTCCCTTATTTCTTTGACAATGATTCTTCTCTATTCACTGAGGTCAATGAAATGTTCATAGGGATATCCATTTACATTCATCAGAAGTTAGAGATATCCCAGGCGGAGACTAATTCCAAGATTCTCCATGACTCCATTCTTGGTAAAGGATACCCCCTTGGTTCATTGCTTACATCTTCAGAAAATTTAGATCCATCCTTGGGAACAATGTCCAAGTGACTCACACATTGTGCTAGGGTAATAAGGTCACGGATCACTTGGCTTCCTTGGCGGTCCAGAGCTCCATCTTCACTAGTATCCTCACTATCAATGGTTTGCAACCAGAGTGTTTTATTCTAATTAGAGGGGATTCCTTGAGTTTGAACTATTTTAGACCTCCCTAAATCCTGGGGTCTCGTGGTTGTACTGCTTTTTTCTTTCTTTGAATAAAAATTTGATTTATTTCGAATTTGATTTCAATGGATGGTATTTAAAAAATACCATCTATCTCACTTATAAAAGGTAACCACATCTCTTCTCTTCCTCACACTTATTTATCATTTAATATTGACTAATAAACACCAAATTACCTTCCTCCTCATGTCTAATAGGTTTTTTTATTACAAAAATGCATTCATAACAAAGCTTAAGGTGTAATCCAAGGGTGGTTTTCCAAAGAATAGTTATAATTCTTTACCAAGTTTTATATGTTTGTTTCTTTTTCTAAATCTATAAAATATTCTTTAAACAATATCAAATAATATAATAATTATCTTATATATACTTAAATTTTATTATGGTTATGGAACAACCCATTTTAACCTCCTTTTCAATCTAACAATAAATGAAAACATCACCTGTACATACCTGTGGACTACCACCTCCGTGAAGGGATGTGTTTTTGGTTCATCACCACATCAAAATTCTGGTTATTATGATTGATTTAATGAATATACATTTTATTCATGAAATAATTATGATTATTTGAATATAATTTTTTAATTACCTTCTTAATATTAAAAATATGGTAAATTTATCATGCTATATCACTTAGGATGTTTAATAGCATTAATTACTTTCTAGAGGAAAATCTTTACATATAATAATTTATTATGAAATACATAATTTTATTCAACACTACAGAGGTATTTGGGGTATCACATAGTGGTTGTTTGAATTCAGTTTATCTTTTTCATAATGTTTTTATACAAACCATTAAGAGCTAACCCAATAGTTTTTCAGAATATATCTAAAACAATTTATAGATATAATTTCACAAGTTTTTATATATTATGTAACATGTTGTTAAAACGAGTGATGACTTTTTAAAAAATTGGTTTTTGAAGATATCCAAAAATATTTTGGTTATAGCTTCAAAAGTTATTACATATGATATGGAAAAAGAGGAAATTATACTATGTCTATGAGGATTGAGTTTACATGAGATATTGATAGAAATATAAACTAAATATAAAACATAACATGGTGGTATAAACCATATCATGGTTTATATATGTGTAAACCAAGACATAGTCAAGTTCACTATAGTTTTTTATTTTATGGCATTACATTAATTATGTAATAACATGTGATTTTATCTAATTCCATCAAACCTATCATAAATAGGTTTTTAAATATTATATAATTATATTAAATGACACTTAAATATTAAATATTTATTATTCAAAGATCTAAATAATAAAGTGGTTTCATCTTAAATTTTTATTCATAAGTCATTGTAAATCTATTTTGTATAATTCTATTTATGATAGTACAGTATGACATGTCAACATTGTCTAAGGATTCTTCTATAATGGTGTATATAAAGAGTTGAAATTTTCTCTAAGAAGGTGGTCAAGCATACAAAAGATATGATAACATAAAACTCCATTGAGGATTAAATTTTCTATACCTTTAATTTCATTCATTCCTTTAACTAGTGAATCTAGTATATTTCACCTTGAATAAAAGTTTCCCCCGTGTTGGGAGACTCACATAGATTATAGATTCTCTAGGAGTAAGGAGTATATTGGCTAATTTATAGTGATATCATTCAATCTCATGTGAAAATTGTTGGAGCTATTAGAACAACATTGAAAAAAAATTATTTATTTATATATTTTATCCAATATTATTGGATGAATGTTAGGAAAATATAGTTTTTTTTATTATTTTTTTTATGTTTGGATAAGAATTGTCCCCTAAAAACATCACACATATAACACATAGATAAATTTAGTGGATGGAGTTTTCCAAAAACTTTTAGAGGATCTCCTCTTAACAGCTATGAAGACAAGGCTCAGTTTTTTCAAAAGTATAAAGGTTTATAGATTCTTTCTTTTAACATTCAATTAATAATAATTATGATTTCATATTATGGTAAATGTTTAAGTGAATACTTATTATGAATTTATAAAAAAATTGTCTCAGTGAAACCCACCAGTAGTATCAGATATATTTTTATTTCATTTGGATTAAAGATATGATAAGATGAATAATCTATAAAAATGATTTATTCATGTTACAAGATATGGTGTAAAAAATATATTCATGGATTATAAATATTATCATTGAAGACCTTGTGGAAGTATTAAATGCGTTGTATTTCTTGTCAAAAATTCATTTGAACTCATTAACCTTGTATTATAGAATTTTTTAACTTAATTTGAAAGTGAATTTTTTATTTTCCGGGAACTAAATCGATGGGACTTTTTGATTTCGTCAGAAGATATATTTTGAGGTAACTTGAATCATTTAAGTGAAATTTTCACATATTGTGATGGCCTAGTGTTCAATATGGTATTTTTTTTATGTAGTTTTTTTGATCTTGTATTCATGGAATATTTATTTTAGATATAATTAATTGATATTTTATATAAGATATCTAGTGTATTTTTGAAGAATATGAGTTTCCAAATGCTGGAATGAAGATTCTTGAGATAAATTAGAATAGACTTAAGCCATTTATTATGATTGATCAGAAGATATGTCCTGAGCTTAATAAAATTTGAAAATTGAAAAATTCTGTAAGATTACTCCCTTTAGAATATAAGAGTAACTCAAATATAGGAATATAATATTTGATAAAGAAACAAAAAATTGTAGTTGTAAATACTTCATAAATATGAGTAAAACAATTTGTGAAAATGTCAATTTGTTTGTATTTTTTTGGGTACTCTAAAGAATTAGTCAAATGATGATATATTGATCATCAAAGTAAAAAATATTATGATTATTTAATATTAAATTCATGATTCAGGATGAGTCAATTGGTAATTAGATGAATGAAGGATGATATTAAAAATTCAGTAAGAGGTTAACTAAATGAGAAGTGGTCAATAATGTCATTAGAGACAGAAAATATTATATATGAGATGAAATTTAAAATAATTGAAATATAGTTGAAACTAATATCAGATGGACGATATGGTTGGATGATGGTGATTCTAAAATACATGGAAGTTTGGTAGTTATTAGGTTACTAGAATATGAATATCGAGCTATGTGATAGAGATACATAAGATAAAAACTGAAAGGAATTTCTTTAGACATTGTTTAATGGATTAAAAGAATAAGGAAGTTTTATTATTGAGGTTTCAAAGTTATATAACTAGAATTTATATATAATATAGTTGAGATTAAATATCTAAAATTCTATGGAAAATAGAGTACCATAAAATTCCATACTGGGTGTTCACATAAAAATAATGTGAACTCAAACTCATGGTGACAGTGCTGAGATGGCTGATCAATGATTCAAATTGATGATATAAAATTTTCTATATACTGAGATTTCAGGGACCCATGAATATATATGTTGTCAAGATTCATAGGGAATTTGATGAATAATATTGACTCTGATATGTTCAAAAGGTTTCAAGGATATTTATTAATAGAAGGAAATTATATAAGTCTACTGGTTCAAAGACCATGTATCTCTATAATTTTTAGGAAAATGTGGAGTGTATAAGAGTTGAGTTAATTTTGAGCTACTATCTTAAAATCTATGAAAAAAAATTCATGACAGTTTCCAACCAATAATTTTGGGAGAATCAATAGGGATAAATAATGGAAGAATTTTAGATTATTTCTAAGATGTATAAGAACTGTATGAATTCTATTGGACTGTATAGATGATATATTAAAATTTTATCTTTTTATTATTGAAGTTCTGTGAAATTTATTTTGGAAACTTTATAGTTAGAACAAGATGATTTCAACAATTCTAAAGGCACAAAGGCTGATCCATAATTATTAATGAATAAGTCAGAAGATCAAGTAATATTTGTGATGTATTTTAAATATTATTTTAATTTTTAGTAATCAGTATAACAAATATTTCATGATAATTATAGTATGGGATAGACATTTAGTTTTAGGATAATAATTTTTCATAAAACATTTAACTGATAAATAATTATAGTGTCAATTATATAGTGTGGTATCATAATAGAATAAAAAAAGGAGTAGGTACCCACACTAGGAATTAACCTCATAAAAACCATGTCTGAATTAGATTCTTATTTATTTATTTCATATAGATGAGATTGAGTTTTACTACTTGTGTTGATAAAAACATTAACAAGTTTCGAAGCTTTATTTTAATATAATGAAATTTTTAAGGAAATGAACAACCAATCCAATACACCTTCTCTTTGGTTCAAATATTACTACGTATTACATAGGTATCAGATACAAGTTCCCTCTATTAGATTAATTTGTTGAATATTTATAATTATGTCTATTTAAACCATGGATTAGTTCATATGAATTGTGGAAAAAAGTTACATTGTTGAAAAAAATAGGATGATTCCCTATCTCATATCACTTGGATTGGAAGTAGTGGATGAAAATACAACTAGAATTGAAGCTATATAAAATAATACTCTTCTGACTTTTAGTAATATGATGAATCATGAGGTTGGTGGAAAATATCATAATATTATCCTAATGTCCATATAGGATATAGATTAAACGAAAGTAGTGGATCTCCAAACTGCTAGGGAGACATGGGAAAACTTGAGATTATATTTAAGGGAATGTTAAAGTAAAAGAATCAAATATTAAAATCTGTAAAAGTTTGTTTTAATACGTTTGGATTTCTAATGAATATGTTATCAATGACTACTTTACTATAGTAAATTAAATTGTTAGAAACGTAAAGGGATTATTTTATTCTTTGAGAGGATCAAAAACAATGAAAAACATAATGAGTAATTTTTAAGATTGAATTGATCCTAAAATATAATTATTAGAGTATAGGGATTACTTATATCAATAATAATCCTAAATGATCATTATTTAATATAAAAATTTTAAATACAAAGTATTCATGATGATGTTTAAGAAAGAGATGGTTTAAAATTAGTGAAAATTTTAAAGATTTATGATTTGAAATATTATTCTTCCAATGAATTAGAAGATAATTAAAATAGGGATAATGTGTACTAAAGATTAATTTCACTGATTTCAAGAAACATCTATAATGTTAAAGATAATATAATGTAAAACTTACATTTAAGTGTTTCAAATGTGGGGAAATTGGGCACTTTTCTACAAGTTTTCCTAAAAATTATAGCAGAAAGTATAAAAATGATGAGACTCAGGAAAACCCATAGATATATAATTCAATAAAAATTTATATGATGTTAAAAATTAGTTGATGGAAAAAAATATATTTTACTTAGAAGAAGAGAATGACTCTTTTAAGAAAGGAATAAGAAGTGGAATATTTTGTAGATAGTTTATCTAATAAATAATTTCTACTAAAATTCATGAACATTATGGATAATTTAAAATATAAGGAAACATAAAATTAATAAGATGATGAAGGTGAATAAATTAGAATTGATCTCTTATTGAAATCAGAACATGAATCCTATCTTGAGATAAATACCATACTCAATAAGGAAATCCACCTATTAAAAAGTATATATATAAAAATATTGATAATATAGAATAATTTCTTAAAATATAATATACATTCATTAAGGAAATTAAAAACCTATAATTGATGGTAGATATAAAAGAATCAATATTAAAGGATAAATGAGTGAATAATACTATAATGGTAGATAAGATAAATAAGGCATAGTCAAGGTGTCTTGAGGGAGAAGATTTTTTAAAGAAGTGAAATGAATATTTTCTCAAGGTAATGAAATTTAATTTTAAATCATCTCATATAAGATAAAAATATTTACTTAAAGTCTCAGGTGATATTTAGTCCTTCTAATCTTGAAGATAAATCAGTTCTCAATAATATTTTAAGTACTTAAACCAAAACTGGTAAACATTGTATTTGGAGGGGTTATTAAAAATCATCCTTTATACCAAAATAAGTTAATAGAAATCACCAAAATAAATTAAGCACACAACAAAAGAAATAAAAAGATATAATATTCACTATATCACTAAAATATTTTCAAATAAATTCTCATGTCACAATGGTACATCTAGATATAATGCATATTTTTAGTGTGTTGAAGTATATGGGAATATATCCTAATATTATTGGCTCAATATTTCACTCATATAGAGAAGTTAGGGTTATATTAAGAGTGGGATAAGAATAAATGGATTAATTTTTAGTTGTTTCATAAATCTTCAATTAAATAAAATCAAAAGATAAAAACACTTCTAGAAAGAATCAATTTAGTTTTCTATATGAAACATGTCGAAGATGCAACCAAACATGTCACATTACAGATAAGTGTATTGATACACTACTTGGACCGATCTAATTTTCTAGAAAATAAAAATAATTATTGAAATAAATTAAGGAAACATTTATGTAAGATGAAGCCTTCATGAAATCTATCTAGAATGAAAATTCTTGGATCCTTTATTTTATATTATCAGCCCATATAATAGGTAATTTTGATGTTTTGAAAAAAAATAAAGAAAAAATTGGAGGATTAATTACCTTTGGGAATGATACTTACTTAAAAATAAATAGAAGAAACAAAACAATTATAGATGAAGCAGTTTTAATGTCAAAATAAGTTTTATTTTTTTATAGACTTAAATATAAATTACTATATCTTAGATAGTTGGGTGATTATGGAAGTAAAGTTGTATCTAGACAAATTATTGTATCATTCTATGAATAATTAATGGAAAAACTATTTTTAGGTAGTAAGGAATGGAGGTAACTTTTTTTCAAATTAACAAATTGGGTAACTTATGATACCCTTGTGAAAATGGTGAGAATAAATTATGGCATAGATTAATTTTCCATCTTGGAAAAAATAATGTGAGGAAATTTTCAATATATAATGTTTTGAGAGATATACCCCTTCTAAAAATATAGTGTAAAATTGATTGTGAAACTTATAAAAAGGGGAATATAACACAAGGGTTTCATAATATGTTATTGAATCAATCCACTTGATGTCTTAAATGTATACATTTTGATGTAAATCTACTAATAAGATATAAATACATAATGTGTGATTTATAAATTATTAATTTATTACTAAATTTAGTCATAAAGGATATTTTATTTTCATAAAACCTAAATATAAATTTCTGGATATATTTATGTTGTTTAGAAGTAAAAAAAATGAATTTGGTGTACACATAAAAAATATAAGATCTAATAATAGAAATAAATTCACATTTCAATCTTGTGAATCCTATTTATTATATAACAAAATCAAACATTATAATAGTTCACCCAACACCCTTCATAAAAATGGGGTTATAGGGAGAAAAAATATAAGTTCAGTAGATATGGGAATAACTATGATTATTTAGTATAAACTCTATAACATCTTATTGAGACATTTTGAATATACATCGATACATTTTTATAATATATTCATACTAATTTAAAAATAATAAATAACTCCATCATAAATTTTATACAATAAAAAATATATGGTGATATATTTTAAAGTGTTTACGATTCCATTCCTAATAAAGATCAAAAATTCAAACTGAGGGAAATTTTATTAAAATGAGGATAAAGGAATTTTATTGTGTTATTGAACCAATTAAAGAATATATGGGGGTAAAACAAATGGTTATAAAAATTATTGGACTCCTTTGATGTTAATGTGATTAAAAATACATTTAATTTAATATAATAATGTGAAGGTGGATATATTATATTATATGAAGACATCATACTATTTTATATAAGAACTGATGAATATGAATAAAGGTGTAATACTCACATTGAATATAAATATTGTGATGAATATATTTCTGAATAATATTTTTGTGGAAACAAAAACTCAATGTTTCATAAAATAAAAAAAACAAATTGAATTAGGAAATATTATCTGAAATTATGAAGCACTAGTTCAAATGAGAAGAAAATTAATAATGGAGAGTCAAATAGATCTTATATCTCAGGATGAACCTCAGTTAGTATTAGAAGTAGTAAATCATATGGGGAGGTTAAATTCAATTAATGGGGAGTTATATAAAACATAGAACAATGACACCTTAAAACTGGTTCCTAATAAGAAAAGGAATAATATTATCAAAATTGAATGAATTTTTAGAAATAAGCTCACTAAAAAGGGGTATGATTTGATAAATAAAGAATGGTTGGTTTTAAAATGATTTTCATTGGTGAAAGTAATTGATTAAAAATTAATTTTTCCCATGTTTCAAGGTTTGATACCATCTAAATGTGTTTTTTTGCTACTCAATGTAATTATAAAGACTACAAAATTGAAATTAATTCATTATTATTGAATTGTGAGGTTTAGAAATAGTTTTATATTGAGAACCCATAAGTTCTTATAATTTATGATGATTAAGGTATGTTTTCTAAAATAAATAAATCATTTTATGTGTTTAAGTAATCCCCTTGAACCTAGTGTGGCAGCCTGTGCATTTTTTAACAATATATTGCTTTTATGGTTAATTTATATTAAGAATTATAAATATATATATTTACATTAAACATGTATTTATGTTTACATAATTTCTCAAATGATATTATATGGCCTCTTATATACTCATTATAAACCTTAACTTTGTATGCTAACTTCATCTTATAAGGGATGTTTTATATAAAGGTTAAATAAAGTTCCTTAACATTATTTATTATTTTGATCTATTTTAATAATTTATTAATTATTAGATATGTTATAAATATATATTTATGATAATTATATAAATTTATAATGATATTTATTATTATGATATTATTATAAATTATTTTATTAAGGTATGAGACAGTTATATGATTTTTTAAATAAATAGTTTTTATTCTATATAAATTATTTTTCAATCGATTATAAAACGTAAATATAAAATTTAAATTTATAATTTTTTGAATTTTAATTTGATAAAATATAATTCATTTTTGTTATCATAATTTTTACATTATCTTCTTTTGAAATTTTGTGATTTTTCTAAAAAAGTTTTTTTTGTGAATAATTAAAAAAATATAGCTTTTGTGAATATTGTATCGTTTATGACAGTCATTATATTAATATGATATAATTTTTTAAAAATTATGGAACATAGCATAAATGAAAATATACACTAAATATCAAAAAAAAATCATTCAATTAACATTAATTTTCTTTTATGACAACATAAATATGAAAACATATATTAGTGTCGACATAATGCTTATGTGGCATTAGAAAAGTAAAATTTGGTGTATTTAAGATAATATTTAAGAGGTGAAAAGGATATTATTTACATTAAAGGTAAAAATGGAATCTATAAAATATAATGAAATATATTAATGAATTTCATAATTAAATGACAAGATAATTATCCTAGTTCTTATCCAGCGCTTACACAAGGTAAGAAAAGTCAGGATTTTTATCATAAAAATGTTACTATAAGATAAATAAATTTCAATAGTATTATGAGTGGTTTTAAATTATTATATTTATTAAAAATAAAATATATTTATGTTATTAATTTATTTTAAATATTTAATAAGAGAATAATTATCTCAAATGTTTACACTGTGTCGATAAAATTCTTGTGAAAGGAGAAGAAAAATCAATGTAAATGGTTTAAAAAATACTTAAAATGATAATATTGGGTGAATTAAGGTGTTAAGAAATTAAGGATATAAATTATAGATAATAAATTATATATATTTTTATATTTGAATTTCATTTTTATCTAAATATTTTTAAAGTCAACTTATTAAAATAATCATGCAAGTTACTTTAAAGGGTATTTAATATTGAAAATGATATATGAATGAATAAAAAATAATTTAAATTTATCATGAGTCAATTGATAATTAAAAATGTTCTATAATTTTATTCATTTTACATTTATAATCCACATTCTATTTTATTATTAGATTTCTGGCACGTAAATATTCAATATTTGTTGAAACACCATGAAATCTTTCTTATAATGGGGGGATCATTCTAACCTTTCAAAGGGATATCTCAAGTTCAATTTTCAATCCATATTATACATAAATAATTCTACAAATATTAATTTCCACATTCATATTCCATTGCACATACCAAAATTCCTTTCTCCAAAGGATTAATATTTAATTGGAATAAGCGGATTCAAAAAAAGGTAAGGGTTTCGAAAGTATCTTTCTCATTTATTAATTATGATTATTTATTTCAAAAATATTTTTAAAGATATATTAATTTTATTTCATGATTCCATTAGTATACTATTTTATTCTATTTTAACCATAAATTATGATATATCATCTATTTCCTCTCATTAAACTCTTTTCATAAGCCGCTACAACGTCAAAATACATGTTTTAAAAAAAATTATTTTCAATTCAATTATCAAATTACTATTTATAATAACATGTTTAATCTATAAAATTAATTTCAAAAAATATATATTCACACAATTATTAATTTTATTTTCAATTCTAATAATCTCTTTTCGAAAATATCTCTCACTATGACGGTTTTACGCCACTTAGGTGAAAGATAATGATTTCTGAAACTTATTTCCCTCATGCTTATTATTTAAAATTTATTTTCTAATTTAATTTGAAATTAATATTAAAATAATTTAAATTTTGTTATTATGAAATTTTTCTATATCCATTGTAAAAATAAAATTAAAATAAACAACTATTTTCATATTTAATTATCAAAAATAGGCTTATTAATGAATATTCTCTGAATGGTATCTATTTGATAAAATATTGAACTTTTTTTCTTTAAAAATGATATGGAAAAACAACTTGATACCTATTGATATTAAAGATACATTGGACTTTTACCATTGACCATTATAATCATACCTTAGCAATCTTGGAGATTATGAACCAAAGGACCACAAAAAGAACGCATAGGCAATACCAATTTAGTAATTGAATGAAATATTGTAATAAGTTCATTAAATGGGATGATAATAAGTAAATAAACATTAAATAGGTTTCAAATCATCTAAATAATTAATAACATTCTATTATTTAGGAGGTTAGAGGATATTTGAGGCGAGTTGGTACTCGAGGTAAGGGGATTCTTAACCCAATTTCAAGTCATTGAGTTATATCATTTCATCATTGAAAAAGTTAATCAAAATTTATGTGCATCATAAAAAATAATGTTTTGTGTTTTATTTCTGAAAAATTATATTCACTTACATTTTTTTACAATATTTAACTTGATAGATTCATATCTCAAAATTTATGATTTTTGTAAGGTTTAGTTTTCTAATCTCACTTTGAAATCGAGATTGTTTATATATAACAACCCTTTTGGGGAAGTTTTATATTAATTATCTATAAAAAACTATATATTATCTAATACTCTAGTTATTTTTGGGGTACATATATCTTCCTACCATTTCACTTCCATTTTGTTCACAATTCAATATAAAAGTTTCCTTTGAGTGGAGTAGACCTTATCTCTTATTTCAATCAGGAATCATTTTTCTCCACTTCTATATTCATTATATTTTTTCAAATATATTATTATCTGTACATAAATTATTTTTATTGTATTTTTATATATATTTTTAATTTATTTAGAAAGGATTAATAAGAATATTTTTAATATTTTTTTAATGGAAATTTTTTAATTTATTTATAATAATGTAAAAAGAGACATTTTTTATACATTTTTCATGTAAAAATACTTTCCTATCAATATAAATATTTTTATTTATAAATATTAATTTATATTTTTTCATGTATTTTCCAAAAAATATATTCTCATTGTATTAAATAATATTTTAAAAAAATTCTTTTCAAAATTTAATGGGTATTTATTGTATTTTTATATGTAATATTTATTTATCTTATCAGCTGTATTTTATATATATCATTTCCCTTTAACATTTATTATGATTAAGTGGAGATATTATCTAATGATATTATCCACATTCTTTCTTTGGATGGATTATGATCATGTTTTATTGAAATATTCATGTAACCCATTTATTTCTCATGAGCTAATGTTTTCATGTGTATGTGGCACACGTATATATTGTTCTTGGACATTATATATGATGGAGGATGTTTTCAAAATTTTATTCCATTTATTGAGTGGGGAAATATTAAAAATCCAAACATGTGTAATTTAAATATTAATAATTATTAATTTCTATGGAATATGATTAGGTATTTTATTTTATTCATTCCTTCATATGATTAGTTCATTGGAATAATTTAGCAATGGTTGGTGACAAAAATTATATATCACCTCAATACATTGGTATGTCTCATGAGTTAAAATATTTTTGGTATTTAGTGTATACATATAAAATTATTTATAATTAATTAACATGAGTCCTTGATGGTTTGAATTATATATAATATCATAGCACGAGACCTTGATGGTTTGAATTAGATGCACCAAATTATGAATTTCATCATTGTGAAATAAATTATTACTATTTGTATGATTATTTACATTGTTGTGGTCTCCATGGATATATTTAATTCTAATAATATTAGTTAGATGGTTGCTTTCACTCCTTTTTCATGAAAGGATAAAAAGTATAAAAGTACAGTTCCTTATGAATGTAGCGAAAGAGAATGTATAAAAGCCTCCAAGTAATCAAAGAATAGAAATGTGAGACACCTACACAGTAGAGAGTTTCACGTAGTTCTGGGAAGTGCAAGCCACATGTGTGGACGTCCAGACCCATATAAGTTCAATTTTCATGGTTCACTCAAGCATGTACCACATGCACTAATGATTAGTGTGATCAAACTGTGTAATGGACCTATGTGAATTGACTCCATTTCCTAGGGTCCTTAAATTTATAATAAATAGGACCCTTGGGATCTTTATTTGACATGTAAGAAATTTTCTGAAGCTATGTCTACATTGGTCCTTCACCTAGGTCTTCAAAACCCCCAATTATCTCTCCAAACATCAAAATAGGGTATATTAATGTGATTATATGGATTATAGCCCCTCCAAAGGCCTTAAACATAAAATAATTTTACAAGGATCCACTTCCCCCTTGTGTAGAAGTTCTATGGAGAAGTCCCCTTCCCAATATCGAACATTCATGAGGCCCTTCCTGATGAACCTAAGGAGACTATTAAATTTATGATCTGGGTATCATCCAAGTTTGGTTGCCCAGGTTTTTCTTCACCCATGATTTCCCAAGTATCACCTACACAAGGGAACCTTTGATTTTGTCTAGGTATCACTTGTGCGAGACATATTTCAGATCTCCCAGGTATCACAATTGTGAAACAACCTCTAACTCACCAAAATATCACCAAGGTGAAGCCTCCCTTTAGTCCCCCTTTCATATCAACAATGGTAGGTAACCTCTTTCTGTGGGTCCCTAATCCAAGATATACCAAGCCAAGACCTCCCCCAAAGCCTCAAGATATATACGATCAAAAATCTAGGAACACCGGTGTTCCCTATCAATTAAAAATTCATATGGTAATGTAAGTTCTAAATTTACCCTTCCTAATAGGTATGATCCAGGAAATTTTCTCAATTATACATTAATATAGTGACAAGGATCCAAACCTTATTGATGATGGTGGATGGATTCTTGTGTCGGGTTATGACATTTGTTTCCTAAAATTTTAAGAGAATATTATTGTATCCTTATGGATACATATTCTCCAACCTTTAATGATTGAAAATAAGAGAGGATATGGTCCCACCTAAGCCCCATCTCTTGGTCACCCCACCATGAATTCTCCATTTTCTACTAACAGATAAGGATAAAATGCCTCCAAGGTAATCTCTCATGGAGTACACCCCTAGTATTTCTTATGGGGTATCCCCCAACATCCATACCCTCACCCTTGTCCACTAGTGGATGATGGATATTTTTAGGATTTCTATATCTTCCACTTTATTTTGTTTATCCTACCAATAATGAATCATGTGGGATTAGAGGTTAGTGTTGATCATGTCATCAGCATGATCATATCCTTATTGGGCCTCTTATAGGGTATAATCCCCAAACCATGTTATCACCCCCTCTAAGGGACATATTACATGTAATAAAAACCATCATATGTACATATTTCTGATGAATCAAACTATTGGGCCTTCTACTTAGTATATGCCCGAACCCTTCCGAACTACGAGATCTTTGATTCTTGTCCAAATATTATACGTAGGAAGCCTCCCTGAGGATGAAACCCAAAACCTTAAACATACCCTAATATTTTATGGACCTTATTCACTATAAGATAATATCCAACCTAGATGTCCATATTCCTTCTGGTTCCCTCCATAAAAATATTTATTAGGAAATATTCCCAGTGAGTTCATACCTCCCACCTGAGAGGCCATATCTCTTCTATGTCCCTCAGGTAAATTTGGAATAATTCTCACACTATCCTTCACTAGACATATCCCTCTTAGATTTTCTTATTCCATGATTGTAAACTATATGGTCTTTCCCTTCTCACATTACCTTAAAATGTATGATGTTTCATATAATGTGGAACCAAATTATGTGGGTTCTTATTCCTCTAATGAGGATATATAGGAATCCCCTATCACGGGACTGGTCTCAGTATAAAAATAACTCATATCTTCTTTGATGACTGTAAATTAAAGAGGGATTAAAATTTTTACTTCAAACCAGAATTAGATTATCACAAACGTAACCAATATGTTTCCATCAATGGAGAACCTTTAATATATGAAAATTGTTCCATTGGTGGAGAAGATCAGATACATTCATATAGTTTCCCACCAATGCATGTCTATAATTGATTTTTAATACATTGGGGTGATAGGTTCAATATCTTTAATTTAAAAGGTATTCATGAATATTTCATAAATCTATAATAGGGTCCCAGAGTATGATATGATCCCTTTTTAATGGGTGTTATGAGCTTGACCTCTCATCCTCTCAACCAAAGTGATTTATTACATGTCGTTGGTTAATTTCCTCAGTGACAGACTATCTTCATAAAGTAATCTTCTGATCCATCATGGATATGAAAGTCTTTGGGTGTTTCCAGGTCCATGAAAAAATCCCATTGGAAACTGACTTACTGAAACTGGTGAGAAAAAAATGTTGAACCTAATGTGAACGATTGTGGAAACATACTACCCCCCCCCCCTTCCATAATCAATTGATGGGCTGAAAAATTGTCATCAGAAATAAAAATTATAAACCTGATGTGAATCCATTCTTGACTGTGTCACCCACAAGTTGGGCCCCTTTTGTACCAAATAATACTAAAAATAAAAGAGGGATAGATATGGATATTTAAGAAATAAATTACACATGTTTTTGTTTATTTTCATGCTGGTTTAATGAGTTTTATTATTTATTTATTTTACTCTCAAACTTCATTCACCTTTCCTTATAGATCACTTTAGTCAAACGGTTTCTTACCCACTAGCACAAATTTTCGCTACCATGCAAACCTAATCCTAATCTAACAAGAGGATCCCATCACCTACCCTACATATTTATCACCTAGTATTGAATGTGTTGATCGGATAGTAAAATCACAATGATATTATCCCAACCATAGAGTAAGTCTGAGAAACCCTCTATGGAATGATTCCTTATTATCCCTCTACCATGTAATTATTGGTGTAAATGAATAATGTGACACCAGTGGCCATTTCAAACCATATCGGGAGGGAAGGGTAGGATTCTCTCACTACCCATATCCTGCAATCCTTTGAATACATTATGATCCAAGTAGTAGTGGTTAGGATTTGAGCACACAATCATGCCTCACCAATTCAGGTGACTCATCTGCAATACATCAAAGTGACACAAGATTAGTAAAATTTACCTTCTCTTATCTAGGAGGTTTTTTGGAAAATTTTCACTAAAAATGGAAAATAGGATCGGTCATATATTCCTATAACAACCGGGGGTCACTGGTCCATATTATTTTCCACTCTAGGAAATTAATATATCCCTACAAACAACTTCATAAGCTCATTGGAAAATCATGTCAATAATATGGGATAAATTCTGATTATCTCATGAAACTTAAAGTCTCTTTTAATAGTATGTTACTCCAATTTCTTAAGAGAGAGGACATGAAAATAAGTCTCTCAAAAGGTGATTTGAAAAACATGAGTATGTCGAAAAACCTACTCTACTAGTGGCTAGTGTCTAGGAGGCCTTAAAACATCTATCGTTAGTGACCAAAGATCCTACTGATTTGTTACCAAATTTTAGAAATAGTAGTTGAAATTGAGAAGTTTCTACCCACAAATTCACTACAAGAAACTATTGATGTCGTCCCTAGAAAATTTACCAACAAGGAATCTTTCATGTTCAAGCAATTATCGATCATCCCATATCTTGATGAGCACCATGAAAACTCTTCTGATGGCTTGAAGATCAAATTCTATGAAATTGAACCCCATTCAAACATCCACCCAGATGGTTCTCTATAGGTTTTACGCTACATAAATTTTTGTTATAGTCGAATGCTAATACATGATTGTAGTCCTTCCAATAATGAAATTCTTCGAAAAGGTCATACCCACAGTAATATTTCATTGCTATAAGAAGGTCCTCCTACTTCCGAACTCATGATGAGAAATCCCTCACATCATGAGACACCTAGGAAAATGAGGACATTCATGCCTTATTCTTTATCATTGGAATTTTATATCCTTTCTCAACCAGAAGAGAATCCATGGAAAAAAATCACTCTCCAAACCAACCTTGGATCGTATGCCATCCAACATAGAAAAGTATATCCCTCATAATCCCCCCACTTATAGAAAAATTCCTAGGTAATTCCCTCTTCAGTCAGATCAGGTAGACGAATACTCTACATAAGAAGAAAATAATTCACTGATTATAAAGAAACAATTAGATAAAAAAATATACTAATCATATTTTGAACCTCATTTAGTCCTCATTACAATATTTCAGAAACATTTTTTGTAGAATTTGTGCATGAAATTCTCCTAAAAATGTTAAAACATCTTCATCACCTATAGGATAAATTCATACCTTTCAATGAATATAAATTGCATGTCATGGTAATATAAAAGCTAATCCATCAAATTTATTTATATTTCCTTTTATCTATGTGACACATGAAATCAGAGAAGTGGTGGGAGGGTCTCTAATGTGCATGTCTTAATTTGTTAATAAATCTACATCAAAAGATCACAAATTCTCTAGCTGGTGTCTAAATTAAAGGATGGGGTGAGTATAGATAATTATGTTTTACATCACTCCCCAATCAATAGGTCCCCCTATAAGTAACATCATGAAATTACATTTCATCTAGAAAGATCTTAGAAGAAAACTATTATTGTGAAAGATGGAATACTCGGATGGAATAAGCCCTGAACAACCCAATGAGAGAGATCCATTGAAAGACTCTTTAATGTGGAATATGAGAAGGTTGAGAAATATTCTCTCTTAAAGAAGGATAATTATAAAATGACAACAATGCCTTTGAAATACAGTATCCCACATTAAGATTATATGATGCAACTAGATCATGATAAAATAAATATTTGTATGATCAAGAGAGCAGATGTGGAAATTGAAGCTATTGAAATACAAGATCTGCCCCATCCTATAGGTCTTGGAAATTTTTAACACATCCCCTCCCCATAATGAAAAAAAATTGACCAGAAATGTTGAAATAGTGTTATAGGAAAAACCCATCCCATAGGGATGGGGACATTTTATATAATTTTCCTCTCAAATAGATATCATTATTTTCCTAATTATGAGGAGTGTCGAAATAAGAACCCAACTAGTTTATTCCATATCATTACCCGACTTACTCAATCAGAACACATATGAAAAAATCATTAAGATATTCTCTTAGAGTAATCAACCTCTATATGGCTCTAAGGTAATTTATGAAGGAAAATTTGAGCCCCCATAGAGGGTGAAAACGAAAAAGATCTATCAAGGGTATAATTTCTCCTGAATATCATAGTTATTTCAGTATATATTCTTAAAGAAACTAGACATTATATCATTACAATGCTAATATGAAACATGAAATGTGTTATGCATTGGTGAATATCATTATCACTGAACCAACAGACACTATAGAATTTGATGATGATATAGAGGAATATGAGGAGGAGTTAATGGTTCATAATATCGTCTATACTGAAATGATTGAATAATACTTTCACCCACAAAACTAGAGTCTTTATTTGAATTGGGAGATTCCCTGAACTTCTCCACTACCACCTCCTTAGTGATAATATACCAAGAAAAATGGATAAATTGTGTCTGTATCTAACCCATGGCCCAAATTGTTTGAACCTCACACACTTGAGGATATATTTTCTCAATATAAGGAATAGATGAAGGAGTTGAAAAACTCAATGTGGAACTACTCTGAGGAAACATCTCTACTAGATATTTTATACAAATAGAGAATCATTTCACACTTTTATACAATGCACCTCAATAAAAAGGATTCATCATAGCAAGTGAAATATAGTCATAACATCCACCCAATGTTGGGTACTGACAATAAATATACATGGACCCCGAGGAAGAGATATGTTAGGAGTTCCCTATATTGGGGACATAGGAATAGATAGGTCACATGCATCCTCAGAGGCGCGCCCATGTATATTACCTTTGGAATGTACAAGTAGAGCCACCATAGCTAGCCCAATGCATTGTTCACACTGTTCAGGTTCCTACCCAATTGGATGTTCCTCCTCATCTCATTGATATTATTGATTTACTAAAATCTTGATTATAACCTATGTAAGGATGATACATTCTATTCAGATCAGAAAGGAATATGTAGCCCAAATATTTAGATGAAAAATTTCCCCCACCAATATTTGAGAATCCAATATTCATAAAATTCAAGTTCTTGAAGGATTTGGAACAACATTTGATGTAATTCATGCCTTGGTGTTGTCCCATGATGGGAACCCCAGAACACCAAGAGGTATCCAAGACCAAGTGATTTTTTGAAGAAATTTGAAGGTCTAACCATTACCTAGTATACCAGTTTACCATCTGACTTAAATTATGGGAATATATTCATAAATAGTTCATTTTTCAATTCATTTGTAGAAAAAAGAATACAAAATTTCACGATTTCTCAAAATGAAAAAAAAATTAGAAAATGAGAGGGTCTATGATTTTATTACCAGATGGAATATTTTGAATTACTCCTGGAACCTATAGTCTCCTCATGATGACTTTTTGGGTTTTTTCATTGAGAATATTCCTGAAAAACTATGAATGTAACTTATCCAAGTAAAATACAAAGGTGGGCTTTGGGATCATTCTATAATAGAGAAAAGTTTAGATAATTCTATTTTTTGAACCAAGGCTAGATCTATTTATATGTTATAATTTCATTGAAATAAGATAAATAAATTGGAAACCATAATGGTTACCTTAAAAAGCCTATTCACTATCTCCAGCTCTAAATCCCACACCTCCTCATGTGGCACCACCTATAAAATTTCCACATCAGCAAAAATATCCCTTTTAAGATAATAGAAGAGAACCTAAATACTTTCAATTCAAATAATAAATTAATAAAATCTATTCTTTTAGAAATGATAATTCCCATGATGCATTATATATTTATAGAAAATAACCTTCTAAAATAGCTAGACCATAAGATAATGATCATGATAGTATCAATGATTGCACAAATTATATCCCCTTTCCTTAAACATTGGGCCACACCATATGATAGTGTTTTGTTTTTAGTGGAATCCTACAAAAGATAGTTGACTCTAATCAAGTGAGTTTAGTTAAACCACTAACATAATGGTATTTTATTTCCACCACTTCTGAAGAATAAGCTGAATGGAAAGAATTTATGAGAAAAAGAATCCATATTTACAATGACAAGATGACCAAAAATAAGATCAACTAAACTCATGATATCCTTAGAGAATAGTTAAATAAACCAATGAAACCTTCAGTTTTATCTTCCATAACATAACCAAAAATATGAGCACAATAGTCCTCCAAAATCAGTTCTTTAAAGAAATTGTATGATTGGAAGAATAAGAAGAAATAATGTGAATATCATCTTATATAGATGTTGAAGTCAGTCCTGAGTCTTTATAATTTCATTCCTCTTATTCCAGGATCATAGGAATCATTCTACCAAATGGTATTTCATAAGTTATCCCTCAATGAGAAATCCTAATCAAAATATTAATTGATATTTGTTTCCATTAATTTAATTCTTTTAATGGATCCTCTATTTAAAGATGAAAAATATTATAAACATTACTAACCTATGAAAAACTGACCAACCATAGAAAGAATCCTCAGAAGCTGAGGAGAAAAGGTAATCCACAATCATAGTAAAAATCACGGATCAGACCATATCATAATAGAATCTATATATGATTCAAAAAATCATCGGAAAGAACTTCAACTGGCCCAACAGATGTTGGGAGGGACCCTATAACCTTTCAATGGTCTCCCAAACCCGATAATATTAGAAGAAAAACTGGAATGAGTGTAGAAATATTGTCAAAATGGGGAGGTAGGCAAGATAAAATAGTCAAATACAATGATATCAAGGGTTCCCTCATCATCTATGAAAATACTCGAGTCATATAACCTAGGCACTTTATTCCATATAGAACATGTTAGGGAATATATCCTCATAAGAATACGTGGATCATTACCTCAAAAATATGACAACTTGAAGCATTTGGATATACTCTTAGAAAAACTATCAATTTTTGATGTTCTTAACTTATCAATGGATCTCTTGGAATCTCTTGTAGAGACCCTCTTAATCCCTCAATAGTTATAATATGAGGTCACCACTACATAGTTATACCATGATGTGATCGATACTTTGTAATATCATGTAGTTATAAATTTAAACGAATAGGATGAGGATGTTGTGATACAGAGGCACATTAGGCCCTTATATCCATCTAGTGGACGATATGAAATTGAATTATGTCAATATTTCATTGAAAATGAATCGGGGGTCAACATAATTCCATTTAGAACACTTTTATAACTAGGAAATAATAAATATTATATTCCCCTTCCATTTTTAGTCTCCAAGTGTATGACAAGAGAAAATAGAATCCCCTTATCTGGATTAACCTTAGAACTCAGATTAGGAACCGTATGTCTAACTCTAAATGCTTGGTAGTAAAGTAGTAAATATACTTCAATGTCCTACCCAAAAGTCCTTGGATCCACTAACATGAATAAATCCCTTTATCATATCATCAATGTCTAAAGAACTACATCCAAGAGAAAATTCGGTCATTATACGATGACAAATCTCAATTTGAATCTTGTGAAACTAATTAAATTAATGAAGTGTTTTATAAAATTATGGGAAACCCCATAAATTAGGGTGTTAGTTTGGTTATATCCCTAATAAGTCTATAATTCACCCTATCTAATCCATTCATGGAACTTAGCGATGAGTATATACTACTCATCATCCAAATCAAAGAGAGAGCTTCAAAGTTCGACATGTACTTATTAGTCCTCATAGTGTCATTCATTCCATTTGAATTCATCAATTATAGTAAGGTATTTGGTCCTTATATTATTGTTACCACTTCAAGATATAATTCCTTCTCTATATCCTCAATAATTCAATAGTAACCAACATCATCAACTATATTTGATCAAATTTTTGTGTCACCATTGAAGAATGAATGTATTTATACCAATGATCGCAAAATATTAATTCCTCTACTGACTATAAATATTACCATCTATCACCAAACCATAAAATCATGGGAATAGAGGAATTGAAGGAAGAATATGACCCTAAATATTCATTATTAATATTTTATGAGGTTGTATTCTCCACTTTCGATGAATTCCAATAGGTAAATCTGGGCATAGTAAAAGATCATAAATCCATGCTGATCAGTGAGGTTATTTCCATTCAAGAGTAATAATTATATACCTCTTTCATAAACTATAATTGATATGTTTTCATATATAATTACACATTAATGTTATGCCTTAATCCCAATGTGTCTTCCCACTACATGGGTTTTTCAAAAGATAATTATGGTCAGAAGAAGGTGTCCAGAATAACACATCCAACCCATACTGCCAAATTCGAAGTCATAGTTGACAATATCATCAGTTATAAAGTTTTTTCAGATTTTCAAAACTCAAAATGAATTTCCAATATAGTCAAAGTAAAAATGAATAATGGTAAAATTAGATTCTATATAAACTTTAGAGATCTAAACCAGCACTATCCAAAATATGTCTTTACAATTCAAAATAAGGAACTTCTGATTGATGTAATGACTGGATACCATGACCTCTCTTTTAGGGATGGATTTTCAGAGTATAAAAAAATATAAATTTTCCTTAATTATGAAAAATTCACTACCTTTAGTGAACCCCAAGGAGTATATTTTTATCTTGTGACGCCCTTTAGCCTAAAAAATTCTTGTTATACAAACCAATGTGCCATGCACCACATCTTCGTACCATTTCTAGGAAAGTCAATTTTTCACCTTTAGATGGATTTCCACAAAATGTGGCAATATAATCTGAAAATGACCCCCCCCCCACCCTCACCTCCACCCCAATGTTAATTTGGTGTATCCTCATGTAATTATCTCGACTTCATAGTATTCCATCATGGTATAAATCTTGATCTCAAGAAGGAAAAGGAAATACATAACATGTTACCACCTCTAAAGATCAAATAGTTGAGTGAATTATAAGGAATTATTTCATATATTTTATAATTTTATATAATCTAGTAGGAAAATGTTTTCCTTTCACCATGTTGATGAAAAGGGGGGTAATTCATTATTAGACTAACAAGTTTAAATAATTTTTTGATACTTTCAAGAAATATATTCTTATTTTACTTTTAGTAATGTTTCCTATCAAAGTAAATATTATTATCACATATTTGATATATTTAGAATGATCAGTAGGTTCTTTCCTCACAAAAAATAATGACTCTTGAAAAAAATAGTTTATATTATCTTATATAAGACATTCTCGATACTAAGGATCATTATTTAGATATTGAGAAGAACTATCTGGTGTTAATATTTGTGGTTCATAAGTTGAGTCACTTCTTGTAATATCATGAGTTCTATTTGGTCTCTTGAAATAATACATTAAAGTACATCCTTAAAAACTATATTTTGATCAATTATTTATCATAGTGGGTGTTCATCTTGGAGTAGTTTGACATATGGTTAATACCAAGGAAGGTAATAAATGGGAAAGATTTATCATACTTCCTCCCAAAGCATCTTTCTTTAGAAGAAACTAATATTAGTACCGAACTGTAGGATGAAGGAATATTCTATATCCATGGTCCCATAGAACCTGGGAGATGTACTTTGATAGAACATCCAGAATCCCAATATGGAAAATGATGGAAGACCCAAAACTCAATAAATTTGGGTTGTAGGATATTCTTATCTCTCCATAAAATGTAGGATTCCCTTATTTATTCCTATTTTTGGGGGGTTATACCAATAATGAGCCAGAATAACCGACCCTCTTTGTAGCCTTATAACTCACACTATAGATTTCGATGACCCATCTATGCATAAAAAGTGATTCAAATTTCATCATCAAATAATTGAATGGTGATCACGGTATCAAAAAATATTAATTGATCCACCTTATTAAATATGTATAATGATTAATACCTAAATTACCCTCAGATATAACGTTGACTCATATCTAAAACTCATAGAATTCTTAGGCATATGCACTGGAAAATAAAACTATAACTTTGGAAAATATTGATAGGGAACAAATAGTCATAAAATTATCACTTCATAAAATGGTATATTTGTTCAATTTGTCATAGAAGATATCAAGGAGGTTAATTTTACCCTTGAACCAAATAATCTTGTGAATGGATTGATAAAACCCATCTTATACTATCTCCAAATTGGGACTCTACTATTAAAAAAATATAAAGGTGAATATTTTATAGTGGGTGGTTAATTTTACCCTCTATGAAATCTTGGGTCACAGAAAGGTACTCTATAAACAAGGCTTTGATTGGATACTCCTCAGATGTATTGATGGGGAGGAGACTATCACTATTATTTAGGAAGTATATTCCAGCACCTGTGGCACCCATCAGTCTGGAGTCAAGCTTTATCTCTAAATTAGTATCTTAAAATATTTCTATCCTTCGATGATGCATGATTGTACACAATTTACCAAAAAGTTTCATCCCTTACAAGTGCATGATAATTTCATCCATCGACCCAAATAGTTATTTCATGCCACAAAATACTACTTTCTATTAACCATATAGAGAATAGATATTTTGGGAACATACCATCCCACCATAGTCAAGGAATTTAAATATTTCCTCACTAATATTGATTTATTCTTCAAATAGTATGAAGTAATACCACTAAATGAATTCAAGAAAAAAAAGGAAGCATCAGTTTTGTGAAGTCCATCATTATTACCAGGATTGGTGTCCCTCATAAAATATTAATGGAAAACAAAACCAAATTCTATTATTTCAAAATGAAAAGGTTGTATAAAAAATGTAACATTAATTCCAACCATTTATCCCAATATCATTTAGTGAAAATGTATATTAGAGGCTCTTAGGAAAAACCCAATCGAACATACTTCTGAAGATGGTGGACAATGATAAGAATTCATATCCTGAAAATCTTCTACATACCCAGTGAGCATACCATACTATAACCCATACTACCACACATGAAACTCCCATATTCACTGGTTTATGGGACATAATCATTATTTACCACTCAGTTTCAATTTTATTCACCATGAATTTCCATTTTCGATGATTTTTCCAAAAATGAGAAGTCCTAGAAGCATTTAGAGGAATTGGAACGGTGCAATTGTAAGAAATGGAACACCATGCATCATTTAAATGTTAACTAAAACTAGATATCATTAGAATTCAAAAATAATGTTCTCCTTAATTCATTCGTACAAGGGGAACTAGTTTTGTTCCTTTGGACCCTGATGATACCTAGGAAGAAACCTCTTAAGCTTGAACCAAAATTGGAAGGACCTTTTACCATTCCTGAGGTCTATTCCAATGGAGCATATTTTTTAATCACCACGGACTATAAGAATATTATTCCACATACCAATGAAATATTTCTCATGAAATATATCATGTTATTAACAACATTTGGTCCTATTCATATGATCCAATACTCCAAAACACCATTCATCCTTACCTCATGATGCTAAAACTGCATAAAGAATTATTCATCATAAGACCCTAAAAGTCACAACCCATACCATCATAGTCACGAGATCTTAAACTATATGAAAACATCTTCATCACATGATGTTAAATTGTCATATTATACTACACACTAATCATTTTATGCCCTGGGTGATAATCCTAGGAAACCACTCTTGAGATGATTTCTTGAATTCTTGGACAACTCTTATTTTAAGATGATTTCCCAAAAACATGGGTATATTTTGATGAATATTCCCCACATACCTTGTTTCCACTCCCTCAATGGAATAGGTGTCCTTACCACATGAAATTAAACTTCATGGGATGTTGATAACTATGTGTGGCATGATTATTTCTTTAATGGGATGCATAGTGACTGTCAGATCCTACATCATCATCAAATCACGATACAAAAAAAACAAAAAAATTTCTTCCACATTCCATACATAAGATCCTGATCAGTGGAAGAAAATATTCAATTGGAATTTCATGTGTCTTGTTTCTCATCCTTATGATATATTTATTAATTCCTAGACCTTCTATTTCAGTCCCAACCAAAAATTCCAAACCTAAATATGGTTGTCTTCACTAGTGTTGGAATCTATTTCCTTCAATATTATCGGATCCCTTTATACACATTGGTGTTAGTCTCTCACTTCAATATATGTCTTTTAGTCTCCCCCACGTGATCAAGTAGTCCCTCATTAATCCTTGTTTCCCACATCGAACCAAACTCATGTGGGATTAGGGGTCTTGGTATGGAGCATCCTTACATGGTCAGGTCACTTTGTGGTCCAAGCATCATGACCTTAAACTATGTGTGCTTCATTCCATAGGCATCGGTGCAGTGAAAGACTTCATGCCTCTTATTCATGTAAAGTGACGTACTTCCTTTCCACAATATTTTAAACTTCATGGTTAAAGTCCCTTTCATCTGATGGAAAATTACCCACTATTGTGGCTCTCTCCTAAAAGAACCACCATTTTCAGTGTTGGTACCTTACCACATCAATATCTCAAAACTACATGTGGCATGATTATCATACTAATGAGTTTTTTAGTGATGGCTATATGATACATCATTTCCCAACCAAAATATGATAAAAACTTTGTCATCATGTGTATGGTTTAGACCCGCGTATGGGTTTTTCAGTCATAGAACCTTGTATTGATTGATTCTCATCTCATTGATATACATAGAAATTCTCAGGTCTCAAATCTTGGGTCTAGACACAAATGTTACCTCCATCATATACAAGTCAAAAATTAAACTCACATGAAGAAAACTCTACTCACTCCTTATCATTTATGGCCTAAATGAACCCTTTATACGCAGGCATGCTCCTTTCGCAAAACATTCTTCATTCTTTGGGAGATATGGATCTCCATATGATTTCCTTGGATATCAGTGAAAAATGATCTCAAATATGATAGAAATCTTTATTTTGACCATGCATGATACAACTTGAACCTATCATTGCATGATACACCTCTAAATATGGAATGTAAATCAAAGGCATCATCATCCTTAGGAGAATATTCCTTATATCTTTTTACACCATTACAACATACCAATAAATATTTCTTTTCAAACACGGTCGATGATCATCCCTTGTGCACTTGTACCATATCATTATCTTAGATCTAGGAACCCTGAGGATATGACTTAAAACCTTAACCCTTAACACTCAAATAATGTTGAAGCATTATTGGTCGAATCACCATGAAATGATTGGTCCTAGATGTAAAAACATTAAGGGGAACAACATATTTTCTTGTCGAATGATGTTAAACTGAAAGAAAATTTTCTTGATACATGATGTTATAGTACATAGTTCACATCATTTTTGTACGATATAATGCTATGAATTATTGTGGCTCTCACCTAAGAGAACCATGATTCAGGGTTTCGAACCATGATTCTTGGTGTTGGTATCTTATCACTAATTTTTTTCAGAACTATATATAGATTTACTCTCATATTAAGGGGATACATAGTGATGCCTTGATGGGACAAGTTGTGAATACAACACCAATCCTCATACCTTACATATGAGCTAGATCTATGTAAAACATTATAAATATTATTATAGACATCATTAGTCTAAATAAATCTAGTATAATCGATACACTTCCCCATTACAAACAGAACTTTATATCTTGTAAAAAACAAATCCCCATAGTCATTCATTGGTTATTAGTAATAAGATAATCTAACTCTAAAGGGAACCTTTTTTTATTATACATAACCCGCCTTATCCACGTATTTTCAAAATATGCTTCCAAACATAGATAAGATATCAAAGGAATTTTCTTCCCTAAGGGAAATTCCTCTTATACTTGTATTCATTTATCAAAAATTAATGTAGATTTTTTTGAAAATAGTCTTTAGTTAACCCCTTACATTATTGTCTCATCCCACTCCTCTAGATCTGAGAACTCCAATGTCTCAATTTTTGAATTTCCTCATGCCCCTAATGTCTAAACACTATTGAAACATATTTGTTTGGTTCCCCCAAAAACTGCGTGATCTGCATAATTTTATATCCACTATAGAATTGTTCCACCCCACATGACCTTAAACTATTCAAAATATCTTCCCCTATATTCACTTCTACACATTGTAATGATCAATGCAGGGAATTCTAGTGCATGATAATTTATTAAAAAACTCAGGGCCTTCCCACATCCATGTAAAATGTTATTCCAAATGTTTACTTCATACATATACATATTTCATTCACATACCACACTTCACGGTTTTGGAAAACTCATATCGTCATGAACATCTTATGTCAATCAGTAATAATTGTGTTTAACTTCAAAGGAAGACTTTTTTTCGACTATTCATTGTACACCTCAAACATTTATTTGAATTATATTCCCCCAAATATGTTATTTTAATCAAAGGAATATTAGTTCCTAAGATAAAATCCTCTTATCTCTGTATGTTCCAATGACATCACAATGAGATTCTCTTTTTTAAAATGGTCCACAATCTATCCTTGCATGATTGTCCCGTGAAAGATCTTTAGGTCCAAAAAATTCCAGGTCATTAATTTAAAAAAAACTCCCTCATCATGTCTGGAAATATGTTGTGCATTATTGGATTGAATTTCCTACTTGGGTCATTATCCCCATAATGTATTTCCAAATCTGTTCGACCTAAAACATCATTCACATTGGTCTGGATTGTAAGACCTTAAACTACCAATTAAAGATATGAAATTCTTTCTATGAGGAAAAACCACAATGGTCACTATAGGAAAAGTTGAGTTTCTTCTTGCTATACATTTACTCTTTATGATTTAAGAACAATTGAGTGATTGGAATTAAAAATTCACAAAAATATTTAGGTAGAAAAGTCATAAAGGTGGACAAAAGAAAAATCATAGTCTCCCCTACTAGGTCTCTATTTATAACTTACTTAGGAAAAAATTAGGTCAGTGACATAAAATGCATAGTTTTTAGGGTCTTCCATATGGCTCTAGAAATAGTCATTTTACATTCAGAAGGTCCCAAGACTTGGAAAAAAATTCATAATATTCTTTTTCATATCATTGTAATTACAACACATTAACACAAGTACATTCAGTTTAATGAGAAAAGTTTAGTGGTATGTTATATTTGTAGGGAAGACATGGATAAAGACATTTATGGATGAAGTAGAAATTCTTCTCATTCATGGAGAAAAATTCATAGGAGCATCCACAAGTTTCAATCTCTCAATTGTATTTTATAGAAGACCATAAACATAACAATAGAATTTTTTTACAGCCTCTTAAGCCTTAACAATAGCCTATCGAATCCCATCTATCTGGGTAGCCTCAGACACCTAAATAATTCAAAGCTCATCTTTCATAGTCATAATGTCAGTCTTTCATTCATCTTGAACCTATTCTAGTGATTTATAAAGTTGTATGATCTCCCCTCTATAAGAATAAATTTATTTTTTGAGAAATACTATTTTAAGGTCTTTCTCATCAATCTTGTTTCATGCACTCCTCCAACATATTATAATTATTGAGATCTACCATGGATAATGTATCCCATATATCATCAATTCTGGTGATAATTATGACATTGATAAGGAAGTGTTGGGACTCATTATCTTGTTCATGTTGGTGAATGATCTCTCTTACAAGAAAGTGGCCCATGCGATAATTGAATCCAACATAACATATCATGTTTAACATGCTCTAGATCTGATGGATTTTTGAAGTTAGAACCTTTATAGGTATATTCAAGATTAACTCCAAGATTTATAATTATATAAAATGATTACACACCCAAAGAAAATCATGATCTTCCTAGATTGCTAAGATTTTTGTCTCAATAGGAGTGGGGTACTCTAAAGTAAGATCTCTTATTGAAGTTACTTGTATTTTCCTTCCTAGAGTGACATTTCCTACTCCATTCATAATTGGGTAAAGGATTCACCTTCAGGATCAACTATTGATACTAATGGAATAGAATTATGATTTAAATTAGTCATCAACATTGGGAGATAGTAAATGGAAAGGAATAATAGAGATTAAAGTATTTGATGACACCCACTCATTAATGAACAAGTAAATTAGATGGATTCCTCCCTAGTATCCCTATCCTCAATGGTTTAATCCAAGATCTCCTGATGAGGAGCATCTTCTTTAGTTTTATCGAGACTCGCTATTGAAGGCTCATTATAATCCCCTTCTTTGTAACCTTCTTGATCAATTACAAGTTCTAAAAAGGGAGTGGGAGGGACCTCGACACCCTAGTCTTGGATCACCATGGAAAATTTTCCTATGGAAAAAAATTTCAAGTCATGGTCTTTGATTTAATACATTAGACATGGATATGATGTCCATCTAAAAAAGGAGAAGGCTTGCTTCCATCTAATTCAATATCAATGTTCCAAAACACCTCTATAAAAGAGAGAATATTAACATTTTTCACATATGCATTATTTCATTATATAATTCCACACATATTGTATGATCCTCATCAGTTAGGGTATTCAAGACGTGTGTCTCAGTAACAAAATTGGATACACCGTCAAATTTTTCTACCTCCTATATAGGCATAGCCTATTTCAGAACTGTGGAATCATAATCACCACCAACACCTTAATTAGACTATCCATGATCCCTTTCAACCCCTTCTGAAATGGTGATAGGGACAATAGATTTTGTTACATTTTAATGTATCATATATAGTGGATCTAAATTATTTTAAAGGATGAAGAGTGAAAAATGGGTACCTAACAACTTATTATGCACATTGGACATTACCAAGATTCTCCTCCACATCTGTAGTAGTAGTAATATATGCGGACTCACCTTGTAAACTCCTCATATCAAGGGGAGAGACTCCACAAAAAGAGTACGTTATTCACTAAAGGCATGCTCCTCAATTTTCTAAGGGTTATCTTTGTGCCCCATGAGAGACGAAAGAGAATATGATTCTGTAATCCACAAAAAGAATCATATTAATATTTTAAAAAAACTGAGAACAAATGATTTTGTGAAAACTTACCATTGATGGAAATTCGTTTACCGAATGTCTTTATCCTATAATTTCCCTTCACCTTAGACTTTGGAAGACTAGAAATAATTCTCACAAATATAGTTAATGTGGGTGGAATTTGAGGACATTATCCCACCATTTCATCCTCCATGAGACATCAGATCAAGGATAAATCCAATTATTCAGGAGGGGATCCCACATCCCTGATGGGGGTGCCTGTCATCTCATATTTTGGTGACTCAAACACCACCCTTGGTACCACTTATTTTCCTCTTAATGACAAATTAATGTCATTTATTTCCTCGAAAAATAATTTATGTTGAATAAATAAGGGAATGGAGAAGAGAAGAGAGATATACCTCACCAACATCCACATAATCATCCCATTCATTGGTTTCTTGATCATCCACCCCTTCAGTAATAGCTCAATTTATCATATATTTCATTGGCTTCGTAGATGGAATCTGGTCATTGGTGACATGTATGGTCATCTCTATTTTGTGAAGGTAATTTTCTATTTTACTAGGAAAAACATCATTGTGGAATCTCTGTGAGGCTTGAATGTCTCTATGTTATGGAACACTTATGCTACATTTGAGAAAGAACCATAATTAATCAATGTATAAGGTCATAAATTTCAAAAATTCTACCACCTTATACCACACATAATCTAATTTTTCCATGTATGGTTGTGAAGAGGACCTGGTATCACATGATTTTATTGATTTTAAAAGACTCTCTATCACAAGAGGAGGTTTGGTAGTTAGAACCTGAGTTTCCTCCCAGTGATGAAGACTAGATTGCTGAGGCTCAATTGGAGAGGTATCTTAAAATCTTCCCCACTATGAGTCCTGAATTTGAGATCTTTTAGGTTATTTCAGATCCCTATCATCATAATTCATGGTTTGAGACTTCATATCATGATTTCACTATACATAAGGAATTACAGATTTGACTTGGGGTATGCTTGTTCCCAATTCCACCTGCGGGTATGATGAGATCCAACCATAATCATACTTACAAATCAACCCAATGTATGCACCTGATCGACGCATATTGATTATTTCTTTTGATACCTCCAAATCCATAATGATTCAGATCTATTGATCCACCATTGGATGCTTCTCTAATAGAATTTGAATAGGATGGGAAATGTTTGGATATTGTAGAAACTCAAATTGGCTCAAAAAAATTTATGAATCATAGGCTTCACAAATAACCACTCCATCCATTCAGGTTTCCAACACACTATATCTAAATGAAATTATATATGATCTCAAATCATCATTATATTTTCCATTTTCGATGAAAATTCTAGTGGAAGTATCTCCATATAGAAATAAGATGAATTTTATCAGCATACTTAGATTCCTCTAGGCCTCTCCATTATTCAAATACATGGTTTGGATGCTATAAATAGCATTAAAAAAGGCTCAGAATTAGTCTCCAAGAACCCCAAGTTCTATTAACGTGGAATGAGAACTGAACTGTGTTATAATCCATCCCAACAACACATGAAATGGACCTAAAATTTGGTATGGGTCCTTTTTGTGTACACCTAATGAAAACATTAGTGTATCTTCACCAAGATACGTGTTTTCAACCCTATTTTCTTCCCCTCTACTTACATGGCTTCCAAAAAAATGTCCTTGAACATAACCTTCCATTTGATTTGTTATGCAGTAGCAGATAGGTTCTTTATTGTATTGATAAGAATTTGGATAGATGTGTTTTGTTGGGGATATCATACTTGATTTCATTTCCCCACCGATCATATTGGGCATACCCCATTGTAGGATAATACATACCTGGGATTCCCCACTTTTCCAGTGAGGGATATCCCATTGGGTCCTAAAAGCCAGGACCTTCTCATCTTTCTTCTAAGAAAGTTCTTATCTATACCTTATAATGGGCATCTCTCCTTGGTAAATGGTCTTCCTACTTAATATCATTATCTACCTGTAATAGCATTCAATCTATAACATATGTCTATTATTCCTCACCCCACATCAATTTTGGTGGGATGAACTCACCATACATCTCTCTGAGAATGGTTGTCCCTATATCTTATTGAAATCCTATAAACTGATGTCAACTTCACTGGGTATCCGATTGAAATTATTCACCTACGGGATCCATAGACATAGTATCTCAGATATTGTATCTATACAAATACGTCTAGAAAACACAGCCTTGTATATACCAAGTGCTTTCAACTCAACTTTGTATTTGGCACAAGTCTGTCACACCTAGTATTCCAACATCCAATCTAGTTTGAAACCTCTTCTAGAGCAGAGGTCCCAGTCTTTCTTCTAACACATTGACTTGTTCACACTAGAAGCATGAACAATTTTACAAATAGTAGTTCTGATTTCACTCAAGAGTGTGGGGATTCAAATCCAGTGCATGGCTATTGTGATACATGACACAGGAAGAGGGTACTATTCCCTCATTGATACATATGCCACTAGATGAAATGATGGTTGTTGTGAAATTCATGTATTCATAGAACTGGGAGGGAGGTAAGTAATTCAACAACATTGGGATGACTATGTCTCCTAGGATTTCATTGTCATAAAGTGTTAGTTTATCTCTCTCAGGGTACTCATGATGATACATATTCAAATGATTTACCAAATCTAGAATAGTGGTATCAAAAATGTCATAATACTATATCCCAATGTTACCAAACATCCCCTTAATACATGAAGTAACTTGTGCATGACAAACAAAAAATATTATATGATAAATTTTGATACCTACTTGGAAACACCAATTATTCCATTAAACATCAAGTATTTAACTCAAAAAAATAGAAAATTTGGAAAAATTACTAACCTTTCATAGGTCACTCTCCCAAGTGACCTCACGCTTGTCACTCACCCAAGTGAACTCACAGAGGACACTTACTCAAGTGACCATGTAGAGGTCACTCACCCAAGTGACCTTGAACAATTCACTGGACCATGTGGCCTCATATAGATCACTCGCCCATGTGTTGAATTCACACCTACCATAGGTACATAAAAGAATAGTGTGGAAGATACGTGTGGATGACCTGTGTGAATCACTACCACAGATAGAGCTGGTGAATAATAGATTTGTTTGAATTTAAATAGAATGGGAGACCCTATTTATAAACATGGTCAACAAGCATATATGACATGCATAGTCGACCTCCATAGATGACCTGTGTGACCCACCTATCTAATGAGCACATGTGTTCCATCTGCCCACTCCCCTTTTGTGCAAGGATAAAGTATTTATTTTCACTAAACCCAAATATAGAGGTACTAAAAAATGTAAAGGACAATGAATTAAGGGTTCATCAACAACTATATTGATTTATCATTAACTCTGGATCATATCCTCTTCTTTCAATTGGAACCAATCCTGTGGGAGGATTTGTTGACACTTATTTTTCATGAAGGGATGAAAGGTATAAAATGAAAGTACCCTATGATTACATGGAAAGATAAAGAATAAAATTATCTAAGTATTCCCAAAATAGAACCATGATCCACCTATGTGGTCGAGAATTTCATGTAGGACTGGGAAGCATGATCCACATGTGAGGACATATGGACCCATGTATGTTTAATTTTCATAGTGCACCCATGCACATCCCACTGGAATAAAATATTACTGTGATCAACCTATGTGATGAAATTGTGTGAATTTACTCCTTCACTCAGGATCCCAAAATTTCCCATAAATAGGACCCTTGGGTTACTCATTTTATATGACTAAATGCCAAAGGAAATTTCTTGAAGTTCTACAATTTTTAATCCTTCATCCTGGTCTTTAAATGCCCTGTGTATCTCTCCAAACCTCAAAATCAGGGGGATTAATCTAGGTCTAAGGATTAGTGTCCCTCCAATGTCATAAAACGTCAAATAATTGCATGTAGTGCCACTCTCCCCTATTCTAAAAGTACTAGAGATAAGTCCCCATCGCAAGCTCAATCTTGCTTGAGACCCTTCCAGAGGCACCTGTGGAAACGATTGGATGTATGACAAAGGTCTTTCCTAATTTTGGTTTCATAGGTTTCTCTTTACCCAATATTTACCTGGAATCACCTACACAAGTAAAACTCTTATTTCACCAAGATATCACATTTTTTAGGCAACTCGTGGTTCTCCTAGGTATCACATGTGTGGGGAATCTTCCCAATCGCTGAGATATCACATGGGTAATGCCTTTATTTAACATTATTTCCTATCACCAACAGTTGTGAACCTCTTTTCATGGATCCCTTATCCAAGAGGGACCAATCCAATACCTCCCCTAAAATATCCAAATATGTATGATCAGATCAAAGAGAACACTAGTGTTTCCTATTAATTATATATTCTTATGGTAATTGATGTCTCACATTTAGCATGCCTAATAGGTAGGATAGTTGAAATGTAATCAATTATACTTACCTTTGGTAATGAGGATCCCAACCAAATGGATGATAAAGGATGGATTATCAGACCGAGTTGGGACATATATTTCCTAAAATGTGAAGATAAATGGGATATATACATACAAATACATATGTTTCAACCCATGGGGTTTGAAAAAAAAAGAGGATATGGGAGAACCTAAGCCCCATATCTCTTCCTGATTTCCCATCTAAGACTTCACCCACATCTACGAGTGGATGATAAAATTCCTTATTATGGAATCCCTCCTAGATTAATCCCCTAGTATTAATTTCAGGATAAACCCCACCTTCTATAACCTCACACTCATCCCCCAGTGGATGAAGGATATTTTGTGGATTTCTAGATCTTCCACTTCCTATTATTTCTCACACCAACCACTACTCATGTGGTTTTAGAGGTTAGTGGTGATCATTTCATTTGAATGATCATATCTTTATGGGGCCTCCTATTAGGTGTAATCCCCAAACCATGTAATCTCCATATCAATGGGTCATATTAAATATAAGAAAAACCTTTTAAGGGACATATTTTCGATGAGGTAACCACTTCAGACTCCTACTCAGTATAAGCCCCAACCCTTCTAAACTACATTTGATTTGAGTCTTGTACCAAAAATATATTTAGGATGTCTTCATGAGGTTGAAACCCAATACCTTTAACTTAATCTAATCTTCTCTAGGCCACATTCCCATTATGGACATATCCAATTAGGATGTCTATATTCCTTCTGGTTCCCTCTTTCATGATCCTTATTAGGACATATTACCAGTGAGATATTCCCCCAAACTGAAAGGCCATATACTTTTCAGGTCCCTCAGGTCGATTTGGTGTAATTACCACATCATTCTTCCCTAGGAATCTTCTACTTTGATGACCTTTCCACATGATGATAAATTGGATGGTTTAGTCCTTTCACATGAGCTTAAATGGTATGATGTTTCCTGTTAAGGGGAATTTAACTACATGGGTTATTATTCATCTCACAAGGATACATAAGAATCCCTTATCATGGGCCTGATACCAACATCAAAACAAATCGTGTCCCCTTGAATGAGATCCAAAGTGCCTAACTATATGCCTTAAAATTAGGATCATAAAACCACAAACATATCCATGATTTTTCCATTGATGGAGAACCGTGGATATAAACATAAGTTTATGTCATTGGAGAACCTCATAAACATTTATATTGTTTCCAACCAATGTATGTAACTAATTGATTGTTAATATATAGGGCTGACTGATTCCATATTTTTAATTTAAAATGGATTCATGAATATATTTTAAATCTATCATAGTGTCGTGGAGTAGGAAATAATTGTCCCTAAATGTTTTTGTTGATCCCGAATTATCATCCTATCAACCAATGTGAGTTCTTAAGTGTCATCGGTTAAGTTCCTTGTTGACCACCTACCTTTTAATGCAGCCCCAATATCCATCATCGATGTGAGATCCATTTGGAATTTTTGATTACATGATCAAACCCTATTGGAAATTTACCCGCTGAAATGGTTGTAAAAAATAGAAACCCCAACATAAATTATTTTGAAAGCATACTCAACCACACACAATCAATCATCAGTCCCCAAATTGTTTTCAGAAATAATTGTAATATTTTATTATTAATTATTCATATCATATTATCCATGACTTATTTATTACATGATAGCTTTTATTGTAAGCTAACCCATACGTAACATCTAATCTCACCCCTTTATTTTTCTATTCTTTTTCACAGGATACTATGAAGAATAATATGATTGATTTCAAGGGCATACAATAAGGAATAATATTTCATCCTTGAATGAAATAGGAGTTTCATTTGGAGTGTTTTTTTTAATGGAAAAATTTTTATTTTATGAATGTGTGGGTTTCATTAAGTAAGGTATTTTTCAAATTCTCCAAATCTCTAAAAAAAAGTCTTGGTAATATAAGTGATGTAATATTTTCTATAAATAACATTATTATGGGATAAATATTTTTGGATTGTTGAGTTTTTGATCAAAAAAAAATTTAGATAACATTATAGGTTGGGATGTTTTTAATTAAGGATAATTTAATACTAATAAATATCATCATGGGTTAATAATTTTATGTTAGGTTATAAATTCAATGGAATGGATACCCTTTTTGGGTATTATGAAACTTTTTTTTGGTGATTAATATTTTTCAATACATTTATTTGGTTGTATGAGTAATACAAGATTGATGTATATAAAACCCTTAGGATTAAAATGAGTTTTAGTGTGAAGGTTATTTGGGTTATTTGAGAATAATGATATTCTAGTTTTGGTGACATTAGATTTTAGGTATAGATGACACTGATGGTTGGTATTTTATTTAATGTTCAGGAAAATATGGTTATTTTAAATTAATGTTATTTCATTTGGTCATATAAGTTGAGTGATATAGATAAGTTGGGGGATTGAATAGTTATTTGGTGTAAAAGAGATTAAATTTATCTTAGAGGAAGTCTAATATATTTTAGGGAACATTTCTTGATTAAGGTATATATAAAAAATTATTAAGATGTTTGTGATTTCATATATTGAGGATTAAAGACTAAGTTATATTTCTTAAGGATTTATTTTATGGCGATTAAAGTTATATTAGGAATGGAATAACCTATTTTGGGTTTTTCAAAAAATAGGAAGTTTTTTTGATTAGTGAGGTTCACCTATTTTTGGTGTAAAGGTTAATTTTATTATTGGAGAGAACACACATACAGGATTTTCCTGATTTTTATTTTAAATTATTTTTTAGGATTTAAAAATGATGAATTAGTAGTCTAAAAATGAAATAATCTAGGTTAAACTAGAGGTATTGTTTATGAGAAACGTTTTTAATGAAAAGGTTTTATATAATATCTATTGGTATTGTATTTACTCGTACTAACCATTTTTATTTTTATTAAATTAATAGAAGTAGTAGGAATAACTTATCATGAAATCATTAATACAGAGAATAAAACTATCCTTTAGTGAATCTCAATAACCATTAACAGTTTATTTTTCCTTTTCAAGCATATATTTAGAATTCACTATTTGTAATATGATGTGAATCAAGGGTAGACCCTAATATAAACCCAAAACTAAAAGATTAAATTGTGATTATGGAATGGATAATTTTCAAGTAAGAATATTTTCTCATTATCTCTATATTGATGGTAAAATAATTCCTCAAACTCAATGTTATGTCCAGACATGGGGAGCCCCAAAATGGTGCCCCAATCCAGTCGGTAGCATGGCCTCAAGCACACCTTCCCATATGCTAGAGGCTATTGACTAGAAGTGAGGGTCTAAAGGTGGTACATTGGGGAGACTATACCCTCTAGATCAGAAATGAATACATAAAAAATCAATAATAAATAAAGAGAATGGGAATATAATAATAGCTAAAAAATAGTAATAAATGAATCTATTACCTTTCATAGACCTACAATAATATATAATAAATAGACATAAATAAAGTGATTCAATAAAAAGGGGTTGAATAAATCACAAGAATAATAAAAGAAAAACAAAATCCACAAGGTATATCTCCATGAAAATCCTAATGATTGGATCAATATAGTTTTCCTAAGATCCCATGTACACTCATAATAGATCATAGCATAATTCATGGCCCTGAACCTATAAGAAGATGATATCTATTTATGTACCAACCAGCAGTCCGAATAGATTGTGAGATATACTCACTAGGCCACCAACAATGGTGTCTAATGAATATCAATTCTATGAATATAAAGTGAAGTAGTGTGTATGTATATCAATAAGATAGTAAATAAGAAAATAACAGTAATTTTATCTCAGGTTTTCCAAGGGACGCCCAGTCAACAATACCTTCTTCGACCTAGACCAGAATATCTCGGATGATATGTCACTATTATAAATATACATATAAGTATATAGATATGTATTTATATATATATATAATATATACATAGTGAAATATATAACCATATATAGAGATACTAAGATTATATAGGACTTGAGGTGTAACTCAAACATCCCTGTGTAGTCATAGTATTCTTATAGAGTGATAAGGAAAGTCTTGCATGAATATCATAAAACATGAGGGACGTCATGCCTGACTAGAATAACTCAATAGGGACATTGTTACTTAGTATCATAAGGAGGGACACCATGCCCAATTATCTCAATTTCTAAGGTAAATCCATGCACATAATAATAAGTTATATCATTCCCTAGTATCATAAATAATAAGGTATTTCATTCCCATAATAATGAGGGACATAGTTCCCATAATAGTAAGGGAAGTCATGCCTATAATAATAAGAGATGTCATGCCCATAATAATAAGGGACTCCATGCCCATAATAATAAGGGATGTCATGCCAATAATAATAAGGGATGTCATGCCCATAAATTATAAGGGCCATCATGACCATAATAATGATATTGAAAATAATAAGGGACTCCATGACCAATTAGAGTTCAAGAAAATACTTCATAATATTTCATTCATAAGTTGAAAGGAAGGGGGTAGAAGTGAGATGGTCTTACCATTCACTCTTCCTATAATCCCAATTTCAAATTTCAATTAAAACTTTAATAATGGAAAATTCTATGTACATGATCATGTCGCATTTCATTTTAATTGTAAATAATAAAAGGGGACATTTACATATTCATTCATCAGGCTTATTTAAGCACTCTTATTTTAGTTTCCCTTACATTAGATAATACAGTACGTCTCAAAGGTGGTTTTATTAAAAAAATGAGGCATGATCAACATACCTTTCAATTGAAACAATTTAATAATATCCTTTCATGAAGGATGTTCAATACACCTCAAAAGGGGTACCCAAATTATGGATTGAGAATTATAATCATGAATATAAGATGCAACACACTAAAGGGTGGTTTAATCATAGAGGTAACATTGGTTCTAAGGATATTAGGCGATAACACCTTACATGGTGTTTTGGGATGAGATTATAAACCTCCAACTATGTACAAGGGTGTCATACACTAATACAAAATAGATCTTTAACAATGATAAAAATTGCCTTTATCAATACTAGAGAAGTAATGACTAACAGAGCAAGATTAAAATCCCTAGCCTTTTATTAGTGTTAAAATAGCACTAATAAAGGACAAAATTTATCAGTATATCTAAAAGCATTGATAAAACACCCATTTATCTTTGCTTTTAGATGTGCTGCTAAAGGGGAATGTTGTAATGGGCTGTAATAACACACATCATCACCAGTGTAGTGTGTTTTAACAGCACACTGTAGCACCAAAAACACAAAAAAATTAAAAAGATAAAATAAAAATGTATAATTTAAGTGAAATTAAATTTACAAACCAATTAAAAAAAACTATATTATAGAAATTTGAAATATTGTTTTATAAAATTACATAAGTAAAAATTATTACATACATTAAAAAACATCAATTTTCATTAGTCTTTTCATTATAGACCCTACTCAAGAAAAAAACATGCTTTTATAAGAAAAAAATATGATAAAAATAATATTAAAAAATAAATTAAAAGAAAGAGTTAATTTTAAACTAAACATTGAGTCATACTAAGAACATTTTGTATTAGATTGAGTTGATGTTGATTCTTTCAGGTCACAACATTTCTTATTCATCTTTAAGAATTATCTCTAGTAGAATTAACTAAATTAGTATTAGTTATAAATGATAAAGAAATTAATTAAGTTAAAGTAGTTATAATGATGAGAAAACAGTGTAGTATTATTTTTTCTTGGTTTTGATGATGTGATGTGTGTTTAAAAAAATGAAACTTATATATTGAAAAGATGTACTTTGAGTCATACTAGTCACAACATGTGTTAGATTAAGGTAAAGATAATTCCTACACGTCTCAAATGACTTAGGGATCGTTGTCCTAAAGTATCCAAACAATCTGAATGTGTTTTCTTAGTTTTGAGTATGTCACTTATGTTTTTTTATTAAAATTTTATTTTAAAATTGAAACATGAACTTATACTCATATTGATCACATAATGTGTCATTTTAAAGTGATATTGATTCCTACACATCAAAAATAACTTATGAATTTATTTTATAAATTATTAATACAATCTGAGTGTGTTTTCTTGGTTTTCAGTGAGTGACACTTTTTGAACTAAAATGTAGAATTTAAACTAATAATGGACACATTGAGTCGTACAGATCACACCATGTGTCAGATAGATGTGTGGTTCATTCCTAAACTCCCAAAATTACTTATGGATTTTTTCATAATGTATAAAAACAATCTTAATGATTTTTATCATTTTAAAGTAGGTTAGTTTTCCTTTTACTAAAATTGATTTCAATTTAAAATAAAAAGGCAGATTTGGAGTCATATTGGTCACACTATGCTTCAGATTGAAGTTCAATTAATTCCTACACATTCTAAATGACTTATCTATTTTCTTCATAAATTATAAAAACAATTCAAATTTCTTTTCTTGGTTTTGAGTACATCACTTCTCTTTTTTACTAAAATGTCATTTTAATCTGGAAACACGTACTTTGATTCATAAAGATCACATCATGTATCGGTTTTATGTGAGAATGATTCCTATACATAAAAAATTATTTATGAATCAATATCATAAATTATTAAGAAAATCCAAGAGCATTTTCTTGGTTTTTAGTGAGTGATAATTTCTAAAATAAAATATCATTTTTAAACTTATAACAAACACTTTGAGTCATACTAGTTACATCATTCATCAGATTAAGCTGAGATTCATTATTACACATCTCAAATAACATATGGATAGTTCTATTAAAGTATAAAAACAATCTGAATATTTTTTCTTGTATTTAAGTATGTCACTTTTATTTTTTAATAAAATGTCATTTTAAACTAGAAACACGCAATTTGACTCATATCAATCACATAGTTTTTTGGTTTGATGTGAATTAGATTCCAAAACATAAAAAATGTTTAATAAATTAATTACCTAAATTTTCAAGACAATTGAATCACATTTTCTTGGTTTTCATTGAGTGAAACATTTTGAACTAAAATGTCATTTTTAAACTAATAACAAATACTTTGAGTCATACTAGTCACACTATGCATCAGATTGAAGTAAATCTGATTTCTACATGTCCCTAATGACTTAAGAATATTTTTCCTAAAGCATCAAAACAATCAGAATTATTTTTCTCAGTTTTAAGTAGTTTATTTTTCCTTTTACTAAAATTGATGTCAACATTAAATAAAAATACACACTTGCAGTCATACCTATAACACCTTGCATCGGATTTATGTTCAGTTGATTGAAACACATATCAAACAACTTATGGATATTTTTCCTAAATTATAAAAACAAGTTGAATGTATTTTTTCATTTTTTAAAATGTCACTTGTGTTTTTTACTAAAATGTCATTTTCAACTAGAAACAAACACATTGACTCGTATCAATCAAATCATGTGCCATTTTTATCTGAGGACAATTAATATAAGTCAAAAAGGACTTATGAATCAATTTGATAAATTTTCATGACAATATGAGCATGTTTTCTTGTTTTTTAGTGAGTGAAGCTTTTTTAACTAAAATGATGATTTTAAACTGATAATTGGAACATTAATTAATACAGGAACTTCATGTATAGGATTGAGTTGTGGATAATTCCTACATATAACATATGGATTATATAATTTTTCCCAAAATTATCAAAATAATCATAATACTTTTGTTTGGTTTTTGGTAGGTTAGTTGTCATTTTTACTAAAATTGATGTCGATTTTAAATAAAAAATGAATTTGGAGTCCTATTGGTCACATCATGCATCGGATTGATAGGTGGATGATTCTTATACATCCCAAAAAAATTATGAATCATTTTCTTAAAGAATAAAAATAATCTGAATTCATTTTATTGGTTTTTAGTACGTCACATATCTTTTATACTAAAATGTCATTTTAAACTACAAATAGGCACTTTGACTCATACAGATCACATCATGTATCATTTTTCAGTGAGATCAATAACTACATGTCACCTATGATTTAGGAATAAATTTCATAAATTATAAATAAAATATGAGTTCATTTGATTGGTTTTCAGTGAGTGACACTTTTTGAACTAAAATTATGGTTTTAAATGGATAACATGCACTATGAGTCGTACCGAGTATACCGTGTATCAGATTGAGGTGAGGATGATTACTAAAATTCAAAAATGGCTTATGGATCAGTTTTTAAAGTATCAAAATAATTAAAATATTTTTTCTCATCTTTGAGTAACTCACTTGTCTTTTTTACTAAAATTATTTTAAATTTTAAATAAAAAGAACCACTTTGAGTCATATAGGTCACACCATGTGTTAAATTGAGGATAAACGGGTACCTACACATCCCGAAGTGTCAAAAAAATCCTAAATTCCAAAGTTATCATGATTTCCATTTTCTTTCATTATCAAACTACCAATACTTCATATTTTTTTCTTATTGTTAGAGGAAAAACCTTTCTCATTGTTGAAATCTGAAAGAGCATAGGATGATTATATTCCCATTATATCACTAGAGGTTACCAAAATGGGAACATGAGCTTCTTGAAACCTTATAGATTTCAATAATGAGAAAGGTTTTTTAGCTATGAACATCGATTCAATATGCAGTGTTGGCAATTCAACAAAGAAAGGAAATGGAATTCATGGAAACATTGGAAGTAAGGAACCTTTTATCTCTTTTGTGTCTTATTGCAAATAGTTTATAGGGAAATATAAATTCCCAAAATATCTGTGAAGAAAACTAAATAATTAATAGATAAAAATTATAAGGAAATTAACTTAAAAATAGTATATAAATTGATTAAAAATTTAATAAAATAAGTATTATGAATTTACTTTTTCATGGTGGTTGTATTCATTCTTGAACCATTCCCTTGTTGCCATTACCTCAATTGTAGTCTCAAAAAAAGAATACACCTATATAAGAAAACTATTATTATGTGAGTAAAACTAAAAATAAATATATTAAACATTATTATGAAATGATTAATTAATTCTATAAAGAATTATTTTACTATGAAAACATCAATATTACATCTTTGATTTAGTAGTGGAGGAAACATGAAGAAACGATATAAATGCCAACACTGTAGGTGGGAAATATATTTGAGGGAGAATAAGTCTATAGAAGTTTTAGTACATAAATTCATGAAATATGGATAGACCACCCAAACATAAAAAAATAATCCACCAGAATAAGAAAATAATTCTTATGTGAGTAATACAAAGAAGAAAAACATTGAGCATAAATATAAAACAATAAATTAATAATAGAGACAATGATTTACTATAAAAATATCAATATTACCACTATTATTGTGAAATTGAGTGAAATTTAAGTAAATTGATAAATTCCAATACTGTAGGGGTGAAATTGTATTGATTGAGAAGAATTTTGTGGAATTTTTTGGTGCAGAAAGGAATAAAAGATGGAAAAACCACCCCAAATCAAAAAAAATAATTCACATGTATAAGAAAATAATTCTTATTTTAGTAATACTAAAAAGAAATAAATTATAAATTAATTATATATTATAAATTAATTATATGGATAATGATTTTATTAGGAAACATAAATATTCCCTCTGTGATTGAGAAGAGGAAGCATCATTGTTCTTCCTGCGAAGGAAGTGGAGGGAAGTTGACAGAAAGTGATAAATGAAAAACTAAAGAGGTAAATTGGTTTTAAGGGAGATGAATTATATAGAATTTTTTCTGTAGATAGGCCTAAATGATTGATATAAATATTCTAAAATAAATAAACTCTTTATGGAATAATGAAAATTAAATCAACATTTCATTATATAATTCTTCAGTAAAATGGAGATAGTATATTGTAACATTACATTCAAATATTCCCAAAGGGTTTCATTCATTATATTTTGTTCTTCCATGGGATTGGTAACAGCATCAAGTCCATAATACACTATCTGAATAAGTAGTAAAATATTTAATTTATATTATGTTAATGTAGTAGAGAACATATAATATTATTATGAAGAACATAATATATTAAATAAACTTTTAGATTCTCATTAAACTCCCTTTTTTAAATTTTTTAGAGATTTGGTTCATCTATAATGATTCCAAATAACCTATTTGTGGTCACCTCTAACATACAGTAAATTGTCTAAATTAGGACCAGCATAAACTGATTGTGATCTTACAATGAAAGGGTCATCTTCGATTGAATTTTCATCTGACCTGACATTTTTTTAATCACCAGTAGGACAATCAAATAATTATTATTTTGTGTATCTGAGAAATAAAATAATTTCACTTCTTGTGATTCCATTATAAAAGACTCTAATTTTTCCATTTACACACTGAAATTCATTATTTCATCAAATTTCACTACAATCGCGTTTTAAACCCATTTGCATTGGAAAATTTGCACTTGAAATGTTGTGTAATACAACTTCTATATCTGTTCAATAATGCCAAAATATGGAATATTTTCATAAATTTTATTTTTATTCATGGAAATAGATATGTGTATCACTTCTTACACAATTATAACACCACTATTTTTCATTGTATTTTAGTCTTCATGTTTTTCTATATAGAACTCATAACTATTGATTAAAAACCCAGTGCAAGATAAAACATTTTCATTTGGTCCCCTAGCTATCCATTGACGTTGTTCAGAAATTGAATTTAGATTTTTAGATAACTCCTTATAAATTTAATCTCATAACCATCCTATAAACTATTTATTATTTGTTTTTTATATCCATTATTTATCCATTTATGGATTCAAATCTCAAATAATTTATTTGTGGACTTAAATGTATAGATTAACATCTTATCTAGTTTTTAAAATGTAAATGTGTGGTTGTTCCCACTCTATAAAGGTAATTGCTAAAACAACTCTTCAAGAAATCCCTTCTCTGATAAGGAATCCATTGTTATGGGACTTTATGAGATTGAGGTTGTCATCATCTGGTAGGTAATCGGTACAGAATTCAATATGTTTTTCAAAATTATATTGTTCTTCAACAAAACCTTATGGCCTACTTTGATTATTGACATACCCTTTCAAAATTTTCATATACCATTTGATGGGGTACATACATTAATAATATAAAGGAACACATAGTTAAACCACTATAACTAGGTGAACTATCAGGTGAACTATTATATCAAAGAATGATGGTGGGAAGAACATATCTAATTCACACAATATGACTTAAACCTCTTTATTCATGATTAGAAACTTCATCAGGTCTATAACGTTAATGCATATGGCTTTGAAAAATAAGTAGATTATGGTTAATATATGTTGTCCGTTTTTAGGAAGAATGAAATATAAAGAAACATACATTAAATCTTGCATCAAAACATGACAGTCATGTGATTTTAGTCCTTGTAACTTCAAAATATTCATTTACGTGACATTATTGACATTTTATTAATACCCCTTTGTAATTTTTACACTCTTAAGGAAAATAAAAAATTGAAAATTTTCCTTTATGGATAGAGTGTAATCTACTTAAGGAAGAAAATTCCACTCTTTAACCTTCATCAGTGCCAACTCTTCCCTTATCATGATGTCAATCATGTGCAACCTAGCATTTATTCCATCCTTCATTTTTTTGGAACATTTAGTATTGTTCCAATAAAATTATCAAATACATTTTTTCAATATTCATGACATTAAAAAAATGTCTCGCATACAAACAATTCCAATGCAATAATTCAATGAAAATTGATCTCTTCTTCTAACCTGATTTTGTAATGTTTTTTTAAAATAGTTAAGTGAAAATATTTCAAATATATTTTAAATTATCAAAAATTTGATCAACCACTATTATATATGGTGTTTTACCTCATTCTACATTCTCATCCAATGTTTTCATCAAGTATTTTTATTTATGTCATCAAGGTAAAAATTTTCGGATGCCCTAAAATCAGATTCCTTGAGAAATGTTTCAACCGAACTGATTTAGTACGATTTTCACAAATGAGACATGCCAAAATTCCTTTAATACTATAAACTAGTGAATTTCCATAAGTGGTTAAGTCATTTATCATCCCATACAACATGGCCTTCGATGTTAATTCTTCAATTCTATGAGAATCATACATTGTAACACTTGTATACCACATCAATTTCATATTATTATTCAGTGGAGCCAAATAGACATCAATATCATTATTGGGTTTCTTTGGTCCACATATAAGTAGAGACAAAAAAATGTATTTTTAATTAATTCATGACTATATAGGAAAGTAATAATTTACCAACATTATTATCCACTTATTTTGAGTATTACTCTATACGCCAAAAGGATTTATTCCATCTGTAGATAATGTAAGATGAAATTTTATTGGCTCATTTGAAAATTTAGGATACTCGTATTCAATTTTATTCAAATAAGGATAATATTATAAATGGTGTCGGTTCCCATATTTAATTCTTATATCTTCATGCCATTTCAATTGGCTCACAGTTTCCTAACATCTATATAGTCTTCTAAACTATAGAATAATAGGAAATTACCATACAAATTTTGAAGAACATGATTCATTTTTCCTGTATCGATTTATGCCACACTTATAGAATTTTAGGAGTGATTCATGGTCCTTGTGAAATAATATTAAATCATTTAGACTATCATGTATTTTTTTTAAGATTATATTCATTTGACGTAGCATTCATTTAGTGTCACATGTTCTACATTAAAGTTCATTTTATTCTATTATCATATCATTTGGGAGACGAAGTAGTTCTATAAAGCTGGTGTCACACCAACTACAGACATATTTCAAATTATATAACTTCAATATAGATGAAAATGTTTTTTATGTAGTAAAACTAATATATAAAGGTCTCCTAGAACATCTATTGAACTTCTCAAACAACTTTGGAAAATCATGAAGGTCATCTTAAATTTCCATTTTCATTTCATCCATGTGATCTCTATCATAATTTGAATTGGTATTCATAAGAAATAATTTTTAAATCTTATTATTATCCCCATCGGTGCGAAAATTTAGATTTTTCCTATGTTTCATCCAACAGGTATATGTCTAATCTATTCCATAAAAAATCAAGTGTTCTTCCAACTCTTCCAGACTATTTTTTATTGAAGAAGAACAACTTAAACACAAACAAATTATTTGAGAAGGGTCATATGCATGCTCTATTTCAAAAAGAGTTAACACTTTAACTCCAAGTTCATAAGCTTTGGTCAAATTATTATAATGAATCCATTTTTGAGTCATATACATCCTATTGGGTTCATAAAATATTCATTTTGTACAAAATAAACAAATACACATACGATATTCATTATAAAAGCAAAAATTTATAGATAATTATAATAAGGGAAACCCATAATTGGTTATTTTAAATAATTTTAGTATTCTTTGACGAAAATGGGTAATTAAATTAAAGAAAATAATTACTCCACTATGGTAGGTGTTATCCTCTAAATTCATCAAAAGGTGAAAGTTATTGAAAATTTTCATCCTCATTAGATCATCTTACAAATAGTTATCATTTAATTTTGTTGTTTAGAACTCATCCTCCATATCTTGTGGATGTGCACCTATATTGGTTGAAATAATATAATAATTAGTCATCCATCAGATGACTACTGATCAGAGTAGTACAAGAAACATAAAAGACATGGGGGTGATTCCCAAGCAATAAATTGAAATAATAACTATTCAAGAGATGAAATTGATTATTATGGCAGTTGTACTCCATTTTTTCTCTAAAAGGGGTAATGCCTACCATTTGTGAGAATTACGTGGATTGTAATCAGTGATAACTAAGGGTAGAACCAAAATGAAATGTTAAAGAATGATATATTTTTCGATTGATTAAATTAAAACATACATAGTGTTTATTAGATGTCTGATGAAAGAAATGAAGTGATTTTTATGAAGTATTTATGAGTGGGTTATCGTTTTAATGATGGCTATGTTTTAATAAAGGTATAGAAAACTAGCTGAATCATATTTTGATTTGGGATTAGTAAATATTTTTGGTGATTTTGATTGAAAGTGGAAATTGATTTGTGGTAGTGAAAAATTGATCATATTAGATAATAAGAAATATAATTAATAACTTAAAAAGGGTTGATTGAGATGTTTTTATAATGATGTGATAAATTTGATAGATATTTTTTACTAATTATAATGGATAGATTGTTAAAAATTAAAATAATAGTGAAATTTTGGAAGAAATAAATGATGAAATGGGTATCATAGGGAAGGAGAACACATGGTTGAGGTAGACTTACAATAAGAAATTAATAGTGGGGAAAATAAAGAAGGATTATCAACTAAAATAAATACAAGCAAGGTTGAAATCAATGAATAAAATTTTATTTGTGATCAGACAGTTTCGGTGCAACCTTGGAAGAGAAAGAATCTATAAAAACCCTCATTTTATCCCATGTAGATCCTAAAACAATTGGTGAGGCTGAGAAAGATGATAATTGGATCAAATCTATACATGAGGATCTTGATTCGAATAAGAACAATATGACATGCGAAATTATTCCAAGGCTGTAAGAAAGAAATGTTATCAAAACCAAGTGGGTGTTATGTAATAAACTCATTGACTATAGAAAAGTGGCTCAAAATAAAGAATGGATAGTGTTTAAGGGAAATTCCAAGATCAAAGGCATTTATATTTATTATAAATTTACTCCCATAGTCCATGTGGAAAATGTTTTAATTTTCTTTTCTATTTGAGTGAAAATATAGATAAAATTATAACAAATGGATTTCTAATTTATATACCTCAATGGAGTTCTTACGAGGGAGTATACATTGAGAAGCTATATGGGTTTATTATGGATGAAAATGAGAGAAAGTTGTGTCAGTTAAAGAATTCTTTGTATAAGATAAAGAAATAACTGAGGACCTAGTATTTAAGGTTGGATTAATACCTAATAAAACATTGTTTTTAGTGAGGTAGACTGAATCATATCCTCTATATCATTATGAAGAATGGTCATAGGATGTTTTTACACATATATATCAAAGACATAATATTTGAGGATTGGACAAATCACAATGCAATTTTTTTGTCAATCATATGAGGTATGATATTAATATGTCTATGATTGGTGATTTAAACATTTTTCTTGGATTATAGGTGAATCATGGAAATCATAAAACATTAATTTCTTAATAAAAATATGAAAATAGGTTCCCAAGTGATTTTCAATTAGATATTCCAAACCAATGAAAACATCGGCTGCTATATGGATGAATTTTTTTAAATTTGATGATTGAAAAGAGGTATATGGTATAGAATATTGGTATTGTGTCCTATTATACCTCACAACAACATAACCCGTCATTGGGTTTGATATATTTCAAGTCATGTGTTTCCAATGTTGTCCCAAGAAGATCCATATGTTATCAGGGAAGATGGTACTTTTTTATATCTAAAAAACAATGAATTTTAGGTTGTTTTGTTATAGGATAGTACAACTAGTGTTTTTGAGATACATGGATGTGGGATAAGAAGGTTTAGTGGATAACTAATAGAAAGTATAGATATTGAAAAACCAAGATTTCGTTCAAGCTTTGGTTTTTTTTCGAGCCTTGGATTCGATCAATGGAATAGTTGGAGTCTTGATTTTATCCTAGATTCGAGCTTGGATTCAACAACAAGGAACACTGGCAGTAGGTGGCTTCCAAAGAGAGATTTAGATATCAAGAACTTGTTTGTGATGGTTAGGGTACTTAAAATAGATCTGGTCGTTTTTATCAGAGCTTCCAAAAAATTACTAACAAATACCACTTTTATTAGCGCTAAGTTCATAAGCACTGATAAAAGCAATCTTTATTAGCACTTTTTTAGTGCTGATAAATCTCTATCTTTATCAGGACTAAAAAAGCACTCATAAAGATTACTTTTATTAGTGCTTATTAGTGCAAATAAAGGGTTTGTGATTATAATTATAGATAAAAATATTTAATTATATTTATATAATTATATATATATTTAATATATATATATATATAATAAATATATTCTTATTTTAATATATTTATTATAATTTTATAATTAATTAAATATATAATTATTTATTCATAATTATATAAATACTTTTTAAATAAAAAAATTTATATCATTATAAATATTTATATCTTTATATATATATGTATATATTTATATATATTTATATTTAATAAATATATATAAATACAATTATAGTAAATTTATTATTTATTTAAAAAAATTTATAATTTTACTATTATTTTAATATATATAATTATTTATTTATAATTATATAAACACTTTTTAAAAAAATAATATTTATTCATTTATAATTATAAATGTATAAATATAGTAAATATACATATAAAAATATATTTATTTATATATATATTTAAAAATATATTTTTAACATTATTAATGAATATTAAATCTTAAGTGCTTGCATATTAAAAATGAGTGAAATTGAATAATTAAAATTGAGTAAACAAACAATATTAAAAAAATGGATTTTTTTATTAATTAAATATAAATTAATAAATAATATATAGATATATAATTAAATAAATATTAATACATATTGAACATATTAAAACATAGTAAATAAATATATATAATGTAAATAATAGAAATTCATTAAATTCATAAAAAATAACAAATTTAAAATACAAACAAAACATATTAAAAAAGAATAAATAATACCTAAAATTAATAATATTAACAAGAAATAAATAATATTTACTGATTTAAAACATAATATTTTAAATGTGTCATGTTATAATGAAATTCTAAAATGAATACTAAAATATCAATAAATTACATAAATATTATATGGGTTTCTGTATAAAATTTCCTTAATTGGATAAATATTTGTGTGTGTGCATTGTACATAAAAGTACATTAATTACCTAAATGTACACGAAATAAATATAACACACATTTTGTCTATGTTAAATTGAAAAAAATCAAATGACATTCAATTATATCCATTACTTGATGCAATTAGTCAGTATTTTTAATTCATAATAAATTTTAATTATAAACCATTATTTACTAAATATATTACTATTTAATGTAAAAGAAGAAATATTTTCTTTTATATAAATCATATTTATATAAATTCATGTATATCTATATATTTAATATATATTATTTATTAACATTGTAATCAATTATTTATTTAATAAAATGATTAATATTTTTATCATTTTATTTATTTTTTAATTTTCATTTTAAATATACTTATATATTTAATATATATTATTTATTAAAATTTATAATTTATATATAGTATAATCAGTTTATTCATTTTCATCAATAATTATTTAATTAGTAAAAAATTAATATTTTTTAATAAAATCATTTTTTTATTTAATTAATTATTTAATTTTTTTTATATCTTTATTAGTACTAATAAAGTGATAATAAATGCTCCCATTATGGGTGCTAAAAATAAAGAAATGATAAATGGTATCCATTATGGGCTCTAAAAATAAATCACAAATAAAGTGACCCTTTATCAGTGCTAAAAATAAAGCACTGATAAAGGGTAGCATTTAAGAGTTCTTGTTTTAGCGTTGATAAAGGGAACATTTATCAGTGCTTTTTTCAAATTTTGATAAATGATTACGTAGTTAAAGGCAAGTTTTTTAGTTTTTAAAGCATGTCTAAATAAGGTCTAGGTAATAAATTTTAGGCAATTCATAATTTAGGAGTAGCATGCAAAAAGGTCAGGCGTGTGACACAGTGATATTAATTTATAAAAAAAATATATCTTCAAGGGAAATTCATCTAAACCACATACCTTGTACTTAGGATTCTACAGTTGTCCAATATATGGCCTTGATTTAATCCAAAATGATATAAATTAGAAGAATTAGAAAATGATTATAAAATAAGGTTAATTTGATCGCGTGAATATATAATCGAATAAGGATAAAAAATTATGAAATTATGGATTAGGAATCTTAGAAATATTGATATGCCTCCAACATACATGATGGTGTTCAATTCATATCCCAGACATAGTAAATACACTAAAAGGGAGAAAAGGAGTAGGTGGGTATGTGTGAGGGGCCTCTTGGTCAAATGCAGGAGGAAAAAGGAGGAACCATTAAAGCATCGTAGGGGTCATTATTTTTTCCCTTCAATGAGGTTCATGGTTTGGACACACTATTTAGAAAACTATGAACCAACCATGTAGCTCAAACTACCCAAGATCCATACCCTACATGGTTCGACTTCATGGTTTGGTAGAACCGTGTACCAACCCTACGGGGTGACTAGTTAAGATTCATTGACCATGAGGGTGTCTATACGGTTTAGAAACACATATATATCCCCTTCACCCACCTGTTCAATTTACTGTAGACCACTCACCTAGCCTTACACCCCACATTTCACTATTTAAAAAACGGTGTGACGCCCCAATATAAGGATTCACATTTTCTCCTAGGGTGCCACACAATTTAAACTAACCTTGTGGCCCTATAAGTTCCTCCTAAAAAAGTGTGTTTTTGAACCACGATGATTCTGAAACTCATCCAAACTTTTGAGACACCTATCAGGCCTAAATTCATATCCAAAAACAACACTTTTAATTTTTCCAACTCTCATTATTATGTTCTAATGCTTGGTTTAATATTTTTCCCATCCATGAAATGAAAAGATAAAATTCCATTAGAAGGTTTACTTATTTAAAAAACATTGTATCTTAAACTCATGAAATATAAAGAAACTTTTATTTGGGATTATGCTAAAAATATCACCTGGCTATCATGGTAGGCCATTTTAAACTCATTCACATGTATGTGAATTATAAAGGTACTTAATATCTTTATAAAATATTTATTTTAGAAATGATCGATTTTCTAGTCTTAACATAGAAATTAATTTTAATTAAAAATATATATATTTAATGTTATGCCTAATATAAGATATTTTTATTTGGTATGAATAGATTAATATTTTAAATTATTTATCATAACAATTATATTAATAGTAAAAACTCATACTCATTTTTAATCATCAAAAAGAAAGTTATTTCTAAAGATTTTCAAAATTGTAACTATTGATGACCTATTCAACTTCTTTTCCTTATGAAATGATATTGAAAACAGTTAATTTATACTTATATAGGTTAAATAATCATTATTAATGACCTAGGACCATTACAACTATACCATTATATTATTGTATATTTTGAACTAAAGGACCCCATAACGAACAATATGACCAATTTCAATTTAGTAATAGAATAAAATATGGAAATAATTTAATTGAATTGTATAATAACTAGAAAATTAAAATAAAATATGTTATAAATCATATAAATAATTAATATGATTTAATTACTTGGGAGGTTAGAGGACATATGAGGTGATTTAGTAATTGAGGTAAGGAAATTCGTAACTCAATTTTGTTTCATCTAGTTATATCCTTTCATTAGTTACTATGTTATTCTAGGTTTTTTCTCACCATAAAAATAGGTTTTATATTTTTTATTTCAATTTTTTTATGGAAAATTACATTTATATCACATAATATTTCCATTGATATATTCTTACCTCAAATTTTATGATCTTTGTATGGGTTTCTTTTCCAATATCACTATGAAATCAAAAAATTTCTGACTAAATATGTATTTAAGTAAATTTTTTATTAATTATCTCCAAAACCATATATATTATGTATTCCTCTTGTTATCATTGTGGTACACATTTCTTCATACTATTTCACTTCCCTTTGATTCACAATTCAATCGAATTGTTTCGTATAATTAGAGCTAGCCATATCTCTCTATTTGGTTGAGAATCATTTTTCTCTAGGTCCATATTCTTTATATTCATTTGTAGATGTTGTTTTATATATTTAAATTATTTATTAATATCATTTTATATGGTATTTTACTTTATCTAGAGAGGATTACAAATATATTTTTAATGTTTTCCACATAAGATTTTTTAAATTTCTTTCAAAGTGTGATAACAATTTTTTATTTATTTTTTTCTGTATGAACGTATTTTATTTCAATTATTATGATTTCAGTTTGTGCAGCTTACTTTCCATGTTTTCATGGTTTTTCCTAAGTAATTATTATTCTCATTATTTTATAAAACAATTCCTTCGAAATAAAGGTTATAAAAAAACATAATGGTATTTATTCTATTTTTCAATATAATTTTCTAATTATCTAATTAGGTATTTTCATCTATGTCAACATCCTTTAACACTATATATGATTCATTAGGGATATTCTCTAATGATAACAAAAAACTTATTTATATATATGTATTATGATCATGTTCTTTTTAAATCATTATGAAACCCATTTTTTCTCATTTTTTAATGTTTTAATGTTTATCTGGCACACATATGTATAGTTTTTAGATATTAAATGTGATGGAAGGTGTGCCTAGAATGTTATTCCATTTTTTTAAATAAAATAATGATAATCCATATATATTTTTATGAAATATATAATTATTTATTGCTAAGTAATATTGATTATATACATTATTTAATTCATTCGTTTATATGATGAATGCATTAGACTTATTTAATAATGAGAAGAGCCCAGAATTACTTTTCACCTCGATGAATTATTATATCTCATGAGATAAACTAGTTTGGATATTTGATTTTTGACAACCCATTTATATATAAGGTCTTTTAATGAGTCCTTTATGGTTTGAGTTATATATAATTTCTTAGCATCGGGAATTGATAATTTGAATTAGATGAATATAATTATGCATTGAATCACTATAAAAATATATATTTCTTTCTAACTAAGAAAAAAATAAATTTTTATTTATTATAAAAAAGGATAAAATGAGGAATATGAGGGGAGGAAAAGGTTTAAGAAGTCCTAAAATGTTGAGGACCAAGGGTATCCCCTTGGATGATATTAACATAACCATAGGTAAGGAGCATAAACTCAATGAAGTTTTCATCATCAATGCTTGGTCACCATTATAAGTTAATATATCCATATCCTTGTTCCCCTCTCGCTATTTATATATCAAATCATCTTCTGAAGTAATTATGCTCTCAAATTTATTGATAGTATATGTGATTCTCCAATGACTCAAATAGGGGCCTGAGAGATTTTTCAAAAACATGGAAAAAATAGATTCAATAAAAGCTAATGTGATGTTTTTTGACCTACATAGAGTGATACCAGTGAGAATAGCTTGATTGTTTTATTGAATTGATGTTCCACATACATAGTAGTTCAAGAATTCCATGAAATATAATCATCATCCATCCTGGAAAAGGTTTTTTCCACGCATGATACCTTGATTACATGATACACCAATGTTTTATTTTAGACCCTTCCATGGAACCTTTCAATATAGTGAAGGACCATTGAACTGTGTACCATCCATGTTACCAACTAAAATAAAAAATTGGGTATTGATCTTGACCACATAAGTTAGGTTATCCTATCTTCATTTAGTACTATAATATTATAGCTTTTAAAGGATTCTAGTTTTCTTATATGTGTTTCTAGTGGTGAGCCCTTGATGTCAGACTGCATTCTAAGTGTCCCAAATCAATAAAAATTCTTCCTCAATAAGAATGATTCAAATTTTATCATTAAAGAAAGTACATGAATTAACACTGAAAAAATAAAGAAGAAAACAATCTATATATTTAAAGCTATATTAATTCCCCCAAGAGAATTCCAAATAAATTGGGTCTAATATTATTCAATAGAAAAATGAAAACTCATTAATTACTTGAATTCCTAATGGAGAGACATTTTTAGGAAAAATTTATTCCTTTTATTTGGAAATTGAAATCCATGGGGAGATCTCAATTTTAGAGATTCCAAATCACGAAGTTTAGATTGGGATGGATGTGCTTAAACTATAGTTTTTTGGCCAAGGATTCATGTGTATGGAAAATATAGATTAGGCCATTAAAGGATGATAATTTGATGGATATATAATGATATGTCTTGAAAATTAAATAGTTGGTTGCGTTAACTGGTTGGATTTTTATATTGAGGTCATTTTGATCATCATTGATCATTTTTTCCATATATGAAGGAAATTTTAATCATACCTGTAGATAATGTCAATAGAAGGGAATCCAAGGATTTAGAGGGGAAAAACAACCCAATTATCTAACCATTAAGTAATATCACCTCGTCTAATAATCCAGTACAAGTTTTATTAAATGAATTTAATGTTATCATGAATGACATTCCATAGGTGGGATCATGTGGACCCCTTAATCCAAAAAATTGTGGAACTCCCATATTTTAGACTAATAAATATGGCCTAATGATAGTTGTCTAAAATTTAATTCTAATCTAGATTAGATTGTAAACATGAAATTTATTTAGATATTCTTCTAATATTAAATCTCACATCATTAAAAGGTTTTTCCATCCTAGACTAGTTAGTTCGGTGATGTTTCCCCTATTTTTGAGAATCCTAAATGAAAGAGTTAAAAATACATTCTTTTTTATTGAATATAATCATTAGAGTAATACATATTTAAATAACATACAATAATAAAAAATTCAACTTATTATTAACCAAACTAATATTCTCTAAAAAATAAAAGGAATATGATCTTCCAATTCAAAATCATTCCCATGATTTTTGTTTTAAATGTATTTAATGTGATGCATGTAATTTATTCCACTAGAAAGAATGTCATCATGATATTTGATAAAAAAAAATTCTTTTGGGGTTGCAAATATTCTCCATAGAAATCATAGAGACCCTTCTAGAGAAGGTTTTATAAATTAAGGCATTTCTTTGGTTAGTATTTATATGTCATTTGATTCTACTATTATAAGTGAATAAGATCACCTTGAATTTGTGTATGTAATTGCTACCACTATTGATGAAGAATAGCATGTCATCCATAAACAATTGATGGGATATACCTTTTAACTCATACTAACCTCTATAAGTATGCACAAGGACACTATAAATCACAAAATTAAGGTTTATACTAAGAACATATTGAGCTAAGATGAAGAGGCTCAATGAGAGAGGTTTTCCTTACCGAAGGCCCATAATAGAATTAAATAAACCAAATATCATACCCATTAAAGATATGGAAAACCATGTTGAGGTAAATAAATATAATAGTAGGTCATAGTCCCACATTAAAAATCCACACAACCTCAACACCTTGATGATGAAGCTCTATTACATCCATCATTAGGTCATCTCTATATTAATTTTAATCATGATATTAGAACCATACACCTATTTATTATGATTAGATATCATTTTCTTATCCAAGACAACTACACCTTGAATGTTCCTACATTTGATAAATTTGTGTTTCCCATAATAAATCTAAGACAATAAGTTCATAAAAATTAATTTTTTCAAAATGGGGGATGTAATTTTATATGAGAAACATTATAAGATGATGGTCAAAAATTGACCAAAACTATTTGGAGTTCTCAATTTAGGGATAATGATAAAAAACATGGTAAAAAATCCTTATATTGGAACTAAATTAATGAAATATTGAACATCCTTATTGAAACCAATTTTTACCAGATCCCAAGATTCAAAAAAAGGGTCTAGGAAAACCATCATGGTTTGGCATGCTATTGGGATTGAGCCTTTTAACGGCCTAATTAATCTCCTCCTCATCAGGTAAAATTTCTATTAAACAATTATTTGGATCGTCATTAGATCTTGGGATATTCTTATAATAAAACTCATCTATTTATAAAAAATTGGGATCCTCTCTTGAAACCTAGCTTGGACCTTCAAGTAGAATTGGGAAGTGGGAAATCACAAAGGGGATAGGGATATTAGTCTCACTAGAGTGAGAACTATCCCCAAGAATCATGTTAATTTTTCCAATAAAGATATTCTCCAAAAAAAGAAGCATGAAAATATGTCATGTTTCTATCCACCTCCCTCAACCATTTAGATCTTGATATCTCTCTTTCCAAATGTTCTTCTTCCAATAAACCCTCTGCTAAGATGTTTTATTTTTTGAGAAAAATGAAGAGAGGTTTCATCAACCCATTGATTTTACAGATGACTATCAAGATGACTAATTTCCTCTTGAATCCCTAGTTTTTTTATGTCATGAGTGGACTATTTTTTTATATCCAATGATGTCCCACTTTAATATCAATAGTTTATTTTATAGTATCACTAAAGGATGAACTTGTATATTTTTCCTACAAAAATAATGAGTCATCTCATTCAAACCTCTATTTTCAATCAATCTATTGTTGTAAAATAATTGTTTCTCCTCATAAACCATGTAATTTATATGGATTAGAATATAAGAGTTCTAAGAGTGGGAGAAGGATAAATTTTTAACATTATAATTTGATTGATTAGATATGAAATTAATATTTCCAAAACATTTGACTAGCCACCTCCAAATTTTTCTACTTCCATGTTTATTATTACACCATGTTAATATATTCCTAGTGAATAGTAAATCAAAAAAATGATTCTTTCCTTGAAAATACCGAAATAAATCAATATACTTTATCAATTAAAGTTAACCTCCCGTCATTTTAGTTTGATCCATGATTGTATTGACATCACCTACTAACCAGCAACCTAAAATTATTATTTTTTAAGTAATTATTTTGATTGTAATTTTATCCATGGATATATTTAACACACATAATATTAGTTGGATAGAATTATATTATCATTATTTATTAATTTCATATTATTTATGAAATTTTTATTATATATTATTTTCTATTGTTTATTATCCCTTACTGAGCATCTAATATCCCCCATTATTTTTTAAATATATCCTTAGGGTACCAAGAAGTGTAATATTAAATATTTCAAGGGTATACTAATAGAAAAAATAAATTATCCCTAAATTAAAAAAATAGTTTAATTTGAAAAAAAAATTAGTAAAAATATATTTAATTAAAGTATATGATATTTTATATAAGGTATTTTACAAATTATCTAAAAATCTAATCCTAAAAGATCTCGGGTATGTAAGTCACCAATATTTTCAATAAATAATGTAATTATGTGATAGTTATGTTAAAGATATTATAGTTTGTATCAAATAAAGGTTTATATTTATTTATAGGTTAGGATGTTATTAATTATAATTTCAAAATTACAGATACCATCACAGGTTAATAAATTTAAGTGTGGTTATAAATTCAAAGGTACATATACCACTATTAGGTAGCATGTGATTTCATAAATTGGAGATTAGTAGACTAAACAGATAATATTTTAGTTTTAAATAGTGCTAATTTTTATTATTAAGGTTATTAAGGTTAAGGTATTATATAATTTCTTTGGACATTATCTTTAATCAAACATACTATTTAGGTTTTTAGTAAATAACTAGATATAGCAGGAAGAACTTGTCATGAAATCCTCTATAAAATCGATGAGACTATCATTTTGTGACTCTATTGGTCTATTAATAGATTATTTTTTATACTTTGAGAATATTTTGGAGTCAAAAAATTGTAATATGAAGTTAATTAGTGGTGGACTCTGATCTAAACGCAAAACTAAAAGAAGAAATTATGCTTGTATAATGGATAAAAATTAGGTAATAATATTTTCTCATACTCATTATCTCGATTGTAAACCAAATTCTAAAACTCAAGAAAAATCAAGAGAAATATATTAAATGTTTTTTAGAATAAATCATGTAGATATCAAGGTATTCCATTGGAAACTTATTCGTATGTGTGTTCCTTATAAAGGTATTTAATATATTCAAGAAATAATTTTTTTTAAATGAACGTTTTCCTAATATTAACCTATAAATTAATGATCCTAATAAGAACTATATTTAGTACTGTGAATATATTATGATATATTAATTTTGATGATAAAAATTGAAATTGTGAAGATACATTTTATTTTAGGGGGAGAATGTAACAACCTAAGTATTTTTAATAATATATTACATTTATGATTAATTAATACTTATGATTATGAATTTATATATTTATATTAAAAAATTATATATGTTCATATTATGTCTCAAAGTATTTTTAATAATAAAATACATATTCATTATAAATTAATATTGGTATGTCTCCTTAATCTTATAAGGTGAATTTTATAAAAAATTTAAATAAATTACCTTAACAAAATTTATTATTTTGTTCAATTTAAAGAATTATTTAATTATTAGATATGTTATAAATGGATATTCATGTTAATTATATAAATTTATATTTATATTTATTATTATGATAATCTTATAAATAATTATATTAATAAATGTGGTAAAAATAATATTTTTCATTTGAAAAACAATTGTTTTTTCTAAATAAATTAGTTTTTCATGTATTTTATGTCATTATTTAAAATTAAATTTATAAATATTATAATTTCAATTTTATAAAATTTAAGTAATTTTTAATATCAAATTTTTTAAATTATTTTAGGGTGAATTCTCATGATTGTTTTATTCAAGATGATTTTTTTAGCGAATGGTTTAAAATATAGTTTTTGTAAAAACCTTGTCATTTTTTATTTCGGTACGATATAAATATGATATAAAAATTTGAGTTACTTGAGAAATTTATCATATATTAAAATAGAATATAAATGAAAAAAAATATTATATAATTAAAATAAAATAATTTTTATTTCTAGATAAATATGAAAACATTTTTTATTGTTAATGCATTGCTTGTGCAGAATTAGAAAAGTTAAAATGGGTGTCCTTGTGATAATATTTAAGAGGGATAAGCCTAAACTCAACATGAAAGTTATTAAAGATGACTCTTTAATTATATTTACATAGTTTATTTAATTTTAGAATTAAATAAAAACATAAATATTTAAATTCTAACCTAGCACTTGTAAAAGTTAAGAAAAGTCAAAATTCAAATCTAACTTTTTTATCATAATACAATTTATAATAAATATTATTATGAATTTTAATATATGATTATAACAATGAATAATAAAATATATTTATGTTATTAATTTATTTTAAATTTGTAATAGTATAATAATTTTTTCGAAATGCTTATGCAGAATTGACGCAACACTTGTGTAATAAGGAGAAAAGTCAAATTAAATTGTTTTAAAAATATTTAAAATTATAATATTGTGATGAATTGTGGGGATTAATAATTTCTGGGGATAAAATTATATATAATAAATTATTAAAATGTTTTATTTCTAATTCCATAGTTATTTAGATTTTTTTTAATGTCAAATTATGAAACTAACCATAAAATGACTTTAAAGGGTATTTGATGTTAAAAATGATTTATAAATTAATAAAAATAATTTATATTTATATTAATGAAAATGGAAATGAATAATGTTTAGCTATAAAATCCAAAGTCCATTTAAAATCTACATTATATTTTAAACTTACATTCTTCAGCTATAAATATTGAATATTGTCAAAGAAAACATAAAATATTGTTAACAAAGGAGATACATTAAAACCTTTACAAAACACATATCAAGTTAATTTTTCTCTTTATAATCTTTACAAATAATTATCCAAAAGAAAATATTTTCATGGTCATAATAATTTTTCAGAAATTGATCTTTCTAAAGGATTAAAAATCAATCTAAAATATATGATTCCAAAAGAAGGGTAAGGGTTTCTAAAGCTGCTTTATCTTTTTTTATTTATATTATTTACCTAAATGATTCAAAAACTTATTTTATTTTGATGAAAATATTACATTATTATGTTATTGGAAACATTTTGGCCCGTAAATTTTGGGATATCATCAATTACCTCTCTTCGAACTCTTTCTATAGTCTATTACTGCATCATAATATTGGTCTTTCGAAAATGATGTTTTCATTTAAATTATCCTATTAATATTTAAAATAAAATGATTTATCTCAAAAATTAACCCTAAAAAGTAAATTATTTATAATTTATTTATTTTTAAAAACTATCTATTAATTGGGTTTCCCTTATTCTAATTCATTTTGAAAACCATTGCTCACTAGGGTGGTTTTATATTAACTTAGTGATTGATAATGTTTTCGTAATGTTATTCATTTAATAGATATTATTATCAATTGATTTTATGATTGAATATGAAGTTAATATTCAATTAATTTAAATTTTATTATTCTTAAATTTAAATTATTCATCCTAAAAATAAAAATAAAATTAAATAATCATAGTCATTTTTAACCATAAAAACTGGTTTAATGAGGAAGATTTTTTGAATGGTAAATATTTGATAACCTATTAAACTAATTTTATTCTAAAATGATATGCACAGAAAAAATTGATACCTATAGATATTAATGAACCATTTTAAAATTTCCTTTGATTATTATAATTATACCACAATAATCTTGGAGATTATGAACTGAAGGACCTCAAAACTAACAATGTGAAAAATGCCAATTTATTAATTGAATGAAACTTATGGAAATAAGTGAATTAAATGGGATAATAATTAGAAAATTAAAATTAAATATGTTATAAATCATCTAAATAATTATTACAATTTTATTATTCATGAAGTTAGGATGTACAAGGAAATTTGGGGCTCTAAGTAAAGGGATTCTTAACACAACTTTTTTTAATAAGTTATATCCTTTCTTCATTAACTATGTTATTATAAGAATATGTTCATTATATAATATAATTGGTTTATTTTTTTCACTTTTATTATTTTTAATTTCATTTATTTTGAATAATATATTCCTTTATATAATCTCACCTCAAATGGTATGATCTTTGTAATGGTTTCTTTTCCAATCTCACCATTAAATCAATATTTTCTATGTCTAAATTGTTATTTAAGGAAATTGTATCTTAATTTTCTCTAATGAAATTTATATTTTCTTATCATATGGTTATTTATATGATACATGTTTCTTATTTACATTTCACCTTATTTTGGTTCACAATTCAATCAAAATGATTCATGTAAGTGGAGCTAGCCTTATCTCTTATTTCGGGCAAAAATATTTTTACTCCATGTCTATTAACATTATATTACATTACGGATTTTTTTATCTAAAATATAAATATTTATTAAGGAAATTTTATATTTTCCTTGTATTTATTTAAAATTTACTAAAAATAATCTTTTTAATGTTTTTTTCATAATACATTTTTGACTTTCTTTACAAAAGTGTGAAAAGAATCTCTTTTTGAGCATTTTCTACATGAATGAATTTTCCCACTATTATACCTATTCATATATATGAAGCTTCCATTCCATATTTTCATGCTTCTTCTAGAGTGATATCTATTCTCATTGTTCTATAAAATATTTCCTTTGAAATAAAGGGTATTAAAAATATAAAGGGTTTCTCATTAATTTTTCAATGTTATTTTCTATGGAACTTATTTAGTGTTTTTAATTATTTAAATATCATTTAATATTTATTATGATTCACTAGGGATATCCACTAATGATACCATAATTCATATTTCTCTATATGTATCATAATAATGTTTTGTGTAAATATTCATCAAGACATACTTATTTCTCTGGGGTTAATGATTTCATATTCAAGTGATGCATATATGTACGGTTCTTGGACCATATATATGATGATGGGTGGGCCCAAAATATTATTCAATTTATCGAATAAGGAAATTTCCAAAATCCATATATTTATATTTAAATATGGATAGTTGATGATTTTTAAGAAATGTTTATTATGTATTTTATTTTTATTTATTCCTTCATATGATGAATTCATTAGATTTATTTAGTTATGTGTGGGTCTTGAAGTTATATGTAACCTTGATACAGTGGACGGATTCAAGAGATAAACTAGTATGGTTATTGGTGGATGAAACCCCATTTATTTATAATTTATTAGAATGATGCCTTTATGGTTTGAATGATATATAATGTCTTGGAATGAATCCTTGACAGTTTGAATCTAATGTTTGAAATTTTTCATTTCATCACTATGAAATTAGTTATTGTGGTCCATGTGGTTATTTTATTTTTAATGTTAACCCTGAATATGTTTCATGATCATAATATTAGTTATATAGGATTATTTGATTATTATTTATTCATATAATATTATTAATGCATTTTTTATTTAATGATAATTTTTATTGTACGCTGCCCCTTACTCAGCTTCTAAAATCACACATTTATTTTTTTATTACTTTCTGTATGGTACAAGGAAAATTAATATAAATTATTTCAAGTGTATAATAATGAGAGTAATACCTTATCCTTTACTTAAGTGGTTATTTCATTTATATGGTTTTTAGTGGAAAAATATCCATTTGATGAATGTATGGGTTTTTTATATAATCTATTTTAATAATTTCTTAAACTTTAACCCTAAAAGGTCTTGGGTATATAAGTGATGAAATATTTTCTATAAATAATGTAATAATTATATGGTTATGTATAGTGTGTTACACATAGTACTCACAACATAATAGTTTATTAAAGGTTTTCAAATTTTCTAAATGAAGCGTTGGAAGTAACTTATATTTGAAGGAATACGGTTTAATAACTATAGTAGTCATTGTCTATGTTGATGATATAATATTTTCTAAAGAAATAATTATTGTGTGCAAGGTGTTCCTAGAAAAAAATTAAAGTGTATTTTCAATTGTCTATGATTGGGTGAATTTTTTAATTCTGATAAAATTTATATTAAAATTAAATTTATATCTTTTTTAGTAGGAAAAGTATTCCAAGTGGTTATTATAAGAATTTTTTTCATGGTAGATTCAAAGTAAGTTACCATACCTATTTATATTGGTGTGAATATGAGTGCATATAAATCTTGTAAAAGTTTAATTTAGATAGGCTCATGTAATTTAATTGAGAGTTTACTTAATCTTACATAATCTCATACATACATTATGTATGTGGTCACATTTTTTGCAAGATATTAAAGTGATATAAAGGAATTACACATGAAATATTACAATAAAATCTTGATGTATATTAAATGGAAATAAAATTTTTTCTTGATCTATATAATAATTAGTGAGTTTAACATACTTAGTTTCATGGATGCTGGTTGGGGTAGTGATTTGAATAGTGGAAAATCAACTTATGGAGGAATATTATTTTTGGTTGAATGTTGTTTTAGTTATTATAGTAAGAAAAACAGTCCATAAAATTTTATCACAGCTAAATCTAAATATGTTTCTTCAGCATATGCATGTACTAAAATCATGTGGATGAGATTTCAACTTGAATAATTAAAACTGAATTTTGAAAATCCATTAAAATTTCTTATGATAATAAAATTTTGATTCATCTTTCAAATGAAATCAAACAACACTAAAGATCTGATAAAATTTATATTAAATTTATTTTCATCACAGAGATAGTTCTTCTAATGATGTAAAATTAGACTACATTTCAATAAATTATCAAATTTTTGACATATTTGCCTAGGTTATTTTGAGGGATATATTTAATGAATTAAGGATAACATTTCTGGTTTACCCATCCCCATCTCACTTATTGAAAGTCATAAGAAAAGTACCACATTACTTTTTATTTTATTTTTAAAGAGGGATATTTGGTATACTACTCTTTTCATTAATTTAGATTTTTTGATTCCAAACCTAAAGTGATTTTAAAAAGGGGAGAAACTTTTAATGTGAATTTAGAAAGGGGTTATATTAAACTCACTTGGCCATAAATTTATTATCTCTGATTTATGTAATTATACAAAAAATATTACTTTATCTATTTGTATAGAGTTAGGATATTTATCTATAAGGAGAGGTATGGTTTATTGGAAAGATGAAAATTTTATTAAATTGAGAGTTATGGGAGTTGAAAAAAAAGGGTGACATTAAAGATCCCATGGATGTATTAAAGGTTTTATATTATTTATCATTTCATTTTAAGTATTCTACCTATATTGGATGAAAGAATGTTTTTTATATTATGTTTAAAGTGAAGTTATAATTTTTAGATATCTTAATTCGGAGGAATTGGTGATTTTACAATAAGATATGTGTTGTGGTAACCTGAATCATTTTATAAAATTTTCCACATGTTCTGATGGATTGATATTTATTATCAAATTCAACTCATGTTCTTTGTTTAGATTTTGTATTCATGTAAAAAAAATTATAGATAGAGATTTGTGATGTTTTCCATAAGTAATCTGATATATTTTCCCAAAATATTGGTTTTGAAATGTTTGAAATAATATTCATGGGATGAATTGCCTATGTTTTAAGATATGTGTTACGTTCACTAGGATAAATACCCTAATAGGGGGATGAATCAGGGAATGAGATATTAAAACAACTGACCCTTTGATATTGATTCATTGTTAGAAAAAACTATCTTCTCTCTATTTCTCATCGCAAAGTATGAACAAATCTTAAAGGATTCATAGGATAGAGAAATTTTACTTGGTTCACCCTCACTGGGCTATGTAAAAGGATCATAAACCAGCAATGTGTCTATATACCAAATACACTAAAATTGCACTGCTATTTAAAAGTTCAAAGTGTACTCATTGTCTCTCCTAGTTTACAACCATTCACAATTTCAGAACTCATTGTTCTCTCAACTGAAATGATTTCTCTACTTCTTCAGAAGATCCAATCACATTTTAAAGTATTTTATATCCTTTCATTATCTCTAATGAGTGAATACTTCACTGTATTTAGATTCTCTATTGATGTCCAAATTTCATCCACCGATGAAACATCATTTTCCACTAATCACTGGGTTACAACCTTTCGAAATACCTTTACAAACCTCCCTACTTCGTGAAGCTCATAATTTCTCAAATCTCAAACAAGCCTTCATGAAGTCCCTACTTCTTTGCAATGAACACACCTTTGCAAATATTATTCCATCATAGAGCTCAATTCATTACGAAGACAATTCCTTTGTGAATCTCCCATAGCCAACATGGAACACAGCTATTTTGCAGAGCTATATTAGCCGCCGCAAAGATTCTACCTTTTTAGAAGCACACTGCCTCTGTGAAACTCCTTTTCGATTTGAGAGATACTATTTTTTCTTGAAAAACTCTCTACACTTCTCAAGGGGGTCAAGGCCTATTTATAGGCGATTCCAACGACTCGAGAACCTTCCGTGCAGAGTCAGCACCACGTCAGCTCAAATTGAAAAGCTCCAAAATTTACATTGAAATTATCTCTTATTGTGATGATACATGACAATTTTTGGATCTAAAATCTCATCGTAATCGTAGAACCTTCTGTAAATTCTTTTGTTCAACCACTACAATTCTCCCAAAAATTTCTCTTCAACTTTTCTATTTGTGAAGCTTGTCGTAATTGCAGATCTCACTGTTAATATTTTTCCAGTCTCTTAAAAATATAATTCATGAAGTCCATCTTCAAAAAACTCAAGCTGTTTCCATATTTTGTTGAGATATTCAAGGAAATACACTTCTAGTGATGTTCACCAAATCCTGAATATTGGTCCCCAAAAATTTGGCAAACACTAGAAAACAATGCCACCATATATTTTTTCCTTTTTACCACCTCCAGATATTCCATTCCTTTTTCATGGCCCTTTTTCATCATGGATTGTCAATAACATCTCTAGAACTCGACAATTCACCATGAAAACATTCTTTTTCAACAAACAAAACCAATCCAAAAATGTTGAAATGTTACCTTGAAGAATTATTTCCCAACAATCTCCCACTTTGGGTTTGCTGACAACTCTTCTCAAAACAATTCTCTGTAGTTTGATACCTCACTAAATCTCATTCAATCATCTACAATCATTCACCACTTATGATTCAGATTAAGAATAAATATTCACTCACTACATACTCTAATCCCACATGAGAAATGTTCAGTGTGAGAAAAAGGGCAGTATTAAAAGTTCACTAATAAATCACTTCATTTATGAAACTAATCATTGATTCCATACTGATACAAATAAAGTAAATTCATCATGAACCTTAGCTATCATGATATATCTTCATTGATCGATAACTTCTTGAATATTTAGATTTAATAATCTCCCACTATCTCCTTTCTCCACCTTTAGGTTTCTCCCCATGTCTTAACATAAGAAATTTTCTCTCGTAAAATACACACTTTCTACCCATTGAACAGTCACATTTTTCCCCCTTTGTCAACAAACCCAAGGGTCATTTTTTTACAGTTTTCAATAGGGTGAAATCTTAAATTAGTACATTAGAGAAAAAAATCATACCTCTATGATAGGGGGAGTCCAAATCAAAAAACAATTAAGTGTAGGGAGTCAACCGGACTCCCAGAGCCAGTCTATGTCTCTCAGAAGCTTCCTTGGGTAAGGAATTTGTCAGAATTTCTGCAATATGTAAATATTTAGGCACATACTATAGCTTCACTATAAATTTCTCCACCTTCTCATTGATAAGATTATATTTTATCTCAATCTTATTTTTCAATTAGTGATGGACTACATTTTTTCTAAGATTGATATAACTCGAATTATCACATTGGATTTCAATCAGAGACTTCACTTCAACGCACATATCATCATGTTTCTGCTTCCTCCACAATAACTATGTGCATTCTTGAGTGGTGGCAATATAATCATCCTCTGTGGTGATCAATGAATTTCAATATTGTTTCTTTCATAGCCAATAAATACACAAACCACCATGATAGATGGCACCACTTGATGTTGATTTCTTATCATCTGTTGATCTAGCCTAATCTACATCTGTATATCACAAAAGCTCTGGCTGAGATTAATCATTATACATTAAACTTAAATCCATAGTACCCTTAATATATTGAAGTACTCTTTTCACTAAAATCATGTGGATTTCTTGGGGATTACTTTAATATCGCAATTCTTGGAATGTGGTGAAAAAAATATCAAGTCTTATCATTTTTAGGTATATTAAACCTCCAATAACTTACCTATATTTTTTTACATTAATTGTCTTTCCATTGTCATATTTTGGTAATTTTATTCGGGTAGCAATCAGATTCTTCATCTCCTTGAAATTTTTCATTCTAAATCATATCAAAACCTCCTTTTCATATTTGGATTGAGAAATGAATGTGTCATTCCTTCCTTGTGTCACCTGTAAACCAATGAAAATGTCAGCACTCCAACCGTTGACATTTAAAACTCACTTTTCTTGAATTCCAAAAATTGTCTACACTGAGCTTCATCTGATCGGCCAAACATTATGCCACTGACATAAACTAGCACCATAATTCATTGATTACTATTTTTTGTTGAAATAGAGATTGTAATCAACTCCACCAGGATGAAATCCAAGCTTATTCAAATACTTATCAAGCCTCGAGTACCATTCTCTTGGTGCATGTTTCAGCCCATATATCACTTTCTTCAATTGAAAAATGTTGTTATCTTCTTATTGAATGAGAAAACCATATGGATACTCAATATAAACTTCCCCCTCTAGAACCTCATTCAAAAAGGTAGATTTTCCATCCGTCTGGAATATTTTGAACTACTGTTACACTATAATGGATAGGAATAATCTGATTGTCTCCATCCTAGAAATCGGTGAAAATGTCTCATCAACATCTATACCATCTATCTCGAAGTATCCTTTTCACACTGGTTGTGATTTGTTTTGAATCACCATTCCATCTTCATTCATCTTGTTGTGAAATACCCATTTATTCCTAGTGACGTTGTTATATGTTGGCCTTGAAATAATCTCCCGCGTTTTATTCTTCTCAATCTGATCTAGCTCTTCATTCATATCCTAAACACATTTTTCATCTTCAGCTGTATCAATAAAACATTTTGGTTTAACTTGAGATAAGGGAGATGTCTGCTACAATGAATTCATTCTTCTTGTCTGAATTGGATCTGTCTGAACACCAATGATATTATGCCTATCAATTTCAACTTGACTCTTTGGATTCGTTATAGATAAAGACTTGACTTCTTCTTATTCAACATCAGCATCTTCTTCTGAGTCAGCATCTACTAATTATGCACTCCCTGTGTTACTTTCCTTTTCATCACCTTCATCAAGAAACTATTCACTATATTGTTGAGTATTCTCTTCATTTTCCATAAAATTGACATCATTGCTCTCAACTACTTTTCATATCCTATTGTTAAAGAATTTGTATGCCTTTCTTTTTCCTGAGTATCCAAGGAATATCCCCTCATATCCACATGACTCAAATATCCTATGCTTTTTTGTTGAGAATAGAGCACGTACTTCCAAAAATTTGAAAGTATTTCATCATTGGCTTCTTTCTATACCACATCTCATATGGAATCTTTCCTTTTTTTTACACGCAATATAGCCCTATTATAAATGTAGACCGATGTTAATACTGCATCATTCCAAAATTTCTCTAGTAGCTATTTTTCTATAAGCATCAATCTGGCCATGTTGTTGATGATCTAATTTCTCCTTTCAACCACTCCATTCTATTGGGGAGTTCTTACTAAAGAAACTTGATGCCTTAACCCGTATTTATCAAGAGAGTCTTTCACATGACCGTTTGTGAATTATGTATGATTGTCAGCAGGAAAATTCAGAATTTTCTAACCCAACATCCTTTCTTATTCCCTCTGATACTATTCTACAAAGCTAAACACATCAGACTTATGGGAAATGAAAAATAGTCATGCCATTATGTTGTATTCATTAATGAAAATATCTATGTACCTATTTTCTTCAATGTCTTGTGGTGAGATAGGTCCACATACATCAGCATACACAAATTCAAGAACTCTTGTTAAATTTATTTCCTTTTCTTGGTGTGTCTTTCTGATGATCTTCCTTGGTTTAAAGGAAAATCATGTTTGTGTATGATCACATGATAGCTTAAGGAGGTCTCTAGCTACATCACACTTCACTATATCTTCTAGGGATGGTTGGCATAGATAACCCAATCATTTATTCCATAGCTTTTTTTTCTTCCTCTCTAGACATAAGTCACATATCTTCTTCTCCACTTAAAAGGTAGAGATTTCCCTTTGTTCTTTTTCCCTATAGAACTGTTGAACCATATCTTCCTTTCATGATAAAAATATTCTTTGTAAATATTATAGAATTATTTGAGTCACATAGATGGTTGATGCTAAGAAGATTGTGACTAAGACATTCTACTACTAAGACATTAGCATGTCTCGTCTCTTTTCACCCAAACCTGGTCTTTCTTGAGCCAATAATATTTAGGTATTCATCATTTCCAAACTTTACAACCCCTTCTTTGTCATATTTTATTCATGTAAAAAGATCCTTATTACCTATCAAGTGAGACGTGAAACTTCTGTCAAGGATCCATACACCAGAACAGTATAATGCTTTAAGGGAAATTTCTTCCACCAATGCCTTCTCATCATATTTCTTTTTGATCTATGTATTTAACCTCACACTTAATGTAGTTTTAAAATCTTTATATTATTCCGAGTGCGATGGCCCATATTCATCCTGCAGAGCTAAAAATAAAATTTTCATTTTTAACTCACCTATTGGTTTGTTGATTTTCTACTTTCAAGTACTTTGATTCTGTCTTTGCACATTCCTCCACATGGTTGACGTAAAATATCTAGCCATGTTCCCAAATTCTCTACACCAAAAAAATGTCCCTCAAAGGATGTTCTATAATATCGAGCTCTGTTTCGTTGTCACTATTTTTCTTATGACCTTAGGTATCTCTTGGCTATGGAACACACATATTATGAATGTCCTATATTATCAAAAAAAATAACACTTGATATAGGGTTCATTCCTATATGTCACTTTTTTCACTATTAGTTTCCCCCTTAGGATCTCTAAATATTCTCATTCTTCTTTCAGCCCAAATCAACATTCAATATTATATTGGAATGGGTGCTTGTAGTCTGACTTTAACTTTCATAGCATTATATTTTTTGGTCAAGCCCCACATCAGTCTTGACATCCGAACATGATTGTTTCTTCTTTTCTGCTGAACCGATACTCTTCACATCCAATTTTTTCATCTTTTGAGTTATCTGCTTTGACAATTTCATATTGGGAGTCATTATTTTTCCTTGATACTTAAATTTTTGTCACAGGCCGATGACTTCGTCTTCAAGTTCTTTGATACGCTTGATTTGATATTTCACTTTGTTATCCAAGACATCGATATCCCTTTTTTGTTCTTCAACCTTGAGCTTATGTCCCTCAACATTTTCTAATATCTCTATCCTAGAAGACTTAAGTTTTTTAAATTCATTAACCATATCATACTTCTCTTCTTATTTTTGTTGCATGTAGGGTTTTTCATCATGTAACACCTTGTTGGTTTTCTTTGTTTTTTTCTCTCCAAACATCTATATATTCAAGAGATGCTTCTAATTCGGCTTCCATGTTGAATCATCCTTCAACTTCTTTTTCTTCTTCATCAGTGTCAGTTTCTTCCTTTTCTTGAGAACTACCGACAACTACCGCCATCATATTCTCTCCACAACCTTTTTAGTTCTCTATCTATCCAACCTCTTCAACCTCATACTCATCTAAACTTTCACATTCTTGTGAAAGAAGATTATTTTTCATAAAAAAATTTCTATTGAACTATTTATTTCCCTTTACATAGGCTAAAGTCTTCTTATTAGGAATTTCATCTTCATCCTCATCATCTTCTTGTAACTTCTTGGGGAACCTTTCCACAAAATGTCCAACATTCCCAAATAAAAAACATTCAAATGGAAGTTTCCCTTTGAACTTTCCTTTTCTTCTTTGTAGGTTTGAGGAAAGGAATGGAATCACCATGTCTGTCTCTTTTTCTTCTTGTGAATCTTAAATAGTGTGCTTCTCCGTGGACTTGAATTCCACCTCCTTAGATTTCCCCTTTTGCATAGACTTGTTATCATCATTCCCCATTTCATATGTAACCAAGGTACTGTGAAAATTTTCTAGTTTCAACTCTTTCAAATCATTATATTCTAATACTGAGACATTTGGATTGATCCGAGGTGGAAGTTTCCTCAAGATGAGATTTACAATATCTATGTCTTTGATGACATCTCCAAGACCTCACATATCTTTCAAAACAATATTTACCATGTCAATGAATGAATTAAGTGACTCATTCAGGTTCATTATCATATCTTCATAATTTTTCCACAGAACATACAACTTTGCCTCTCTAACTATGGTATCTCCTTCATATATATACAATAGATTTTCCCACATGGAATGTGATGTTTTTCATGACATCACCTTTGTATAGATAGAATTGGAAAGTGCTCCCCATAAAGCATTGAGTCCCTTGGCACTAGTATCCAATTCTCTTTACTAAGCTTCTGATAATGCACCAATATTAATATCGGCTATTATACTATGAATTGCTACTGTAAACACATCCATTTCCAAATATTGGAAGTAGTGTGTCATCTGATTCTTCCATAGATAAAAATTTTTTCCATCGAAGATTGGAATCCCTTTATGATTGGTGACCTCCATTTGAGATAGAAACATTGATATCAAAATTTCCCTCTGATACCAATTGTTAGGTACATTAGGCTAGATACCCTGAGAGGGGGGTGAATCAAGGTATGATAGATTAAAACAACTGCCCCTTTCATCTTGTTTTTTTATTTGAAAAAACTCTCTTCTTTTTCCTTCCTATTGCAAAGTATGAACAAATATTAAAGCACGAACAGGGCGCAACATTTTTACTTGGTTCACCCTCACTGGGATATGTCCAAGGAGTATACACTAGCAATTTTCCAATGTACCAAATCCACTAAAAGCGAACTACTGTTTACAAGTTATAAGTGGACTCACTTTCCCTCCTTGTTTAAAACCAATCACAATTTGAGAACTCACTTCTCTCTCAACTGAAGTGAGTTCACTACTTCTTCAGAAGATCCAATCACAGTTTACATACTTTTAGGTCATTTAATTATCTATAATGAGTCAATACTTTACTTTATGTAGATTCTTTGTTGAATTCCAAATTTCATCAACTGATTAATACCCTTTTTCCACTGATCACTGGGCAACACCATTGGAAATACCTTCCCAAATCCCCCTACTTCGCGAAGCTCCCAAATTTGAAAAGATCAAACAAGACTTCGTGAAGTCTCTGCATCTTCACAAAACACACCCCTTCATAGATCTTAGTCCATTTCAGAGCTCAGGCAGTCAGAAAGTGACTTCCTTCGTGAAGCTCACTAAGCCAACGCGGAACACACCTATTTTGCAGATCTATATTAGCCACTGCGAAGTTCCCACCTTTCGTGAAGCACACTTACTCAAAAAAACTCCTTTGTGATTCATGATCTATATTTTTTTGTTGAAAACGTTCTACACATATCAAGGGGTTTGATGCCTATTTATAAGATATTCCACCGACTAAAGAACCTTCCGAGCAAAGTCAGCACCAAGTCATCTCAAATTGAAAATCTCCGAAATTTCTGCCAAAATTCTATCAATATCATTAAAATCCACAACAATTTATGAATCACAATTCTCATATTAATCACGGTGCCTTCCATCAATTCCTTTGTGTTATTTCAGTAATACTCCCTCCCAATTCTCTTCACCTTTGATATTCACGAAGCTCGTCGTAATCACAGAGCTCACCGTCAACATTTTTCCAGTCTCACTAAAATATAGTTCATGAAGCAAATATTTACAAAACACAATCCTTTTTAATATTTTGCTGAGTCTTCAAGGAAATAATCTTTTTTATATTCTCATAAAATCCCAAATTTTAGACCCCATGAATTTGGAAAACACTAGAAAACAACACCAACTTGTATATGTTCATTTTTACCACCTCCAGATTTTTCATTACTTTGTCACGGTTCTTTGTCAACATGGATTATCAAAAACAAATCTAGAACTCAAAAATTAACCCTGAAGACATGCTCTGTCAACAAACATGACCAAACAAAAAAAACCAATGTCTCTTTGAGGGATTTTTACCCAACACAAAGTATCATGGTTTATTGGAAGATAAATCTTTTGGTTGAAAAACATTTGAAAATTTAATTTTTTTTTGAGATTTCTCTTTTAGGAATGTAATAGTAACTCCAATGTAAGGAATGAATATTTGAAAAATGAATTTAGAAATTTAGGATGAAATTTTTAATATGTATGAGTTCAATAGTTTAACAAAAAATTTAAGTGTTAGTGTTTTCTAGAGGGATCTGTATCAGATTTTTCATATAATTCCTCATTGATCTTCAATTTATCAAACATCATGAAGACATAAATTAATTAAATATTAAAAAATGTTTAATTAGGAGTAAAATTGATGAAGTATTAATTTAAATCTCTTATAGGAGGTGTTCATAAAGAGAAATAGTCTTTAATTTCAACAAAAACTGAGGGAATGATTGATGAGATAAAACCTAAAAGCATTATATGTTTTTATTTGTAATTAACCATATGTTGGATTATTAAAGGATATCAAAACCGGAACCAGGTGGAGGATATAGTCATATGTTTTTGAGTATCATATGCATGGAATTTAAACAGTTGTTTCATTCTACTATATTAAGTATAAGCTCTGTAATATAGCAATAGAAGATAGACACTAGACGGTAATTTTTTCATGAATATTTTTTGATGGATTCAAAGGATAAAAAAGTTTGAGTGTTGTGGTAGAAAATGATGATTTCTATTCATGCATGTTGTGTAGAGGTATGGATTACTACTTATCTGGTTTGCTTTTTCACTTATTAATGGTAAATTATTGTATAATATGGGATCTCCCATTAAGGACGATCTTTTTGGCAGGCATGGTGAATGAAGGGGTCTTCACTACCATCGAGACAATTTGTTCCATGCAGTATGAAGGTTAGCACATATTATTGAATCATGGTGTCCGGATTAGTTGCATTCACATGTAATAATGATTACTAAAATTTTTACTTCTTGGGATTGGAATTTTCTCTCATTGGTTGTACATGAAATCTCTTCTTCATACTATGATGGGATAAAAACTATTATACATACCTTCTAGATATGCTAGTTGTTGATGTCTATTTTGGGATTTGTTTTCAGGATTTTTCCACGTAATACATATTTTTGTACTTGTTAGATTTTATTTTTAATAAATTAATCTTATTAACATGGATTTGGTTTTTCTAAATCCATGGTAAACATTTTCTTGGTATAAAAGAAATATATTGAGAATTTATATAGAATAGAGTTCACATCAATGTCATTCAGGTATATTTTAGTATAAGTATTATAATATTCTATAAAGGGAGTTTATATAATAAATAATCATGTGAAGTTAAAATCATTTTAATAGATTTGATCTATATGGTCAATTATTAAAAATTCAAAAAAAATAAAATTCATGATTCGTGTTGGGATTTGAGGAATCCATAAAGATGGTTAATGTTGAGATTCATGGGATCTTTGATAAAGACTATTGAATCTAATATATTTGAATGTTTCAATGTTTTTTTATTAAAATAGGGAAAGTGTGGAGGTATTTTAGTTTGAATACCAATTATATTTAAAAAATTTAGGAGAATGTTGATTATATATGAGTTAAGTTCATTTAGATATTGGTGATGATAATTAGTGAAAAAAAAATTATTTTGAGTATTGTGGAATCAAATGTTTTAGAGAATCATCTGTTTTTTTTAATAATAGAATATCTATAAGATTTTGGAGTTTTGGAGGAAGCATCTAAATTCTGGAGGACTATAGAACTGAGGTTCTAGAATTTTTACTTAGAGTTATTAAATTTATGCATGACTTATTTCACAAAATTTATAAGTAGAAAAATTAGAGTTCAAGTATTCTAAAGGCTTGGAGGAAGTTTCATCATTATTATTAAACAATACCCAAGATGAAGTGACCTTTCTCAAGTTTTTGGAAATACTATTAAACTTGTGGGAAATTGTATAATCACTTTGTTGAAATAATTCGGGTATATGTTGAACATTTGGTTTTAGGATAATCCCTATAAATACCACTTATAGTTGATAATTTTTTTATTATGTAAATTTTGTGGCTCAGGATAATAACATAATAAAATAAGGATTTGTTCCTTACATAGTAACAAACCTAATTTAAATCCATTATACAATTTTTTATTGTCTATTTCTTATATATGGATGGAAGTGAGTTTTAAAAATTGAGAATATTAACACTCTAAATATAAATAACATAATATCAAGTTTCTTATATCAATGTTTTAATAAAAAATGGGCATAATATATATAGAAATTTTATTTCCATATAAAAAACCATGATGTGGAATAAAAAACCCATGATTTGGTCCAAAAGATATAAATTTTAAGGCACCTCCTAAAATAAATTCTATAAAGGAAATGCATTATAGTTCATTTAGAAATAATTATTAAATATAAGGAACCGAATTGTGGTTAATTAATAAACATGGAATGGTTTTATGAATTTATATGATTTATTAAATTTTAAACTATTTATAAATAAAAAATATGTTAAAATACAAAAGATTTTATATTGATTTGTGAAATGTTCATAAATTATAATATGAATTGTTTATATTAAATTCCTTAATAAAAGCCAATCAAAATAGGGTTTAGTGGATTAGATTAAAGGTTTAAATAAATTTAAAATACATGGTTTTAAAAATATGTAAATATTTTACATTATTAGTATGAAGTGTTCATATATTAATTAATATTAAAGGGTTTATATTTTTTAAAAATTAAATATTTTTATATGAATTAATTATTATATATAGTATTTAAGTTATGAAATATGAAATATTCATTTTTTTTGCAAGTAAAAATGATTATATTTATATTTTATTGAATATCTATAAAATCATGTCAACGTTATAAAGTGTTCATAATATTTTATTTATGAAATATTTATAAATAAAAATATCATGTCTAATTATAAAAATTATTCACTAATATATATATATATATATATACTCGATATGTGAATTATTATTAAATATATAATTTTTATATTCTAGAAGGATGTCATCTTTAGTATGAATTTTTTAAAAAGGTTCTTAAAAATATCATATCATGCACATAATGAGTTTTATTCTATGTAAAACACAAGGTTTAGTTACGTTTATGATTATTTTTGGAAGTAAACTCAATAATAAATTTTTTTATGATATATAAATATTATGCGTGAGGTTTATATTGAAATAAATGTTTTTCTTGAGTATTGATTAAAGGATAATGCAGCTTCAGGTTATAATTCTCACTAACATGGAATAATATCTTATATTATAGAAAACATGGCTTTGGAAACCTATCTTAATATATTTTCTCTTGATAAAATTTTTATTTCATATAATTATAAACCTTTATACCAATGGGTTTTATAAAAAATATTCATATGATACATTTGGATAGAAATATATATATAATTATATTTTATTTTTATGAAATTAACAAAAATAATTTGTAGTATAAAGTTTAGAATATTATTATACTTAGAATATATTAATTTTTGGAAAGGTATAAGATTTTAAAAAAATTAGAAACATGTGTACATGAAGGAAATACATAAGATAAGATGGTGAGATTATTAAAAACACTAAAAATATCAATGATATATTACTTTTAAAATTTTATACTTTACAAGAAATCAATCATCCAAATATGTAACTCATTCTAAATCCATTTGTCCATTGATTATCATTAGTATTCTAGGAAGAATACATATGATTCCCTAAATATATTGGATTATAGCATAAGCTTTGGATTACAAATATTTTAAAAACTACAAGCATTGAGAAACTATTATTAATGGTTTCTTTTTATCATGGGCCTATTTTGGTATTTTTAGTTTATAAATTTCTCTCTCTCCTTCTAAATATGGGTAGAAACATGATCACTTTGGATGGTAACAATGAAACCTTTTTTCAAATAAGAGGATAGAAGGATGGATCATCCTAAAGGAGGTCTTATTTTCTAGTGTGGAACTCTCTTATAGATTCAAAAGAAGTTTTTTAAATCCTTCCAAGAATTAATATAGTTACCCTTTGGGGAAATTTATTTATTAACAACATTAATTTAAGAAGACAATGTACATAGGAATTATACAGTAATAGCCCGGAACCCACGCTCCATGATCTAGTGTTAAAACATCATCTTTATATTCCTAGCTTGATATTGATCAACGTGGCTGAATTTTTTCCATCCAAAACTTACAACATAAAAAGTAAATATTGGATAATTTACATCCTCAAAGACCATTTAGGTGTATAGTTTTATAGGATTATGATAAACTCTTACATAACAACTTGGATACATAAGAAACTAGTTCATAAAATTTATTTTATATCCCACTAATTTCTTCACATATAGTAAGATAATTAGGTATAAAGTACTTAAAACAATTTCTTAAAAACCTAGGGAAATATAAAACATAATAATGGTGAGATAAAATTATTACTAAGGGTTATGTTTATTAGAAACTATCATAATTAAATAATTAAAAATCAATATGGAAAGTTAAATAATTGAAAACACATTCCATTTATTCAATAACATGATCAAAAACACTAATATGGGAAGAATAAATTATTATTAAATAATACCATATAACTAATCACATGAGCTTAAAACTTATCCTTAGATATCATAACTAATCAAATAAACACATGTAAATCAATAAATAATACCATAATAAAGAAATTTATAATGTCGTACATACTAATCATTCTGTTGAGGAATCATGAAAATATTATAAACATACCATCAAATCCTGATTCCAAGACATCTTACATAAGTGGGTAAATAATTAGTCAAATACTCAAACTAGTTTGTCTCATGAGACCTAACGATGAATGGAGGGGCTATAGTGGGCCCATCAAACCAATTACTAAGTCCGATTCATTTATCATATGAAATGGGAGAATAATTATTCAATACTTATCAATATAAACATTTTATGGAAAACTAACATATAAAATGTTAATATTTCCCTAGTCAAACTGATCATAACTCATCTAGAGAATGAATAAGATTAGAATCATTAAAATATATCCCCATTTGAGTATTATTAGAATAAATTTTATTATTTTTTATTAATATAAATATCATAAAATTGTCTTTAAAAACATTCTTGAGGAAAACACCTTTTTTAATTTGAAAATCACTTTTGAAAAATAAAAATTTGTAAAGAATTACCAAAAAAAATTATTTAAAAAGAACCATCAAAATTATTAATGTAATATTCAAATAATTTATCATTCCTGATAGTGGGAAATTCCTTTATTATCATACAAGTTAAAGAAAATATTCTATTCACAATTTTATAAAAAAAGTTTAAAAAGTACATCATTCATAAAATAACGAGAAGTTTAATTTTAATAAAATTGTAAAAACATAAACATGGATAAAAATTTCTTTAAAAAATAATATGATAATATTAAAAACATATTTAATTTTTTCTATAAAACATTGATATGGGAGAAAAAATATTTTTTACCGAATAGATAAGTAAAGAAAATTTTCCTTAAAAATTATTCTTTTGGTTTCTTGAGTATTTAAAGAGAATAAAATTAAAGTAAAACATGTCTTCTCTATAAATAATAGTATTAGGATTAAACATATTTCTTTTAAGACATAATTATCAAATAATTATCCAATAGGGGTCTAAAAATAAATAATCGTGTATAACGATGAGATTGTTAAAGAAACCCCTACACTTTGGTAACTTTTAAATTTTAAGCGGCATAAAATATTTAAAAAAAATAAAAAATTAAATATCATTAACATAAGTATAATCATGAAATTAAATTTAAAATTAGTAGTATATACACCATATAAAATAAGTTAGGTGAATAAAAAATATATTCCTCAATGATGGAAAATTGAGACAAAAACCCTTATAGAGATCATAACATTAACCTAATAATTAATCAATGAAGTGATTATGTGTAACAAATTTAAGTACATAAAAACTTTTTTAAATACTACATAAGATAATAATAGTTCATTCTACATATAATATTTTCAAGAAATATTCAATAAATAAATAATATAACCCAATGAAAAGAAATTCAGTTATGAAATCCATTGCCACTTGAAAACTTTCGTGTTAATTATCCTTGGATGAAATAATTTAAAATAAAACTTTAAATACCATTAAATATTAAGGATTCATGATATAACAAGTAAAATGGAATTATATACAATATATAAAAACAATTTGTGCATAATATTAAATAATTCCTCAATGAAAGGAAATTGAGATGGAATCCCTCACCTTAGGTCTAACTCGTCACGTACATTCTCTATCTTAATGAATAATAAAATTATATTAATTATTTACTTAATTAAGAACATTTTTCAAGTTTATTATTCAATTTTTAATTTATTAAAATTTTATAATAAATTACTTGAGAAAATAAGTTAGTGTCTGACATTTTGATAATATTTTGTTCGTATATCCAAAATAACTATACTAAGTTGACCATGGTCAAAGTGGAAATTATTCCATAATTTCTATAATAATTATTATGAAATAATTATCATTTTTATACATAAATTATAATTTTAAAACCAATCATGAAATATGGTTTTGAAAAATAAACTATGTTACAATCATAGAGATGGTAAGTCATACATATGCATGAGGAATGTTTCCATTTTTCAATGATCAGGATGGAATGAATGTACATATTATTTTCTATCTCCATAATTATAACTATATAATAAATAACAAATTATTCAGTTAAATTAACTTATATATATCATCAATGGTATGTGGTGATGGGAAACAATTCACATCGATTCATAGAGGTAGTTTTCTCCAAGTATGCACAAACAAAATTATCATTTTTCAGTGGATAGAAATATAAGAAATTATATTATATATTATCTTTTTAGAATGATAAAAATTTCTTTAATATAATATATAAGAATTAAATCCATTATTATAACCATTCTTTAGTAGTGGTGACAGAAAATTAATCTCATTGGTTCGCAAGGTGATACTTTTCCGCACACACAAAGAGAGGATTTATTTCCCATTTGATAGAATAGGAGATGGATATAGGTTATGAAATTAAAATAAAAGAATAAATTATATGTGAGATTTTGATTTTATTATCTCATTATGGTTGTATAATATTTTAAGGAGGTAGAATATTAAATAAAAAACACACTTAGTTACGAACTATACCAATTCTTCAGAAAACTTCCTTTTATTTACAACTTAAGTCACCTAAGATTGGTACTATTCACAAAATAATACCTCAAAAATGTTGATAGTTATGATATAACAATATTAGGTAAAGTCTTGTATTAACCAAATGTCTCTTTAAGTAAGGACAGAAAGGGATAGGGTGCCCTTTATAAGAGAGGGAGGGGCACTTTTCAAATTTCATAAAGTGTTAAATTAATATAAATTAATTTTCATTGAAAATGGACAAAAACTAATTTATTTATAAAATAAAATTTTTATGGGTCTAAATAAACTCAAAAAATAAAATTTTTAAATGTTTAAATGATGTTTACACCCTCATAAGTTTTTAACCCTCTCTTAATCCTTTTGAAAATTATCACAATATTAATATTTTATTCCTTTAAGGGTCAATAATATTAACATACAAGGAAAAGAGACCCATAAGTGGACAATGGTTTATATTTTCAACCATATACCAATCCACTTACCAAAAATAAAATATATATGGATTTTATATCATTTAATTAAATTCTATTAATTATAAAATATTATTATTGTCTTTTTTGACACTATTCATTTAATATGAAATTAAATACATCAATACAAAGGGATAATTTGAATATAATCCTTAAAAACATCCATAAAATATCATATAAATATATAAAATTCATGTTACAAATTAATTCATTCAAATTATATCACTTTTTAAACTTTTAAAAACATTTTTTTTCAATTAATTGAATAAATACTTTGTCGGTGTTGTGTACGTATTTAATGTAATTATTTCATAAATAAAAATTAGTAATAAATTACCATGATAAAAAATTATATTTTATATAACTATATATAACCAATAATATCCTCTAGTTATCCTTATCTAAAAATTTTAAAGATAATTACACAAAAAAAGGCATTTTTTAAATTTTATTTGAATAAAATAATATAAAGGTCAAAAACATATCCAAATGGAAACCAAATATCATATATTCTAATATTCTAAGAGTATGGATAAAATAGTTTCATTTAATAAAATAAATTCTAGTGTTATGGCCATTTTCTAGTCCTTATCATATTATTTTTAACCTTTATTACTCAATTTACCCTTATCATGGTGACAATTATTTACTAAGGTTACTATACGTATTAAAGAAAAAAAGGGCAATATTTAAAAAATATTAGAAATAAATATTCAAAATAATGAATCCATTTCTCAATATTCAATTTCTATAATTTTTAGTAATTAATTTAAAATCAAAACACAAAATGAAATAATTGTTTTTCATAAAAATGATTGTCTATGTATAAAAATGTTTTTATACAAAATTTAATAAAAAATGATTCTAAGGAACATAATTGTATTATTAATTATTTAAGGGAAATATTTTTAATTCTAAATAATTTTAAATCTAAATTTATCTTTTTAAATTCATGAATCAAAAATACTGTTTTTAATACAAAACTGTATTTTTTACTTTTCACTGGAAAAACAATATTTTCTAAAAAAATATCAAACATTAGACCTAATAAAATTTAGATGTGGTAATTTAGAAAATTATATTTTTTATAAAATAAAATTTATGTAGGTTCCAAAAATTAATTATAATATTTTCTCACATAAATTAATAAAAAAACATTTTTGAGGAAAAAGTGCTTTTGAAGCATAAAATAACATTACTAACAATTGATTACTAATTTCCTATGAATTAATCAGTGTATTTGTATTGAGTAGGTACTTAATATATATTTCATTATTTGGTTAATAATATTCATAACTTGTAACTAAATGGATTGGTTATAATAGTAATATTTAAATAATATTATTTTCTACTTCATTTAGTCTTGGTGTTACGTGTCGTATATGCTATCAAACATAGTGTTCTTTTAAAATATCACGATTTTATATTCTCTCTATATCAATAAATTATTTCCTTTTAATTTCAACTTATTCTTGCTAATCAAGTATTTAAAACTTTACATTTTCATTGTGGAAAACAAACGTTGTTAATATGGTTAATAGAACTTCCTCTAGAAAATATGGAAAGGGAAATTTTGTGGTCAAATTAAATAACACATAACTATGTTTCCAAATATTAAAACATTAGTCAGAAGTGAAAATATGGACATGGAATAAAAGGTTCATATAAAAATAATGATGGCGATTATCATAGATCATTTATCATGATAAAATGAATGATCATAATAAAGTTAACTACCAGAGAATGATAAACTAAAGAGGTGTTAAAAATGATCATTTCATAGAAAATTAAGGAAATAGGATAACATTTTTCTTTCAAGATACTTTTCCTATATCTAAGGATATTCTTTACCATATATATTAAGAATGTAATGAAATATACTTACTTAATAAGTTTAATGTCATCCTTTCATAAATTTCCACCACAATAACTTCTTTTTCTCCAAACAATTAGTATTAAAGAAGATTGTTTTTATGCTTGAAGAAATAAACTCAACATATAATAGATCACATAATCCAAAAAATTCTAAAAAAGTGTTTCCATCAATGTTTAAACATTTACTAAAACTGAATTGGTTCGAATAAGGTAAGAAATTCCAGAAATGAATAAACCTTCATCTGAATAAATAATACATTAATCTTTGAAATTTAATAGTAATACCCAATATTAAAAATAAATATTTATATAAATATCTATCTTTAAAATTATTCAAAATATTTTTTATTATTATTAAAACTAAATGATTACAATGATTTGATCACATATTATTCCAAGATAAATTTGAAATTTATCTCTATTCAATATTAGTAGTTCAAAAAAGTCAATTACCCAAAATGTATATGCCATAATCATATAATCTATAGACTATGTTAATAATTTCCATAAATAACATTATTCTCTATAAAACCACATAAAATTCATAAATTCTTCCAAAATATAATTCATCCTTGATTCCTAAAATAAAATCCCATAATATCATATATTGTTCCTAAAAATTATAAAGAAATTATTCCAAAATAACATTAATCACTTAATCACCAAATAAATTTTCAATCCATGGTTACATATATGATAAAAAATATATTCCCAAATTTTAATAACCCATAATTATCTCAATATCAAAGAACATATAAACCCTAAATGTTATCAATAACTTTAAACTTATGTCCACAAAATATAAAGGTATTACTCCAAAAATAATACTTCATGTTAAACCTATGGATTAAATATACATCAACCCAAATAAAATGTCTCCCAAAATACTATTAACCGTCATATACTTCCATCACTCAAAACCAAAAGGGGGTGTCTTAGCCTTTAAATTTTGAGCAGCCTTAAACTTATAAACTCATAATACTATCCATAAAACTTAAGATACCCTCTCATGAAAACATCCTAACATAAAAAGTTTTTCAAACCCTAATCTAACACTAACTGTAAAATCATTGAACCATCACTCTCAAATCTTATGCTAAAATATCATCTTTATATTTTTAGCTTGATATAGAAAAAAGTTACCCAATTTTGTCCATCCAAAATGTACAACATAAAAATGAAATGAGGGTTTACTTATATACCCAATTAACTTTTATGTTTATAGTTTTAGAGGATTAAGAAAAACTCTCATGAAAAAAAATTGGATATGTAAACAACTTGTTTAAAAAATCTACATCATCTCTCACTATGTTCATTAAATATTGTAAGCTTCTTAGGGAAAACGTTCTTAAAACCCTTTCTTCACAACCTTAAGAAATTGAAAACATAATAAGGGTGTACTAAAATGTTTATTAAGGGATAAGTATTTTAGAATATATCATGATTAAATAATTCATAATGAATATGTTAAGTTAAATTATTTAAAACACATGTCATTTATCAATAACATGGGCATCTAGAATAATATGTTATGAATAAATTATGATAAAATAATTTTATAAAACTAATCATATGACATTGAAACTAATTCACAGAAATCATAAATATTCAAATAATCATGAGGACATCAATAAGTAATATCATAATGATGTTAATAATAATTAAACACATCTTAAACATACATTTTAGGCCTCATTCTAAGAAATAATAATCATATAATCAATGCCTCGTGCCAAGACATATTACATAAATGGGTAAGGCCTCAATTAAATACCCAAACTAGTTTGTCTCATGAAATCTATTGGTTCATCAAGGGGGTATATTCGGCCCCATCCTTCACTTACTAAATTCAATGTATTCATCATATAAAAGAAGATAATAACAATTCAATACATATCAACATAATTGGTTGTATTGATAAAGTAGCATATGAAATATTAATATTTTTCCTGCTAAACTAATCATAAACCATCTAAAGAAAGAATATTAATTGTATCATTAAAAAATATAACCAGTGGATGATAAGTATAATAAAGTTTTATTATCAATTATTAATAGAAATTCTATAAAAATATCATTAAAAAATTATTGAGTAAAATATAATTTTCACTTTAAAAATCAATTTTGAAAACTAAAAACTGGTAAAATAATATGAAAAATATTTTTATTGAAACAAATATTGAATCATGTAAATTAATATTCATATAATTCATGATGGTGGGAAATTATTTCCATTTCATATAAGTTAAAAACATTCATTTCGCGCTTTTTTTAAAAAAAGTAACAAAGTTCAACATTTATAAAATGTCAAGAAGATTACTTTTAAAAAAATTAAATATTCAAATATGGGTAAAAATATCATTAATAAATCTTATGAAATTTTCAAAAACATTCTTTAAAAAATGTTAAAACATTGATATGGATGAAGAAGGATTTTATACCAAAGAGAGAAATAAATTCTCTTTTCATTAAAAATACTCTTTTAGTTTCTTGAGTACTTAAAGAGAGTAAGATGAAATAAAAAAATATATTATAATTAAATAATATATTATGATAAAATATATTGTTATTAAGTTATAAAGTTCAAATAATTATCCCTTATTATGCTTAAAAATAAATAGTTCTGATGGACGATGAAATTTGGAAATAAACCCTTACCACTTTGGTAACTTTTGAATCATAACCTCCATAAAATAATAACTACAAAATAAAATTTAAATATAATTAAAAATATAGATAATAATTATATAACATGTAAAAGAGTTATTATATACACTATATATAATAAATTAGGTGCATAATAAAAATATTATTCAATGTAGGTAAATTGGGATAAAATGCCTTACAAAGATCGAAATATTGATGTGAGAATTAATCAATGAAGTGATTATGTGTAACAAATGTAAATAAACATAAAAAAATTTAAATACAACAAAAAGTAGACATATTTAATTCCACACATAATATTTTCATGACATAGTCAATAAATAAGTAATATAAACCAATAAAAATAAATTGAGTTATGAAATCCCTTTCCAATTGGTAACTTTCATGTAAAACACCATTGAATGAAATAATTTGAATTTAAACATGAAATACCATGAATTATAAGTGATTCATTATATAACATTTAAAATGATATTGTATACACTATATAAAATAAATTGCTGTATAATATTAAAATATTCCTCAATGAATTGAAATTTAGATTAGATACCTTACCTCTGGTATGTCTCGTCACATATGTTCTTTATATTATTTAATAATAAAATTATATTAATTATTTACATAATATATAAAATTTTAAATTTTATTATTCCTTCAATTTTATTTATTACCTTGTTATATTTATTTTCATATTAATTTAAGTTCATGTTGAACTTTTTAACGATATTCCCTTCATATATCAAAAATGACTATAGTAAGTGGACTATGGTCAAAGAATTCATTATTCAATCATATATAGAATAATAATATTAACGTGATTTTTATTTTTATTCAACAATTATTATTTTAAATCCAACCATAAGATATTTTTATGTAAAATTAACTATATAGCAATCATAGAGATGTTAAGTCGTACGTACATATGAGTAACATTTCTATTTTTCAGTGATCATGATGGAAAGAACATACGTATTATTTATGTTAATATAATTATAATTTTATCATAAATAACATATTATTTGTTTAGATAAAATTATATATTTCATATATGTGATGTGATGGAAAATGAATCACATCACTTTGTGGAGGTGGTAGTCCACACGTACACACAAATGATGTTTTCATTTTTCAATGGATGGAAAGGTAATAAATTATATGATATATTATATTTTTTGTAATGATAAAAATTTAATTAATATAAGACATAAATATTAAAACCATATTTATAACCATTTTTTAGAGGTGGTGATAGAAGATGAATCACATCAGTTAGTTAGGTGGTTAGTCTACTGTAGACATGAACGATACTTTTGTTTCCCATTAGTTGGAATATGGGAGGGGTATAGGTTATGTAATTAACATAATAACATAATAATATATGAAAAAAAATTATTATGATATTACCATTGTTGAATAATATTTTATGCAGGTATAATAAGAAAGAAAATAAAAATTATCGGTTAAGAACTATACATCTTCCTTGGGGAACCACATTTTATTTACACCATAAAGCCCCTAAGATTTTTATTTTTCCCAAAATAAGACCCATAGAATTTGGGAGTAATGTTAATAATATATTTTTTAAAGGATTTAATAAATAAAATTGATCTTTAATTCATGATATAATAGGAGAGTTAGTTCTTTTTTATAAGAGAGGGGAGGGTCACTTTTTGAATTTCATAAATTATTAAATTAATATAAATTGATTTTCAGTAGAAAAATGATCTAATTTTTTTTATAATATAGGATGTGTATGGGTCTAAATACACTCATATAATAAAATTTTGACATGTTTAAAATCTATTTTTACCCTTATCTTTTTTTAACCCTCTGTTAATCGTTTTGATAATTACATCAATATTAATTATTTATACCTTTAAGGGTCAAGAATATTATCATAAAAGGAAAAAACACATTAATGTATCATGGATGTTTTTTTCAAAAATATAAAATTCACTTAGATAATGTTTAGATTTCTATGAATTTTAAATAATTTAATAAAATATTAGTTTATATAAAATATTATTAATGTCATTTTTTGCACTATTTAGTTAATATGAATTTAATGCATCAATAAAAAGTTGGAATTATAATATAATCATTTTAGACATCCATAAAATTCCATATAGTTCAATAAAATTAATGATACATTTTAATTCATTCAAATTATATCAGTTTTTATATTTTTAACATCATTTATTTTACTTTTCTATTAATTAAATAAATATTATGTCAGTTTTGTGTAAGCATTTATGATAATTATTTCATCATTAAAAATTATAAACAAATTACCATGATAAAAAATTTATTTATATTTTAAATAAATATTTATAACCACACATATTCTCTATTTATCCTTATTTTAATAATTTAAATATAATAAAATGAAGAGAATGAAGTTTTTTACTTTTCTTTAAATAAAATAATATATAGGTCAAATTCATTGAAAAATAGAAAAAATATCATATAATAGAATATTGGATGATTATAGACGAAATATATTCATCCAATAAAACAAATTAATGTTGTACATTATTTTATAGTCTTTATCATATTATTTTAAACCTTAATTAACTAATTTCCCCTTACCATGGTGACAATTATTTACTATGGTTAATATTTATAATGAACAAAAATAAAATGGAACTGTTTATCAAATTCATAACTCCTATTTATAAATATGTAATTCATTTTTTAAGATTAAATTTCTAAAATTTGAAGTAATTTATTTTAAATCACAATACAAAATGCAACAAAAATTGTTTTTCTTGAAAAATTACATTCTATGTATAAAAATGTTTTTATACCAAATTAAATCATAAAATTGATTATAATAAACTTAATTATATTATTAACAATATAATAATTCTTATTTTACTTTGAAATAATTTAGAAACAATATGGGACTTTGAAAATTCTTGAAACATAAATACAGTTTTCAATAAAAAAAATATGTATTTTTTCCTATTCTATGTAAAATCAGGCTATTCTAAAAAATAAAAAATAAAATTAAACATAAACTAATTTTAATATTCTTAATTAAAAATGATATTATTTTAATAAAAAAAATTATATAAGTTCTATAAATTAATTATAACATTTTTTCAAAAAAAATAAATGAAAACTATTTTGAAAGAAAATTTGTTTCTGAATCATAAAATAACTTTACCAAAAATTGGTTACTTATTTCCAAATAATTAATCAATAAATTTTTATTCAGTATAAACATTATACATATATATATATATATATCATAATTCAGTTAATATTATTCATACCCACCAATTCATTAGTTAGGTTATAATGGTCATATTTAAATAATAATAGTTTGTGGTTCATTTAGGCTCGGTGTTTCATGTCTTATATTATATCAAACATAGTATTATTTTAAAATATTAGGGTGATACATATAATTTATATCATTTTATCAAAGTATTTTGTTACTATTTTACTTAAATACATATATTTGGGGACTGTAAAATTTATCATTATACAAGGTGGCATGGGAATCCTATTAATGGAGGTAAACAGAGTTGTGATGAAGGTATGTGGATCAAGAAAAGGGATTCTTATTTTTCCCATAAAGTTAATTTTAACCCATGTAGTTTGATTCCATTTAATGAGGCATTCCATACCTTTTATGGTCATGTGAAAATTATCATATTCATTCTTTTAAATTCCTAAATCCATGAACAATGGTGTTTATTTTAAGTTCATGCATCCAAGACCACTTCCAAGAATTTTAATGTAATTCATAGTGAACAATTGGGTGTTGGGTTCCAAAAAATGTTCTAGTTATGTATATAGGTCAAATAGACCATTTATGGTCTAACCAAACATATAAATTAATTTAAGGTACTTTTGGAATCCATGATAACGACTTGAAAATGAGGAATTTGAAGAAACCAAGAGGAGTATATTGACTCAAGGAATTTGGGGAAACCATAAGGAGGATCTTTACTCAAGGTGATTTAGTAAAATGAGAGGAATTTATCAACTCATGGTGTTTTGTGAAACCAAGAGGAGGATCTTGAAAAAATGAATTATAGTAATCTAAGAAGAGTATTTTTACTTAAGTAATTTTGGGAAACCAAGAGGAGTATCTTTAATTAATGAATTTTTAAAACAAAGAGGAGGATCTTAACTAAAGGAATTTGCATCGGAATTATGAATGAGGTACCCATATAGGAAATATTTAAGGTAAGGGGTTTCCTTACACCCAATTCTAGATAGTGCTATACTTTTCTATATGGGGAAACATGTTCTTCAAGATGATAGAGTCCTATAAAATAATTAGCACATTAAAAAGGAGGGTTTCATATTAAATAAGGCTTGTACACCTGTAAATATAATCTATTGTAAATTGGGTTATAATATGTCAAATACTATGTGGGTATGGTCCATTGTGTAAGGGAAACATAAACAAAAATATCCATGCATCATGTAAAATATTTGGTTCCTGAAAAAGGATAGTCTTTTGAAAAATTAAACTTAAACACCTATATAAGGGATCATTCATGGAATGGGTTACCCTATGAGAAATATTACTTGGTATTAATCCATTGTAAAAAGGGAAATAAGTACTTTAATAATCCCTAATTTCATAAAATATTTGAGTTTCATGTGAAACAGTGGGGACCAAGGGTATAGTGGCTTAAATATAGCAACCATATAATAATTACACAATGTACATCCCACCAAAAAAGATTGACAAGAGGAAAATGACCTTAGAAAATGACTTACAATAACAATAAAATGATTCTTTTATATAGAGGAATAATTATGAGGAATTATTTTACAATAAGTGTTTTCTCCCTCTTTGGACTTGTATTTCATCTACTATAGATAATTTTTCTTCAAATAATTTCTCGTGATGGATTTTTCTGTGAACAATGTGATTTCTCCAATATTGAGCCTCTTAAAATTATTGTGTGTTTCTAATATATTCAAAGTCATGACATGGGTATTATTTATAGAAAACCTCATGTAACTTATTACTCCAAAATATTAAGAACCATAACTACATAAAAAAGTCCTTAGAAACGTAAGAATATTTCTTCCATTTAATAAATAATAGTGTGACCACCTAAAATTATAGTAGATGAAATGGATGTTTATCTTTGTGAAACATATAATGAATGATTCATTAATAAAGACTCATATCCATAGGGGGTCATTACCTCTAAGAATATAATGAATTCTTAGGAACATAATGTCCAAGCATCCACGTAGGAACTTCATGTTTCATAAATAAAAGATATTCTAACCAATTAATTATATCACAGTTGTAAATTATTCCCCCATTCTGAGTAATAATAATTTATTAGCAACATAAAATTCTTGAAACTATATAGGAACATCATATTTCAGTCACAAAAAATGAATTAACCAATTAATTATTTTATGAAAATAATTTAATCCCTCTTTTTGACCATAAATAATGAATATTTATATATTAATTTCACATTTGACATAATTTATATATAGTATACAATATTAATTTATTCCATAAATAATACCAACTTAAAATGAACATAGCTTTTAATCTTGGTTTCTATTTTGGCTCTATGATCTATCAAATGAAGTCCTATAAAACAAACTCTACCATTGAATACTATTTTTAAAAATGGAAGGTGTTTTATGTGGCCAAAATATATCCCTAATCCCCTGATAAATAATTTATGGTTTCTATAACTTTTCCATCATTAATGGTTCAAACACATATCCTACTCTCAGTGGGAGGTTCTCTTTGCCATATCACAAGACTACGAATCATTTTTTAGGAATCTTCATCCCTAGGTGAGTGATTAATCATATGTCATAACGAGGTCTCATTTACATCATTTTCATGCATAGATATTTCGTTTTCATCTTTAAATCAAATCATGTCATCCAAATGAGTTTTATATTATATTTTTTATATAAAATTACATGCCTAATCTTTCTAGTGTCAATAGATACCTAGAGAATGGATTTATGATAAACTATATAATTGATTTATTAAGGAATTTATCCACTCAAATATCCAAGCTTCATATATAATATTATTTACATGATAGTCAACCAAAATAGTACAAAAATAATATAAATTCAAAATAAGACTCAAAATTTAGTTAAATATAGATCATGGCCTACTAATATATTTTATGAAAAATATAAAGGGTTAATCGATTTTGTGGAATAGTATTTAAAAAACATTTATTAAATACAATTAGAAAATTATACATATCTAATAAAAAATATTTATATAAAATAACATCATATTCAATACTATTTTTGATATTAAGCAATAAAATAGGGATCATAATGTTAAAAATTCATGGAATGGTATAAAACATGATAATTATTCTAAATAATGAAGAAAACATTATGTACTAAAACAACCCCATCTGGAATATAAAACTGATGAACCTACTCAGTAAGAGGATATTAATGCTTATAATAATTATAAAAAGGAATTATTAGACCTCTCCACTCCCATTATTGTGAATATATATATGAAGTTACAAAAGATACATGAGAACATAGATGGATTTCAAATTATATATAAGCTAATTAGGATCTATCAAGAATGATATAGACATGATAGGTATGGTGTTTTAAAGGAATTTTTTATTTGATAAATGACTGATGGAACTTTAGTTTCTACTCATGTGCTCAATATGATTTGGTATGTGCATTATGAGTCTATGGTCTCCTTTAAGGTTAGATATATCTTCTGACTTCATTTCAAAATTATTTTTGAAAATGTGGAAAACATTATTCTAAACTATAATATGAATGATTTTAATAAAAGTATACTTATTATAATTAATTTATTTAGGATAGATAAGTATTTATTGGGTGTCTTGAGATCTTGTTCTTTTATTTAAGTTTAGAATATTAAAAGTTCAAGAAATAATAAGAATAAAGTTATTTTAGGGTCTATTTGCAATATTGAGTCATTTAAACCAAAAAGAGGTTTGGGGAAACAAATTAAATGTTTCCGATGAACTAAATGTTGAAATTAGAGAAGAAAATAAAATAATACTAATAGATTTTTAAGAAGATCCATGTGGTAACAATGCTAATTATTAATGAAATAGAAATTAATTATTCTATTCTTATTTGTATAAGCTATTAACTTAATATTAAATAATTATTTTAAATACATAATGAAGTTCAAAACTATGGAATAATTTATATATGGAACTTAAATTTTACATTAAAATAATTTAAAAATAGTTACTACAATAGAGAAATTAAATTAAATAGATTAATTCAAGTTTGGTGGATTTTCAAATTTTAAACTTTTATATCTATTTCAATTTTATTTTCTCTTATGTGGTATGAGAATTTTATTTATAACAATGGTTGTTATGAAAATATTATAGGATAATTTTTTACACATTGTTTATTATTTTATACTATAGAATACCAACCCAAACCAAAAAACTGAAACCCAACCAATTGCTAAATAAAAATGTTACTCATCTCTCGGTGTTGTCTTCCAGCTATAAAAGTCTTGATAATAAATATACATATTACAACCCATACCATGAGGGATTAGTATATACATCCAAATCACACAATAAATTCATCCATTTAAAAATGTTTGTAGAAAAATACCATAAATATATTTTCATAACTAAGTAATAAAACATAAATGTAATAAAAAAATTAATTCCTAATAAAATAAAAACATTTTGAGACTTACCGATCTACCTCTAATGATGCAACCTCCACTAGTCTCCACTATATTATATCTACTATTCCATTCAATCCAACTAATAATTGTCCAATAAATATAGAACTCAAATAAAAATCATTTTCAGGTGCACCAAGATCACATATAGGGATTCAGTATAATACCTGGTTTGAAATTTTCAAGACAAAACACCCCATGAATTTGAAAATCCAACAACCTAAAAATCTGTTTAATAAAACATGAACCAATCCTATAATAACCTATAAAATTAAATATAAAAATTTACATTTAAACTATAAACAATCCTCAATCTAATTACATTTAATATTTTTATAAAACAATATAAAATAATTCCACAATGTGAAAATAATAATCTTTAATCAAGAAATAACTAAAACCGGATACTTTCCATAATTTCTAGACCACTAATAACATACCATTTTCATTAACCAAACCCTAATGTAATTATTGTACCATGAGTAAGAAAAAAACTAAATAGGTGTGTCTAACATAGGAGTGGAATGGGTAGCTAACCATTTAATTACTTTCCCATCTAAACCGATGAGGAACCCAAACATAATTATGAATTATATTCCTTTTCAACCTGATAAGGCACCTACACCCAAGTGGTAATTTACATTATCCTTTTCAAACCCAAAACTAAAGTGTAAATTCATACTCATTCTCAATACTTCACCCAAACAATCCCACAAAACATCATCATAATATCAATAAACATATAAATTAATGAATTAAATCAACAATGATATAAAAAAACTTTTTAAATCAATACAAAAAATCAATAACAGTATCATTTCAACCATAACTTTTAAATTTACTAAATTTTCATGAAAACTTAAATGTGGATATTAAAACCCCTAGATTCACATTCACCTAATTAACTCACCAAAAATACTATTTTACTGAAACCAAATTACAATCACAATTAAATAATTTTAACACTACAAACAATTTAATTAAAACCTCACATTAAAGTCTATGGAATTTTTTTAAAAATAAACTGTATAAAAGTACACCTACATCAATCACGATACTGACTCAAAATTAATATTTCTTATCCAATATTTATCCTTATTCCTCCATTAATTGAAATCTAAAAACAAATTCCCTAAATATTATCCACAACTAAAAACCTAGAATTCTTAGATCGCTGAAGAATGGGAAAAAATACATCATTCCCTAATCCAACATCAAAATTCTCTCCAATGAAATGAAATCCACCCAATAAGGACTCATTTAGAATCTATTAGAAAAACTCACAATATTCATTAAGTTTTCACTATGACTTGGTTAAATTCCCATCACCAAATCCTGAGATCCAACAACCTATATAGGAAGAAACCAAAAATTAGAATAATGAATAGTGCAATGAGACATAACTTGGACCCTCAAAGCTTGTGGTGGATAAAAATCTATAAATAGCACTAGAAAATCAACACAAAACACACTATCCCATGTTGTAATTAAAATAAGAGTAACTAGGATTTTTAATGTTTAAAACTATGCCTTTGAGACACATAAAAAAGTTTCTTAGTCACCAATAATTGTTTTCAAGAACATGTAAGATCATTTCCATCCTTCACTACCTCAAAATAAATATGCTCACTCCCCCTATAGGGTCTCTAAGACTATGGAAATGAGTGTACAAAATCTACTTCCTCTTTTTTCACCCCCAATTCACCTCTAAACTTCCCTGAAAACTACCCCACTCCCCTAAAGCTCATTTTAATGATTTATAATACATTTATAACCCCCGATAACACCCCTAATAATATATCCATAGAATTATACATGATATTACACTATCACCATATTTTTAACTGAACGTATCATATAATGATAACTAAATACTCTATAAAATTCCTCCAATATTATCCAAACACAACCAAATACATTCTATTACTTCCAAACACCTTCCACAATGGTCAAACCTAAAAAAACCAAGACTTTTCCTTCAATCCCAAATCCAAATCCCTATAACTATACCATCCATAAGCATTTTTCGTTATTAAAAAATAGGTTCACTACAATCCATCGAATAACCGTGGAAAATATGGGAATGAAAACTCTCCATGGAATTACACTTTCACCCTTAAAATTTTACATGATATTCAACCTATCTACCCCATATCTCAAGAAATAATATCTTATATGATTGGACAACTATCAAGGATTCTCATATACAATTAAATGGTGTACCATGAAGTGAAACTTAATCCTCATTATCTACCATATCTATTTAAAAATATCCTAAACTCAAACCATTCCATGATGCTTCTCTACTATATTTTTCACAACTCAGGTTGCAACACGTGCAACCTAACTTACAAAATGATAAATACCAAAACCACACCCAAGGTGGATTTAATCAACACTTTAAACTCAACCTATCCATAATAAATCCTAATGAAATTATACCCCCAATGCATTGTTTACAAGAAAACTCTTTATAACAAAACCATATAATCAACCTATATAAATATCCAAAAGTTAAAAATGGGATGAACACAAAGCCCACATTTACCACATATACATATGAAAATTATATTATCCCACTCATCAACATAGATCCTAGAATATTCATTCAAATTATTGACTAAAATTTTATAAATGAATTGAAATAACTATAATTTTTACAAGAAATCTTCTATTTAATTTATAATATTTTAACCACCTCATCTAGGTTCACACTAACCTTTAGATCTATCCAAATACAATAATTGAAAGCATACAATAAAACTTTACCTCTTGATCTGAATACATTTTGAAATCAAACAAACAATAAATCATGAAACCCCAAATCCATTTATCCAACCTAAATACCTTTTCATCGTACAAAAAACACAAACTAAAAACTCCATTCATACTCTAACTGAATCTGGATCACCTTAAGAAAATAATTTATCTAAAACTTCCTAATCCTCCCAAAACACAAAACTATAACCAAACTGTGGTTTCTAACTTATCAAATCATTGTTTTCACCTAATAAATCATTCAATTTACTACCCCACTACCATATATCTTCCAAGTATTATGTGTGTGTAAAAAATTTCAAAATTATTGTAGACTACCATACCTTACAAAAAAAACAAATTCTTCATAACCATTCAAATTTTTAGTTATTATGAAAAAATAATATTCTCCCAATATAAATACTATATCTAATTACACACTGTTATACCATGAAAACAATTAACACCTTTAAAATTAGTTATTTCCCCTACACGTGTCAACTTGTATACAAGTTCCTACTAGGTACCCAATTATATCCTATAACCCATGGAAAACAACCCATTTAATTAATTTTTAGTTACTCAAACATCACCACTATAAAATATCCATTGAAAAAATGATTAACCACTTGAAAACATCATTAAAACCTAGGTTAACCCAAAATAAATTTATGATGAAACAACTATAGTTACCTAATTATGAATTTACTGGAATAGAAATCTAATTAAAAGAAATTAATGAATAAAATAAAACTAACCCATACATCTATGGTCCATCACAAAACAACCCTAGAACACATCCAATTTAATCAATAATCTACTCAAGCATCACAACTACATGTGATAATCCTTCCTTGAAGAGACCTATAAAGAAAAAACATAATAAAATATTGAGAGACACATTAAAACAATAAAATATAATTACTATGAGAATAAGCTATTTTAAAATAAATCCTAAAACCAATTCTTCGTCACCATTAGTCAATACATTCCAAATAACCCCTCTATCTCTCAGGGTTTATTTGAACTCAAACAGTTATTTTGAATACATAGAAAATACATTTCACATGAATTCACTATAAAATAAATCCAATAAGAATTTAAATAAGCCAACATACTTTTCCCCATGTTAACTTGACCATTACCAATATCTAATATAAGTAATAAGCCCTTTACACACCAAGTTAACCCATATATTACTAAATAATAAGATTTTTAAAAGGGATGTTACATAAAACTACATTACCAGCATTAAAGAATAAATGAATATTCATATTCTAAACCAAATTCTTTGAAAACCCATTTTTTATCCCAAAATAACATTTATTTAAAAACCGTAATTTTTTAAAAACTCTTTTCACATCATCTTGAACTATTTTAACATTTTTATGAAATATAACTCACAAAATCAAGGAACCAATTTCAAACTATTTAAATGTAATTACTTTATAATTCATTGGGATATAAAAATATTCAATGTTTTAAACCAACTTATATCATGGGTTTTAAAAAAACAAAAAACATTAACATAACCATAGTTTAATATAAATACATTAGTGGAATATTTCTATTCTTATGAAAATAAATTATAAAATTATGATTAAATTCAAACTTGTTTATAACATAAATTTTAGAATAAAGGTTCCAACATTAAATCTATCATCCTTCCTAACTAGGTACAAATGATAAAAAAAATAAAGATACCTTCTTATACCCAAAATACCAAGTACCATTGAATTTATTTACAAAAAAACTAAACAAAACATGCTTTATCCCCAAAATCACATTTTCACTATTAGAAAACCATGTTTAAAAATTAATCATTTTTTGATGTATCCCGTCAAATATAATAATAATAATAAATCTAAAAAATATTTAAAAATCCAAAATACATTCATTTTATAAATGAAGTTCAAACAAAAAAACATTTTAAAAATAATGTATTCATTAAATGACTAACACAACACAAAAATATTTTCCCTTAAAAACACACATTACTTAAAAATATATTTAGTTTATTTATAACCAATTAATTCTTGTAACTATCCAAAAGTGAACTCAAAAAAATTTCATAATGGAGTCATAAAAATTAAAAATATGCATTCTATATAATATATCATTGATATTGACTCAACTAGGTCACCACCAAAAAAACATTTAGCCATTTTTATAAAGTCCTCTAGTAAATTTTATATTATCTGAGGAATTTATTAATTTAGGGAATCTTAATAATGATATATATGAATCAATTCCTGTGATCAAAATAACCTAAAGTGAAAACCAATATAATATAAAATATACTATATAAACTCGTATATCAACTACCATAACTAACATTAGAACAGTAAGTATATTGTTTTTCATATCCATGTGCTTACCCCAAAATAATTTTCACATATTTATTTGGGGATAATAATAGTATTATCCCACATCAAAAACATTTTCTTTTTAAAAATTAAACATTCAAGGGAACAATTATATCCTTTATAAGGTTTCAATTTTTTTATAAAAACGCATCAATAATCACATACATTCAAAAATCTGATATAAAATACCCATAATGTTACTACCTAAAGCATAAGATGAAAATCCCATTTCAATCAACTATGTCTGAGACTTCTCGCCTAGGAAAAATTAAAACATTTCAAAACTTTATGAGTCCAAACAAGGCGATTATAAAACAAATAGAGTGGTTAGGCCAACAAAATTCAGGTAAAACAAGGTGATTTGAAATAATGTAGATCGATGGTATATTTACAAACTAAAACATTAAAATTAATTTAGTGGGAACCCAAAGATATAAATAGTTTCAAATTATTAAATGGATTTATTTATTTTTTTAATTGATCGGATACCATATTCCCTTCACAACAAATGTGATGAATGGAAGTGTGTGGATACCCCAAGATCTTAAAATATCTAATACTATAGATTACAGACTAGTGGGATTTGGTTGGGATGGTCATGAACATGATCATTAATAAGAATCATATTCAATGGTAGAAAAAAGGGAGGTTAAACTCCTTACTTACGAAAATACACGTTAAGAGTTCCTAGGCTTCTATGACTGATGGGTTCCCAACACCATTAAAAGTGATGAAAACCATCAAAACCAAGCCATGTTGATCATATACAATAACACTACCTCTCATGATATCACTATTTTTGGCACCATAAACAGACACTTCACATTCCAAAACATCATTAGAAACTCCCACATCACTATAAATATTTTTATCATGTATTTTTATTGTTTACCTCCAAAATTATGGTATATTCTATTTACACAGTTTCAAAACTCTAAGTAAACCAAACTAGTACTATTTATAATATAATAACCTATCATGCCACTCAAACCAAATCCTAATACTAATTGATATTCTACTTGACAATTGGAGTTGTTTCTCAACTTCTCAAATCTTGATAATAATTATACAACATTCAAACCATACCATGGTAAATAGTATATACATCCAAGTCACACATAAAAACACACCCCTATAAAATATTATTTTGTGGAATACCGTGAATATAGATGATTAAAATAATAAGAAAATTTAAAATAATAAATAAAAATACTCTATGGAATAAAGAAAACCTGGTGAAACCAAACAACATTCCACTAATGATGCAACCTTCACTAGCCTCCATTGGATGACCTTTTCTACTTTATCTAATCCAATGAAGAAATTTCAAAGCAACCGAAATCTCAATTAAACATCTTCTACATGTTCAGAAAAATTCATATGAAAAAGGGGAGTACAAGATCAAGAAGTATATCCCCTTAACTTTTCACATGCCCCATGATTATGAAAATCTAATAAGTAGTAAATTTAAAAAAAAAACATACCCCAATCTCATACCAATTTATAAACCAAATAGAAAATTTTCATATTTAAATAATTAAAAATCTAAAATATATGGAAATTTACTATTTTATAATATAAAATATAAGAATTTAATAATATAATAATAATCATAATTTATCAAAACATAACCTAGTACCTCGTACATTCCACCATTTCAAAAACTTTATTCATGCATTATTTCCATTAGTCAAACCCCAAAGGAATAATGGATCATGAGTAAGAAACAAAAATCAAAAGGAGTACATCTAAGTCATGAGTGGATCGACAACCTAACTATTTTTCTACATCCCCATATAAATTTATAATCCACCCACACATAATTTCAAATTATATTTTTGGACTACCTCTAAAATGATCTTACACCCATGTAAAAATTTATATAATCATTGTCAAACCTAATAAGAAATTGAACCTGAAGTAAGGATTCCAACTCAAGTTTGATCCCACTTTTAAACCACCCCTTCAAGATCATCATGATACTAATAAACATTAAAATAAATTCATATAATAAAAAATCATATCAAAATCTATGCAACTAGGTAAAAAAATTCAATAAAAATTAATTTCAAGCATAACATTACAAATTTCCAAATTTTTCAGAAAATGAAAAAGAATTGAGAAATCCATCAATTTCAATTTATCAAAATCAACTCACACTAATTACATTATTCTAATAAAAAATCAAAAAATTATTAAATTATTTTAATTCTATAAAAAAATTAATTCAAAATTATATTCAAGCTTAAGGGATTTTGCACAAAATAAAGAGTAAGATAACTCACCTCCCTCGATCATGATTCCAATAAAAAATAAATATTTCCCAACTCAGATTTATATTTCTTACAACCTTAAATTAAATATAAACACAAAATATCTAAATGTAATAAACAATAAAAAACCTAAAATTATCAAATTGATGAATAGTGGATAAATATATACTATTCACTAACTAGACACAAATGTTGTTACCAATAGTATTTAATCCACCAACCACAAACTCTCTTAGACTCTATAAGTAAAATACAAAATATTAGTTAGGTTATTTCCATGACTTAGTAAAAACTACATCCCTAAAACCCTAGATCCAACCAATATGGAAATAAGAAACCAAAATGAAGAATACTAAGATGAGTAATGGGACTTACCTCTGATTTATAATGATTGGAGAGAATGAAAATTTCCTAATAACACTAGAAAATAATCCAAGAATACCCTATCATAAGTTATAGTTTAAATAGGATAGTAAATAACGTGTTTTGGGTTATATAATATGTTTTAAGGACACTTTGGTTTACCTATATTAGTTTTTGAGACCATGAAAGAGAGTGTGAAGCCATTAGTTCCCTAAAACTAACAAGTGCACTCCTCCTCCTGTTTCACCCTAATTCGCCTCAAAACATTATAAAACACAACCCCACTTACCAAAACCTAATTTCACGGAATTATGTGTCCTTTATAAGCCTTAATCGTACCTCAATAACACATGCATAACATTCTAACAAATTTTATGCTACCATCCTCTTTTTCACTAATTTTATCCTCCAAACATAAAAAACCAACCAAGATCCCTTTAAACTTATCCAAAAAACAAACACTTTCTAATACTTAAAATGACCATCCAATATATTCTAATCTGACCAAATACAATACTTTTACTTTAATCGAAAAACCTAGTCCTCATAGAATAATTCTATCACATGGTTTAAAAAGAAATTATTAAAGGGTTTTTATTAAAGATAAAATTTATTAAACTATTTGTTAAAATATATGGGGAAGTGTTATCAACACCCATTGGTGGTATATTTTATTAAATAAATATTTTATTTTCAATAATGATTCTCTAGACATAAAAAATATATAATATATGGATATTTTTATTTTATTTATTAAACATTCCTACTAATGGAAATAAGTGATATTTTATTTTATAAAGTATTTATACATTCTTAAACTACATTTTTGGGAAATATAATTTCATAGAGGTTAGTAAGAGAATATTATAACTTTTATAAGTTTAAATTATATGAGATAACATATTATAATAGTCTTATTAAAAGTGAAAGTATTTATATATCAAAAAAATGATTATGATATATTGGTAAAAATATAACCTAATATAAATAGGTACATTTATATTTGTTACCAAATAATCTCAAAGAAAATTTTGAATTTTTTTGGAAAAGTATTAATGTGATGAAAGTATAAATTTTTGAAGAGTTATAATTATTTAATAAAATAATAGAAGTTATTGATGTTATAATATTAGAAGTTGTAAAGAAAATAATTTGGAAATAATGTTCATATATTCAATATAAGAATTTTGAATCCTATATCTCACCATTATTAAAAAAATCATATATTTTATCTCACTAAAATATTTTATTAGAAGGTTTTATCATATAAACTCATAGAGATATGAAACATTTTATATAAAATGTGACATGTTTAACAAGATTAATAAAATGAAATAAACAAAAGGTATGATAGGTATTTTCATATTTGATATAGTAAATATTAATTATTTTTAATTTTCTATTTGTATTCTTAAAGGGATTTAAGAATATATAAATATAATATGATATACAAAAGGCATATCTACATTATCTTTAATTAATTTAGGATGCATATTTCATGGAATGAAATCACAATTATACTCTTAGTGTATAATGTGTAGTTATCCATACTAGATATTCTTCATGGATATTTATGTGTTATGATGAAATTTAAAGTTTAGTATGCGATTATACTGATATAAATATGATATTATTCAGTCATTAGGCACAAAAATAGTTCTATATTCTAGATGACCCACTAGATACACTATATAATTTCATATATAATTTTATTGATATTTTATCGTTATATGTTTTATATAATCCCCATAACCACAGGTTAATAAGTAATATCAAATGTGAAACTTTATATTTTTATTCCTAACTTATTCCATACTTGAGGATGATCTAATAAATGGGTGGATGCATAAATTTTTGACCAAATAATAGATTTTTATTAATCAAAATGTGATTTTATCCTCTTTTATAATAGGTATGAAATATGGACCCTAGATTGAGAAAGAATACGGATGTATATATTCATACCTAAATAAAATGTTTGTGATGTGTATATTTATTAATGTTAGTGTCTTATGATGTACTCAACTAAATGGATGAATGATATAAGATGTGCTCATTAATATTATTTAGTCATTACTCAAATAATAAGGAAAATATGAGTAGGATTATACAAGACTGATAAACTCTATATATGGATGTATCTATATTATTAGACAAAGATACGGAATGATTATTTAGGATGTATAGGATATATCCAAAATTCCTGCTTATAGAGGAGTATGTGTTTGATAGAGATAATTCTATTTCTTTAGGCAGCTCAAGTAGCATTGATTACTTTCTTGAAGTTCCTATATTCTAAAAATTATGGATTATAGAATTTATAGTGGTTTTTAAAACTAAAAAGATCTATGGGGTCATATATAGTGGCTGTGTGAATAATTATGGGTTTATTTTAAAAAATTTAATATAAAAGTTTTAGAAAATAATGATAGATTCTCCAATAAAAAGGATTTTTAGGGGACATACAAAATAAGGTTTGAATACGGTTTCACAAGTTATTATATTTTTTAACATAAGGTTAATGTGAAAAAAATATTTATGGGTGTTAGAGTATGTAAAAATTGAAATAATTGTGCACTCATGAAAAATAATAGTAGGGTAAAATTCACCATAACTTGGTTTGTACTAATGAAAACCATGAAGTAGTAAAATCACAATTTCATGGGTTTTTTCATGGGAGTGCATGCATTTTTAATTAATAAATATTTCAGTAATATTTTATTAATATCTATTATATATCTATTTACATCGTGTGGTAATGATTTAATGAGTTTAGTAAAACATTTAAATAGTTAAATATTTTATTCGTGATTAGCTAAATGTAATAAACCATTTTTAACATGTTTCATTATTTGAACATTGAAGAAACAATTAGAATAAAATTTACCATAAAAAAAGAATTTATAATACATGAAATATTATGATATATCCAAATAGAGTGTCTATGTTTCCTATAAAATTATTCCAAGAACATGAATAAATAGATTCATTCTTGATATAGGGAACTCCTTGAAGTCATATATCACTTTTATCTCTTTACCTTTAGCTTAATGTTTATAAAATACCATGAATGTTAGAGATAATCCAACCTAATAAGTTATGTAATTAATATAACTGTAGATAACTTTAAAGAAAGGATTTCATTAGATACTTATAACAAATATCCTTCATCCTTGTGTGAAGAAAAGCCTTGGTTTCTTTACAAGAATAAAGACTTGTATATTATTCATTTTTAAATTCAACTCAAATGAACTATGGTTGGATCATTGGTAAAATATTTTCGTGGTTACTATCACTACATTTGGGAAATTTTATCAATGCTAAAACCCAATAAAAAATTTTAATTTCCATTATTAAATAAAACAATCTTATCTTAATTTAAATTGGGTGGAGTGTCTAGAAAAATACAATCTTCAATTGGGCCTCTCCTACTATAATCAATGGTATTGTCCTCAACAAGTTCAATATGTAATAATAAGGGAATATTTACAACTTAGTATCATCAATAATGGAAAAAATAATATCATCTATTAAAAAGTGTAACCAAATTGTAGATTTAGATTAATGATACCTACCCTTGGCATAGAAAAATGATGTATAATGATTCTCCTTCTATATCAGTATGATTTTATTTATTTGATAAAAGAACACACTTTCCTAAATAATTAAGTTGTGATGATCCATATCAATATTTTTTCATAGATATTGTGATATTTTCAATAAGGATAATATGATATTAGTGTTGAGTGTTCAATAACTTATTTGTCGTCCATATATCACTATAAAATATAATTGAAATAATACTTATGGAAATTATTAAACCAAAATATAATAATCTGTTACTTTTAAACCAAATAAAATTTAGTTAAACTTGAAAAATAAATCATCCAAATGTCAGTAATTAGATATAAAAATATTTATGGGTTTTGAAAATATTAAATATGCATCAAACAAAATGAATTAGAAAAACCCAAAATCTATAATCTTTTTAAAGAAGAATAAGTTAAAAGAAAATGTATGAAATTAATAAAATACTAATAAATTACCACCCTTGAATAATCAATCCATCAAGGAGATATTCTATATATCCTCAGGCGCACTCCCTAATCATTAGAGGATGGAAACTAGAATTTAGGATCTATATGAATTGTTCGGAGGGTGATTTACCATCTAATGGATCTCCATATAGTAAATAAAAATACGTAATAAAACATATATAATTAGTGTAAATAAGTATAAATATCCTAAAAATATATAAAATTGTATATCAATAATTTAAAATGATAATATACATCTAAAAAAAGTTTAACTACCACCAAAATATAAATTTTTTAAAACATTATAATATAAATAACTTAAAAGTTATTAAATCAGACCCTCATTATGTCCTTGAAATTAGAAATAAAATCATATATCAAATTCTACCAAACTTCAACTCTTTTCTAAAAAGGTCTCTTTATTTTTTATGAATCTCCATATATAAATTATATATGCACACAAAGAGTTTATATATTGGTTGTGATAAATAATCTCAATAAAAACAACTATAGTCCCATAAATCCTCTAATGGTTAACATATTCATATGTGAGTGTTGTAATGTTATATAATTATTTATAAATTAATATATATCTCACATAAAACAATATTGGGTTTTCACTAATCCACTTTTATTCCATATATACTTATTTTAACTAACATTTGTAAATACTATGAATGTCTATCATGATCTTCCATATTCAAACATTTGGATCATCCAATAACTCTTCCAAACATAGGGTATATATAGTTCCCCTTATAATCACATGGTATATAAAACATTCAAACCAAACCCACAAAATTTATAATATACCTTCCAAACCCATGGCATAAATAATTCATATCATAACCTAAGGCCCAAAAAACCTATATATTACACCATATCATGGCCTAATAAAAGGATTCCTTGCCATATTTTCCAAATATATAGTCTATGTAACTCACAATTGATATGTAATTATGTTAGAAAATACTCTACTAAAATAAATTCATAAAACAATTTATCAAAAAAACTTTAAATCGATCAATATCATCAACCACCCCATTAGAAAACACACATATAGCATTTTTTATAGTCACATGCTTTCCTTTAGAGTAATATAAATGATTTCCAAAATAAATTTCCATGTTATCTTCTCATTATAACATATTCTTAATTATGTAAATTATTTTTCAAATTTATTCATTATGAATCAAAACCTTATAATTTTTATTTATTTATTTTATAATCTTTTTTAAAACTTTATTACCTCTAAATGTATTTTTTCTCTTTATAAGTCACTATTTATTTAAAAAAACTTAACCTATCATTATATTAATTTAATCTCATGACTCTTTGTTAAAATATATTTCATATATGAAATATAATATTTAAGCTTGTGTTAACAACCCTTAACATTTAAATTCCCTTTATTATGCTTCCCTTTAACTATATAATTAATATAATTATAAATATGAATTTTAAAAATCCATAATAAATTCAATATGACATCATTGAATTGAAATTCATCATTATCTATTAATATTTCTCATTAGTATCTCCTAAAATAATAATAATAACTCTCTATCAATTAGTACTAATTAATTTCCCAAGTAATCAATATTACTTCTACATAATAGATTCATTATACCATATAATCAAAATCATAACTCACGATTACACATCTTTAATTCATCTAATTTATTCATAATTAGATTAAAAATATCATTCCCTATACTTAATAAAAGCATTGTTAACATCACATATAGAAATTAATAAGTCACATTAAATCATTCAATTAAATAAAATGTGGATTAAATAGATTTCCTACATTAAAATAAATAAATGATTCCCATAAGAATCAAAAATTGAATCTCATGTTAAAACACTTAAACCTTATAAATCTACTAGAACTAGACAAATATATAATAACGAGACAAAATATTCATTAATATTAAAAATATCATCTAAAAAATAAAACATATCAACTCAAGGAGTTCAACACAAGGAATAAAAATAAAATCCTTAAACAAATAAAAAAATATGAATAGAATCAAGTTCAATGAGTTTGCAAGGAAATACCAATGGTGTACTATTCATTTGAAGTTGTAAAACTCTTAAAAAGACCACATTAAAATGACTATAATACACCTATTAAAAAATATATTCATATGATTCTATAGTGTATTAAATAAAACCATAGTGTGATACTAAATTTTACAAAACCATGTATGTTAATGCAAATAACTTTCCACCAACTAACCTTTTCAACCACATCCTCCAAAACTCGACCCTTAAGAAACATGTCATGGTTTTACAAAACAATTCCATTGTTCATATATTTTTATACAGCTAGTCATTTTTTCACACCATATACCACATTAAATTTTTTTCAATCGATGGGATCATACCAAGCTATGGGTAACTATCATAAAACCATGTAATGGTTTCACCCTATGGTGGGAATGAACTAGATCAAAGTCAAAATAACAATGACTCCCACCTTAAATATTTTTTTCCAAAATAATTTTTCACAAAACCGTAGTGCGGTTTCTCTTTATGGTAAATAAATATATCCATAAACTCCACCCACTGATTACAATAAAACCATGACCATAACAACACAAAATTACCCCATTTCCAATCAAGTTTCCTCCTTAAAAAATATGACATAGATTAACTATTAAAATAAAAGTATATACTTTTGGATAAAATAACCTCAAAATTATTTTATCCCATAACTAGAAGTTCCAAAAAAAAGTTTCACACATAAATATAAAAACAATTCTATAAATAAAACATAAACACCTATATCCATTGAAAAATTCCCACTATAAATATTCTGGTCTCTAAGAACAATTATTAATCAACTATAGTGTTTAATTTAGTCTACTAAGAACTCATATATGCTTGCTATTCCCAATTATCCTCTTACATGAACCCATGAAACCATAATACTCACAAATGTTGAATTTGTATTCTACATGGAGTCATCTCACATTGATCAATGATACATACATATTTTTTAATAAATGAATTATTTACCACTAATTTTACATCATTAATATGGAGAACATGATATGAATATGATTTATATTTCCTAAAATAAGAAACATGAAATACATCTCATATTCTAGTATATTTTGAAGTGAAATTCAAATGATACGAAACTTCCCTCATCCACTCTAGGATCATAAATATACACATATATTATCAATTTAACTTCCCTTACTTATAAAAACATCGATGTCCAAACTAATCTAAGAAACAAAGAAAAACATGATCCCAAAAATTGAATTCTATAAGATTACATATTATATAGAGCTTAAATTTATACGTATTTTGGTCCATAGTTAAACTATACTTAATCATATAAACCTATTTAGATTAATTTTTTACCATTTTAGGCTGAAACAGAGTCACCTCGCCAACCTCCATCCATCAAAAAGGTGACCAACAAAATCTCTCATATGATTTCTCAAACCAAGCCAACTAAATAAAATATCGGTAACTATTATTATAAAAAAACTATATAACATATACATGATACTCCCACATAATTTCATAATAAAAATATACAAACATAAAATGTACCCTCAAGAATCTATACAATGCACTAAAACTAACCAATAGTCCAAGGATGGGAATATTTTATCTATTTCACCAAATGTAACAATTCCTTCTATAATACCTATAAAAATTGATTAATGAATCTCACATAGAGAGAAAATATAATATTATTTAAAACTTTATGAATTTTAATGACTTTCTTATCATAAATATTTCCAAACTTATCAATATTATGAGCCCACATAACCAATATAAAATTGAAAATTTTATTAAATCAATCAATAACTACCACTACTAAAAAACTTTATTTTAGTAGTGCTGACATTTACCATCGCTAAAATAATATGCTGAGAAACGCCATATTTATTAGTGATAATATAAGCACTGATAAAGTGGTTCCTTTTTCAATGATAAATAAAAGAGCTGAAAAAGGTTACCCTTTATCAGCGCCTTTTATTTCGCACTGATAAAAGGTATCCTTAATCAGCGCTCCAATTTTACATTGATAAAGGTAACCCTTTATCGGCGCTTTAGTTTTAGTGCTGATAAAGATTATTTTTATCATCTCTTTTTTAGCACTGATAAAGGCCTATTTTTATCAGCACTAAAAACTGCTGATAAAAGTTATCTATATCAACGCTAACCATTTTAGTGCTGATAAAACATACCTATATCAGTTATTTTTTTATAGCACTAATAAAAGGTTTTCTTTTACAAATAAAACCTAAGAATCTTCTCCTCTCACTCACCTCAAGCTCTTGCGGAATTTGAATTCTGCCTCCTCCTCCCCCTCTCACACGCCTCTACTGCCTTCTCTTCCTTCTTAGTTGCCTCCTCCTCCTCCTTCATCACAACCTCCTCCTTTCCATCATCATCTGCCACAGACTCCCCCTCTTCCACTGCGTCCTCCTCCCCCCCCCCACCTCTGCAACCTCCTCCTCCTCCTTTGTCATGGCCTCCTCCCCCTCATCCTCCTCATCCACCGACTCCTCCTCTTCCTCCTCCACTTTCGGGGCCTCCTCATCCTCCCCCTCTACCGCCAACGTCGCCTCCTCCTCCTCCTCCTCCTCAACTGCCACCACTAACTCCTCCTAGCTAACCAATTGTGCATATTTTGAGATCTTTGGACATACTTTGGTTGGTTTTGGATCCTAGCTTCAAGATATCAACACATTGTGGTATCATATGATTTCCATCCTTATTTATATAATTTTATAGTCATATTTTTTAATCATATAATCATGTATTCATAGTTGAGGGAGGAACATGCTCAATGTTTGGAGGTTATTTTGAGAAAACTTAGGGAGAATTAACTATATTCCATGAACCTGGTGGCCTAGTATTATGTATATGGTGGTACTATTGATATTTTATTAGTTCTGGGGGTTGTTGATATTTTTTAATCATAGTAAACCCAGGGGCTTAGTATTATTATATGTGTCGTTTGGTAATTATAAATATATATGTGTATATTTAAATATATGTAGGATTTTATTAATTATGTATATTATAATCAACATAAATTGAAATTTTCATGTAAATAGCAGAAACATATTTCCATGGAGTGTTAAGATATATTTGGTTTTCCATAAGTTATATGACATTAATTGACTAATTTGAGAAATAATGTTTTTCTAATGTTATGGAAGATGACACCACTACCTGTTTTTGAAATTAAACTATCTGATTAAATCCATAACCTCTATAGTTCATTGATGATTTCATGTAAAAATTTAAAATAAATATAAATCAATAATATAGGTTCATAAAGAACTATCAAAATTTTCTTACAATATATAATTATAAAGGGATTTCATTGAATATTAATATTTCATATGATTTGGTTATCATTTTGACATTATCTTATTTATCTATGGGTTCCTATTTATTTATAGATTTCAATCATAGATGTTATGAAATTTATACTAATTTAAGGGAGAAATTTATCTATAAGGTCACACAATAAATTTATCCCCAATCTTAGAAAAAATTGTTTTAAATTTAATATTAAGAATAAATATTATTCTTTATTTTAATAGAAACCCCATAAACTAGAATTATGAAAAAATAATAAAAATAGAATGAAATAAAATCATAGATCTAGAGTTTAAAAACTAATTCTTAGGATGTTCATAGTGCTTGATGACTCGTATAAATTTGTTTTTTTGGTTCAGTAGCCTCATATGCACTCCCAATCCCTAGTTTAAATTTTTTTATCTTGTCATCCAGTTGTTTTGGCCTGAGATGTTCCTTTCAGTTGTGTTTCAAATTGATTCAAAACATGATTTTATGATTTTTTTGTTATTCATAATATTCCACCAAGAAAGGTCCGCAATGTTTCTAGTGGGTCTCACCCAATTTCTAGTTCACCTCAGTTGGAACCCATATTCTCTGGAAATAAATGTTTCTTACAGTAATTTAAGTGTCTTGATTAAGTTGAGAATGTATTTAAAGTGTTTGAAACTCACATCAATTCTAGAGTTCATTCTATTCTGGGTCTTCTTGAGGGTCCAACTTTGGAAGAATGGGAGTTGTTTCCCCCACCAATGATCGAAGTTGGGATGACATGGGAAGATTTTGAGTCCCTATTTTTCTGATGGTTTATACCTAAGGATGTGAAGATAAAGAAAAGTATAGAGATCATGAGTGTCAAACAAGTTTAGTAGATGGTGAAGGCTTATGTTGAACACTTCAATGAGCTGATTTCCTTTTATCTGAAGGTGGTGTCTCAGGATCAGTTAAAATATTCTCTTTTCATTAGGGGTATTCATCTAGAGATCAAAGAGTGGGTCATTCTCTAAGGATATCCATTTTTATAATTTGGTAGATGAATCAATTTTGGTTGAGTTTTTGTGAAAAAAATCATAAACACATTGGCTTGATTTTTGTCTCCTGTGTTGGGCTGAAGACATTCAGAGTTTCATCGTTTTTGTTTGGTGGTTTTTATAAATCCATATTTCATTATAAAATTCTTATTAAATTATCCTTTTATAGTTCAACTATATTTTTTTGTTTTTTGAATGTGAAACTTTAAATTGTTAGCTTTTATGAATTTGTTCCTATATTTTTATCGTTCATGTTTATGGATGTATATTTTTTTGGAAATAAATATTTGTTCCTTGTGTGTGGGATTATTTATATTCTATATTTTTTTCATTTCTGTTTTTGTTTCTACTGATGTAGTGTGTTGGAATAATATTAATGTTTACTTGCCTCTATTTATCAATGAATCCAAAACATGGATTGGTTGTGCATCACTCAAAAAGTTAATAAAAAATAAGGATTATCTGTTCACTTCACTATTATTGGTTAACTACCTCTTAGAATACCATTTTACCTAAACTCCTACCCAGTGTCCCCATGATTCTCTCATCCCATTCACGCTCGCCACAATTTCCATTCAAAATTCACTTTCCTTCTCTTCCTGTATCGATTTACTAAAAATTAAATGGATTTAGGAAGAGAAGAAAAATTGAATGTTGAATGGCGATCGTGGAAAGCCTGTGTGCGATGAGAGCATCATGGGGACATCAGGCAGGAAGTTCAGGTCAGATGCTATGTTAAGCGATAGTGATCCAACAGTAGTGAAGTGAATAGAGAATCCTTATTTTTTAATTTTCTTATATCTGGACCAAAGAAACCCTTTATAATGATATAAAGGTAATGTTACGATATAATTTCTCTATTTTATTGAAAAATTATACAATGTAACATTGATTTAATTATAATTATTCCTTTTGGAGTTCGTTTATTTTTAAATATTTCTTTCCATGTGTCATGCCTTTCCAAGAATAGAAATGATGTTTTCTTTTCTCAATCATAGAGATAATATTGATGGTTTCATAGTAAAATCATTATCCATATAATTAATTCATTGTTTTATATTTATTTTTAATTTATTTCTTTTTAGTATTACTCATGTAATAATTGCTTTTTATATAGGTGGAATATTTTTTTCAATTTGGGGTGTTATGTCCAGCTTTCATGCTTCTTCTCCCTTATAACCTTTTCACCCCTACATTTTTTTATTTATCACTTTCTTTAATATTCTCTCTACTACATTTTCAGGAAGAGAAACACCACTCCATCTACTAAATTAAAGTGTTAATCTTGATATTTTCATAGAAAAATAATTTTCCATATAATTAATTTATTCTTTCATATTTATGTTTCAAATATTTATTTTTAATATTACTCATAAAAATTGTTTTCTTATTTAGTTAGATTCTTTTTTTTTGAGTTGATGTGGTTTTTTTGAAGCTATTAATGTAGTGTTGACAGTTCTAGAAAGAAAGTTAATGGAAATTAGGGTATTATTGACACTTAGGATTTTTTTGAATGTATGTAATACTTTGTGTTTATGTAATTGAATAAACCAATATTTGAAATGTTTATAATATAATTTTTTTGGTATTTTGGTTGTAAATTTTATTTCATTTAAATTCTATATTAGGAATTGTTTCTATTGATATCTGGTGTGTTTCCAGCGTGATTTTGGTTTTTTTCGGTGTTGCGGTGTGCTGTAATAGCACATTACAGTGGTGCTATAGTGTGTTATTATAACACACTGCAGTATCTCCCTTTATCAGAGCTTTTAAAATAGTTGGTAAAGAACATATTTATCAGTGATTTTAAAAGTTTTGATAAATTTATTCTTTATCAACTCTTTTAAAGTGATGATAAAGGATTCCTTTAGTGGTGCCAAAAAATGTGCTGATAAATGTGACCTTTATCATTTCTTCAAAAGTGCTGATAAAGGTCCCATTTAGAGGTACCTTTATTTGCACTGATAAATGTAACATTTGTCGTCACTACTTCAGTGACGATAAAACTTCTTGGATTTTAACATCACTTAATTAGTCAGCACTTTTATAGCACTGATAAAGGTCAGTTCGAGTGCTGTTAAAGGTCGGTTTTTTAGTAGTGTACCCAACTACATCTATGGTCTCCGATGATCTCAGAAAAATGGTCATAAAACACATTATAACCTCATACTATTTTTATTCTAGAATAGGTGGTAACAAAATAATTCCTACTATAATCAGATGTTTTTCATTTTCCTACTAAATGGAAAGGCTCCACATTACGAATCCATCCATTTCTTACTTCATCCATGGAAACATAAAGTTTAATAAAACACTATAATAAAACTTTGTTAATTCAAGATGAACTATTTATTGAGGAATGTGAAAATATATTATTACCCCATCCTATACAAAATAATAATTAATCTCCACCCATTAATATACTGAAAAAATTTAGTGTCTATGACCCATCTGGGAATCTTCTCCCAGCTAAATATTCTTCCATGAAAAACTTGACACCCAAAATCTTAACCTAGAACTTATTTCATAGTATCCATAAAAATTGAGGTGATATTTAAGGGTTTCATGACTACATAATCCTAATTAATAGATACATCTAAATGTTACTCTGAGAAAAAATATATAAATTTTCACTCATTCTTCAATTATTGAACACCATCAGCCTGAAATTTCATGCTCATAGAATCTATAAATAATATTCCATATCCAATAAGTATATATCATCTAAAAGTAAAATTAATTGATATATTAATTATATATTCTCTACTAAAGATTCAAATTTCACTAAGACAAAATATAATTCATGTATTTAGGATCAGTGTAAATGTTAAACTTCTCACCAAAAAAATAATACCACCAACTCTTGAGTGCGTGCACTATAACTTCTAACTCAAAATACTATGTGAGATAACTATTCTTGTGTGTCCTTAAAATCCTAGAACTATTTGTTATAACCAATCGATTTGACACCAACATGTAAACCAAACCCACACTAGATGTATCACAATAAACCTCATAACACATAGCTTACTTATGTATGATAAGAATATGTGCCTATGTAAATTTATTTTTTATCTCTTTAAACAAAAACTAAAATTTACCATATCATTTGAACTTATTGTGGAAATATTCAATAAATATAAACCATGAAATGTTTTTTTAACAATGTCACTGTTTGAGATAGATTTATCAATGTAGTGCCCTGGTTTCTAGTATTTAACCCTTACTTGCAGATTTTTATGTTAATAAACATTAAGGGTAAGGGTTGGGAGTGTTGTGAGATCTGTCAAGATGTTTTGGAGGAAAAAAGAGAAGCACACGGGATGTGCACGATTTTCCTAAACCAAGTGGATGTCCTAGTAGAAATTGTGAGGCTTGTATTGGGTTTGGAACATTTGAGTTAGTAGCTTCAGCATGGTGTGAGCATGGTTAGAGAGACCGTGCGAGGAGGACATAAAGGTGTTTCCTAAAGGCAGTGTCTAACGTATGGTTAGTGCACGGTATGTCTAACAGTGTAGTCTAACTGTGCACAGAGTCAAAATGAGATCCTATTTTTTAGGATCTCAGTCATTTTTGTGATATCTCACTATTTTTTTACTCTGAGGAGCCCCAAACTTGATATCCCTCTCAAATGAAGGTAGGTAAACCTCTCCCAATCATTTTGGATTCAATTCAGAGCCCTCCCATGGTGTATTCAAACCCGATTCTCTTGATAAGTCACATTCTTCACTGTTCTTGTCTCGTTTCTTTATATTTACTTAGATCTACATCTCCTCTACTTTTTCTTTCTTAGATCTACACATGTTATGGGTATATTTAAGATTTCAGATACCAAATATGATGATATTTGGGTTTTTTATGGTAGGATAAGAGATCTAAGTCTGTTTTCATGGAAGATCGACCTGGGTTCTAGAGTTTTCTTAGTCTATCTTTAGTTTTTTTCAAAATATTCGAGGTAGGTGGCTTATCTCTTGAATCACTTAGAAGAACTGATGGGAATTCTTTCAAATTGAATATATTGTTTCTAATTTATTTTGATTTGTCTATTGAATAATTTTTTGGAACCCTTTTTGTGATGGTATGATAAATTATACAAAATCTAGAAAATTACGTTTTGTAGAAAGTGATTTTGTTCTAGATTTCAAAATAAGTAATTTAAAAGGGGGTTTTTGGAATGTTAGAAGATGGATTGACGATATTTTTTCAATAAAAAGTAATGTTATATCGAAACTATATGGATTCTTTTAAATTGGTTGTTCTGATGTTTTCAATAAAAGGACAGTTTTATTGAATAATTTGTTTAGGGAATTTGAATTGTTTTGTCATACATTGGGTTGTGTGAGTTAAAGTGAATGGGACCTGAATAAGGGATGTGTGCTAGTGGCGTACAAGGTTCGTGGCCCTGAGGAAGGGAGCATCTGTCAGTGGGACACAAGGTGATAAGATGACAGAGCACTCATGAGTATAGGACATTCCAATAAAACATGCATGGGAGTGTCTGTTTTGAACCAAGGATTGGTTATGACAAAATAATTTGGGGGATCTATTTTAAAGTATGTATTAGTTATTTTTTTCTAAAAAAACATTCTGGAAAATGTTTTACGATAGCACTTGTTTTCCTTTGGGTGAAAAGAGATTTAGAACTTGTTTTTCTTGTACTATAAACTGTTTTATAGAATTGTTTTATATAAATGGTTTTTTATAAATGTGGATAACTTTTCTATACTAGTAGAATGAGTAGGGAATTCATTGGGAAAAACCTACTAAGTTTTATACTCACCCCTTCTTTGTCACTTCAGTGCTTTTGCAGATGCTGTCTTCTGAGACCTGGGAAAAGGTAAAGTATCAAATTTTTTATCACTAACTCATGATACTTGGGTTGTTCAGTGATTTTGGAGCTTGGAGCTTGGGGAGTATAGATTTTTTTTGTCTTCTTGGAGTCTTTATTTTATTTCCACTATTGACTTTGAAATTTTTTTAGTCTTATGTTATTGCACACTTTGTAGTGGTTTTGATATGAATGAAGTAGTTGAGTTGTCATGATTTTACTCTGGAATCATATAGTGGGCTATTTAGTTTTGTTTTGTTTGGTTAGTGATTTGTTCCTTAAAGGGTAAATCATCCCCCACTAGTATTTGAAACCATTCATCATTTATTTCCATTATTTGGTTCCTTGTGGGTGTTTCTTAAGGCACAGTTATGACTCATTGTGTTCTCAAGCCAATGAGAATGAGTGGGTCATTACAAATGGTATCAGCTTGTTTGGTCCTTTCCTAACAAGTATCCATCATTTTTTAGTGTTGGAGTTGAATTAATCCTTGTATATTATTTGGGTTGGAACCTTATAAAGTAGTAGGATTATTGGGACTTGAAATATACAGCTTAAAAGGACATAGCTAACCCATTTCTGTTGAACTTCAAGTTACCAGGGAGTTGGATATATAATTGTTTTGGAGACACATATAGGAAACTGGAATCTCACTATCATGGGTTTAGCCAATGAGAAGATCATGAAATGCACTGTATATGAATTAATTCCCACTAGGACTACATATTTCATTGTGTGTAAGGATTTATGATTTGTGAAAAGATGTAATTTTTTAAAAAATAAAGAATTGTTTTTCAATTGAAAGAATTTGAAAAAGGGAATGATTAATGTATTTTGAAAATGTTTTGATTTTCAAAAGTAAGAATGGATTTTTGAAAAATGGTTGAATGTGGAAAATTGTTCTTTTTGGAAAACAATTTTATGATAGTTGATGTGATAGAATTTGAAATGTTAAGAATTCAGTTTCTAGGGAGTGAGACTTAATGAGTTTTTTTGTTGGTTTAGAAATAGAACCAGGTATCCATCGTAGAAACCAACCAGAAGAAGCTATGGAGAACATGGTTTCACCTAATCCACAGGTGAACCAAGATCTAGTTCAAAGTATCATCCAAGATTTTCAAGTTGTGGATATGGGGAACCAAAGTGATTAGCCAAGGCACATAGATCATTTCATTCAGTTCATGAAGCAGAATCCACCCATCTTCATGGGTGATTCAGAACATGAAAGGGGGGAGGTGTGGCTAAATAGGATGAATCGTATATTCGAATTCATTGGCACACCAATGGAGTTAAAAGTCAAGATGTCCATGTATATGCTCAATGATCATGCACGTCAGTGGTGGGAGCAAGTGTTGCATTCTAAAGAGGATCAAGGCCTTACTTGGGAGGATTTATAGGATTTTTTTAACAAACAATTCTATCCTCACACATTCAAGATCCACATGATGATGGAATTCTTCAGCCTGAATTAATAAAATATCTCTTTCACCGAGCATTCCATGTATTTAGTGTGCTTTGTATAGGAATTTGTGGCAAGTGCATCGTTGAAGGCCCGGATCTTCAATTTAGGGATAAGGTAGGAGATTTGATTAAAGATTGTGGTACATTGTTTTATGGATTATACAGAGATGGTGAACAGAGCAATAGTAGTAGAGTGGGAAATCTCAGGAGCTATGGGAGAAGGAAGTATGATGATACCTATAAGAAAAGTAGGGAACTCAAATGATGGGAACAAGCGAAAGATGGAAACCTATTTCTAGGGTGGGAGTAGAGCTCAGAATAAAATGGAAGAATTAGTGAACCTTCCTCCACAAACCAAGAGCAAAGAAGGCTATTTTCAATGTGGTTTTCTTAACCCCGTAAAAAAAAGAGTGCACGGTACAACCTCAGGCATGCCATAATTTCAAAAAAATGGTGCATATTTAGTGGTTTTGTCGCAGTGCTCTGAGGTTAGGTGGTCAGGGTACTTCTCAGGCATCGTAAGCATCATATGCTTTGACAAGATGAGGTAAGAAGAATCAGTCTCTTTAGTATAGCAGATCTATCCATGGTGATTCTAGGAATACCATGACTCCTCAACCAGGGAAATCTCAACAAGCCAAAAATGAGTAGAGTGTAGTGATGAAGTAACTGTATGAAGCTAAGAGGATGGTTGTGGATGATCAGGTTGGACTATCTACGGTGGGAGATACGATTATTTTTAATTCTACTTTCATTAAAGTGTTGTTTGATTCTCTTTTATCATATTCCTTTATTTCTTCTCATATTTTTGATTTTCTATGTTTGAAACTTGAAATGATGCCTTCTATGATAAAACTACAAACCCCTCTCTATGAAATAGAATTTCCAGCCTTTGTGTGTAGAGCGTGTTCTATAACTATTGATGGAGCTGAGAAAAACTAGGATTTCTCAGTGCTAGAGATGGATGTATTTGATGTAATTTTTGGCCTAGATTGGTTGACAATGTTCAATAAGGACAGTCAGTTTCGCAACTGAGGACTACGTCAAGCATTTCTTCAAAGGATAAAAGGTTGTAAGGAAATGTGCATTGAGTTTTTTTCCAACAATGGTGGGAACTATATCTTACCAATTGGAGGCGTTGACTTTGGAATCAATGGAAGAGATCAAGGATAGTAGTATTCCAGAAATAGTGGGTCAATTTCTAGATGTCATTCCCTAGAATTTATCAGGGTTACCACCTATAATGGAAGTGGAGTATACAATTTATCTCCTTCTAGGGACCAGTCCTATTTCTCTTTTGTCTTTTATAATAGAACCAACAAGGTTAAGGGAATTAAAAGTGAATTTGGAGTTGCTGGAAAGCAAAGGTTTTATTAGGCCAAGTATATATCTATGGGCAGCACTAGTCTTGTTTGTGAAGAAAGCATATGGGACTCTTCAGTTGTGCATGGATTATTGTAAGATTAACTAAGTTATGATAAAGAAATAGTATCCACTTCCACAAATTGATGATCTATTTAATCAATTTAGTGGAGCTCAGTAGTTCTCTAAGATGGACTTTCAGTCAGGATATCATCAGTTGCGAGTTCAGAATGAAGATATTACGAAGACGTCTTTTAGAAGAAGATACAGACACTATGAATACGTGTTAATGCCATTCAGTCTAATGAATTCACCAACCGTCTTTATAGAATTAATGAATCGGATATTTTAGAGATATCTGGACTCTTTTTTGTGGTTTTTGTGGATGACATCTTGATCTATTAAAATATAATGAGGAACACAAGGATACAGTGTTGCAAATCATTAGAGTTCACTGGTTGTATGCCAAACTATCAAAGTTTGATTTTTGGATACAAGAGGTATGCTTTCTTGGCCATATAATTTCTGAAAAGGGTGTTCCAGTGGATCCTAAAAATATTGAAGCATTTATCTCTTAGAAACATCTAAAAAATGTTTTGGAGATATGAAGATTTCTTGGTCTTTCTGGGTATTATAATCATTTGTTTCGTGACTTGTTATGACTAGTGTTTCCAATGACAGCATTTAAAAAGAAAAAATTCCTTTTTCGATAAAGTGAAGAATGCCATAAGTCTTTTCTTGATCTAAAAGGGTGTTTGACATCAGCACATATCTTGGTTTTTATAGAACCAGGACAAGGATATGTGGTCTACTATGATGCTTCAGAGTTTGGGTTGGGATGTGCTCTCATGTAGGAAGAATATGTGGTTTCTTATGGTTCAAGATAGTTGAGAATTCATGGGAAAAATTACCCAACACATGATTTTGAGTTATTTGTAGCCGTTCATGCGTTAAAGACTTGGAATCACTATCTCTTTGGTGAGAAATTCACTGTGTTCACCAATAATAAGATCTTGAAGCAAATTTTCTCACAAAGGGATCGTAATATGAGGAAAAGGAGATGGATAGAGTATCTCTATATGTTTAACTTTGAATTGATTTATACACCGAGAAAAAGAAATACGGTGTCTGATGAATTATGTAGAAATTCACACACTCAGAAGGAAATGGAAGAATTGGATGAATGGAAGTTGATGTTGGTCCTAATAGACATGCATGTGAAATGTGAAGATCAAGGTGATGTTTCAGTTTTATTTTCAGTTTCTATGGTTTCTAACATTGTAAATATGGTTAAATAGGCACAAATGTATGATGTAGAATGCTTGGTTATGAGTTCAAAACTTAGTAGTATGGAGACCATTGAGGGCTGGAAACTTGATGGGACTTCAGTTTTGTGGTTTATAGATCAGATGGTTTCACCTATCACTTTTCAGGAACAATTTATTCATGCTTACCACCATTCGATATGGGTTGTACATCCGGGTATGTAAAATATTTATAAGGCATTCAAGTCTTAGTTTTGGTGGAGCAGCATGAAAAGGAAAGTGTTTGAGTTTGTTTCAAAGTAATTAACTTTTCAGCAAGTTAATGATGAAAATCAGTAGCTAGAGGGTATGTTGCAGTATTTACCTATTCTAGTGTGGAAATGGGAGTATATAGCTATGGATTTTTTTTTATAGTTCTCCCAAGAATGGTCTGAAAACATGATTCCATATGGGTAATAGTGGATCGGCTTACCTAGTTGGCACATTTCATTCCAATTCATGAAACTCATAAGGTGGAGGATCTGTCCAAAATCTATATCCAAGAGGTGGTAAAGAGACATGGCATACCAATTTCAATCGTGTCAAACAGAGATATGAGGTTTACATCTCATTTCTAGAAATCCTTTCAGGAATCACTTGGGACTCAGTTCACTATGAGTATGGCGTATCATCCTCATATAGACATCCAATCTGAAATGATGATGCAGACATTGTAAGACATTTTACGGGATTCTGTAATAGATTTATATGTCTTATGGGAGGATAATCTTCCCTTATTGGAGTTATCATATAATAACATTTATCAGGCCTTGATGCATATGGCTCTGTTCGAAGTATTTCATGGGCATCCTTGTCATTATCCACTGTGTTGGGTAGAAATATGGGAGACTTCACTAGTTGGGTCTAGTCTTGTCCAAGAAATGACGAAGAAGATCCAATTGATCTGAAAGAGAATGGAGATGCCTCAGAGTCATCATAAATCATATGAGGATCATCTCTGAAGACCATTGGTATTTTCTGTGAGTGATCAAGTGTGCTTAAAAATCTCTCCAAGGATTGGACATTGTCATTTTGGGAAGTAGGTCAAGTTATCTCTGAGATATATTGGCCCTTTTGAGATACTGGAATGAGTTGAAGATGTGGAATATTGGTTTTCATTTCCACCATAGTTCAGTGTGGTTCATAATTCATTCTATGTATCTCAGTTGAAAAAGTATCATCTTGATCATAACCATGTGATCATATGGGATCGTGTTGATCGAGAGTCGGATGCTTCATTGGTACATATCTCAGTGCAGATTGTTGATAAAAAAGAGAAAGTCTTGTGTGGAAAAAATATCAATCTAGTGAAGGTTTTATGGATACATGGTCAGATTCAAGAGGAGACTTGGGAACATGAGAAGGAAATGAGAGAGAAATGGCCAAAACTCTTTCAGACCATCAGGGGTTTTCTAATTTTTTTTGATGGAAAGACCAACGGTGGGGAGAATTTAGTACCATCGGTTTCTAGTATGTAACCCTTAACTAATTATTTTTATGTTAATAAAGTGTAAGGGTGGGGGTTCAGAGAGTTGGTAGATCTTTCAAGATCTTTGGGTGGAAAAAGTAGAAGTACACATGATTCGCACAGTTTTCCAAAACCGTGCGGATGTCCTATTAGAATTTGTGCAGCTTGTGCTGGGTTGTGCACTTTTTAGGTAGTAGATTTGGCACAATTTGAGCATAGTTAGAGATACCATGTGATGATTTAGTGCAGGTTTTTCCAAAAGGTAGTGGGTAACACACAATTAGCGCATGATTTTTCTAACCATGCGGTCTAACCGTGCACAGATTCAAAATAAGGTCCTATTTTTTAGGATCTCGCTCATTTTTGAGATATATCACTCTATTTTTTCTCCTAGGAACCCCAAACTCAGTATACCTCTCAATTTAATGTAGGAGAACCTCTCCCAATAACTTTGGAGTCAATATAGATCCCTCACATGGTATTTCCAATCCCAATTCTCATGGTAAGTTACATTCTTCACCGTTCTTATCTCATTTCTTTAGATTTACTTCGATCTACTTATCCTCTAGTTTTTATTTCTCATATATACATTTATTATGGGTAGATATAAGATTTGGGATGAAAAATATGATGATATTTGGGTTTTCTGATGGTAGGAGAATAGATCTATGTCCATTTTCATGGAAGATCGACCTGGATTCTAGAGTGTTCTTCGTCTGTGTCCGGTTTTCGTCAAAACCTTCAAGGTGGATGGATTATATCTAAACTATTCTTAGCAGAATTGGTGGACATGATTTCGAATTGAATGTCTTGTTTCAAGTTGATTATGATTTGGCTATTGAACAACTGTTGGGAAACCTCTTTGTGATGGTATGGTAAATTTTGTAAAATCTTAAAAATTGGGTTTTGAAGAAAGTGTTTTTGATTTTGATTTTAAAATAAGTATTTTAAATGGGGATTTTTTTGTAATGTTGGAACATGAATTGATGATATGTTCTCAATAAAAATTAATGTTTTATTTAAATGATATGGCTGCTTTGAAATTGTTTGTTCTTTGATTTTCAATAAAAGGACAGTTTTATTGTATAGTTTTTTTTTTGGGAATTTGAATTGTTTTGGAATAAATTTAGTTGTGTGAGTTTATGTGAATGGACCCCGAATAAGGTATGTGTGCTAGTGGGGTGCAAGGTTTGTGACCCTGAGGAATGGAGCATGTGTAAATGGGACACAAGGGGATAAGATGGGAGACCTCTCATATAGCATCCCGATTTTTTTCACATAAACTTTCATTACATTACACAAAACTGAGGATCTTTAAGGTTTAGTGTCTTGGAAACCAGGAACATAATACATGAAAACAACATAAAACATTCCTCTCAAAAAAATTAAAGGCTTCTCCTTAAGTTAATCCTAGTTTCATTACTGCATCTCATAACCTGGGGACATACATCAAAAGAAAGGGTGAGAAGAAGGCCCAGTAAGGGAAACAAGAGAAACATTTAACATGGGAACTTGAGATACATCAACTATGTCATGAAAAAGAACTTTAAGGCATGAGAAAGAAATCATCTGGAATATCATAATAAAAACAACATTTTTCATAACTTTAAGATGTGGCTACATCATTTAACATAGAAAATCATGAACATATCACCAAGGTCCATCCCCAAGGTGTCATTTGAAAATTACCAAGGTTATTCACCAAGATATCATGAAAATTGTAATCTCTAGTGGTTACATCATTACCCAATGCATTCGAGCGATATCAGGGAGCACCCTTAAATTTTCCTTTATTATAATTTGAGCCACATATATCATCATTAAACATTTCATAAATAACCCATATATCATAAAATAAATGGGTTTCAATTCATAATAATAACGTTTTAAAAACTGCTTTAAAGACGTGATCTTTACGTCACTTTAAACCAACGGAAGGGGAGAGCGGGTATCATGTATGTAAATCCCAGAATTTAAAATAGAACATTTTGATATATATGTGAATACCCCTGTAGAAATAATAGCTTTGAGTATTCACTTTATAACATAAAATAATTTTGAGAAAAGAGAGAGACATTTTGAGATGAAAATTTTGCAGCATAACAGCTATGTTTCGGGGTTTTAGAAAACATTGAAAAGAGAGGGGAAATGGGTCAAACATTCATAAATGACCCATAAAACAGTATAGATACAGAATAATAAGGATATATGAACATTGTAATGAAATTTTAAGGACATCCCATTTGAAATGAAAAACATGGAAGGAAGAAAAAAATTAGATTTCTCTTATGAAAATTCAGGAGCCTAACGACGTCACTTAAACTTCAGCAAAAATGATTTGAAAAGATCAAATAGGGTATCTCATCATATGAACATAGAATATCAGTATGATATATATATAGATCATACCCCAACATAATAAAAAGGAACTTGCAAGACTTGACATGGAATTAGAACTTTGAAAAAGGAGAAAGGTGAAAGAACCACTTAAAAATTCGGCAGCCTAACAGCGCCACTTAAAACATCAAAATACTGAATTGAAGAGATCAAATGCGGTCTCTCATAATATGATCATAAAAGATAAGTATGATAGATATAGATATCATACCCCAACATAATAAAAAGAAACTTTAAAGACTTGACATGAAAGTAGAACTTGAAAATGAGAAGGGTGAAATAATCGGTTACAAAAATTTCGGCAGCCTAACGGCGCCACTTAAACTTTCATAAAATAAAATGATAAGAGTAAGAGGGGGTCTCTCATAATATTAACATAAAAATAAAATTATAATTAATATAAAAGAACATCCTCCAACATAAGAACATGAAGCATAAAATAAATGACATAAAAGAGATCACTTGAAAAGAAAGAGAGGGGGGTCGGATCCCTTACCTTAAACGTAACTCTTAAAACTCAATGGATGGGACCTTGAGAGGCTTGAGGTAACCTTTGGAGGACTCCTTGGGAGGTAAGGAGATCATAACTTCATTGAGAATGATTTTTGAGTCCAAAGGATGAGATAATGGCTTGGTATTTATAGGGAAAGTGAGGAGACAAGGAATTAATGGCCAAGGGACACCTCATTGGTGTTTTTGGCAAAACCATGGGCTTTCCCATGGTATTTGCCCATGGTATTGGCAACATGGGTTGCCCCATACAATACTTCATCACCTTTGGTCGTCAAACCCTTAAAATATCTTATGACATCATCATGACATAGTTATGATGTCATTAAACATACAGAAACCCTAAAACTGTATTTTCACTTTTCATCGAAAATTCAACTTTCCCAAAAAAATCCCAAAATTTCACCTTAACCAAATATCAATGCTCTGATTTCAAAAATGAACTCCATTTTATAAAAATAATTTTATAAATATTTTTAAATTATTTTTTTAAATACATACACTATTCACCGAAAATTCATTTTTTTCAGAAAAATCCCCAAAAATTACCATAACACACTACTGGAAATAGAGGATGTCCCAACGGTTTAGAACTGTTGGGAAAGGCTGGGGAACCGTTGGTATATGTTATACCAACGGTTCTGCCAACCGTAGGCAAGTAAGCTGTTGGGAAAAACTTTTCCCAACGGTTTAAATTAAACCGTTGGTATAGGCTGAGAAAAATACTAAAAAAGATTCCCAACGGTTGACAACCGTTGGCAAAACTCAGAACACTGTTTTTCCCAACGGTTTTCAAAAACCGTTGGGAAAAATCAATAGTTTTTCCACCGTTGGGAAAACTAAATATACATGTGGATGAACTCTTTCCCAACGGTTCTAAACCTTTGGGAAAAGAGTTATTACCAACGGTTCAATGAACCGTTGGTAAAAACATATTTTTAAGATTCTATGCCAACGGTTTAAAACCGTTGGCATACCCTAGGCTGCAAATTGCAGCAGCCTGCAATTTGCACAGCCCTCTGTACATCAGCCACCTCTCATCTCATCAGGCCTCATTCTCACCTCATTTTCGATCCAACTATTGTACCTGTAATAAACTAAAACATACATATACAATTACGAACAAATTCATACACATTTAACATATAATGGATCCTGAAACTATACACATCCATAATTAATTTACAATTCATAAACATACATAATTCATATATAATTCAATTTAAAATTTAGATGACAATTATATGTGGAATCCGATTGAGACGGGGATGATTGGTACACGTCACATATGAACCATGGATCGTTCTCCTAAAGTTTCAATGGAAACCGAATGCGTTTGGTCGGTTTTGCGTATGCCAGTTCTTTTCACTTATAATCCTACCCATTTTAAACAAAACAGACACAGTTAGAGCGGTGTTGGCCACACCGCGCCTCGGATTGAGTCGGGGATGACTCGTACACCTCACATATGACCCATGGATCGTTCTCCTAAAGTTTCAACAGAAACCGAATGCGTTTGGTCGGTTTTCTGTATGTACTTAAAATGATGTCCATTTTAATCAAAAGAGATCCAATTAGACTGATCCCGGCCACACCGCGACTCGGATTGAGCCCGAGTGGGCTCGTACATGTCACATATGACTGATGGATCATTGTGATAAATTATCAACAGATTCGGAATGCGTTTGGTCGGTTTTGCGTATGCCAGTTGTTCATTTCACTTATAATCCTGTCCATTTTAAACAAAAGATACACAGTTAGAACGGTGTCGGCCACACCGCGCCTCGGATTGAGGCGGGATTGACTCGTACACATCACATACGACCCATGTATCCTTGTGCTAAAGTATCGACACAGTCCGAATGCCTTTGGTCGGTTTTTCGTATGTCACTTGATGATTTTCACTTAAAATGACGTCTTTTTGAAACAAAAGACCGACACTTTGAGTGGTGTCGGCCACACCACGTCTCCGATTGTGGCGGGGTTGATTCGTACACGTCACATATGACCCATGGATCGTTCTCCTAAAGTTTCAATGGAAACTGAATCCGTTTGCTCGTTTTTCCGTATGTACTTAAAATGGTGTTCATTTTAAACAAAAGAGAGCCACTTAGACTTATCCCGGCCACACCGCGACTCGGATTCATCCCGGGTTGGCTCGTACACGTCACATATGACCCATGGATTGTTGGGATAAATTATCAACAGATTCGGAATGCGTTTGGTCGGTTTTCCGTATGCCAGTTGATGCTTTTCACTTAAAATGACGTCCTTTTGAAACAAAAGACGGACACTTTGAGTGGTGCCGGCCACACCACGTCTCCGGATTGAGATGAAACCACCGTGCAACATTCTAATTATTATTCGTGACGTGTACGCACAGACGGCACGTCAATCGGATGTGCCGTGTGCCCGCGGTGACCGACAACGCAGTTCTGGTGTCATAAACGGCCAAAACGGGCATCCAACGGTCAAATTCATAGCGGACGACCTCGGATTGAGCTAAAACCACCGAGAAACATTCTAATTATTATTCGTGACGTGTACGCGCAGACGGCACGTCAATCGGACGTGCGGTTTGCCCGGTACGGCTCAATATTCTTGTTTTAAGTGATGCGCGCGCTTCGTAAACGCGCGTGAGGGGGGTCCAAACGGGCCGAACAATGTCGGAATGGCCTGAAATCAGACGACAAATACGGGTGAGTGATTTCTGAAGTGGTTGAGCAGACGGCACATTAATCGGACATGACCTGTACCCGCGGTGGCCGAGAACGCAGTTCGGGTGTCATAAACGGCCAAAACGGGCGTTAAACGGTCAAATTCATAGCGGACGACCAGAGATTCACCTGAAACCACCGTGCAACATTATAATTATTATTGGTGACGTGTACGCGTAGACGGCACATCAATCGGACGTGCGGTTTTCCCGGTACGGCTCAATATTCGTGTTTTAAGTGATGCGCACGCTTCGAAACGCGCGTGAGGGGGGTCCAAACGGGCCGAACGATGTCGGAATGGCCTGAAATCAGACGAAAAATACGGGTGAGTGATTTATGAAGTGGTCGAGCAGACGACACGTCAATCGGACGTGCCGTGTGCCCGCGGTGACCGACAACGCAGTTATGGTGTCATAAACGGCCAAAACGGGCGTCCAACGGTCAAATTCATAGAGGACGACCACGGATTCACCCAAAACCACCGTGAAACATTCTAATTATTATCCGTGACGTGTACGCGCAGACGGCATGTCAATCGGACATGCGGTTTGCACGGTACGGCTCAATATTCGTGTTTTAAGTGATGCGCGCGCTTCGTAAACGCGCATGAGGGGGGTCCAAATGGGCCGAACGATGTCGGAATGGCCTGAAATCAGACGACAAATACGGGTGAGTGATTTATGAAGTGGTCGAGCAGACGGCACGTCAATCGGACTTGTTGTGTGCCCGCGGTGACCGACAACGCAGTTATGGTGTCATAAACGGCCAAAACGGGCGTCCAACGGTCAAATTCATAGCGTATGACCTCGGATTGAGCTGACACCACCGTGAAACATTCTAATTATTATCCGTGACGTGTACGCGCAGACGGCACGTCAATCGGACATGCCGTGTGCCCGCGGTGACCGACAACGCAGTTATGGTGTCATAAACGGCCAAAACGGGCGTCCAACGGTCAAATTCATAGCGGACGACCACGGATTCACCCGAAACCACCGTGAAATATTCTAATTATTATTTGTGACATGTACGCGCAGACGGCACGTCAATCGGACGTGCGGTTTGCCCGGTACGGCTCAATATTCTTGTTTTAAGTGATGCACGCGCTTCGTAAACGCGCGTGAGGGGGGTCCAAACGGGCCGAACGATGTCGGAATGGCCTGAAATCAGACGACAAATACGGGTGAGTGATATCTGAAGTGGTCGAGCAGACGGCACGTCAATCGGACTTGTCGTGTGCCCGCGGTGACCGAGAACGCAGTTATGGTGTCATAAACGGCCAAAACGGGCGTCCAACGGTCAAATTCATAGCGTACGACCTCAGATTGAGCTGAAACCACCGAGAAACATTCTAATTATTATTCGTGACGTGTACGCGCAGACGGCACGTCAATCGGACATGCGGTTTGCCCGGTACGGCTCAATATTCTTGTTTTAAGTGATGCGCGCGCTTCGTAAACGCGCGTGAGGGGGGTCCAAACGGGCCGAACGATGTCGGAATGGCCTGAAATCAAACGACAAATACGGGTGAGTGATTTCTGAAGTGGTCGAGCAGACGGCACATCAATCGGACATGACCTGTGCCCGCGGTGGCCGAGAACGCAGTTCGGGTGTCATAAACGGCCAAAACGGGCGTTAAACGGTCAAATTCATAGCGGACGACCAGAGATTCACCTGAAACCACCGTGCAACATTCTAATTATTATTTGTGACGTGTACGCGCAGACGGCACGTCAATCGGACGTGCCGTGTGCCCGCGGGGACCGACAACGCAGTTATGGTGTCATAAACGGCCAAAACGGGCGTCCAATGGTCAAATTCATAGCGGATGACCACGGATTCACCCGAAACCACCGTGAAACATTCTAATTATTATTTGTGACGTGTACGCGCAGACGGCACGTCAATCGGACGTGCGGTTTGCCCGGTACGGCTCAATATTCTTGTTTTAAGTGATGCGCGCGCTTCGTAAACGCGCGTGAGGGGGGTCCAAACGGGCCGAACGATGTCGGAATGACCTGAAATCAGACGACAAATACGGGTGGGCGATTTCTGAAGTGGTCGAGCAGACGGCACATCAATCGGACATGACCTGTGCCCGCGGTGACCGAGAACGCAGTTCGGGTGTCATAAACGGCCAAAACGGGCGTTAAACGGTCAAATTCATAGCGGACGACCATAGATTCACCCGAAACCACCGTGCAACATTCTAATTATTATTTGTGACGTGTACGCGCAGACGGCACGTCAATCGGACGTGCGGTTTGCCCGGTACGGCTCAATATTCGTGTTTTAAGTGATGCGCACGCTTCGAAACGCGCGTGAGGGGGGTCCAAACGGGCCGAACGATGTCGGAATGGCCTGAAATCAGACGACAAATACGGGTGAGTGATTTATGAAGTGTTCGAGCAGACGACACGTCAATTGGACGTGCCGTGTGCCCGCGGTGACCGACAACGCAGTTATGGTGTCATAAACGGCCAAAACGGGCGTCCAACGGTCAAATTCATAGCGGACGACCACGGATTCACCCAAAACCACCGTGAAACATTCTAATTATTATTCGTGACGTGTACGCGCAGACGGAACGTCAATCGGACATGCGGTTTGCACGGTACGGCTCAATATTCGTGTTTTAAGTGATGCGCGCGCTTCGTAAACGCGCGTGAGGAGGGTCCAAACGGGCCGAACGAAGTCGGAATGACCTGAAATCAGACGACAAATACGGTACAGTGATTTCTGAAGTGTTCGAGCAGACGGCGCATCAATCGGACGTGCCGTGTGCCCGTGGTGACCAACAACGCAGTTCTGGTGTCATAAACGGCCAAAACGGGCGTCCAACGGTCAAATTCATAGCGGACGACCTCGGATTCACCCGAAACCACCGTGAAACATTCTAATTATTATTCGTGACGTGTACGCGTAGACGGCACGTCAATCGGACGTGCCGTGTGCCCGCGGTGACTGACAACGCAGTTATGGTGTCATAAACGGCCAAAACGGGCGTCCAACGGTCAAATTCATAGCGGACGACCTCGGATTGAGCTGAAACCACCTATAAACATTCTAATTATTATTCGTGATGTGTACGCGCAGACGGCACGTCAATCGGACGTGCGGTTTGCCCGGTACGGCTCAATAATCTTGTTTTAAGTGATGAGCGCGCTTCGTAAACGCGCGTGAGGGGGGTCCAAACGGGCCGAACGATGTCGGAATGGCCTGAAATCAGACGACAAATATGGGTGAGTGATTTATGAAGTGGTTGAGTAGACGACACATCAATCGGACGTGCCGTGTGCCCGCGGTGACCGACAACGCAGTTATGGTGTCATAAACGGCCAAAACGGGCGTCCAACGGTCAAATTCATAGCGGACGACCACGGATTCACCCGAAACCACCGTGAAACATTCTAATTATTATTTGTGACGTGTACGCGCAGACGGCACATCAATCGGACGTGCGTTTTGCCCGGTACGGCTCAATATTCTTGTTTTAAGTGATGTGCGCGCTTCGTAAACGTGCGTGAGGGGGGTCCAAACGGGCCGAACGATGTCGGAATGACCTGAAATCAGACGACAAATACGGGTGAGTGATTTCTGAAGTGGTCGAGCAGACGTCACATCAATCGGACATGACCTGTGCCCGCGGTGACCGAGAACGCAGTTCGGGTGTCATAAACGGCCAAAACGGGCGTTAAACGGTCAAATTCATAGCGGACGACCAGAGATTCACCCGAAACCACCGTGCAACATTCTAATTATTATTTTTGACGTGTACGCACAGACGGAATGTCAATCGGACGTGCGGTTTGCCCGGTACGGCTCAATATTCGTGTTTTAAGTGATGCGCACGCTTCGAAACGCGCGTGCGGGGGGGTCCAAACGGGCCGAACGATGTCGGAATGGCCTGAAATCAGACGAAAAATACGGGTGAGTGATTTATGAAGTGGTCGAGCAGACGGCACGTCAATCGGACGTGCCGTGTGCCCGCGGTGACCGACAACGCAGTTATGGTGTCATAAACGGCCAAAACGGGCGTCCAATGGTCAAATTCATAGCGGACGACCACGGATTCACCCGAAACCACCGTGAAACATTCTAATTATTATTTGTGACGTGTACGCGTAGACGGCACGTCAATCGGACGTGCGGTTTTCCCGGTACGGCTCAATATTCGTGTTTTAAGTGATGCGCACGCTTCGAAACGCCCGTGAGGGGGGTCCAAACGGGCCGAACGATGTCGGAATGGCCTGAAATCAGACGAAAAATACGGGTGAGTGATTTATGAAGTGGTCGAGCAGACGGCCCGTCAATCGGACGTGCCGTGTGCCCGCGGTGACCGACAACGCAGTTCTGGTGTCATAAACGGCCAAAACGGGCGTCCAACGGTCAAATTCATAGCGGACGACCTCGGATTGAGGCGGGGTTGACTCGTACACGTCTCAAATGACCCATGGATCGTTGTCTTAAAGTATCAACACAATCCGAATGCGTTTGGCCGGTTTTCCGTATGCCAGTTGATGGTTTTCACTTAAAATGATGTCCTTTTGAAACAAAAGACATACACTTTGAGTTGTTCCGACCACACCGCGTCTCGGATTGAGGCGGGGATGACTCGTACACGTCACATATGACTCATGGATCGTTGTCCTAAAGCATCAACACATTTCGAATGCGTTTGGTCAGTTTTTCGTATGTCACTTTTTGTTTTCACTTAAAATCTTATGGAAATTCATATAGAATATTTTTATATCATATTTAGTATGGGGGTGTTCAGGGGGCTGTCCGGGGGGTGTTTGGGGGGTTGTCCGGGGTCCAAGGGGGGGGGGGTTGTCCGGGGTCCAAGGGGGGGGGTGGGGGGGTTGTCCGGGGGGCTGTCCGGGGGGCTATCCGGGGTCCAGGGTGGAGGGTTGGGGGCTGTACGGGGGGCTGTCCAGGGGGCTGTCCGGGGGGGCTGTCCTGTGGGTGTCCGGGGGGCTGTCCGGGGACCAAGGAGGAGGGTGCGGGGGGGGGGGGGGGGGGGGGGGGGCTGTGCGGGGTCTGTCCGGGGTTGTTTAGGGGGCTGTCCGGTGGTTGTTCAGGGGGTTGTCCGGGGTTGTTCAGGGGGTTGTCCGGGGGGTGTTTGGGGGGTTGTCCGGGGTCTAAGGGGGAGGGTGGGGGGGTTGTCCGGGGGGCTGTCCGGGGGGCTATCCGGGGTCCAGGGTGGAGGGTTGGGGGCTGTACGGGGGCCTGTCCAGGGGGCTGTCCAGGGGGCTGTCCGCGGGGCTGTCCGGGGGGTGTTTGGGGGGTGTTCGGGGTCCAAGGGGGAGGGGGGGTTGTCCAGGGTCCATGAATGAGGGGGGTTGTCCAGGGAGTTCTCAAACACACAACCACTAAAAGACAACAACATCCATAAAAACAGACAATATATAAAAATAACTCAACTCCAATCTTATACTACGAGTCTAGATAAAACCAACAACTAGAATAGATTAAACATCAAATCTCAAGTCAAAAATGTAACGGATCAATATGTCCCACATCAGCATCACCATATCCATCATCATCATCATCATCGCCCTCGTCATCGTCCTCCTCATCGTCCTCACCCTCCACAGCGCCTTCCTCCTCGCCTTCGCCCTCCTCCTCGCCCTCCTCATCTCCCTCCTCTTCCGCATCAGACTGCTCGACATCATCATCTTCAAGCTGGACATCGGCCTGACCACCACTGGAACTGCCACCTGGTGCACCATATATAGAATGTATCGACGACATGTATTCATCAATCGCTGGGCTGGCCTCTGCTGGAAGTGTTGGACGTAGAACTTCAATAAATTTCATAAATGCACTGTTTGCCCTAGCAGACTGTTCTGCCGTCTCTGTAGCCCTTTTCTCAGCCTGTTCTGCCTGTTCCCTAACTTTCTGCAGCTCGGTGGCACTACAACTCGTACCTGAGGCAGACCAATACCTCGTCGGGGCTATCCTAGGTCGGCAGCGTACTCTGCCAGAATGATCATCTCCCAACACCTGATGTAAGTGATCAGATGGCCCAAAATTGTCTGCTTCTTGGGCATCGAGGGCCTCTAAAGCATCCTGTTACAAATATAAATATAATATTAAGTTACGAAATAGATATTAAAATATAAAATCAACAGATTAAAACTTACAATCTGCTGCTGAGTCGTTTCGTTGACAGCACGTCCATCCTTTTTTCTTCTACTCGAGCAAAACAGTTTTGCTCGAGGCACACGTCCTTCAATATTTTGTACTTGCCTCTACAATGACATTGAAAACAAAATTTATATGAAGACTTCAGAAAATAATTAAATAATTGAGGAAACAAAAGAAAATGTAAGTCGTAAAGAAAACTTATAAACAATTGTCATACCTGCTGCCTCTCACGATCCGGCATCGTCGTGCGTCCTAGTGTATGGAGGTATTTTTTTGCATCAATGTTTTTTTTATTTTTTCCAGATGATTCCTAAATAAAATTCGATAATGCAAAGGATAATATTAATGCAAAACTTGAAAGTTATTATTTAAATACCTCAAATGTAATTCATACCTTAAACTGGGTACTCGTCCAATGAGTAATCATCTGACGATACTGCTCTATAGGACAATCATCCACAACTAGTACCGCCTCTAACTCAGTGCCAACTCTAGCACGCCAGCCAATATACAGCTCATGCTTGTAGGCTCTCCAAAGCTCGCCTAAATCCTTTAGACGTTCCAGTCGTGCACCCTCACCATCAGGAAAATTAAATGAAAATATTAATTTATATAAATACAAAAAAAATTCATGGCATTAAATACAACAGATTTTTTTACCCATATCTCTGCCCAAGCTCTATCTTTGACCTCATGTGGCAAATGTCTCCACGACAGCGGGCTGACGGGAATGATGTCGGAGTATTTGGAAAGCGTCGCCATAAAACTCCGACATTGCTGCCCTGTTTTCTCAACCATCTGATTGTCTTCATTATATTCCACCATAACCTGTGTGCGACGGTTCCACACCGAACGCATGCGTGTACGGCCCCGCCCCCGCCTCCTGTCAGTAGATGTATCTGTCATGAAAGAAAAACAAATATTTTATCAAAACATTTTATAATGAAAATAAATATTGCTATAAAAATTTGATAGGGTTTTATAAATATACCTGTGCTAGTCTGATCAATGAGTGGCGCCGGATCCACAGAACCTGATGGAACACCCTCTGGTGGAACAGGAGTCGAAGACGATGGAATATAAAAGCTCGGAGAGACAGAAGTAGAAGGAAAAGAAGATGGAACAACTGTATGACCTGATGCTGACTGGGGAGTGGGAATCATCATGGGATGTGAAAATGATGGGGCAGAAGATGCAGAAGGTAGCGAAAACATGGGAGGTCTAAATATCCTGTTTGTCCCTAACGACACACCGGGATCAGAATGTGGGAAGGCTGAAATGTCAGTGGGAGGGGCAGGGTCTAGTCGGGCACGCGCAGCTCTATGTCCACCTCTGGTACGAACCCTCCTCGTACCACCGGACTGAGTACTAGGACCAGTACTAGGCTCCTCGTCGAATAACTGTCGACGTAATGGTGGATCCTACAAAAAAGTTTACAAAAAAAATTAATCACATGACATTATATATTCTGTAAATATATATATATATTTGAAATAAAGTACTCACTGTAGGCACTAATGGTGGAATGCCCATCTCCTCCATCCGACGATTGTTCTCCGCCATTTTTTTTCTTCGTCTCTCTTCAATTGGATTCATTTCCTGCATTGGAAAACAAATATGTAATTAATTAGAAAAAGAAAATTAATGTGTAAACCAAAAAACTAAATATATGAGGGAATGAGGGGATTCATTGGTAATTTAGCTATCAATTGTTTTAGAAGAGCTTGAATGAATTTAATAAAACATACAAGTTGTAATGTTCACCAAGTTAGAAATATTGTTTGATTTGGTTTGAATACAGTTCAATTCCAAATTAGAAAATGCAATTCAAATAAAACAGCAACCAATAAACATTGAAAATTCACATAACGGTCAAGTCAGCTAAAACATGTTTGTGATCAATACTAAATAAATATGAATATTACCAACCTTAACAACCCAACTCGAGGTAAACCAAAAGAATTGAGAACATGGATGAATGATTCTATATATTTCCAACCACAACTTCAGGTTCACAATCAACTCTGACAATTGAGCTATTGGAGTCATCAAAAGAAATAAATGGATTGGTTCCAATGGCAATAGGGACAGTGTCAATTCCATCATCAGCATCATCAAAAATATGTCTTGGAATTACTTCAACTACGACACCAAATTCTGGTTGAAGTTGATCTTTGACATAAAAAACTTGTTTAGCCATTGATGCCAACACATATGGTTCTTCAGTTGCAAGAGTGCGGGTCATATTAATTACTCGAAATCCACAATCATCAATAAATGTGCCATGTCTCGTCATCGAATCAAACCAATGGCATTTCATCATTGTGACTCGTCCATGAGAGTAATAATCCAATATTATTATTTTCTCAACGACTCCATAATAACCCACATTTTCAAGTCGCGGTCTACTATCTGATGCACTGGCATAACAATCTGTTGTGGCAGTAACCATAATACCATCATGTTGTGTTCTCATGTTTTTGGCTCGTTCAGTGACAATAAATATGTACGCATTGATAACAATTGATTTACAGTCACGAACCACGGTATTAGGACCAAAAGCCAAAGCTCTTATTTCCTCAGAGACAGAGTCAGCAGACAAACTCAATACCTGCAATATAAATGACAGTTAAACTTAAGTAAATATTGAAATAATTAATTTAAACAGTAATATTTTTACCTTCAATTTTAACCAAGCAGAAAACTCTTTGCTATGCAAAGTCTCTCTCCTTCTCAAAGATAAAGAACAATGCTTCCTATTTATCATTGTTTTATGTTCCCTGTAGATAAAAAAATATGAATAGTTTAACAGATATATATGTAAGATATATACATATTCAATTTTGTTACCTCATATAGTCATCGAACAAATCACAGTTGAACAAAATTGTGCGATGTGCCATCTCCCGCTCTTCATGGCTTAATGTCTTCAATGTATATGATCCAGGAATTCTTCCTGTTTGAGGAAATGATGGAAAACTGGGTTCAATTTGCTCATATTGTTCTTCTTCATTTCTCATTGGTCTGTTCATTCTTGTAGTAAGATCAGACAAATACATTGAACAGAAATCCATACATTCTTGAGCTAAGTAACCGTTCACGATAGAACCTTCGGGATGATTCTTGTTTCGAACATAAGACTTTAATGTGAACATATTTCTTTCAGTTGGATACATCCAACGAAAAGAAACAGGTCCTCCGAGAAGTATTTCAGTTGGAATATGGACAGTCAGATGCAGCATGCATGTGAAAAATGATGGGGGAAATATTTTCTCCAACTCACACAAAATTAATGGGGCATCTGTCAACATTTTTTGCAAGAAAGACTTGGACAACTTCTTAGCACAAAGATCTCTAAACAAATGGCACAACCGAATAACACCCACCCTTACATTATTGGACAAAAGATGACGGATTGCTATTAGAAGCAACTCATGCAGTAGAACGTGATAATCATGAGTCTTCAAAGATTTTAGCTTCAACTCTCTTCTATTGACCCGTTTAGATATGTTGCTTGAATAGCCATCAGGAACTCTAATAGTCTCTAATACTTCCAAAAATTGTTTTTTTTCAGTAGGTGTCATCACATAAGAAGCACATGGAAGTTTCCATTTATTTTCACTGATACGCACAGGATGCAATTCTGGTCTGATGCCCCAATCCACCAAGTCACGTCGAGATCGTAAATCATCTTTTGTCTTCCCCTTGACATTTAAAAGAACTGAAAGCAACATTTCACATATATTCTTTTCAATATGCATTACGTCTAATCAATGACGTAGCAAATTGGTTGACCAATAAGGCAAATCAAAAAAGATACTCCTCTTCCTCCAATTGTAACAGGTTTCTGTGGAAACATTCTTTCTCTTTCCAGATTTCATTTGACCCTTCCCGAACGAAAAACTGAAATCTTTCAATTAATTAAGCACATCAGTTCCAGACATACGCTGAGGTGGATCATCGGTCTCTATAGTATTATCAAATCTTCGACGATTCATTCTATATGGATGATCCTTTGGCAAAAATCGTCGATGTCCCATAAAACTGAAACTACAATGATGTTTCAGTCTTCTGGATCGTGTATTCTTCATACAAACTGGACATGACAGTTTCCCCTTCGTGCTCCATCCAGAAATCATTGCATAAGCCGGAAAATCATTGATTGTCCACATAAGCGCAGCACGCATCTGAAATATGTCTTTCGAACATGCATCGTATGTGCGCACACCCACATCCCAAAGAAGTTTCAACTCTTTTATTAAAGGTTGCATGTATACATCAATATCAATGCCGGGATCAGAAGGACCAGATATGAGTATACTCATGAAAGTGAAAGATTTTTTCATACACAACCATGGGGGAAGATTATAAATGTGCATAAAAACGGGCCATGTGCTGTGCGAAGTAAGCATCTGCCCAAACGGATTAAAACCGTCGCATGAAAGACCCAGCCTCACATTACGCACGTCAGCTGCAAAATCAGGATGTCGAGCATCAAATCTCTTCCATACAAATCCATCTGCAGGATGAACCAACTCATCATCAGTCTTCTTTCTCTCGGTATCATGCCATCTCATTTTTATTGATATGTCATCAGACATAAAAAGATTCTGGAGTCTGGGGATCAATGGAAAGTGCCACATTACTTTCTGTGGAATGCGGGATGGTGTTCCATCAGATTTTGACTTCCAGCGGGACGTGCCACATTTTATACATTCATTTCGTTCAGCGGTTTCCTCCCAGAATAAACTGCAATCTTTCGGGCAAGCATGAATTTTGTTTCTTGAAAATCCAAGTTCCTCAACTAACTTCCATGCCATATAGTGGTTTGAGGGAATATCTGCATCGTCTGGAAGTAAATCCTTCAAGAGGGTAAGAATGTAATCGATTGCTGTATTAGAAATCCCATACATAGTTTTCCCATGAAATAATCGGATTAAAAATTCCAGCTTTTTCATTTTATCGCATTGTCGATATACTGGAGTCGTGGCAGCATCATTCAATTTTTTCACCCTATCAATATCATCATTTTCACTAGATGCATCATCTGTCCTCATATCGAAGTCTTCTTGAGTCGAAATCCTTTCTTTTTCATGATGACGAATAAACGGAAACCGATCATCTAACAAATTCTCCATTCCAGTCTTTTCATTTCGATCATCACCAATTTGAGATTTCGTTTTCTCCCCATTGTGATACCACAGAAAGTAGTTTGCTTGAAACCCATTTTTGGTTATGTGGTAGCTGACTTCTTCACGGCTCAACCAAGGTCTACCAACACAATTGGAACATGGGCAGTGTATGCGACCACTATCTGAAGCATTGTGAAATGCAAAATCTATAAAGCTCTCCAAATTGTTTTGAAAATCGTCTGAGATCCGATCGGTTTCATACATCCAACTTCTGTCCATTCTGTAAAAAGAATTTATATAAGTCATTTTGTCATAAACAATTCAATAGGCATTAACTATAATAGAAAATACATTTAAGTAAACGATACAGGAAGAAAATAATCAAGGTATCAACTACACATGTCAAAAAAACATACAAATGTGTTATTGAAAAAATGTAAAACCAACAAGAACTTAATGTGTTATATCACATAACAGCATGACTCATCCCATAACCATATTAGTAGGGTATCATGAACATGAATAACATCAACCTTGTGCCATCCTCCTACCCTACATGACCCCAACCACATGCCACATCTTATTATAGCCTTATCACATCACACCTCACCGAAAAACACTAGGGAAATCATAGTACATCTCACCTGAAGACACATGGACAATCACATCGCATCTTGCCTAAAAACACATGGTCAATCACTTTTTAAGGAATATTAGGGAAGACATGGTAGCTATCCAAACATATAACCACCATCCTAGATATTAGAAAAAATACCCATAACTCAAAACCTCTGATCGTTGGTAAGTTTATCCAACTCTGGTTGGGAATGTGTAGAAATAACATAAAAATACATGATATATAGATAGCACAAAATACTCAACCTATGGGTTCACATTAACTACATAATCACACACTTCACTACTACCATAAAACACATAAACCACACCACCACCACACAAGACGCATATCATTGGAATATAATTCTACATTCAATAAGTCTATCTATGGAATTATCATAAGAATCCATGTATCAATTGGAATATAATTCTACATTCAATAAGTCTATCTATGGAATCCCTCCCTTGGATCCATGTATCACCAATGACTTAATCAATATTCAAAGAAATGAGTCTATCCGTGGAATTCCACTGTGAATCCATTTATCACATAAAGCATATAAGTTAATAGAAACAAGATTATATACCTGACATCCTAATAGAATCCATGTATCACTATTTACTATTAATCATTTAATGAATTTCATTTCATTTAAACAATTCATTAAACATACCAAGGTCAAAAACAAAGGTATTTAATACAACTCACCTCAAAATGGCGACTCAATCAAATAATAACCTGAAAAGAATGAAGCTTCATTTACTCATGTTGTAATGAAAAGATAATGAGATTCTCTTGCTTAATCAATCAATTCCATATCATGGCCTCAACATAACTCATAATGGCTAGAAATTCAATGAAAATTCAAGCACTCACATGGGAATTTTTAATATAACACTCCTAACAAGACTATAAAGATATCACATGCATTAGTTATAATATATCTAACATGGTAACATAAAATATAAGTGTTAAAGGGGAATGCAAACCATAAAATACCCTTAATTAATTTAATTTACAATTCAATTCATAAATCGAACAATCAATTCGATTTATATAACCTTTCACAAATGACATCCCATGTTCAAAGGGTAAAATCCAAAAAGGAATTTTCAAGAAAACTCACCCTTAGGTGCCGGCAGTAGCTCCAAAATTGTCTAAACTGAAGGGAAAAATAAAAATAAGTTTCAATAATATCCAAACATTTGAATACCTTTTGAGATAAAGAAGAAGAAGAACCTGAAGAAGAGCTTCAAGGTCCGGCCGGCAGTACTCCAAAATCGCCTGCTGCTGCTCCCGTTAGGGCTCTGTAACGCGAATGGGGGAGAGAACGGGCTGCTGGGGACTTGGGGAAAACCTTTGCCAACGGTTTTTTAAAACCGTTGGCATATCTCCCCGAAACAAGGCCTTTCCCAACGGTTCCTTAGAACCGTTGGGAAACACTCCCCAAAACATGGTCTATCCCAACGGTTCCTTAGAACCGTTGGGAAAAACTCCCCAAAACAAGCCTACCCCAACGGTTCCTTAGAACCGTTGGCATATCTCCCCGAAACAAGGCCTTTCCCAATGGTTCCCTAGAACCGTTGGGAAAAACTCCCCCAAACCAAGCTATCCCAACGGTTCTAAGAAACCGTTGGGAAAAACCTCTATTTTAATCATTTACCAACGGTTCTATCAAACCGTTGGTATGTAACTGTGGGGAAAAACCCACATTCCAGTAGTGACATAATATCGATGCTCTTAGTTCAAAAATGAAATAAATTTTATAAAAATAATTTTCTAAATATTTTTAATTTATTTTTTAATTAAAAAAACACTATTCACCCGTAAAAACTAATACTTGAATAATAAGTTATGAAACCATTATTTAACCATTTTATTGAATCACATTACTTAATCAAGGTGCCTAGATTTTATTAATACTTTCTTTAAGTGAGATTAATAATCCTTTTGGTCACATTACTAATCCTAAGCATAAAATCACTATTCATAATTTACTATTCATCAAAAATTGAGTTGATCTTATTAGACTCTAAATTTCGTATTGAACATAATTGTAGAAGACCATTTTTTGAAAATCATTACACATTTTTTATTATTTAAGGTTTACATAAACATTTTTAATATATCCATTCTCTAAAATTCATCAAAAATATGCATACTATATTTATCCGGACATTTGAAAATTCATAAACTTAATCATAAGAAGAGATCAAAATTTTTTATTTAAAACAAAGGATTACACAAGGCAGTTACGGTCTCCTTACATAGCCCCTTATCACACCGGCATAGGACCTAAGTGTAAGGTGTGCTAAGGTGAGGGAATATGAGAGAGGCTCGTCCAACATCACACGAGTAGTAATTTCTATCAGTTGGAACTTCTCACGAAGGCGATTCCATTCTAGCTTTACACGATGAATTTCGGCTTGGGTTTGGTCCAGAGCAAAGCCCAGTGGTGCTACCTCCTTCCCAAGTTCTGTTAGATGGGATTTGATCGGTCCAAGACTACTAGGTGAGGCCATAGAATCTCCTTTCTATACTAATTAACCAAGGTCACTTGTATTTAGAGATAAATATCGAAATGTTTAGTTTCTAGCGGTCATATTGACCAATGTTCATATAACAGTCAAAACCCAACGGTCTCATTTTAATTATACTCATGTTATTAAATGAAATAGTTTTGTTGAATATAAAAAAAATAACACACAAAATTAGGAAACAAGATTTATTCAAAATTTCAGGTCGTGACAATCTTCCCCCCTTAAGAAATTGCGTCCTCACAATTTTTAAAATTGGGTTTTGAAACTTCATTGAAAGTGACACATCAGAAAAAGAGTCAGTAACACTATTACTTTAAAAGAAAGAAAAGGAAGTACAAAGGCCACCCGAGTTAACCCATAATAGGACTCCATGTAGGAAACATGGATATGGAAGAAAAAACAAAGGGCCTAGTTCTGAGGGAGAGTGATAGAAAACATGATTTGTAGAAATTTAACCACAAGAAAATCACAAACTTATGATGTGCGTAAACGGTCTTTGATTACCCAGTAGGAATCTTAAACCAACAACGTTTTTGTTTTACGTTCCTTTTAAAAATTTTGAGGAATTCATTTTCAACATAGAATAAAAACATAAGGAAATATACCTACCTTCCAGTAGAGTTTCATCCTTTAATAAGTCTCTACCAAAACTAATCTTTTCTCCAAACTATGAGAACTCAAAAACAGTTGGTCTCATCAAAAGCACAAGAATCATCTTCTAGAGAATCACATAATCCACAAAAGATTAACTATATATTTCTTACATCTTTAAACATTATCCCATAAACAGAAAGGGTAAGGTAAAAACAACTCTTCAAAAAGAAAGAATCCCATAGGAATAGAAACTAATTTTAAATCTTCAACGTTCCATGGTACTACCCAAAGTTCATCATTGACCATTCCATAAATAACGGTTCTTAAAATTCCTCAAAATAAAATAAACTAAGATTGAAACCCAAATACAAGAAGGATTTGATAACATAGTCTTCCAAAATAAACTTCATTGTTCATCTCCAAACAACATCAACCACTCCTAATATCTTATAACAAAAGTAGCTAACCTAATCATATTTTACCCAAGATAGGTTAATCATTTCCATAAGTAACCTAAATTACTATAAGTTCACCTTAAATTCATTGATTCTTCAAAATATAAGTCAACCTTTACTCCACAAAGAAAATACAGTAGTAATATATTTACCTTGATCAAATAGGGTTCCCAAAATAGTGAACATCTTCCAAAATAATAATCATCTTTTAATCCCCTAATCATCTCTATCATATTAATACAGAAATTGTCACATTTCCTATCTCATTGGTTGCTGGGACATGTTCTTCCATTTCCCGCAATTAACTAAGAAAATAAAGTACAATTAGGGGCTTAAATACTTAGCCAATAATCATGAAAAATGATCTTAAAGAATAGAAGGATAACTTGTAGAAGAAAAGTATCCCCTAAATTGTGATCCCCTAGGTTCCAAACTAGGTTATCTATGATCATATATTCTTATGGGAATCTTTATTTTATTTTATCTTTGTTCCTTTAATAATGGTTCATACTAAGCTTATGAATTTACCAAAGCATATCCCCCAGGAGTGTCGTGTCCAAGAGTGTAGCAAGGCCCATTGTCGTGTACCAGTTCCAATTCGATTCTAGCTCAAAGCGGTGTTTTCGGGTTTTACCCCTATTTACATCTATGCCAGAGCCACCTCTACCTTCTCATATCCATACAGGGATGTATTTGCTTGGCAACCCCTTACTCAATACTCACCAAAATACCCGGAAGATTTTCTATATTTAAACTTTTCTATAGGGTTATTCCTAGAGTTTTCATATCCTAATTTCCAAAAATAACTAAACCATACTTTGATACCAACTATAGCATCCCTCTTTTTTCACATAAACATTCATTACATTACACAAAACTGAGGATCTTTAAGGTTTAGTGTCTTGGAAACCAGGAACATAATACATGAAAACAACATAAAACATTATTCTTAAATACTTGAAAGGATTTTCCTTAAGTTAATCCTTGGTTAATTACTGCATCTCATAACCTGGGGACATACATCAAAAGAAAGGGTGAGCAGAAGGCCCAGTAAGGGAAACAAGATAAACATTTAACATGGGAACTTGAGATACATCAACTATGTCATGAAAAAGATATTTAAGGCATGAGAAATAAATCATGTGGAATATCATAATAAAAACAAAATTTTTCATAAATTTAAGATGTGACTACATCATTTAACATAGAAAATCATGAACATATCACCAAGGTCCATCACCAAGGTGTCATTTGAAAATTACCAACGTTATTCACCAAGATATCGTGAAAATTGTAATCTCTAGTGGTTACATCATTACCCAATTCATTGGAGCTCTATCAGGGCGCACCCTTAAATTTTCCTTTATTATCATGTGAGCCACATATATCATCATCAAAAATCTCATAAATAACCCATATAGAATAAAATAAATGGGTTTCATTTCATAATCATAACGTTTTAAAAACTGCTTTAAAGACATGATCTTTATGTCACTTTAAACCCACGTAAGGGGAGAGCGGGTCTCATGTATGTAAATCCCAGAATTTAAAATAGAAAATTTTAATATATATTTTAATACCCCTATAGAAATAAGAGCTTTGAGTATTCACTTTATAATATAAAATAATTTTGAGAAAAGAGAGAGACATTTTGAGATGAAAATTCTGCAGCATAACAGCTATGTTTCGGGGTTTTAGAAAACATTGAAAAGAGAGGGGACATAAGTCAAACATTCATAAATGACACATAAAACAGTAGAGGGACAGAATAAAAAGGATATATGAACATGGTAATGAAATTTTAAGGACATACCATTTGAAATGAAAAACATGGAAGGAAGACAAAAATTAAATTTCTCTTATGAAAATTCGGCTTCCTAACGGCGTCCCTTAAACTTCAACAAAAATGATTTGAAAAGATCAAATATGGCCTCTCATCATATGAAAATAAAATATAAGTATGATAGATATAGAGATCATACCCCAACATAATAAAAATGAACTTTCAAGACTTGACATGGAATTAGAACTTTGAAAAAGGAGAAAGGTGAAAGAACCACTTAAAAATTCGGCAGCCTAACGGCGCCACTTAAAATTTAAAAATACTGAATTGAAGATATCAAATGGGGTATCTAATCATATGATCATAAAAGATCAGTATTATAGATATAGATATCATACCCAAACATAATAAAAAGAAACTTGAAAGACTTGACATGAAAGTAGAACTAGAAAACGAGAAGGGTGAAAGAATCTGTTACAAAAATTTCGACAGCCTAACGGCGCCACTTAAACTTTCATAAAATGAAATGATAAGAGTAATAGGGGGTCTCTCATAATATTAACATAAAAAGGAAATTATAATGAATATAAAAGAAAATCCTCCAACATAATAACATGGAGCATAAAAGAAATGACATAAAAGAGATCACTTGAAAAGAAAGAGATGGGGGTCAGATCCCTTACCTTAAACGTAACTCTTAAAACTCAAAGGTTGGGACCTTGAGAGGCTTGATGGCACCTCGGGAGGACTAATTGGGAGATAAGGAGACCGGAAATTCGTTGAGAATGATTTTGGAGTCCAAATGATGAGATAATGTCTTGGTATTTATAGGGAAAGTGAGGAGACAAGGCATTAATGGCCAAGGGACACCTCATTGGTGGTTTTGGCAAAACCACGGGCTTTCCCATGGTATTTTCCCATGGTATTGGCCACATGGGTCCCCCATACAATAATTCATCACCTTTGGTCGGCCAACCCTTAAAATATCTCATGAAATCATCATGACATAGTTATGATGTCATTAAACATACCGAAACCCTAAAACTGTATTTTCACTTTTCATCGAAAATTCAACTTTCTCAGAAAAATACCAAAATTTCAGCTTAACCAAATATCAATGATTTGATTTCAAAAACGAACTCCAATTTATAAAAATAATTTTCTAAATATTTTTAATTTATTTTTTAAAATAAATACACTATTCGCCGAAAATTCATTTTTTTTCAGAAAAATCCCCAAAAATTACCATAACATAATATCGATGCTCTGAGTTCAAAAATGAAATCCATTTTATAAAAATAATTTTCTAAATATTTTTAGTTTAATTTTTAATTAAAAAAACACTATTCACCCGAAAAAAAACTAATACTTGAATAATAAGTTATGAAACTGTTATTTAACCATTTTATTGAATCACATTACTTAATCAAGGTGCCTAGATTATATTAATACTTTCTTTAAGTGAGATTACTAATCCATTTGGTCACATTACTAATCCTAAGCATAAAATCACTATTCATAATTTACTATTCATCAAAAATTCAGTTGATCTTATTAGACTCTAAATTTCGTACTGAACATAATTGTAGACGACCATTTTTTGATAATCATTACACATTTTTTATTATTTAAGGTTTACATAAACATGTTTAAAATATCCTTTCTCTAAAATTCATCAAAAATATTCATACTATATTTATCCGGACATTTGAAAATTCATAAACTTCATCATAAGAAGAGATCAAAATTTTTATTTAAAACAAAGGATTACACAAGGCAGTTACGGTCTCCCTACATAGCCTCTTATCACACCGGCATAGGACCTAAGTGTAAGGTGTGCTAAGGTGAGGGAATCCGAGGGAGGCTCGGCCAACATTACACGAGTAGTAATTTCTATCAGTTGGAACTTCTCGCGAAGGAAATTCTGTTCTAGCTTCACACGATGAAGTTAGGCTTAGGTTTGGTCTAGAGCAAAGCCTAGTGGTGCTACCTCCTTCCCATGTTCTATTAGATGGGCTTCGATCGGTCCAAGACTACTGGGTGAGGCCATCAAATCTCCTTTCTATATTAATTAACCAAGGTCACATGTATTTAGAGACTAATATCAAAATGTTTAGTTTCCAGCGGTCATATTGACCAATGGTCATATAATAGTCAAAACTCAACGGTCTCATTTTAATTATACTCATGTTATTAAATGAAACGGTTTTGTTGAGTATAAAAAAAATAAAATAACACACAAAATTAGGAAACAAGATTTATTCAAAATTTAGGGTCGTTACATCTCATGAGTATAAAACTATCGAATGAAACATGAATGGGTGTGTGTGTTGTGAACCATGGATTGGGTATTCCAAAATAATTTTGGGGATTATTTTTAAATCATGGATTAGTTATTTTTCTAGAAAAATAACCTACTAGAAATTGTTTTAATATAGAATTGTTTTCCTTTGGTTGAAAATTTTTTTGGAACCTGTTAAACTTATACTACAAACTATTTTTTGCAGATTTGTTTTATATAAATGGTTTTATATAAATGTGGCTAAATTTTCTATCCTAGTGGCATGAATAAGGAAGTCATTGGGGAAAACCTGATGAGTTTTATACTCACCCCTTCTTTGGATGTTCAGTTCTTTTTCAGATGTTATCTTCTTGGACTTGTGCAAAGGTAAAGTATCACATGTTTTTAGCGCTAACTTGTGATACATGGGTTGTTTGGTGATTGAGGATCTTGGAGCTTATAGAGTATGGATTCTTTTGGTCTTCTTGGAGTCTTTATTCACTTTACACTATTTACTTTTACATTTTTTTAGTCTTCTATTGTATCACACTTTAGAGTGATTGTGATATGAATGAAGTAGTTGATTTGTCTTGATTTTACTCATGAATCATATAGTGGGTTTTTTGGTTTTGGTTTTTTGGTTGGGAGTTTGTTCATTAAAGGGTAAATCATTCCCCACTTGTATTTTAAACCCTTCGTCATTTATTTCCAGCATTTGGCGCCTTGGGGATATCACTTAATGCATAGTAATGACTCATTTTGTTCTCAATACAATGAGAATGAGTGGGTAATTACAATTAATTTTGTAGTAAAGTCCATTAAATCATGGCATAGTTAATTAAATTTCATGAATTATATGATAACACTTAATCTGATCTTTGTAATACCCTGACCTGGATCACCCAAACTATAACCAATTTGGTTATTCCACATAACCCTAATTTCACCTCCTTATATTCCAAATACTACCTAATAGAAGTGATGTTAAAATAAACCACATGGAAATGATATACCCTATAGTATCATCTCAATAATAATAGAAAAAAATAAACATCCATGTGGATATAAACATTAGATTAGATCAAGGGATATATAGTGGAAGTCATACCATTACTGGAAAACAACTCTACATTATAATAAAATGTATTTATACAGGTCACAAAATCATGAATCAATGAAATATCAGTCAACCAATTGAACATATATGAAACAGATAAAAAAAATAAATAAAATGACACCTAACTATACTCCTTGAAATCACTTCAAACATGCCTTCATGTCTCCAATGAGCTCCTCTAGTCCATACACATATACCAGGGTCATCCCCCTAACATACATGTCGACAATAAAGTATAAATGAGAACTAAGGGGATCATTATAAGACTCATTAATTGTAACACTACACTCAAAAACACTCATTATTGTCTTATTAGGGGTGTTACATGACCTTAGGTGTTCCTCCTTGTATGCTAAATTCTTCCAACTAGAGAAGAGTTACTAAATCCTATGTTTGGGGGACTATAACCTTGATATCATAACTATAAATAATCATAAAAATAATCATACATAATCCAAAAAATATCATCAATGTTTGAATAATAAATAATATTAAATGATTTAACAAATAAAATAAAATCATAAAATCATACATCCCAATTTATCACCTACAAGGTTTATTACATTACCAAAAATGAACCAAAATATTTATGTAACGACACGCCCATCCTTGAGCATCACCTTTAACCAAACTCAAATTCCTATCGAGCTTCTCATGTATAGTCTACTATATACTCATTCTAAACCTGCTACAAGAAATAAGGGTTTCACATCCACCAGAGTTCCCATGAAATGTGAGAGAAATAAATCTTAGTATAGCCTCACCAAATTCCAATAATATTCATTATCATATACATGTATTCGTTATCAATTTAACTAAAAAAACAAGGCACACAATTCAAGTCATCATGTTCTAATCAGGGAAATGTGATGCCTAAAACATTCTTCCATCAAATAAGACTTATTTTGGATGTCATAGTGATACTTTGTTCCTCCACATAATTCTTTTTAACTTTTTTACTTTCATAGAAGTAGAAAAAAACTCTTCTTCTTATTTATATTATAAAATAGAAAGATTATCTTTATTTTTCTTCTATATTTAGTCATAATAATTTGAATTTTTTGTGAACTAATAATCTCAAAATTCTTCTTCAACCCATATGATAATTAGTAGATAATAATATTTTCAGTGTATCTTTTTATTTTATTATTTTTTTCTTCTTATTTGAAAAAGAGTCTACACTTGTTCTCCTTATTTCTAGATTGAATCACAAAAATCATTTTTTATTATTAAAACAATGATAGTTCAGCTCAACATCATCACAATTACATCTTCCACTTTTGGTCTCCAACAGACAACATGAGACATTAAATTTTAGTTTTGGATTATCAATATATTTGATACACAATATCAATAATGATAATTTTATCATTGCATTATAATTATTAGTGAAGAAAATATTTTTGTAACTAAGTCATAAAAAAAATTCAATATTATTTTATGAACTTTTAGTATTCAATGCACTTTTTGATGTAGTTATTATATCATGTGAATGAAGATATTGAATATTATAAGAAAATATCAATTTATTATCATTATTATCTTATTTTCCCACTTATTGTATTTATTCTGTGTAATAATTCATTCAATGTGTTTCACACATTTTCATGTACATGAGATCATGCATGTGTTCTTATTCTCATTTATGCAATCCTTGATAACTAGCTCTATACATCTTATTCTCTCCACATGAAATATATATATATATGAACATGGGGTCTTATAAGTTTTATTTTATTGATCAAACCCATTCACAAAGCTAGATGACTCATAGATTCTCATTGATCCTATGTTCCTCTTCACATACACCAGAACAATTACATGGAACTTCTTCTTCTTTACTCAACAATATATAGTTGTGTAAGCCACTTCTTCATGAAAGTGATGTATTTAAGTGCGTGGTAGTTCTTATCCATGATATAAAAAGAAATTGATCACATAATTCCCAATACATATAATTTTAAAAAAGTAATGTTACTTTCTATTCTTGTCCATCCCACATTAATTCTCACCTCATTCTCATTATCATATTTAATACAATCTATCTCACATCACGTTCGAGCTGACAGTAGGGTATTATCACCTACACACACCTTCACATCACATGAACTTGACTCATGCTACAACATTACATAGTCCATGATCACCTTTCTGGGTGTTATGCGGACCCAATTCTCCCCCTAACTATCCATATACCTTCCACCATGTTCAACCATGTGTGGGTTGGCTCTCACATGGGTTGAGATCTGCTCCCCATATGTGGTTTATCTTAACTCCTAGGTTAACTATGTTTGGACCCAATTGTTTTAATAAGGCCTCTCATATAATGATTATTAAATATTATGTATGATAGTTTCAAGCCATCACAAATTATTTCAAATGTTCTTCATGCGTAAATAAATGAAAATATATGTCTTCCATGATCCTCATGGGGATATTTCTTGGTCTTCAAAAAATATTCTTAAACTTTTCTTCAGGAAAATAATTATTTTCATTGTCTTAAACTCTTTATGAAATAATATTTAGATTTCATAGACTCTATATTCACCGTGAAAAAGAATTTTTTTCTCAATATTAATTAAAATATTAAATATTTTTATATCCCTCATACAATAATGAAATATTTCATTACCTTATTCTATGCCTCTCAGTCAACTTCCTTAAGCATCATCTGATCAAGAAACACCATTGGATTGATCATTTTACTTCATATTCATTTTTATGAACAATGTATCACCATTTACACAAATCATTGACATGAAGATCAGTTCAGAAATCGTCAATGTTACAAACTCAAATTCATCAAAAATAACTTCCTTAAGTGAATAATACTTGAGTACTTTCTTCTTTATCCAATCATCCAAGTTTTTTATGTCATTCTTATATATCTTTGATACTTCTAATAACTTATTTTTTTAACATATTTAGCATGTTGAAATCAATTAAATCGTGTTATTTAATTGAACACCATTGAAAACCAAAAACTATCATTGAAAAAAATAAAACTAATAAACAAATTGGGATCTATAATCTCCCACTTTGAATTTTTTTCCAATGCCTTCAATGTCACGAACCAAGCCGGGTCGCCATCCGACTCGGTGCCCGACCCGGTCCATGACAAGGCCAGAAGGGAGTTCCCAATCCCCACGGGCTGGCACAAGTGCCCGGGTATCAAAACTAACACATGGGAACGATTTTACACGAAATAAAAGACAGAAAAACAACTAACTAGATAAATAAACTGAAATTATAAATAGACAACCAAACATTCCTTTAAACTATGAACAAGTTTAAAGTCTATAATTCAAACCAATAACTAAAAAAAAGAAGTAAGTGGAAACTAAAACCCATACTCAAATCTCCTAGAAAAATGGAGGCCACATCAGCACCACTCTGCTTGAAAAGAACAACTGCCACCTGAACCACCATCACTGAGCATGAAGTCACAACCTGGAATGCAGAAGAAACAAAATCTACATACACCCAAGGGTGTATGTAGGGTGTGAGCTAAAATCCCAGTAGAATGCCACCGAGAAAAGGTTCCACGCATAATTATAAAAATACAAATACATTTTCAATTAACAAAATAAAAACCAATAAGTGCTTAAAGGATTTTAATGGAAATGGTTTTTAAGGGGAAACTTCTCTAAAAGGAAAACAACTTAAATTAACTTATACACATGCACGCACACCCACACACGCACGCACACACACAGACGCACGCACACACATACACACGCACACACACGTTTCTTGGTAACCCCAACGTCACATCGTGTACCGACGGTGAGCAGGAAGAAAAGTAAGAGCACAATACATGGGAGAGACCCTAAAGATACTATCGAGAAATGGGACCCTAGAACATCACCTCTCAGTGAACCATATCATACATTCCCATGAACGAGCCACTAGTAGGGAAACACCTCCTACCATAGTGGTCTCCAGTCATCATCCAATGTTTATTTAGTGTTGTAAGATTCAATACTACTAAGTGAAACTGGGTCGTGGCCACTCTCGTTTCACTAGCACACTAGTCTAGTCCACCCACCTAGTACCCAGGCTTCCCGTTTGTTCTCAAGTAATTCAAAGTTCATGCCACATGACATAATCATACACTCAAACCAAGAAAGACATCACTCACACCAAAAACCACCATTCTCACACACAAAAAACCATTTGAAATAATACGCACACTAAAATGTTCCAAAACTCAATCTACATTTCTTACACAACCAATTAAAACAACTTTCATCCTAAATAGCTATTTAATAAAACATTTAATATTTTTAATAAAAAAAATTTGAAGAGAAGAGCATGAATTTACACACAAAACCAACCAAACCTTCTTTCGTAACCAAACACACACAACGCCACATCAAGAGTTCAATCCACACCACTTACACCAACTAAAAAGAGAATTTTTGAGTAGTTTAACACAAGTGCTAAAAAACTATGCAATAACATCTTCACTAACGGTAAATTTGGTTTTTATTTAAAAATCCACTTTAGAACCAAACACACGACGTAATATTATCGAAACAATATTTGCACCACAAATGTCATTTAATTAAAAATTTAACAATTTATAAAATACTAAACCAGCTTGACATGGGTTTCCAAAAAATCACACTAATATCACAAGAACACATTAATAACAAATCAATGCATATGAGATTTCCAGAGAATAAAGTAAGACCACTTTGCACCCGGCAAACTAACTAAATAATATGCTGAATTAATTAAACACGCAAATAAATTCATAAAGAAATAATTATGAGCAGAACCACCTACCTCAGGTGTATAAACTCTAGAAAAAGGATGTGAAATATTCAAATTCTAGAGCGAAACATCAATCGCGTACCGTTTGCACCTCAAGGAACCTTAGGCAACCTCAAAAACACAAATTTGGATCAAAAAATTCATATTAGAACCCTAAAATATGAACTCATACCTGCTGGAAAAATTAATAATAAAATAAAATAAAACTCAAATAATAAGAGGGAAAACTTATCTGAAGGGGGAATCAGGAGAGTTCTGATGGCTGGACCTAGGTGCGGTGCTACGATTTGTCTTCCGAGAATAGGCAGGGCACCATGGGGGTTCCGCAGGGGTGTGCGCAGCTGGTCGGGGAGGCCGGAGATGGGGAGGTCGGCAGACAGCAGTTGCTGGACAGAGAGAGGTGTGGGGGCGTGAGGCAAGGGGATGTGAGCCGGCTGGACAGAGTGCTGGGGAAACTATGTGAGGGGAAGCCGGCTAGGGGTTTCAGGGTGTGGCTTGTCCGGCAAGCAGGGCGCGCGACAGCGGTGAACGGGAAGCTGCAGCGTGATGGGAATGGGGGAGTGAACATGGGGGGAGGTGCGGCGTGATCCAAGGGGGAGAAGCACGTAAGGGGGAGGGAAGCCAGCATCCATGGGAGAGTGGAGTTCAGCGCGACGAGAATGGGGGAAGAAGTTGGGGTGTGGCGGCTTGGGTAGGAGGGTACCGAAAACAAAAGGGAAAAAAATGAAACCCTAAACAAAGGGGGGGGGGGAAATAAGATAAATAAAAGGTAAAAAAACAAAATAAAACTAATAATGATATTAACATTAGTAATAACATTATTCATAAACTAAAACATTAAAGAAAATAATAATAATAATAAGAATAACAATAACGAAAATAGCCTAATAAAAGTTACATCCTTAAAAAGATAACGTTAAATAAAAAGTTAACAATTTTAATGAGAATAATTAAGAATGATGATTAATAATATTAGTAATTATATAAATATCCTAATGAAAGTAATAATAATAAATAGAGTAACTTAATTTTCATTATTAGTATAAATAATAATAATACACAATAATAATTAATAATAAGCTGAATAATAATATTACTATTATCAGTAAAACAATTAATTATGTTTTTATCTAACTCTTATTATTTTGTTCTATTTTCATTTTACAACTCATTTAATTTTATCCCTTCATTGTTAATTCATTTTATTTAATTAACTGAAAGCATCGGGTCACTAGGTGTACCAGGCCAGGCCGCACGGTTTCAAAATCGTGCCTCACTCGAGGTCGCGTGAGGTCTCCATTTCCATTGTATTCTGATTTTATTATTCATTGCAAAAATTCTCATCTACCTTGAACTTCAGGTAGGCCGTGCGTCGAGCTGGGCGAGGTCACACGGCGACCCAGGCAAGGCCGCACGGCTTCGACCATGGTGCGCTAGACCCAACCAAGGGCAAAACATCTGTTTTTAAATAAGAGCTCATAAAATTTAATTCGGGCCTTGATCCGAACTACCAGATGCCCAGAAAATTAATAAAATAGATAATATAAAAAATACAGGTGTGACAATTCTCCCCACCATAAATCTTTCCATCCCTGAAAATCCATAACTAGGGTTGAGACTCAAAGAATAAGTTGTTACCCCACTCAAGTTCAAAGAGGATTCCCAAAATCAACAAGCGAAAAGAGGAAAAAGCATCGTGCTCAGAGAAGGTGACTCAAAGAAAACTTCACGAAACACATAAAGGACTTTCTGATATGTGTTGCTCGGCCCAAAAAGCTCGAACACCTCCAGTTGATTGATAAAGGATAAGGACTCTCACACTCGCGAGAACCAACTTCACAAACTAAAACACCTCAAGCACTATTAAACGAAACCCACCATTTGGCTATAATGAACAAATAAGGTCAAACTACGTCCACAGAACACTCTTATCACATATCACCAAGCCATATTTAAAAATAGAAGCAAAATATCAACATGGGGATGCCTGAGGGGATCCCCACCATTAAGAACTCACTGACGCTCAAGACGAGACTGGAAACCGACATGGGGAGGTTCGAGCGGACTCCCCACCATTAAAGAAAATTCCTGCACTTATTCATTCTAGAGACATTCGTGCAAGACCCAATGTGGATCTCCCCACCATTAATAACCTACCAATGCCCAATACGAGACTAGAAAACCAACATGGGGATGTCCGAGCGGACTCCCCACCATTAAGGAAAGGCCAACACCGATTTATTCCAGAGACAATTGTGCGAGACCCATTTTGGGTCTCGCCTCCATTAGAATAAAAAAAAGGATACAACACTTTGAAAAATTCCCGATGGGGACCAAACACCCCACCACAAGGGGCGGGGAGGGAGGGTCTCGTCCACTAGGCGTCAAAACACAGCCGGCCACAAACCAACTTCTCAAAATTTCCTGTATGAACACTATTCAAATTTGAGACTGAGTTACCCAATAGACTCTCTTAAGGACCACTAAAGCGATTGCATCCAGTGGGACACAACCCCCCAAGACTTTAAGGCAACGAGTAGAACACGCCTCCACATGGTCATGAAAACCTTATGCAACCAGACGGTTCGTTCAGAGTAGAACAACCATAGAAACAATTTAAACTGCCTCTACTTTCAACACCGGTGACAGAAATAAAGTTGGGGTCCCCTACACTCCCGGGGATCCTGACCACGTGTCAGCTTCACTCTGAGGCCTACGACTGGAGACCTGATGTTTGAAGCATCTTCTTCCTCGCAGTCAGGCATGGAAGACTCCTAAACGAAGCTTCTCCTTTTGGTGTCACACGCAACCCCACCGCAACTGAGACAACACCATCAGACATAGCAAATTACGACATCCTATTGATCATACATAGAACATTCACCCACACAAGAGCTGAAATGGTGCATGTGCATCACCCTTTGTCACACTGAATGAGAACACGACACCACAAATCGTTACCTGGACATGACCATTATTGTAGAGAGGAACGTTATACAAAGAGGGACTTCAACTGGGTCTCAAAAAACACGTGATTCCTACAATCAACCATAGCATCCCCATGTCACGAGGTCTGCCACACTAGTGGCCTGACGTAGACCCTTTTTTAAACGAAACTGACGAAGGACCAAAGGTCATTTAGAATAGTGGCTAGCATCGACCACTCCAGGCTGCTTCCACCATTCCCCATTGGAATCTCCTTCACCGCTTCCAAATAGAACGTTCAAATTAATGAGTTAAAACTTCACTCTTGACTATCAAAGAGAACTCACACTACAAGATGTCACTGAATATGACCCTTGTAGCTGATGAAAATACTACAAATCCCTTCAAGACACCGGTCAACACTGAAAATTCTAAACCGCCTTCACCCTTCCCCACTGGATTTCCTTTCTCTGTTTACATGGGGAACCTTAAAACATGACGACGTCAAACTTCATTCCTGATAGGTTGAGACACTCAAAGAGACTGAAAATTCCTTCAGTTCCCCTCACATATGTCACCCCACTATGAGATGATCTACTTAACTGAAAGGAGAAAGGAAAAGACTTAGCACTATCACCCAAAAGGGAGAGCCCTTAATTTAATCAACTGGAGGGTCGGCCAATGGTGAACTATATGTGGCCACATGTTATTCACACATTGACTCTTTATTGGGTTGTACACTAGCCAAGAAGGAGAACTGTGGACCCAATTAAACAGGTCTGATGGTCAATACATACCACAAGCGAATACCAAAAGTGCAGGGGGGACCACTGCAAGGGCTCCCCGATGTACTTTTCAAAAGAATTAACTAACTACATGCTTTCATACCAACTTACAATAAAAAAATCAAACTCAGGACATAAATCATTTAGAAAGGATCCTCGGCTCAAAAAGCCTCACATTCAACATTTCAAAAACACAAGGACACGCCACACAAACATCGTTTACTAAAACACCGAATTTTTCCTTTAACAAAACATTTTGAAAATAAGAAAACCTAGTGGGTTGTACAAACAACAATGGAGTCCCATGAGCCTTGCACATGCATGTTCTCGTTCCGCACCGGCACCCACCTCATGTCCATCTAGGCACTCATCTGCTCGTTCCATTAACCATTTCCATTTTTGTATACACTCATGCATGTGGTTTCTCATGAGAGCGCCAAGGATCAAAACCAAACCTTTCCATTTTTCAATACCAAAACATCCAACCCACACTTTTCAAACCTCACATACCATTTCATTTTTTAAAGCACTTCATTTGAAAACATTTTCCAAGAACAAAACATTTTTACTTAAAAACCAAATTTCCATGAATCCAAAACAAAGAGACGAGAAACAATACAGGAGGAAACTAGTGTCAGTGGGTGATTGGAACATATGGTTGGCGGCCATACGCCAATCACGCCACATGCCACGGAGAGTATTTTAGGACAGTGTTCCCGGCTCCACATGGCTTTCCAGACCCTGCGAGCTCACTAAGACCACTAACCCTACTCCCTTTTCGTTTCCCATAGACAAGATTAACCGCAATGACCAAAAACTCGGACAAACCTCAACATACTTTGGTAACTTGAGTCCCTCTATGAGGTGTGCTGGCTAAGCACATTGCTCGTAGCTAGAACATAGAGTTCCAACAACCTTAATTTTGGTCTAATATAACTCTATCTCAAAAGAAAATGACCCAAGAGAGAAAAACGCCTCTGATACCATTTTTTCACCCACCAGGCCGGGTCGCCATCCGACCCAGCGCCCGACCTGGTCCGCGACAAGGCCCGAAGGGAATTCCTGATCCCCAAAGGCTGGCACAAGTGCCCGGGTATCTAAACTCACACATTGGAACGATTTTACCCGAAATAAAAGACAGAAAAACAACTAACCAGATAAATAAACTGAAATTAGAAATAGACAACCAAAAGTGCCTTTAAACTATGAACAGGTTTAAAGTCTACAATTCGAAACAATAACTAAAAAGAAAAAATGATAGTGGAAACTAAAACCCATACTCAAACCTCCCAGCAAAAGAGAGGCCACATCAGCACCAATCTGCCTGAAAAGACCAACTGCCACCTGAACCACCATCACTGAGCACGAAGTCACAACCTGGAATGCAAAAGAAACGGAATCTACATACACCCAAGGGTGTATGTAGGGTGTGAGCTAAAATCCCAGTAGGATGCCACCGAGAAAAGGTTCCATGCATAATTATTAAAAGGCAAATACTTTTGCAACTAACAGAATAAAAATAAATAAGTGCTTAAAGGATTTTAATGAAAATGGTTTTTAAGGGGAAACTTCTCTAAAAGAGAAACAACTTAAATTAACTTACGCACACACACGCACACCCACACACGCATGCACACACATAGACACACGCACACACATACACACACACACACACACACACATTTCTTGGTAACCCCAACGTCACACTGTGTGCTGATGGTGAGCAGGAAGCAAAGGAAGAGGAAAATACATGGGAGATACCCTAAAGATACTAGCGAGAAATGGGACCCTAGAACCTCACGTCTCGGTGAACCATATAATACATTCCCATGCACGAGCCGCTGGTAGGGAAACACCTCCTACCATAGTGGTCTCCAGGCATCATCCAATGTTTAGTTAGTGTTGTAAGCGTCAATCCCGCTAAGTGAAACTGGGCCGAGGCCACTCTCGTATCACTAGCATGCTAGTCTAGTCCGCCTACCTAGTACCCAGGCTTCTCGTTTGTGCTCAAGTAATTCAAATTTCATGCCACATGTCATAATCATACACTCAAACCAAGTAAGAGATCACGCACACCAAAAACCACCATTCGCACACACACAAAATCCATTTTAAATAATAAGCACACTAAAATGTTCCAAAACTGAATCTGTATTTCTTACACAGACAATTAAAACAACTTTCATCCTTAATAACTATTTAATAAAACATTTAATATTTTTAATAAACAAATTTTTGAAGAGCAGAGCATGAATTTACACACAAAACCAACCAAACCTTCTTTCGCAACCAAACACACACAACGCCACATCAAGAGTTCAATCCACACCACTTACACCAATTAAAAAGAGAACATTTGAGTAGTTTAACACAAGTGCTAAAAAATGTTGCAATAATGTCTTCAGTAATGGTAAATTTGGTTTTTATTTAAAAAGAAACTTTAGAACCAAACACACGATGTAATATTATCGAAACAAGATTTGCACCGCAAATGTCATTTAATTAAAAATTTAACAATTTATAAAACACTAAACCATCTTGATATGGGTTTTCAAAAAATCACATTAATATCACAAGAAAACATTAATAACAAATCAATGCATATGAGATTTTCAGTGAATAAAATAAGACCACTTTGCACCCTACAAACTAACTAAACAATATGTTGAATTAATTAAACACGCAAATAAATTCATCAAGAAATAATTATGAGCAGAACAACCTACCTCGGGTGTATAAACTCCAGAAAAATGATGTGAAATCTTCAAATTCTAGAGAGAAACATCAATCGCGCACCGTTTTCACTGCAAGGAACATCACGTGAACTCAAAAACACGAATTCAGATCAAAAACATCATGTTAGAACTCTAAAATATGAACTCATACCCACTGGAAAAATTAATAATAAAATAAAATAAAACTCAAATAATAAGATGGAAAACTTATCTGAAGGAGGAAGCAGGAGAGGTCTGATGGCTAGACCTAGGTGTGGCGCTACGATTTGTATTCCGGGAACAGGCAGGGTTCCATGGGGGGGTTCTGCATGGGTGTGCGCAGCTGGTCGGGGAGGCCGGAGATGGGGAGGTCGGCGGACAGCGGTCGCCGAACGGAGCGAGGCATGGGGGGCGTGAGGTAGGGGGTGCGAGTTGGCTGGATAGGGTGCCTGGGAGACGACGTGAGGGGAATCCGGCTGGGGAGTTTCAGGGTGTGGATTTTCAGGAAAGCTGGGCGCGTGACAGCGATGAACGGGAAGCTGCAGTGCGACGGTAATGGGAGAGTGAACATGGGGGCGGTGCGGAGCGATCCAGGGGGGAGAAGCGTGCAAGGGGAAGGGAATCCGGCAGGCATGGGAGAGGGTAGTTCAGTGTGATGGGAATGGGGGAAGAAGGGGGTGTGGCGGCCTGGGTAGGAGGGTACCGAAAACAAAAGGAAAAAAATGAAACCCTAAACAAAAAGGGGGGAGAAATAAAATAAATAAAAGATAAAAAAACAAAATAAAACTAATAATGATATTAACATTAGTAATAAAATTATTCTTAAACTAAAACTTTAAAGAAAATAATAATAAGAATAAGAATAACGATAACAACAATAGTCTAATAAAAGTTACATCCCTAAAAAGATAACGTCAAATAGAAAGTTAACAATTTTAATGAGAATAATTAAAAATGATGATTAATAATGTTAGTAATTATATTAATATCCTAATGCAAGTAAAAATAATAAATAGAGTAACTTAATTATCACCATTAGTATAAATAATAATAATACACAATAATAATTAATAATAACCTGAATAATAATATTACTATTATCAATAAAACAGTTAATTAAGTTTTTATCTAACTCTTATTATGTTGTTCTATTTTCATTTTATGACTCATTTAATTTTATCAGTTCATTGTTAATTCATTTCATTTAATTAACTGAAAGCGTCAGGTCACCCGGTGTACCAGGCCTGGCCGCGCAGTTTCAAAATCGTGCCTCGCCCGAAGTTGTGCGAGGTCTCCATTTCCATTGTATTATCATTTGATTATTCGTTGCAAAAATTTGTATCTTCCTTGAACATCGGGCAGGCTGTGCGGCTAGCTGGGTGAGGTCACGCGACGACCCAGGCGAGGTCGCGCGGCTTCGATCGCGGTGCGCTAGACACAACCAAGGGCAAAACATCCGTTTTTAAATAAGATCTCAGAAAATTTACTTTGGTCCTTGACCCGAACTACCAGATGCCCATAAAATCAATAAAATATATAATATAAAAAAGATGGGTGTGACATTCAAATTTCATTCCAAATGAATATGGAAATATATGAATCTCTCAATTTTACTTATCCAAACATTCATTTCAATTTATATCCCCATTATTGACAAGAAATAAAAAATTCATAGGATAAGGGTATCAATACATACTTAATAAATGTGTCACCCATCATTTCACTGTATGTCTATGTGATCCATGATCAGTGTATAAAATAAGAGGATTTGATTTAGAAAAAAAAAATGTCCATTACCATAAGATATTGATACCTCATAAAATGAGAACTCATATACTTACCTTCAAGGGTTATCTAGTTTTTATTCAAGGCTAAAGATACTTAAATAGTACAAGAAATATTTGAATGAAATTTTAACTAGAAACTTCTTAACTCTCTTCAATAAACATATCAAAAACATTCAAGTGAAAAAAAATGATAATTTTCCTTGAGGAACATCCAATACTTCAAATTTTGTTTTGTAATTAATAAATTCAATTACTCCCCATTTTTTTAAGTTTATTATATTTGATAACCAAGGTTTAATTATTATTAAAAACATATATTTTCTAATGACATGATATTTAAGAACATTTCATATTGATTAAATTTGATACCCATTGAAATAATGATTCAAGAATAAACTTTGAATTTCTTTATTTTCACCCCCCTAAATGGAAACAATCCTAGTAATCTTCCTAATGGTGTATCTCTTCTAATTTTTTTTTAATATGTTCTTGTTTATAGAATAAAATAATATAGATTTTAAACTTGTGATTTTTTGGATTTAACAACTTTCAAAACATCACCAGGAATGATCTTCTTCAATACTTATTCTTTAGAATATAAAATATAATATCAAACCAGGATGATATCTTATTTATCCTTGTTTTCAAGGATATAAAATCACATTTTTTATCTTCATAAAATATGATCTTTTATCATATTTTTATTTTAATAAAAAATTGGGTAATCATTCAAGAATGCAGACTTCTTCAACATTTCTATCAAGAATTGAAAGGACTCACTGCTTCTCAGGTTCTCTCCCTAAGAAATTGATTCACCTTAATTTGCTACATTATAAACATAAATAAAATACAAAAATATTAAGGTAATAAAGTGGATCCTCCTTGCTTCATCAATTAGAATAGAAATTTTGAGATGGTTTTCTAAACCATGTTACTCTATTTACATTACTCTTCATAGTTACACATATGATCTTCAAATATAATTGAGATTTTGTGGATCTTATCACTTATTCAATTTCTTTGTGTATAAACATTATTTTTTCAAGTGTTTTTAAAGAATTTTTATCACCTAGTGCACAATTAATTTTCTTAAGGAATTATTCATGTTCTAGAATAATTTCAAAACAATATCTCATAGTATGACCATCCATGTTTCACCTCACACATGGATCTTCTTTATTTTTATGTAGAATATTTTCTATTCCATTTTCACTAGACATATCTTTTTATTTTTCTATTTTCTTTATTCTCTCCAAATCTTCTATCCAGATTAATAACATTCCATTAAGAACATTAAAAGCAGTTTTGGATCTTCCAAATTATTTCTTTAGATTTTAATCCATTTTATTAGTTCTTTTATATTAAGAAATTTTTTCGACTTTATAGATTTATACTCCAACGTCTAAACACTATTTATATTTGATACCTTATTGGGAGATTTTTTTAAAAAAATTATTCTACTTTATTCAAAAAAATATTCTTCATTCTTAACCAACTTTTATGGTATTATTTTCTCATCAAGTCTATATACATGTTGAGATGATAATATACCATTATTGTGAACACTTCCATTGCATACATCATATATGATTTCCAGTTTTCCAAATATTTTTCTAGAATGTAGATTTTTCTTAACCTGTAGATTTTGATTCTTCATCTATCAATTTCTCCCCCAAATAATGGGACTTATTTGTTCTTTAGCATTTGGAATATTTTACCAACAACCTAGTTCACAATTCCCAAATCTGTTGCAGCACTAGAATTGAACCACAATACTTGATCTTATTATTACTCATGTATAAAGTTTTTTTCCTCTTTATAGATTTTTGGGATATTCATGGGGAACCAGCTTCAACTCACTTTTTCCTAACCCTAGTCATGGTGGTAGTCTTCTCATCACCTTTATTCATGCATACTTTTTCAAGGTTTCTTTCTAACTTCACTATTTCTAGAAATATATATAGAAACATTAGTAAAGATTTTTATGGATGGTACCTATTTCATCATAGAAACTTGTGATAGATCATCAAATAAAGTCATGATATTCTTATTATATGTTAGATATATTTTAGCAATATAATTCTTTAGTGATCATTGAGTAGTAGTAGCAACTATCTCTTTCTTTTGTTAAGTATCAATATGTATCTTTTCAAGATTGTCCAACTAAACATCAAATTATAGACGTTTCATATTAAGAATTTTTTTCATATCATCAATAATAATATTATTCTCTTCACAATACTTCTTAATTCATTTAGCTTTTTCTTCATATGGTTTAAATTTTGTACAAAAAAGAGACAATTTTTTTATCTTATTGAGTTTTTCTTCCAATTGTAAATCCCTAACATCAATGAAATCTTTAAATTTCTCTTCAATTTCATGGATATTTTATTCCAAATCCTCTTTCTCACCAACTTAATTGATCCATTTTTATGAACTATTTTCAAGCTCCCAATTTATTTCTTGAAAGGATTCGACCTATATAGAGAGCTTTAAAAATTCTATAATTTTTTCTTGTAAATTATTCTCTAAAAAATTATCTTCCTCTTACAACTAGGTGATATCTTTCTATATAGATTTAATGAATCCACAAGAAAGAGAGACTATTTCTATGGGAATTCAAAATATCACTTTAACTATCAATTTATATATATTAAGTTTTATATTCATTATCATCACCCCTTATGCTAAGATCTTCTTCTATATGGTTTTGATAAAAGTTAACACATACCTCATGATCACTTGAATGTATTTATTCAACTAAGTTAAAAATATTTTCCATCGCCTTGTTGGAAACTTGAGTCAACTTCTCTTTACTTTACAAGCCTGATATGTCTTCTTTGTTAACATAGCATAGAGAAACTAATACTTACACTTTATTAGATAATAGGGATCTATTATTAAAATTTATATTCTCTTTATTTATTATATTTATCATGAACTTAGTAGAAATATACTTCTTCTCAAAGATAACTAAATCTTCACCAAAACTGTACTTCATTGTTAATATAGGAAAGAGACTAAAATATTCAAAATAGAATAACTAAAATATGGAGAATAAAATATAGGGGAACTATGGATATAATAATAATTTATAGGACCAATTTGGTATATACTAAAAATTGATAATAAGTGAATTAGTTTTGGGAATTTTTTCCCCAAGAATAACTTTTTTTTCATTTTACTACTTAGACATGTTATGATCTTGATTGTAACATGCCAATACTTTAAAATATTTTTGTTTTAGAATAAATTTAATTTTTTTGATGAATTATTTATACATAAAAAAAATTAATCTTATGTTACACACAAAATAGAGATTATCATAAAGTACATGCAACATGAAGTTGACTCGTGTTACACACAATTTCGAGTTCTTTCAATAGATTGTGTTACATGCAAAACCAAGTTTTAACAAACTAAAATATACGATTATTATTTAATATGATAGTGATAAACTATCCATTGTAATTATATTTATGAAAAATGATTAATTAAATTTAAAAAATATTTTTTACATATTTTTATATAATTCTTTGGTGATCAAATAATTAAAATTAAATATAAAAACTACACAAAAGTTATTTTATATTAATAAATTAAATTAATATCTATTGGTTAATAATGTTAATGAAATATATTTATATTATATATTCAATAAAATATTTTTTAAATTCATCCAAAATATTTAATAGGCATAACATAAAAACAAATCTAATTTTACACATACAAAGATGTATTTTTTAAAGGCGATTTTACTTCCTTTTAATGTCGCACTTTTATTAAGAAAAGAATTGAAAATTTTATTAATTTTATATGAAAAAAAATAAACTTCATTTTTGAAATAGAAATATTTAAATTTACTTTGTGTTGATTTTTGGTATTTTTCTAAAAACATTCATTTTTTATGAATAGTAAAAAATACTGGATTTTAATTGAAAACTGACTTTTCATATAAATAATATATAAAGTTAATTTATATTTTGAGTAGTTTTTAAACTATAAATAAATAAATTATAAATCAATTAATCCAATTTAGGTCATTTTAATTAATTACACATTGAAATTAGATATAAAAACGTTTCAAAATTTTGAACATTTTTACTTTAAGACTCTTTTTCTCATCTCCTCTATGGGATTAATTTAATATTAATTTATTTTTATTATATAATTTGAAAATAGAAAATTGGATTAAATTTTTTGAATCTGAATAACTTTTATTTTATATAAAGTTAAAATTTGTTTTTGACCAAAAATACTAGTGGAGGTAAGTAAAATTAATTGCAGCGATTAAGGTAAAAATGAGTTTACTTAATAGTTAAACTTTAATATTAAGGGACAAAATAACCTATAAACTTATAGAAAAACTCATTTTATGGACATATGTTTTACATAAACCCTATTTTAATGAATTTGGTTCATTATTGGAGTCACATGATGTAAAGGAGACCTCCAAATGGTGTTTACCATTTTTTATTTACATGAATGCCACTCCCCCTCCACTATAAAAGTGAACTCACCCCCTCCCCCCGCCCCTCACTTATCCACACCTACGAAGAACTTTTCCTAGTCCATATATACAAAAATGAGATCCAAAAATCAATACCCTTATACTAGAATCCCCAATTTGTGAAGAAATTCAACCAAGGAAATCTTTTGGAATAAACCAAAAGGATTTACCGAAGAAAAGGTAATGTTCTTCAACGAGCTCCTTAGTTTTATTTATTTCTCCAACCCTTAAATTATTATTATATATTTTTTATATAATAGCCTCAATATCTTAAATATACTAATATTTTTTTATCAAAAGGGTACAAACTACACATACACACACTTCCATCAAATAGGATATGCAATCATTTTTCATGAGTACGGTGCATTATCGTCCCGCGAACTGAGGTCATTCATTCTTCCATTTCCACCATTCAAGGTTGAGACTAGTTATGGATTTATAGTTTATATATGATATATATGATATTTATAATGTCTTTATGATTATTTAATTATTTTATTATACACACATTCATGCTTTAAATTTATTTGGAATCTAATAACATCGTTTTTAGACGTCTGGACTACCGCCTCCTCAAATAGATGTGATTCATTCACAAGTTACATGGAATGTAATAAAGATGGTTTTGATACATATATATGAAATATATGACATTAATATTATACAATAATTATAATATACATATATATCATTTAATTTTCATTCTTTTAATATGATTTCAAAATTGAAACAATGTTCATGCGTACATACGGACTACCGTCTCCATAAATGATGTATTTAATTTCCTATCTATAAACTTTATGGATAATAATAAATACATATATACTGAATATATGTGATATTTAAATCATTATTTAAATTCTGTAGATGATTAAATCATGACCTATGTATTAGGAATGAAAAAATAACAAATGAAAACATACTTGAAAAAATAAGGCAATTAACACCCGAAATAATGAAATAGTGATTGATTATTAACAAAAGGGTAGTGATATATTATAAAAGGATCATATATGACTTCATAAATATTGATATGGTTCTTTTATGAGTTAATAACATGCCTATGTCCATTATACATGATATTAAAGGGTTTTCGACCAAAAGGGAAGGTAAGGTAAGGGATTTTGTCACAATTTACATTCCATTATTTGTTATTATGAACCAATTAACATTTATATGGTGTATATACTGCCAATTTGATATGTAGTACCATTAATACTTAATTATATACTTTATTATATGATTAAATTTAAATTATTTCATCCAAAGTTATTTTATTTGAAAATCACCAAGTGATAAAGTTATTGTGAAATTTTTTTTGATTGATAACTTTATCTTGAAGCAATCACTTTATTGTAATCATTTTTTATTGGTCATTAAATTTCTCTTAAATATATGTATTATTTTGAAATTAATATGATTATTTTCTAAACTATATATTATTTTTACATATAATTTTTACTTCTAATTTTGTTTAATTAATTGGGGAGATTTTGATAAATCGGTATCTTTTACTCAATATAGATATTTAATAAATAACATTGTTTATGAATTAAATCAATTGTTTCATATATGAGGAGTGATTTGGAAATTCATGAAATGGTTTGAGGACCAATTAATGAAATCCCCTTGATTAATCAGCAGTCTCATGAGATGAATTAGTTGGAAAAATCATATGGATTTTTACCCATCATGTTTTAAACTCTCTTGAGGATAGATCTTGATGGTAAAGGTATCATGTTATAAAGAAATATAAATTATAATATTTAAAAATTACCTTCATTTAGTATTTAGTTATCATTATCCATGAGACTATCACTTTGAAAAAATCTATGGATTCATTTTATTCTCATTTTTTTTATTAAATGGAATGGTTTTCATCATTTACCTTTCTCTATTGATTATGCCTTATCCAATTATTTAAATGGAATGTTTGTTTAGTTATTTACATTTACATATTTACTATGTTAATTTATTCATTATTTCTTCTGATTTACTTTACCCTTATAGATAATTTTATCTCTCCCTTATTTTTATTCATTTCCCCAAAATATAAAGATGAATTCTTGGAATTAGTTTCAATGATGGTTATCTTTTATTTTTATTATGATTTATTTTATTTTCATGATGTAATATGGGTATCATTTATGTAATATGTTTTTCCAATAAAATTAAACTATTTTATAATTTGGGATTTGAATCTTTTATCTATACCAATGTAAAAAAAGTAAGGCACTAGCTCCGGGCTGGTTGGGTCAGGGTCGTTACAGTTGGTATCACAGGAAGTTTAATAGAAACCATGGAAAATAGATTTAGGAAAACATAGATTAGGGAACATAACCCTATTATATACTTTGAGGATAAGTATAAAAGAACATCCTAAAGATTAGGTAAGGTGGACATTATACAGGTCTGCCTAGAAATACATCCTTTTTTGGATACTATAAGTAGACATGGTTCTGGAACAGATGTACCTATGGGTAATAACTCTGAAAGGGTGTGTAACTTCTTGGGTAATTATAGAATAATAATTTTTCATATCTATTAATATTTATTAACTAGATATTAATTTTATTTTAAAGGATACAATATGTTCAATATTGTACCCAACATGCAACAATGGGTTTCTTTGAAATCTTATGTTGCACATAAGACTAAAATATACTGAAAAATAATACATTATTAAAATTATTATTTTAAATGGCATTTATCGCCTAGAATTTTTATTGGAGGGAATAAACAAAAATAAAAATATTATGTTTACACATGTTTATTAAATTTTTTTAATTTATTCTAATAAATTTTAGAGGCTTAAAATGTGAATAAAACCATTTTTAAGCATAAAATTGTCTAATATTTTTTAAAGGTAGTTGTACCGCCTTTTGATGGAGAACCCTTTTTAAATATATTTTTTCACTTTTATATGTTATATTTAAAAAATTAAACTTCTTATTTATATTTGGGACATTAAAATTTAATTTGGCTGAATTTTGGTATTTTTTTGATAAAATTCATTTTTTAATGAATAGTGAAAAAATACTACATTTTAATTCAAATCTGTCTTTTCGTATAACTTATTTATATAGTTATATTATAATTTTAATTTATTTTAAAGTATAATTATGTTAATTTTTTATCATTTAATCCAATTTTGGTATTTGAAATTAATTTTACATTGAATTTTGATATAAACACATGCCAATCTTTTTTATGGTTTTTACTTTTGAAAAACTCGTTTTCTTATTTTGACAATGGGAATTAATTTTTAATTAATTTATGAAACTTATGTATATTTAATTTGAAAAAATTGATTCCATATTGGGAATCATAAGTTCCAAATTATTTAAATAGTTCCCCTTTATTTTTTGACATTAAGAATAGTAAGTTTGAAAAAAAAATTATTTACCATAGTTAAAGGGTAAACCAGGTAAATGAGGGGAAAAAAATAATTTAATAATAATCTAAAACTACCTTAACACATTTCCAAACCTTATTTAATGAGTCATGGATGACCAAAAAAATACTTGGTCTGAACTTTTGGCCTTTGGAAGACACTTGGGTGTGATTACGTTATTTATAACATTTAATTTAATGTAAAGCTAAAAATATCAAAAACATGTCTATTATTACTAAAACAATTATATGGGGTTATATAACTTATCTATTAGACTATAAATATCAATTAGAAAGATAAAAATATTTAAAAAATCATGTTATTTTGTTTATAATTTTTATACCTTAAATAATTTAATTTATTTATGACGTAATGATAATTCCATAATAGATTTATTAATGAAAGAATCAAATAAATGATATTATAAATATTAAAATAAATATTTTTTTGAAATATTTTATGTAGTAATGTAATTTTATGGAGGAATGTGATTTTTTAGGATTGAGTAAATGTATTTTTTTCGAAGTAATAAAGTTGTTATGAATTTTAAAAAAGTCAATTATGAATAGTGTTAAGATTGACATAATTCAAAACTTAAAATATAAAACAATTTATCAAATGTTATAAAATTACTGAAAATGTAAGATTAAACCAAATGATTAGGATAAGTCCTAATAAGTCATAACCGAAACTTTTTTTGGTTGTTTGGAATGTTATAGAAATTACATTAACACACAAAGTGTAAATAACATGATATCACGGTAAGAATAAAAAGGGTAATATAAGGGTTAAACAAAAAAGATAAGGATTAAAAAATATTTTAAACTTGTAAAATTTTAATTGTATTCTGGATTATTCGACCTAAAATAATATTATATTCTAAATAAATGAGTTTGGGATCATTTTTGAACTAAAATTGAATTTATATTAATTTAATATTTTAAGAGTTTCCAAGGGTTCCCCTCCACTCTCCTATAAAAAGGAGATCATTCTTCTCTAATACTCACTCTACAAGAACCCATTGGTTCATCTAATCCCTACCCAAAAATATTCCTATAATCCCTCCCCTAATCCTAGAAACCTAACTTATGGATGAAATCCTTCCAAGGAAGAATTTTGGTATAAACCAAAAGAAGTTACCCGATTAAGAAGTAACGCCTTCTCACATGATTCTTAGTTTCATTTCCATTATACACTCCCTATACTCTTCTTATTCTATAATTACATAACCAAGACAGTATAATAAATATACTAGGATGTTTTTATGATAATATTTATACTTATACTTACATACATCTTCATTTAATGGGTAATTAACATACTGTTTCTGTGTACGGTGAACTATTGCCTCACGAAATGATGATTGTTAAATTTTCCCCTACCACCTATCTTGGTGGAAATTATGATGGAAACTATATTTATATATGATATATATTATATTTATATTGTCTCTATTCTTCTGTAATTTTTATTTAGAACATACCGTTATGCTTTCCATGTTGTGTAAATATGATAATTTTGTTTGAGGAAGTGTGGACTACTACCCCCTCAAAGTGATATGACTCATTCCCACTATACATGGAACATATAAAGGATTGATTTATTAAACATATGACAAATATATTAAATTAATATAATATTGGAATTATAATATACATTTTATCATTTAATTCTTATTCTTTTAACATAATAAATAAATAAAATTAGCGTTCATGTGTACGTACATCCTACTGTCTCCATGAACGGTTCATTTCATTTCTTATCTTGAAATATTATGGATTATTATAAATACATATATACTGGATATATATGATATTTAAATCATTTTATAAATTCTTAATATTATTAAACCATGATATAATTAATGGGAACAATAAAAAATAAGTCAAAACTTACTCAAGAGACCAAGTGATTAGCACCTGAAATAGTTTAGATAATGAAATATTTATAACAAATGGGTAATAATATATTATAATAAGATCATATATGATATCATTAATATTAATATGGTTTTGTATTAAGTTGGTAACATTATTTAAAACCATTATAAATAAATTTAAAGGACTTCACCTAAAAGGAATCTAAAGGTAAGGGACTTCATCTCAATCTTCTTTTACTGGGGCATATGTTGATAACATACACTACTTTATTTTATATAGCGTATAATCAACCCATTTACTTATAATTTTAGTAAAATGTTTCGAAAAGTAATTTTTTTATATGAATAGTTTTACTAAATGAAAAAATGAGTGTTTCTAACATATATGGTGACAACGAATTCTCCATCGCCATAACCATTATTTGATATTTGGCCTCCCCTATAAGAATATATGTTTTTAAAAGGAAAATAGAAATACCTTATTAAATTTTGGGTTATTTTGGTGTTTAAAATGTTTTTGAAAGTGGATTGAAAATTTCAATATCTTGGAATGATTTCTTGTGATTGTAAATGAAATTTTATGAGTGTAATATTGATTATTGCAATATTTTATGTGTTATGATAATATAATGGTACTTAGAAATTTTATGGGTGGTTACGTGATAAACCAAAGACAGTTAGTTTTGTGATAAACCAAAGATGGGTGGTTATGTTATAACCTCCAATGTATTGGGTATGGAAGTTGGTCGTATGGCTATTCCATTTGTAAGAGTGATATGTCATGAAGTCGACCGTATGGTTATTCAATTTTAGTATTATTATGTCTCATGTTACCTTTTATATGTTATATGGGATTTATATGGGATTTATGGTAATATTTTGGTTAAAAAGTGTAAGCAATGAGATTGTATTCAGTGAATAGTATTTACTACTTCATAAAGGTGAAAATATTAATTTATGATGAAGTATTGATGTTTTCATGTTTTCGAAAGGCTAACAGTTTTTCCTTCTTTGTGTATCCCTTAATGATATTTTTATGTTCATCCAAAGTTTTTAATTTTTTTCATAGGATTTTAAAGGATAATAAAGTCAAGTATGGGGTCAAGTAAAAGTGTTAATGTTTAAACATGAAATGAAACCGTGTTTCCTTTTAAAAGATTTTTTTTTTGAAAAATGGATATTGAGTAGAAGTATATACTTTATAATATTTGAGATGTTATGTAATGTGTGTGGCCTAATTCTATAAAACTCTAAAACTGAAAAGATCCTCAATGTGAAATAAATCAAATTCTTGATTAAAACTCAAGTTTATGCAATTTTTAAGGTCAGGGCCTTATAGGTGGTATCTAAGGTCAGTTTAGATAAATTTTGAGGTTAGGTTGTTATGTAATTATAAGTGAAAAGATGTATATAACCATAATGATTAGCATATTAGAAAGATTCACAGTTATTTTAGAAAACTTAAATATGTTTGAGATAACATATATAAGTATATCTTAGTGTTTATCTTCCACATATAATAGTATATAATGATTTTATTGATATACTCACACTAACCTTTTTGGATTTAGTAAATGGTTGGATCCAACAGACACCAAAGTAACAATGGATGTTAAGGAAAATGTGGTTTTTTCTGAAAAAGCAACCAAATGAAATGGGAGCTACAAGGAGAACTCTTGTGGTTATTCTAAAATACCTTTTAATAGTAATAATAAACCCCTTGAACCTTGGTTATATTTATGATGCATCCACTAATAGAAAATTGGTTTTTAATGTTGTCATTTTGACATCTATTTCTTATAATCTGGCGTAAAATATGTTTTAAAGACTTTTTGGCATCGATTTTTTGGAAAACCAACACCAAAAAGGGGGAAAATAGTTTGGGTGTTGGTTTTTTTAAAAAATAACGCCAATAATCTAAAAAACATATTTTTGGCGTCGGTTTTTACAAAAACTGAAACCAATAATTAGAAAAAATTTACTATGTTTTAGATTATTTCCTAAGATTCGATTTGACTGGTCGTGGTGAAAAAAAGGAGTTACAAAATAAAAGTTATGGACGTTGGAAGTTTATCTTCTCTAAGAGAACTCTTAAAGAAGTCCAACTTTCAAAGGTCATAACTTTTAATACATAACACTATTTTATCTCTACGAGTTTTTAAATCAAATCTTAAGAAATTATCTAAAATACTGTGAATTTTCTTTCCATTTTTGGCATCGGTTTTTATAAAAACCAACGCCAAAAATATTTTTTCAATTTTTTACATAGATTTTTTTTAAAACCGACGCCAAAACAATTTTTTTTGGTTTTTAGAGTCGGTTTTTAAAAAAATAGATGAAAAACGTATTTTTTTATATTTTAGCATCAGTTTATTTAAAAACAAACGCAAAAAAAATTAACTTTTTGACGTTAGATTTTTTAAAAACCAACACCAAAAATGTCATCAATTGGCATTTTTGGCATCATTGTTTCACAAAACCGATGCCAAATGACCAATGTAAATCCTATTTCACATAAATTTCAAACAAAACCAATGCCAAATAGTATACGTGGGATCATAATTTCATTTTTTTTACACCATGCATTTCACTTTTTAAAATCCCACCTATATTTTCATACAACGCTATCAAAAATATTTTTATTTACTATATATAAATCATTTTTCTCCTTTGTTCAACATTTTCAACATCTTTCATTCAATCATGTTTTCAATGCGGGTTCAATCGTTAATTTGAACATGGTAACTATTCTAGTCATTTATTTTCTTTGTTACTATTTTCTTTCATTTCTAAACAACTCAATTATCTTTCATATAATGATGATTTGTTCATATTATCAAGTTAAAAATATAGAACATTCAGATAGGATTTACAAAATTTTGTGTAAATTTAATTATCGATCACCATTTTCATTATCTCATGAGTTTTACCCTAAATATAAGAGATATGATGATAAACAATGTGTCATTTCGATGGAAGCTCCAAAAACCACTGAATTATGTTTGAAATATTATGTTTATTTTATTTTCATTTGGTGTATGTGATTTTAATTCATGTTTATCATATTTTATTTGGAACGAGTTGTATCAATAGAAACGTTTATAAGTTCAACTTCCTATGACCATACCTTTTGATATATAACTCTATTTTTCTCCACGACCAGTCAAATCAAAGCATAAAAAATTCTCTAAAACATAGCAAATAAAATTACTTTTTAGCATCAGTTTTTGTAAAAAATGATGCCAATAATTTTATTTTTTGATTTATGGAGTCGGATTTTTTTTAAAAACCGATGCCAAAACTATTTTTTGAACATTTTGGCATCAGTTTTTAAGGAAACCAATGCCAAAAATGATATAAATGGGTTTTTTCATCAGTTTTTTTACAAAACTGATGCTAAAAAATAAATATAATTCCTTTTTGGCATCTGTTTAAAAAAAATGACATAAAAAATTAATATTTTTTACATTTTTGGCTTCAACATCGGTGTAAAACTGATGTCAAAATTAAAAAAAACTGATGTTAAAGACCATTTTTATACTAGTGATCATATATGTGAGAAACAAATCTCTGTGTAAGTTCTGGTAATAATAAAAAAGGTAAGTATATTCAACGACATATGTGTCAAGGATATGGAAATAAACACCTATTAAAATGTTTTAAATGGATAGGAATATGTTATAGATGTGGTAATGAAGGTAATAAATCAATAAATTTTCCAGGAAAAAGAAATCTTCCAGTTGACTCCCGGAAAGGGAAAGAGGTTCTTCCCAAGTTATCAATTGAATGTTTTAAATTAGAAAGTATAGTCATTATGAAAATAGGTTTTCTAAAAATAAGGTTTGAGAATGGGATCAACAGTACCGTACAAATATATGTTTATAAATACCTTATGTCATTCCAATTGAAGATGAGGAAACAAAAAATGACATATGAAAGATGTGAATTATTTGTTGACTCGTGTTTTTACATTATTAAATATGAGAAAATGTTTCATGTTTTTTTTGTAAATAATTATTAAGGAATAAAAAGAAAGGTGAAGGGATCATGAAGAATGTTGTATGATTAATATGTATATACATTAGGATTTCAATATTTGTGTTATATCTATGGACGATGAAGTGTTTAAATGTATTAATTCTCTTTTCATGATGTGATTAATTTGGAAGACTTTGTTTCTAGTATGTGTAACCCTTAAGTTTTTTGTGTGAAAATTTTATTTGAAAAAAATTATCTTTTATTATGTGGACATAATTACAAAGGTATAGATAACCATTAGGTTTTATGTGATGCCTGATTTTGAGAAAATTATGGGATATTAAATTTTTGGATGAAAGGCATGTGATAAACTATGAAATTAAAATATTTTATGGTTATTTTTGAGAACTTTATAATATTTTTTGGAATTTTACAATAATTTTATATTTTTAGAAAAAAGGAAAACCCACAGGATGGGTGACAACCCGTCGCGTTTGGAAACGCTGTAGGAATCGAGCCCACAATAGAAGGGTGATAAGGTTGCATCGCCTACCACTAGCATACATGAAGTCCCTGGTCAGTATGTCTTTTTTATTTTTAGTTAAATGAGTTGATGGAATAATAATATGTTTATTTTGGGTACTTATGTTTTATCAAATGGGTATCCTTATTATTGGAAAATGATTTAGTGATTAACTGATAAATGTTATTTTGGAAGAAGTTCACTATTTTTGGAAACATTATAGGACTAAGGTAAATATAATACAATGGTATTTTAATTATGGAGTAATAGTTAACAATATTTTGGAATAAATATATGAATTTAATTATAGGGTTATAGTGATTCTGGTTATTTATAGAAATGATTTAACTATCATGGAAAATATGTGATTAGTTTAATTACTTTTTTATGAGAAATTAAGAGGGGTTGATGTTATTTGTAGATAAATGTTAAAATTTATCTTGTAATCTTATGTGATCAAATTATTTCGAGTTATAGTTTTCAATCTGAGTTTAGATTATTTTGAGGAAATTTACAAAAAATTATTTTTTGAATGGTTTATGTTGAAATCTGGGTATTATTATTGAATTTTTTAGATTAAAAGTAGTATTTATTTTTATAAAGGATTATTAATTTTGGGGAATTATCTAATATTTTACTAACCATCATGGTTTTGGTTAATTTTTAAAGGTAAAATAAATAGATATTTAAACTTTTGTGGATAATGTGAGTTTTTAGAATTTGATTATAGTGATTCAGGTGTGAAAATTTCATCTTAAAAAAACTCATAATTTGGAAAATTAATTTGATTTTATAGTAAAAATTGACTAAAGGATGAAATTCTACTTCTCAAGTAAGTATTTTTCCTTATGTTTTTAGTTTAGGTAGTAAATGAATTCCTAAAATATATGAAAAGTATCTTAAAACAAAAAATTTATTCGTTTACATTTATTACTATGAAATCAAAGACTGTTTATCCCATCACAAATTTATAGCTTTGTGGATGTTAACTTTTTCTTGACAATGTTTTCAATCACTCACCATCAGAACTTGATGGTTAATTTTATCATCCATATCCATGTTTTCCTATATGGAACCTTGGTATTTGTTATATCATGTGACCTTTGTACTTCACTTTCTTTATTTTAAAGTGGAATTTTTATTGAATCTTTTTCCAATGTGGTATTTCAATAAATTTATTTATAAAATTCATACCTTAGTTACCGACCCAGAATTAAAATTTCGAGAATTCAAATTCCAAAAGGGGGAGAATGTAACATCCCAGGTAATTATAGAATAAGACTTTTTTATATCTATTAATATTTATAAATTAGATATTAATTTTAGAATAAATGGGACACTATGTTTGATAGTATACTCGACATGCAACAATGGGTTTCTACAAAATCTTATGTTGTACACAAGACTGAGATATAACGAAAAATAATACATTATTAAAAATAATATTTTAAATGGAAATTTTTACCTAGTTTTTTTATTTAATGGAATGAACATAAATAACAATATTATGTTTACACAAGTTTATTAAATGTTTTTCATTCCGTATAATAAATTTTAGAGGCTTAAAATGATAATAAATTCAATTTTAAGCATAATATACTCTAATATTTTTTAAAAGGTGGTTTTACTTCCTTTTGATTGAGAACTCATTTTAAATCTAGTTTTTGTTTCTTTTTTGTGTTATATTTTGTAAAATAAACATATTCTATATACACGGGGGATCAAAATTTTATGTGGTTGAATTTTGATATTTTTATGATAAAATTCATTTTTTTAATGAATAGTGAAAAAATACTTTATTTTAATTCAAAACTGTTGTTTCATCTAATTAATTTATATAGTTAGATTTTAATTTCAATTTATTTTAAAGTAGAATTATATTAATTTTTTATCATTTAATCCTATTTTGGTCATTGTAAATAATTTCACATTAAAAGTTGATATAAACACATGGAAATCTTTTGATGGTTTCTACTTTTAAAAAACTTATTTTCTCATTTTGATAATGGGAATTAATATAAAATTAATTAATTAAAATTTTTTGTATTAAATTTTAAAAAATGGATTCCATATTTTGAATCATACAGTCCAAATTATGTAAATAGGTTCCTTTTATTTTTAGACATTATGAATAGTAACATTGGTAAAAAAATTAACACAGTTAAAAGGTAAATCAGGTAAACAAGGGTAAAAAAATAATGTTATAATAATATAAAACTATCCTAAAACATGTCCTAACCTTATTCTATGAGTAGTTTATGACCAATAAAATATTTGTTTTTGAAACTTTGACCTTTTTAAGCCACTTGGTTGTGATTAAGACGTTAATAACATTTAATTTAAAGTAAAGGCAAAAATATCATAAACATGTCTATTATTAATAAAACATTTTTTATATAGAGTTATATAAGTGATATATTTGACTATAAATAATCATTATAAATCTAATAATGTTACTTATATCAAGGTATTTTATTTATAATTTTTTTACATTAAAGGATTAAATCTATTTCTGACACAATGATGATGCCATAACAGATTTATTAATGAAAGATCTAAATAAAAGACATTATAAATATGAAAATAAATATTGTTTGAAATATTTTATGCCATGTAAAAAATTTATAAATTTATATGACATATTGGGATTTATATAATGTATTTTTCTTAAGGAATAAATTAGTTATGATTTCTTTTAAAAAGTAAAGTATGAATAGTGTCAATATTGACATAATTCATAACATAAAATATAAAATAGTTTATTAAATGTTATAAAATTTATAAAAATCTAAGAATAAATTAAATGGTTATGATAAGTCCTAATTATTCATAAATTACACTTTTTTTCTTTTGACATGTTATGTTAACTACATTACCACAAATAATGTAAATAACATAATATCACAGTAAGATTAAAAAGGGTAAAATAAGAGTTAAACAAAAAATATAAGGATTAAAAAATATTCCAAACTTTTATAATTTTACTTATATAATGTTTATTCGACCCTAAATCATCTTATATTCTAAATAAATTTGTTTGGGACCATTTTTAACTGAAATTTAATTTATATTAATTTAATATTTTAAGAGTTTCCATGGGTGCCCCTCTGCTCTCCTATAAAAAAGAACCCACTCTTCTCTAATACTCACACTTAAAGAAACCTTTGGTTTTCCCAATACCTATCCAAAACTCTTCTTAGAATCCCTCCCATAATCCTATAATCCTTCGTTAGGTATGAAAGGCTCCCAGTTAAGCCTTTTGGTGTAAACCAAAAGAAGTTATCTGATTAATAGGTAACGCCTTCTCTCATTATTTTTAGTTTCATTTCCATTATACACTACCTATACTCTTCTTATTCTATTATTAAATAACAAAACCAGTATAATAAATATACTAGGATGTTTTTATGATAATTTTTCTACCTACAATAACACACACCTTCATTTAATGGGTAATTAACATATTGTTTCTATGTACGGCGAACTACTGCCTCACGAAATGATGATTGTTCAATTTTCTCCTACCCCTTCTCACGGTGTCCATTATGATGGAAACTATATTTATATATGATACTTATATTAAATTTATATTTTATCTATTCTTATTTAATTTTTCTTTATAACATACTTTAATTCTTTCCTTGTTTTTTAAGTACGATAATTTTGTTTGAGGAAGTGTGGACTATCGCCCCTCAAAGCGATATGACTCATTCTCGCTCTACATAGAACGTATAAAGGATGATTTTATTACACCTATGAGAAATATATGACATTAATATAATACTGGAATTATTATATACATTATATCATTTAATTCTTATTCTTTTAATATGACAAAGAAATGAAAGTATCTTTCAGTCGTATGTAAGGCCTACTGTCTCCATGAACGGTGAATTGCATTTCTTATCTCCAAATATTATGGATTATTCTAAATAAATATAAACAAGATATATATGATATTTAAATAATTTTTTACATTTTTTAGATGATTAAACCATGATCTAATTAATGGTAATAATAAATAATAAGTCAAAACTTACTCAAGAGGCTAAGAGATTAACCCCCAAAATAATGAAGATAATGAAATATTTCTAATAGAAGGGTAATAAGATATTATAAGAGGATCATATATGATATCATAAATATTAATATGGTTCTCTATTAAGTTATTAACATTTTTTAAAACCATTATATAGGATGTTAAATGACATTCACCCCAAAAGAAACTCAAGGTAAGGGACTTCCTCTCAATCTCCTTTTATTAAGAAATATTTTGATAATATACACTACTTTGTTTTATACGGTGTATAATCAATACCTTGACTTATAATTTCAGTAAATGGTTTTCAAAAGAAATATTTTTCATACAAATCATTCTACTAAATGAAAAAGGGAATTTTTTTAACATATGTGGTGACAACGACTTCTCTGTCACCGTAACCGTTATTTGAAATTTGGCTTCCTCTATAAGACTTAATGTTATTAAAAGGAAAAATGAAATACCTTATTGCTATTTTAGGTATTTTTGTATTAAAAATGGTTTTGAAATTGGATTTATTTTTTCAATATCTTGAAATTATTTCTTCTGATTTCAAATCAAATTTTATGAGTGAAATGTTGATAATTGAAATCTTTTATGTGTTATGATTATATAATGGTACTTTGACATTTGATGGGTGGTTATGTGATAAACCAAAGATGAGTGGTTATGTGATAAAACAAGGATGGGTGGTTACATTATAACCTCTCATGCAATGGGTATGGAATTGATTTGTATGTCTATTCCATTTGTAAGAGTGATATGTGTGGAAGTCGGTCATATGGTAGATCTATTTAAGTATGATTATGTCCCAAGTTACCTTTTATATGTTATATGTGATTTCTAATGGATTTATGGAAATAATTTTCTTAAAAAAGGGTAATAAATGATATTATATTCAGTGAAGAGTATTTACTACTTCATGAAGTTGAAAAGTATTACTTTATGAAAAAGTATTCATGTTTATATTTTTTTGCAAGGATAACAGTTTCCCCTTATTTGTGTATCCCTTGATAAGATTTTTATGATCATACCAAGTTTTGAATTGTTTTTCATAGGATTATAAAAGAGAATAGAGTCAAAAATGGGATAAAGTAAAATTTATGATGTTTAAACATGAAACAAAAGCATGTTTCTTTTTAAAATATATTGTTTTCTGAAAAAATGGATAGTGAGTATAAGTGTCTACTTTGTAATATTTGAGATGTTATGTAATAGTTATGGACTAATTATATAAAACTATAAACCTGAAAAGATCCTAAATGTGAAAGAAAGTATATTATTGATTAAAAATGAAGGTTATGTAATGTTTAAGGTTGGGGCCATATAAGTTGTGACGGGCTTGACTCAATCATATCCTGATATACAACAATGGTACTTACACAAATGGACCAAAGGCCGTCATTTTTTATGGATTTTGATAATCCACATTTCAAGGGGTGATGTGGAAGCCTTACAAGGCCCGTTGGCGTAAGTATTACATAGTCCGTAGGCCTTAGAGTAATTCATTGGTCATAGGCATCAAACATTACATAAAACCCAGAGTAACTTCTTGGAACTACTCCTCCCCAGCATCTTCATTGTGAAATCAGATCTCCACCTTTTCATGGATGTTCGGATAGGCTTTCTTGTGCATGAACAGGCTTGTCCCGATGGCAGGTGTCATACCCTCTCATTCTTGCAATCTATTTAGCTTCTGCTATGGTGAAAGCTCCTTGCTCCTCCACCTTCTGAAGTTTGTTCCTTGTAGGTTGTCTGGTTTGCATCTGCACTTAAGGTGTCTTGAAGGCCTTGAGGTGGCCTTAAGGACTTACTGGCCTGAAGGCATCTGTAGCCCGAAGTCCTTAAAGGACTGGGGGACCAAATTGGTGGCCCGAAGGCCCAAATGGGGGGATATTCCCTACTACGACAGCTCCAAACAGTTCCTACTACAGTACCTACTACAGTACTGCTATAGTAAATCGTAAATTAGCCTCCATCTGGATTTGATCATGGGTATCTTGGATGCACTTAAGGAGTCCTCACTAACTGGGATATGCTTAGGATAATTCCCATTTTCTTCGAGGATGCACTTAGGATAATTCACATTTTCATTATAAACCATTATAGATCATTTGAAAGTAAAAATATCCCAAAAAACCAAAGTTGATGACTTTGATATTAACAATACATAAATTTTTAATTTATGTTAACCATTACACCATATTGGAAATTATACATTATGATTTAAAATTCATAATTTCATGAACTAATCCAATATATCCCATTGTTAAGAAATGGAACCTGGAAGGATTAAGTCTAGAAATACGCATGGCCAATGTAGAGGTTGTCCTACTATGAAATCCAATATAGTTGGTACTAGAACTGAGAAAGTTATGGATATATTAGGAAATATTAATCATTTTATGACACATGATTTTTCCCAAATGGAAAAACCTTTTTCACAGCATGAATCATCTATGTTTTATCCCTTTACACGATAGAGGAACATATCATTTAGTGGAACTATTGATCCAAAGGAATATGAGTAATGTATTAAGTATTTGGAGAAGATATTTATTGAATTATGATGTGGTGAAAAGGAAAAGGTTACATTTTCATTGTATTGTCTTAATGGTGATGTGGGTCAATGGTGGTCATTAATCAAGAATACTAGGGAGGAATAAGAATTTGAACTCATGGAATGCAAAGCTTTTAAGGACACATTATTCAAAAAATATTTTCATCGTGAGGAAGAAAATAAGATGAATATAATGTTCCTTAGATTAAATAAAAATGACTAAGAAAGTGTTTCAGATTATGAAGTTAACTTTACAAGGTTATCTCTATATATTATGGATTTTATATGCAATATGTAATACATGATTGACCACTTATTTCAAGGGGTTAAGATGATTATTATAAGGGCACTGGTATCTCAAAACTTATCTTCATATGATGAAATAGTTTTATCTGATATCAATATAGAGAAATAATTCTACAAGACTTATGGATTAAAATGGAAGAAAGAGAAGAAGATGATGGAATATTAAATAACAGATAAAGGGAAAATTAGAAAGAAGGATTATCCCACATGTTATAACTCTGGAAGGAATCACCCTGGGGAATGATTGAAGGGATTGAGAGCTTGTTATAAGTGTAGAGAAAAAGATCACCAAGAAAAATAATGAAAAGAGAAGAATGAAAACATTACTATTAAGTGTTACAATTATAAGGATATGGGGCACTCCATAAATGAATTCTCCCAGAATCAATGAAATATATATTAGAAGAAACTAAGGGGTCAAGGTAAATCTTATGATATTAACACAAATCAAGTGTAATTATTAACATAATTCTATATTTGATCTATAAAAATATGTTGTAAAAGTATTTTATTGATGATATTATCATCATAATAATTATAAAATATATAAATATTGTATTGCAGTTATTTTTGTCAAGGATTTAAAAGCGTGTTTTGATTGGTATATATTACCAATAGAAAAATGATTCAGTGACAAGTTGAACATATTTAAAAACAAATGATTATGGGAAAAACAATCCATAATATTTTCCTGATGTTGGGATAACGATTTTTGGATAAAGAGATGATTGATATTGATAATATAAATTGAATATTACTCACTAACTTGGTATTAATTAATGATTTTTTGAAAATTTGGTTTGAGAAATCATTGATGGAGTTTACAACATTTTTGGATTTAAGGAACTTATCCAATAATCTATGTTCTATTTAAGGAATTAGGAATTATGTATGTTTTCAGTATGGTTTTATGGTAATTCAAGTTATTACAATGTTTCAAGAGAATAAATGATGAATGTCTTCAAAAGTTTGGTATGTGATGATTAATGAGATACTTTATGTGGATTGGAGACAAATGATAAATTTATTTTTTAAATTTAATGACCATATTTATAACCTATTAGATCATAATATTTTGGAAAAGTTACCCATTTATGAAATGGTTTAAGTTAATATTTGGAAAAGGTTTTAGAGGTTAATGTATTACTTCAACATATAATCAACATGTACTAAGAAATCAACTATAAATAGTTCAAGGCATAACCAAAGTATAATATATTTCTTATGAAATAGAAACATATCAATAAATTATATTTCCTTATATTATTAGAGAGTGAAATAATTCCTCTAGGAAAAGGATGTTAAAAAAATATGTTATCATATAACCATAATTTATGAGGATATCAATAACCTTATTTAAACCTATGTGGTTTATGGACTTGTGTTTGTTAACCTTATCTAGATCACCCACATTATTATAATCAATGTTTTCTACCGCTCTCCATCTGAACTTGATAGTTATGTTTTTCCTCTATGTCCATGTTTCTATTTCCCACCTATGTTCTCCAACTTGGGAACCTAGTTACATGACCTTCATTTTTTCCATATCTTCCTTATTAAGAATATGTTTTCTTAAAACATTTATGATGTGGATTTTTCAACAATATTATTTTAAAATATCATACCCTTTTTTACCAATATTAATGTTAAATTGGGAGGAATTAATTTATTTAAGGTAGGGAGAATGTAACACGCCAATACTTTATAATATTTTTCATTTAGAGTAAATTTCATTTTGTATATATCTTACTTTATAAACAACAATAAGTAAATCTTACAATACACAAAACATTGTGATTAGATTTTGTTACATGCAACACTAATTTGGATTATGTTACTCATAATACTGAGTTCCTATGATAGCTTCTGTTACACGCAAGAAAATGTTTTACCAAACTACAATATACTATTATTATTTGATATGATAGTTATCAACTAGCCATTGTAATTAAATGTATGGAAAATTATTAACTAAATTGGTAAAATATTGTTTACATATGTTTATATAATTATTTGGGGATCAATTAATTAGAAATGAATATATAAACAAATTATAAAGGAAATATTTTTATAAAAAAATATTTTTATAAAAAAACAAATTTTACCCTAATAAATTAAATTAATTTCTATTAGTAAATTATATAAATGAAATATATATATTAAATATTAAATAAAATATTTTTTTCATCCATCAAATATATTTTATAAGCATAAGATAAGAACAAATCCAATTTTATGCATAAATATTTGTATTTTTCTAAAGTCATTTTTTCACATTTTAATGGTGCACTCATTTTACAAATAAATTTCAATAAATTTATAAATTTTATATGCAAAAATAAACAAAATTTTTGAAATTGTAAAATTAAAATTTAATTTGGGTGAATTTTTTGTAATTTCTTAAGAACTTTCATTTTTTGATAAATAGAAAAAAAAACTAAATTTTAATTAAAAACTGAATTTTCATCTAAATAATTTATATTATTAAATTATATTTTGAGTTGGTTTTTTTGGGAATTTATTGAATCAACAAAAATATATAAATATTATTGATTTTGATTCTCACAAATACCCTTTTTTGTTTTACTGATGAAATTACTTTAAGTAGTTTTCAGGAATATATTTATTGAGAAGTTTATTAGACTAAAAATAACCATTTTGTTGATTTTTGGGAGAAAAAAAACACAGGTGCTACAATCATGGAGGTCTGAAAAATTTCAAGACAAGGGTGTGATTAACCACATGATGAAGCCCCTCCCTTGGAAATGACCCTAAAGTAATAAAAGAGGACATACGTTGATTCGGTGAATCCAAGGATGCCAGGAAGTCCGTAACCCTTTTTCCCTCCCTCCATGTGTGGATGACCTCCATGTGATTGCCCAACATTTGTCTGCATCTTATCATAAGGTATTCAATTTTACATGGATTAGACCTTGTGCCCATGAGATCTTGATGAAGAATAAGAGTCTGTCTCTACTACACTGATGTGTATACGCCTCTGCTGACACAACTCCAGGCCGGTGACAATCGTATGAGCTTCCTCTTGAAGTACATCACCTCTGTCGTAGAAAGTCGTAAAGTCTGCAAATACAGCTCCTATGTGGTCTCTGATAACACCCCTCACCTCTCATATCCTCCCCAAGGAGTGACCCTTCTGTGTTCAGCTTCATCCCAGTGTGCAGGGGGTTCTAGCGAACCCAGTGACCCTGCCCCACTACAATGGTGCGATTGAGTATGGAGGAGCTTGGAATTAGAGTTATTACCTAAGGAGCCTCATTTAATGCGATGCACAAACAAACCAAGTCCAGTATAAGGTTCCACGATTTGAAGATAATACTTACCCGTGATCCTTTCAAGGCCTTATGCCTTGCCTCATTCCTAGCCATCCAGAGAACCCAGCACCCCGCCAGTAAGAAAATGGCCTTCACCTTCCTCTCTGTTCCCTTGTCTCCCGCTCCATGAAACCAGCCTCTAAGAAAATCCTCCAGCGAGCCCCCCTACCTACTCCACCCAACGCCATCCTTAAAAGCCTGCCAAACCCAGTTTTCCCATTCACTATTGAAAAAGAGATGATCCACTGATTAGGTACTGGGATTACAGCGGCACCAACACTTGGAGGCAATACTCACTCCCATATGCTAGATATTATCCTCAGTGGGTAAAGCTTTATTTTTCACTCTCCAAAGTTGAAATTTAAAATTAGCTGGGATATCCTTACACCACGGCATCACTCCCCATGGGTATTCTATAAAAGTACCCCTCCTTGCATGGCTAAAGTCTTTAATTGAGAACCACCCCGACACACTATCCATAATGTTAGTCTATCCGGGTCCTCATTGAACACAATATTTTTATGTGTCGAGAGATGATCCTCCTGAATAATGGATGAAAGGAACACAGGATGATCAAAAGCCTCATTAAGTGAGATATTTATTGTGGGGAAGCCCAGAAACCACAAGCGTCCAGCCCCCCAGTTTTAGATCCATAAATTGATATCCCCCCATCCCACCATCCATATAGAGTGATGAAGCAGGAAATCCAAATACGGTTGAACCAGCCTCCAAATCTTAGAATGCCTCTCCCTTTGATCCTCCACATTCAACCCATATCTACCTTGCATAGTCCTACCCCAAACTATTCTCCCTTCCAGAGCCTCCCATGCAAGTTTGGCATGAAACCCTTGCATGGTCATTTCCACACTCCTTATGTTGATTCCCCCCTCCGCAAAATATCTAGCCAGCTGCTTCCACAATTCCCAATGATGTCGGCCTTCCAGTTGTCCATCCCAAATAAAGGACACAATGATCCTTTCCAAAGTAGCAACCATAGATTGGGGAACCTTCAAAGTGGAAAAAATATGCATGGGAATTGACACAAGGACACTATTCACAAGGGTGATTCGACCTCCAAAAGATAGAAATATGTACTTTCAATTTAGAATAAGCCCTGTGATCTTGTTAACTATTTTATAAAAGTGATGAATTCTGAGAGATAAAGGGCTCACCATGGCCCCTAGATACTCCATTTGAAACAAACACTTTTTCATAGTTAAACCCGCTTCCAAACCTTTGACCCTTCTTTCCAAGACATGCTAGCCAGTATAGAAGATACTATTTTCCTTTTTAACCACCTGACCACTCCATTTACAATTCTCCTCAAGGACTCCCAACATCCCCTGCATCGACCTTCGACATCCATTGAGAAACAAAATTGTGTCATCTGCAAACATTAAATGGGAGATGTCACCAATAGAGTACCTAGTCCAAAAGGGAAGGATCTTTCCCACTCAAATACCCCAATTTAGATAATTACTGAGAACATTTTGGGAAAGGATGAAAAGAGTTGGGGATAAGGGGTCCCCCTGTCTGAGTCCATGTTAGGACTTGAAAACCCCAAACTGCTTTCCCATGAATGAGGTAGAGATCCTAGATGAGCTGAAACAACGAAAAAGGAGGTCACTGTTCTAAGAAGATAATCCCATGCAAGACAATACCCTGAGAATAAAATTACACTCCATTCGATCGTAGGCCTTACTCATGTCTATCTTGACCACCAGATTACCCCCAAAGGACCTATTATCAATATCACTGATCAATTCCTACACCACACCAATTTCCCCCTGAATGGACCTCCCTTTAAGAAAACTATGCTGCTCTGGGGCCACCCATGAATCTAAGTGAGGATCCATCCTCTTATTAAGGATGTTGTCCAGGACCTTGTACGGTATATTTCACATACTAATCGGATGGTACTGATCAATGGACTCGGGACTGCACACCTTAGGAATCAGAACCGTCTTCGTTGCGCAAGCAATAAGGGGCTAGTTCCCACCTATGAAAAAGTATTGTACTACCCGCACTAAATCCCCCTTGATTATATCCCATGTCTCCCTATAAAAAGACCATATGAAGCCATCGGGACCCGGTGCGCTCTCCGGGTTCAAAGTCCAAATCGCCTCTCGCACTTCCCCTTCCTCCGGGACCCTACTTAGAACAGAATTGAAATCCTCCGAGACACAGCTTGGAATCTCCCCAGATAAGTCAGTATTTTCACTCGAAAAACCACCAACCATGCCAAGGACGGGGTCATCCAATAAAGATTTGATGCTCGCATTTTCCATTCCACCCACTTCATATGTATCACTAGTAAAAGATCCATCACCCCTAAGAATGTTTGGCCTTTGGACACAACACATGTCTTTAATGAAGGCATGGAATAATCTCGTATTGTGGTCCCCCTCACATAACCAACGAACCCTCGCTCCTTCTTGAGCCACCCTCTCCTTCCTTAAAAGAGAATCGTCGAGAAAATCTTTCTTATACCTCAAATCAGAAAAGGTAACCTCATCCCACCCCTGTTCCAGATCAGTCTCCAAACGGCCAACCTACAGACTGACCACCAACAGATCTCTTTCTCGAGTAGGGAGGCCCTGCCTCCAATGCCTTAGCAGATTCTTCAACCGCCTGAGTTTATTGTGGATGGTGATCCAAGGATTTCCCTAGTGGTGAATACTCCAAGATTCCCAAACCACTTCAAGGAAACCTGGACCCTCCACCCATGTTGTAGAGAAACAGACCTGATCCCCCCTTGACACCCCTATATTTAAACCAAGATAAAGGGGGGAGTGATCTAAAAGACATCTCACAAGATGAACAACTTTTGAATTAGAAAACAAGGATAGGGTAGCCTCATTCATCAAACAAAGATCCAGAAGACACCACATACGCCTCGCTCCACGCTAATTATTGCACAAAGTAAAGGCATTGACCTCATATCCCATATCTATCAGGACATTCTTGGTCATAAAATGAAAAAAAAAGACAAACTTTCTCTCCTAGGGAAGCTACCACCCCCCCCCCCCCTGTTTCTCCTCCGGACTAGCTACTATATTGAAGTTACATGTGATAACCCATGGATCAATGCCTGGATTTATGCCATCCAGATCCCTCCATAAAGCCTCTCTATCCTATTCATTACACTGTGCATATATGAAAGAGAAAAGGATTGAATGAGGCCCTACCACAATCTTCATGGTGAGTGACTAATCAGACACGCTATGGACATTGACCGTAATATGGTCTTTCCAAAACATCCAAATATGAGAATTGGGGGGATCCTGCTACATGAAACCTCGGAATCTCAGCCTATAATCATAGTCCCTAATCTTTCAAGACAACTGCTTTGGTTCAAGAATCACTACCAAGGAGACTAAATTATTCCTGAGTTCATTGGAGATGAAATCTGATTTTTTCCGGGCCTCGAGACCCCGGGCATTCCAAATTAATGAATTAAACATAGAGATTCCCACGTCTGGATTTGGACCCAGACTCCTGGCCCTTAAGAGAAAGAGACAATGATGGAGATAGGAACTCACCAATCCTTGATTGAGACTGAGTACGAATGATACTATGCACCATCGGATTGACACCCACTGGGGATCGCCAACCTACTAAATTTCCCTAGTGAACAACATCTACAGACTCACAACTTTGTTGGTCCAACTTGCTCTGCTAAACCCCATGTGACCTGTGAGATGCTTGAGGAAACGAGAAAGACCGAATCGTGCCTGGTGGCGACAGTAGAGACGATACTACAGGAATCACAGAAGATTCCCTAAATGAAGAGGGAATTGGAGTTTCACATACCTCACTACCTTGATCAGACAACCGAACCTCTCAGATGCGAATGATGGAGAAAGTCCCAGAATCTATAAAGGCCGAAGCAGGGGGACAAGACATACACAGAGCCTTCCCTTAATAAAGTAGTAACCCCTCCCGCTGAAAATGAATGGATGATTCCTTTTTTCCTACATTGAAGAGAACCACCTCACGGTAAGAAGAAGCTGACCCTTCGGCCGAGGGAGGTTGCTTAGACAAGGAAGCCACAGAAGATAGACCTGGAGAAGCCACACCCTTACCCTTATCTAGACCATCTGAACCTGAAGAAGAAGGGCCAACAGACCTCGCACCTAAACACAAGGCAGCCTGAGGAGGAGAGTCACCCACTCGAGCCTTGCGACACACCTACAGAGAATGGCCCAAGAGATGGAAAAATGAGCAGAAGCGGGGAAAGACTGGATAAACCATAGGTTGATGGAGATCTGGCATTCCTTCAATCCTGATGATTAACTGATGTTGTAGTGGTTGAGAAATATCCATATCCACACAAATTCTCTCCACATACACCTCTGCCAAGTTGAGTGTCCTATCATCCGCCCAAAGAAAGACACCCAAGAAATCCCCAATCACTGACAGAAAACTTTCGAACATTAGCAGGAGGGGAAACCCTGGTAGGGAAACCCAAACCGCCGCTCTAGGGCTTTTGAGACCAGAATGAGCCTCCATTGACCATTGGAAAATGGAGAATCTCTACTGACCCACACACCACGGCCTCCATGTTAAATATGTTTTAAAACCGATTTAAAGGATCTTATTCAATGGGTTAAATTGTTCTTATTTCAAAGGGAAGTTATGAATCTCTTGAAATATTTTAAATCAAATGATTGAGATTTTTCTGGCGTTATTCTTGGATCTACTCAATCGAAAGAAATATAAGTTTTCTATATATATAGAAAGATTATTTTTGATTTTATAGAGGATTATATCATATAATAAGTAAAATTTATTTTTTAATATAGAACTATTGTAGATAAAAAAAATATCTAATGACTCTGTTATTCTGAAGAAGTTACACTCTCATGTATACATATTTCAACCTCGTACTGTGTAACTACCCCAGTTTTCTTGTTGCTATTTTTATTGAAGATCATTCACTACCAGGATCTCTTCAAATAAATTCTTTCTTGAAATCATTTATCTTTGAAGAATTGGATCTGTATTCTTTCAGTTTCTGATGCAGCTGTGATCAAAAACCTAATTGATCAATCAAATCAAACTATTTTGATTTTTTGGATTTTTTCCGTTCAAACTGATATGTGGTAGAGTATCAGCTTCTCATGCTAGGTTATGGAAAATTTGGTTCCTCTTAAAAGGACCAGAATGAGCTATAAATCTTTACTATAAAAGTGTCAACTACAATTTTCTGATAAGAGGAACTTTTTGGTGAAAATCACCAAGATCGCAGAGAGATCATTGGTGGAGTGGACTGGGGGATCTTTGTGCCTCTAACTTCTTTAAAAATTGTAGTGTTTTTCTTTAATTTTTATCCAATGCTTAAACTAATTACATAAGAAAACATTTTATATCTCTAAAAAATCTCAAATAAGGATAAAAGTAAAAATCTATCAATATTATCAAAAGACACAATTCACCCACCCCCTCTTGTGTATCTTTTCATTTTTCTAACCAAACATTGGTATCAAAGGTGTTCTTTTTTTAATAAATCATATAAGTTATAGCAAGATCAAAAATTATATGTTCTATGTAATTACAGATGTCAACGGATGATCCTTGAGATGGTATATCAATGATATATGATTCGTACTTTAATGGTTATAACTATGAATGTTGGAAATCATGTATTATCATCTATATGAAAAATATAATATTTAAAGTATATATGAAAATTATCACTTCGTATTTAATTTATGAAAAACCATAAACTAGGGATGCTGCGAAATATGATGATTATGACATCAATTCAAAAGAAATTAAGGTTATTATTTGTGTACTAGGTCCTGAATAATTCAATTCAGTATCTCAATGTCCCAATTCTTATGAATTTTGGTAGAAGAATTTTTTTTATATGATGGAGCTGCCAATGTCAGACAACTAAGGTATGTTATTGAAAAACTAAATTTTTGACACCTTCAGAATGTATGATGGTGAATTCATCACCCAAATGAATAGGGGGTTGACAGAAATAGTCAACGATGTTGTTTCCTTAGGAACCATAGTTACACAATCAGATCAATTACTGATATTAATCATAATATTTCCCTAAAAATGGAATGGAATATCTATTGTTATATAACAGTCATCACCAATTAAATATTTGACAATGAAATAATTTTTTGAAACCCTGTTGATGTATGAAGCAAAGATTAAAGATAAAGATAAATATCATAATATACTAAAAAGTAAAAATATCACTCTTAAAGTTAAATCTCATAAGTATGAAATGTAATTTAACGAAGATTTAAAAAACTCAAAGGGTTCAGATTTCTCAAATTCGAAAATAAAATTGGCTTAGCTAGCCTTATAATTTAGAAAATTTTATAGGAATAGAGGCTTTGAAAAATAATTCATGAAATATGAAAATGTTTATAATTATGTATGATGCTATTAATGTAAACATATGGGTCATATCAGACCTAATTTCCCATAGTCAAAAGAATAAAGAATAGTGATGGAAAATAAAAATCAAAAGAAAACTGATTATGAGAAAAAATGTAAGAGATCTATGAAGGAAACTTGAGTGTGTCTGAATACTATAACAACTCTTCCAAATGTGACTCATAAAAATATCCAAATAATCTAAATGAAAACATGTGCTTTATGGATAATGAATAATATGAGGTACAATCATATTATTCTTCTACTATAAATTTGATAGTTGATCAAGTAGAAAATAGGTGTTTATTTCTCAATGCTTGAAGAAAAATTTGAATCTATAGTAAAAAATAATAAGTTGCTAATAAATATTAATAATTTTTTTAAAGTAAAAATGATGAAATAATAAAACAATATCAAGAATTAAAAAAAATACATCAAAATGTATTGATCATAAAAAAATATTTAAATAATTAAAAGATGATATAGATTCATTCAAAATTTCTTCTATAATATTAACTAAATAAGAAAAATCTCTAAATAATATTCTTGGAAAAAATATCATTAAAAGGGAAAAATATAGAATAAGAATCAATGGAGAAAAATCAATGTTATATAAAAATTATTTCATCTCAATTTTTAAAAATACTTCTAATTTCTACTATGGAATTAAAGGAAAATATTCCAAAAACTATTATTTAATAAATACTCCTATAAGTATAATTAAAAATACTTTTATTTCCAAAAATATATCTGAAGTAAGTAATGTAAATTTTTATAAAATAAGGAAAATATGGATTCTAAAATATTTTCTTGTTGACACAACTAGACCCAAGAAAATATGGCTGCTCAAGAAACTTGAGTAGAGACTCTTAAAGTTTTCATACACTAGAAAAAATGGGTGGAGTAATCATCACCTTTAGAGACAATTATAAAGGTAAAATATTTAGAGTTTTATTATTTTGATATCCAAATACGATTTCAATCGACAAAGTGTTATATTTGCAAGGTCTAGAGCACAACTTGATAATTATTTCCCAACTTAACGACTTGATAGAGCTAGTATTTTTCAATTTTTTTCATTTAAATTTTTTTAATCATCCCAAATAACAAATTTGAGTTTATATGAATCAATTTTGGATTTGAGATGTGTTTTTAGAAAAATGGTGAAAAATGCATAATCCTGGATTTTAGACAGATTTTTACATCAAGGGTATTTTAGTCATTTCATGAAAACTATAAATCCAAATTTTCTGATTAAATTTTTTTTATAATACTGATATTATTTCCGTCAACTTTTTCTTCTCTATCATGAGCTGATTCAGCCATCTAAAGGTACTAACAATTCATTTAAGTTGGAAATTTTTTCGTACGGAGAGTGTGGACTCCACCACCATAACAGAACCCAAACTCGGTCTATAAACATCCAAATGAGTTGTTTTTACTTGAGTTAACATGAGGATAGATATTAACATCTCTTCAAAAAAATTGGGGAAGTTTTAAAGTCATTAAGGTGGTCATTAAATGACATACTTTTGGAGGAACCTTCCTGGAAGCTTCATCTAGAAACAGAAACCGCCAATGAAAAATTCATAACTCCTTCATCCGGTGCCCAAAGAAGCTGAAATGTGGAGGGTGAACGGAACAACTATTTATGAACAACATTTAATAAGGTGTCAACTCATGAAACTACCATTTAATGGGTCAATAATTCACAAATGTTCAGAGTAAAGATTTATGCCTATAAAAGGAGGTCCTCACCTCCTTCCCAAATCATCCCATTCTCCATTCCATTCATTCAAAGCACTAAGGAGAATATCTACACCAAGGGAGGCTGGACGCAATTATTTCCCATTTCATTTTATTTTATTTATTTTATTTATTTCTGTTTTATTTTTCAATTGTAATTTATATTTTTAATAAAATTCATGCATTGTTTTTATTTTTATATCCATCGATCCACCATCGTTTCTTCTTCTCATCTTACCATTGTGAACTATAATACTCATGATCATGAGTAACTAATCTAAGGAATACCCCAAGGGTGTAATCAGGTTCTTGAACCCAATACCATGTTTTTAATATTCTTTGAGTTAATTCTAAGGATAATTTATAGTGGGTGTAATCCTCACTGTGGATGTCTAAATATTAACTTCTTAATCTACAACCATTTTCCCTTGATTGAGGAGGTGGATGGAGGGTGTGTTTGGAGAACGCTGAGTATACTTTTCATTTATAACAGGGGTATAATAAGGTATGCACACATACAATAGAGTGTGTTCGCTAAGAGTATTTGTAGTTGGCCAATGAAGGTGCTCCCTGAAAGTTCTCTCGAGAGAACTTCCTTTCTTCTCTAATTACATTCTGTTTAGCATTTCATGGTAATTTAGAAATAAATTTTAGTTTCTTCTGATTTATGAATTTAATTTATTTTATTAAATTCTATTTATTTCATAAAATATAAAACAACAAAAATAAGTAATTTAGGTGAATTAGATTAAGTAGGTGAACGAACTGAGAAATCTCCTCAAGTGAGACGACCCTAGTCAGCCTCTATGCATCAATAAAAAACATAAAAATACACTTTTTCCATGCCCCGAACGCCTATCATAGGGCATGGAAAAATCATATTTTTATGTTTTCCTAGTGCAGCATAGAGGCTGATCAGGGTCGTCTCACTTGAGGAGCTTTCTCAGTTTGTTCACCTACTTAATCTAATTCACATAAATTACTTCTTTTGTTGTTTTATATTTTATGAAATAAATGGAATTTATTAAAATAAATGAAATTCATAAATCAAAATAAACTAAAATTTAATTATAAATTACCATGAACTGCTAAACAGAATGTAATTAGAGGGGAAAGGAAGTTCTCCCAAGAGAAATTTCAAGGAGCACCTTCGTTGGCCAGCTTCAAATATTCTTAGTGAACACACTCCATCATATGTGTGCACACCTTATTCTACCCCAGTTATGAATGAAAATTCTACTTAGCGATCTCCAATCATACCCTTCATCCACCTCCTCAATCAAGGGAAAATGGTTGTAGATTAAGAAGTTAATCTTTAGACAACCACAGTGAGGATTACACCCACTATAAATTATCCTTAGAATTAACTCAAGGAATATTAAAAACATTGTCTTGAGTTCAAGAACCTGATTAATCCCTCGGGATATTCCTCGTATTAGTTACTCATGATCATTAGTATTATAGTTCACAATGGTAAGATGAGAAGAATAAACGATGATGGATGGGTGGACATAGAAATAAAAACAATGTATGAATTTTATTAAAAATCAAAATTAAAATTGAAACTAAAACAAAAGTAAATAAATAAAAATGAAATGAGGAAGAATTTCGGTTGGCCTCCCTTGATGGAGATCTTTACCTTGGTGATTTGAAGTAATGTAATGGAGAATGGGATGATTTGGGAAGGAGGTGAGAGCCTCCTTTTATAGGAATAAATCAGTACTCCAAATGATTTCACATTCTTGACCCATTAAATTGATGTTTCACGATTATACAACTTCGTCAAAGTTGTTCATAAATATGTTTTCCGTTCACCCTCAACATTTTAGCTCTTTTGGACACAATATTAAGGAGTTATTAATTTTTCATTGGCGGTTTCTATTTCTGGATGACGCTTCTAAGAAGGTTCCTCAAAAGGTATGTTGTTTAATAGCCACCTTAATGACTTCAAAACTTCCCCAAATTTGTTTTGGATCCATTCCTATCTATCCTAACTATAGAACAGTTGTAAAAACATCATGATGATGTGTTTAGGACGATTTTGGGTCCCATTATGTGGGTGGGGTCCACGCTGTCCACCCGTTAACATTTCCAACTTCAATGAATTTATAGTCCCTTTAGATGGCCGAATCAGCTCCTAGTTGAGAAGATAAAGTTGAAGGAAATAAAATCAGGATTCTAAAAAAAATTAATCACAAAAGTTGAATTTATATTTTTCATGAAATGAATAAAATACCCTTGATGTAAAAATCTGTCTAAAATCAAGGATTATGTGTTTTTCACCATTTTGCTCAAAACACATCATAAATCTAAAATTGATTCATATAAGCTCAAAATAATTTTTTGGGATGATTAAAACAATTGAAATGCATATAAAAAATGTGGAAAATATTATCTCTATCACTACTCAATCCATTTTTTTTTATTTTTTAAAATCTACTTTTTTGTAAAGTGGGAACCTTACATAAACATCTATATTGAATCAAGCATAACCCCACAAATTTTTTTTTTAAAAAACACAGTTCAAATTTCAAAATTTGAATTGAATCCATAAATATCACCTCTCTAAGAATTTATTATCGATTTTCAAAGATAAATTTTTTTAAATTTAGAGTACCTTGAATAAAAAAAATTGATACCTTGGATCTTGATTCCTTCTATAAACAAAAAATGAATTGTTTAACTGCTAAGACAAATGATTCTTGGATCTATCATAAAATAGATGAACACTAAAATGTATTTACTTTATATAAATTTTATAATAAAAAACTTAGCTTCTAATTTACCTAGTCTTAAATTTAATAAAGATATATTTTTTATGAATGTCAAATTATAAAAAAACACAAATCATCTTACAAATTTATTAACAAAGTTTCCAAATCTAAACAATTAGAATATATCCAAATGGATTTCCTTGGACCATTAAGTATAGGAATTTTTATGGAATATTATATGTTTAAATATTAGTTAATTATTTTTCAATATTTATTTGTTTTTATTTTCTATAACAAAAAAGTGAAGTGTTTACTATTTTTGATGGATTTTGTAGAATAGTTCAAATAAATATTTTAAAATAATTTCATTAAGAATTTATCATGTTGGATAATTTGATAATCAATAATTTATTTATATTTCCTCAAACTTAGGAATTAAACACACCTTCTCTTCACCGAGAACACCTCAAAAAAATGGAATTTATGAAAGAATAAATAGAACTATTAAACATATGTCATGGACTATGTTAAACGAATATAGTATTCTTATCTACTTTTGGGTAGAAGCTGTAAATAAAACTTGTTATGTCATTAAATAAAGTTTTAATAAGACCTCTTATTAAAATCAAACCCTGTGAACTTTAGAATAATATAAAACCTAAAGTGATTTCTTTAAAAGTATTTGGATGTAAGGTGTATATCTTGAATACTAAGGAAGACCTTGGTAAATTTAGTCTAAAGGACAATGAAGGAATCTTTGATGGATATTCTACTAATTCTAAATTTTATAGAGTGTATAATAAAAAGTCAAAGATTTTTAAAAAATCAGTTAATGTGATGTTTGACAAAAGATATCCTTTTGATAAAAGGAAATATAAAAATAGATGAAAATTTAGACAACATGAGGCTTGAATCACCTAGGACTCATTTGAAAAATAAAATAAAATAAATTTAGTCCAGTCATAAAGAATATAAAGAAAATAAACATAATAGTGTCTTACCTAAAAAATTAATAACCTTAATGGATCATCCTTCAGAAACTATTATATAAAATCTAGATATAGGAGTAAAAATATAAGATATGTAAGAGACTTAACTGGATTTTATTTCTTCCTATCATAATTAGAACCTAAAACTATAGAAGAATATTTAAAAGACTAATTTTATTTAATGTATATGCAAGAAGAACGTAATCAATTCAGTAGAAATAATTTTTTTTAATTAGTTGATATGCCAAATGGTTATATAGTAATAGGAACTAAATGGTTTTTTAGGAATAAACAAGATGATAAATGGATAATTACTAGAAATAAATCTTGATTGGTAGCAAAAGGATACAATTAGGAAGAATGGATATACTATGATGAAAGCTTTTTACTTGTTATTGGATTAGAAGCTATTTGAATCCTTCTATATTAAGTAGCACATGTGAATTTTAAATTATATTATATTAATGTAAAATCATATTTTTTTAAATGGATATTTCATGGAGGAAGTTTATATTTAACAACCACCCGATTTTGAAAACCCTCATCTTCCAAATTCAATTTTTAAACTTACTAAATCTCTTTAAAGCCTTCAACAAGAACCTATATATTGGTATGAAAGAATAATCTCCTTTTTATTAGAAAATGGATTTCTTGTAGGGTTAGAAGATCCTACTATTTTTAAGAAAAACATTTGTTCTAATATATTATTAATAAAAATATATATAGATTATGTCATTTTTTTCATCAAATAAAAATCAATGTAATTATTTTTCAAACCTTGTGAAAAAATAATTTGAAATGAATATGATGGGATAATTAAATATCTTTCTAGGATTTCAAATATATCAAAAATATTATAGAAATGTTTAAAATCAACGAAAATACATTATTGATTTATCAAAAGGTTTTTGAATAGAAAACAATAAAACTTATACAACTCCCATGTGTACTAATGTAAATCTTGATTTGGTTGAAGTAGAAAAACTAGTTAACAATAAGTTATATAGAGGTGTGATTGGTAGTTTGTTTTATCTTACTACTAGTAGACTGGAAATAATTCTTTCTGTTTGTTTATTTTCTATATTTCAATAAAACCCAAAATAATCTCATCAAACTACTGTTAAAAGAATTATTAAATATTTAAAAGGAATTGTCTTTAATCTCTACTTTACCCAAAAACATTCGATTTTAAAATAATTTCATATTCAGATGCTAATTTTAGAGGATTTTTATTAGATTAGATAGGAAAAACACATCAGGAACCTACCACTTTTTTGGAAAATATTTACTTTCATAGTCAAGTAATAAAAAACATTCAATTTATTTATCAATAGTTGAGGAAGAATATATATAAATTGGCAGTTTATGTGCATAAGTGTTGTTAATGAAACACACCTTACTAGACTTTTGGTTTAATTTTATTAATATTCCTATTTTATGTGACAATACAAATGCAATTAATATTTTATAAAATCATACAATTCACTCAATAACCAAGATTTTTGATATAATACATCATTTTAAAAGAGACCATATTCTTAAAAATGATATATCTTTATAATTTTTAAATACTAAATATCAACTTGTTGATATTTTTACTGAACCACTTTCCAATACTAGTTTTGATTTTATTAAGAGGAATTTAAGAATATTTAATTTTAAAAAAAATTATTAATTTGTTTCATTAATTTATATATTTACTATTTTACTATTTTTTCAGCTATTATTTATTTATTAGTTATTTAAATAAAAAAAATTATTTCATTTTTAACAAAGTGCGTATTTTCAAAAAAAAAATTAAATAATGTATAAACTGAGTAATTGGATCAAAAAACCAAAACGAAATCACCAAAACCATCAAAACACACACACACTCTCTCTCTCTTTTATTCACTATTATCCTCAGTATTTGAACCCTTTTAACTTCTAGAGCTCTCATTTTTCATTAAAAACCCTAGAATCTGAATATTTAGCTATCAGATTCATAGTAATGTCGATGATTAAGAGAACAGATTAAGGTGAACAAAAAGTAATGATGAAAAAACATTTCACTTATAGAAAAATTCTTCAAGAAACAGTTATATATTTCGACTGGATCTATTAGAAAAATATTATTTTATGGAAAGTAATATATTTTTAAGGTCTGGAATTTCTTTTTTACAGAAGAAAAAACTGAGTTTATTTTCAATATATATTTAAAATAAATTTATAGAAATTTTCATTTCAATTTCAGTGACACATAGGATATCGTAGTATCTTTGGTGAATTATAGGTATTTTTATATCTCTTCATTCAAAATAGATAAAGTTTTTTAGTGTCACCATGAAGGGTTTTTTCATTTAGATCTTTATTCAATTACAAATTAAAAACATAAATAATATGATATTATTTCATTTCTATTTGGATATAACCTAATAATAAAGATGTTTGTAAAAGATATTGACATTGTCTATAAGGATTTGGTAAAGTTTATTCAGTCAGTAATAATTCCAAGAATTTTTGGGCTCGAAAAGAATATTTATGCTGACATGTATACGATGTTTTTAATTATGAGTGGTATTAAGTTTAATTTCACAGTATACAAGTTATGGTACATGCATCATTGTTCTTCAGAAGAGGAAAGAATGCATTTTTATCCTTATGGAAGGATAATTTTTTTGTTTCTATATAAAAAAGGCGTGATTTGTGATGTGCAGATGCACACCCAGTATTATCATAGTAACATATTAAATGTTGGAACATTTAGCAAGATAGGTTTCTTTTGGAGTGCAGTTAAAGGAATGTTGTTACCTCACTACTACAAAATCATCCTTTAACAGCGCTAGAAAATGCCTTTATCAGCACTAAAAAAGTGGTGACAATTGAAGCGTGGTTAAAAGCTTGAAACTATTATTAGTGCTAAAAAAGTGCTGCTAAAGTCACCCTTTAACAGTGCTAAAAAAACATTATTAAATAGGTCCTTTACCAGTGCTTTTATTTAGCGCTGCTAAAGGCTCCATAGATAAAAAGTATAAAATATTTCCATAGACCACCCACCCCACCCCTTTATTAGTGCTTACCCCACCCCACCCTCCCATGCGCACCCTTTCCTCTAGTGAGTTTTGAACCCTAGACCTCCACATTATACACCATCGACTTTACCACTACACTATATTGTTTTGTTTTATATATTATGATATATCTATATATTTATATATATTTTTTCATATTTATTTATCCATATATTTATATATATATTTATATATTTATATATATGTTTATATATTTATAAATATATTTTATATGTAAATATGTTTAATTATTGATTTATAAAATTAAATTTTTATGTGTGAATATATAAAAAATATGTATATATTGGTTATATATTTGACTATAAATAAAATTAAATTGTGAAAAACGATAATATTTTAAAACCATAATATTAATATGAATGTAATCCTTCAAAATAAATTTAGTCCCCATTGAAAAAATTAAAAAATATCCCCTTAAACAAGGCTTAAAATCTATCAAATTTTAAAAAAAAATGGGGTACCCCGACTAAAAACTCAATTTTGGAGGCCTTCTAGGCTGTTTTGGCCTCAACAAATGTGACATAGGTTTACCTCTCTCACCCATAGTGTAGATCTCATTACAGTATTCTATTTGATATGTAGTAGACCTCAAACAGACACTCGGATCAAAAGTTATGGTCGTTTGAATTTTGAGTTACGTTTTCAACATATTTTAGATCTTTTATTTTTTTTTTGAATTTTTTTAACTTAAAGTTGATATTAAATTTCTATTACTCACTAGTAATAAGGAAAACTATTAATTAAAATTATTTTTTAGTTATTTTATAAGTCTGTTTCATTCAATGTATTTCATGTTAAGTGTAAATCCTTATTTACCTTATCTAAAACATATTTCAAAAAATAAATATTATATTTATATCAATATATATATATATATATATATTAATAGATTAACAGATTATTTTTAATGAAATATAAACTTTTCTTAAGTATAATTTTATCATTTCTTGTAAAAAATTATTGATAAAGGTCCCCTTTTAATAGAATCTTTTAGCGTTTTAAAATACCCCCTTTAATAGAGCTTTTTTTTGCACTATCAAAGGGGTCTTTAATAGCGTTTTTAACTAGCGCTTTTAAAAACCCTTGTTCCAGATAAACTCGGTTTTTTAGTAGTGCCTATTGGTATAGAATACCAACATGAATTTTGTCAAATTACTCAGGGGCGAAGTAAATTTGAGATATGTCGTTGCATTCTAAATTTGAGAAGAAGAAGTTACAGAATCAAGAGTAAATGATGCAGTTCAAACAAAGAGACATAGAATCAGATATGATGTCTCTTATCTAGAAGATGTAATAGATAACACTCAATCTCTTGAAGAAAATTTGTAAGAATAAAATGGTGATTCCCCTATCATCTGGCCTATACAAAGGGATGAACCTGTGGTTTAGGAACCATAGGTAGAGGATATTATAATAGGTGAAGTTACTCAACTAATGAATTTAAGCGTTTTAGTTACTCATGAGTAACTCCAACCTAAAAATCAACCAGACATCAGAGAATAATAAGAGGAAATTTCTAAAAACCAAGATTAAAATCAAGAGCAATAGGATCCTACTAAAAATAAAAAACAAATATATCATACTGAAGAATAAGTTTAGGAGAATGATCCAGGAACTCATCAAGAATAACCAATATTAGCTAAAACTATAAGGTCAGCTGAGAATCAATCAGTTTCTGTTGTAACTGATTCTTAGGACAAGGAAATTTATGAACTGCTAAGAATATAGAGGTTCTTGAAATTGAATTTTCTACCTCCAGTGATAAAAATAATGAAAAATATTTAACCTTGGTTGACAGAGGACAACCATATCAAGATCAAGAATAAGAACCATCAGATTCTAGGAATAATCAAATGGGATATTTTTTTTAAAATTTTATCAAGTTGTGGGAAGAAAATTCAAGTCTATAATGTGAATTGGAGTCTATAAGGAAATATTTTGAAGATTTTATAATTAAAAGTGTTCCTATAGTGGAATTTGAATCTATTTAGAACCAAATACAAAATATCATAGAAATTTAAGTTTCAAGAAGATATTTTTATACATTTCATAGAGAAATGATAGATTAGTTTGGAAATATCTATATGGAGTCTATTTTAGAAAAATATTTTGGAGATTTGGAAAGGTATTTACGGATTTAGTTTGAATCTATCATAATTAGTGCCAATCATTCCATAGAATCTACATATACACCTCAATCTTCTCTATATTTAGTAAAAAGTTTTGAAGCTATTTCTTTTTTCAGTTCTAATTTCAATGATAGGTTTCATATACATAAATTTTAAAGTGCACTAGTAAGTGTTTTTTTAAACAACCAGATATATCTCATTGAGAATCTAACTTCAGGATAACTTGGTATAATAAATATTCTCAATCATTTTGGTAATATGCTCTCAAAACTTTTTCAGTCAAAGAAATAGTCCATTAGTTTATGAAAGTTAATTTTGTTGCAAGATTAAAAATTGTTCAAGATTCTATGATTTTGATGTGATGTTTGGATAAAAATTATACTGAAAGTTTAAGAGGATTGATGGGAGAGTTGATGGAAGTTTTTCAAGTTGATCGAGCTTTACCAGCTTCTGAAACCTCTTCTAATCCATACTTTCACTCTCATCCAGTCCATATTTTTAAACATTTCTCATCCAAAATGATTCTTATAATCATAAAAACATCTTTTTATGAAATTATTTTGTTTCTTTTTTTTCTTTTTATTATTATTTTTGTCCATTTATACTTCAACAATTCATATCCTTTTAAATATTAAGTAGAATATAACATTCATTTATATTTATGAGCTATATTTAATGTGTTTTAATCCATTTTCTTTTTTTTTATATCACAAAAAGGGGGAGAAAATTGGGTAAACATAACTTTCTTGATTCTATTACCCGTTTCTATTTTAATTAAAAGGAATGTATTTTCTATATAAATTAATTACAAATAACTATAATTTCTATATATTTTTACAAGATATTATTCCACTTGTGTTTATAATTCCTTTATTTTCTATAGACAATGTTATGGGTTTTTTATCATGAAAAGCCGAGAAATTTTTGGGAATTTATTGTCTCAAAAATACATTATAAATATTATTTATTTTGATACTCACAAATACCCTTGTTTTTTTACTGATAAAATTACTTTAAGTATTTTTTTTAAATATATTTATTCATAAGTTTATATTATTTATGGGTTTAAATATTTGTTAAATTATTCTGGACATGTTTGAGATTATTTTGTATAAAAATTCATACCCTGCATTTGTAAGCATAATATATGGTTTAGCAAACCTATGTTTGACATAACATGTGCAGATCATATACCCTACACTGTTGGAAAAGTATGGATCATCAGCCCTATATTTGGAAGGAACCAAGCATTTGAGAAAAGGGAAGTATTTTTTATCAACCCTATATTTGTAAACAATCATACATCATTAACCCTACATTTTTAAATAACCATACATTTGTATTTTTTTATTACATAAATGAACCCTATATTTGACTATTCAATGATGTTGTTTAAAATTAATGATATTTTCCATGATTATTGTGATAGTAGTAATAGAAGTAAATATAATGTTAAAGATGTTTTATAACTGACTGAAAGGTTCGTATTCTATGGAGTAAAATGTTTCTAATTATAAGGTAGGTTATGAATCTACTAAAATATTTGAATTCAAATGATTGAGATTTTTTAGGTGAAATTCTTGGATATACTTAACCAAAAGAAAGAAAAGTTTTATAAATATATAGAAAGATTATTTTTTTACTTTTAAAGAGAATCATATCATATCATATGTGCAATATATTTTTGAATATAGAACTATTATAGAGAAACAAAATATTGAATGACTCTATCATTCTGAAGAATCTACACTTTGGAGACATACATGTTTCAACCTTATACTATGTAACTACATCTATTTTTTGTTGATATTTTTATTGAATATCATTCAAAACCAGGATCTATTTGAAGTTATTATTTCATTAAAACAATATTTAAATACTAAGATCTATATTCTGTTATTTGTTTCTACAACTGCAATCAATAACTTGTTTAATCAATCAAATCAAACTCTTTTGATTTACTGGAGTTTCATCTGCTCGAACTCAATCATGGTAGACTATCATATTATCAGACTATGTTTTGGATAATTTGGTTACTTTTAAAATAACTATAAGGCTCTATAAAGCTATATTGTAAAGTTTACAACTTCTTTTACATAGTTGTTAAGGTCCTGTGATAAGAGGACCTTTATAGTGAAAATCACCAATCATACAAAGAGATCATTGGTGGAGTGGACTATGGAATTTTTTTCCAAAAAACACTATAAAAAATTCTATATTCTTAGTTACTATTTATTATCTGTTCAAACTACTTATAGAAGAGGACACTTAATATCTTCATAAAATTTCAATGAAGGCTAAAAGTAAAAATATGCTAATATTATCAAAAAGAAATAATTTACCCCCCCCCCCCCCGAGTATCGTTGATTTATTATGACCAAACAATTTTATAGTTTATATAAAAAAATAATACATAAATTAATCCAATTTAGGTCATTAGAATCAATTTACATTGAAATTGGATAAAAAAATATTTCAAGCTTATGAGAATTTTTACTTTAAAACCCTACTTTCTCCCCCTATCTATGGGATTAATTTTAAATTAATTCTTTCCACTTATGTAATTTTTATTTATAAAAAATGTATTGTATATTTGGAATAAGAATAATTTATAATTTTCGGTAAGTTTAACATTATTTTTTACCAAAATTATTAGTGAAGGAAATTAAAATTAATTACAATGATTAATGTAAAAATGATTTTACTTAGTAGTTAAACATTATACTTAAGGGGCCAAATGACCTAGACACTTGTCCAAAACTATGACATCCCACCTTTTTATTACATAACATTTCCTCTCTTTTACAAACTGATGGTCTTTAAAGTCTAGTGTCTTGGAAATCAAGAACATAATATATGAAAACAACATAAAACATTCTTATAAACCACTTGTAAGGCTTCATTAAAGTTTTATCCTATATACATTTACTGCATCTCATATCCTGGAGATAGACATCAAAGAAAAGGGTGAGCAGAAGGCCCAGTAAGGGTAAACAAGGGAGTCAATGTACTTGTGATATCAATAAGAACTTGAATAAAAACATGAATACATGAGGAATGGAAAAATAAGAACATAATAGAAAAATAACTTGAATCATAACTTGAATATTTGGCTACAACATTTCATTTATACATTCATGAACATATCACCAACGTCCATCCACAAGGTTTCATAAAATTACCAAGGTTATTCACCAAGGTATCATGAAACTTTTCATCTCTAGAGATTAAATATTTACCCAATGAATTTGAGCTCTATCAGGGCGCACCATTAATATGTCTTTACTTTCATGTGAGACACATAGATCATAATCAAAAATTTCATAAATAACCCATAGAGAATAAAAGTAATGGGTTTCATTTCAAAGTCATGACGTTCTAAAAGCTCTTAAAAATAATATCATTATATCATTTATAACCCATGGAAAGGGAGTGAAGGTTATATGTATGTCAATTACAGAATAAAATATATCATTTTTAAATATTTATTAACACCCATAGAAATGAAATAGGTCTGGGTATTCACATAAATAAATAAGGGGATTTCTTGAGAGAAAGAGATAGAAATTTTGAGACGAAATTTCTGCAGCCTAATGGCTATATAACATGGTTTTAGAAAACATTGACAAGAGAGGGGAAAAGGGTCACCCACTCATAAATAATTCATAATACATTATCACTAGTGCAAAAACACTTATTAACGTTGGTTTTTATTGATTTTTGATGACAGTTATAAATCGACGTCTTTAAAGGCGACGTTAAAAATATGGTTTTCACGTCGGTTTTTCAAAAACCGACGCCAAAAATAATTTTATTATGAGTTTCGGCATCGGTTTTATAGAAAACCGATGCCGAAACTTCATTTAGACATGCTTTTCGGCGTCGGTTTTTTATAAAACCGACGCCGAAAACCGATTCGACTAGATTTTCAGCGTTGGTTTTACAGAAAATCGATGACGAAACTTCATTTAGACATGCTTTTCGGTGTCGGTTTTTTATAAAACCATTGCTGAAAACTAATTCAACTGGATTTTCAGCGTCATTTTTATAGAAAACCAACTCCAAAAATCGGTTCTTCGGCATCGGTTTTTAGGAAAACCGACGCCGAAACTCCGTCCAACCAGTTTTTGGTGTTGGTTTTATCAAAAACTGATTCCATAAGTCAATTTTTAAAAAAAAAACTTTCAACTTCAGTTTTTAAAATAAACAAGGCCATAAATAAAAAAAATTATAAAATAATTACAATTTCACTTCCAAAAATATAGAAACCCCTGAAAAAAAACACAGTATACAAAAACAATCAAATAGTATTTTTGCAGAGGCACTTGAGAGAACTCAAAGTAAATTAGAATTAAAATACACGTACCTGAAATATACGGCATGCTCATTGTTGGTTATTGTTAAAGCATCCATTTGATTATTAGTAGGTTTAAACACCTAATATATCATAAGTGTTAGCTTTTTAAACCCATATGTATTATTATTTATAAATATTAGAATATACATACCTCAAATCTTAATCAAACTTAACAAAAATTTCGAAAAAGTAAATTGCATATGGATCATATCAGATTGGGAATAAGACTGTGAATCATTGAATGCCTACAATAATATTTAATTATATGAAATTAATAAATAGAAAAAAGTGGTAGAAAATATATAAAAAAATTAATACAACTAACCTTATGAAAATCAGTAGTTTCCCCAGTTGTGATTATCTTGTACATGAATCGTAGAATATAATAGCCACATTCAACATGTCCATTTTGATGATGACACTGCAGTTATAAAACATTTAACTAATAATAAATAACAATATATAACAAAAATATAAAAACTAATTACCTGTACGTCCACATATTTGATTTTCGTTGGTTTCTTTACTAACATGTTTTCCTTTGTAAAATGTTTCCATGAACTGCATTTTTTTATATAAGAACTAATAAAACTTGTGTAAACAATGAAAATTAAACATAAAAAACTTATAAAAATAAAAAACAACATACCTGTTTAATATGTTGGAAAATGGTTTACGCACTTTTCCTAATAAACAGAAAAACCAATATAAGGTGCATTCATTTGGGCAAAATATGCCTAACATCCAATGCCACCTACAATACAAAAAGTTCACAATTAATGACATTATAATGATCATTAGTTAAAAATTATGTTGATGTTCTTACTTATCAGGAAACGGAAAAAACCATCACTGAATCTCTATTTTTGATAATCTCTCAGATATATATTGAACTCTTTCATCATTCTTCACATGTTTGACTTCCAAGGAAATGTACTCTAGATCTATAAAGCTGTAAATTCTTATAGTTTAATTTTGTAAAAGAATCCAGTGAAGATACCTAATTTAAAAATAAAATATAGTCAGTCAATGACATAAAAATATTTTATTAAAGAAATAGCAATTCAAATGTCAATTTACTTACATGGAAAACAACTACACCACATTCAGCCCGATCTCTTCAAAATTAACTAAATTCATGATATCTTCTTTCAGTATTCTCAATTGATAATTTCTTCCACATATATCGGGCTTCATCTGAAACTCATATATAAAATTCAAGGAAGAAGTGGACTCAGATAATCTTTTCAACCCATAATAAATATCATAAGTATCTACAGCCGACTGTTCCTGAACATTTTGTTGCATTTGTACTGTTTCTTTTGCTTTCAGATATTCCTATATAAGTTAAATATCAGAAAACATTATAAGTAATTTGGAATCATTTTTAATTAATATTTAAAAAACGCATACCTCATGTGAAATATAATGAAGAAGGGCAGTTGGACAAAGTAAAAAATATCCCATACATTCCCCAACACTGGTGATCTCCACAGTAGGAAATGGTAGTAGAGCAGTAGGATCTATAATAACAAGTACTGATACTCTAACCTGGCCCATATTCATAGGCTGATGATGTACCAAGTCCCCCAAAAAATACACCTGTCCTAACACAACAATATGTACATGAGGATCTCCCGCAAACAACTCACAATATAAGGCTTGATCCGAGGGAGGAGGTTATGGATCAAAGTTAGCAGTTGGGGTAGGGTAGTCCGGGTGAGCAGGCTGAGAAGGCAGAAAAATGAAAAGGGTATATTAGTGTTTAAAATTTATAACATAGAAAAATTGATTAAAATTTAAATAAAATAATATACCTCAAAAGGTTGTGCAGATGGGGCAGGGTAAGCAGATGGGGCAGGGTAGTCTGGGTGAGTAGGCTGAGAATGTTGAAAAATGAAAAATTTATATTAGTGTTTATAATTTATAAAATAGAAAAATTGATGACAAGTAAATAATATACCTTGGAAGGCTGCCCAGACTGGGCTGGGTAAGCAGATGAGGTAGGGTAGTCCGGGTGAGTAGGCTGAGAATGTTGAAAAATGAAAAAGTTATATCAGTCTTTATAATTTATAAAAAAAGAAAAATTTATGACAAGTAAATAATATACCTCAGAAGGCTGCGTAGTCTGTGACTATCTTGCCAAGTGTTCTAATAAATCCTTCTGTATTGCTGCTTGAATTTGATCACCCATAGACCGTTTCATATCCTACAGCTCTTCTTTTAAGGATTTGATTTCTTGGTCTCTTGATTGCTTACTCTTACCAAAAACCTTACGAATACTAACACCCGCCTAATATCCTCTAACACGGTCAGGGTGTTCTGCCTTTCCCAAAGTAGTGGCTAGGATATCCATCCTACCCTCGGGGATAAAAGATCTCTGTGTCTCTTGCTCCTGAACTTCATCCTGAAATGAAAAATAAAAAAGTTATATTCGTGTTTATAAATTATAAAATAGAAAAATTGTTAACAAATAAATAATATTTACTTACAATTCTATCAGCCACTTGATGAGCTTCCTCTGTAAGATATTGTTCATTTTTTTTTCTTCTTGCTCGTTTCCATTTCTCATGGAGAGTGGGAGGAGATGGAGGACCATACTGGACCTCTTCTAAACCACTACTTGATCGATCTCTTAATGCTTCAAATTTTTCTTTAATCATTTTATGCTCCAAATACGAGTACCCTCCACGTGATAAAGTATGAGGGTATACGTTTTGCAACCGGATCTCCTGATGAGATCTCCTGGAGGCCTATTACATAAAAATAAACTACAAATTAATAATGAAAATATAGCATAAATTTTAAAATATAAAACAATTACAATACCTGAAATTTCTCTTCCTGACGACTGTCAACAAATCGCTTCCATGTTTCTTCATCTATATATGGATACTTAAGACATGGGCTTTCAAACTTTCTCTTTCCAAAAACATAAATTTTTCAGTTTGGTTTTAAAATCTCTCCATCGAACCGCCGCTAAAGAGAGATGTTTTTTCCCAATTTCTTTGGTTTCCTCAAAATTGAATGTGATCTGTAATTGAATAAATTAAATATGGCATTTAAACTATATAATATTAAAAAAAATGAGATAAAATAAATAAATAATGATATTTTACCGTCACGGCCTCCCAAAGCTGTTGATTCATCGTCCTGTCTACTAACTTCCAATCAGGATATAAAATACTAATCCTGCAATGGCTCTGCATCGCTATATAACTGACAAACTGAACTGCATTTGGTCCAACTACATTATTATCATCATCAAAACGGATGTGTACTTTTTTATCATCACGATCAAGTGACAGTTTTGGTAAACATGTAATACCGCATTTACCAACTTGAGAAATTGATTTTTGAGTAGTAACAGGAGAAGTCTGCTCCGTCGAGGACGCATCAGTAGTCCTGCATTTTTTTTATAAATTAACAGTTTTATTTCATTAAATAAGTATATTAATGAATATTTAATAATATGTCAAAATAGATATACCTTGGTAAATACTTCTCTCTATCTGTATCTAACATTTCTACTAGAAAGTGTAATGAAATTTTGTGTACCTGCATATCATTAGAAAAAAGTATAATTAGAAACAAAGAAAACAAAAATAAGTAAGTAAAAAAAGAGGCATGAATTTGTAAGTTTCAAAAATTGAAAAAAAAATATAAATATTTACCAGAAAAATTAGGAGACTAATTTATTGTTTTCCCACATGCCTTCATCATGATCAGTACGTACTTCATGCACTATGTCTATCTTATACACATTGTAATCATCTTGAAATTTCATAATAGATGAATAAGGTTTATGTAAATCACTAACATCATCAGAATCATCTTCATCACCCAAATGATATCTTTTTTCCTTGAAAAACAACTGACCACTGATCATTTGAAGGATCAATGACATAAAATACTTGTTTTGCATGTGTTTCCATGATAAATGGTTCCTCGTTGTAATTAAATCTTTTCAAATCAACCAGTTTAAACCCATATTTATCATGTTTCGCACCACTATTACTATCAACCCAATTACACTTAAAAATAGTGACTCGAAATTTAATATAATCAATTTCCCATATGTCTTCAATAACTCCAAAATATGACAATAATGCAGAAATTGGGTTTTTATCTTTGGCACACGAAAAATGCACTGCTTCAGAGAAAACCATCACACCACTATTCTGAATGGTACTCTTGTCATCTAGTTTTTTTGTGTAAAATGTGTATCCATTGATATCAAAACCAAACCATGTGATCACATTAAGAGATGGTCCCCCTACTAACCACTTCAATGTTTCTGATGCAGATATATCTTGGGTGAATTTCTCTTTAAACCATGAAACAAATGTCTTCTTATGCTCAATAATCAACCACTTTTCATTTCTTTTCTGATATCGTAACTTTAAGTCAGCAATATGTGAGGATATATATATGATTGAACCTCATTTGTGTTGTTCAAAATGTATAAATGTTCCTGCATCACTTCATCACATGGAATGAACTTTACCTTTAAGCCTCAAACCCCTCTCCCTTCACTATCAACTCTCATATGTCGAGATATAGGGAGACCAATATTCTCCACCTCATTCAAATAATCAGTACAGAACTAAATCACCTCTTCTGATACATATTTTTGAACAATAGAGGCCTCTGGTCGATAAGGATTTTTAACATATCCTTTAAAAATTTTCATATATCTTTCAAAAGGATACATCCATCTTAAATAAACTGGCCCACATATTCTTATCTCACGCACCAAATGAATAAATATATAAACCATTATATCAAAAAATGGGGGTGGGAAATACATTTCTAGTTGAAAAAGAATAAGAGTTGCTTCATTCTCCAACACATCTAACAAATTTGGATCAATGACTTTGCTACAAATGTATTTGAAGAAATTACATAACCTGATGATAGTCTTTCTGACAGTTGTCGACAATATACCACGCACTGATACTGGTAGAAGTTGTTGCATCAACACATGACAATCATGAGATTTCATACCTATTAATTTACAATCCTTCAATGAAACCAAATTATTCACATTTGAAGAAAAACCACTTGGTACTTTAATACCATGAAGAAATTGAAAAAAATTCATCTTTTCAATCTTGTTTAATGTGTGACAAGCCGGAGGTAAATATGTTCTGTTTCCTTTCACAGTGGGAGATAACTCTAAACGTATTCTCATTAATATCAATCCCAATCTAGCATGCAATCTATCTTTTTTCTTTCTTTTTATGTCTAACAAAGTTCCAATCAAACTGTCACATATGTTTTTCTCAACATGCATAACATCAATGTTATGTTTTATCTCTAAAAATCTCCAATAAGGTAGTTCAAAAAAAATAGACTGCTTCTTTCAGATATGTTTTTGAAATCCAGAACTTCTTCTCTTTCCAAATGTTGAATCAATATCTCTCAACCTGTCATAGTATTCTTCAACTAACAATGGTCGAGGGGGAAGGTTGTATTCTTGTAAACCGTTAAATTCTTTTTTCAATCTACAATAAGGATGATCAATTCACAAAAATCTTCGATGTCCCATGTACACTGTATTTCTTCCATTCTTTAGTTGATAATATAAAGTTTGTTCTTCACAAATTGGATATCCTTTATGTCCCTTAACACTATATCCAGATAAGTTTCCATATACAGGAAAGTCGTTTATAGTGAACATTATCATAGCACGTAAAAGAAAATACTATTTCTTGTATGCATCGAAAACATTAACAGTTTCCTACCATAGCAGTTTCAAATCATCAATCAATGGTGAAATATACACATCTATATCATTTCCCGGTTGTTTTGGTCCAGAAATAATCAAGCTCATCATAACATATTTTTTCTTCATACATAGATGTGGGGAAAAGTTGTAAACTACCAGAAAAATAGGCCATGAACTATGTTGGCTATTGAGGCTCCGATATGGACTCATTCCATCAGTACACAATCCCATTATGAGATTTCTAACTTCACTTCCAAAATCATGAAATTTTTTATCAAAACTCTTCCACTATGGTGAATCGGCAGGGTGACATAAGTTACCATCATAGATGCTCTCATTTGAATTTCATATTAACCTTTTTTCATCAATTTAATTTTCAAATAGACGCTTCAAACGAGGAATTATTGGAAGGTACCAAATTGATTTAGCAAGAGTTTTGATTCTTGTACCTAAAAATGAATCATAATTGAATTATCAAAATTGTATGAAAAAATATTGGATGATATCAATGGAAAGTAAAAAATTGATTTTGCATGATGTTAGATGACATCACCTGAGAATGAATCTGAGTTGACTTTATAATCTATCTTATAGCATGATGTCCCACATATAGGACAACTTGATAAATATTCATTTTCTTTTCATATACAGTACATAATCATTGGGGAAAGCATGTATCTTTTTATACCCCAATCCCATTGGGAATAATATTTTCTTTGCCTCGTAATTAGAATCCGGAAGCCCGTTTCCTTCTGGAAGTAGCTCTTTTAAAAGCTCAAGTAAACTGCAGAAACTTTTATCAGTCCACCCATTTTTTTCTTTTAAGTTAACTAATCTCAAAACTACTGATAACACTGTATATTTACTACAACATGGGAATAATGGTTTCTCATAATCTCCATACAATAGTTCAATAGGTGGTGTTTTTTTTATGGTTTCAACACCTAAATCATGAATTAATTCTTCAATACGATCCTCTGCCTCATTGTGAATATTTTCATCAACATTGGATGTTGAATCTTCAGTTGTTTCACCATTCCAGATCCAACGTGTATAATTAAAGCTAAAACCATAACAAATGAGATGATCCTTGACTTCTCTGGAGATTAACTTTCTCATATTTACACACTTTACACATGGAAAGAAAATCAAATCACTATTTTGAAGATGTCGTTTAGCGAATTCCAAAAAATTATCAACTTCTTTTTCATATTCACTAGTGGTTCTTTGTAGATGAATCCAATTACAATCCATAAAATACCTAATATCACAATAAATTTGATGAATATATTAAAACATATAAACATTTAAATATCTATCAGATAATTTGTAAACAAAAACACATTTCAGAATTGAAGATTGCATTAATTTAAAGGATGCAGTATGTGTATTGGATGAAATTTGATAGCAGTCAATGTAAAAATATACAATTTGTTGACAGGATATTTAAGAATGTTTTTTGAAATAATATTTAACCATGTCCTAACACATTTAAAATAAAATATAAACTAATAATTAAAGAAAATCAATAACAAAATTGAATGATAAATGATTTATCTACAAAATTAAAAAAAAACTTAAAAAATTTGAAGTTCAACCCGAATGGAGATCCTCAATACAAACTGTGTTCGGTATAATTACTTCTAAAAACAAACACTAAAAAATCTATAACAACAATGATAATAAAAAACCAAAAATAATTCTAAACAAAAACTAAAATCAAACCAACATTGCAAGTCACGTAATTTAGTGTTACAGAAGAATATATAAACAACAGAAGATAAAACAAGAGATAAAAACCAATAACGGCAGACCGACAAATGTGAAAACCAAACAAAACTGTCCACAATGGCCTCCCAAGATCAGAAATAGAGCTTCAAAGTTCGTCAGGAGTCGAAGGAGCCACAGCGGGTTTTGATTTTGATGAACCAAATTAATGAGGGTTTCGCCACCCCGATAAATTATAAAATATTTTCGGCGTCGGTTTTTAATAAAATCGACGCCGAAAATTTAAAAAAAACATTCAGCATCGGTTTTGAGAATAACCGACGCCGAAAATAAATTTTGTTTATGTTTCGGTGTCGGTTTCTTAAAAAACCGACGCTGAAACATCTATATATGGCATCTGTTTTAAAAAAACTGACGCTGAAAGTTTTTTTTTTAATTTTCGGCGTCGGTTTTTCTGAAAACCGAAGCGAAATCATTTTTTTCATATTCTGCGTCGGTTTTTAGAAAACCGACGCGAAAAATCATGACGGATTTTTTTATTATTATTGGCATCGGTTTTTCTGAAAACCGATGCGAAAACATTTTTTTTCATATTCTGCGTCGGTTTTTAGAAAACCGACGTGGAAAATCATGCCGAATATTTTTTTATTATTGGCGTCGGTTTTACTAAAAACCGACGCCATAAATTTTCTCACATTCTATTGGCGTCGATTTATGAAACATCGACGTTATTACGTTGATGTTAAATCTTGTATTTCCACTAGTGCATGGGTACTGAATAAGATCATGGTGTGGATATTTGAATGACATACCACATGAAAAGAAAACATTAAATAAAAGAGAAGGTGTGATTTCTTTTACAAGAAATTCAGAAGCCTAACGACGTCACATAAAATTTCAGAAAACAAATTGATGAGAGAAGAAAGGGTATATCATCATTTGGACATGAAATGGGCAGTAATAAGAACATATAAGAACATACCCTCAACATAAAGAGATGGAAAATATAATACACAACATAAAGGAAGTCATGACTTAAAAGAGGAGGGTGAAAGAATCTCTTACCGGTTTGGTAACTTTCAAAACGTACACCCTATGAAAGAAGGATCATATAATGAATATGTAAATAACTATAAATTAAATTATATTACAAAAATAGTATAATCATGGGCAGTACATAAACCACACATAAGGAAATAGTGGAAAATATACCATGAATCTCACAGGAATAAGAAGTGAGATGAAAATCCCTTACCACGTTTTACTCAATCAAATTGTATGACCAAAAATTACTAACCACAAAAGAATCACAGGATACCATGAATATAAATAGAATAGTGAAAATATATATCCAATGTTAGTACACAATACACCTCATGCTATAAATAAATGTCGAACTATTGAAATCTCTCAGACTTGAAAGTGAGATAAGAATCCCTTACCTTGAAGAGTAACTTCGAAAGCATGAAGGTCGGGACCTTGGGAGGATTGAGGGCACCTTGGGAGAACTTATTGGGAGTTAAAGAGACCAGAACTTCATTGGGGAGTATTTGTAAATAAAATGAATGAGGGAAAGGATTGGTATTTATAGGAGAATTGAGGGGACAAAGCATCAATTGTCAAGGGACACCTCACCGGTGGTATTGGAAAAACCAAGGCCTTTCCCATGGTATTTTCCCATGGTATTGGCCACTTGAGACACCTTATACCTTATCTTACTATTCATAAGTCTACTAGAATTATTTCATAATTATTACATCCTTAATGATGTCATTAAACACCTGAAACTCAAAAAATGTATTTTCACTATTCACTGAAAATTCAACTTTCTCAGAAAAATCCCAAAATTTCACCTTAACCAAATATCAATGCTCTGATTTCAAAAAATGAACTCCATTTTATGAAAATAATTTTCTAAATATTTTCAATTTAATTTTTAAATAAAAACACTATTCACTGAAAATTCTATTATTTCAGAAAAATCCCAAAAATTAACCTTAACCAAATATCGATGCTCTGATTTCAAAAATGAACTCCATTTTATGAAAACAATTTTCTAAATATTTTTAATTTAATTTTTAAATAAAAAACCCTATTCACCTGAAAAAACTAATACTTAACTAATAATTTTTGAAACAGTTATTTACCTATTATATTGAATCACATTACTTAATCGAGGTGGATAAATTATATTAATAATTTCTTAAGTGAGGTTACTTAATCCATTTGATCACATTACTAATCATAAGCGTAAAATCACTATTCAAAATTTACTATTCATCAAAAATTAAGTCGATCTTATTAGACTCTAAATTTCTTACTCAACATTACTGTAGAAGACCATTTTTTGAAAATCATTACACATTATTAATTATTTAAGGTATACATAAATATTTTTAAAATGTCCTTTTTCTAAAATTCATCAATAATATGCATACTATATTTACCCGAACATTTAAAAATTCACAAACTTCACCATAAGAAGAATTCACAATTTTTATTTAAATCACAGGATTACCCAAGGCAGTTATGGTCTTGTTACATAACTACTTATAACACCAGCATAGGACCAAAGAGTAAGGTGTGCTAGGGTGATAGAATCTTGGGTCGGCTCGGCCAATATTTCCCGAGTAGTGATTTCTATCAGCTTGAACTTCTCGCGAAGTCGATTCCTTTCTAGCTTCACATGATGAAGTTCGGCTTGGATTTGGTCTAGAGCAAAGCCCGGAGGTGTTACCTCCTTCTCGAGTTCCGTCATATGGGCTTCGATCGGCCCGAGACTACTGGATGGGGCCATCAAATCTTATTTCTATAATAATTAAGATCACTTGTATTTATAGAAAATAATTGTAACAATTAGTTTCCAATGGTCATATTGACCAATGGTTATATAACAGTCGAAACCCAACGGTATCATTATACTCATTTTATTAAATGAAATAGTTTTGTTGAGTATAAAATAAAATAACCCACAAAAATTAGGGAACAAAATTTATTCAAAATTTCTGGTCGTTACATTCTTCCCCCTTAAGAAATTGCATCCTCGCAATTTTAAAATTGGGCTTGGAAGTTTCGTTGAATGTCCCACATCGGAAAAAGGGTCAGTAAAACTATTACTTTAAAAAAATAAATGGAAGTACAAAGGTCACCCGAGTTAACCTATACTAGGATTCCATGTAGGAAAACATGGATATGGAGGAGAAAAAAAATGAAAAAGCTCTGATGGAGAGTGATGGAAAACATGATTAGGAGAATATTAACCACAATAATATCACAAACTTAAGATGTGTCAAACGGTCTTTGATTACCCAGTAGGAAATGTAAACCAACAACATTTTTTTTACATTCCTTTTCATAATTTTGAGGAATTCATTTACAACATAGAATAAAAACATAAGGAAATATACTTACCTTCAAGTAGAGTTTCATCCCTTAATAAGCTTCCACCAAGACTAATCTTTTCTCCAAACAATGGGCATTCAAAAAGACTTGGTCTCATAAAAATCACAAGAATCATCTTCTAGAGAATCACATAATCCACAAAAGAATAACTATATTTTTCCCTTGTCTTTAGTCATCAACTAAAACTAAAAAGGTTAGTACGAGATCATATAATCCCCAAAAATTATAATCCTTTATAAAAATAAATATGACTATTAATCTCCAAAATTCAAAAAAAGTACCCCCAATTCTAGAAATACCATTCAATACACAATCATCCTTTAAATTCTTTATAATAATCCAAAATAAGATTGTAACCCAAAACTCAGAAGGATTTAGTCACATAGTCTTCCCCAAAAAAATCTTAACATCTATCTCCAAATAACATCAACTACTATTAAAGTCGCATACTAAAGTATAATTAACCTATTCACATATTCTAAATGCTAGGTTCATCATTTTCTAGAAAAAACCCAAATCATCATATGTCCACAATAAACACATAAATTCTTACAAAAAAAATCAACCATTCCTCCTCAATTTAAATCCTGTAGTATTTTATTTCCCTTAGGCATATAGTACTCCAAAAGAGAAAGCATTTTCCAAAATAAACTTTATCATTTAATCACCAAATCATTTTCCTATACAAATGATATCCATTGGATAAAACATAAGTTTCCAAAATAAACTTATTCTTGATCTATAAAATAGATGTTGCATTAGTCAGTCTGAAGGGCATAACAACAATCTCATAATGCTCATATCTTGATTGGAAGGAATTTTTTGGAATATCATCATTCTTCACCCTCAATTGATGATATCCAGAACGAAGATCAATATTAGAGAATAATTGATCCCCACGATGTTGGTCAAATAATTAATCAATTCTTGAAAGAGAGTATTTGTTCTTCACTGTGATCCCATTCAGTTCTCTATAATCATTGCATAGCTGCATTGATCCATCCTTCTTCTTCACAAAGAGAACCGGTTCTCCCCAAGTAGAAACACTTGGTTGGATAAACTCATTCTTCAAAAGATCTTGGAGTTGTTTCTTTAATTCCTCTATCTCTACATTTTCTATCCTATAGGGGGTCTTTGACATCAGATGAGATCCAGGTACAAGTTCAATGGAGAACTCTACCTCTCTTTCTGTGGGAGGTCTGGGTAACTCCTCAGGAAATATGTCAATGTATTCCTAGGCGATAAGGACATTCTATAAAAGAATAAATACTTCGTGGGAAACTTATTTAATTTAAGAATCTTTTAACTAAAAAGGATTTTATGTCTTAAAACTTCATTCTTAGACAATTACATTTTTTCTATAATTCCTTCATAATGATTCATAAAAAGCTTGCGATTAACCAAACATATCCCTCGGGAGTGTCGTAACCAAGAGTGAAGCAAGGCCCGTTGTTGTGTACCAGTTCCCATTCAAGCCTAGCTCAAAGTGGTGTTTTTGGGTTTTACCCCTATGTACATCTATGCCAGAGCCACCTCTACCTGCTCGTATCCAGACAGGGATGTATTTTCTTGATAAACCACTTACTCAATACTCACCAAAATACCAGGAAGATTTCCAATATTTAAACTTTTCTATAGGGTTATTCCTAATGTTTTAATATCCTAATTTCCATAAATAATTAAACTATCCTTTGATACCAACTCTAACATCCCACCTTTTTATTACATAACATTTCATTTCCTTTTACAAACAGAGGATATTTAAAGTCTAGTGTCTTGGAAATCAGGAACATAATACATAAAAAAACATAAAACATTATTTTAAACCACTTTTAAGGCTTAATCAAAGGTTCATACTATGTGCATTTACTGTATCTCATATCCTGGATATAGACATCAAAGGAAAGGGTGAGCAGAAGGCCTAGTAAGGGTAAACAAGGGAGTCAATGTATTTGTGATATCAATAAGAACTTGAATGAAAACATGAAGACATGAGCTATGGAAGAATAGGAATATCATAAAAAAAATAACTTGAATCATAACATGAATATGTGGCTAAAACATTTCATTTAGACATTCATGAAAATATCACCAAGGTGCATCCTTAAGGTGTCATAAAAATTACCAAGATTATTCACCAAGGTATCGTGAAACTTGTCATCTTTAGAGATTAAATATTTACCCAATTCATTGGAGCGCTATCAGGTTTCACCCTTAATATGTCATTAATTTCATGTGATCCACATATATCATAATAAAACATTTCATAAATAACCCATATAGAATAAAAGTAATGGGTTTCATTTCAAAGTCGTGATGTTTTAAATGCTCTTAAAAATAAGATCATTATATCATTTATAACCCATGGAAAGGGAGTGAGGGTTATATGTATGTCAATTCCAGAATCAAATATATCATCTTTATATATTTATGAACACCCACATAAATGAAATAGGTCTGGGTATTCACATAAATAAACAAGGGGATTTCTTGAGAGAAAGAGATAGAAATTTTGAGACGAAATTTCTGCAGTCTAACAGCTATATAACATGGTTTAAAAAATATTGAAAAGAGAGGGGAAAAGGGTCACCCAATCATAAATAATTAATAATTCATTATGGGTACTGAATAATATCATGGTATGGATATTTGAATGGCATACACATGAAAAGGAAACATGAAATAAAAGAGAAGATGTGATTTCTTTTATGAGAAATTTGGCAGCCTAACCGCGTCACATAAAAATACAGAAAACAAATTGATGATAGAAGAAAAGTTATCTCATCATTTGGAAATGAAATGGGCAGTAATAAGAACATATAAGAACATACCCTCAACATAAAGAGATGGAAAATATAAGACACGACATAAATGAAGTCATGACTTAAAAGAGGAGGGTGAAAGAATCCCTTATCGATTTGGTAACTTTCGAAACGTACACCATGTGAAAGAAGGATCATATAATGAATATGTAAATACCCATAAATTAAAGTATATTACAAAAAGATTACAATAATTGGTAGTACATAAACCACACAAAAGTAAATAGTTGAAAATATACCATGAATCTCACAGGAATAAGAAGTGAGATGAAAATACCTTACCACGTTTTATTAAATCGAATCATATGAAAAATAATTACTAAACACCAAAAGAATCACATGATACCATGAATATAAAGAGAATACTGAAAATATATATCCAATGGTATAACACAATACACCTCATGCTATAAATAAGTGGCGAACAATTGAAATCTCTCGGACTTAAAAGTGAGATAAGAATCCCTTACCTTGAAGAGTAATTTCAAAATCATGAAGGTCGGGACCTTGGGAGGCTTTAGGGAACCTTGGGAGGTCTCCTTGGGAGGTAAAGAGACCAGAACTTCATTGGGGAGGATTTGGAAATGAAATGAATGAGGGAAATTCTTAGTATTTATAGGAGAAGTGAGGGGACAAAGCATTAATTGTCAAGGGACACCTCATCAGTGGTATTGGAAAAACCATGGGCTTAGCCATGGTATTTTCCCATGGTATTGGCTACATGGGACACCTCATACCTTATCTTACTATTCATAATTCGACCAGAATTATTTCATAATTATTACATCCTTAATGATGTCATTAAACACCTGAAACTCAAAAACAGTATTTTCACTATTCCGAAAATTCATCTTTCTCAGAAAAATCCCAAACTTTCACCTTAACCAAATATTAATGCTCTGATTTCAAAAATGAACTCCATTTTCTGAAAATAATTTTTCAAATATTTTCAATTTAACTTTTAAATAAAAACACTATTTACTAAAAATTCAACTGTTTCAGAAAAATCCCAAAAATTAACCTTAACCGAATATCGATGCTCTGATTTCAAAAATGAACTCCATTTTAAGAAAATAATTTTCTAAATTTTTTTAATTTAATTTATAAATAAAAAACACTATTCACCTAAAAAAACTAATACTTAACCAATAATTTTTGAAACAGTTATTTACCTATTATATTGAATCACATTACTTAATCAAGGTGGCTAAATTATATTAATAATTTCGAAAGTGAGATTACTTAATCCATTTGATCACATTACTAATCATAAGAGTAAAATCGCTATTCATAATTTACTATTCATCAAAAATTAAGTTGATCTTATTAGACTCTAAATTTCTTATTGAACATAACTGTAGAAGACTATTTTTTAAAAATCATTACACATTATTAATTATTTAAGGTTTACATAAATATTTTTAAAATATCCTTTTTCTAAAATTCATCAATCATATGCATACTATATTTACCCTGACATTTGAAAATTCACAAACTTCACCATAAGAAGAAATCGCAATTTTTATTTAAATCAAAGGATTACCCATGGCAGTTATGGTCTTGTTACATAACCACTTATAACACCATCATAGGACCTAAGAGTAACTTCTACTAGGGTGATAGAATCTTGGGGCGGCTCGGCCAACATTGCCCGAGTAGTGATTTCTATCAGCTTGAACTTATCGCGAAGTTGATTACGTTCCAGCTTCACATGATGAATTTCAGTTTGAGTTTGGTCCAAAGCAAAGCCCAAAGGTGCTACCTCCTTCCTGAGTTCTGTCAGATGGGCTTCGATTGGCCCGAGACTACTGGATGGGGCCATCAAATCTTCTTTCTATATTAATTAAGATCACTTGTATTTATAGAAAATAATTATAACAATTAGTTTTCAATATTCATATTGACCAACAGTCATATAATAGTTGAAACCGAATGGTCTCATTATACTCATTTTATTAAATGAAATTGTTTTGTTGAGTATAAAATAAAATAACCCACAAAAATTAGGGAACAAAATTTATTCAAAATTTCAGGTCATTAAAAAAACTCATTGGATGTCCATATTTATAACATAACCACTCTTTTATCTAATTTGGTTCATTATTGGATTCTCATTATGTAATTGAGACCTTACAATAGTGTTTACATTTTTATATTTACAAGAATTCAACTCCTCCTTCACTATAAAAGGGAACTCACCCCCCCCCCCCCCCACCGCTCACTTATTCGCTTATGTCAATCCATTTGTATTACCCAAATAATATTCTAATATCTATCCCCCTAACCTAATATCCTCAGTTTCGGAAGAAATCCAACCAAGGAATTATTTTGGTATAAACCAAAATGAGTTACTTGAAGAAGACGCAATGTTCCACAATGAGCACATTAGTTTTATTTATTTATCCACCACTTCAATTCATCTTATATCTTGATTATATAATATAATAAGTATCCTAAATATATCAATATTTTATTATCATAACTATATTACCTACACCAATACACACTTCGATCTAATGGGATATTCAATCATCATTTGTATGTACAAAGGACTAACCGTTCGCGAACCGATGCCATTCGTTCCTATATTTCCACCTTTAAAGGATGGTAATAATGATGTATTTATATTTTATATATGATATATATGATATTAATAATTTATTTATTATTTTTTAATTATTTTATAATGCATACCATCATGCTTTCCATTTTTTGGGAATATGAAAACATTGTTTGTGGACGTATGGACTACTACCTCCTCAAAGAAATGTGATTCATTCACACGTTACACGGTATGTAATAAGGATGGTTTCAGTAAATATATGAAAAATATTTTACCTAAATATGATACTATAATTATAATCTACATAAATATCATTTACTTTTTATTCTTTTAATATGACAATAAAATGGAAACAATGTTCATGTATACCTATGACATACTGTCTCCATGAACGGTGTATTTAATTTCATATATCTGAATTTTATGGATTATCCTAAATACATATATGATTAATATATATGATATTTAAATCATGATTTACATTTTTAAGATGATTATATTATGATCTATTTAATAAGAGTGAAAAATAACAAGCCAAAACATTCTCAAAAAACCAGGTAATTAACACCTGAAACAGTGAAATAATGAAAAATTATTAACAAATGGGTAATTAGATTCTATAAAAGGATAATATATGATATTATAAATATTAATATTACTCTTATATATGTTAATTATATTCCTAGAACCATATACTAGAGGTTATATTGTTTTTAACCAAAATATAACGAAAGGTAAGGTATTTGTCTCAATTTACATTCTACTGAGACTTAATTGTTATTATGCACTAATTCACATTTATGTGGGGTATATACTGCCCCTTTTACATGTAATATCATGAATAATTAATTATTCATGGTATTTTAAGTTTCAATTTAAATTATTTCATCCAAGAATATTTTATATGAAAATTCCCAAGTGATAAAGTTGTTGTGAAATCTTTTGTGATTGTTAACTTTCTCTTGAAACAATCACTTTATTGTAATAATTTTTCATTGTTCATTAAATTTATCTTAAATATACATATTTTTGTGTAATGGGTATTATTAATTCATAAACCCTATACCATTTTTACATATGGTGTTTACTTTAAATATTATTTGATTAATTGTGGAAATGTTGATAAATCTGTATCTTTTACTCAATACATATATTTGATGTGGCACATTGTTTATGAATTAAATCCTTAATTTTATATAGGAGGGGTTCTTTTTAAATTCATGACATGGCTTGGGGACTAGTTACTTCAATCCCCTTAAGGCATCAGTAGTCTCATGAGACAAATCAGTTGGTCAAATCAGATGGGTTTTTGCCCAGTATGTTTTAAACTTTCTTGAAGATATATCTTGATGGTAAAGGTTTCATGTTCCTAGGAAACATGACATCTGATAATTAATCATTACCTTCATTTATTATTTATTTATCATTATCCATGAGATTTTCACTATGAAAAAACTATGGATGTATTTTATTCTTAGTTTATTGATTAAATAGAATGGTTTTCAGTTATTTACCTTACCATATTGATTATTATTTATCAAATTATTTAAATGGAATGTGGGTTCTGTTATTTACCTTTCCATATTAATTATTCTCATTGATCCATTATTACTTTCACTTTAATTTACTTGTACTGAGAACTTGATCTCGCCCATATTTTTTCCTTTCCTTGGGATATGAATATGAACTCTTGGAATGAGTTTTAAAGATGCTAAAATTTTACTTTTGTTATGATTTATTTTCTTTTATAAATGTAATATGGGTATCATGTATGTAATATGGTTTTCCAAAACTTTTAAATACTTTTATCCTTGGATATTTAAATCTCTTATCTATGTTAGTGTAATAAATTAAGGCGCCAACTCTGTATTACAAGGGTTAGGGTTGTTATAGTTGGTGTAAGAGGAAGTTTAGTAGAAATATTAGGAACTAGATTTAGGAAAACATAGATTAAGAAACATAACCCTAATATATACTTTGAAGATAAGTATAGAAAAACATCCTAAATTTTTGGTAAGTTATAGATTATGTGGGTCTTCCTAGAAATATATCCCTATCTAGATACTACAAGTGTTCATGGTTCTAGCACAAATGTACTTACGGTTAATAACTCCAAAAAGGTACATCGGGATGAACTCGAGCATAACCTAGTACACAAAAATAGGCCTTACTATGCAACTAGTTTGACGCTCCTGGGGGATATACTTAGGATAATTCACATTTTCATTACAAACCATTATGAAGGATTTGAAAGTAAATATATCCCCAAATAAAAAAAATTATGATTATGATATTAATAATACACAAATTTTTAATTTATACTAAGTGTAACATCCTATTGGGAATTATATATTATTATTTAAAATTCCTAATTTTATGAACTAATACATTATATTATATTGTTTATAAATGGAACTTGGAATGAATAGGTGTAGCAATACTCATGGAGAATGTAGAGGATTCCCTGCTGAGAAAGACAATATATGTGGTATTGGAACTGAGCAAGTTATGGATATATTAGGGTAGCTTAATAATGTTATGACACATAACCTTGACCTAATGGAGAAAACTTTTCTACAGTGAGAATCTGTTATATTGGATTGATTTATGTGACAGAGGCCCTGATCATTTAGTGGGACTACTAACCCAATGGAAATTGAGCAGTGTATTAAGTATTTGGAGAAGAAATTTACCGCATTAGGATGTGGTGAAAAGGAAAATATTACACTTGCAATGTATTGTATCAATGGTGATTCAAATCAATAGTTTTCATTGATCCAGAATACTAGGGAGGAATAAAAATTTGAATTCATGGAATGGAAATATTTTAAGGACACATTCTCTGAAAAATATTTCCCTCATGAACAACAAACTGAGATGAAGAGAAAGTTTATTAGTTTAAATAAAAATGAGGAAGAAATTTTTATGGAGTATGAAGTTACCTTTACATAGTTATTCAGGTATTATACAGATTTCATATGCAACATGGAATGCAAGATTTACAACTTCTTTAAACTGATTAATCCAATTATTTGAAGGGAACTAGTATCTCAAACCTTTTATTCATATGATGAAATAGTGTTGGACCCTCTATGATTTTTTAGTTTTCATAATCACAAATAATGTCAATATACAGATTATCGTTCCATTTAATATCTCTATGTAAATCAATTATGTCATACCTAACAATATACTTAAATAAGTTAATAAATTATATTCATGAATAAATATGTTTACCAGTGTATTTTTACATGTATTTTTGGATAACTCGTAGTCTTGTAATGATTCGCGTATGACCGATGTTTGACACACCAATGTTTGACACACCAATGTTCGACACACCGATGATCGACACACCAATGTTCGACACACTGGAGTCAAATAGTGAAGTCGACACACTGATGTTCAACACATAGAAGTCGACATACCAAAGTTGACAGACCAAAGTTCGACACACTAAAGTTGACAGACTGAATTTTGACACACCGAAGGTGACAGATCGAAGTCGACACACCGAATTTGACACACTGATGTTCGACACACCGAAGTCGCCACACTGAAGTCGACACAACAATGTTCGACACACCGAAGTAAACACACCGAAGTTGACAGACCGAAGTTCGACACATCGAAGTTGACAGATCTAAGTTCGACACACTGAAAGTGATAGACCAAAGTCAACACACTGAAGTCAACACACCGATGTTCGACACACCGAAGATGACACACTAAAGTTGATAGATCGAAGTTCAACACACCAAAGGTGATAGTCCGAAGTCGACACACCGAAGTCGACACACCTAAGTTGACAGACCGAAGTCGACACACCAAAGTTGACACATCAAATATGACTCACTGAAGATAGTAGACCGATGTAACCAAGCATAAGACAACAGATATAATATGACTCACCGATAGTCATAAATAAATGCTTCCATTTTATTAATTCAAATTTATTTCAAATGGTCATATTTAGACAAAATAATGTTTCTAACATTATTTAATATTGTCTGTAGGACTATCCGTAGATAGTACAAGGTACATGCATGTGCGAAGATATTCATGCCTAGTGGACCTTGAAGTATAAAAGGACTAAGTCGACTTAAGAAAGAGATCTTGAAGAACACGTTGAAAAATAGATTGTGCGAATACGCAAATAGAGAAACAAAAAGCCTAAGATTACAAGATGTTTCAAATAATCAACATTATGTTGAAGCTCACTCTACATTGAGACACTGACGAGATGAATCTTTTCACATCTGGAAGCTGTATTATAGAAACCGTGATACTATGTTCTGAAGTCAACTTCTAGAAGAGTACTCATATATCATTTTCTCAATATCTATTGAGTCCAGATCATTACTGCATAACACACAGAGAATTCTTAACTCTATTCTCTTTTATAACTCTATTGTTTTTTATCATTACTATTTGAGTAGTGTGTATATATTTCACACACACTATCTCTTAAACATAACTGAAGGATATTAAAATATCCACACTCTCAATCCTTTCTTACACTTGTATCCCACGTAGAACTGTAGAAGAGATCATGTGTGATCGGTTTATTTGTTTTTCCCATGAATAACTGTGGTAGAGTTCAAGTGTGACCAGGATATCCAGGTATGCTGTTGTGAACCCCGATTCAGGGTGTGGATTAAAAAGTTTATTAACATAAATTGCTTGGTGGCAGGTGATCACCAAGTGGAGAGTACTAAGTCTCATCTTGAGATTGATCCTATTGTTTTATCCGTTGTGTTGTTTATCTTATATTTATTATATGTTATGTATTTATTTCATTAAGATAAAATAAACTTTGATAGTAATTTTAGCAAGTGTTTGCATCTATTTTGAATCAGTAGGATTGTTTCGAAATTTTTACTAATCTTTAGATTGGTAAAACTGAGAACTAATCAATCTTCTGAGAACCAAATTAAACCTTCAAGACTTTTATAAATTCACTACAAACTGACTTTGTGTTTTATTTTCAAAGGAGGATATTATTTTGTAAAAACCCTTTTTAACAGAAATTTTTATAGATACTCAATTAACCCCCTATTGAGTCATATACTTCAACCAACATTTGGTATCAGAGGATTTTGAAAGTTACTGTTAGTTTTTCAAATCATGTCAACTGTGATTATAATTGTCTTTCAAAGATCTTCAAATTTCTGTTATTTCTAAATTTTTTATCTCTTTGAAATTATTTTAAAAACTTTATCATGGAAAATATATTGGAAGGGGATACTACTAATTGACCACCTTTATTTAATAGAACTAACTATGCTCAGTGGAATCTTAAAATAAAAATATATCTAGAAAGTATGGGTTTTGAAATCTAGATTTTTATTGAATGTAAATATGAAATACCTAAATCTAATAGAAGCACTTGGGATGAACCTGCCAAATCTACCTATAATAATAAATATAAAGCAATGAATTCTTTGTAATGTGCACTAGAAGATGAAGAGTTTAACCATATTTCTTCTTGTAAAACTACACATGAAATTTGGGATACTCTCTCTGTTTCACATGAAAAAACATCTAATGTTAAAGAAATGCGATTGAATTATTATACTATCAAATATGATAACTTTATAATGAAGCCTGATGAGTCAATATCTAATATGTATCTAAGGTTCAATAAAATCATGAATACCATGATTTCTTTAGGAAGATAAGTGACTGCCAAAGAGAAGATCATGCAGATTCTATGATGCTTACTAGAAAGATGGTGTGGAACATTTGTGTCTATTGGAGAATCGTGTGATATTGATAAAATTACAGTGAAGGAATTGATTGGAAAATTAATGATGTATGAAGAAGAATTGAAGGTAAATCAATAGGAGGATGAACCAAAAAGAAAGTATGTAGATTTCATGACAACTTCATCTAAAGGTAAGGACAAATAGAAAGTTCAAGCTACTGCCAAAAGCTCAAGTAGTGATGACGTTTCTTTAGAAAGTGATGGAAAAATGGCCCAGTTGGGTAGACGATTCAAGAAATTATATTGGAAAAAGAAGTTCTTCATAAACCCCAATTACAAAGGAAAGTATGATAACAAGAGAAATTGGAAAAAGGACTAGAAGAGAAATGATAAATCAAAAGATATAATCTGTTATGAATGCAAAAGGAAAGTACATGTCAAGGCTGACTGCCCAAAGATGAAATACAAGAAAAAGTATAAAAATAAGGATATAAGGTACAAGAAAGCAATTAAGGTCACCTGGAGTTCCTCTGAGGATAGATCAAGTGAATCTGGATCTTCTAAAAATGAGAAAGATGATATGGCTAATATTTGTTTCATGATAAACACAAATGAGGTAACATTAGACTCTCCTACACATAATTTTTATTATTCTGAAAGTGAGTCTGAAAATATGAAAAATGATTAAATATTAGAATATTTCAACATGTTAGAGGAAACCTAAAATGAGTTTAAAGATAAGTAAAAATCTTTTAAGAAACAGCATGCTCTTACTATTACTGGTAAATCTGAACTTACAACTGAAAAAGAGAAAAATGCTCAACTTCTCAAAGAAAAAAATGAGTTAAAAATGTCTAATAATCAATTGAAGAAAGACTTAGAAAAGTTTACTGATGGGGAAAATACTCTTACTCAAATTCTTGGTAAAAAAATATCTCTTAAGTATACTTGTGGGATATGATATAAACTAGGTCAATGGAACTTATCCAGATCACATTTTTTACCCAAATCTGGAAAATCTGCTATCTTTTTCAAAAACTTGAATTATACTGCAAGTTCCAGTACCACAAATTCTTTTACTGTATCAAATTCTGCAGGACCAAAAAAAGTTTATTTTTCAAATACTCTATATTATGCATATAGGAAACCCATAAGACAATTGTGGGTTCCTAAGGATTATATTACTAATGTATGTGGACACAGACAAATATGGGTACCAAATTTGTTTCTTGGTTAAACTATTTTGTAGGTAAAATTCCTAAAGAGTTCCTGTAAAAAACTTTGGTACTTGGACATTGGGTGTTCAAGTCACTATACAGGGGATTTTTCAAGCTTTAAAATTATTATCAAGATCAGTGGAGGATATGTCACATTTGGTGACAATGTTAAAGGAAAAATCATCGGCCTACGCCAGATTGGTAACCCTAACTCTATTTCAATTTCTAAAGTATTTTATGTTGATGGACCGAAGTATAACCTACTCAGTATATCTCAATTTTGTGATGATGGATTTAATGTTAAATTAAAAAACTATTCATTATATGTTTTTTATTCCAAAAATAATTTATTATTTACTTCTTTTAGAAATGATAATGTATATGCTATAAATCTAAACACACTAGCCTCACAGAATGTCTCTTGTCTAAATTCATTTCACAAAGAGTCATGGATCTGGAATATAAGATTAAGACATTATAATATACACTCTCTTAATAAATTAACAAGAAAAGTCTTAGTCATAGACTTACCCAAATTAGAGTTTCCAAACAATAAAGTATGTAATCCTTGTCAAAAAAGAAAGCAACATAAAATCTCTTTCAAACCAAATAAATAAGTAACTACTTCTCGACCACTCGAGTTGGTTCACATGGACTTGTTTGGATAATCTAGAGTTTAGAGTCTCAATAGGAAGCACTATGTTTATGTTCTTGTAGATGATTTCTCTAGGTACACCTGGACCATTTTCCTAGATCATAAAAGTGAAGCCTTTTCTCACTTTACTAATTATGCTAGGGCTGTAGAAAATATTAGTGGTTTTAAGATTAAATCCATAAGAATTGATCATGTCCGTGAGTTTGAGAATCAAAATTTTGAGGCCTTCTTCTCACAAAATGGCTATAATCATAACTTATCTGCTCCTAGAACACCTTAATAGAATGGTGTGGTTGAAAGAAGAAATAGAACCTTACAATAAATTGCTCGGACCATGCTTAATGAATATGATTTACCCATTTATTTTTGGGCTGAAGCTATTAATACAACTTTCTACATAATAAACAGATTCTTAATAAGACCCATTCTTAAGAAAACTCTTTACGAGTTTTGGAGTAATATGAAACCCAAAGTAGGTTATTTTAAAGCATTTGGATATAAAGTTCATATTTTGAATACTAAATAAAATTTAGATAAATTTACTTCTCAAAGTGATGAAGGAGTATTTCTTGGATATTCAACATCAAGTAAATCCTATAGAGTCTTTTATAGGAAAACAACGTGTGGAAGAATCTGTACACATCATGTTTGATAAAGTAGATCCACATGAGCCCAATTCCTCGCTAGAAAATGTTGAAGAGGATACATCCAATCTGGACATGAATGATAAAACCTCAAATCATCATGTGAAGGAATCTATGAAAGCTTCCAGTTCTATAAATTCTTCACATCCTAACCATAGTGAACCAGATCAACCTGACCAACTTGAAATATCAAGTACTACTTTCTCTATACCAACTATAACCCTTAAGAATCATCCCTTAGATGATGTTGTTTGATATTTAGAAAGAGGAACACAAACCAGAGCTTCCTTGAGAAACCAGGTTGAACATCAATCCTTCTTGTCACAGCTTGAACCTAAAAATATCAATGATGCAATCAATGATGAATTTTGGGTAATGGCCATGCAAGAAGAACTTAATCAGTTTGAAAGAAATAAAGTTTTGAAACTTGTAGATAGACCTAAGAATACTTTGACCATAGGAACCAAATGGGTGTTTAGAAATAAGGTTGATGAAGTTGGAAATGTAGTTAGAAACAAAGCTATACTAGTTTCACAAGGATATAATCAAGAAGAGGGAATTGATTATGAAGAGACTTTTTCTCCAGTATCTAGACTTGAGGCAATTAGGATCTTACTTGCCTATGCAGTACACTTGGATTTTAAACTTTATCAAATGGATGTCAAAAGTGCATTCCTAAATAGTTATATAATTGAGGATGTTTTTGTTAAACAACCCCCAGGTTTTACAAATCCACTTTTTCCAAATCATATGTTCAAATTATCGAAAGCATTATATTGTTTGAAACAAGCTCCAAGAGCTTGGTATGAAAGGTTATGTAATTTTATTATTTCTAAAGGTTTTACAAAAGGACTTGTAGATCCTAATTTATTTATAAAACGAGTTTCTAAAAAAAATTAATATCCCAAATATATGCAGATTATATTATTTTTGGATCTTCTGAAAATTATTTATGTAATGATTTTTCAAACATAATGTAAAGTGAGTTTGAAATGAGTTTAATGGCTGAAGTTAAACATTTTCTTGGATTTTAAATATTTCAAAATAAAGAAGGTATTATCTTAAATCAAAGTAAGTATACAAGAGATATTTTGAAAAGATATGGCTTTGATAAAATTAAGAGAATTGAAACTTCTATGAGTTCTACATGTAATTTAGATCTTGATGAAAATGGAAAATCAGTTGATTAAACTGCTTACAGAGGAATGATATGGATTTTGTGTACTTAACAGCTAGTAGGCCAGATATTATGTTTAGTGTGTGTATGTGTGCGAGATTTCAAGTAAACCCAAAAGATTCACATTTAAATTTTGTTAAAAGAATTTTCAAATACCTGAAATATAAAACTAACTTAGGACTATTCAATCCAAAAGGACAACTGTTTGATTTAGTTAGCTATTCAGATGCTGATTTTGGTGGATGTAAGTTAGATAGAAAGAGTGCCTCTGGAACGTGTCACTTTTTGGGAAAGTTACTAATATCATGGTGTATTAAAAAGAAAAATTCAGTTGCATTATCAACTACTGAAGTAGAGTACATTGTTGTTGGTAGTTTTTGTGCACAAATTTTTTGGATGAAACACACCTTATTAGACTGTGGATTTAAATTCAGACATATCCCCATAAACTGTGACAACACAAGTGCTATTAACATTTCTAAAAATTCAATTTCTCTTTCTAGAACAAAACATATTGATATAAGACATCACTTTTTTAGAGATAATTATCAAAAAGGTGATATAACTCTTGATTTTATTGGGACTAAATATCATCTTGATCATATATTCACTAAACCCTTAAATTCTGAGAGAATGAATTACATCAGACATGAACTAGGAATGATAAATCATTAAAGGATTCTTGAAAATAATCTTCTTGAAACTGATCTTTGTGAAACCGATCTCTTGAAACCGATCTTCTTGAAACCCATCTTCTTGAAACCGATCTTCTTGAAACTGATCTTCTTGAAACTGATCTTCTTGAAACCGATATTCATGAAACCGATCTCTTGAAACCGATCTTCTTGAAACTGATCTTCTTGAAACCAATCTTCTTGAAATTGATCTTATGAAACTGATATCTTGAAACCGATATTCATGAAACGGGTCTCTTGAAACCGATCTTCTTGAAATTGATCTTCTTTAAACAGATCTTCTGGAAATCGGTCTTATGAAACTAATCTTCTTGAAACCGATCTTATGAAATCGGTCTCTTGAAACCGATCTTATGAAACCGATCTTCTTGAAACTGATCTTATGAAACCAATTTTCTTGAAACTGATCTTATCAAACTGATCCATGAAACTGATTCATTAACACCAATGTATTTAAGGATTTTTTTGTAAATTCTATCTTTTTTAAATAAAACGAAGATGTTTTGTATGCTTCTTTTGGACTCTTTTAAATTTTTATAATTTACAAGTTACAATCCCTAAATGATATATTTAATTCAATCCATCCCAACCTTTCACCTTTTCCTCTACCGTAAAGCCTTCTAACTTTTTTCACTCTTCCTCTCGACTATCGACCTCTCAACTTTGTTGGAATCCGAAGCCTTGTCAGGGTGAGAAATAAGTGTACAATGGAAGAACCTAGAAAATCTCCTCCTACTAAGCATCAGAAAGGTGAGTCCAGTGGGACTGATAAACTATGATTGGAAATCCAAGTGGTTATAGCTGAAAAAGAGGTGTCTACTGAGTGTCTTCTGTCAAGAAAATCCTTTTTGTAGAAAGTACTAGAATCTTAAGGATGTCTCAGTTTTTTCTACAAAAATGAAAGACCCTATTATTCTTAGCTAGTGCATGAATTATATCAAAATTTGAGAATATCTTTGGATGAAGCTGAGGTAGAAAAGATGAAGTCTATAGTAAAGGGAAAGGAGAGATCTTTCTCGTCCAAGGAATGGGTTGAATTCTTAGAGATGCCCCATGAAAGTGTATATGCTGACTATCCTAGTAATATTCCACCTTCCACTAATTTTTTCACTTATGAAAATACTTTGAAGGAGCTGACTGTAAATGGATAATCCAGGAGGAATGTTGCGAATGAATTTGAAGTAGAAGTAAGGTTGCATTTTAAGTTCATACAACATCAAATCTGCCTAAGGAATGGATATTTCTCTGTTGTGAAGTATTAGGATGTTTTCTTGATCTTTTTGTTGAAACATGGGATAAAAATGGATCTGTGTAGGTATATAATGGTGCATATCTATGATTTTATTAAGCTATACAAGAAGGCAACCTTCTTATACTATTTGAGGATGATTTCTTCTATGTTGAAAAGATTAGGTTGTGTGGAAGATGGAGATGAAGTGTTAAGTGTATGTAGTGTATTTTGTCTTCAAACAGAAATTTGTAAGAGGATGAAAATATTCTAGAACCCATGGAAGAGATGTTGGGTAGGATATGAGGAAATTATGTATGAGGATTTCAATCTATTTGACCACCTTTCTAGACTAAAGGACCAAGTTGATCCAGGTCTCAAACTAGGAGAGGTTCCAGTTTATTCTGATGAGGATGTTAAACCTGAAGTTCCAAGGGAGGAAGGATCTACTTTTGATGATAGGAGTGATCCTGATATTGCTAAAAGTTCCAATGATATGACTTATGGACCTACTAGTCCACCTTTGGGTTTTCCATCAATAGAATCTTATTTAGGTGATGAGGATGATGAAGAAATCAAAGTTAATATATTTGAAGGCTATGTTAGTAAATCTGGTGAGGAATCAGATGGTGGTGATGGTGGTGGTGGTGGTGGTGGTGGTGGTGGTGGTGATAATGGAAGAAATGATGAGCATGTGAGTGACTCTCTAAAAGTGGTACAATAGGTGGTTGACAGATTCAGTGAGGAATCTGTACATGGGGCTAATGATGGTGATGAGCATAATGAACATTAGGATGTTGGTCATAGAGATTATGAACATGAGGATAGACCACCCCATTCTACTTCTGAAAATCAAGAGATCATTCCAGAATTGAATGATCTTATGTCGGCTAGACAAGAGGAAGAAGATATAGTTTCAGTGCCTTAGATTGAGGAAGTGCCTGCTGAATTTGCAGTGGCTAGAGCACAAGCCGAACCTGAATTTCGGTTGGTTCCTATTCTCGGACAAGTTATTATGGCCCAAAACCAGAATGCAGAAGTTGATGTTGATGATGTTGTTCCTGAGCCTCAGGGAAGGAGGATCATAATTGATAATGTTGAGACAAGAGACTAGACCTATTCTAGAGAGTGGAATAATGATCTTGGATACATTCTTTTCAGTTTAGAGTATGACTCATATGAGGAGAGGGTACCTCCTCCTTCTTCTCCACAAGTCCAGGCTGAACCAGAACGTATTTCACCTGTTCCACTAACTGCACCTCCACCAGTAGAACATGTAGCTTAGTCAGTACCCAATGACTATGTCACTAAGGCTGATTTGGAGAAATTTAAAAATGAGATGTGTGAGTCTGTGATAGCCTCCGTTGGATCCAGAATTGAAGCCTCCACCTCCAAAGGTATCTCAGATGCTGATGAAGTAAAGATTGAAAGAATAGTGATCTCTGAGATTCAACGGAATATCATTACTACTGTAGAAACCATTATTAGACACAACACCTTGCTGATAGAAGAAGTAAGAAAGATGATAAATGAGTTGAATTCCTTAACCTTTGACTTCAAGACCTCCTTTAGTGATGTTCTGAAAGTTATTAGGAACATGGTAACTCATCTACTCAGTGTAGATCTGAAAAAGTTGAAAGAAGATCTTGGAAAATGTTGACTAGACCATCCAGTTCTAGGAGTGGGAAAAGTGTTGTTGCTGATTTGTAGTCTCTCAAGGTTGTGATGAGAGAAAAAATTCAAAAACTTCATAGTGTTTCAGACAAAGAAATCCTTGAAAATGTACATCAAAATACAGATCTTGTATACAATATGGTCACACAGTGCACAAATTAAGCCTCTATAGCTTAGAAAGAAATTCAGGAAAAGGTGGATAAGTATTTCACTAAGATTTATACCAAGCATGATCTCATCAATAGCTTCAATTTTCTCAAAAACAAATCTTAGAATTCCTCCAGTAACAGAATCATTCAAGAAGAAAGTCCTTCAATTGAAATAATTTACCCCTTTACTGAGTAAATTTATGGAAAAAAAGGATGAATTTGAGAAAGCCATGAAATATGGTGGTGAAATCATTAATGATTTCATCAATATCCTTAAGCCTTATTTGCATGTTCAGTCTGAGGCTATTGTAGTCCCTCAAGATTCTTCAATTAGTACTGCCTCTCGGACTCCTGCTAAACTGACTGTCTCTCAGGATCTTACCCAAATTTGACCGATCATAATAGAGAAAAATCCAAGTTGAGTGTTTCCAGAAAGGTGACCTACCCTTGCAGCTAATGTTCCTACAGGTGTTTCCCTATATGGTGTTATCTTCATACAAACTCTTCCCTCTGCCACTCCCACACCTTCTCCTTCTCCCTTAGATCCTTTAGACAAAGGAAAATCTCCTCAGCATCCAAACCTTTAGTGATGGATTGTATCTTTTGATAGTGATTTGTATCCTTTTGTTTGCCTTGTACTTTTATGCCTTTTAATGAAAATCCTTATAGTGTCTTTCTTTTGTATTATTTCACCTTACTAATTTTTTCTTTTTTCTAATCCCAAAAGGGGTAGAAAAATAAGGCATACATTATACCTAAGGAGTGCATTAATTATCTAAGGGGGAGTTTTTCTGGTATAGGACACATGGAATCTACTCACCTTAAACCATTTACTGAGGGGGATCCTTTGTTTTTAAAATTTCAAGCAAGGAAAAAACTTTAGTTATATTTGACAATTACTTTCAGTGCAGCATTCTATGTCAAGCTATCTTTATTCTATATATTTTTTCATGTATGCCATAATTTGTGATTATCAAAAAGGGGGAGATTGTTGGACCCTCTATGATTTTGTAGTTTTTATAATCACAAATAATGTCAATATATAGATTATCATTCCATTTAATATCTCTAAGTAAATCAATTATGTTATACATAACAATATACTTAAATAAGTCAATAACTTATATTCATGAACCAATATGTTTACCAGTGTATTTTGGTATGTATTTTTGGATAACTCTTAGTCTGGTAATGATTCGTGTAAGACCGATGTTTGACACACTGATGTTCGACACACCGATTTTTGATACACTGATGTTCTATACACCGATGTTCGACACACCGATGTTCAACACACCAAAATTGACACACTGAAGTCGACACACCAATGGTCGACACACCGAAGTCAACACACCGAAGTTGACAGACTGAAGTTTGACACACTGAAGTTGACAGACCAAAATTCGACACAACGAAGGTGACAGACCGAAGTCGACATAGAGAAGTTTACACACTGATGTTCAACACACAGAAATCGAGACACCAAAGCTGACACATCGATGTTTGACACGCTGAAGTCAACACACCAAAGTTGACAGACTGAAGTTCGACACATCGAAGTTGAAATAATGAAGTTTGACACGCCGAAGGTGACAGAACTAAGTTGACACACCGAAGTTGACACACTGATGTTCGACACACTGAAGTCGACACACCGAAGTTGATAGACCGAAGTTGGAAACACCGAAGGTGATGGACTGAAGTCGACACACCGAAGTCAACACAATGATGTTGACAAACCGAATTCGACACACCTAATTCAACACATCGAAGATGACTCACCGAAGTTAACAGACCGATGTTACCAAGTAGAAGACAACATACCTAAGATGACTCACCGATAGTCATAAATAACTATTTCCATTTTATTAATTGAAATTTATTTCTAACAGTCATATTTAGACAAATTAATGTTTCTGACATTATTTAATGTTACCTGTAGAACTATCCATAGATAGTATGAGGTATATTCATGTGCGGAGATATTCATGATTAGTAGACCTTGAAGTATAAAATGATTACGTTGACTTAAGAAAGAGAGCTTGAAGAACACGCTGAAAAATATACTGTGCAAATACGAAAATAGAGGAACAAAAAGCCTGACATTATAAGAATTTTCGAACAAGCAACATTCTACAAAAAGCTCATTATACATTGAGAGACTGGCGATATGAATATTTTCACATATATAAGCTAGATTACAGAAACTGTGATACTTTGTTCTGAAGTCAACTTTTAGAAGAGGACTCATATATCATTTTATCAACATCTATTGAGTCCAAAGCATTACTACATAATACACAAATAATTCTTAACTACATTCTCTTTCATAACTCTATTGTGTTTTATCATTACTATTTGAGGATTGTGTATATCTATCACACACATTGTCTCCTGATCATAACTGGAGGATATTAAAATATCCTCACTCTCAATCCCTTCTTAAACTTATACCCCACGTAGAACTGTGGAAGTGATCCTATGTGATATGTTTATTTGTTTTTTCCATGAATAACTGTGGTAGAGGTCAAGTGTGGCCTGGACAGCTGGGTGTGCTATTGTGAACCCCGATCCATGGTGTGGATCATAAATTTTATTCACATAAACTACTTGGTGCCAGGTAATCACCAATTGGAGAGGACTAAGTCTCAACTTGAGACTGAACCTCTTATTTTATCCACTGTATTGTTTATCTTATATTTCTTATATGTAATGTATTTCTTTCATTAAAATAAATTGAACTTTGATATTTAGTTTATCAAGTTTTTACATCTGTTTTGAATCAGTATGTTTGTTTTGAAAGTTTTACTAATATTTAGATTGGTAAAATTGAGAACTAATCAATCTTTTGAGAACAAAATTAAACGTTAAAGACTTTTATAAATTCACTACAAACTAACTTTGTGTTTAATTTTCATAGGGTGATATTATTTTGTAAAAACCTTTTTTAACAGAAATTTTTATAGATACTCAATCCCCCCCTCTTGAGTCATCTACTCCGACCAACAAATATTTTTATGCACTATCAAGATAATTAAATAATTCTCTAAGTATTATGGATTCAAAGGGAAGCATGAGAAGAAGAATATGGAAGATTAAATAATGGATAAAGGGAATAAAAGAAAGAATTGATTTTCCCACATGTGATAATAGTGGAAAGAATCTCCCTAGGAAATTCTTGAAGGGATTGGGAGTTTTTTATAAGTGTGTAGAAAATGCTAACCAAGAAAAATAATAAAAAGGAATAAATAAATAATTGTTATTAAGAGTTTAAATTGTAATTAGATGGGGCACTATGAAAATAAATTCTTGAAGCTTCAATGGAATATAGCTTAGAAGAAGCTAAGGGGTCAAGGTCAAGCTTATGTTATTGACATAACCGAAGTGGAGTGATTAACATACTTATGTATTTAGATCTAAGAAATATGTTTTAAATTTATTTTATTGATAATATTTTCAACATAATAATTATGAAATATATGTGGATTGTACTACAGTACTTTTTTCATGGATTTAAAAGGGTGTGTTGATTGGTACTGAATACTAAGATAAAAATGATTCATTAACAATTTGATCTTCCTGGAAAAATGTGACTCAAGGAAAAAAATCCCTTAATATGTTCCTAATGTTAGGATAATTATTTTTGTATAAATAGATGATTGATATAGATATAGAAAATTTGATATTACTTACTACCTTAGAACTGATTAATGATTTATTGACAACATGGTTTATGAAATCATTGATGGAGTTTAAATCATTTTAGGATTTAATTAATATATTCAATAACCTATTTTCTATTTAACTAATAAGTAATCATTCATGTTTACTATAAGGTTTTATGGTAATTCACGTTATTACCATATTTAAATATAATACATGATAAGGTGTTCAAAAGTTCTATATGTGATGATTAATGAACTACTTCATATTGATTAAATACTAATGTTATTTTCACTTTGGAAATTCAATGACCTTACTTCTAAAGTGTTGGATCATAATCTTTTGTAAAGGTTAACAATTTATGAAACGGTTTAATTTGATTTTTGGATGAGGTTTTAGAGGTTAATGTATTACTTCACCATATAATGCAACATGTTCTAAGAAATAAAGTATAAATAGATCAAGGCACAACCAAGGGATAAGATTGTGCTTGTGAAATACAAATATATCAAGTATATTTATTTATAACTTTATAGAGAGAAATAATTCCTCTAGTAAAAGGTTCTTAAAAAATGTGTTATACTATAATCCTCATTTATGATAATGTGAATGACCTTATTTGCACCTAAATGGTTTATTTCATTATGTTCATTAAAAATATCTAGATCATACACTTTATTATGAACAATGTTTTCTTCCACTCTCTATCATAACTTTATAGTTATATTTTTCTTCCATGCTTATGTTTCCATTTCCCACCTATGTTATCCTACTTGGGAACCTAGTTAGGAAACCTTTTTATTTCCCTATCTCTCTAATTAAGAGGATATTTTATTAAAACTTTTATGATTTGGGTTTTTCAACTATTGTATTTTAAAATATCTTTATTATCAATATTACTTTTAAATTGAGAGGATACAATTTATTTAAGGTGAGGAGAATGTAACACCCTAAGACTTTACAATATTTTCCTTTTATAATAAATTTAATTTCAAATGGAATGATATATCTATACCATATTATAATAATAGAAATATTTTATTTAATTATTAATTAAATATTCTTCGAAGTTAGAAAAATAAAAAATATTCGGAGAGTAGGAAAAAAATTAGAAAATGAAAAGATAGTATTGTGGGGTTACCTCTTCATTGGAGATTACTCCTTTGTTATGGAACTAAATCATTGATGGCTTGAGGTTTTGGGACACAAGAACTTACATAATGTTATAAATAGACTTAAGAGTAGGTAATTGAGTAGATAATGGGATTTCATATATGTATGAGAATCATTTTTTTAAGGTAAGGGAGTGGGGATATATATACTTGAGGGGAGGTATTTTTTTAGATTAAAATATTGAATAAATTATTATTTTTAATGTAAAACATGAAATGGTGGTAATATTGAAAATATAAACTATATTTCAATAAAAATATATTTTTTAGGACATTAAATATTTTTTTCACTAATTTATTAGTTTATACAAAAGGAAATAATGAAAATGAAAAAATAATAATTGAATGCTTTACATTTTTTAGACTTTATAAAATATATTTTAGGTTTGGATATTAACTTTATCATAGTTAAATGATTAATTATTCTTATTAAATAATTTTTTGGTCTAGATAACCATTTTTGGATTTATTAGGTCATTATTACATTATTGTTATGTCGTGAAACACGTGGTATTTGAAAAACTATATTTTTATTATTCTTCTAAAAATTAATGTTTTTTTAAAAATTTGAAAGTTTTCATCCTTATAAAATTTCAACCTATTGATTCAAAAAATGAAATTAATTTTTTCAAAATAATTTTCCATCATAGGAAATTTTAATTATTGAAATAAAAAGTATTATTTTTATATACTATGTTAAAATAAACTTTATCAAAAATACACCTATACTTTCTTTGATTTTATAATTGAATATTTGTTTTCTAGAATTATATTATTTATATTTTCCAAATTTATTTTGGGTAAATATTATTTACATGTAATTTTAATATTTTATTGTTTTCCTTACTATTCTAATGGTCATGTTATTATTCCTAACAGTCAATTTACTATTCCAAATTGCCAGTTTTAGTATTCTAATAGACATATTGGTTTTATACTTATTATTAATACCTTTAATTTCATTTATTATTTATTTAATTTAATTACACTAAGGGTTTTATATTATTCATTTTCAAAATGTTGATTAAATTATTAATATTTTTTCATTTTTTTTACAGTATTTTTCACAGTTTTAGCAATTCTAAGCGATTAAAATGATCCAAAATTTTCTATTCTAGTTATTTCATTTTATATTTCAATTTATTCTATAATTGTACTAATTTTAGTTTTATTAGGTATATTTATTCTCTATATTTTATATTATAAATTAATATAATAAAGTTTTCCCATTTTTTATGTTGTGTATATGTTTTATAATATACTTTATTCCTAAATATAACCCATATGTTTATTAAAAATATAATTTTCATATATATCAAATTTTGGGTCATTACATTCTTCCCCCTTTACAAATTTTGTCTGCAAAATTTCAAATCATATCCTTGGTTGAGAATATATTAGGGTACTTTTGTTTCATTGCATCCACATTTTCCCATGTTTCCTATTCATATGTGTAGTTTTACTAAATTGATTTAATAAGGTTAATTGTTTTGTTGAATTGAATGTTGTATCTAGGGTCCAAGATATTCACTAGTTACTTCTAAAAATAAAATCCATGATCCAGTGATACCACATATAGATTTAATAAATCTGATATATCAGGTATGTAGTTTCTCAAGATATATAAATAGAGCACATCGTACACTTGATATGGGTTTGTTAGAAGTTCTTATCAATATAAAAATTAACATATGTGATCAGGGGTCCCAAAGGGGCCAATTTACTTAGGGATAATATTTCCCTTCTTTCAAAAAATCTTGGATCTCTTCAAAGGGGATATTCGAAGGAACATTTTTTCTCTAACATCAAAATACAAGTCTCTTTGATAATTTTCTGTATAATTATTCTATCAAATCTGATAAATTCTAATTTATTGCTGAATTTATTAAAATTACTATATCAACTATTGCATAAGTTCAGGTTCAAGCAACTTTTTTTCACCAACTTCATCACAACTTGTAGGATGTATATATCTCTTCTCATATATAGCTTTATATGGGTCCATATGAATAATTGAGTGTAAATTGTTGATGTATGCGAAATAAACCAATGGAATATATTGATATCATCCTCCTTTGATGTCCTTCTAAAAAGGTCTCAACATGTCATTGAGTTTATGAATAGTAATTTTTTATTAGACATCCGTATAGGGATGATAGGCCATACTGAAGTTCAACTCAGTATTTGATGCATGTTAAATGATCCTCTAAAATTGAGAGGTGAACCTTTGATGTTGATCATATATGATTGAAATTAGTTCCACATGTAGCCTCGCCACTTTATGAATATTTTTGGAAAATTGATTAAGTTATAAAACTTCCCAAATAGAAATGGAATGGTTAGTATTGGTGAGTTGATCCACCACAACCCATATGGTGTTGTTTCCTTTATATGTATTTGGTAGTCATGATATGAAGTCTCGGGTGATTTTCTCCCATTTTCATTTTGGTATGGGTAATGGTTTCTTCATCCCTTTATACTTATAATGTTATCCTTTGAATTTGTAATATTTTAATCACTTTGAGATATATTTAGAACTATCTTTTTCCATGTTTTCCCACCATTAGTGCTCTTGAATATCTCAATACATATTGTTACTTCCAAGTCCAATAGAGAATAATGAGATATGTGAATCATCTAATGGATCATTAATTATCTTTAGTGATGATGATACACATATTCTTGATCTGAACTAAATGAATATATATATTTTATGTTGAATTAATTAATCTTACCTTTATTTGTCTCAACTTATTTTGAATCTCCAAATCATCCATGTATGCATGTTTGATCTTCTCATGGATAGATGGTTGGGAAGTCATTTTCTCAAGGTAGAATGTCGTGTTTGGAATCGGCCCAGATAACCCAAAAACCGAAACCCTAATCAATTCTTTCATGGACTAATGGGAGTTCCTAATCCTCATGGTATGGTAACTAGTGACTAGGAATCAAAAAAATCAATAGGGAATGATTTCACCACAATAGTAACTTATGAAGAGAAAATATTCGATAATAATCAATAAATATTAGATATTACAAAAACTAATCTAGAGAAAGGTACCACAAAATAATTAAAATTCATGCTCTAAAACCAGTATGTCAACTAAAGTTATCTCATAAAACCATCAAAGGTGTCATCATAAGATCACCATGTAATGGGTGGGTCACATGATCCACTAGTCACTTTCAACTCCCAATGTCCTACTAATCAATAACATCCACAACCTCTAAGTAGTTCTTATCATTTTCTTATACCTAGAAAAATAATGTTAATAAACACCCCAAGGAAAAAAAGTAAGGTGCTAGAAACAAATCCCAATAGGATCTCATCGAGATTTTCATAAGTAATTAGTATCAAATAAACCTAAAATGCTCATTTTTAAATAAAACATGGAATGGTAATCTTTTCATAGTTCATATCAAAACTTATTTTAAAAACATTTCAGTGGACTATATAAACCATGAACAAAAGTTCATTTCCTTCAAGACAAGCATAAATAAGAATCTTTTTCAAAATAGTCATGAATAATCATTTCTATCAATACAAGAATGAATAAAAAATTCAATCAAATGGTGGTATGTATAAATCATTTAAAATCATAGCACCATGATTATGAGTCTTGGGTAATGCCCTGACCCAGTTACCCAGAGTCGGTGCATTATTTCGTAACATTGGCATGATCACAAAAGATCAAGTCTTGAAAGACCGACTAGTTTAGTAGCATTGGAAACACTAGATACATTCATAATTCTTACATTACATCATAAATTAAAACAAAAAATACAACAAAATCTCATCTTCATATCCCCTCATACTATCCCTGCAGGTCATTCATAATATACTTCTTCACATCCTAGAAAAATTAAAACATTGGAAGGGGTGAGATCAGATGCTCAGTAAGGATAACAATATAGCGGAAGCTTTCATAAATAAACATTAACATTTAAGGCAATGTATAACTAAAAAAAAAAGCCTTTTAAACTTGAACTTCAGCATAATATGGAAAAAATAAAATGAAATAATTCCATTTACTTATTCACATGGATATTCTACTAGTCGAATAATCACATGCAATATCAATAACCACTTTCATAATGATGGAATCCATAATTCCAGACTATCATAACCACGTAGCCAAGGCCTTGTGCTAAGACTACAAATAAGATTTTGTCAAGGCCTCATTCCAAGACACTAGTTTGTCTCATTAGACCTACCGATGCATCGATGAGCTATAGCAGGCTCCACCCATCACTTATTAAGTCCAATGCATTCCTCATATGAACAGGTTTAAACATATCATAAACCATAACATAATCGTATCACATAAAACATGCATAAAAGAAACATAACATTTCCACATTTCAATAACAAGATATCAATACAACACATTGATATAATAAAAACATTATCAAAACCATTTTCAATACCAAAATAAAAGAAAATTAAAACTTGGTATTTATTTTTCATTCAAAAAAAATTATGGCCTGTAGAGGAAGCCGAAACTCAAATAATGGTCACGGTGGTGGAGAAGTCTTTGTCTCCACATACGTACGAAAAGAAAAACATTCATTTTTTTCATTTAGTAAAACGCTTTATATAAAAATATTCCTTTTTAATAAATGTAAAAGTCAAAGGGGTTTATACACCGTATAAAAGAAATTTGTGTATAAAACAAAATATGCCTCAATGAAAGAAGATTGAGATGAAGTCCTTACAAAGATAATTTTTTAAATAAAATAGATCTATTATGTGTATTCACTATAATTACACATAAATAAAGTACAAATACAATATAGGACATAATAATATCATGACATAATTTGAAAGTAGGAGATTAACCCGAAGAACAGAAATTGGGTTAAGAAGTTCCCTTACCTCATGTCCGACTTGACTCGACCATTATTTAACCTGCTGAATAATAAACTAGAGTTAATTTATAATTTCTTAAGAACCTTTTTCAAGTTTATTATTCCTTTTATATCACTTATTACCATGTTATGAACATTATGTAATTATTTATGTTAATAACGGTCGTTTTGTCGATCTTTGGTACTTGTGTCAAAAATAAACTTCTTATAATTACAAGTTGTTCATGTGGTAAAATATCCATTATATACAGAATTATATTCATGATGTAGATATTATATATATCATATATATCCATTATATACATTCATTCATAATATTACGTTACATTTAGAGATAAGAAATGAAATGCACCGTTCATGGAGATGGTAAGTCGTACGTACGCATGAACACTACTTTCATTTCTATTTCATATTTAATGGAATGAAACCATAATGATATAAAGGTGTATTATAATTCCAGTAAAATATCTTATATAATATCATTTACTCCATCCTTTATACATCTCACATATGGTATTAACGATTCAAATCACTTTGAGGGGGCGGTAGTCCGCACTTCCTAAAATGAAATTATCGCCTTTACCCATAATGGAAATCATAAAGGTATGCCATAAATGAGAAACACAGAAGCATAAGGAAAACATAAACATAAAATTTATATCATATATGAAAATAGTTTCATTATAATGGCAACCATGAGAGGTGTTAAAAGAATATTGAACAATCATCGTTTCATGAGGCAGTATTTTGCCACCCACGGAAATAGTATGTTCTTTAACCATTAGACGGAGGAGTGTGTAAGTGTAAAAAAATACTTCTCATAACAACATCCTAGTATATTTTAGATACTGTTTTTGTTACAAAATAAAGTAATAAAAAGGTTTTAAGGGGTTAGAGAAGCAAAATAAAACAAAAGAACATAAGAGAAGACATTACCATAAAATGAGTAACTCTTTTTGATTTGAGCCAAAGGCTTCCTTGGGAAGACTTATGCACAAAGTGAGGCTTCTAGGAGTAATAGAGGGAAGTTGAGAGAGTATTTTGGCAGAGGTTGGCCGAGCCAAATGTCTTTGAAGGTGTGAATAAGGTGGTAGTGGTGGGGGCCTTTTATAAGAGGAGAGGAGGGGCACTCTTGGAAAGTCATGAAATATTACATTATATGAAATGATTTTCAGATTTTAAAGGTCCCAAAATGATATATTTATAGGATAAGGTGATAAGTGTTATAAATATACTCATCCAATAGGTTTTTTACAAGTTTAAGTATTATATTTTATATTATCCTTCCATTTTATTAAAATCGTTAATTAATGAGGTAATCGTTGTATCATCATGTTGTCATAAAAAATTTAATTTATTTAATGTCTAAAAATTATAAAAAAAAATTCCATGATGTAGGAAATATTTTTATCTTTACAATGAATATTTATAGTAAAAACGTTAACTTATATAACCCCATGTAATAATTGTTTTAGTAAAATAACACATGTTTGTGACAATTTTATTTTTACTTTAAATAAAAAGTTATTAATGTCATTTTCTTACCCAAGTGGCTCCATGGGGTCCCCAAGATGACCCATTGATTGTATTGGTCTGATATGACTCATCAAATAAGTGTAGGACAAGTGTCAAGATATTTTTATATTTTTATAATATCATTTTTACCTTAAATTTCACTAATTACCTTTAATCGCGATTAATAAATCTTAAAAGTTACTATTCACCAAAAAATTATTATAATCTCATTGAACCACATTTGACTTCCTAATGACAACCATGTATATCATATTTTTTAAAATCAAATCACAGAAGTAGTAATGTTTCATTTTCACGAAAAATTAGTTTTTAAACTACCACTTAGTGGTTTCACTATTCATCAAAAATTGAAGTTTTTCAGAACAATGCCAAAAATTCACCCTAAGATATAATTCATATTACAAATTCAAAAATGATGTCTATTTTACAAAATTCCAAACATATAAGTTGCATTAATTACTTTTATAATTAATTCTTGTTTTCAAAACAAATAGCGTGTTTTTAAGAAACAATATCAATCAAAAGATTGACAATTGTTTATGTCCAATTTCAAAGTGAAGTTAATTCTAATGAACACCATTAGATAAAATGGTAAAATTATATTCTAATTATACTTTAAAACCACTCAATAGAATAATTTATCACTATTAATTATTTTTATTAAAAAAGTTTTTTTTAATTAAAATTTAGTAATTTTCACAATTCATCAAAATATAAAAGTTATCTAAAAAGTTCCAAAATTTTACCCTAGGCTAAATTCGATATTCTGAATCCAAAAATGAAGTCTATTTTGAAAGATAAAATTTATAAAATTTCAAAAAGTAGGTTTTAATATTCATAACATCTATTTTGATTGGTCGCGGTGTGTTAGAATCTCGAACTTGCGTACAATGCAAGCTATTGCATTATTGAAAGAGAAGCATATCGTGGAAGCTTGGGATGTTACATTCTACCCTCCTTCAATAAATTTCGTCCTCGCAATTTGAAATTGTTCTTTGAAAATAAAAGGTTGAAAATAAAAAATACCTTTGTGGAAAACCCACATCAGAAATATGGTTAATAAAAATATAAGTTTAGAAGAAATAAAGAGAAGTACAAAGGTCACCCGAGATAGCCCATACTAGGATTCTATGAAAATATGGATATGGAGGGAAAAAACCATCAAGGTATGATGGAGAGTTGTAGAAGACAGTATTAAAAGAAAGTTAACCACAAGAAAATCACAAACTTGTTATTGGTTAAACGGTCATTGAATCCTCAGTTGGAAAAGTTAACGGACAATGTTTTTGTTTTAAGTTACCTTTTATAAAGTTGAGGAATTTATTTAGGAAATTTACTAAGAATGTAAGGAAATATACTTACTTGTCATGTAGACTTTCATTCTTTAATAAATTTTTACCACAAACCCATCTTTCACTCCAAATGGTAACAGAACTTAAAAATATTCTATTTATCCTAATGGTATAAGGTTCCAAATATTACCACATACCATTTATATTAGGAAAACTATTTTGTAATAACCAGGGACTTCCTGTAGGCTAGTGGTAGGTAATAAAGACTTGTCGCACTATGGTTGTGGGTTTGATTCCTACAGCTTTGTCCGACGTTACGGGTTATCCCCCGACCAGAAGGTTGTCCTTTTCCTAAAACTATAGTATTATAATATTCCAAAAATAATCTTCAGAAATGTTTTAACGTTAAAAAATACTATCCAAAGTTCAACTTAATCCATTCCAACCTTTATAGTTATCCAAAATACCTCTATCCAGACTTTCTCTAAAAGGTCTCTAAATTCCAAAATCAATTCATCAGATTCCCCCAACAAAGTAAAGTTTCTCTTATTGTCACATACTAAAAACATGATTACCTTCATCATATTAAAACCATAATGAAAACAATAAGTACTGCAGTACAATCCTTATATATATCACATTATTATTATAACCAGAATATAATCCTTGAGTCCAAAAGCACCAATACATTAATTATTCCACTTCAACTGTAGTAACAGCATAATATTGGCCTTGATTCCTTGGACTTTTCTGAGGTAAGTTCCCCTGACACTTAGGAAATTCATTTTCATAATGCCCTATTTCCCTACAATTGTAGCATTCAACATTGATAGCCTCTTTCTTTCCCTTGAAATCACGATCCTGGTGACTTTTTTCTCCATATTTATAACAAACTCTCATTCCTTTTAGGCAAGTACCAGGGTGATTATTCCCACAATTATCGCATAATGGAAAATCCTTCTTTCCCTTTTTCCCTTTATCTGTCTCTTGTTCCACCGTTCTCTTCTTCTCTTGCTTTACTTTATTGTCATAAGATTTAGAGAATTCCTTTTCTGTCTTGATAGAACATGAGACAATATCTTCGTACGATGAGAAGGTTTGTGAGACTAATGCTCGACGGAGAAATGGTTTTAACCCATCAAAGAAATGATCAATCTTACTTCTTGGGTTACGTATATAATCTGCAGCATACTTCACTAACCTTGTAAATTTGGCCTCATACTTTGCGACATTCTCATCCTCATTTTGTCTCAGACTCAGAAATTTCCTTTCCATATCTGCTCGATGGTCACGAGGAAAGTATTTTTCTAAGAACATATCTTTTAACTCCATCCATTCCATATTTGATACTTCATCACCTTCCTCTGTATTTTGAATCAATGACCACCATTGATCGGCATCTCCAGTGAGGCGGTAAACTGCCATGACAACCTTCTCCCTTTTGCTACTCCCCAAGGCGTGGAATATTTTCTCTAGGGAGATTACCCATTGCTTAGCTACTAATGGATTTTTACCCCCATTAAATTTTGGTGGTTGTTGCCTCATGAATCGATCTAACATTGATCCTCCACATTGCGGATCAGGGTGCTCCATACGAGTAAGGTTATTATTCATAACCTGAGTAAGTTTTCCTAGTATAGTGATACGTTGATCAGCACTAGTTGTATCACCATCTCCACTATAATTATTTTTAGTAGGAGGGAAATCCCTACATGGAGTGTGTGCATTGATACGGTTTCCATTCCTTCCACTAGGTTCCATTTCTAAATAATGGAATAAACTAGATTAGTTTATGAATCAAAATACATAATAACAAACTTGAAAAACACTTAACATAAATTGAACTGTTTAAAAAAAATCTTTGAGGAAGTATATACTCATAAACCCATCATAATGATTTGTAAAGAAAATGAGAATTATCCTAAGCATATCCCCCGGGAGTGTCGTAACCAAGAGTGCAGCAAAACCCATTGTCATGCACCAGTTCCCGTTCGAGTCTAGCTCAAAGCGGTGTTTTCGGGTTTTACCCCTAGGTACCTCTGTGCCAGAGCCGCCTCTACCTACTCGTATCCATAGAGGGATGTATTGCTCAGAAAACTCACAAAATCTCTATAATACCAAAATTCTAGGAAGTTATTATATACTAATCCTCAAAGTCTATCTTTGGGCTATGTGCTCTAATCAGAGTTTATCTAAATCTAGCTTCCAAGGTTAGTACTAAACTGCCTCTGATACCAACTGTAACGCCCCGACCCCAGTTACCCAGAGTCGGTGCGTTATTGCATAACATTTTCATGATCACAAAAGATCAATTCTCAAAAGACCGACTATTTTAGTATCCTTGGAAACACTAGATACATTCATAAGTCTTACATTGCATCATAAAGTAAAACAAAACTACAACAACATATCTTCTTCATATCCCCTCATAATATCCTTGCAGGTCATTCATAATATACTTCTTCACATCCTCAAAAAATTAAAACATTGGAAGGGGTGAGCTCAGATGGTCAGTAAGGATAACAATATAGCGGAAGCTTTCATAAATAAACATTAACATTTAAGGCAATGTATAACTAAAAAAGCATTTTAAACTTGAACTTCAGAATAATATGGAAAAAATAAAATGAAATAATTTCATTTACTTATTCGCATGGATATTATACTAGTCTAATAATCACATGCAATATCAATAACCACTTTCATAATGATGGAATGCATAATGCCAGACTATCATAACCACATAGCCAAGGCCTCGTGCCAAGACTACAAATAAGATTTTGTCAAGGCCTCCTTCCAAGACACTAGTTTGTCTCATGAGACCTACTGATGCATCGAGGAGCTATAGCGGGCTCCACCCGTCACTTATTAAGTCCAATTCATTCCTCATATGAACAGGTTTAAACATATCATAAACCATAATATAATCGTATCACATAAAACATGCATAAAATAAACATAAAATTTCCACATTTCAATCACAAGATATCAATACAACACATTGATATAATAAAAACACTATCAAAACCATTTTCAATACCAAAATAAAAGAAAATTAAAACTTGGTATTTATTTTTCATTTAAAAAAAATTATGGCTTGTAGAGGAAACTGAAACTCAAATAATGGTCATGGCGGCAGAGAAGTTGTTGTCGATGCATAAGTACAATAAGAAAAACATTCCTTTATTTTGTTTAGTAAAACACTTCATATAAAAATATTCCTTTTTAATAAACATAAAAGTCAAAGGGGTTTATACACCGTATAAAAGAAATTTGTGTTTAAAACAAAATATGCCTCAATGAAAGAAGATTGAGATGAAGTCATCACAAAGATAATTTTTTAAATAAAATAAATCTATTATGTGTATTCACTATAAGTACACATAAATAAATTACAAATACAAGATATGACATAATAATATCATGACATAATTTGAAAGTAGGATATTAACCCGAAGAACGGAAATTGGGTTAAGAAGTTCTCTTAACTCGTGTCTGACTTGACTCGACCGTTATTTAACCTCCTGAATAATAAACTAGAGTTAATTTATAATTACTTAAGAAAATTTTTCAAGTTTATTATTCCTTTTATATCACTTATTACCATGTTATGAACATTATGTAATTATTTATGTTAATAACGGTCATTTTGTCGATCTTTGGTACTTGAGTCAAAAATAAACTTCTTATAATTAAAAGTTGTTCATGTGGTAAAATATCCATTATATCCAGAATTATATTCATTATGTAGATATCATATATATCATATAGATCCATTATATACATTCATTCATAATATTATGTAACATTTAGAGGTAAGAAATGAAATGCACCGTTCATGGAGGCGGTAAGTCGTACGTACGGATGAATGCTACTTTCATTTATATTTTGTATTTAATGGAATGAAACCATAATGATATAAAGGTGTATTATAATTCCAGTATAATATCATATATAATATCATTTACTCCATCCTTTATACATCCCACATATGGCATTAACGATTCAAATCACTTTGAGGGGAAGGTAGTCCGCACTTCCTAAAATGAAATTATCGCCTTTACCCGTAATGGAAATCATAAAGGTATTCCATAAATGAGAAATAAATAAGCATAAGGAAAACATAAACATAAAATATATATCATATATGAAAATAGTGTCATCATAATGGCCACCATGAGAGGTGTTAAAATAAGATTGAACAATCATCATTTCGTGAGGCATTATTTCGCCACCCACAAAAACAGTATGTTCTTTAACCATTAGACGGAGGTCTGTGTAAGTTTAAATCAAATATTTCTCATAAAAACATCCTAGTATATTTTAGATACTTGTTTTTTTACAAAATAAAGTAATAAAAAGGTTTTAAGGGGTTGGAGAAGCAAAATAAAACAAAAGAACATAAGAGAAGACATTACCTTAAAATCGGGTAACTCTTTTTGATTTGAGCCAAATGCTTCCTTGGGAAGACTTCTGTACAAAGTGAGGCTTCTAGGAGTAAGATAGGGAAGTTTATAGAGTATTTGGGCAGAGTTTGGCCGATCCAAATGGCTTGGAAGGTGTGAATAATGTGGTAGTGGTGGGGGGCTTTTATAAGAGGAGAGGAGGGGCACTCTTGGAAAGTCCTGAAATGTTGCATTATTATGAAATGCTTTTCGGATTTTAAAGGTCCCAGAATGATATATTTCTATGATAAGGTGATAAGGGTTCTAAATATACTCATCCAATAGGTTTTTGACATGTGTAAGTATTAGATTTTACATTATCCTTCCATTTTATTAAAATCGTTAATTAATGAGGTAATCGCAGCATCATCATGGTGTCATAAAAATTTTAATTTATTTAATGTATAAAAATTATAAACAAATTACCATGATGTAGAAAATATTTTTAGATTTCCAATTAATATTTATAGTAAAAAAGCTAACTTATATAACCCCATGTAATAATTGTTTTAGAAAAACAACACATGTTTGTGAAAATTTTATTTTTACTTTAAATAAAAAGTTATTAATGTCATTTTCTTGCCCAAGTGGCTCCATGGGGTCCCCAAGTTGACCCATGGATTTTATTGGTCTTACATGACTTATCCAATAAGTTTAGGACAAGTGTCAAATATTTTTATATATTTATAATATCATTTTTACCATAAATTTCACTAATTACCTTTAATCGCGATTACTAAAACTTAAAAGTTACTATTCATCAAATAATTATTATAATCCCATTGAACCGCATTTTACTTCCTAATGACAACCATGTATGTCGGATTTTTGAAAATAAAATCACAGAAGTGGTAATGTTTCATTTGCACGAAAAATTAGTTTTAAAACTACCACTTAGTGGTTTCACTATTCATCAAATATTGAAGTTTTTCAGAACAATGCCAAAAATTCACCCTAAGATATAATTGATATTCTGAATTCAAAAATGATTTCTATTTTGAAAAATTCCAAAAATATAATTTTCATTAATTACTTTTATAATTAATTCCCGTTGTCAAAACAAATAGCATGTTTTTAAGAAACAATATCAATCAAAAGATTGACAATTGTTTATGTCCAATTTCAAGGTGAAGTTAATTATAATGATCACCATTGGATAAAATGGTAAAATTATATTCTAATTATACTTTAAAAACACTCAATAGAATAATTTATCACTATTAATTATTTTGATTAAAAAAGTTGTTTTTAATTAAAATTTAGTAATTTTCACTATTCATCAAAATATAAAAGTTGTCCGAAAAGTTCCAAAATTTCACCCTAGGATAAATTCGATATTCCGAATCCAAAAATGATGTCCATTTTGAAAGATAAAATTTATAAAATTTCAAAAAGTGGGTATTACTATTCATAATAGCTGTTTTTATTGGTTGTGGTGTGTTAGAATCTCGAACTTGCGTACAATGCAAGATATTGCATTATTGAAAGAGAAGTGTAGCATGGAAGCTTGGTGTGTTACATATTGGGGTTATGTTAGTATATGGATTCTCACACATCTCATTGTAATATGGCTTTAGGCGTATACACATATCTGGATCCCAATCCTAAGTGGAATAGGAAAACACACAAAAGAATAAACTCCCTGCACTCATCATTGTTTACTTAAAGTTTTCATCTTTATTTTATTTCTAGGTAGAGATAATACATTACTAGAATGTATTCTTCCCAGATAACTACCCAGTCTCCCATGGGATTTAAGGTAATCATACATCCAAGGGACAATCTTTCATTTCAATCAATATCAAATAATTTCACTCCATCATTTAAAGTCATACCAACTTCAAGTTTAGACCATACCATTTCATTTAAAATAAAATCATCAAATGGTTTTCATCGAAACTCATTCCTTTCAAAACATTTCATTACATTTCAAATCTATAAAACATTTTATTCCATCATTTCTCAATAATAATCATCAAATAATTCCATTAAATGATTTTTTCACGTCCAATTCATTTTCAAAAATTCATCCTTTATTTGAAAATACATAATTCAAGAGTTTTAACATAGACACGACATGACATTTATAAAACATTAGTCAAGAAATGAAATTCAATATTTGGAAATCATTTAGAAATATAATTCAAAATAAAAAAGCATGAAATATTTCAATTGATAGGAACTTTCTTATGAAACTACCTACCCCAATTCATAATCTACTCAATACCCAAAAAGGGATCCATAATCATAGTAAGGTAAATAATGAACATAGAAGAATCCTTGAACCAAAAAACAAGAATAATAATCTCAAATCCATCAACTCTTAAACAATGTGATAGAGAGAGAAAACACACAGCTTAATGATTCCCAAATAACACACAACAACCAATGGATATCCAGACATTCAATCCCAAAACCATGATATATCTATAATAAACTAAATTAGATCGAGTAATAAACCTTATATCTAGCATCAACAACCCCTATCTAGGGTTACATTCAGTAATAGAAGGTTAGATCTAAAAGAACAAATAATAATGGAAATAAATGGGGTCATTCTTAGAAAAACTATATTCAATTCCCTCAGATCCGTCAAGAATGATCACTAGGAGGAAAGGAATATCCAAAATCTCTAAGTGGAGTCTCCTTGGTCAAGATATGATTCCAACATGAGAATAACGAGGCTATTATGGTGAGTATAAAGTCTTAAAATAAATATTCTAGAAAATTAATTCACCCCACAAGGTTTCACCACATGGTTTGAGAAATAATATGCCAATTGTGCACCCCCTTATCTACTGGTAGAGCTACACGTTTTTTCATATAGTTTGAAAAATTGTGAGTTAATCGTGCATGACCCCACTATCCTAAGGTGCATATTTTTAGGGGTAAGTATCACAGTTTTTACTAATTATCTGCCTAACCATTCTCCATCCTCTAGTAATCTAACACATGATGTACGGTTTCATCGGTATCCCCGCATGATTTTCTCTTACTGTGCACTAACCTTGTACTAGTTGAGAACCCTATGAAAATAATAAAAGTCACCCAAAACAACTTGATAAATGTTCTAAATAGAATATAGTCAAAAAAAGGGATGTAATTGCCTGAAATCAGCGTTGGTATGTTACAATTCTTCCCACCATTAATTCTTTCTTCCCTCATAAAGCCTAACAAGAATAATTTATAGAAAATATGTGAGGATATTGATCTATTATCAAGGCCTCATGATCTGACATCTCATGAGAATCAGAACAATGTTTCCATATCACATAAACTAAATGTACGTAATTCCCATGAAAACCATTGTCCAAGAATCAACAAGAAAAATTAGATGCTCAATTACAATCATATCAAGAACAGTATAGTTATTATGTTATGACATCTGAAACATGTCATACATCGACTTCATGAGAGGTGAAAAAGATAAATGGTAAGCCACCATCCTAATCTTCTCAACAATCTCAAAAGGTCTCACATATCTCAGTGACAACTTCCCCTATTTTATAAGCCTTCAATGACCCAATTGATACGATGCTCTCAAAAACACCTTTTAACCAACCTATAACTCCAGATAATTTTAATGAAAATCAACATAACATTTATACCTACTCCGTGCTATTATGTTTCTTTGAAGAATCATCAGGATCTTAGATGTTGTCTCCAAGACCACTCTAGGTCCCAAAAGGTAATATTCACCAATCTCCAACCAAAGAAGTAGAGATTTACAAGGTCGAGCATAGAAGGACATAATGGGTTTCATTATAATGGATGATTAGTAACTATTGTTATAGGAAAACTTAACCAGACTTAAATGGAAATCTCATACTTCTCTAAAGGAAAATACTCAAGCCTGAAGCATGTACTCAAGAATCTTTATATCCCATTTCATTTTATTTCTTTTCTAAGGATGGTATGTCTTTCTCATATTTATCTAGTATCATATTTCCTCATGTAAGAATTTCAAAAAACTATCTGATAATTTCATATACTTATCAAAAAAATGGAATACATAACTCTATACAATATGGATTTCTCTCAATCATAAAAATTTACCAAGTTCTCAACTTGAGTGGTATCCTAAATATGAATAAAGTGATCTAATTTGGTAAATCAGTCAATAACCACCCATATTTTATTCTTTTCACAAGTTGTACATGTAAAACTAACCAAAAATATATTGATATCTCATCCCACTTCTAAGTTGACATAGGAAGTCGTTGAAGAAAACCTAAAGGCTTTTGATTCTCGATGTTAATCATATGAAAAGTATAACAATGGGAAACAAAATCATTAATTTCCTATTTCATACCAGGACACAAGAATCATCTCTATATATCATAAAACATCTCTTTCAGTACAGGTTATACCACCCACTAGGAATCATGAAAATCCCCTAACAGAGTTATTCTCATGGGATATGGAATAATGTAATAGTTCCTAAAACAAAATATACCCTCATAAGATAGAGATAATTCATAAATGGTATCCCCTCTATATAAATAATCCCTAATGAATCACGACTAACCATCAATCTACTATTCCTGGGGAATCATCTTGATAAGATGGGATTTCAACTGAAAACATTCCAAAATAACTGTGGACCCATCCTCCCAGACTACCAAATGAAAGTGAGGAAAGATATCCATGATATTTCATTCTTCTGATGATTCTTCCAGAGCTTGAGATGAAAGTTTCATGACCAGATTATTAAAAACAACATTCATATTAATAGGGTGTTTAAAATCTCAAAGTCAAAAGATTTTAGGTATTCCACCCATCGCCTCTGATGAAGATTCAAATATTTTTGGGGGAAGATATAACTCAAGATTTTTTATCATAATAAATGGTAAATATTTCTCTAAAAAGTTAAGTTCCCAACTCTTAAGAGTGTGCATAATAGTTATGATTTTTTATCATGTGTGAGATAATTCTTCTCATGAGTCTAAATTTGATAAGAACCATAAGCCACCATGTCATCACACTATATGAGAACACAACCCAAACCATAGCCTAATGAATCATGGAAACCCACATAGTCCTACCCGACCTCTGAAAGATTCAATACTAGAGCTAATATCAAATGGTTATTTATCTTATCAATGGAATCCTGAAATTTCAAATCCAAAATGAACTTCACTCCTTTATGAGTGATAGTGGTCAAATAAGAATCCAAATTATAGAAATATTTATTAAACCAATGGTAATAGACTTCTAAGTCAAAAAATATCTAAATATCAAAGACAATCCACATTTCCTCCCATGACATAATGGGTTTTACCATTTTAGGTTCAATTGAAATACCATGTTCTATGACCACATGCCCCAAGAACTTCACTTCTCTAATCCAAAAATGGTACTTTGATAGATTTGAACTAATTAAATAATTACTCAAGATGTATAGAACTTATCTTAAAGGATGTATATGATCCTCCTTATTTTTTAGTAAACCAAGAAGTCATCCATGAAACCCGCAATAAAATAATCAAGGTACTGGTGGAAAATAAAATTAATTACCACCATTAACACAAAAAGAGCATTATTAAGTCTAAATATCATAAGAATATACTCATAATGGCCATAAGTTCTCCGAAAATCAGTATTTATTATATAAAAATACTTGATCCTATGTTGGTAATAACCTAAAAAGATATCAATCATAGAGAACTGCTTCATCCATTTAAACTAATAAAATAATTTTTCAATATTATGAAATGGGTAATTGTTCTTAATCATAAATTAATTGAGATATCGATATCCAACACACTAGAAAAGGGTTATGTTGGCCTTCTTAGAAAAAGGAACTAGTGTTTCCCAATACAACACATTAGGTTGAATAAATCCTTTTGTATCAATACAATCAACTATGACATTAACTCTTTTAGTTCAATCGAATCCAATTATTAAGAGTGAATAGATATAGGTTGGGTACCTGGTACCAATGTGATTGAAAAATCAACCTCTCTCACTAGTGGAAAACTAGAAAGTTCCAATAGAAACTAATTTGAAAACTCATCTACTACTAGAGGAAGATCACCACATGAATATTCCTAATCTAGTTCAAATGAATACATGGATATCATCTTACCCATCTATGGAAGAGGAGGTATGTGATAGATATACATTATATCCCATTCTCCCTAAAATCATGAGACTCCCCATCAATAGAAATAAATGATATGCACTAAATATAATAGTTAATTAAGGATTTATACACCACTAACCAATCTATGCGAAGAATGACATCTTGAGGTTTCATATCCATAACCAAAAATTCATAGATAAGATCAATATATGATAAATAGATTGTAAAAGAGAGGAATCAGATACCCTAATCCCTATTCATCTCAAGAGGAATAGAAATTTCCATTACATAAGGCATAATCTCCATAATATTATTCAACAAGTCCATTGTGTGGGTAGATATTAAAGAATAAGAGGAACCAGTATTGAATAAAACAGTCACTAAAGATGAATTAATAGTAATGGTACCTCACACTGTCATAGATCCTGCATCAATTTCTATAGGAGACTCATCTATTATGTGAATAATCTTTGTTCCTGGTGCCAATGGCTATAACCCCTATGTTATTGAAACATCTAACAAAACTGAATACCTTTTTGGTACTGTTGAGACCATACCACTGAGTGGAGTGGTAAAAATATGGAAAAACCTCTATAAGTGACCTGTAAATCCACATGAGCTATAAATATCTTGTATATCCATAAAATAATTATTTTTTTCCCAACCTTTCCACACAAGAAGCAAGTAAGTTTTATTTTACCTGACATTTACAAATATTTTGAGAAAGGCTGTCATTGAGATCCATCTCCATGGTTTTCACCGTGAGACTTATATCTCTTTCTCATCCCTTTAAAGGGATCATTAAAGTTTACACTAGGAGTATGAGTAACTCCCTTCAAACCTTACTTACAATTCATATCAATTTATTCCATTAAATATCTATCTGGAACATCCAAATAAGTAATAATATTCATCTTAATGACATTGTATCTTATATGTGATAAAATAACCATCTAAAACCTTTGGTCCTTCAACTTCTTATTTTAAATAACCTCATGAGAGAACAGATAAATTTCATCAAATTATTGGCATATTAAGTCATTGTCCAATCATATTGATGGTGGTCAAGAAATTCTATAGAATTAGCCAATTATATTGACTCTAGATAGTATTTCTCCATAAATAGTAACTTGATGTCTTTTCACTCTAAGCCTTCATTCTTCTTTTCTAGGACTATAGAATCCCACCATATCCTTCTAGGCACTTTATGTTTGGAGATGGAACATTTCAATTTAATATAATTTGGCATCTCTATGAACTCAAAGATTTTCTAGTCATTCCCAACAAATAATCTTCCTATGGAGGATCATTCATTCCTTTTAAAGATGGTGTTTTATATAAAAGAAACTCCTAGTCATTATCTTTATTATCATCCCTTTGAGGTAACACCTATTTTTCTTAAATGGGAATAGGTGTGGCTCTTTATCCCATATCTTGACCCACAAACACTATAACCTATAAATGGTTTTGGTAAACTGAAGAATTTTTTTATTATGTTTCATCATTAGCTCCATCATGAGGAATAATCACACGTCTTCTTGGGGGTATGGTGTTAGACAACATCAACAGACAATAAGAGATCCTCAGTCAGGTGATACAAGAACATCAAATCTATAAATTAGAATTCCACTCGGGAATAGAAATCACATATCAAATCTTGTAAAAAGGCTATAGTTAGGAACAAAACTCCTCAAATATACTTTTTCCAAATATATTATGTTAACTTAAAGATTTCTATGATGAGGGATTTCTAGGAACTCGCTTGTAAACTAAAAATTAAGTCCCAAAAATCTTTTCTCCTTTCTAACAAGACATCCCAAACTACATACCAACATCCAAGAAGATAAAATACCTTTTATAAAAAAAATTCAAAAAATGACCAAGATAACCCAGTAAATTGAAACCTGAAGAAGTTTTGACCTGGATCATATGGTGTTTCTAGTCCCCACGGGTTGGTGACTAGCAACTGATCATCAAAAACAATCAATAGGTAATAATTTCTCCATAAGAAAAAATCATCAAGACAAAAAAGTGGATAAGAATCAATAAATATTTAATATAATAAACACTCCTCTAGATAAAGTTACCAAAAGTAGGTAGTTAAAATATATAAAAATGGTATTTCAACCAAATTCATCACATAAAACCATCAAATTTTTTATTACATGATCACCATGTTAAAATTGGATCACATACTCCATCGACCACCATATACTCCCAAGGTCCTATTAATCAATAATATCTACTACCTCTAAGTGGTTCTTTTCCTATCCCTAGACCTAGCATAAGAAATTATATAATCACTCAAAGGTAAAAGTATGGTGTGAGGAACAAATCCAAGTAAGATCTCACTAATAATTTCATTATAAATTTCTTTCTAATAAACCAAATATGATAAATTAATAATAAAACATAGAATAGTAATCTTTTCACAGAACATATCAAAACATTTTTTTCAAAACATTTGAATGGATAGTATAAAATGGGTAAAAAACTGTATTTCAATGAAAATAGGCATACATAATAATATTTGTCAAAATAAGAGTGAATAATAATTTCTATCAATACTAGCATGAATAAAAATTTATATTATACATTGGCATGTATAAATAATTTAAAATCATAACACCATGGTTAAGAGCCCTGAGGATATGTTAATATTGGGATTCTCATGCATATCAATGGAATATAGCTCTAAGTGTGCACACATCCCTAGATCCCATTCCAAGGGGGAATAGGAGAACATACCAAATAATGAACTCCCTACCCTTATCATATTTTAGTTAATTTTTTCATCATCAATATATTTTTAGGTAGAGCTAATACATTCCTAACTTTTGTTCTTCACACCTAACTACCCAAGCTCCCATTTTCTTCAAGGAAATCAAACATATAAGGTGTTATATTTCATTTCAATAAATATCAAATCATTTCAATCAACCATTTTAAATTGTCCCCAAGTTCAAGTTAAAATCATTACATTTAATTTTAAAACCAATTTTAAATGGTTTTCATCAAAAATAAATACTTTAAAAACATTTCATTTCATTTTAGATCCATAAATAAATTCATTCCATCATTTCTCAAGAATCATCATCAAATTCATTCATCAAATAATTCTTTTATTTCAAATCCATTTTATATAAATCACCCTTTATTTGAAAATCAATAATTCAAGTGGTATAACACAAACAATCCATTATATTTAGAAAACATTAGTCATGAAACTCAATTCATAATTTTAAGTCATTTAGAAATCCAATTAAAAATTAACAAGAATAAATGGTTTCAATTGATAGGAATTTATATGAAGCCAACAACCTCAATTCACAATCTCATAAACACCCAAGAAGTGATCTAGAATTAGAGGAAGGGATAGAACAATAAAGGGAGGATCATAGAACCACAAATATCAAATTCAAATCTATAAACCATTATCTCTAGAATAATGGTAGTGATAGAGAGAGAAAAAAATTCCTCGATGATTCTTAAAGAACACACAAACAATAATGGAGCTCTATACAATGGATCCCAAAACCATGATATATCTATAAGAAACCCAATTATATAAAGTTTAAAAAACTTAAATCGATCATCAATAACATCTATTTAAGGGTTTTCTTAAGAAGAGAATGGTAGATCAAAAAGAACAAACAAGAACAATGAGAAACGAGATCATACATTTGAAAAACTAGATCCAAAACACTTAGATCCATCAAGAATGATCTCAAGGACGAAAAAAATCTACAAAATATCTCAGAGGATTTTCATTAGTCAAGAACCTTTTCCACTAAGAGAATAATGAGGCAATTCAACTGAGTATGAGGTCTCAAAAATAAAATTCGGGATAATTAATTCATATAGCATGGTTTGGAAGAATAGTTTGACAAACTATACACCAACTATGTTCTAAATTATGGGATACTAGAATAGATTCATGTTTTTCCTTATGGTTTAATAAACCACAACAACGATGCATGACCCCACTGTCCCATGATTCATAATTCAAGGGTTTGGTCACACATTTTGTACTAACTATGTAGATAATCAGGTTCCCTCCTCTAGGACTCAAACACAATGTGCATGGTTTCCTAGTGATACCAACACAATTTTATCATGCGGTAACCGTGCACTGGCATAGAAGCCTACAAATCAATCCAAAATTCACCCAAAATAACTCAAGAAACATCCAAATAAAATATGGTAAAAATAAAGGGATGTATATAACTAATAGTGGTATCGGGATGTTACATGTATTCCCTGCCTTTATGATTTATAAATAAATCATTTTCATATATATGGAGATAGGGCCTTTCTAAATCCTCATTACAGATAGAGTATCAATTTTTTTATCTAATACCATCAGCAACTTTTCTCACCTTTCTGAGATGACAGTGAATTGAGTGATCATAGTCTTTTTTTAACTTCAACTATCTTCATTAATTATTTTTCAACTACTTATGTGGTAATATATACTTTAAAATCATATGATAAATAAATATGTAATACTTCACTCTATAAAGGTAATTGATATAAATAATTATTCCAAAGGTCATAATTTTTAACTCCATATCATGTTTTAGGTAGTTTTGTTCATGGATAATTTATTTTCAAGAGGCACAAGCTATCACTTTATCATGTTTTAGTATTATTAAACTCATACCTTTATTTAAAGAATAATTTTATATCACAAAACCTTCTCCACTTGAGGGTAGTTTGAGTATATGTTCAATGATTATCCTCTTTTTGAGCTCCATAAATATTTACTCGCATTATTTCATCTAGATATATATTACCACTTTATGTGTTAACATAGTGGGATAGAAAATCATGAGAAGTTTCTCACACAATGTCAGTAGTACCATGTTAATACAAGAATACTATGGATATTCATGACACTTGTGGTTTTGGTTGATTCTTCAATCAATTTTTTCTTATAGGGATCTATTGAAATTCCTTCACTCATTATCACAATCCCCAATATAATGACTTTATATATCCAAAAGTCACACTTTATGAACTTAGAATACAACTTATTCTTTATTAATGTCATCATAAAAATCCTTATATTTAACTTATATTTTTTATTTATCTAGTTTCAGTGATAATATCATCAATAAATATCACCAAAACATAATCAAGGTAGTGGATGAAGACTCTATTCGTTAATTACATAAATATTTAGAGGGCATTTATAAGTCCATATCAAATAACTATTAAGTAATTGTGTTAATATCTTATTTGAAAAGATAAATATTGAATATATTCTCTCTTCACCTATGGTTTATAATATCTAGGATAAATATTCACTTGTATAATTATTGATAACCTTTAATTTGATCAAAAAATTCATAAATCCTTGGTATTGGATATTTATTATTTATAATGGTCTTGTTGACCTCTCAATATTGTTTGTACAACCACATTGATTCATCCTTCTTCATGAAAAAGAGAACTACTACAACCCATGGTGATGCAGTAGTGTGTCTATACCTTTTTTAACAAATTATATTATATTTAATTATTTAACTATGCTAGCTTTATCTAGGTCATCCAATAGTGGCTTTGGGATATCGGTGGTGATTCGGATATGAGTTATTTTGAGAAATTTGCTCCATGATTTTGTAGAAATCTAGGGAATTAATAAAATAATGCATAATTATATTTCTATATAATGATAATTTCCATAGGGTTCATGATTTACTTTATCTAAATCAATTGAGCAAGATATTCTTCTTTATTGGGTTTCATCACCCATATCATTGAAGTATTTTCTAATGGAGATTCATAATCATACTTGAATTTTTTTTGGAGAATGGGATAGTTAGAAATATGGGAAGAGATTTCCTTTTGGGGTAGTTTATGTGATCACCATATAATGATATCCCATAAATTACTAGTATAGTGCCAAATTCTTCCAATGGGAGGATTATGATATTTGTATGGAGAAACTTTCCTCATGCACTAAATAGGAAAGACTCCAAAACTTTGTATGCAATTCTTTCACAACTAGGTGTTTTCATAGATATCTATACTTCAAGGTATAATGAATTTGATTCTATAGTTTAGGAAAATTATATGATATAAATACATTCATAAAACAAAAATCAAATAAAACCTTCACCATTATAGAGTTAAAAGTAAGTGTACCTTGTACTAATTCATTTTATTGCTCCACCTCAGTAGTATTGATGGAATAATATTTCCCTTACTCCCTTGTATTAGGTGATTTAAGATGTTGAATACCCTAAATGACCCATGGTTTGGTTTTTTTGCTTATATAGTTCCCAAGTTCCTTGATTTTAAAGCATTGTTGTAAATTTCGCCCAACGGCTCGAAAGCCCACTGAACCTCACCTGAATCCCAACTAGGACTGAATTAAAAATATCCAAATAGGATAGGTTGGGGTCCGGGTTGGGGTGTTCTGGGAAGGCTTGGGGCATCAATTTTTAGCTCAGGCCTAGTTTGTAAGACCAAAACATGTCTCTTCTATCCTGAAAAACTAAACCAATCATAGAAAACCCACAGTAGGGGAGACTTGGACCCCCTACCTTTGGGTTATAAATCTATTCCTAGACTAACTAGTCTTGTAATTAAGCCTAATATAATAAAATAATATCTAAGAATATATAATTATTTCCTGAAAATTTAAAATTAACCCTTTAATTTTAATTTTAATACAATAAAATAAACCAGGTTGGCTTGGGGTCAAGCTCGAGCCAAGTTGCAGCACTATATGTGTCGAGTTGGCAAGACCCGACTTGGGCAAGATTTTTTCAATCTAGTCTAGGATATTTTTACATACATTTAGTTGTTTCCTTCTGTTCCTTATCCATATTGTTTGTATTATTCATGTATCTTCAATATTTATAAGCATTATTCCCATATCTCTCACATTTAAATCATTTTATTATTACTTTTATAAAATTCCCATGGTGTTTATTTCCATATATTTGACATGAGGGAAGTTGGATATTCTTTCCTTCTTTATCATTTTATCCTAAAACTTGAAAATTCATCCTTCATTTCTTATCTCCATGTACATGGGGCCTTTATCTAATATCTATATCCACTTTGAGAGCACACTGAACCACTTATTCATAACTCCCAAAGTCTTGAATGGCTAGAGTTTTCTATAGATATTTTTTTAAACCACTAGAAAATCTATCTATTTTTCTCTCATTATTGATAAAAAAATGTGGTGTACCTTGAAATCCTTGTAAATTTCACCTCATAGGTTATGAAAGATTCACTCTCCTTTTAATAAAGTTAAGAAATTCTCTCTTTATACCAATGTGAAGAGTTTGATGGAATTGATTGTTATAAAATAGTTTTCTAAAGTATTTCTACTCTATAGATTTAATTTTATTATTTGTCTCTATATCCTTGATCATTTTCTACCATTTATCATTTTCTCCTTAAAAATGGTACATGGACATAAAAAATTTCTCCTTCTCTAAACAATGAAGAACAAAAAATATATTTTCAATAGAGTTAACCCATTGTCCTATAATAAGTGGATTATAAGAACCACTAAATTTATGTGTTCATTGGCATATAAAAGACTCAATTACTAATTGGTCAGTCTTGGGTGAAGCATGATGTTTAACATTATTAATGTTATTATTCATAAACTATAATGGACCATCCCTTGTCGACCTAACATGTCACCCGATATGGATCACCACAAGGCCTAAAGAGCACCTCCCTGGATTCCAAAGACATCCAATCAGTTGTGAGGTTATAAAAGATGTAGTGACGCGACTATAATCTCTGGTCAGAGTGCAATAATAGTAGAAAATAACCAAACGCATACATAGGGATAAGAATCATAGTATTCATAATAAATAATTGAAACATAAGCATGCTATAATAAATGAAATGCAGTATATAGTCATATAGACTCACAATAATTAAAAACATATAACAGAATGTCACCCACTGGATCAACCACATATACAAAATAAAAAAAACTAAAAATAAATACAATAGGATCCACTAGTAGCACCAATACAAACAATATACACGGTCTCTATAACTCATGAGATTCCCCAGCCAGATCTTGAGACTCCACACAAGTATCTATTCTTGATCAACCAACACTGGGCCTCAGCCACATCTATCATTCAACATGTGCTCCAACCTAAAAGAAAACACAAGTTCTACATGCATAGCAAGGTGCACATACAAGGGGTGAGAAATAAATCTTAGTAGGCCATCCCCAATGGTGAAAATATAATTTAATCTCATAAAAAGTTCCTACACGTGTGATATTCCCAAACCAATTGAAAAATATTATCACATGTCATAAAAGAAAACAACTTCATAATATTTAAGGGGAAAAAACAAAGAAAATAGGTAATTATGGTTTTTAGCCTAACACTTGAGGTAAGTCTAACCATGATCTATCCCATGCTAGACGATTTACAACATGTGTATTACCCCACCACATGATAATTAGATCGTCCTCCAGAACTAAAAAGGGGATCCCAGAAGTATAAACACAAAGTCATGAATTTCATACCCTATGGTGTAACTATAGGCATCCACATGACAAATCATATAAAATGAGATCTAGGACTCCAATATCATAATCTAAACTGGTGATAGGAATATATAGGCCAACACAAATGGAGAACCTATCAGTCCAGAAGGTGTTACAGAATAGATCAGTCACTAGCGATGGGCCTGAACAACACAATCCAAAAGGCCCCATCTATAAAACTAGTAGAAAAGATCATCCACGGTTCTAGGATCACATCAACATCTATGATGCTAACTTCTATACAGTATTTAACAATAAATTATACGGGTACACTCATCCATATCACCCATTACATCCCTAATACCATCTAAACACAACAATATATCAAAGGATAGAACCAGATCAACACTCAGGGTCAATTCCTGATCTGATATATCCCAATCATCCCCTCCCTAAACTAATTTCCTTAAAAGAAATGGACTCAAATATCATGACCAAAGGTCAATTGAATGTGATATTATCCAACCTCAAACTCACCATCAAAATAGCTAAACTAGTAAAATTGATCAACGCTCAACCAAAAAAAATGGGGCCTCTCTCGGCACCCTAGAACATTGCATCTAAAAAAATAGTCACCATGGGCTCTCAACAACCCACCTCAGGGATAAACTAAATCTCAGGGCTCCCACGGTCCCCAGGGTTACACCATAAAGTAAAGTTATACTAGGTAATCACCTATTGTACCTATTATCTTTGGGTACACCCATCCAAATATCTAAAACTAGCCCAAAGGATACAGTAAGAGTAGGACACTCTATGAGGGGTTCCTCTATCTCATCTAAAATCACGGATCATTTCCAGTGAAAAAACATCTCAAACATCACCTAGTGGACTCTAATTGGTCCTAAATGAACAATGTTACCAGAGTTCATCCAAATGAAAATCATTAAAACAAAGGTGTTCATAAATTTCCTCATGAAAATCTATAAAATTAATACCCTGAAAGGCATCCTCATCACAAGTTGAACCATGCCACATAGGCATTCTCAACTGCTAACCATGGAAACCATTGATCACTGGATCAGTAACCATCCCACTGTGGAATCCTCAAAGTCCCTCAAACTCATATCAACATCATCTCAATAACTCCTAGTTTTAACTCCCATCCCACATCATCAACCAAGAATAAAGGATACAATATATCTAATCCATAATCATAGGATCCAAACCTCAATAGCTTTAACCTCAAGAAAATGGTCCCATAACATAGGGAAAAACCAATATCTCCTCAGAGATATTGCATGATCCTCCTTTTTGGGATCTATCCAAGTAACCTAAAATATATATCAATTAAAAATAGATCTAGTATGATCACTGAGATCACAACCCTCACCTAGGTCTCGCAGCTCACCACTCAACCCACAGGAGGATTCTAAAACCAAAACTCTAAGAAATCCTCCTAAAAGCAATTTCAATATAAAAACACCATCTAGGTGGAATCTAAATTCCAAAATGATTCCACCATCATGATATATGTGTAAAAAATCATAGAATGGATTACTCATAATTTCAATTATTACTACAAGGCGAAAAAAAAGGAAAAACAGGCCAAGGTAGGAAACAATTACATGGCATGTACTTTGAGTACATGAAGTGTAACCCATAAGGTCCTCCCTAGTCACATTACTTAGTCAACTTGGAATGTAATTTTCCAAATTACATGGTGTTTGGACCTTGTACACGTCTTGCACCCCCACATGGGTACCTTCCTGTGTACCTCATCCCCCACTCAGCATGTACACCAAAAGATTATATGGAATATACTTCATGTACACAAAATATACCCCACATGAGGTAACCTAGCTATGTACCTAGCCATGTACCCCCACATGAGGTATATCCAAGCATAATGCATGACCACTGCCCATGTACCCTTCATGGGTTCTGGCTGTGTACCCTACATGGCCGTGCACCCCTTGAAAACACTCATTATCTACTACATGACATGTACCCCCGGTACATATAATGTAGTGACAAACATCATTTTCTCTGAAAAATAATAATACACAGTATGTTTTCTCAGAACTACATTCCACTTACAATGGTTTTCGTGTACTAAAACCCCCCAAAATGAACTAAAACCACCATATCTCCTTGATTAAGCATAGATTATCCCTCAAGGGGTCCCTAACAACCTTAAAAATATTTAAAAACATAAAATAACTAATATATGGTTATTATGTCAAAAACATAAAAATGGGCCTACCTTTTAGCAGAAACCAGTGAATCTTCACACCAAGTCCATGCCATGCACCCACTAAGCCTCAATATACCTCTGGATGAGCTCCTCAGGTGGAAACTCCTACTCACTCTCCCCATTCTCTCCCACTAAATCTCTCATACTAAGACCCAAAATGTATGATTCCCATGGGGGTGTATGTAGAAATCCAATAGGGATAGGAGATGAAAGAAAAGGAAAAAAGAATAAAGAATAAATTTGAAAAGGAAAAAAGAAAAGAAAAGGGTCTCAGACCCGGGATCGGTGCCAGATTAAAGGTTATACCCCACATAATAAAAACCCCTCATTATAAAATCAGTTGTTGAGATGAAATGTCAAACTAACTATATATTTAAATTATATCACTTAATGAACATATGAGAATACATTAATATTTAATTAATAAAATATTAAATATTTTTCAAAAAAATTAAATGTCTTGGATTTTCACCAAACTCTTATCCTAGGGTAAACACTCTCTTACAGGATTAGGAAAGTGGTTGAAAAAATTATTTTAGATCATCTTATAAGATAAATTAACATTTTTCTATAAACATTCTTCAGAACAAAATGGTTCAAATATCCCCTAATTTTCACAACTCGTGATGACATAAGGTTTCAAAAACTCCCCACCACAAATGCTTCTCACACTGATAAGCCTCATTGATAAACTGGAATATATGATTCCATCTAGAAATAGTGCATCCTACACTATCTCAATTATCCAATGACAGATCTTACAGTATCTATAACTCTCCCCCAACATGACATACATTCAACCACAAACAATATGATAATCCCTACCAATGGAGTTTCATTATCATCATTCCAATTCCCAAATGTAAAATCACATAGCCTATGCTATATCCATCACTAAAAAATGGATAAACATGGCTAAACCACACACACCTAATCCCCAACACAAAACCTACAACAAACCACACTCTATCCTGGCTCACCATGGATAGAAACTTCTATTCTCAAAAAACCATAAAAAAATGAGGATCATGACCTCCAATGTCCTATAGTGCACTCCCCGTCATAAGTATTTCCTTAAACCACTCCTGAATGAGAACTAGGACTCATGTTTACATGGTCCAAATCATAACACAAATAGGTTATCGCATCTAAAATCATTGACCATACTCTTCATGTAAATAAATTCCAATAACCCGAAGCACCCTTATCACTCATCGTTAAAATGAGGAATCTCCCTCAAACCAAGGTTAACTATAAGACCACCCTATACTCACACATCAATGAAAATCCACAAGTTCCCAACCACTCTTCCATTGTGCTACCCCAACCACAACTAAAACAAGTAGGTTCAGAGGTCTAACCAAACCTACCCTCCCAAACCATCCACAATATAGGGATCACTCCCAGTACTCCACTTATCAAACGCCAAGAATACTCATTCCTATCCACACCCTAGTGGAATAAGACCTCAAAGTTCCCACTAAGGAATAATAGTCATTCCCACCTAATCCATCAGTGGTAGTAGGAATAGGGGCCCCACTGAATAACCCAGCAGAAAACACATTGCAATAATATCTCCCTCCCCAGTAACAAAAACCTAGGAATTTAGGGAAACTTAAGGTTGATCAAAATACCTCTTAGGAATCCTCTCCCACATCAAGCCACCAATGGAGCACACAATTCCCATTACCAAACCACAAGGGCCTCCATGCATCCCTCGATGAAGGGACTGTATCTCCATCATCGATGAACATATCACCAAAATATCCACATTTCCTATAATCATAAGAAAATATATACATGTGGTTTAGTTTAATAGAATTCCAACAAGTAATTAAATGATAAAATATTATATGAGGATTTTCTAACACTTTAAAATACTGAACCACCATCATCAGTAAAAACAATACAGATAGGAATATGTCATATGAATTGTATATTTCTAGAATAATGCATGAAAACTAGCCTCTTGACCATGGGATAAGATCTAAAAACTATAATAAACCATAAATAAAAAAATCCAAGTGCATTACACAAGTTTAAATAACACAATCGTAATTTTGGAAATAAAGAACAACAATCTCATTTCTTAGAAACTTGGACTTCCTATCAGAAAAGGTTCTCATGACACAGTAGTCTAATGTCCATCATAATTTCCAACACATTCCTAGACCACATACATACCAAATCCCCAAATCATAAAACTAGATAGATCTGATATCATTTTTTAATGAACTAGCCTCGTTTTACCTGACATGTTACTCGATATGGATCACTACAAGGCCTCAAGAACACCTTCACAAATTCCAAATAATTCCAACTAGTGGAGAGGGTCTAAAAGATGATGTGGTGAGGCTATAACCTCTAGTAAAAGTGAAATAACAGTGAAAATAACTAAACTTATACACAAGCATGAACATCTATGTATGAATAATAAATAACTGAAACTGAAGAATGATATAATAAATGAAATACAGAATACAATAATACAAACTCACAATCATGAAAAACATACAAAAAATTATCTCCTACTCGACCGGCCACATATAAAAAAAATAAATAAATAATAAATAATAAATAAAAAAGAAATAAAAAAAGTTCTATTACTATAAAAGAGCCAAAAAACATACCATGTCACTAAAATTAATGAACTACCCAATCCGAATCCAGATAATCTATACAAGAAGCTCGGCTTCGTTAAGAAACACTGGGCCTCGGCCCCATCCATCACGCAACCTATGATCCAACCTAAAATTAGGCGTCAGCTATGCATGCACACAAAGGTACATGTATAGGGGGTGAGAAGTAAATCTTAGTAGGCCACACCTAATGGTGAACCTATTATCTACTGTCATAATAACTGAATTCACATGTGATAGGCCCATCCTATTAAAAAACTAGAAATAATTGGCATCAAAGAATACAACTGCATAAAAAATAGGGGGAAATAAAAACAAAGAAAATATCTAACCCCTAATTCTAGAATGAAACCTTAGTTAAGTATACCCTCACTCTATCCCCTGCCATAGAATTTAAAACACATGGCTCACCCCACTGTATGATAACTGATATTTCTGCAAGATCTACACAATATCACCAAGATGCCTAAATGAAAAGGTACAAATGTCGGACCCTAGGGTGTAAAGTACATCTATCGGTATCAAAGACTCCAATTTAATTATCTAAACTATTGATAGAAACATCTATCCCAATAAAACTAGAGAAAATGTTAGTCCTGAAGGTCCTGTAGAATGGATCAGTCATCATCCATAGACCTGAGAAACACTATACCAAAGCCTTCATCTATAAAACTGAGAGCATGTTAACCTCAAGATAGGGTGTAACACTCAACTAGAGGGGTGAACTCATCCATATATCCCATTAACTCACAAATCCCATAAAAAATAGCTATCTAATAGAGGAGAGAACTAGATCAACCCTTTTGGACAATTCTAAATCCAATATATCATAAGGGCCTCCTCCCCAAACTAAAGTATAGAGTTGAAAATACCTCAAACATCACAGCCAAAGGCCAACTGAATGTGGGATGATTCAACCTCAAACCCACCATCTAAATAGCTGAACTAGTAACGTTTATCAACACATGTCCAATAAATCATGGGGTCTCTCTCATCACTTTGGAACTCCGCAACCAATAAAGCAACCACCATGGGATCTTAATGATCCACCTCAGGTCCAAACCAAAATACAGGGCTTCTATAGCCCCGAGGCTCATAGGATAAAGTGACATCCTACTAAGGACGCCCCTAATACACCAAATATCTCAGGACATGGATATTCAAAGATCCAAAACTGATCCAAATTCCATAGTAAGACAAGGACACCTTGTGAGGGGTTCCTCTAGATCATCCAAAATCATATGTCATTCCTAGTGTAGAAACATACCAAATATCCCTCGGCGGCATCAAACTGATCCTCGGTCAACAAAACACCATAAGGTAATCCAAAAGAGAAGAATTATAACTAGGTTTTTCACAAAGGTCCTTATGACCACCTCTAAATTTAGGAACCTACAATGTCTCCTCGGTATAATCCAAACCATTCCATACATTCATTCCCAACTATCGATTGCAACAACTAATAATAACTTGATCACTAACCAACCCATTAGGGAATTTTCAAGATTCCCTCAGACTCAACTCAACATCATTTAAATATCTATCATCTATAACCTCCATCCCATGACATCGACAAATCCTAAATGCTTTAACAACTTTGATCCTCATTCAAGGGATCCAAACCTCAACTGCTTTAACATTGAGCAACTAGTCCTATCATGTAAGGAAAGTTTAAGATCTCCTCATAGATACTATATGATGCCACCTTCTTGGATCCATCCAATTGACCTCAAATATATTCCATAGAACACTTGATCCAATATGATCACTAAGATCACAAAACTCACTCCATCCTTTCTTCTCACCACCCAATCTATAAGAGGATTCTGAAACAAAACATTTAAGGAATTCTCCTACAAACTCTCTCAATACAAAAACATAATTCATATGGACTCTAAATTCTAAAAGGATTCCACCATCATGATATATGTGGGAAAACCCTCATAATGGACTACTCAAAGGTCAAATTTTGACTCTAAGGTGAAAAATTGGCAATTCAGGCCAAGGGAGAAAAACATATAAGGTGTGTAACCCCAAGGTCCTCTTTATCCATATGCCCAAGTTACTCAATGTATAATTTTACAAAGTACACCTTGTGTACCCCCACAAGGGTACCCACTCATGTACCAAATTCTCCACTCAGGGTGTACACCACCGGACTACATGGTATATATAATGCGTATATTTTTTTGTACCCCATTTGTCTACCTTGACATATACCCCCTCATGGGGTCTATCCAAGCATGGTACATGGCCATTGGCCATGTACCATGAATGGGTTCTAACTTCATACCCAACATAACCATGTTCCATTGATACATGATGAGTCACAACTACATAGAGTTAACCCTTGGTACACGGTGTGTAGTCCGAAAAATCCATTTCCCCTAAACAAGAATGACACATAGTATATTTTCTCTAAAATACATGTATTGTGCATAGGTTTTCCCAAATGGAAAACCCTCAAAACAACCTCAAACCCACATTTCTCCCTGATTAATCCCATATCAACCATCATGGGGTCCCCAATAACCCATACGTGCTTTAAATACTTGAAAAAACTAAACTATGGTGACTTTTAGTGAGAACATAAAAAAGATCTTACCTTTAGGTGAAACCCATCGAAGCTTCCCATCATATTTGCACCATGAACATGTTGATCCTTGATCTACCTCTAAATTAACTACCTAGGAGATTCCTCCTCCTCCCTCACCCTCTTTTCTCCCTCTCACTCTCTTAGTAGATAACCCAAAAGGAAGGTAGGTCACATAGTAATAAGATAAAATTCAAAGGGGAAAGGAGAGAAAATAGAAGAAAAAAATAAAAACGAAGAAAAAAAGAAAATTAAAATGGGCTCGGGCCCCACCCCATTTCCCAATAAAAGGTTATGTATCACCTAGAAAAACCGCATTATTCTAGAATCAACTAAAGAGATGGAATATCAATCTGATTCACTGTTTATAACATATCACCAAAAAAACACATGTGAATAAATTAAAATTTAATTAATTAAATATTAAATATTTTGTGAAAATTCAAAAGGATAAAATTTACACCAAACTCATATCCTCGAGTAAACACCCTATTCTGTTACCAAGAAAGTGGTTAAAAAATATCCAAGATCATCTTATAGGAGAAATTATTATTTTACCTTAAACACTCCAGGGAATAAAAATGTTCAAATTTCTCTTGATTCTCACAACTCGTAAAGATACAAGTCATCACCAAACCTAATAAAATTGGTTAAGTACCACCATGAGATTTTTAACTGCACCTCACATTGTGTTGGGAATCTTGTTTGAGAAATAATTACATTTTCCATAACATGGGTTTTTGGATTGGTTTCTCCTAGTTCCCACCATTTTCTAAAATATAAATGTTATAAAAAAATAAAATTCAATAAATAATAGTTAAATAAATTATTCAAATGTTTAAATAAATTTTAGCATCATAACCTATGGGATCCCTATGTTTATCATAGGTTATCTTTTACTAACCTAATTACCAAATTAACTAAAACTTGATATGTTACCAACTATAGATACTTTCATCATTCATATATAACTATTACATCATTCTATGAAAAATAAATTAATAATAATATAATCCAGAATTTAAATTTTTAGTGTCTTGGGAAAATTAGGTTCATACGACATAATTACATATGAAACATTAAAAAATATTTTAATTATCCTTAACGGACCTTCTAAAATATTTCATAATACTCTTAATATATGTAATCACCTAAGGAAAACATAAAATAAAGGGTTTTAAAAAATCCTAAGAAGGGGAGGAATAATAGTAAAGAAACATGAGACATGAATCAATATAGCATAAGGGTAACCATAATCATCATCATCATATCATAAGAAAAGTATCATCATTATAATAAAAATGGAATCATTTTAAAGAGACATGGAATATAGAATATTCCTAATTATTAAACATCATAACATTGTGGTCAAATACTACATGTAAATTGTGAAAAAAATATAATAGCATGTTCACGCATAACATATGTGTACAAATCATAACTTCATAGAATATGAATAAATTTGGAATTATGTTCATTCAAAATACACATAATATCATTAGATATATCACATTTACCAATGAATTATAGGGATATATAATATTTTATTCTGACCATAACATCATAAAATTCTTCTAATAATCAATACCACTTAGAAAAGAAACTTATATCACTCATAAACATGAGACAAACCCATGATAAAAGAATAGGTTTCATAGTGGTATCATAATACATATATAGATGACTGAAATGTATTGGTTCCCTAAAAGAATAAGTTATGATATAATTTTGGACATTTAAGGGTACAATTAACAAATAAAATATAATATTCCATGGATAATAGGAGAATAAATATAAGAAGAAGAAATTTCATTAGAAACTTCATTGATCAAAATTCATGAAGGTGTATTAGCACTCATACTGACAGAGTACGAACATATATATCCCTATAATAACAATGTTAATGAAATAAATAGGTCATTTAGAAGGTATTTATAATAATCATGTTTAAAAAAATAGGTGATAAAATATAAAAGGGAATAGTTGGGTTCGAGAGTCCCATTACAATCGTTATAAGTTTTTACTTGATCATAATTGTTTTAAATTTAAATCAATAGGCATGTATGTCCCCATAAATTAATAATTATAATATTAATAAGGTTTTTAAATAATATATAAATAATAATTTTCAAAAAATGGTTATACAAGGAGTAATAATCCCAAAAATAAATGTCAATATAAATCCTCTTATGTTAAGTGTCGTTTTATTTCCTCATGTTTTCACCTCCTGTATAATAAAATTATAACTATTCAATAACTAATCCATAATTTTATTGTATTTATTTAGGTTAATCTTGATCAATTATAGCCATTATAATTTAATTATATATATATTTTTATAGATTGAATGGTTTGATGACATTTTTTAATTATCCTATTTTCATTTTGGTTTTGTCATTTTGATTAATTATTTTTTATCTTTTTTGTAAAATTATATCCAAAACTTAATATAAATTTATATAAATTTATAAATATAATATATAGAATCCACTAACTAGTATTCAAGGTGATTATAAGTAAAACATTGAAAATTTCCACATAATTGTATGAAATTGGCCATTAATGAGATAGGTCAAAAGAGGGGGAGAAAGAGTATATTTACTTTAAAAAGACTGATATCTTTATAAAATTTAATAATAATAATAATATTTTTTATAATTATGAATTAAATATTCTATAAATTTATAAAAATAAAATATACTGATAGAGTATAAAACAAATGAGAAAAAAATTGAAGAGATGATAAATGGGTAACCTCTTTGTTGAAGCTTACTCTTTTGCTATGAAACCAATTACTTAAGGGATTGGGTTTGAAGGATATAAAAATATCCATAAGGCTCTAAGGAAAATTTATATGAGGAAATTTGGTATATCTTGGGCTTTTATAAGTTTATGTGAAGTAGTTTTCAAAGGTAATAGAGAGGGGCATTTATACTTAAGGGGAGGGGTATTTTTGGGTTAAAAACTTGAACAAATTATAATTTCAAAAGTAAAACTCTTATAACTAGTCATATTGAAATTATTAACTATATTTTATAAAAAATATATATGATTATAGTAATTTAAAAACATCTAAAATTTTAATTTATTAGTTTATATAAAAGGAAAGAATAAAAATTAAAAATTATTTTTTAATGAAAAACATTGCATTTATAGACATTGTAAATTACTTTTCAGGTATGGAAATTGATTTTATTATTTTTTTTAAAAATATTTTTCTTATTAAACATATTTTTTGTTTATATAACCTTTTTTATAATTTATTGGGTCATTATCTCATCATTAATTTTTCATAAAACAAGTGGTATTTGAAGAATTGTGTTTACTATTTACCTAAAATTATAGTTTTAAGAAGAATATAAAAAATTAACCCTAAGATAATGTCAACATAGTGATTCAAACAATTAAATTCATTTTATCAAAATAATTTTCAAATATAGGTAATTTTAATTACTTACTTAAAAAATTATGTTTTATATAAAATATGTTAAAATACACCTTATCGAAAATTCACTTGTACTTTCTTGGAGTTTATAATTTGAATTTTATTTTATGGAATTATAATATTTAAATTTCATAATTTATTCTTGGTAAATATTATTTACATTTTATTTTACTAATTTATGGGTTCACTTAATATTCTATTATCTAGGTTTTTATTCCTATCAGTTGGGTTATTATTCCTAATGACCATTTTTTCTATAATATCGGTTATATTGATTTTATAATTTCTATAAATACTTAAACTTTCCTTTATCTAAAATTCACTTAAATTCCTCTCAAAATTTTATATTCTTTATTTTTTAAATACTATTTACATTACTAATATTATTTTTCTTCTTTTACAGTGTTCTTCTCATGTGTGAAAATTATAGGATATCAAAAGGATTTTGGTTTTTTTATTTTATTTATTTTGTTTTTTTTTATTATTCCACTATACAAATTTCAATTTTATTAAGTATATTTATTCAATAAATTTAATGTTCTAAATTTATATTAAATTTCCTAGGGTTTGGTTTACCATGGAGATGGGTGTTAATTAGTGGTCTCTTTTTATAAATTATTATTTTGAATTAAACCTCCTCAACTACTTCAAATCTAGATCCCCTAAACTTTATGTCTCTAATCTTCACCCAAATTCAGTAGTAAATAAATTCATAATAACACACACTTTTTAACAAGTTTTATCTCTAATTCTTAATCATTATCATGATAGGTTATGCACCCAAATCACATGTTATCTACTATTATCAATCTTTAGATATAATATATTTTTGTTACACACATTTACACAAAGTCTCATTGTGTACAAACTTATATGTATCTCCCAAAAAATTCCATTTCTATATTTTTACTAAAATGATTTCTATATATTCTCATTATAGTTACAGATTCACACTATGATGTCCATATATACTCAGAGTCTCATAGTTTAATTTCTTCAGACCATTTATATACAAGTTTTTTTTCATCCCCCATTTTAAGTAGATAACCAATTCTTCAAAGGATGATCTTATATGAACAATTCGGATGTACTTCTTCTCAAATATATTATTAAAATGCTATAGGTTATTTAGAAACAATATATGTAACTTGGTCTCTACACAAAAATTAGTTTGAGGAAATTTTATAGAACTTATTCACTATATTTTCAACTCACTGAGGTCATGTGATATTCTAAAATCAATAAAATCATCAATATATTAAAAGTCTTAACAAGAATGATCTGGAACATGCACAGCAGGTCGATCTCTCCTCAACTTATTCTTTCTTTTATCACTACTTTGGATCACTCATTCTGAGATCATATTTATGGTTATGTTTTTCTTATTTCATCATATTTGATATAAAAATGAAATTAACTTCAGTATAAGCTCTAAATTATCATCTTATTATTCTCTTTTGAGGGGTCCAAGTTCTTCTACTTTAGCTACAGAACTCTACTCTAGTTACTAAACACATATTTCTCTTTTATATTTTTCCCCTTTATATTTTGGTCACCATAAAATAATATTTTCTATATTTAGAATATATAAAATCCTATAAAATTCATTTCCTATGATCTATATTCAATTTTTCACAATTTTTTCTCAGTTTTATTATTCTTGGTTATCTCCTATGATCTCTATATTCATTTTTTATCCTTAACATTTATCCCAAGTAAAATACCAAGATTTACCATTTCTTATTTTATCCTCTCTTTTTCTTGTTTGAAACTATTATCTAGATTATTCTCATAGGCTTGATTTCCTCCCTATATTCATCATAAACACTTACATAGAAATTTTTATCATGACATTTACCATGGTTGTATTAAAATCATATGGAATTTAGATATGTGGCTTCAAATTTTTATTTAGTTTTCTTAAGAAATAAAAAATTTCACCACACCACAATACCCAATAACTCAATGCAATTTTTATTTTAGTAATACTCATAATATTCTCCTTACTAACTTAATCATAGCCTTTATCACAACTCATTTGTGACATTCAAAACACTAAAGTACAGATCCTGCATCTTCAAATTTTTCCACTCTCAAATTATATTAATTTTTATTTTCAGTTTCATGATTAATATGTTTCTCTGAAATTTCACCTATCATAATATCTTCAAAACAATACTCGATCGGATTGAATAATAAATTTCTTGCTATATTTAAATCATTTTTATTCATCTGAAGTGCCATTTGATTAAAATATATGTTATCTCAATTCATCCTCATCAAACCTATATTGGATCACATTTTATTTTTTGATTTATAAATCAATGAATTACCATAATATAATCATCATATGTAATTATTACAAATATATAATTCTAGAAAAACCTATATTTTTAAGAAAGAAAAGCCTTTCAAACATCTCTTAGTTCAATATTCACTTTATTCTATGTAATATCGGATTCTAAAAAATTCAATCATTCTATCACATGTAATTTATGATAATTTTATCCACAAAAATTAGCATTATCATCATCCTAGTAATTTTATTCTTTAGAAATTGAATCTAGAAACACAAATTTTTTGGTTGTATACTTCTAAAAATTTCTCTAAGTTTTGAAGTCATACACTATAGAAAAACGCCATTTCATATGACTTTGAAATTGTATGAAATTAAAAATTCATATTCTTCAACTCAAAAGTATTAATTTTTCTATAATAACACATTTTTTATGAATTATAAGTCATAAAAAATTATTAAAATAAAATTCTCAACTCAACAAAGTCATATCGGATCAAAGTCATAAGTGGATCCATCAAAGCCTAATGATATGATCAAATTCATATGTAGAAGACATACATTGGGAAAATTCATATGATCTCTTGTAAAAATCATATATGAATATGAATTCTTATGATATTCTCCATTTTGTATGATTTGGATTCTATATGATAAAATCAAAGTCTTATGATCTAGTCTTTATAAAATTCATAGGAAATGATGACTAAAGTCATAAAATCTTCTTAAAGTATTAAAATTTTCTCAAAAATTATAGAAAACATAAAATGAATCTATCACTTCTTCTAATCAACTAAATCCCTTCCCAAAAACTTCAACCACCATAGAAACAACTTCTAATAAATCCATGGGTTGTAAAAATCACCCCAAAAACTCATCGATGTAAATTTTGAGGTCCTTAGTAGTATGTGAATACTAAAATATATTATTTTTAATATGTCTCATTACACATCTAACACCAGCTTCATTTAAATATATTAAAACATTCATACATTTATTGTATAACCTAATAATTAGGATCTGACTTGCATTGATACACTAGAATGAATTCTCTAACACTTCATCACATCATTTCTAGCTTTTAACTCTATTAATAACAACTTTTTTCAAGTTGTTCACCCATAAAACACTTGAATATTGTTCTAAATTTTATAGAAAACACTTATCTCTTTAATACATGTCTCTCATATAAGTTCCAAGTCTATCAAGCATATGATATTTAGGGGTTGTACACCATGCATCCATCTCTTTTGAACTCCATTTACAGCATAAAAACAATTCTTTTATTGTAAGTATAATGGCGAGAAACTCTTATATATATTACCCATATAAATATTCACCCTTAATGTATTCATTTTATTCGGTGGAATCTCAATCCATCACCCATTACACCATTCTCATTGAAAACATACATATTGACATTATTCATTGACTACAAATAAAATCACATACCAAATGGCACTTTATTCTTCCCATTTGGATGTATTGTCAATACATTGAATATTCAAAATAAATGAGATTTGTGTCAAGAGTCCATAGTTAACTAGATGTTCATTTGTTCTCTTCTATATAATGAAAAAAATAAAGTGGAAAATCTTTTTATTTACACCTTATTTATACCATAAATATAAGGGATTTTTAGTTCCTCTTTTCAACTTCCTAAACATAAAAAACATCTTCCCCTTTAATGTTCTCTTATTTTCTTGAGAAAATGAAGGAAACAATAAATTTATTTAACAAACTCTTTATGTAAGTAAACTCTAAGTCTGTGTGGTCCATTCCAATGTAGAAAACATGATATATTTTACCAAAGTATCAAAATTTTCCTTATAAATTTATCAATGTTAAACAAACTATAAATTCATTTATTTATGTCTATTTAAACAAATTTTCATGAGCTTTTAAATCATGAACGCATCTCAAAAAAACAAATCAAAATAACTAATTTTTAGAAGATACTTCTTCTTATTTTTATTAGAAAGTTATTCCCCTTGATTATATATTCAATATAACCTAAAATAGTGTTGTTAGAGTGATAATCGTACCTATAACTTCAGATTTTAATGGGGATTTAAATATTCTATATTTAATAATAAATTGTATATATTTAAAAAAATTCTCCTTTTGATATCTCCCCCTCAAGAGATGTTTTCCATACATATTCACCATAGAAATAATAAACATACTCGCATAAGTCTTAATACCAATTAATGTCTGATATAAATTTAAAATGAATACTAATTGAATTAATATAAATTATGGTTTCATTATTTATTTGTATATATATCACATTACTCTACTTATTTCCCATATTTTTATTCACCACCAATTCCCATTTCAATATACACAACCAAAAATGTGTGTAAATATGGTGGATATCTATCAGCTCCCTAGTTATAGCACTAGGGATGATATTTCTTTATTAACCAAGCAACTCCATTCTTTGAGGTTCTAAATTTATTTTATTATTTCAATCTTCACTTTTCATTAGATTTCTATATATTTTCTTATTTTTGATACAAAGACTCTTCTCCCTTTCTAGATTTCATCATAGCTGGAATATGCTTTCAACTTTAGAAACCAAAGTGTTTTTTCTGTTTTCAGACCTTTCTATCTTATTATCCAAATTGAACTAATCTGGATATTATATTAACATATCTTTAGGCACATACTCTTCCTTACTCATAGGTGTGGAATTATTTATTTTTGTTATCATTTTTTCCACTTGAAATCAATGGTGTTTTCCCCTAGTCACTTTTCAACTTTTTTTTATTAGCCATCCATGTGATACATTATAAAACTTTATGTCCAACTTTTTTCATCTTCCATACACTTATTCATTACCCTTTCAGTTGTTTTAATTATGAAAAATCTTATATTCTTCATAAGTTATATATTACCCTATGCCAATATTTTTGTGTATTTCCTTGAATGAATTCCATTTTGGTTCCATATTTCTCCCTTGAAAAATTGATCTTCATGTCCATTTTACAATGGTCAATCATGTGTACTTTTCTTCCACAATATAAGAATAATATCTTCTCTAGTGTGACTAATTTCATATACTTCATCACTAACTTCTCATAGTTAACATTATCAAAAGTTTTCTTTATTGGATCCTTTCTTAAGACCGACTATCTTTCTTAGTTACCTACTTCTTCAATTATGGATTCATATTATCATTCGCATATGATTTAGGTTTTCATAGTATATAATAACATACCTCATAAAATTTTCCATGTACATTGAAATATTAATATAAAATATCAAGGATTTTAAATCTATTTCTCATAAAAATCTTATTTAACTATTATGAAAACTGATTATTCCCAATAATTTTATTTTGTACTTTAACTCTACATCCCATTTCTTTAGGGAATATACCACTTTTATGAGTTGGAATATTATGCCAAAAATCAATGTACATATTCCCAAACCACTAATAAAACCAATATTTTCCCAAAAAAATGTTCTTTTCACATTAAGTGAAGGTTGAACATATATTCCAAATTTTGGAACTTACTATTTTTTGGTGGAAATATCGTCATTTTGTATATCAATTTAGGGATAATTTTATTTTACTTTTTCACATAAACCCTTGACACATTTGTGGGTTTCATATAATATTTATCCTTATAACTATTCCTAGATTTTGAATTTAATCTTTCAATATTCATCAAGATAGATTTGGTGTTAGTATATTTATTTAGACTTTGGGATACCATTATTTATGTGCATGTGGTAGATGCTTCTTAGTATTTTCTCAATATATATTTACAACTAGCATGAGTCCCTTTTGATAGAAAACTCATGTTTGATACTTGAGTGGTAGCACATATTTTCTTAGTTCATTGGTAATGTTCAGGTTGTGTATCTTCCTAATTATTCAAATCTACCTCAAACTCTAGGAACATCATGTTTATTGAATATTTCTCTACCTAAATTGATTTCAATATCTCTTCACAATCACTCTCAGGATTTTGAAGTTGTTCTTCATGCATCATAGTAAACTCTTGCAGTGAAATATCGATCTCTTTTGCACTTTATTTCTTTCACATCAAGTTGTGAATATTTGAAATTAACTATGACTTTATGTAGTTTATTCAATGCATGGAATAATTCAGTAATAATATCCTTAAACACATCCTTCTCAAAAATATTTATTTTTATTTTACCATCAATCAAATAAATGTCACCATTATAAATTGAAACTATTTCTCCCCTGGATATCACTAGTTTTGAGAGTGTTTCATTTTCTAAAATTTTTATCTAATGCCTCTTCTGTATAAATAGGTTCCTTCTCTAAATTTTATTTATCATAAAAAAATTCCTTTATAAAATTTAGTATGAAGGTTATAACTTCATCATGAATTTTCTTCAAATGATCTCCAATAGAAGAGTAAAATTATTAAGTATTTTTCATTGATTCATTTTCTTTATACTCTACAAAACTTTTACTTGAATAATCAAAAGGATAATTATAAATATATATTTATATATGTACACTTAACACTTTGTTTAATTTCAAGAAGTGGTGTATCATTATTCTTCTTTATATTTTTTCTATCTTTTCCTCTTTCTTCTTTCCATTCCTCATATTCATGTCTAAAACTTAAATTCCTGATTGAGTGTGAATGGAGATTGAATTCTTGATTAGATATTCTTCTTAAAACATCACAAATATACACTTCATCAATTAGACTAAAAATTTTAGATAGCCTATATCTTTTTAAAGGTAACCTACATTTTTTTAATAACAATTTAAATGCCAAGGGTTTGGTGTACCACTAAGAGGGGGTGAATTAGTGGTATCTTTTCACAAATTAATATTTTAAATTCAAAAAACTGGACTAATTCTAGTCTCTATCCCATAAACTTTCTTTCTCTAATCATCACTTAAATTCAGTGGTAAATAAATTAACAAGAACACAAATATTTTTAAAAAGTTTATCTCTAAGGCCTACTCCTTGTCATAATTAGTTATTATCCCCAATAATATATTTTAATTATAATAAATCTATAACTATAATGTTTTGGTTCTTCACACACCTATATAGAGTATCATTTGTACACACTTTCCTGCTTCTCATGGGAATTATCTTTCCATCATCACACTGTATTTTTTTAAAATATTCTCGCTATAGTCATAGAGTCTTTTTATAATATCCCTGTATACCCAAATTCTCACTAGTCTAATGGTTTTACACTATTTATATGTTTGTTTTATTTCATACTTCATTTTCTATATATCATTAGGTATTTAAAATATTATTATGCATCAATAAGTCTGATCTTATTCTTCTCATATAGAGTCTTCAAATGTCATAGGTTATTCAAGAATAATACATGCAATGTGGTCTCTACACAGAGCATAGTCACAAATCATATACAGAACATTTAAACTAGATTTTTAACTCACTAAGATCCTATTATCTTCTCAAATATAGTAGATCCTCAATATTTTTGAAGGATTCACACCAAAGATCAGTATCATGCATAGAATTTCAATATATCCTTAGATTTATATTTCATATTCCCACTTCTTCATCTCACTTGATTTGATGTCATATTGATAGTAAATTTTATATTCTTCCTTCAACTTCAATACCCATTTATCTTTGCATCATTATAGTCTCAACATTCTCTTATACTTATTCTTGTGAGATAGTTCCATGTTATTCTCACTCAGATACATCTCTCAGCTTGAGTTCCTAAACAGATCTCTCTCTTTCAACTTTTTATTTTTATATGTAGGTCACCAGAAAATAATATTATTTATATTTATAATATATAAAATCACATCAAATTTGGTTCCCAATATATCTATTAAATTATTCTCAACTTCTTATTCACATTTTTATATGTGGGTGTCTCTCATGATCTTTATATTCCTTTTTCCTCTTCAATGATTGTCCCCAATAAACTACTAGAACTAAACTTTTATAATTTTATCCCCTATTTATGTTTACTAAAAATATATTTCATGTTATTGTTATATAATCAAGTTTCTCCTAATTTTCATCTCAAAACACTTCTACAGATATCTGTAGCATAATAATTTATCATGACTGTATTAAAATCACACAATATGCAAATATGTGTCTTGAAATGTTTCTTCAATTATCTTGTGGAATAAATAATTTCACTACAGAACAACACTCAATAACTAAGTAGAGTTTTTATTTCAGTAAAATTCTTCATATTTTCCTTACCAACTAAATCCCATCATTTATCACCACTCATTTGTGACATTATGAAAACTGAAGTATAGCTCCTACATCTTTGGATTTTATTAACCTCCAGATTAAATTAATTAAGAGATTTTGTTACTAGTATAATATGTTTCTATGAAATTCCTACTACCATAATATCTTCCAAAAAAGATTCAATTATCATTAATAAAAAAAATATTGTGTTATTTAGATCATTGAAAATTAGCTCAAGAACCATCTGATTTGAATCTATGTTATCTCAATTAATATTCATCAAACCCACCTTGGATCACATTTCATTTTTTGATTTCTTTATCAATGAATTATTACATCATCATCATCAACTATAATTATTTTGAATATATAATTTCAGAAAACTTATCTTTTATAGATATGAAAAGTATTTCAAAAATATTTTTCTTTGATATTCACTTTCTAAGAATAAATATCATTTTATCAAAAATTCAATTTTAGTATCACATGTATTTTATGATATTATGATCCATGAAAATCATCTTTAGAATCATACCAATAATTTTATTCTTCTCAAATTAAATCTGTAAAAATGAATTTTCTAGATGTTGGATTCTCCAAATTTCTCCATGTCAAAGTCATATACTGTAGAAAAACACCATTTCTAGTTACTTCAAAGTCATAAAAAATTACAAATTCATATGCTTCAACTTGGAAGTCTTGTATTTTCTATAAAAACACATTATTTATGAATTTTAATTAATATTATATTCATGAATTCATATGTTTGGCTCAAAAAAACCATATGGGATCAAAGTCGTATGGACCTCCCTCAAAGTATACCGATATGCTCAAAGTCGTATGCATAAGTTATATGTTGGTTAAAGTCATGAAAGTAATCTTCAAATTCATATACATGATAGAAGTCTAATGATATTCTCTATTTCATATGACTTGGGAGTTGTACAATATTCTCAAATACATGTGATTTTCTCTTTAGTAAAGTTATTTAAAAAGGAATCCAAATTCATATGATCTTCTTAAAGTCTAATGATCTGATAATAAAATCCAAAAAACATAAAATAACACCAAAAATTCATCAAATCAACTCTCTATACCTTATAAAACACTTCAAAAACCTTATAAATAGATTCCAATAAATCCAAGTGTTATTATAATAATCCCAAAACTCCCCAACCTAATTTTGATGCCCTTAACATCATGTGAATACTCAAATAGAGTAATCCCAATCTAGATCATTGCACTTCTAACATCTTCCTCATTTAAATATCTTCAAAAAAATCATCCATGTGTTTTTTATAGTTAAATAATAACCCAACATTATTATGTACACTAGGATGGCTTCTTTAATAATTGAATACTTTATCGCTAGATTTTAACTCTATTAATAATATCTTTTTTAAATATTTTTATCCAGCCAACACTTCAACCTTGTTCAAAATATTATAGACAACACTTATATCTTCAGTAAATGTTTCTTACCTAAGGACCTACTCTATAAAACATCTAATATTTAGGGGATACACACAATAAATTCATATCTTCTAAAATCCAATTCCAATATATGAACCTTTCTTCTTTTTCATGTTCAATGGAATCTAACTCTACTTTAAATTACCCATAAACATGGGCACCCTTCATTCCTTCTATAACAATTTTGAATATTCTTTTGATCGGTTGGAATCTCACTCCATCACCCATTACACAATGCTTATTGAAAATATACATATTGGCATGCTTTATTGATAAGAAATAGAATCACACACAAAATGGAACTTTAAAAATAATAATGTGTTATTGGTTTTTTTTATATGATGTATTTGTTTTATACAATACTATATTCATAAATGTGAAAAACATGTTAATTAAGAAGGAATTTTTTATATATATTTAATTCTTAATCATTATAATATATACCTTATTTTTCCAATGTTAGAGAATTATTTAAATGTATATCATGTTATGCCATAGCCAAACACTTGGCTCATCTAGTAACCCCACCAAACAAATGATGAAAATATTTTCCTTTCCAAACACATGTCATGTATAATACCATGCCCAAACCCATGTAATATATATTATCCCTTCTAAACCCATGACATATATTATTCATATCCTAATATGAGGCTCAAACAATACCATAGCACACAAAATATCATATCCTAACCCATGATTTCCTAGTATTTTTAGTCAAAATCATAGTCCATGAAACTAAATAATTAATATAAAATAATATCAAAAAACCTTATTAAATTCAAAAAATAAATCAATTTATCAAAAAAAATCAAGTAAATTGATGTCCTCCAATAACCCATTGTAAAATAAACATGTTACATTATTTATGGTAACATATTTTTCTATAAATCAACACAAACCATTTTCCACATAAATTCATATTTTATACTTCCACTATAACAAATCCTTAATCATGAGAATTATCTTGAAATTTTATTATCAACAAATAAAAACCATATAATTTATCTTGCATTATCTCACATGCTTTCAACAAACATAATCCCTTTTAAATAAACTTTTCACTTTAAAAATAATTATTTATTTAACAAAAATTTACACTCTCTTTATTTTAACTCAATACAATGATCCACTGTTAAAATAAATATTTTAAATAGGAAATATATTATTCCATATCATGTTAACAAACCATAACAGGTAACTTCACTATCTTATACTTCCCTTTAACCATATAATTTAAATAAATAATCATGTGAATTATAAACATCAACAATAAATTTTTTATAATATCATTGAACTAATGTTTCATCATTGTTAGTACACAATTCTCATTTTATATTTTAAAATAATAATAGAAAAAACATCTCAATTAACATAACGTAATTTCTCAAGTAATAAACATTATTTTTATATAAAAGATCCATTCTTTTAGATAATCGTAATCATAAATCATGTATACTTCTTTCTGATTCATCTAATTAAAACATCATTAGGTTTAATCTCTTATTCACAATTATTAACACACACACTATTAAAATCACAAGGATAAATTCATAATTATCATTAAATCATCCAATTAAATTCTATTTAGATTAAATAGATCACCTACATCATAACAAATAAATTATTCCTTAAACAATCAGACATTGAAACTTAAGACAAAACACCTCAATCTATTAATTTTTCTAGAAATAGAAAAAAAAGATTAAAATAAAACATACATCAATCTAAAAATATAATCTCAAATAAATATCATCTCTTCACATGGATCCCAAAACAATAAATGAATCAAAAATCTTATTAGAATCAAATAATTTGTCTAAAAAAAGTTTAGATAATTTAGAATAAAATCAACATTGTTTACTATTCATTCGGAACAATAAAATTCATAAATAGAATACACAAAAATAACTAAAATAAATCTATTAAAAAAACATACTTATAAAAAAACTATTCATTTGTTTTCAATTTTTTAGAAATATTCCTATAAACCTTGAGTACTTTCCATTAGTTATTCATTTCAGCCACGTCATCTAAATCCAACCCTCAAGAACTGCATCATGGTTTATAGATCTACAAACCAATAGTAAATATTCCTCCTCATCCCCCCCCCCATACCATTTCAATTAATGGAAACACCAAAATAACCTATAACCACTATTAAATCAACATGTTATTTTCCTACTAAACTATTTCTTACAAAAACAATGTTTTTTTCACCAAATCATAGTGTGGTTTCCCTTGGTGATACATAGAAGGTTCTAGAAACTCCACCAAATGATCATAACATAAATGTAACCACTATCATGTTGAACCATATCATTTACCATCACTCTTCTACCTCTTGCAAATTCTATGCAATGGTTTCCCCATTACCACTACATGGTTTGATTATAGAAACTAGATTTTTGACTTTTTATCTAAAATCACCTTCAAGTCCTCATATCCCACCACTAACATTAGAAAAAATATATTTAATAAAAAATACAAATCAAAATAAAATTGTAAATAATACCTGAACAATAGAATACATTATAATACTATTTATGATATTGATGCTTTTTTCAATAGAGATTTTGATAAATATTCTTAAGAAAAAAATAAAAACTCTTTACTCCATATATGATCCATTAAAAAGGGAATCATGATCTACTATTACATTAACTCCCTCATTCTTAAGTCATGATAGAACCTATTCATAGTAAAGTAGGGATAGAGATAGGGATTTGATAAAGAAGAGTTTAATTCATATCGTGTGTCCTGTAATGAGACTTAGCTACCCTTTTATAGAACTAATAAATTTAGTTCTAGATTCATAAAAAGACCATGTGTTTCACAAATTCTTGATCAATGATAGTCCATTCAAATATTTGTGTCATAACTTTTATATTGTAATTATTTAAATAACTAAATCCTTTATCATTCGTTGAACTCCTCAATGGTAAATTCAACTTGTTTAAACTCTCATTAAAATAATATAATGGTGTGGAAGCTAAAAAATGTGAAATAATACATGGAATGAAAATTTTATTTATGTAAGTACAATATTAAAATAAAAAAAGGATAATCATATGTCTTATAATATGAGATAAATTATGTATTACAAAATGTATTTAGGGAACATATCTTTCAAAAAGTTTATGAGATATTAAACACTAACAAATATGAAATGATGATTAAAGTATATTCTCTAAGTAAAATAGTGTACCATTTTAGAAGAATATTTAAAAAATTTGGAAAGGTAAAAATTTGAGTAAGTAAATGGGTAAAAAGGGAGCAATAATCAATGATAAGAACTATATCCAACTTACTTTAGGCATTAGGTCCATAAGAACTATTATTTTAGAAAGAAAAAAATCAATTTATAAATCCAAATCATGATGTTTATAGTCTATATAAAGAGATTTTTTAATTTTTTAATATCCTCTATGGTCATTCTAGACCCATTAATTCACTTTTAAGATTAAACGATACGATTAAAATCACTTAAAAGGAATCATAAACCAATGATACCTTGATTAAGGTCTCTAATGAAAGACCATAAGTTGTTCCTTGGTTCCGCGTAATTATGGTAATAGATAAAAATGTTGTAAATAATGGAAATTTGGTTGCACTCACATCAAAAATGCAGTAGATATGTTGTTTTTTTATATAAAAAAATAAATATTAAGCATAAATGTGTGTCCTAACCTAGAAAAATTATATACACCAAGCAAAAATAATAAATAAGTTAATATAACCATAAGACATAAAATAATGAAAAAATTTATAATTTGTAACACATAAGAGATTAAGAAATTTTTTATAAGCATTTATATTAACAAAAATATTCTTATTGAAGTAATTTAATACTAACATATTCCAAAGACCAAAATTCATTGTCCATTGGGTTTAAAATAATCTTTATATCTTTTAAATATCTTCTGACCTAGAATTTTTTGGTTCATTTAACCCTAATTTATATAGGTTTATAAAAAATATCCTTATTTGAGTTAAAATAAACAACATACTAAATATTAATTTTATGATTGTCTACATTCTTGCTAGATGTTTTTGGTGTTATCCAAGAAATTCATTCTAAAAAAACAACAACTTCACTTTTATTAACATTACAAGACCAGAGAGATATTATATTAACCATGTTATAAGTATTAAGAATGTATCCTTCATTAATATCAATAAAATACATTGGATAACTAGAAAAAAAATTAGAGATAATTCTCTGGTGAGATTATCCACACTAGCATCATAAACATTCTAATCAGATGTCTTTTATTTAAGTCTCTAAAATAACTCAATTATTTTGTTCCATGTATTATTGGAGTTCTCAAAGAAAAATATTAATGCATTAATGGTTTTCTATTATACTCAAACTTTATATCAATTGACTCATCATAAAGTATTTTTAGTTTTATTATACAAAATATCTCCAAATTAGTATTCACACAAATAAAAAACTATATTGTCAAAAATTGTTTTTTTTTTGATGTTTTCAAACCATATATATATATATATTGAATTCCCAATATCATATGAACACTTACTCAAAACATGAACTACACAAAAATTAAGTCATAGATCACGAAAAAACCCCAAATTAATAATTATTTTATGTTTAAACTATCAATATAGTTATATGAGTTCCAAATTTTAAGAACTAAATGATATAGTTTGAATAACCAATACCCTATATTAATCACATTTTAAGCATAAAATTTTGATAAAAACATTAATATAAATACACCCTCTTTAAGTTGAATAACCAAGGGTAATTCAAAATTGAACCATTTAGTGTTGAAATAACTCTATAACTCACAAATTCCATTTTTAGGTGCCCCAAAAACCTCACAAGAATTGAATCATGTAGGACCTCATTCAAATTTTTTTCATCTAATCAGACTTCATGATTGAAAAATTCTTATTTCAATAATTTCATTTGGATTACTAGTTTCTTATCATGGTTATTTTAGACCATATAGACCCAATAATCCTTAATTTTACCCTCAAAAACTTTTAAATAAACCTCATTAAAACCCTTAATAATTACAAAGGAATCTTTTATTACAATATCATATTCATCTTCAATCATGAACCCATTATAAATAATAATGTGAAGTCCATCCTTATTTTTCGTCTCTCAGAGAAATTAAGTCGGACCCCTAATCACTTCCACACAAAAGACTCATTGTAAACCCAATAGAACCACCAAAAAATAAAAATTGGTCATTACCCCCATCCTTTCCCTATGTTAAAGGAAACCTTCGAATTTCTATTCCCCTAAAATGATAAAAAAAACATAAAAAATTATTTTCAATTGTTTTTTTTATAAAAGTAATGATCTATTATGTATTTATCATAACCATACTAGTCAATAAACTATAGATATACATGATTCTCAATTTATTAATTAAACTAGTGGGTAAATCTATTCAATTTTTGAACTGGTTTTAAATAAAAATATTAACTTTGGTACTATTTTTTAACTTTATAATCACTAATATTTGTATATTTTATTTATATGTTAAATAATTCACATTTATATACTAGTGGTCTAATTTTAGCCATCATATCCCAACAAGTAGAGTTTGATTCCCTCCTCCGATGGGATTTTTCTGGTGTTTTTAGAATTCTGGTGGATCATATTCAATGTCTTTGCTAAGTGGTATGGTGGAGTCATGGTTCAATGGGTCGGTTGTGGTACTGTTTCAAAATCTTTTAATTGAAACACTAGGTTTAACCAATCTTATTATTTAAATAGTCTAAGTGGGGGGTTTGGATTGAACTTGGGGCCTTACCTAGTGGAACTAGGGTTAAACAGGTGGTCAAGTCTGGTTATGATAAATATGCCCCTATGATTCAATGAATATAAAAAAATGATTATATATTTATCATTATCAAAAAATCATGAAACTCAAATTCACTCAATTTAATAATAAACTTATATTCCCTCATAAAAATGATAGTAATACAACTATTGAGTTTTGGAATGATTTTTTTCTTAAAAATTAAATTATTTAATTTCCTTTTTTTAGTATATGTATTATCTTCATGTTTTATTTGTAATAGTTTCATGAAAAATTAATATTTAGTTTATTATAAAAATATAAGTTTTTATTTGTTCAGCTTGTGTTTTTTTCAGTGCTTATGTCTAATATTACATGAGGTGTGTTTTGGACGAGTTATTATCATGTATCCATTTGGGTTAAATGTTATGTGAGGTGTTTTTTTAAAGTTATTATCACATATCTATGTGGGTTATTATTACATAGTTGTTCTTGTGATCTCTAGTTTTTATTGTGAGGATCTAAAAGATGTTTAGAGGGAATTTTGTTCTTATTTGGTGTGTTTTTTTCTTCAAAGTTTTGTGTGATGCATGCCATATTCCATTTTCCTCTTGTAGTGTGTCACGTTTCCTTCCAACTATTAAATTTTTTTACAATCATCAATCTTAAAGATCCTTTTTCATGCTTCTATATTCAAAAATTTCATTTCCAAGTCATTCTAGTTGTCCATCATTATTTATTTTCTTTATAAGTTCCCAAGTCACCCATTAATACACTTGATTGTAAATTTGGTGATTCTGTATCCTAAATCATCAAAGAGAGAAATAGAGAGATATTTTTGAGAGAGGAGAATGAGGACTTCACCTGGAATCTCATCATTGTCATTCCATAACTACTATTTTAGCATATATATTGATCATTTATATCTCATAGGATAATAGTTACAGTGATAGGATTAATTATTATTTTTGAAGATCAATGTTAGTTTTTTAGTGTTGGCCTGGGATTTTTTAACCATTTTATTATTCCTTTTTTAGTTATGTGTTGTATCTATTTTTTATTATCCCATAGGTGTGTGATTAATTGCATCCAAGAAGGATTTTTATGCCAATTTTTTATGATCTAATTCATAAATCCATATGGTATGGAAATAGGATCTTCTCAGATAGATTCTTCAGTTAAGTACACTTTGTTTTCTATTATAACTTTATCTGTTTTTATCATAATGATGATTGAATATGGTAGTTCTCCCATCATTAATATAGGTCTAACATTGATTGAATCACACAAATATTTCATGTTATTTATTTTTTTCTTTTAATGGATGTGAATTCACTTTCACTTATCTTCACTATTTATCTCTTTTTAGCTTTATTTTTTTCATTTAAAGAACATTAATAAACTAAAACTTTATTCACCTATGTTAAGTGACTAAATTTTATTTAATGGTCACTCACCTTAAAAATATTAAAATATTGATATTGAGATTAATAATGTATTTAACAATTCTCGATATCGATAAGTTTAATGGACTGAAATTTTTCAATTTTTTGAGAATTAAAATGTGTGCACTTATTGACACTAATGGACTTGAAGATTCTTTATATGGTTCTAAAAACTTATCACCACTATGTCCTATCAAGGACATAGCACCACTTTTTACATTGATATTAACCCTGGTGTTCTTGAAAAGTCCCACTACCTATTGTTGTTAATCCTATGTGATAATTTCATGCTTAATGTAGCTAAAGAGTCTTCTATTTATGTTTTATGGTTGAAATTAGAATATCTTTGTATATGAAAAAGTCATTTCTTAGTAGTTTGTATAAGAATATGAAACTTTAAAATTTAAAAATTCTTTATAGATCCATTGTCTTAGGTCATTTAGATGAATTTAATAAATTCTTAATTGAATTTCCCAATATAGATGTGGAGGTAGGTGATGAACACTATTTTTTTTATCTCATTGAACTCTTTAGATTATTGATTTGATCTTGTGAATTATTTCATGATGTATGGTAGGGATAAAATAAACCTAGAGGATGTAAAGACTACTTTTCTATTAAGGGGTCCTTAGACCCATGGTCCAAAGGTGGAGGCTAGTAGGGTTAAGATGGAAATAGATCAAATGAGTGATGCGATTCAACTGAAAAAAAAAATAGAAATTAAAATAAAATATAAATGTGTTTAGGGACATTAGGAGTTATCAGTGTGATAATAATGTTAACATTAATAGTTATTATCCAAATAATGGATTTAGGGATGGTATAGATCAGCTGAATGTAGATCAACACCCTAGTTTTGATAGTTTTTATTCCCTTTAGATCCTATTGGTCCCTTAGTGTAGAGTTAGGGTGTAGCATTGGGTTCGTCTCCTTTTTTGATCCTATTAAAATCTCTATATGTATTTTATAGGGGGCTTGGTTGGAAAGTATGGTGTAGGTGGGATAGGTTTATAGATATTTTTGGGACTATATGGAGGGTTTGTCTCCTATTAACTTACTATTTTTTACTTGATATTGTTTTTATTGTACTTATTTTGATTTGGAATTATATATATCTATAGTTTAATTTTGTTGTTCTTATCTTCCAAAAAAAAGATTTTCTTTGATTGTGATTTCAGGTTTTGGTGAAGTAATTAGAATATTTGGTTCACTGATGTTTGGAAAATCAGACTTGGTACCATTGTTGGGTGGAGATAGGTTTATTAGTTGTACAATATGATTTTTTCTCAAATTAGGATGGATATTTCGGAGGATGTGGTTAGTAGTAGATATATTTTGATGTACTATTATAAACATACATGTGTCAACTCAACATATGTTATGTACATAATTAAACTGATATAATAAATGTTGTACTTATGGTTTTCTATGTAGATGAAAACAACTAGAACCAGTTGATAGGTTATGGTATAATTTCAGTAACATTGCCATGTTTTAGTATACAATTTATTTTTTAAGGTGGATATTTATTGAATTTTTGAATTATTTTTCTATTATAAATAAATTATTTTGATTTCAATTATTAGTTCCATGTATTATCTTCACATTAGATTTATTTTACATTCATGAAAAATTAATATTTAGTTTATTATGAAAATTGTATGTTTTTATTTGGGTTAATTATGTTTTTCTCGGTCCTTCTGTTTAATCTTACATAAGTTTTTTTTGGATGAGTTGTTATCATTTATCCATTTAAGGTATTCTTATGTAGTGGTTCATTTAATCTTCATCATTTATTGTAAATATTTGATGGTTGTGTAGGGGTTCCATGTGTTTTTTGGTGTGTTTATTCACCCTCAAAGTTTGTTTTGATTTAAACCCCCTACCCTCTTCCTATTATAGTGTTCCATGTGTCCATTTAGTTTTTCACATTTTTTCAACCACCAATAATTGAGATACTTCTGTATGATTCTAACACACTCATATTTCATGCATTTTTTTAAACATAATTTAATGATTTTTAAAGTATTTTAATAAATAATGATCATGAATTTCAATGTTTTAATAAAATATAGGAAATTTTAAATGTGGAATTAAAATGATATAAAACAAATAATTTCTTAAGTATTTGAAGTTTGTTATTTATTTTAACATTATACTAGTTAGTGTTTAATATTTTTGAAAACCATTCAAGTAAAAATTTTCCAGACTTGGTTGGCCCTCAACCATGGATAAAAAGCTACTTAGTCAGGCCTATGTAGGCCCTTCCGGCCAAGCACGGCTCATGGGAGGGCCTGAACAAGCAGGAATGATTGTGGATTTAATGGGGGGACTAGGAATGCAGAGAGATCCCACAGGAGAAGATTTGGGACTAAGACTATGTGGGCCAAGTGGTGTGTCTTGTCACATGTGTGTCTACATGTGTATCATGGTTCCCACCTCAGTGCAGGAATTTGAATTTCTACTCACACACCCTGTAATTTATACAATCTCGGTGCCCCAACTATCTTTATGTGTGGGATAAAGTTTTACAAGGGTAATATACATTTTAAATGGAATGATTCCATCTTACTCACTTCTACATTCTCCCACCTCGGACACCCTATCCACCACCATTAACTCCAACTCCCCCGCTCGACACAAGGACGTTGCCACTACAACACACTGAGCCATCATGGAATACTTCTGGGACCTCAGGTGATCAACATGATATTCATTTGAAGATATATGAATCCATGCTTGAAAATAGAGATCCATTTATTCACTATGAAGGTCGGATATGATTCATGAAGCCACCAAGAATCCATACTAGACTATTTCTGCTACTGCCATGTCACTCAAGAACCCCTACCACGATTCCACGTCCTTGTTTATGAACTTTTCACACCATGTATGTGGAAGATGAGGATTCTCCTACTACTTCCATCATTGAATAAGGGAGACGCAACCATTCTCATACGGCTACCACTGTAAGAAGCAACACCTTTATTAAAATTAGAGATGTGATATACCATTTACACAATGGTATATGTGGTCTACCATTGAGAAAATGGTAGGTTTGAGCTACCATTGAGGAAATTTTATATTTGGAAAATACCTCCATCGTTCTTTTCACTCACCGATGCCATCGCCACTACCACTGCCATGGATCACCTTCTGGACTAGAATGACTACTTTGATCCACTTTCGGGGATTCTCAAGCCATGTATGATAAGTGAAGATCCATTCAGCCAAATTGAATTCCATATATAATGAGAGGTCCATCTTTTCTCCTACTACAATTTCCAAGGATTCACCACCAAGGAGGCCACATTTCCATGATTCCATGTACAACCCATGCATAGTGAAGGAACCCACTCAAAGATTGTCTCTATATTGTCATACGCGATCATAATCCACTATAAAGAAGCAAGACCATTGTAACAATGGTATATGTGATCTAACATTGGTTCAATGGTAGATGTGATATACTACAGGCGAAATGGTAGATGTGATATACCAATTGTGCAATGGTAGACCATCATATGTTCTTCCAGGGAAGAAGATGAGGCAGTGCATGTGGTACTTAAGATAATGACACTATTTAGGCCTAATGAAGGAGGAACAAGACACTGATATGGATAATGAAATGATTTATACTAGTTGATTCTGATAGTAGATGTGCAATGATATATTCTTCTACCATCACTATGGAATTTCATCTCATTGATTGAATTTTAGAACACCTAATAATTGTTGTAAATGGGTTCCCTAGACCCAAATTGTGATGTACTTTGATTACCACTACATGTATACATTTTGTTATATATATGTGTTTGTTTATCTTTCTGTAATAGTTTATATACTTATGCATCCACTATGTTTATGATAATGTCCTTATATTACATGTCATATCAAAGAGTTGTAGAATATCCCAAGCTATAATGAGAACATAAAGGTACCATGAATATAATTTTTAAGTAATTTCCTATGGTATAGATGCATCATACTAACAGGATATAGGTTATGTGTGACTATCAGGTGATGGGAGATCATAAGCATTGAGACTTCTTCTTGTGAAGTTCACACATGGTGATCTCTACTAGTTGAGATCGTTAAGATATACCCACCAATAGGAACACCACATGATTCAAGTGTCATTGGTTGTTTCTATCTATGGACATGTGTAATGGTATCCTAACTTGAGATCATTATTAATGTAAGTAATTTGATTATTTACTTTGATGTAAGGAGAAAAGCATGTAAATGAAGTTCTATATAGTTAGTTTTTGTCGGGTAGGCCATTACTAAAATGACATTGATTGAATGATAAAGATAGGATTTGTCACTTCCGAGTTAAGGAACGGATATCTTGGGCCTGGTTGATTAGGATGGTATTACCTTTATAAATACATGTCCATAGTAGTTGAAGGAAATTATTTTTATATATATAAACAAATAATAAAGAAACAAAAGGATGATGTCACAAGTGTGTATTCTACTTTATGAGATATTGATGACAAAGTGATTATATTAAAAAAAACGTGTTTGTATGAAGGTAGTCATTGCTATGACTTTTCCTTATCTATATAGGGTCCTTGATGGGTTTATAGACCTCACTCTTGGTCTGTAAATATTATTCACTGCTATTGAGATAAGGTCCTAGAGGTTCACACAGAAAAGCGCTTTGAGAATCTGCCATATTCTGCTGAATAGGAATATAGAACATGGTGGGACCCAACATAGGGTCCTGGTATTATATAAGTTCTATGTATCTCCAATTAATAAATAAATTTGTTATTTTTTATTTAAATAATAATTGGGATGAATTTATTTATGAAATGTATTTACAAGTGATTAGGTAAATATAAGTATAAATATTATTCGAATGAATATTAATGTAAAATCTCTAGTTTGTTTAATATTATCAGGAGATGTGAGTTGAGTTAATGGATCAAGATTATCACACAATATATTTAATATATATTATAGTTTAGTGATAAAATATAAATAATATTTATGGTGTAGTTTAGTTCATCATAAATAATTATTTATAACACTGTTATAGTGGATGTTTATTACATGGGGTCGGGAACCCAAACCGGGTATTATAAATTTCCAATATATAAGTGGGGAGAGAGTTTTCTCATCATGACTATTCATTTTTTGGAAGTGAGAGCCTCTATCTCCTTATGAATCCTATAGATATACTCTCTCAATTGAGAAAGAGATTCAATTTATGTCTTCTCTGATTAAAGAAGTTGGATTGAGGTTATCGTCGATGCATCAAAGTGGTCATCAGAGTTCCGTTCTAGCACCAGGATTCCATTGATCAGTGCATGAGAAGATTCAAGAATCATGTGTGGATGATTTATATGGATTCGGCATTGGAAACTTAGATAAATTCATGCTATAATCTTGTGAAAGGCTTGTGCACATCATATCCAAACTAGGTATAGGTTCATTTTATTTTAGTACTCTGATTAAACCATGGGTGGTCCTCGTACCATACCAGGATCAAATTGATGGATTTGATGATGTTTCCTCATTCTGGTGATGGAAATATTTTAAATTCTAGTCCCATTGGCTTATATTTATCATACCAGTACCTTCAATTGGTATCAGAGTAACATGTGGTTTTTCTGAGTCAAGTAAAAAATTAAATTGCTTTAAAAAATTTAGTGGAGGGTGTCCAAACGGTTCCAACGAATCTGACCGTGTGTCGATCCATTTATAAATTTACAAGTAGCATCCATATAAAAATTTTAAAGGATCTATATCATGTTGAGTGGATTTACATGTTTTGGATTCTTAATCATTTCTAAGAACACGGTATTTAAATGGTATTTCGGTTCATAAATTTACTATAATCTGGCCAAGTCTTGTCTGGAATCTGATCACTATAATTAATCTAATGGTGGTCAATTATCATAGGAAATATAAAATATAATTTATTTTTATATTAATTTATTTTTTATTCTAATAAAAAAAAATTTGTGATAAAGTTTTTTATAATCCATTTTACACTTTAGAAAATGTGGTTGAGGGTGTATTTTTTTCTTTCCCTTGTCAGAAAGACCTTGTTGGGTCTTCTACCACACCACAGCCCCACCTGTGGTGTCACCCTCTCCCCTTTCCATAGCCTTGCCTATGAGACCCCCTCCCATTTCCCATTGAGTTAGGGACTCTCCTTTATCCTCTATGGCCTTGGCCAAACCATAGGCTCTCTACCCCATTCCAAAGGCAGCTCACTCCCCCCACGGCCTTCTCTTTTAGGAAACCCACCACTGTGAAGATCAGGTATGAGCCGCCTCTCCCGTATGTGCTTCTTCACCGCTGCACCATCCCAAGCTTGTCGACGTAATTCTGAGCTTGCTGTAGCCATCCTAAGCTTTCCTTGGTGACTAGATCCCACTAGACCTGGGTCATCTTCCACCCTCCCCTCCAACGCCTAGGGGCTCGCTGTCACAGTCTATCACTAGTTCAACTGAGAACCACCATGGTAGGACCCTGTACTCCAAGATATGCCCTACTGGGAGGCCTCCACCTTCTCCTATGAGAACTATTGTGGGTTTCTCCATTGAATCCCTCTAGTTTACTACCTTCGAGCCTTGTGACTCTGTTGTTCCCAACCTCAATGTTGTACGCAGTCCATCCGAACTCTTCCAATGGCCGGAGGTAAACCCCGCAAGTTACACAGGTCCTACCAGACCCGTTTTTCCCTATGTAAGGGTCAGGTCAGGTCTTCCCTACCCAAAATGGGTTTGGTTAGGCTTTCCTAGGCCAAAAAAAAACCTGTATGTAGTTTCTAAGCCTATATTATCCAACTGGGCTATGACCCAGTTCGCTAAGGGTCATAGTGGGTTTTTGAGACCTGGTTAATAATTTTAAAGAAATTAATTTGATTAATTTAATTTTCGATTTTAAAATTAAATTAATGAAAATTAATTTTGGTTTAAATTTAAAAGAATTTGAAATTTTATTTTAATTTTATCTTCAAATTAAATTAATGGTTTAATTTAATTTTTTTATTTGAGAACAAAATTAAAAATTAGAACCGATAAATAAATTATTTGAATTTATTTAATTTTATTTAATTTATTAAAACACTCTCGTACTCTTTAAATGTATTAAAGTCTAATTTAATTGTGCATTATTTTATACTAAATGGTATTATGCTAGTGATCTATCTGTGCATGTCTAGATTTTATTATTTATTTATTTATTTATTGTGTGCGATGTTTTTAATAATTAAGTAGTTAAATGATTGTTTATGCATCGTCCAATTATAATTCAAATATGTATAAGGGCATGTGATTCCAATGCATCTATTGTACATTTCATCCCTAGACCCCTCACCTACGTGCGAGTATATTTGTAAATAGATTATAATGTTCTAAGACGTGGACCCCACTAATTCGAGGTAGTAACCCAGATGTGAAGCGAGTATATTGCACTAGGGGAAAGCTGCAAAATGAGTTAGGAGTCGACTCAGTTATGGAACCCCCTATGTAATGATCGATCCATTATGGATCAATCATAATGAAATTCCCAAGAACATTTGGATTGATTTTTTTCCCTTTATGCATTGTTCATTTTTTTAAGCAAGTGCATAATTATTTCTTAATCATATAAAATAATAAAAAAGATAAAATGCATAAATATGTGACAAATATATTTCTATTGCATGTTTATTTGTGAGGGAGATAACCTACTTTGCGCAAATTAAAAAGAAATGGATAATAGTCATCAAGAAATATCAAAAATCCTTCAAAGATATATTAAGTCTCACTGCCTTCCATTACTCATATTTTAACAAAACTAGGTGTTTGGGGTTCTCGTCAGCAATAGTTGAGAGTGCCTATTACTACCATGGCATTCTCATAAGGGTATTTGGTTGAATTAACTAAATTAGGTATTCAAGTATTATGCAGAGATAACATGTTATCGCTTTAGAGGAGAGGAGTTGAGGGAATCAAGTTATGATTCCAAAAATGTTGGAATTTACTCAAAAAATCAAGGAACCACCTGTTTAAGTGGTTGATCAGCCTAGTACCTAACTTGAAACCCTCTGAGTAATGGCGTAGCCATAGCTTGTAGACTATGAGGGTGGTTTTGAGGATCCTTTCCACTAGAATACTCAAGAAACTGTGTATTTATAATATAATAGCGAGGGCTATTAAGGTTCGATAAAATAGTGGGAGACATTTAAATGATATAATAATTAATTAATCATAAATGTATAAAAGTTAATCAAGATAAAGTACTGACTGCTAATATTTATCTATTATAGATCTAAAATGGAAATCACCAACACCATAAGTACATTATCACTACAATATATTCTAGATAAATAAAATATCCTAATTGGAAATAATTTCTAGGATTGGTACAGGCGCTTGCGCATAGTACTACACCAAGAAAGAAATATTTATGTTCTAGAATCCTTAGTTCCTACTGATCCTATTTAGGGAGAAAGGAAGGAAGAAAAATATAAATGGAAAAAGCATGTCGATGATGCACTAGATGTTTAATGTATCATGTTATCATCGATGTCTAGTCAATTATAGAAAATGCATGAGGATGAGTATGCCTAAAAGATTATTTCTCATCTCTATGAATTATATTAAGAGATAGAAAGGTAAGAAAGGTATGAGATTTCTAGTTCCCTTTATAAGTGATGGCTAATAGAAGGAAATCAAGTGGGACCTCATGTTCTCAAGATTATTGGGTACATTGAGAGGCTTGAAGACCATGGGTTCAAATTAAACCAAGAACTAGCAACATATCTGATTCTTACTTATTTACTACCAGGATTTTTGACATTTATTGTCAATTATAACATGAATGATATGAAAAATTCACTCCCATATCTACTGGATTTAGTTTTCTAAGCTGATAAGGATATGTAGATAATCAATTCTTCAGTTCTTATGGTGAACAAGATAAAGAAGGGCCAGGAAAAGGGGTCAAAGTCCAAGTCAAGGTCGAAGACACCAATTCACCGTCCTTCCAAGAATCCAAAGATACAGTGGTAGAGAAATGAGCAGGAAGATATCATCTTTTTATGTGTCAAGAATGGACATTGGAAGAAAAATTGTAGAGGTGGGAAGAAGAAGCAAGATGACACTTCTACTTTAGGTATTTTTTCATTTAATTAAATATCTCATTATCTACATGTTGGGTACTGGATATGGAATTTGTATCACACATTTGTATTCATATACAGAAACCAAGTAGGTTTAAGAAAATAGAAAAAGGTAAAGTAGATCTCTGAGCTAAAAATGGTGCAAGTCTGGCATCCTTGGAAATGGGAGATTATCGCCTTAATTTTCCTAGCGGTTTGGTTCTAGTTTTAAATAATTTTTATTATATACCTTCTGTAACTAAAATCATAATCTATATGTCACGTTTGGACACAATGTGATTTTATTTAAAGTTTAGAAATAAATTTTGTCTCTTTTATATAGATAACATGTGTTATGGTATGGAATGTCTTGACAATGGTTTATATATACTTAAACTTGAAAACCTGATAATGAGAATCAATGAAAAAACTAGAAAACATGACTCATATATCACCTGCCTATGGAAATTCAGGCTAGGTCATATAAACGATAAGCGATTACAAAAATTACATCAAGAAGGTTATTTAGACTCAGTACAGTTAAAACCCTTGGATTTATGTCAATATTGTTTAGAATGGAAAATTACCAAAGTACCTTTCTCTAGGAAGGGAGAAAGAGAAAATGCATTACTGGAATTAATACATATTAATGTATGTGGTCCATTTACAGTAGAGGAAAGGGGTGGTTTTTCATACTTCATTACTTTTACTGATGACTATATTAGGTACTGTTATATCTACTTAATGCGGTATAAGTCTGATTCTTTTTGGATGTTTAAAGAATACCAACATGAAGTAGAAAAAAAAACTTGGAAAAAAGATTAAGGCACTCCACTTAGACTGAGGCAGAGAATATCTTAACCAACCTTTTATTGATCACTTGAAGGAGTGTGAGATAGTATACCAACTTACTCCTTCTTATACTCTATAGTGGAATGGTGTTAGTGAAAGGAGAAATAGAACCTTACTCAATATGGTTAGATCAATAATGATTCATGAAATTCTTCTGTTATTATTTTGGGGATACTCCTTGTAGACTGTAGCATATACCCTTAACCAAGTACCAACTAGAGATATAGATGGGTTTCCACATGAGTTATGGTATGGAAATAAACCCAGACTATCACACATTCGTGTATGGGGATGGAGGCCTTTGTCAAAGCTATACCTAGTGAAAAATTATCATATTAAAGAAAAAAATTGATTCTTTATAGGTAATCCTAAATAAACTAAAGGATATTACCTATATAATCCTTATGATAGTAATGTGATTGTGGAAAAAAAGACACATTTCTAGAAAGGGAACACATTTCCAATGAAAATGGTGGGAGAAAGATTGACTTTGATGAAGTTAATTCCCTAAATGCACAAAAGTTGGTATGAGAAAAATCTCTACAAGTGAAATTGGAAGAAGAAGTGGTTCTTGAGACACAAATATTATGTAGGTATACTTGAGAGGTTATAGAACTATAACATTATGGTTTTCTTATCACAGAGTCAGGTGACACATTACTCCTTGAGGATGATGAACCTCTAACCTAAAAGGAAGTAGTATAAGGTAAAGAAGCTGATAAATGTTGAGATTCCATGCATTATGAGATGGATTCCATGTACCATAATCAAGTTTGGATTTTGGTAGACTATCCAACTAATGTAAAACTCATTGGGGGGGAATGTTTATTCAAGAAAATTTTGTACATGGATGGTAAGGTTAATACCTATAAATAAAGACTCATTGGAAAGATTTTCAAAAAACTTCAAGGCATCCAATATGATGAAACCTTCTCAGAAGTTGAAATGATGAAATCTATCAGAATATTGCTTGCAATAGAAACCTTTAATGATTATGAGATGTGAAAAAATTGATTTCAAAACCACTTTTATAAATGGTAATTTGGTTAAAGATGACTATATGACTCAACCTGAAAGGTTTGTCCTTTAAAAGAATGCCAATAAGGTGTGCAAGATGTAGATATCCGTTTATGGATTGAAGAAGGTATCACATTCATGGAATGTTCATTTTGATGAGGCCATAATAGAATTTTCTTTTTTCAAAAATGAAAGTGAGCCTTGTATATATAATAATTTTTATGGGAATTCTATCGTTTTTTAGTATTATATGTTGATGACATATTAATTGTGGGAAATGAAGTCCAATTCTTACAGACAGTTAATACTTGGTTAAATGAATGCTTCTCCATGAAATACATTGGTGAATCAGCCTACATTATAGGTATCAAGATCTATCAAGATAGATATCAAAGTCTACTTGGACTAAGTAAAAGTATATACATTTACATGGTACTCAAAAGGTACAATATGGAATAATCCAAGAGAGGGTTGTAACCTATGCCACATGGTATCAATCTCTCCAAGAAAATGTATCCAAAAACACAGGAGGAGTTTGATATAATTAGTATAATCCCTTATTCCTTGTTAGTCAGTTTTTTCATGTATTCCATGCTATATACTAGGTTTTATGTTGCCTTTTCTTTAAGCATGGTGGGAATATATCAAGCTAATCTAGGAGAGAAACACTGGGCAATTGTTAAAACTATACTAAACTATTTGAGGCATAAAAAGGATATGTTCTTGGTGTATGGAGGATAAGTAGAACTAGTAGTGAGGGGATACACTAATGCTAGTTTCCAAAAATATCATGATGATCTGAAATCACAGTTATGCTACATCTTTTTCCTGAATAGTGGTACAGTGAGCTAAAGAAGATCAATGAAATTTGTGGTTTCTGATTCTATAATAGAATATGAGTACATAGTGGCTTCTGATGTAGCAAAGGAAGTATTCTAGATATGCAGATTTGTCTCAGACATTGGTGTTGTTACTAGCAATGCACACCCTATTCCATTATATTGTGATAATAATGTTGTAGTGGTTCTAGACAAGGATCCCAAGTCACACTAGAGGACATATCATATACTTAAGATGTTTCATATCTTGATGTATTTTACTTAGATAGGTGAAGTATTAATTAGAATATTATCCACATAAGATAATGTGGAAAACCCCTTGACTAAATCCATATCTCAGTAGAAGCATGATTCTCATCTTAGAGCTAGTGGATTGAGACTTGTTGGTAGTTGGATCTAGTGCAAGTGGGAGTGTTGTAAGTGGGTTCCCTAAACCCAACTTGTGATTTAATTTTATTACCACTACATGTATATATATTTTAATATATACATTTGTTTATATTTTCATAATAGTGTTTATAATTTTGTTTCCACTATGTTTGTGGTAATTTTTTTAGATTATGTGTCGTATCAAAGGGTTATAGAAGATCCTATGATATAATGAGAAAGTAAAGGTACCATGAATATAGTTTTTAAGTAATATATTATGGTCTAGATACATCATACTAACATGACATAGGTGATGTGTGACAATCAGTTGTTGGGGTATCATAAGCATTGATTCTTCTTCTCATGAATTTCTCACTTAGTGATCTCTAGTAGTTGAGATCATGAAGATAGAACCACCAGTAGGAACACTACATTTTTTAGGTGTCATTGGTTGTTCTTATATATGGGCATGTGTAATGGTCTTCTGAATTGAGATCATTATCAAGGTATGTCATTTGATATCATACTTTGATGCAAGGAGAAAATCATGGCAATAAATTCATGGCGAGTTATTTTGTGTTGGGTACATCAATGGTGACATGACATTGATTGAATGATCAAGATAGGATTTGTCGCTTCCGAGTTGAGGAAGAGATATCTCAGGATTGATTGATTAGGATGGTTGTACCTTCATAAATCCATGGTCATAGTAGTCAACGGTACGTCTGATAGGATAGATCAACAAATAATTAATCAAGAAAAGGATGATGACACAAGTGTGCATTCTACTTTATGAGATATAGATGAAAAGGATATTGTATTACACGGATCATTTTCGTAGGAATGTAGTAATTTATTTGACTTTTACTTATCTCTGTAAGGTCCTTGATGGGTTTCTAGACCTCACTCTTGGTCTTTAAATATTATTCACTACTATTGAGATAATGGTCTAGAGGGTCAGACACAATAGTGCTTTTATAATTTTCCCTATTCTATTGAATAGGAATATATAACTTGGTGGGCCCCACAATGGGGTCCAAGTATTATACAAGTTCTATGGATATCCAATTAATAAATTAATTAATTATTGTTCAAGTAAGGAATAATTGGGATGAATTTATTTATGACATGTATTTAAAAGTGATTAGGTAAATACAATATTTGAACGGATATTAATGTAAAATCTTGGGTTTGTTTAATATTATTAGGAGATGTGATTTGAGTTAACAGATCAATATTATCACATGGTATATTTAATATATATTAAATTTTAAATATAAAATATAAATAATATTTATGGAATAGTTTATTTATTTATAAATAATTATTTATAACACTGTTATAGTGGGTGCTTATTACACAAGGATGTGAACCCAGATCGGGTATTATAAATTTCTACTATATAAGTGGAGAGAGTATCTTCCCATCATGACTATTTATATATCAGAATTGAGAGTCTATCTCTCTTATGGACTATTAGAGATATACTCTCTCAATGGAGCAACTGATTCAAGTTCGGTCTTCTTGAATCGAAGACAGTTGATCGAGGTGATCATCACTGCATTGAAGTGGACGTCGGAGTTCTGTGCTAGCTCCCGAAGTCTAATGAATGGTGTTAGAGAAGATTAAAGAATCTTTTTTGAATTATCTATAGGTATTTGGTATCTCCTCCTTTAAGAAATAGAGGTTTCCATCTTGTGATAGGCTTGTTTGCATCAGATCCAAATGAGGTATGCGTTCATTTTATCATTGTACTCTAATTAAACCATGTATGTTCCTTAGACTGTATTAGGATAAAATCACCAGAGTCGATGATGTTTCTTCATTCCAGTTATGGGAAATTTTTAAATTCCTGGCCCATCATATTTCACTGAGAATCCAGGTACCTTCATGAATTTAGAAGATTCAATGAATAGTGCCTTTAATAATATATAATCAATGTTTAGAAAGATATAGAAAGATGAAAAAGTGTGAGATAAATAGTTTACCTCCCTATATAAATAAAAGTATATTGCGTCACTAGAGGAGAATCGAGGTATGGGGGGATTGGGAGTTGAATGTTTCTGAATGATTTGTTCTTATTAATTTTATTTTTATTAGATTTTATTGTGTCTTATTCCCCTTCTACCTCCTTTTTTTCCTTTTATTGGATGGGTATAACCTTTTGTGGTTGGGTGAAGGGGAGGTGATCTTTTGTGATGCTTGAGTCCTGGTTTTATCAAATTATTTTAATCTATTTTTATTTTTTAAATGGTTTTCAATTATAAAATTCATTATTTTAATTTCATATAATTTTATTTTAATTTCAAATCTAAATATTTAAAAATTTATTTAATTAATAAATGGTTCTCCATCTTCTTGGTTTTAGATGAAACCAATTGGGTGATCTAGAGTCAATTGGAGAAGTGTTTAGTGATTACTAAACATGTACCTAATAAATATTGAACTAATTTGGACACTTAGATTACTCTATACTTGATCGGGTATTACCTGTGTGATCTAAAAGAGACCCATTGTGACTTTCATAAACTAAAAGGAGAATAGTCTAACCAAGTAAATTGTGTATATTATTTTTATTTTCAATCAACATTAATCAAGGATGAATAAGTATAAAAAATTGTTAACCATTCATTAAAATAATTAATAAATACATGGGATTCTTTTTTAAAAGGACCATTATAGCATTAAAACATGGAATCCAATCCTGAAACCAATCACTTTTTTCTTATTTGAATTTCAAAAACCATGTTTCTTTGCTTCCTAGTCATAGAAAACATATTTTTTTATTTACTTATCACTCATGATAACTTGATTAAAACACTTATCTCTAGAGACTACATTGGTCACTACTACTACTACACCCTTATGGGGTAATTAAATAGCTTTTTCCAAACCCCACGACTAGTGTGTGTCAAAACTTGGCACTACTGTCAGGGATTTTGTGCAGGTAAAACCCATAACTTTCATGACTATGAACACTAATGAGGAACTACTTGTTCTTCACCTTGAGATATAGAGGACATTTCTAACTAGGTTTAGGACTCTTAATCATGAAAAACACTTTTAAAAAAATAAATTAGAATACTGAAGCAAAACATTTAGTGTTCACTCCGAGCCAACAAGCATGGAAATTAACCCACAACAACCCCTAAGGGACCTTTTTGTCCCATAATTTTCTAACCAAAATGATAATTTTTCCATTCATGTGCAAAAAATGATTTTGGACTAAGATCTAATATGATTCTTGTATTACTCAAGATTCAATTCTTTGTAATAGAAGAACCTAACTAATGCATTCATGAGTTCATCTATGTTTGTTCAAGTTCCAAACCAAGAGGAGTGGCTGAGGAGAAGGTCAAGTGGAGGTAATTCCCATTTTCACTTGAGGGAGTTTCCAAAGAGTGGTTGTACAGCCTAAAACCTAGAGAGATCCATGATTGGTATGATCATTAAAGAAGATTCATGAAAATATTCTTCCCATCTTCCCGAAGCAACGCAACAAGGAAGGAGATATATGATAATAGACAAGAAACTGAAGAAACCCTCTACAAATATTGAGAAAGATTTAAAAATATGCGTGCAATATATCCTCGTTAAGTTGTGTAATATCACTTCTTCCTAGTAATTTTTGACCAAGGACTGTTGGAAAATGAGAGTAACCTCTTTGATGCATCATCCTGGGGAGATTTGATTGATAATTCCCCCATGGAATCTAGGAGCCTAATTGAGAAGATTTCAAAGAATTAACAATAGTTTGGAAGGAGAGGTATAAGTATAATAGGTATCTATGAGGTAAAAGCATTTGACCCATCACCCATAATTAAAACCAAACTTTAATTATTAAAAAACCTAGTAAAACAAATGGATGTGAAAAAAGTGAATGAACAAAATGACCCACCTCAGGTATGTGGTTTGTGTTCAACACCCCCATCACTTCATTGATCAATGTATTGAGGTACAAGGTATGGAGTTTAGTGTAGGTGAATTACATCCAAGATAGTTTCAAAAAAACTATATATGGAAAGAAGTAAAATCCCAACAGGGGTTTGGAGCTCAAAAAAGTAAGGCAAGACAGCCCTTCCGATAGTTATTCCTGAAATCCACCCCTTTCCAATAACCATACAAGAAAAAATACTAACAAAAAGCTCATCAACCACATCCTTTTCAACAAAAATCATATAGACAGTCCTGATATAGTGAACCTCCATTAAAATAATGGTATAGAAAATAGATTTGGGAGATAAAAAATACAGAAAATGATTTATCAAATAAATTTGAGAATCTCATGGGAATTTTTTAAAAACCCATAAAAACTCCCATCTTAAAAATCCCAGAACCAATGTAAATTGTAAGACTTATCGTCAAAAAGCGTGGCAAGGATAATCAGTCCCTATATCCCAAGGAAGTTCAAGATTAACTAGGATAATGTGGGTCTAGAAATTCTGTAAATTTTGTATATATTATGGAAGAGGGAACCACACCACTTGGACAATAAGAAAAAAAAAGAGAAAGGAAGAACCCATGAAAATATTTAGGAAGGAAAGAACAAAAACTCCATTGAAAATAAAAAAAATAGAGATTAAATAAATTACCCTTACACTCCCTTACATTTTTATAGAATTATTATAAAATTGAAGAAGATAAACTTCAAAAAGATATCCGAGAGACATTTCAAAACGGTGACATTAACATACCCCTCTTGGAAGCCATTAGTAGATTTCCCAAATATGATAAATTACTCAATGATATTTTCAAAAAAATAAATAGGATATATTGGAATGAAATAATCAACCTATAAATGAGTTTCACATCCATGATCACACCACCATTGCCTAAAATATTCAAGATCTAGGGACATTTTTTATTTTGTTCACTATTGGTTCTTTGAAATTTTCTGATACACTATGTGATCTTGGTGCTTCCAGTAATTTCATGTATAACTATGTATTTTTATATTTTAAAATATGTAATATTAATCCTATAATATATGTTGTCCAACTAGAAAATAGATCCACTATTTTTTCAGCAGGAGTTTTGGAATATGTGTTTGTGAGAGTGGAAGGAATTGTTTTCCCATCAAATTTTTATGTGGTAGCCATGGAGGAAGATAAAGAACTAGGGAAATCGAACATTATTTTGGGAAGACCACTACTAAATAATTATAATATAATCATTAATGTACATAAAGGAACCCTCACCATGTATTTGGGAGACAACAAGGTGTACATAATTATTCTTAACTCCAAGAGGAACCCCTCAAACAATCATTCACTCTTTGAAATTTTCCACAAAGAAGGTATTGATCCCATTGAAGATATGGGTATGATTCATGAATTATTATCCTTATGGGATCACCTTAATATTTAAAATTCTAAAAAACAAGTGAGTAATCAAAAATATATAAATTCTTCTTTTAATGTTCGAGAAGAAATGACATCTGAATTATTTGATAATTTTCTATAAGAAAATGATATCATACCCTTTACTCAAGAAATTCATACTTTTGAAGTAAGAAATTTGAATTCAATATCATCACAGGACCAACCACCAGATTTAGAATTAAAACCCCTCCCATGTGACTTAAAATATGTGTAGCTTATGGAAGGATAAAAATTTCTAGTAATCATAGCTAATGAGTTATCCCAAGGCCAAAAGAAAAGTTTAATTGACCTTCTAAATAAAAAAATACAAGACATAGGGTATATTCTTGGATACATCGCTGGAATTAACCCCAGGTAATATTACCATAGAAGTTTTCTAAAGTAGGAATCCAGACTAGTTATCCAACTATAGATAAGACTTAACCCTACCATTATGAAATTTGTTAAAAATGAGATTAAAAAAATGTTGGCAGCTGACATAATATAACCAATTTCTGAATAAAAATGGGTTTTCCTCATCCATGTGGTTACCAAAAAAACTAGTTTGAAAATAGTCACAAATGATAATAATTAATTAATCCCCATGAGAGTTTATAATAGCTTGAGGGTGTGAATTGACTATAAAAACATAAAGTCGCCTGAAAATACTACTTACCCATCTGATTCATAGGCTAAATGCTAGAAATGTTAGATGGAGGGATATATTATTGTTTCTTGGATGTATATTATAGTTATTTTCAGGTATTTATTTTCCTAAATGACCAAGTGAAGAAAACATTAACCTTCCCTTGCAAGACCTTTTATTACAAGAGGATGCCTTTTGAATTATTAAATGCTCCATATAAACTTCAAAGGTGTATGGTAAGAATTTTCTCATATAATATTGAGGATTTACTTAATATATTTATCAATTAATTTACTATATTTGGAAATTCCTTTGATCATTTCTTAGGGAATATGGAAAAATATTTGAAAACATGTATATAGAAAATCATGTTTTGAACTTTGAGAAGTGTCACTTTATGGTTGAAAAAGGGATAGTGTTGGGTCATATCAATTAACAAAAATTCATTGATGAGAATAAGTCTAAAGTTGATGTAATCAATTATTTTCCATATACCATATATGTAATACATATTATATCATTTCTAGGCCATGTGGGATGTTATAGAATATTCATCAAGGACTTTAGTATGATCACTCTTCCTATTTCAAGATTAATTTTAAAATAATTTGACTTTATTTTCAATGATAATTATAGGGAGGAATTTGTTGAGCTAAAGGAAAAGTTTATTAACCCATCAATTATGCAACCCCCAGATTGGGATCACCCATTTGAGTTTCTTTGTGATGCATCAAACCAAGTTGTAGGAGCAGTCCTCTCCCAAATAATTTGTGGAAGAACAAAAGTTGTAACATATGCCTCAAGAAACTTGGGTGAAACTCAACTCAATTTCACAACTACTATAAAATAATTCCTTGTTTATTTATTTTCATTGGATAAATTTATATCTTATTTATTGGGAACTAAAGTGGTTGTATTTTATGATCATGCAGCACTTAGGTATTTAATGAAGATGTTTGATTCTAAACCAAGGCTAGTGAAATGGATACTACTCTTTTAAAAGTTCAACCTGGAGATTAAGTACAATAAGGGAGGTGGTAAATCACCTCAGTAGAGTTACAAATTCTACTGAAATAGAAATTCTATATTTAAACCCTCTCAATGATCACCTACCAAGAGAGAAACTCTACATAGTGTAATGTGAAGTAAAATTGTATGTTGATATAGTAAATTACTTCACCTCATCTCTGGTACCTTATCACCTTAACTTTCATTGAAATAATAAACTTAAGGCTGAATCTAGATTCTATATTTGGGAAGATAAATTTCTATAGAAATTATATAATGATAAAGTAATAAGTAAGTGTTTACCATCAAGTGAAATATAATATGTATTTGAAATATTTCATACATTTTCTTGTGGAGACCACTTTGGACCTAAAAAACTAGAAAAGTCTTGGAACATGTATTTTATTAGCTAAACTTGTTTAAATATGCTTATAAATAGTGTAAAAATGTAAGAAGTGTCAATATTCTATAAATGTTTCAAAAAGATAGAAGATTCCATAAAAATACATCATTTTTTGTGAAATCTTTGAAGTATGGGGAATTGATTTTAGGGGACACTTTCCCATTTCTTTTAGGAATTTGTAAATTTTAATTACTGTAGATTATGTATCCAAATGGGTGGAATATAAGGCCACCAAGACTAATGATTCCAAATTTGTATGTTATTTTTTCATGTCTAACATCTTTTGTAGGTTTGGAGTGCTAAGTTTCATCATCATAGACCAAGGGACTCATTTTTACAACAGAAATATGGAGGCTATTCTTAAGAAATATGGGATACATCAGAAAACATTTATACTTTGAAATCCTTAGAAAAATGGGAAAGATGAAGTGCCCAATCGATAGATTAAATGTATCTTGGAGAAAATGGTTAAACCAAACCTGGAGGATTGGATCTAAAGGCTTGAAGACGCCTTATGGTCATACTGGACAACATAAAAAACAAATATGGGTATGAGACACTACTGGTTGGTTTATTGAAATAATTTTCATTTGTTTATGGAGTTAGAGAACCAAGAATACTAGGTTTTAAAAAAGATGAATTTTGATTTACTGAGTTATGGGAAAGAGATAAATCTCTAGTTATATGAACTTATAGAAATCGGAAGATAGGATTTCAAAAAATAACGAATTTACATAGAGAGAACCAAAGTGACATATTATAAACAAATGCAGTAAAAGAATATTCAACTTGGATAACAAGTCCTGGTATACAATTATAAACTAAATTTAATTTCTGGTAATCTATGTTCCAAGTGGAAAAGACCTTTTATAATTACTAATTTCTATCCCTTTGGTTTCATTTAGATTATGAAATAAGAAGACGGAACCCCATTGACAATCAATGGTAATAGGATAAAATATATATATATTCAACATTTGTGAAGATATAGACAGATAAAAATGAATTATATAAAGAGGTTACCTTACTCTATAGATATAAGGATGTTGCACCAATGGAGGAAAATCAAAGGATCGGGGATTAGAAGTTAACTATTGTTAGATGCTCTATTTTTACTAATTTTATTTTTATTAGATTTTATTATTCCTTCTACCAATACTAACTCTATTGTTTTCATTTTAATAGAGGGGTAGAAACATTTTTTGTTGAGTTAAAGGAAGGTGACCATATGTGATTATTGACTTAGAGTTTTATCAAATTATTTTAATCTCTTTTTATTTTTTAAATGGTTTTCAATTCTCGATTTCAGAATTATAATTTGATGTAATTTTATTTTCATTTCAAATATGAATATTTAAAAACTGACTTGATTAAGAATTTTTTTCTCCCACTTCTTGGATCTGGATCACACCAATTGGGTGATATAGAGTCAAGTGGATAAGTGTTCAGTGATTACTAAACACATGCGGAAGAAATAGTGAACTTAATTTGACACTTGGGATACTCAATATCCGATCTCGTATTTTATAAGTTATCTAAATGAGATCCATTATGACTTTTAAACATTGGAAGGAGAATAGTCCAACCAAGGAAATTGTGTGGATTATTTTTATTTTCAATGAACCTTAGTCAAGGGTGAATAAGAAGAAACTATTTTTAATCCATTCATTAAACCAATTAATAAAGGCAAGATGTTCATTTTTAAAAGTACCATGATAGCATTACAACATGGAAGCCAAGCCTGATCCCAATCAATTATCTCTCCTCAAAATTTCACAAAAAAAGTTTCTTCGCTTCATAGTCATAGAAAACCTATTATTTTATTTACTTTACACTCATTTAAACTTGATTAAAACACTGCTCTCTAGATACAACTTTGTTTACTACTACTAATACACCCTAAGGGTAAAATTAAATAGCTTTTTCCATACCTCCTGATTGGTGTGTTATCTCCCATGTATACTTGTTCCCCTGGACTATTTTTTTGGTTATCCATCATGATGCACTCACTATGTGAGTTCCTGAGGACCCCTTTATCCTCTTGAGTTAGTTTTTTTAGATTCATTGGTATCTAACATTTAAGAGAGACATAGAGATATATTTTGAGAGAGGAGGCGGAGGATCTTTCCAAGAATCTCAGCACCATTGTTTAATATCCCTAATTCATGCATTCATTTTTTGTAATTTAATTTCAAAAAAAATTAATTTAAAAAATTAATTTTCAATTATAATTCATTTATTTATTATATTTATGGGTAAATAATATTTTAAATTCATTTTGTAAAAAAATGTAATTAATGTTTATATTTATGGAGAATTTTATTAAGAAAAAATAACTGTTTTAGGGAAAAATATGGACCATTCACTCAAAAAAAGGAGAAAAATTATGTATATGTTCATGAAAAATTGTCAAGAGGAACACCCAGCACATGTATCCATTGGGAATCATGTATGTGGGCATGTGTGGAGGAGATAAGTCATATATTGGTACCTCAGCAAGTTATTCAAACCACTTTTATTGCATCGATAAGGATATACGAGAGGCCAATGATCCACAGATCTGTTGTGAGACAAATCATTTCAGTCCACTATTTATCATTTAGCAAAGAGATGCCATCTATCACTCACCTCCATCATCTCTCTTATAGAGAATAACACCATTACAAGATGCCTTTTTGCCCAATCAACCACCACTACTACCACCGAGATCCACCATTGATGTCGACTAGCAGATGGATCAGTAACTCCCTGATATTTTTTCATATAATTCTCTTTCTAATAATTTAAATCCTTTAATATATTTCTCTATATGAAACACTATGTTTAATCGAACTGTGATATACTAATAAAATATTATTAGCTAAAGTAATAATTATCACCTGGAAATTTGATTGGAAAGTATGAATAGAAAAAAATAAATTATGAAAAAATTATTGTTTACATTGGTATAAAATTAATTCATTGGATATCAAATAGTTATAAAATAAAATAAAATCATTATAAAGTAAAAAAATATATGTTTTTATAAAAAACAATTTTTATGTGAATAGTGTTTTTTCATCATAATAAATTAAATAAATATTATTTATTAATAGTTTTAAAGAAATTTATATATTAAATATTAAATAAAATATTTTAAAATTAATTCAATTATGTTATTAGAAAAGTAATGAAAATAAGATTATGTTATGCTTCAAAAATACGTTTCCTTCAAAAATGGTTTCACTACATTTGTTGTGCATATATAATAATGAATTTATACCACTATTATAAATTGAATTTCATAAAATGGATCAATATTTATAATAATAATAATTAATATTATTTATTAAGTTTAACTTATTTTTTTGTCATTTTGAATAGTAACCAAGGTAGAAATTCAATACTATAGAATATGTTAAAAGGGGTTAACGAGGGGTTAAACTAAAGTGATAAACATTAAAATGGAATAAAACTTTTCACATATTATTTTATGAATATATTTTGGTTCTATATCATCCTATATTCCATATTGATCTAATTTGGATCCATTTTACTTGATTAATACATTAATATATTTTAATCTTTTGAAAAAGTCTAAGTGTGTCATCTCCCTACCTTATAAAAGGACACCAACTCTCCTCTATTTATCACACTTCAAGAGCCTATTATCTAGTACAATACTAGACTAAATAATTTTTTAAAATCCCTTACCATTTCGTATAAGTCATATTTTGGATTTAATATTATCCTTTCATGTCTTGAGGAATAATACAAAGGAGATTTCCCAATGAAGAGGTATAATTCTTAACCGAGTACTTTCAATTTTATTTATTCTTATACATACTCTAAATATATGTTAAAAATTAAAAAATAACTACTTTAATGTCTTAAATATAATTAATTTTTATTACAATGATGTAGAAACCATTTTCCACCACATTTCCATTAAATGGTAAATTAAATTATCGCTTGTGCATACATGTGGACTACTGCCCTCATGTAGCGATATGATTCATTTTCTATAACCATCATTCACGGTTGGTTATTATGTTGTAATTAATGTTTATATATGAACTTTATGATGTAATTTTTCTTATAGATTAATAATATCTTATCTACCTTCTTACTTTTCCATCTTTTGGGAAATGATAGCACCGTTTGTGCGTACGTGTGGACTACCACCTTCATGAAGCGATGTGATCCAATTTTAATTTAAAATTTACATGGATGATAATAACTATATATTTAATGAAGATATATTATATTTATTATATAATAATTATTTCATAAAGTATCATTATTATTTACCCTTTTTTATCAATCTAAAAAAAACACTTGTGCGTACATATGGATTATCATGTCCACAAAGTGATGTCATTCATTTTTCACCACCAGTTTTTATCAATGGTTATAAAATTGTATAAAATTAATAAATATGAAACTTATATTATGATTCATATTTTTTAGATTATGAAACCATGACTGAGGTGAAAGTATTGGAACCATCAAACCGAAACATGCATAGAAAATAGACCAATTTTCATCCAAATTTCCATTTTAAGGAATAATTGTTAATAAAAGGATAATTAGAAATTATAATGTAATAATACATGGTATGTTAGGTATGAATAAATTTATGGAATATATTTATAATAAATAAATATTTATTTTACATGATATTTTAATGTGTATAAAGTAAGAGAATACTTGAGGTAAGGGTTTATGTTTTAATCTAATTTCTTTTTAGGATTGTCTATAAAAAATTTATGTTGAGATAAATTATATAGATATAATTAGTTAAACCTCATATTTATTAATCTCTTCTAGTTATTCATATAATTTTCAATTATTAGTACCATTTTTCTCTCTTTGGTACTTAAAATCATCAAGAAAAATATTTTAAAGAAAATATGAATTAAATTTTTCTTCCATGTCTATACTCTTCAAAATTGTTTTATAAAAGTTCTGGAATATATATGAATAGTTTTAAAAAGGTCATTTTCACAATATTTTACTTTATTTATAAAGTTTTAAAAGGAATATTTTTATAGAAACATTCTTCAAACAAGTATTTTTTGTCTTTTTTCAAAAGTGTAAAAAGAATATTCTATTTTAGCATATATGGTATGAATGTATTTTCCCTCCATTATGAACATTGTTTGATTAGAATATTCCTTTACAATTTTTCATGTTTATTTTCAAAGAAAATTATTTAATAAATATTCTAGAATTTTTTAATTAAAATTTTATAAAAAAGGACATTTTTCTCATGTTTTCAAATAAAGGATAGAATTTTCTTTTTATAGTATTTTTCATCTATATTAACATCATTTAAGGATTTTTATTCTTTAATAGGGATATGATATTATGATACCATAAAATTTATTTTGATGGAAGTTTTATGATGATGATAATTTAAGGATAATTCTATAAAATCTCTTTCTTTTCCATTGTTTAATTAAGTTATGATTAAACCTTTAGGAAACCTTTTTCTTTTCTACGAGTTATGCTGTGATGAAATTATGAATGTTTATGAAACTTTTTCCTTTCTGTGGGTTATATTATAATGATATGAATCATTTTTTATGATCTTGTGGCATACATATTCATGGTTTTCATTATATTAAGGTTTTTCCTGGAATTATATAGTCCTATGATGCATTTGATAAAGTTGTATATCACATGATATAATGAGGAATGGAATAGGGAGTGAACCTAGTTTAGTAAATGAATCTATCTAATAAAATAGTCTTGGGAGTGAACCTTGAAAAATGAAATGATCGAATAGAGAGTGAACCCAATCCACTATGATAGTCTTGGTAGTGATCATTGACAGAGGAATGATTATGTTTATATAAAAAACTTATTCTTATGCTTATGATATGTTCTCATGGATCATGATTGATTATTGATGATTCTGATCACTTATGAATTATGTCTTTTGTTATGAAAAATCCTTATTCCATGATTTATGATTTATGATATTTGACTGGTTGGGTATAATTATTCTAAGTTATGATCATGTTACCATGCCCTTATTATTATCTTATGATAATTTATTATCATTGATTGATATCTATTATTTTTACCCTTACTAGGAATCTAAGATCACCCTTTCTTATGCTTCCTTTTCCTGGGTTATGAATAAAGGTTTTAAGTAGGGGGAGGGATCTTTGACGTTCATAGAAATGGCTTAATCTTTCTCCCCCTTCTCGAATCCTGTTTTTCTTCCCTCTTTCCCTCTGATTTCTCTTATTCTTAAAGTCTCGGATCTGATAAACGGCCTTCCGAACCTTTTGATCTCTCTCTCGAAGTTCAATGGGGCTTAGGGTTTGCTGAATCCCTCCCTTATTTCATGTTTCAAATAGCGATGTCCCTCGGTGGATTCCTTCAACAGGCACATATTTGGGTCATGGGACCTACAAGACAGAGCAATGGTGGGTTTTCTTGATTACATGCATATCTGGATTTTCTTCGCTTCAGAGGAGGATCTAGTTAAATCTTGGTCTAGTGCCCCATGCAGTTGTGATGGTCATCATTTCTATCTATTTCGATGGTCATATGACTTCCACTTGCATCGTGACTCCCCTACAGCTGCGATTTGATTTAGTTTCCTGGAACTTCCTTTGCCTTTTTATAACCCCGCTATCTTGAGGATGCTAGGAAATATTATCGGTAGATATTTGTGCTCTAATTCGAGAACAAGGGCGCTCTGCCATCTGGTTTGTCCGCGGTTATGTGTGGAACTTGATGTCTCAAAAATTCACCCAGATTATGTGTGGATTATGGTAGAGGGAGAGGTTCTACACAAACAACGTGTAGTCTATGAAACATGGTTGAGGATCCAAGAATTGGCGGCCGGGGGCTGTGCATGGGTGAAGCTAGCGATAATACTATGGAAGTCCAACCATTGTGCGCCAACATTGGTCCAGAAGCTGGCAAGAAACAGGTGAAGGGGGCACCAGGATGTAGTCCTGATATTGCGGTTCTGGGTTCTTTGAGTCAATTTCTAGTCCACAATCCAATCACGAGTGTTGAAAAGGTGTTTGATAGACTGAAGAGTGATCTGGGGGTGTGCATTCTAGGGGAAATGGAGAGAAAAGTCTCTACATCAGACATGAGTGATGTCAAGGTGGTATGCCATTATAATGTAGTTCCAGGTTGTAGTGAAGAGGCAGCGACTGAGTGGAGGAGGTCCTTTAGGTGGATATGGGAATCCAGATGGATTTAGAAAATGTATCCATGGTTACTGAGGTGATTGAAGAAGTCTTCGAGGACCAAGACACTGGTGGGGGCTCTCAGTGTTTGGATCCAGAGAATACCTCAATGCAGTTTTAGTTTATGGGACAAGGCTTTCATCAGGAAAGAGTCTCTGAGCTTCCAATTCAGGCCCTGTAGGAGACCCCTTCTTATGCTGATAAGGTTATAGATGGGGGAAAAATATGATATATCAAAACCAGTTTATAGTGTTGGGAGAGGACGAATGCCAAGCCAGTGTAGAACGAGATGGGATGGAGGGAATCCATAGAGAGGGGAAGGACCATTTGGTGGATGAGGGAGCTTCCCACGAGGAGAATGAAGATCATTTGGATTTCCCTGCCGAATCCAAGGAAATGGTCATTGCAAAGGAATATCTCAAATCCTCCACAAGGAAAGGCAAGTACACTACTATCAATTCAGATGGATTTATTAAGAACAACTGGAAGGCGCTTCGTAAGAAAGAGTATTACAACCTACCCAGTCCTCCTACTACTAGATCTGTAAGTTAGAGAAAGCTGCCCCCAAAGGCTCCCATATCTATGAGAAACCTGCATACAGCGCCCAACACATCATGTGACATGGTGGTTGCAGGTGGTGAGGCTTTTGTCCCAGCCAACCTCCTGAGTGGTACAGAGACGAGGAATCCTGGACAGCGATGTGAGTCAAGCTCCACTGGAGACCAGCAGTGACAGATATTCTCATTGATGGAACACATGGACCTACTTATGCACTCAGATGAAGAAATGGTAGAAGAATCAATGGACTTGAAAGATCTGAAGAAGGCGGGAATAATGCTTCATGTGACCACCACTAAGGAGGTTGGTGAGTGGATTGATTAGCAGGTCCACATTCTGCTGAGAGGCTTCAATATGGGGAAGATCAACATGGAGGAATTTTCGAAAGATTGGGACAACTTGTAAAATTAGTATGAAGGCATCCTTAAGGGGTACCCTGACTCACAGGTAAATTCAATACCCAGGATTTTGTTTAGGGAGAGGGATTCCAATCGACTCAAACTTTTTTTCAACAAATCTGTGATCTCTTTTGGTGTTTAATCTTGTGAGGGTTCTCACTTCCCCCTTTAAAAGTGTTTTGAAAATAAAAAAAAGTAACGTTGGATATTAGAGATTTTTCATTGAATAAGATGATTATGTATTTATTCACCAAATAAACTAAACCTTTACAGTCATCAACATGTTTAATTGTGATATATTTTGAATAATCATCTAGAATAACACAATATTTATGTATGTCATGCTTGGGTCACCTCTATTGGAATCAGAGGATGTTTTGGTTTTTTTAGAGAGAATGAGAGATTTTCCAAAAGGATAATCCTCATTTATTGATTAAGAAAAATGTTATAGAAGTATAAAAAAAGTTTTTTTACAAAAATATCTTTGAAGAAAAAAAGTAAATATTACCAGGTGCATTATTGAGCAAAATTATATCCATAGTAATAATCTATTTGTTGGAAATTCTATCGGTCAAATAATTTTCTTCCCTGTAAGTATGTGTGATGATATAATTCATTGAAAAAATAAATTCTATAAATTTTATACCACAAGAAGTCATCTTCTAATAGAGATGAATAATGGTATTTCTGATAGCTTTCACAATAATGGTAGAGTCACATTAAATCCACAAGTTAATCCATCCTCGTTGTTTTTTCATTTCAACTGTATTAATTCAAAAAAATTATGAACCATTGTAAAGGATTTGAATAAATCATGACCATGAATAACCAATTTTAACCCTAAGGTTTAATATATTGAAAATAATGTGTCATGATTTATACATCCTTTGAATTGTTTTTTATGATTACATGATTACTCTCTATGATTATTGTTTCCCACAATGTTTTTTGTCTTAGTCAATGGAATTATATATGAGTAATTGTGTTAACGCTGAATGTGATGGTTAGTGAATTGAATATCATCATGAGAAACTAAATGAAATAGGATATGGGATGTGAAATCTTGCAGGTATACTCACCCAACTCTCTCAAGATATGAAGGGTAACATGAATCATGTTTAACTTACAAAAGGCCAAAAGAATGAACAACTCACTATGGATTCTTTTATGTGACAATGTACACCTTTTTTTGAATCCTCTAATCAACTTATTGTTGAGAAATAGATAAATTCCATAGAAAATATATTCCTTGTTCTCCAATTATCATACTATGATAATTTTATTTTGTTTGTGTATCATTTAGAAGGAGAAATGGATCAATGGTGTACTATTACCAAGAATATGAGGCAAGATGAGGAAATTGGAACCATCACATGGGAAGAGTTTGAGAATATATTTTTCAATAAGTATTTTACCTAAACTCTTATCATGAAAATGGAAATGGAATTTTAAGAACTGATATAGAAGAATGATTAATCCATTGGTAACTATGAATAAATTTCACAATACTTACATGGTTTGCATTAGGTTTAATCATTGATCCAGAAAGAAAAGATGATATATTATTTAGTGACTTGAGACCAAGTATCTAAAATGAATTAGTTACATGAGACATTTATATATATGAAAAATCTATTAAATATTCTCTAAATATGTAAATAGAAATTATAGAATCTTGGTGTTCTCGTAGTTCTAGGGATAAAAAGAGAAATATGGAATTTCATTGAAATTATTATAATAAATCCTCTATAGGGAAGAAAATTAATTTTCCTTAATATCAAAAGTGTAGAAATAAGCATAGAGGAAATTTCCTTCTGGGTTTTATTAAATGATTTAATTATAGAAAATAAGGCCATCAAGAAAAATAATACCAAAGTGATGTGAAGAGGCTATTCAATGAATGAAATAGTGAGAAAGATCAACCAAATGTGAGATCCACACTCCAATTTTATAATTTCATGGAGTATGGACATTATACCAACCAATGAAATAATTTTAGGGAAAATTATGACAATTTACATTAGAAACCTCTTACTCCATGAGACAAAATGAAAACTTATGTGATCACAACTACTGACGTGGGTTACTGAAATGAAGTGTTCAAAGGTACTCTTACCATCCACTCTAGAACTGAAAATGTTTTATTTGATTCTATATCTACCCACTCTTTTCTATCTAATGAATTTTATAATTGTATCGTGTCATCACCTCAATGATTTTATGTTGAGTTAAAAGTAAAAAACCTTTAATGGTATGATTATCACATCTCATGTCTATAGATCCTCTTAGATAAAAGTGAGTGGGAACATGATTTCTAAAAAAATTTTGATTCTATCACTAGTGTAATTTGATGTGATTTTGGGAGTGGATTGGATCTATGTATATAGATATCATATCAATTTTTTATAAAGGGGAGTTATGTTTGATATTCTGAATCAACCTATGATCATATTTTAGTATGAGGATGAATATGAACTTACAAGAGAAGATACTTCCATTATATGGGACATACAACATATTTATGATGGTTATTTATCTCAAATGGTTGGGGATAAACTCAACATCTAATATATTCCTATTTTTTGGATTATTCTTTTTTATTTCCAAAAAAAAATCTTAGTCTTCCCCTAATTTGTACAGTTTAGGTTTCAATAAAACTCACACCTAGTGTTAAACTTGTTTTAAAGACTCCATATGTAATGGATATGATTGAGTTGTGGGAATTTAAGAATCAACGCAATGAGAATATTGATAAGGGATCCATACACCCTATTGTGTCATTATGGGGTTCACCTATTCTTTTCATTAATAAGAAATATGGTTCAATGTATCTTTTCATTGATTATCGATAACTTAACAAGATCACTATCAAGAACAAGTATTATCTAACCTATATTGATGAATTTTTTGTTCAATTATGTGGAGATTAATGATTTTTAAAGAATGAACTTTATTTTGGATATCATAAATTCAGGTTTAAGAAGGAGAATATACCTAATATAGAATTTTGTATGATGTATGGTCATTATAAATTTATAGTGATGTCATTTGGACTTACTAATGCCCCATTTATCTTGATGGAATTAATGAATAGAGTCTTTAGATATTACCATGACCAGTTTTAGATAGTATTTATAAAAGATATTTTTATATATTTTAAGTGTAAAAAAATCCATAAATATATTTTGAGAATTGTATCTGAATACATTGAAAAAGGAGAAGTTGTATTCTAAATTTACCAAGTGTGAATTTTTTCTTTAAAAAGTTTCATTCTTGGGTCATATAATCTCAAGTGATGGTATATAAGTGTATCCTTCAAATAATAAAGTTATTGAGAAATGGCCTAGATCAATCATGGTAATGAAGATACATATTTTTCTTTCATTTCCTGGATACTAATGACAATTTGTGGTGGATTTCTCATGTATATTTAATCCACTCACCAATATGACTTAGAAGGAAGTTAATTTATTGTGGATAGATGAATTTGAAGATAATTTCAAGGAGTTGAAAAGAAGGTTGGTTAGAGCACTTATTCTTAAACTATCCTATATTAGAGAATGGTGTGTAATCTATAGTGATTAATCAAAGAAGGGAATAGTATGAGTCCTTATGAAGAATTTTATGGGGATAGAATATGCCTCTTCAAAATTAAAAATAAATGATAACAATTACCTGACTCGTGATTTAGAGTAGGAAACGGTGATTTTTGTGTTGATTATATGGATGCATTAAATTAATGGTGAAAGGTGTGACATATATATGGATTATAAAATCATGAAATATATATTCATATATAAAGAGTTGAATATATTCCATGGAATATGGTTGGATCAGATTCAATATTATGGTTGCTCAATACACTGCCCTCTGGGAAGGAAAACATGGTGGTTGATGCTCTGAGTTAGAAAGACTATGATATTTTATCCATGATTATGATTGAAAGAGGTAAAATATTTATAGATTTATATAAGATGGATCTTTAAATTATGAGGAAAGGGGACAGATCATATATTTCTTAGATGATTATTCAATCATCCATCTATGTGATAATTAAAGAGGCATAGAAGGAAGATGTGGGACTAAAAAAGAAGGTGAGGAATGTTCCTAATTTTAGCCATCATTATGATGGAATGATAAGGTTTAAGAACCAATTGTGTGTATATTTAGTAACAAACTTGAAGAATTGTATGTTTTAATAATCTCATATCTCATCATTCTCTATTCATCCTAGAAGTATGGATATATATAGAGATCTAAAAGAGTATTTATGGTGGGACAACATGAAGTGATATATTGTATAATTTATATCTCAATGCTTGGTATGTTAGAAATTTAAGGATTAGATACTGAATTATAAGGGGATTTCACACACATTAATCATACTATAATGGAAATGTGAAAACATTACCATATATTTTTCATCAAACTACCCAAAACAACTAGTGGAAAAATGTTATTTTGGTTCTAGTAGATCACCTTACAAAATTAGCACATTTAATTACCATTAGAGAGGATTTATCTATTGATTATTCTACTTTAATTTAAATTAAGGAAGTGTAAATATTTCTTTAATTACCATATTCTATTTTATCTGACCAGGATCTGAGGATTTCTATAATGTTTTGGAGAAATCTTCAATAATATTTTAATACAAAGTTAAACTTTAGCATTGTTTATCATCCTTAGACTGATGGTCAGTCTAAGGGAAAAATTCAAAAACTAGAGGATATTTTTAGATCTTGTTTTCAAGATATCAAATGTGGTTGGGATCAATACCTTCCTCTTATTTAATTATATTATAACAATATATTTCATTAGATCATTCAGATAGATCCTTGTGAATCCTTCTATGGAAGAAAGTGTAGAACTCCAACATACTGGTATTAAGTTAGAGAGATAAAGATATTGGTATATGATCTAGATGATGAAATAGTAAAGAAAATTATAACCATTTAGCAGCACATCAAGGTGGTTCAGAGATGACAGAATAGTTATGTTGTCAATCGTCGGAGGTGGTGAGAAGATATTCTTTTGAATTTCTCCATGGATGAAGGTTATGATATTTTTAAAGAAGTAAAATTTGATCCCTTAATAAATAAATCCATTTGAAATTATTGATTGTATTGGGAAAAAAATTTATCGCTTGGTGTTTTCACCAAATCTCTCTCAAGTTGAGGATGTGTTCCAGGTATCTCTCTTGAGGAAGTATATATATTACCCCCAACGTATACTGAACTCATAGGTCATACCATTGGATCATGATATATCTTATTAGTAAAAACTATTATAGATTAGGTATCAAATAGAGAAAATTTTATGAAACAAGACCACTCACCTGGTCAAACATTTGTGGTGAAACCATAAATTTGATGAAGCTGTGTATAAACCCAAAGATGTGATGAGGCAGAATTATCATCTGTTGTTTGTATCAGAATGATGGAATTTCGAGGAATAAATTATTATAAGGGATTAGAATGTTAAACATAGATATTTCTTATATATTTATCTTTATATATATTTAATTATTTTGATATACTTCTCTAAATGAAATAATTACTTTAAGTGAACCATGATATACTATTAAAATATTATTATTCAGAGTAACAATTATCACCTGGCCATTAGATTAGAAGGTATGAATATTACTAACTAAATTATGAAAAATTATTCTTTTACACATGTAATAAAATTAATTCATTGGTTATTTATTGGTTATAAGTTAAAATAAAATCATTTGAAAGTAAAAAATAGATGTTTTCAGAAAAAACATGTTTTTATGTGTGCAATCTGTTTTTATAATACTAAATTAAATAAATCGGTATTGGTTAATGGTTTTAATTAAATTAATAGAATATATATTCAATAAAATATTTTAATATTAATTTAATTATTGTTATTAGGAAAGTAATATGAATAAGGTTATTTTATTCTTTAAAATACATTTTCTTCAGAAATAGTTTTTATTTCATTTTGTGTGTGGATATTATAATTAATTTATACCACTTTTATAAATTGAATTTGATAAATTGATATCATATTTAGAATCATCATAATTAATATTATATAATAATGCTAACTTAATTTTTGATAATTTTTAATTTTAATTGAGGAAGATATTCATTACTACGGTAAATGTTTCAAGGGGTTAAAAAGGGATTAAACTAAAGAGATAAGGGTTTTAATGATCTAAAAACTTTCCTAAATCCTATTGGATGAATATATTTTGGTTTTATATCACACTATATTTAAACTTAATATAATTTAGATCCATTTTTCTAGAATAATATATTAATATATTTTAATCCTTTGAAACATTTAAAGTTGTCCTCTCTCACCCTTATCAAAGGACACCACGTATCCTCTCTCCATCACACATAAAGAGCCTATTATCTCAAAAAATCCCAACCCAAATATTTCATAACATACCTCCCTATATTAAATGGATCCTATATTTATCAAAATACAATCCTTTAAATGCTTAATGTGTAATACAAATGAGGTTTCTCAATGAAGATGTATGACTCTTAACCGAGTACATTCAATTTTATTTCTTCTTAAACCTCCTAAAAATATGTGGTATCCATTATAAAATATTTAATTAATTATATTAAATATAAAAAAAATTATTATTATGATGAATAAACCATTTTCCATTTTCTTTTCATAAAATGATAAATGAAATTATCTCTCATACGTATGTGTGGATTACCACCTCAACATAGCGATATGTTTTATTTTCCATCACCATAATTCATGGTTGGTTATTATGATATACTTAATGTTTATATATAAAATTTATGACATTATTTTATTTTTGTAATTATAATATCTTATCCACTAACATTCATTTTCATCTGTTGGTAAATTATAACACCGCTCACACATACGTTTGGACTACCACCTCCATGAAGCGATATGATATGCTTTTCATTATCACTTTATATGGATGGTAATAAGGATAGATTTTATAAATATATATTATATTTATAATATAATAATTATTATATAAGTTTTAATTATTATTTATGTTTTTTTATTTCCATCCATCAAAAATGAAAACATCACTCATGTGTACATACATATTACCATCTCCACAAGGTGATGCAATTCATTTTTCACCACCACTTTTTATGAATAGTTATAAAAGAGAATATAATGAATAAATATAATAATTATATCATAATTAATATTTTTAAGATGATGAAACCGTGAATAAGGTGAAAGTACTGGAATCATTGAACCAAAACATGCATGGAAAACGGACCAGTTTTCACCCAAATGTCCATTTTAAGGAAGAATTATTAATAGAAGGATAATTGTGAATTATAAAGTAATTATAAATAGTAATTTATGTACGAATATGATTTTGTAATATATTTATAATAAATATATATTTATTATAAATTATATTTTAATTCATATGAATCAAGATGTGACTTAAGGTAAGGGTGTATGTTTTAATCTGATTTTGTTGGGATTGTTTATGCTAAATTTCCATTGAGGGAAATTATATAGATATTAACCTCTAAAACCCATATATTTTATTATAATATGTTTATTAATGTAATTTTAATATATTATTTCCATTTTAATATCTTTTTTACTTAAAATTATCAATAAAATTTGTTTAAAGAAAACCCGACTTTATTTCCTCTTTGTTCAATAAACTTTTTCTTCCATGTCCATACTCTTTGAAATTATTTTATGAAAGTTCATAAATATAATTAAAATGTTTTAAAGTTTTAAATTTAACTAATTTTTACTTTATTTAAAAAGGTTTAAATATAATATTTTTATAGAGACATTTTCTAAACAAGTCATTTTTTATTGTTTTTTCAAAAGTTTGCAAAGAATATTATCTTTTAACATATATGGTATGAACGAATTTTCCCAAAATCATAACCATTATTTTCTTTAAAGATTAGTTTATAAGTCTCTATGATTATTTTCAAAAAAAAATTATATCAATAATCATGGAATTTTTTGTTAAATTTATATTAAAATAAATGGATATTTTTTCTCATGTTTTCAAATAAAGGATTGAATCTTCTTTTAAAGATATTTTAATCTATTTCAACATCTCATAAGAATTTTTATACTTAAATGGGGATAATATCTTATGATGCTATCCAGTTTATATCTATGGATTTCTTATTATGATGATTATTTAAGTATTATTATATTAAACCTGGTCCTTTCCCAAGGGTTATGCTATAATGAAATTATGAATGTTTATAAAACTCATTTCTTTTTCATGGGTTATGATATAATGATGTGAAGAATCTTTTATGATATTATGGAACAAATATGTATGGTTTTAATTATGAGATAAGTGGGATAAAAATTATATATCCCTACAGGGCATTGGGTAAATATTTATATCTCATGAGATAATAAGTACTATAATGGGGAGTGAACCCAATTCAGTAAGGGACTATATCCAATAAGATAGTCTTGGTAATGAAACTTGACTAAGAAAGTGATGGAATTGAGAGTGAAATTAATCCACTATGATAGTCATGGAAGTGATTATTAACTAAGGAAATGATTTTATATGTTTATATATATTCCACAAACTTATCTCTTATACTTATTATATGTTCTCATGGATCATGATCCATTATTGATGATTTAATACACTTATTACTTGTGTATTTTGTTATGACAAAGCCTTATGCCATGATTTAGGATTAATGATCTTTGACTGATTAGGTATGATTATTGTAAGTTGTGATCATTTTAACATACCATAATGCTTATCTTATTTTCACTTATGATCATTTATGGATATCACTTATATTTACCTTTACTGAGTATCTGAGCTCACCCTTTAATATGTTTCCTTTCCCCAGGTTATGAAGAAAGTTTTTAAGTATGGTATGACTAAGAAGTGTGTTTTATGAGAAGAACATTGTGAGAGATATTAATATCTTTTATGAAATAAGATTATTATTTATCAAGTATCCAAATACAAAAAACCATTTTGTTCCTTAGGAATGTATAGTTGTGATGTGTATTGGATATTCATCTAAAATTATGTAATATTTATGTATGTTATGCTTGGTTTGTTTCTATTAGTATAAGAGAAAATTTTATATATTTTTGGATATTGGGATTAAATAAATTTGTTAAAACCCATGTGTATTGGTCAAGGTATAGGAGAACATCTTATGTTATAGTAAAGAAAGGAGTGTGGTTTTCCAAGAAAATACATCCATGTCTAGATACTCCCAAGTGGATACTAATATGATATAGATTCATTTAGGGGTAAAAATTATGAATGTAGTGGATTGGGTATTAACTCAATCATCACCATTTCACTATGAGTATGCCTAAGACTAAACTTCTACATATACACTCTTTAGGGATATTAATGGGTTAATTTAAATTTTATTTATAAACCATTATGAAAATTTTGAATATATGTTGACCATGAATGAACTAGGTTTAAACCTAATGTTTCATATATCTAAATAGAATTAATCATGATTTATACATCCTTTGAATGATTTTTTAGGATTACTCAGTATGATTATTGTTGATCACATTATTATTTTTAGTCTTAGTTAATGGATGGACCTAGGAGGAATCATGTTAATGCTGAATGTGATGGGAAATGAAATGACATACCTTAAGAGAAACCAAATTAAATGCTATTTTGAATGTGAAATCTTATAGATATGTTTGTGAAAATATATAAATATATGAATGGTAATATGAATAATGATAAACTACCAAACATGAAAAGGAAAAACACACTATTAATTATTTTATGTGGAAACATCCACCTTTCTTTAGTATTTCCTATAATCCACTTATTTCTAAGTAATATATAAACTCCACAAAAATGATATTCTATATTCTCTGATCCTCTAACCATGAGAATATTATTTTTTCCATATATCATTTGGAAGGTCAAGCAGATCAATGGTGGAATCTTATCTAGAATATGAGGAAATAGGAGAAAAATAACTTTATGACATGGGAAGAGTTTAAGAAGGTATTTTTAAATAATTTTTTCCCCAAACACTTTTCATGAAAATGGAAAGGGATTTCATGGAACTAAAATAGAAGGATAATGAATCTTCCAATGCCTATGAGGTAAATTTCACAAAACATACAATATGTGCTTCAAATTTTATCATAAATCCTAAAATCAAAGTTGACTAATTATTTAGTGGCTTGAGACCAAGTCTCTGAAAGGAATTTTCTATAAGATAATTTCATATCTAGGAAGAAATAATTTAATGTTATCTCAAGATATATATGCAAATTGGATACTCTCAGTGTTCTCATGGTTTTGGAGAAAAAAGAAAAAGAAATAATTTTGAGGAAATTATAATATTAAAAACCATAAAGGAAGGAAAATTAATCTCCTTCATGTTAGAAGTGTGGAAAGAATTTTGGATGAAATTTTATTATGGTATATGGTAAATTTTTTAAGTTTATAAATGAATTACATATATAAAAGTGATATTAAATCGATGTGAAGAGGAAAATCAATGAAAGGTGTGGTGAAAAAGATCAATCAAATGTTCCACCCACACTCCAATGCTATAACAAAAAGGAGTATATAAATTACACCAATAAATACATGAATTATAGGGTTAAAGACAATAATCACCATCAATAAACTCTTAATCCAATATATTAATGGATAGAACATGTAATCACAACTACTATATTGGTTCATGAGAACAAATTTGTGAAAGTTACACTTATCATCTATTATATAACTAAAAATGTTCTTTTTTCTGGATCTAACCACTCTTTAATATATGAATAATTTGCTAAGGGTATCACGTCACCACCTCAATGATTATATGTTGAGTTATTAGTAAATATTTCTAATGGTATGATGATCTCATTACAAGTCTATAGCTTCTATCCGATAGAAGTGTGTGGGAATGTGCTTCTTTAAAATCATGTGATTCTCCCTATAGTTGAATTTGATGTGATTCTGGGAATGGATTAGCTCTTTCTATGTAGATATCATATCAATTATCAAGGAATGGGTATCATGTTTGATATTATTAATCATCATTTTATCTTCATTTAGTGTGAGGATGAATATGAAATTACAATGGAAGTGTCACGACCCGACCCTACCTGAGCTCGAGCCGCAACTACCCCAAGCCCGCCTCTATAGGCCAGGGGCTGGTGACAAGCGCCGAAGGATAAAAAACTTGGGGAGGCCTTTGCCTAAGTACTTGTACACACACACACAGCACACTCAATGAAAAAGTGCAAAGTAAAGGGGTAATTAAAGTGCAACTGCAATAAATAAACCACAAAAGTGCATCGACCTCTAAATAGTACAAGAAAGTACTGAGGTAAACTGAAAAGGAAAGGGGAAAAACACGCGCCCAACCAGAAAAGTGAGAAAACCCAGAAATAGGTAAACAAAAGAAAAAAAGCTGGAGGGGTCCCCCACCTAGAACCCGACTCCGACCACCACACGTGGTCCAAGCTCCCGAACTCCTAAGCTCCGCTGAAGTCACGACCAACATGTTTGTCGTCTTCAAGGGAACACCAAGTGCGGGCAAAGCACAAGTAGGGGTGAGTATAATAATACTCAGTAGGATACCCTGAAGGCTCAAGGGAGAAACAAAAGAGGTATCGAAGGGTGAGCAGTAGATCAAACAGGGGAAAAGTAAAGGAGTACAACCGAAAGTGCAGTAGAGTAGCAGTAGAGAGTCCAGCTCAACCCAACAAGAGAAAGGAGGTAGACTTGTCTAGACACAAGGAGATAGAAACTGTGAGAATATGAACTTCTCTCCGAGTCTTCGCTACCTATAGCAGGAGAGTAGACTCGTCCAACCACGAGAAGCTAGACACGGAAAGCACGTGGCATACCCCGCGCGTCTTCGCCTCTCTTGGAGGGAGAGTAACCAAGCCCAAGAAGTGGGTACTGAAATAAGGTATATACATATTCATATGCTCAAACAAGAAGCCCAAACAAGATCGTAAGGGGATCTCCATCCTGTAGCTCAGCCCAAGAAAGTGAGTATCCATCAGTCTCAGAAGTAAACACCATTGATTCCCAGTATCCCGCACGTCTGTCCCGAACTGCAATTCAAGGGGCTCAAATCACCACACCTCGAAACAATCTGCTTTGGGTGGCACTGACTCACCCGCACTATTTTAGGTCGCATCTCAAGGATGCGTCTCTGTGGGTAAAACGCCCCTCATACTTGAGAGTTCTGGGGGAACGTCAATCCATACCTCGTCACTACCCCGCAGTCGAGAGGTCTCCTCAAAGTCGACAGGCGACCCCCTGCCCAGCCCCGCTGGAGGGTAATCCCTGGAAGTCGACAGGTTCCCACAGGAGGGAGACCCGGCAAGAGTCGACAAGTGCCACACTACCCAGTACCATAAAAGGGTAATCCACTGGAGGGCGACCCGGCTAAAGTTATTTACGAGTCCCAATGCCCAGTCTCGTAAAAGGGTACTCCACTAGAGGGAGGCTCGGAACCGTCATCAGGGACCACTTCTCAGCCCTGCTAGAGGTAAAACCGGCATCGGAGACCACTTCCCAGCCCCGCTGGAGGTAAGATCGGCATCGGGGACCACTACCCAGCCCCGCTGGAGGTAAACCCGTAACTACTTTGGCCATCCCTGTTGGATGGTACTACTTGGTGAAAAACGTTGTATTGGCCATCCCTACTGGATGGTAACCCACTGGTCATCCCTGCTGGATGGTACCTCACTGGACAGTCCTACTGGAAACAAACTATGGCCAAGCCCTACGGGAAACAAACTACTGGACATCCTTGCTGGATGGTGAAACCTCCTGGCCAGCCCTACTAGAAACAACCTCCTGGGTAGATGATTGGTGCCCGCGTAATGTGTTGGTCACACTGAATCCACAAGAACTCTATCAAGGAACACGAAGCACCTATGCTGGCCAAACCATCGAGAACAGAACCAGGGGAAAACCACTCAACCCTACTGGTTAATAGTTGAGAACTGAGGAACCCTCTACATCATGACAGGTCAAAAGTACGTAAAGAAGAACACGGCATGCACATGGGTCCCACACGATGTGTGGCCCCAAGTCAACCCCAACCAAGAGCACAAACGTTCTCAGGTACAACTATCCACATGTACCCCCCAGCGTTCTCGCATACTCCCAGAGTATGCCATGTCTCCAGCCCAAATGCTCTCATGCACACAGCACCCATCGTCACTGTGAAGGCGTAAATGTAATAACTCCAACTTTCCACCTAAATGGATGAGGCACGACCAACCACATATCTTTAAACACCAACATTACTCTCCCAAAAGTGAACGTGATCACATGCCAAGGGTTCCCTACAAACACCACTGGAAGAACCACCACCGGTACACCTTTCATATTTCCACATTTAATATGATCATGTAAGAGGCTCTACTCGCCTGAAAAGATTACACCATTGTAATCCTCATGGAAAAACAAGCGAGATCGACTACTTACTCACCCCAAATGGATATCTGACGGAAAATTCACCAACACCTCCTTACGCCCGAACGGCGTCCCGTGATCCCGAGCCTCGACCCCGAAAACAGTCGGGTGCATCGCACCATTGCGATCCCCTCGGGAAAACATGTCAAAAGGACTGCTCACTTGAGTGAAACGGATATCTAGAGAAAAATATGCATTCTGGCACACCACACATGAGCGATGCTACGTGGGACCCGCACCCCAATCCCGATGCGCTTCCAACGGATCACACCGTTGCGATCCTCTCGAAAAAGTACACATGTTTGACTATTCATTTGTCTAAAACGGACACCCGGTGATAAAGCTAGAAAAATCACCGTCAATACCCAAACGGTCCTCATGGGGCCCACACCATCGTGTAGAATTAAAGCAGGCAGATTGCACCTTTGCAATGCCCTCGGAAAAACACCAAGAATTGACTACTCGCACGCCCCGAATGGACGCCCGATGAAAAGGTTATAAAGCGATGCGTACAGCTCGAAAGACGGGCCTTGGGGCCCACACCCCAACTCTGGCTTCAACGCCCGAAACCACACTGGAAAACTCCGTCTCAATGCCAGGGTCGTAACGCCACTGACGGTGCTCAAAACGGACATCGGGTATGTCTGCGCCGCCCAAAACAAAACCCTCAGAAAAACACCAATTCACTTAAAGTACACGTCGTGCCACCGAGGCCCCTTGTTTCGGGAATTAAAAATTCCCAAAACCATCTCAAAATATTCCTCTCATTCTGAGGCACGCGCCGCCGCAGACGGCTCACGAAACCGACTCCTGGTTTATGATTTATTAAAAATATAAATCATTTTATAATAATAATAATAATAATAATAATAATAATATTATTATTATTATTATTATTATTATTATAACCTTATTTTTTTATTTTTTTTATTTTTTTGACTGAGTTTGGTTGTCTCTCCCAACCAGACCCGCCTTCCGCGGGTCTTCCCTCCACGCAACCTGCACCTGCCGGACCACCCCGCCAGAGATCCTGCCGGCTGCGCTCCCGCTCAACCGGTCAACTCCCCCTGCTCGCTCGGCCAACGCCACCTCATCCTGGAACCCCCTACCATGCCCGACAGCCGAAGCCCCCAGCTCGCCCTGCCGCTGTCCGCACAGTGCTCCGAGCCGCGCCGACGACCTCACCGACACAGGCCTCGCCTCGGCCTGTCGAGCCACACCGCACGCCATCACCTGCCTTCGCTAAAAACCTGAACCCCGACCACTCGCTTGCCGCGCTCCATGCTCGCCCAGAGGACCCCCATGACCGGCACAGACCAGAACCCCCCCCCCCCCCGGAAACTCTGGTTTTTTTGGCCAGAAAACATTCCAAAACCAGCTCACCTTCGGCGGACATCTGCGATCACCTCAGAGCTCGGAATTTCGATCCAAAATAGGCGTCGGAAACCATAGAAGATCTACTACGTGTTTATGGTATTTTTTCAAAGACCCGATAGAGATTCGATGCAAATTAAGCAATTCAAAGAGGGATGTAGGAGTTGAAATATGAAACAAGAACCCTACCTCTTGGGCATAGCCCATCGCTTCGCGACGATCCGTCGGCTGCCCGCAACACCTTGGAGAGGAGAGGATGGAGGAGGAGAGGTCTGCCTTGGTTGCCTTCATCCGCTAGAGAAATGAATCCTGGGGAGGAGGGGTGAGTTAGTGTTTAAATAAGAAAATTAATTAAAATTTTAATTAACTTAAACCCCCAAATTTAACCCGCATTTGAATCCTCCGGTGCGGTCAAGATTAAGCTTCCCTATGGTAAACAGCACCTCCCAAGCACAACAGAGGTCTCAAAATGTTAATTTGAGGCCCCGTTAAAAAGTTATTAAACTCAATGCTCGAGGCCGCCAAATTACGAAAAGGCCCTCAGTGGCATTTTTCCTAGAAGGCCCGCGCCCGTGAAAGTTATAGCCTTCCTAGGGTAAAAGGCACGCTCCGGACTCAACGGTGCCCTTGGTTTTCCAATCCGAGCTACCGTTTAATAGATACTTGAGTTTATCCATTAAACGAATAAATTAATTAATTTAATTATCTGTTTAACGTTCTGCTAACGGGAGAGGGGTCCAAACATCTTGCGCTGACATCCTTTATATCGTTCCTGGGGTAAACACCCCATTTCGGACCCATCCGTGCATTCAGATTTCTGATCTAAAACTCCATTTAGGTGTTATCCCATTTATTTGGCATGCTCAGTGTGAACGCACTGAAAATTTAATTTCGGTCACACCGGGGCTCAGAATCGCATGCCGTTTTAAGGAGATGCTCTGGAATAACATATAGAATATTCCAAAGTCTTTTATAGCAAAACCCATTTTCTTACATCATTCCCTCCTTCAATATTTTCATCCTTGAAAATAAAAACTAGGGAACAAGTCAGGGTACTAAGCCCGCACCTGGCTTTCCCATACCCAGAAGAACTCAGGCACAGTTTTTCACCACCGCACATAGACCAAAGAATTTGATCTATTCATGCGAGGTCTTCCCTTTCCGATGATGTGCACAGGGTCATGCACACATCTTCTCAGGTAAGTCATGCGGGAGACAACGTGCACCCACTCCATACCTTGGGGTTAGGGAAAGGCGGTAGGTAACCTCTCTATCCCTTCGCATGTTCTCGAACAGCTCAAAGGCCCTCGGGGGTAGCTCACCTCCTCGATCGAACCTCTACGTCGCACGCTACAACTAGAATCACCGCCCGCACCTGGAACAAGGCCCGGTGATTCCCTCTTTCAGAATATCTATATGGTAAAACACCCAAGGATATCTGATCACGCAAGGTTTCACAGTTGATGTCCCTCGACCAAGACACTCTTATATGCTCGAGAAGCGAAGGAGTCGACATCATCGACTAACAGAAAAGGTCCCACACCTTTTTACCTTACCGACACAGGGTTACACTGACGCCCCACGCCACCCTGGTAACAACTCAAACAAGGAGCAGGGAGAAAAGAATTTCACACATAGAGCCTAACAATTCTACTGCAAAAAGTAGAAGAGATGTAGAGCGTACCACTTATCACCTCATTCCCTACAGGATCATAGACATCCAAAGCTCGCGGCTGTCTGCGGTCCCAACTGTCAGCTCCCGGAGCCTGACGTGGACCACCTAGTGGTGATGAGAAGACCTCGTAAAGTCATCCCCCTCTACTATCTCATCCCGCTCCTCTTCTAGCACCACCTCTCAAGGTGCTACTCCGATCATGGTGCTGCCTCCGTCGTGGTGGTGCACCTACTGCCTGCCCGAAGCTCTCTGCATGCCTGGTCGGGCAGTCTCGTGCCAGGTGACCTCGCCCATCGCAAGCATAGCATCGACTCTCTTTAGGCTGCACTGGTGCCCTCCGGCACCACTATGGTGTATGACCACGCCTCTGAGTCAAATAGTCAGAAAACCACCTGCGTCGAGGTTCTACTTGCCGACGCCCGCTAGCTGCGGTAGACGTCTCGGCTCCAACGTGCCTGCTGTCACCACCAACTCTAGAATGTGACAGGAATCTCTATTTCACCATCGCCTACTCTAGCACCCTGGAATATATGGAAATTCCCAAGGGTACTATGACAGCACGAATCTCTCGGTAGAGACCCTGCTCAAACTTTCGCGCTCGGATGTTGTCGTCATGGACCAAGTCCGGGTAAAAGCATGCACAGTCTGCAAAACTAGCCGCGTACTCAGCCACCGTCATCCCTCCCTGATGAAACTGTAGGAGCTCTTGAATCCAAATGGAGCATAAGAAGGAGGGGAAAAACTCCTCATGAAACAACAACTAAAACTCTCTCCATAAAAGCGAAGACTCGTCAATAAACTGAGTCACCAAACTCCACCAACGCCAAGCTGCTCCGTGAAAAAGGTTGGCGGCCAAATCCACCATAAGATCTGTCGGTGTCTGCACAAGCCTGAAAAGGCGAACCACTATCTCAAACCAAACCTCTACTGCCTGAGGGTCTGGCTCACCACTAAATCTCAGCGGACTCTAACGTTGGAACTCACGGTGCGTGCTCAACCTACGCTCAAGCTCATTCTGCTCTGATGAAGCTGTATGTTGCTCAACAGGTGGGGGTGATGCTACCGGCCCACCCGGAGAAAGGGGCTCGCATGATGTGTCCTGGACTATGGCCTCGTAGCTCACAGGGTCGTCGTCACGAACCAAAGCTGGTATCCTGGATGGATTTCTTCGTGGAGACATCCTGAATATTATCAAGGAGTGTCGCGGTCAGATGAGCATATATGTATATCACAACAACAAAAATGGGGAGCTGACTCAAGAAGGATAGTCAAAGACTCAATCCTAGGTGATTCACAAACCAATTTCCCTGCAATGAGTGTCTCAGCATGCCGAGTCGACAAGCGGGTTATCAAGGTCCTGGTGAATGGATACGTCGGTCGTCGCACCATCACTGGACTCCCTGGCCTGAGAGCAGCTCTCTAGACATGTTAACATTGTTGCCCTAAATCCCATCCAATTCCTTTTTAGGGACGTTCGAACAACGTCACAAGGAACAAACCACCTTTGATACCACTTTGTCATGACCCGACCCTACCCGGGCTCAAGCCGCAACTACCCCAAGCCCGCCTCCATAGGCCAGGGGCTAGCAACAAGCGCCGAAGGCTAAACAACTCGGGGAGGCCTTTTCCTAAGTACATGTATATACACACGTAGCACCCTCAATGAAAAAATGAAAATTAAAAGGGGAAGTAAAGTGAAACTTCTATAAATAAACCACAAAAGTGCATCGACCTCTAAATAGTACAAGAAAGTGCTAAGGTAAACTGAAAAGAAAAGGGGAAAAACACGCGCCCAACCAGAAAAGTGCCACAACCCGGCAACAGGTAAACAAAAGAAAAACAGCTGGAGGGGTCCCCCACCTAGAACCCAACTCCAACCACCACACGCGTTCCAAGCTCCCGAACTCCTAATCTCCACTGAAGTCATGACCAACCTATCTGTCATCTGCAAGGGCACACCATGTTCGGTCAAATCCCAAGCAGGGGTGAGTATAAGAATACTCAGTAGGATACTCTGAAGGCTCGAGGGAGTAACAAAAGAGGTACCGAAGGGTGAGCAGTAGATCGAACAGTGGGAAAGTAAAGTAGTACAACTGAAAGTGCAGTAGATTAGCCGTAGAGATTCCATCTCAACCCAACAAGATAAAGGAGGTAGACTCGTCTAGACACAAAGAGCTGGAAATTGTGAGAAGATGAACTTCTCGTTGAGTCTTCGCTACCTATAGAAGGAGAATAGACTCTTTCAACCATGAGAAGCTAGAAACGGAAAGCACATGGCATACCCTGCACGTCTTTTCCTCTCCTGGAGGGAGAGTAACCAAGCCCAAGAAGTGGGTACTGAAACAAGGTATGTACATATTCATATGCTCAAACAAGAATCCCAAACAAGATCTTAAGGGGATCTCCATCCCGTAGCTCAGCCCAAGAAAGTGAGTAGTCATCAGTCTCAGAAGTAAACACCATTGATGCCTAGCATCCCGCACGTCTGCCCCAAACTGTAAGTCAAGGGGCTCAAATCACCGCACCTCGAAACTATCCACTTTGGGCGGCACTGACTCGCCTGCATGGTTTTAGGTCGCGTCGCAAGGATGCGTCTTGGTGGGGAAAGTGCCCCTCGTACTTGAGAGTTCTGGAGGAACGTCAAGCCACACCTCATCACTGCCATGCAGTCGAGAGGTCTCCTTAAAATCGACAGGCGACCCCCTACCTAGCCCCACTAGAGGGTAATCCCTGGAAGTCGACGGGTTCCCACTAGAAAGAGACCCGACAAGAGTCGACGGGTGCCACACTGAACAGTCCCGTAAAAGGGTAATCCACTGGAGGGTGACCTGGCTAAAGTCGTCGATGAGTCCCAATGCCCAGTCCCGTAAAAGGGTACTCTACTGGAGGGAGGCTCAGAACCGTCATCGGGGACCACTTCCCAGCCCCACTGGAGGTAAGCCCGGCATCGGGGACCAGTGCCCAGCCCCACTGAAGGTAAACCCAGAACTGCTCTTGTCATCCCTACTGGATGGTACTACTCGGTGAACACCGTTGAACTAGCCATCCCTGCTGGATGGTAACCCACTGGCCATCCCTGCTGGATGGTACCTCACTGGCCAGCCCTGCTGGAAACAAACTATTGGCTAGCCCTACTGGAAACAAACTACAGGCCATCCCTGCTGGATGGTGAAACATCCTGGCCAGCCCTGCTGGAAACAACCTCCTAGGTAGAGGATCGGTGCCTGCGTAATGTGTTGGTCACACCAAATCCACAAGAACTCTACCAGGGAACACGAAGCACCTCTACCGTCCAAACCATCTAGAACAGAACCATGGGAAAACCACTCAACCCTATTGGTCAATAGTCGAGAACCGAGGAACCCTCTATGTCACGAAAGGTCAAAAGTACGTAAAGTATAACACGGCACACACATGGGGAACACACGACGTGTGGCCCCAAGTCAACCCCAACCAAGTGCACAAACATTCTCAGGTACAACTATCCACATGTGCCTCCCAGCTTTCTCGCATACTCCCAGAGTATGCCACTTCTCTAGCTCAAAGGCTCACATGCACACGGCACCCATCGTCGAAGCGAAGGCGTAAATGTAACAACTCCAACTTTCCACCTCAACGGCTGAGGCACGACCAACCACATCTCTTTAAACACCAACATCACTCTCCCAGGAGTGAACGCGATCACACTCCAAGGGTTCCCTACAAACACCGCACGAAGAACCACCACCGGTACACCTTTCATATTTCCACATTTAATAAGATCGTGTAAGAGGCTCTGCTCACCTGAATAGATTACACCGTTTTAATCCTCATGAAAATACATGTGAGATCGACTACTTACTCTCCCCAAACGGATATCCGATGGAAAAGTAGCCAACACCGCCTTACGCCCGAACGGCGTCCCGTGATCCCGATCCTCGGCCCCGAAAACAGTCGGGCGCATCACACCATTGCGATCTCCTCGGGAAAACACATCAAAATGACTGCTCACTTGAGTGGAAAGGATATCCGGAGAAAAAGATCCATTCTGGCGCACCACACACGAGCGGTGCTACGTGGGACCCACCCCCCGATCCCGACGCATAGCCAATGGATCACGCCATTGCGATCCTCTTGAAAAACTACACAAGTTTGACTATTCATTTGTCTGAAACAGACACCCGGTGATAAAGCTAAAAAAATCACCGTCAATGCCCAAACGGCCCTCGTGGGGCCCGCACCATCGTGCAGAATTAAAGAGGGCAGATTGCGCCATTGAAATTCCCTTGAAAAAACACACTGAATCAACTACTCGCATGCCCCGAACGAACGCTCGATGTAAAAGTTATAAAGCGCTGCGTACAGCTCGAAAGACGGGTCGTGGGGCCCAAACCTCAACTCCGGCTTCAACGCCCGAAACCACACTGGAAAACTCCGGCTCAACGCCAGGGTCGCAACTCCATTGACGGTGCTCAAAACGGACATTAGGTATGTCCACGCCGCCCAAAACAAAACCCCCAAAAAAACGCCAATTCACTTAAAGTGTGCGTCGCGCCACCGAGGCCCCTCTTTCGGGAATTAAAAATTTCTAAAACCATCTCAAAATATTCCTCTCATTCTGAGGCATGCGCCGCCGTAGATGGCTCGCGAAACCGACTCCCGGTTTATGATTTATTAAAAATATAAATTATTTTATAATAATAATAATATTATTATTATTATTATTATTATTATTATTATTATTATTATTGTTATTATTATTATAACCTTATTTTTTTTTTTTGACTGCGTCCGGTCATCTCTCCCGACTAGACCTGCCTTCCGCGGGTCTTCCCTCCACGCGACTTGTGCCTGCCGGACGACCCCACCGGAGATCCTGTCGGCTGCGCTCCCGCTCAACCGGCCGACTCCCCCTCCTCGCTCAGCCAACGTCGCCTCGGCCTAGAGCCCCCTGCCGTGCCGACAGCCGAAGCCCCCTGCTCGCCCTGTCGATGTCCGCGCGCTGCTCCGAGCCGTGCCGACGACCTCACCGACACCGGCCTCGCCTCACCCTGTCGCGCTGCACCGCACGCCAGCACCTGCCTCCGCTGAAAACCCGAACCTCAGCCGCTCACCTGTCGCGCTCCCTGCTCGCCCAGAGGACCCCCGTGACCGGCACCGACCAAAACCCCCCACCCCCCAGAAACTCTGGGTTTTTTTTTTTGGCCGGAAAACATTCCAAAACCCGGTCACCTTCGGCGGACATCTGCGATCACCTCAGAGCTCGGAATTTCGATCCGAAATAGGCGTCGGAAACCATAGAAGATCTACTACGTGTTTATGGAATTTTTGTGAATACTTGACATAGATTCTATGAAAATTAATCAATTCAAATAGGGATGTAGGAGTTGAAATGTGAAACAAGAACCCTACCTCTTGGGTGTAGCCCGTCGCTTCGCGACGATCTGCCGGCCGCCCACAACACCTTGGAGAGGAGAGGATGGAGGAGGAGAGGTTTGCCTTGGTTTCCTTCATCCGCTAGAGAAATGAATCCAGGGGAGGAGGGGGGTGAGTTAGTGTTTAAATAAGAAAATTAATTAAAATTTTAATTAACTTAAACCCCCAAATTTAACTTGCATCTGAAACCTCTGGCGCGGTCAAGATTAAGCTTCCCCTAGGGTAAACACCACCTCCAGAGCACAACGGTGGTCTCAAAATTTTAATATGAGGCCTCGTTCAAAAGTTATTAAACTCAATGCTTGAGGCCGCCAAATTACGAAAATGCCCTCGGTGGCATTTTTCACAGAAGGCACGCGCTCGTGAATGTTACAGCCTTCCTAGGGTAAACGGAATGATCCAGACTCAACCGTGCCCTTGGTTTTCCAATCCGAGCTACCGTTTAATAGATACTTGAGTTTATCCATTAAACTAATAAATTAATTAATTTAATTATCTGTTTAACGTTCTACTAACGGGCGAGGGGTCCAAACATCTCGCGCTGACATGCTTTATGTCTTTCCTAGGGTAAACAGCCCATTTCGGACCCATCCATACACTCAGATCTCTGATCTGAAACTCCGTTTAGGAGTTATCCCATTTATTTGGCATGCTCAGGGTGAACGCACTAAAAATTTAATTCTGGCCACACCGGGGCTCAGAATTGCACGCCGTTTTAAGTTGCTGCTCTAGAATAACATAAAGAATATTCAAAAGTCTTTTATAGAAAAAACCAGGTTCTTACAGGAAGTTACTTATATTGTATGGGTATTACTACCTATTAATGAGGGATCTTTATCTCAAATGGTTAGAGAGAAACTCAACATCAATGATATGATTATTGTTCAGGATTATGTTGATGTATTTCTTGAATACTTTCCTATTATTTCTCTGAATTGTGAAGTTTATTTTTCAATATAACTCATGTATAATGAAACACCTATTTTAAAGACTCTATATAGAGTATCCTCTACTGATTTATAGGAATTAGAGAAGAAAATCCAAGAGTATATAGATAAGGGATTAATATTCCCTAGTTCATCACTGTGGGTTTCACTTATACTTTTTTTAAGAAGAAATATGGTTCAATTATTCTTTTAATTTATTATTGAGAACATAACAAGATCACTATCAAGATAAAGTATCTTCTACCCCATATTGATAAATTTTTTGATCAACTATGTGGAGCTTAATTTTTTTAAAAGATTAACCTTTATTTTTGATATCATAAATTGAGGGTTAATAATGAGGATACACCTAAGAAATAATTCCATATGAGGTATGGTCGTTATGAATTTATAGTGATTCCATTTTCAAAAACCATTTCCCCCTCTACCATTATATATTTAATGAATATAGTCTTCATGTGTTACCCTTATCGGTTAGTGGTTGTACTTATAGATTATATTATTATATATTAGAAGAGTAAGGTAAAACATGAAGATCATTTGATAATTATGTTTAAGACCCTAAGGAAGGATAAGTTGTATGTTAAATTTGAGAATTTTGAATTTTTTCTTCAGAAAGTTCTATTATTGGGTCTTATAGTCTCAAGTGAGGTATATTAGTGGATCCTTCAAAGACATAAGTAATTGATTAATGGACTAGACCAACCATAGTAACCGAGATATGTAGTTTTCTTGGGTTAGATGTATACTACCAATTATTTGTGATAGATTTATCATAACTATATAATCTACTCACCAAGTTGACATTAAAGTTATTTTGGATAAATAAATGTGAAGAGAATTTCAAGGAGGTGAAAGGAGGGTTTGTTAGTGAACTTGTGCTTACACTAACTTGTAGTAGAAAAGGGCTTGTGAACTATAGTGATTCATAAATTAGGGGACTCGGATGTTTCCTTATGTAGAATGATATGTTGATAACATATGCCTCTCAAAAATTGAAAATAAATGATAAAAATTACTCGAATCATGATTTAGAGCTAGAAGTGGTAATTTTTTCATTGAAGATATAGATTCATTATAAATATGTTGAAAGGTGTTATATATATGTGGATCATGAAATTTTAAAGTATATATTTTACAAAAATAGTAGAATATGCTCTAGAGAATATGGTTAGATTTGGTTAAATATTACAATTTCTCAACACACTACCACCCTGGGAAGGAAAACATGGTGTATGATGCTCAAAGTCAAAAAGAAAATTCTAGTTTTTCCATGATGAAGATTTAAAGATATATAATATTTATAGATTTATATAATATGGATATTAAAATAATGAGTAAATGGGATAGATTATATATTTATCAGATAAATGTTCAACCATCCATCAATGCGAGGATTAAAGAGGCACAAAAGGATGTTGTGTAACTACAGAACAAGGTGAGGGATGTTCCTAATTTCAAAAATGATTATTATATGATGATAAGTTATAGGAACTGATTATGTGTCCCATAAATACCAAATTTGAATAAGGAGCTATTATATTAAGCTCATATCTCATCATTCTCTATTCATCCTGGAAGTACATAGATGTGTAAAGATAGAAAAAAGAATTTATGGTGGGATAACATAAAGAGATATATTATATAATATGCATCTTATTTATTGTTATATCAAAAAGATAAGATTGAGTGAAATAAGCCTAATGGTATTTTATAACCATTACTTATACCATAATAGTAATGGGAAAACATTTCCATGAATTTCATTGTCAAAACCCCCAAAACATCTAATTAGTACAATTCTATTTGGGTTATAGTTGATCACCTTATGAAATCAATAAATTTCATTACCATCATAAATATTTTTCTCTATATCAGCTTTCAATGATATAAATTAATGAAGTGGTAATTTTTTATATAGTACCACATTATATTGTATCCCATCAAGATCTGAGGTTTACCTTGAAGTTCTAGAGAATACTTTAATAATATTTGAATACATATTTGAACTTTATCACTACTTATCAACCTCAGTTGGATAGTAAATCTGAGAGAACCGTTAAAAAACTAGAGGATATTCTAAGATCGTGTTCTTTGGATTTAAAATGTTTTTTTGGATAAACACCTTCCTCTTGTCAAATTCTCTTAAAAAATAGCTTTCATTTGAGCATTAATATGGATCCTTATGAATACCTCTATCGAATAAATTACTAAACTTCAATATGCTGGGATAAATTTAGATAAATATAACTATTGGGACTTAAGCTAACTGATAAAATTTAAGAGAAGGTTAGAACCATTCAGAAACACATCAAGGAAGCTCAAAGTAGATAGAAGAGTTATGTTAATAATCTTTGGAGAGATCTAGAATTCAATATTGGTGAGAAGGTGTTCCAATGAATTTATATATAGAATAAGTTTTTGATATTTTAAAAGTAGGGAAAGTTAATCCCTAGATATATTTTTCCCATATCTATCTCTCCTAAGGAAGTACGTACCTGGTCCTTCATATGTACTAATTTTTAAGTCATAAAACTATAGGATGATCTATATTTTGATGAAAAACTTGTGTAGATTCTAGATAAAAGAGATAAAGTGCTAAAAAACATGACCACTCACCTTTCATACTTTTTTGGTGAAACCATAAATTTGAAAAGCTATGTGGGAACTCAAAGATATGATGAGTCAGAAGTATCCTTATCTATTTTTATTAGATTTATGGAATTTTGATAGATAAATTATTATAATTAGGGTATAATGTAACACCCCTAGATTTTATGATTTAATTTTCTTTATATAAATTTAATTTCTTTGATTGTTTTCTCTACACACAACACCGAGTTTAAGAGAACTTCGATATACTAAAAAAATACTACTATTTAATGTTACAATTATTATCTAGACATTAGATTGGAGGTTATGAGTAAGAATAAAAAAATTATGAAAAATTATTATTTACACTTGTATAAACTTAATTCATTTCTTATTAATTTTTTAGAAATTAAAATAAAATCATTTAAATGTAAAAAATATATGTTTTTTTAGAAAAACTGTTTTTATGCGCACAATGTGTTTTTATCATAATAAATTAAATAAATCATTATTGATTAATGGTTTTAATAAAATATCTTGATTATATATTCAATAAAATATTTTAATATTCATTTAATTATGTTTACTTCGAATGAAATGAGAATAATGTTATTTTATACTTTAAAAATACATTTTCTTTATAAATGGTTTTTATTGCATTGTGTGTGCATATATTATAATTAATTTATTAAACTTTTAGGTATTAAATTTGATAAAATGGATCCCATATTTTGAATAAGTGTAATTAATATTATATAATAAGGTAAACTTAATTTATTTTCATTGAGAATAGTAATCGTGGTAGAAATTCGTTACTATGGTAAAGGTTAAAAGGGGTTAATGGGGGATTAAAATAACGAGATAAGGGTTAAAATGACCTAAAACCTAGTTAAATCATATTATATGGATAAATTTTAGTTTTATATCATATTATCTTTTAACTTTAGTCAATTTGAATCCATTTTTATTGAGTGAGACATTAATATATTTTAATCTTTTGAAAAATTCCAAGTGTGTTATCTCCCTCCCTTACAAAAGGAAACCACATATCCTCTATTACTCGCACTTCAATATCCTCTTATCTCAGTCAATAAAAACCAAAATAATTTCCTAAAATACCTTCCCATGTTCTAGATTTCATTTTTTTATCATAATACCATCCATTCAAGGCTTAAGGTGTAATCTAAAGGAGGTTTCTCGACAAAGAGGTATAACTCTTTACCGAGTACTTTCAATTTTATTTCTTCTTATAACTCCTATAAATATATGTTACCCATTATTGAATCATTAATTCAGTATCCAAAATATAATTAATTTTTATTATTATGATATAGAAACCATTTTCCACCTCACTTACATCAAATGGGAAATGAAAGTATCGCTCGTGCATACATGTGGACTACCACCTCCACGTAGCGATATGATTCATTTTACACCGTATTCATTCATGGTTGGTTATTATGATGTAATTAATGTTTATATATATAATTTATGAAATAATTATTCTTATTTAATTATAATATTTTATCTACCTTCTTACCATTTCATCCATTGGAAAATGATAATGTCTCTTGTGTGTACGTGTGGACTGCCACCTCCTTGAAGCGATGTGATCTATTTTTCATTTAAAATTTACATGGATGGTAATAAGGATAGGTTTAATATATATATATATATATATATTATAATAATAATTTTTTAAAGTTGAATTATTATTTACCTTTCTTTCATTCCATCCATCAAAAAATGAAAATATCACTCGTGCATACGTACAGATTATCATGTCCATGAAGTGATGTAATTCATTTTTCACCACCATGTTTTATGAATGGTTATAAAATTAAAAAAAAATAATAAATATAAAAATTATATCATGATTAAGATTATTTATACGATTAAACTATGACCAAGGTGAAAGTATTGAAACCATCGAACTGATACATGCATAGAAATTGAACCACTTTTCACCTGAATGTCTATTTTAAAGAAGAATTATTAATAAAATGATAATTATAAATTATAAAGGAATGATAAATAGTATGTTATTTATTAATATAGTTCTGGAATATTTTTATAATAAATATATATTCATTATACCATATATTTGAACATGTATGAAGCAATATGGAACTTCAGATATGGGTTTGCGTTTCAATCTCATTTCTATTCGAGATTGTTTATGATAAATTTCAATTGAGGGGAATTATATAGACATTGTCCTTTAAATATGATATATTTTATTATACTCTATAGATTCATTATATTTTTAATTATTAGTACCATTTTTCTCCCTTTGGTACTTAAAATTAATGATAAAATGTTTTTAATGAAAAGAAGATTTTGTTTCCTCTTTGGTTGAAATGTTTTTTCTTCTATGTCCATAATCTTAGAAATTTTTTTATGAACATTATTAACTATAATTTAAATATTTTAAGAAGGTCATTTTATGTACCATTTAAGTAATTTATAATGGTTTAAAAGGAATATTTTTATAGAAATTTTTTCCAAACAAGTTATTTTTAACTTGTTACAAAAGTTTTAAAATAATATTCTATTTTTACATATAACTTATGAATTGATTTTCCTATTGTCACGAATGTTATTTTCTTTGAAGATTCCTTTAAAAAAATTATGTTTATTTTAAAATAAAATATTTTTCTTTAATAATCTATTAATTTTTAGTTAAACTTTTATCAAAATTAAGGATATTTTCTTATGTTTTCAAATAAAGGATTAAATATTCTTTTAATGGTATTTTTAAACTATGTAAAAAACCTTTAATTATTTTCATGCTTCAATATGGATATTATATTATGATAAAATCCAATTTATTTATATGGATATCTTATTATGATTATGGTTTAAGGATTATTCTATGAAATTAATTTATATCCCATGGTTTAATTAAGTTATAATGAAACTTTTATAAAACTTGTTTCTTTTACACAGATTATGATATGATGAAATTATGAGTGTTTACAGAACTCATTTCCTTTACATGAGTTATGATACGAATATATGATTAATTTTTTATGTTCTTTTGGAACACATATTTATAGTTTTCATTATGCGTTGTGTGTGTCTGGAATTATATAGCCCCCTAATGTATTGGGTAAAGATAGATATCTCATGAGATAATAACAACTAGAATGGGGATTGAACCTAGTTTAGAAAGTGAATATGTTAATAAGATATTCTTAGGAGTGAACCTTGAATAAGGAAATGATGGAATGGGGAGTAAACCCAACCCACTATGACAATATTTCCAGTAATCATTGACCAAGTAAATGATTTTATATGCTTATTTATATGTCACAAACATATGTTTTATGATTATGATATGTTCTCATGGATTATGATTGATTATTGATGATTCCAAAAACTTAAGACTTATGTATTTTATTATGAATAATTCCTAGGTTGTGATTTATGATTAATTATCTTTGAAAAATTGGGTATTATTATTATAATTTATGATCATGTTATCATACCCTTAGGATTATCTTTTTCACTTATGATCATTGACTTATATTTCTTATATATACCCTTATTGAGTATATGAGCTCACCCTTTATTATGTTTCATTTCCCTAGGTTATGAAAAAGGGTTTTAAGTAGGGTATGCATAAGAAATGTACAATGTTAGAATAAATTTTTGGGATATGTTAAATATATTTCATGAAATAAGATGATTATATATCTTGTCTCCAAAGACACTAAATGTTTATAATCATAAAGAGTGTATAATTGTGATATGTATTGAATATTCATATAGAATGATGTAATATTTATGTATGTTATACTTGGTTCATCTCTGTTGGTATTAGAGGATGGTTTTTTTAGATTAGGATTAGATCAATATTTTTAAAACCCTGGGGATAAGCCTAAGTGTGTAAGAACATTCTAAGTTATGGTAAATAAAAGAGTGTGGTTTTCCAATAAAATACATCCATTTATAAAAACTATAAAGTGGATATGGTTGTATCACAGATGAACCTAGGGGTAAAGCTATTAATGGGGTGGATTGGGTATTATCTTAATCATCACTGGTGCACGATGAGTGGTCCTAAGACTGCACACCTAGTTAGATACTCTCGAGGGATATGTGTGGTTTAATTAACATTTTCTTTATAAATCATTATGAAGGATTTGAATAGATAGTGACCATGAATGAACTAGGTTAAACCTAATGTGAAATAAATTTAAAATAAGGTGTCATGATTGAGATATCCTATGAATTATTTTACATGATTACACGATTACTCACTACGATCATTGTTTCTCACAGTGTGCTTTTAGTTATTAGTCAATGTTTGGACCTAGGAGGAATCATGTTAGTGATAAATGTAATAGGAAATGAAATGACTATCCTCATGAGTTATCAAAGGATATAGGAATTGGGATGTAAAATATTGTATCTATACTCACCTAACTCTCTCAATCTATGAATGGTAACATGAATCATGTTGAACTTGAAAATAGTTAAAGGAATTAACAACTAACTATTGAGTCTTTTATATGGAATAATTCACCTTCCTTTAGTGGTTACTATGATCCACTTATTACAGAGTAATGGATCAATGCCACATAAAATATATTCTCTATTCTCTAATTCTCAAAACATGAGAATGTTATTTTGGTTGTGTATAGTTTGGAATATAAAGCTAATCATTGGTGGAATCTTATAAATAATATGAGTAAATGGAAGGAAATTGACTCCATGAAATGGGAATAGTTTAAGGAGGTATTTTTCAATAAGTATTTACCCCAAATTTTTCACAAGAAAATGTAAATGGAATTCCTATAACTGAAACAGAAGGATGATGAATCCATTAATATCTATGAGAAAAATTTCACAGGACTTACAAAGTATAATTATGGTTTTATCATTGATCCTAAAATAAAATTTGATCAATTATTTAGTGGATTAGTACCAATTGTCTGAAATGAATTTTCTATAAGAGACATTGATAGGTATGGAGAAATTGTTTGATTTTCTCTAAATTGGGAGATTAAAATTGGATAATCTTAGTGTTATCATGATTTTGGGGAAAAATAAATAATTTTTTTAGGAAATTTTTATAATAAAACCCATGGAGGAAAGAAAATTAATCGTACTTCATGTTAAAAGTCTGGAATGAATCTTGGATGAAATTTCCTTATAGGGTCGGGTTAATTTTTCAAGTGTAGAAACAAATTATATCAAGAAAAATAATGTCAAAGTGATGAGAAGTGTTATACAATAAAATAAATGGTTAAAAATTTCAACCAAATGTGTCACCCACGCTCCGATTCTATAATTTAAAGGATCATGGATATTACCCTAATCAGTGCATGAATTTGAGGGTTAATGATGACAATCACTATTAGTATCCTCTTAATCCAAGAGACAAAGGGAATGCTCAAGTGATCAAAACTACTGAAGTGGGTCATGAGAATGATGTGGTTAAAGGTACACTTACTATCCACTCTTGAACTTCAAATATTTTATTTGATTCTAGATCTACCCACTCTTTTATATTTTAAGAATTTTTTAAGGTTATCACATCACCACCTCAATGGTTAGATATTGAGTTAGTAGGAAAAATTAATAATGGTATGATTATTTCATATCATTTCTATAGCTCCACTTCTATAGAAGAGTGTGGGAATATGCTTTCTAAAAATCTTGAATTCTCTCTCTATTTGAATTTTTATGTGATTTTGGGCATAGATTGGCTATAGAGATGATATGAATTTCTGAGGAATGTTAGTCACATTAGACATTCTGAATCAACCTTTGGTCATATTTCAATGTGAGGATGAATATGAACTTTCAATGGAAGTTACTTTATTTTTATAGGTATTACTACCTATTAATGAGGGATATTTAACTCAAATTATTGGGGAGAAACTCAACATCAAATATATACCTATTATTCAAGATTTTTATAATGTATTTCCTGAGTACTTGCATGGTCTTCCCCTAAATTTTGAAGTGAGTCTTCAATATAACTCATACCTGGTGCTACACTTTTTTCAAATACACCATATAGAATAGTTTCATTTGAGTTGTAAGAATTGAAGAAACAACTATAAGAGAATATTTAAAAGGGATTTATATTCCCTAGAGAATTAATATTGGGTGAAATTATTCTTTTTTTTAAGAAAAAAGATGGTTTAATTTGTCTCTACATTTATTATCGAGAACATAATAAGATCGTTATCAAGAACAAATATATTATACCATGTATTGATGAATTATTTAATCAACTGTGTGAGGCTAAAAACTTTTCAAAGATTGGACTTCATTTTATATTTCATCAATTGAGGTTCAATAAGAAGGGTATACCTATGATATTTTTCTATATTAGGTATGTTCATTATCAATTTGTAGTGATTCCATTTGAACATACCTATTCCCCCACTATCTTCATGGATTTAACAATTAGTCTTTAGAGATTACCTTGATCATTTTTTTGTATTATTTATAGATGATATTCTTGTATATATGAAGAGTAAGTAAGAGAATGAAAATCATTTGAGAATTGTTATTAATAACATTTATAATAAAAATTTGTATATTAAGTTTACCAATTGTGAATTTTGTATTTATAAAGTTTCATTTTAGGGTCATATAATCTCATGTGATGGTATATTAATGGATCCTTTAAAGAATGAAGTTATTAATCAATGGACTAGGACAACCACAGTAACTGAGATCTATAGTTTTTTTAGGTTGGATGGATAGGATAAATGATTTTTGAGAGATTTATCATGACTATATAATCAAATCATCAAGTTGACTCAGAATGGAGATGGGATCTTAAAGAAATATAAATGTGAATATAATTTCAAGGAGTTGAAAAGAAGGTTGGTTAGCAAAAATGTGGTTACACTACCCTATGGTGGAGAAGGGTTTGTGATCTATAGTGATTCATAAAATAAGGGTATGATATGTTTCGTTATGTATAATGATATGGTGATAGTTTATCCCACTCAATTATTTAAAATACATGATAAAAAATACATAACCCGTGATTGGGAACTCATAGTGGTGCTTTTTGTATTGAAGATATGGAGGCATTATTTTTATAGTGAAATGTGTGGAATATATACAGATCATAAAATATTGAAGTATATAATCACCTAGAAAGAGTATATTATGCACCATAGAAGATAGTTGTATCTGATTAATGATTATGAATCTCAATATAATACCACTCTGAGAAGGAAAACAAGGTGGTTGATGCTCTAAGTTGGAAGGACCATGAAATTTTTTCCATGATAAGGATTGAAAAAGATCTGATATTTATGGATTTTTATAAGATAGAATTTGAAATCATGAGGAATGGGGATAGATCATATATTTATCATATTAATGTTCTAATATCCATCCATTTGAGGATTAAAGAGGTGTAGAAGGAGGGTGTGGAACTACAAAATAATGAGAGTAATGTCCCTAAGTTCAATCATGATTGAGATTGAATTATAGCATTTAGGAACCAAGTATGTGTCCAATTAATACCATAATTGAATAAGGATATATTGGAATAAGATCATAGATCATAATTCTCTTCTCATCCTAGAAGTATGAAGATGTATAGAGATCTGACATAGTATTTTTGGGGGAAGACATGAAGAGAGATATTGTAGAATTTGTATCTCAATGACTATTATGTCTGTAATTTCTATCTGAGAGATAGAATTAAAAGGGTATTTACAACCATTACCCATACCATAATAGAAATGGGAAAACATTAACATGCATTTTGACATCATACTCCCCAAAACATTTGAAGGAAACAATGTTATTTGGGTTGTGTTAGATCACCTTATTAAATTAATACATTTATTTTCCATGATATAAGATTTATCTATTTATATAATTGCTAGGATATAAATTAAGGAAGTTTTAAGGTTTCATGGAGTACCACTTTATATTATATCTTATCAGTATTTAAGGTTTAACTCAAAGTTCTAGAGAAGTCTTCAACAAGATTTGAATACAAGGTTGAACTTTAGCACTACTTATCATCCTCATATAAATAGTCAGTTTGAGAGAAACATTCAAAACCTAGAGTATATATTTAAACTATATTCTTTGGATTTGAAAGGTTTTTGGGATTAATACTTTTCCCTTTTCAAATTCTCTTATAGAAATAGATTTAATTTGAGAAATCAAATGGCTCCTTACAAATCCATTTATGGATGAAAGTGCAGAACTCCAACATTCTAAGATAAAGTTGGAGAAAAAACCTATTGGGACCTGATCTTCCTGATTAAAAGGTAGATAAGGTTATAACCATTCATAAACACATCAAGGAACCACAGATTTGATATAATAGTTGTGTTGACAATCCTTGATGATATCTGGAATTCAATATTAGTGAGAAGGTATTCATTAGAATTTCTCCATAGAATAAGGTTATGAGATTTGGAAAGATGATAAATTTTATACTTATATATATTAATTCCTTTGAAATTATTGATCGTATTATAATAATTGTATATCTCATGGTGCTTCCACTAAGTCTCTCTCGAGTTCATGATGTAATTCATGTATCTCTCCGGAGGAAGTAAATACATGATCCTTCATATGTAATGAGCTCAGAGGTCATACCACTATAGAATGATTTATATTATAAGGAAATTTTTATGGATATTATATATCAAAGAGAGAAAGTGGTTCAAAATAAAACTTCTCACCTGGTTATACTTTTCTAGTGAAAACATTAATTTGAGGAAGTTGAATGGGGACCCAAAGATGTGATGGGCAGAAGTATCCTCAGTTGTTTATATCGAAGTGATATAATTTAAAGTGATAAATTATTATAATGGGTTATAATGTCACACCCTTAAATTTTATGATATATTTCTCTTTATATACATTTAAGTCCTTTGATTTCTTTCTCTACACATAACACCAAGTTTAAGCGAATCATGATATACTATTGAAATATTATTATTTAATGTGAGAATTATGGAATAGAAATTGGATTGGTGGGTATGAATATTAATAAAAAAAATATTCAAAATTATTTTTTACACATGTATAAAATTAATTAATTATTAATCAACTGGTTATAAATTAAAATAAAATAATTTTAAAGTAAAAATAGATGTTTTTTAGAAAAACTATCTTTATGTGCACAATGTGTTTTCATCATAATAAATTAAATAAATCATTGTTGATTAATTTTTTTAATAAAATTTATATATTATATATTTGACTAAATATTTAAACATTAATTTAATTATATTTATTATGAAAAGAATGAGAATTAGGTTATTTTATGCTTCAAAAATGCATTTTTTTAAATATAATTTATTGAATTTTGTGAGTAGATATTATAATTAATTTATAATCCTTTTAGAAATTTAATCTGATAAAATGGATTCCATGTTTATAATCATTATTTTTAATATTATATAATAAGTTTTACTTAATTTTTGGTTATTATGAATAGTAACTGAGGTAAAAATTCATTACTATGATAAAGTTTAAAAGGGGTTAATGAGGGATTAAACAAAAGAGATAATGGTTAAAATGACCAAAAAAATTATATAAATCCTATTTTATAAAAAAAAAATTGGTTATAAATTATTCTATATTCGAACTTGATCCAATTCTGAACCATTTGGATTCTGTAAGACATTAATATATTTTAATATTTTGAAAACTTCCAAGTGTGTCCTATCCCACCCTTATAAAAGGACAGCACCTCTAATATCTTCCTCATGCTTAAAGAGAATATTATCTTGAACAATACATACCCAAATAATTTCTTAACATCCCTCCCCATTCCATAGAGGTCCTGGTTTTATCAAAATACCATCTTTTCAAGGCTTACGGTGTAATTCAAAGGAGGTTTCTTAACGAAGAGGTATAACTCTTAACCGAGTACTTTCGATTTTATTTTTTATTCTAACTAATATATTTATTTAGTATCCATTATAAAATAATAATTTAAGAGTATTAAATATATTTAATTTTTATTATGATTATATAGAAACCAATTTTCACCTCCTTTCCAACAAATGGGAAGTGAAAGTATCATTCGTGTGTATGTGTGGATTATCACCACCACATAGTGATATGATTCATTTTCCATCACCATCATACATGGTTGTTTATTATGATGGTATTAATATTTATATATTAAATTTATGAAATAATTATTCTTATGTAATTATATTATCTTATATACCTTCTTACCTTTCTATCTATTGGGAAATAATAATGTTACTTGTGCGTACGTGTGGACTACCACCTCTATGAAGTGATGTGATCTTTTTTTCATTTCAACTTTACATGGATGGTAATAAGGATAGATATAATTAATATATATTATAATTATGATATAATTATTTTTTTATAATTTTTAATTATTATTTAACTTTCTTTCATTCCATCCATCAAAAAATGAAAACATCACTCGTGAGTACGTACGGATTACCATCTTCACATAGTAATGTAATTCACTTTTCACAACCAATTTTTATGAATGGTTATAAAAGTGTATTTAATTAATAAATGTGACACTTATATTTTGATTAATATTTTGGATATTATGAAACCTTGTAAAAGGTGAAAGTACCAGAACCATCGAACTGAAACATGTATGAAAAACGGACCAGTTTTCAATAGAATTTCCATTTTTAGGAAGAACTATTAATAAAAGGATAATCAGAAATTATAAAGTAATGATAAAAATTAAGTTTTATATTAATATTGTTATATAATATATCTAAAATAAATATATATTTTTTATACAAGATATTTTAACTCATACAAAGATAGAAGGAACTTGAGGTAAGAGTTTATGTTTCAATCTCATTTCTTTTTAGAATTGTCTATGATAAATTTCCATTGAGAGAAATTATATAGGTAGTATACTTTAAAACCAATCTATTTTCATCTAATCTATTTATTTATGTAATTTTTATGTATTTTTACCATAATCTTTGTTACTTAAAATGATCGACAAGATGTTTTTAAATAAAGGTCAGCCTTATTTCTTCTTTAGTTAAAGAAATTTTTCTTCCATGTTCATACTCATAAAAAAATTATGAAAGTTATTAATTATAATTGAAATGATTTAAAAATTTCATTTTCACTATCATTTAATTTATATACAAAGTTTTAAAAATAAACCTTTTATATAAATGTTTTTGGAATAAGTTTTTTTTTTACTTTTTTCAATTTAACAAATACAGTATGAATGGATATTCTTAATGTCATGACTATTATTTTCATTTAATATTAATTTTCATTTTTTATGGTTATTTTTAAGGAAAATAATTTTCTCAATATTCAAGGAATTTTTAGTTTAAATGTTATCAAAATAAAAGGATAATTTTCACATTTTTTCAAAGAGGGTTGAATGTTCTTTTAAAGGAATTTTCAATTTATGTCACCATCCTTTGAGGATTGTTATGCTTTATTGGGAATATTATATTATGATACCTTATACTTTCTATATTTGTGTTGATTTTGATGATAATGATTTATGGATGATTCTATGAAACCTATTTCTTTCCCATTAGGTAATTAAGTTATGATGAAACCTTTATGAAACTCATTTCTTTTCCACGGGTTATGCAACGATGAAATTATAAATTTTTATAAAACCTATTTCCATTATATGGGTTATGATATGATGAAATGATGAATTTTTTATGATTTTTTGGAACATATATGTATGGTTTTAATTGTGTAATATGTGGGATGGGAATTATATAGCCCTCCAATGCATTGGGGAAATATGGATATTTCAAAAAAATATAAAGACTGGAATGGGGAGTGAACTTGGTTCAATAAGGGAATTTGTCCAATATGATAGTATTAGGGGATAATATTGAATAAGGAAATGATGGAATGGAGAGTGAACCTAATCCACTATGATAGTCTTGGTAGTGATCCTTGACTAAGGAAATGATCTTTTATGATTATATGAATTCCACAAACATATGTCATATGCATATGATATATTCTCATGGATCATGATTGATTACTGATGATTTCTCACACTTATAACTTATGTATTTTGTTATGAAAAAATTATTATTTCATGATTTATAATTAATTATCATTGACTAATTGGGTAGGAGTATAGTAATTTATGATCATGTTCTCATAACCTTATGCTTATCTTTTTCTCACTTATGATATTTTATTAATATATCTTATGATTACCATTACTGAGAATTTGAGCTCATTCTTTCTTATGATTCATTTCCCCTAGTTATGAATAAAGTTTTAAGTAGGTTATGTCTAATAAATGTGCTATGTGAGAAGGAATTTGTGGGATACGTTGAAGATATTTCCTGAAATAAGATGATTATATATCTAGTATCCAAATACATTAAACATTTATGGTCTTCAGACATGTATAATTTTATAATGTATTGAATATTAATATATAATGATGTAGTATTTATGAATGTTATTCTTGGGTAACCACATGATATAACCTTCAAATTCCCTTATGAATATCAGGGCCACCATGAAATACCATTGGAACTCAACACGACCTCAATGAGGATGAATACATGCCATGGGAGCTTGAGGGATCTTAATTCATCCACTTTAAAGGTTGAGTGATGATAAAGGAAGGCTAATGTAATTAATAGATAAAATGGACACTAAAACATCATGGGGATCTCGATTGTTTTGTACAGAAAAATATAGTGGTAGAAATAATGATGAAAATGATTTATCAAGCCATAGTGTTGGGTGTGGTGACACTGTTTCATGCATGAAATATGAAGATGGATAAAATTATTAACAAACTTGGAAGACAAATGAGGTATCTCCATATGTTTATAATGAGGCTAGACCTCAATAAAGAAGAAATGGGGAAGAAAATACTTGTAAAGGATATTTCTTATCTTATGGGAGGAATTAAAACTCAAAATGTTGACTTCTATGGTGTGTAAATGCTCATGGGTGCATGCATACAAAGTAAAGTGAGGTGAGCTATAAGAAACATCTAATTGAATACCTAAGGATTTGATGATACATCATAGTGACAAAAAATTAAACAAATATGAAGGTTTATCCACCACTTCCATGAACATAAAAAAGATATATTTTGGTGTAAGTATAAGTGATATGCCACATGAACTTCCTGATATATCTAAGTGTGTGATAAGGGGGAATTCAAGTACAGATTCTAAGTAAGAGATATGGTCGAGATATTTGGAATGATAGATGTATCGAATATGTTCGATCTTATCTCAAGGATAAATTAAATATTTAACTTAAAGGAAATAAGTATTCTACACATGTACTCGCATGAATATTTGGAGAATAATTCAAATGAATATAAAATTATAGGATCAAGTAGATTTACAAGGACTAATTACCTATAAATATAGAGTCTATTTCTAATAGAGTGTATATCTCAACTAGTGGCTAAAGGAATACTACTACTGAGGTCAGGCTGCCACTTTTTCCTTCTCTTTTCTCTAGATTTAGTTTTTTAATTTTTATTTTCATCACCCTCTCATGACTAACATGATAGGGTGACTTTGTTTAGTGTTAAGCTATAATGAAAGGGAGATTATAACGATGATCTAGGGAGTTTTTATATTTTATTTAAGTTTGGTTGTTATATCCAATATCTATTATCCCTTTTTATATATTATTTTCATGCATGGTCATTTTATACTAATAAAGAGAGTATTATATTATGTGATTTCTAAAATTCAACATTTTCCATATCTATTTGGTAGGAATCGATTCTGTGTTTAGAAAAAGTTTTAAGTCACCTCTTTCAGTAAAAAACTAATGTATATGACCATTATAAAAGGGGGTTGTAGGAGTGGGAAAGTGCTCACTAAGACCAAGGGTATACTTAGACTTAATTCCAATGAAAACAAGATTAAATCATAAATATTTCAAACTCACTAGTTCATGAACTTGGATATCACACACTTTGTACATTATTTTACCTTTCTCTCTCAAATTCATCATTCATTCTTCTATCTCAGTTTTATGTAGTTTATTTAATCACTTCATAATAGATTCATGTTCTTAAATATTATATTTAATTATTACCCAACCTATCTTCATGGGACTAACCTCAAACTCACCATTATTATACTACTCTTTAGTATTTTAGTTTTTAAGGGTTTATGTTTTTTAAAATTTTAAATTTGAAGTCCTAATTGGAATTAGAGATTCCCCCAGGTGGTAAAAAAATTTATCATCATTTTTTATGATGATTTTTAAGTGATAATTTATTTTGATATCTTAGAAAATGTATTTACACTCCCTGTTTTCTATTTACAAATTTTACTCTAGATTTTTCATCTTTTTATTTTTTTTTCATTTACTGCACTTGGGTATTTTTTTATGATGGAGGGGAGATTTGATCTTGACTGATTATGAAATGTTTTCCATTAAAATAGTGTACTTCTCCCATGAAATTGAATAACTTAGATAGAATATCAAAATAATTAAAGAGACACATGGCCACAACCATACCTAAGAAACAATGATCCACTGCTTTATGGGTTATAATTCACTTTCAAGGAAGAATGTAAAGACTTGGAAAGTATGGATGATTAATCTGGAGAGGCAATGAAGGAACCAAAAAGTAATCTCACATTGAAGAAGAAATCAAAGAAACATCTCAAAGAGTAAAACCTTAAGCTTAATCCAAGTTAAACCTATTTTAAATACTAAATATTAAACTATGTCTGGTAATTTTAGGGAAGATATGCATTGTAACACCCTTCATGTCACAAGTTTAATTCCTTTTTAAACCTCAAGTTTTCTAATTTAAATTTCAAAAGTATTAAAGGTACATGATGGCTTAAAAGTGGATTCTGGACCTTTTGGTAAAAATGGGTAAGAACAAAACTGTGTTGGAGGTAATATCATGCTTATAAACCTATTGTGTAAAATGGCCAGGCTAAAAAACGTCCAGCAGTTGGGTGTGGTTTTGAGTGGAATGCATTGGGAGTCATTCTATTGACCACAGATAGAGGGAACTTACAACGTTGTGGTAGAGGTTGTGGTGAGCCTGAAAATGGATTGATCTTCAAAACTAGGTCATGGCTGATCTCTATGGTCTATCTCCTGGACAAAGAAACCATTTTTTGGTGACGGTGGTTTCATATTTTGAAACTCCCAACCAGCCACATGATCTTCTAGGGGTAGTTACTCCAACTGCATGCAACCTTAGTGAGGGGTTTTAATGCATCTTTTGACTCGATTTCCCTATATTAAATTGATTGTTCTCCTCCCTTTGGATTGATTTTTAAATTAAGAAAGTTATAAGAAATGAATTTGATAATTAATCCTTCACCAATCAATAGATTAGGGTGAATCACTTCTTTTTAGGAATACTATTTGTAGATCTGGGCATGTGAGAACCAGATCTCTTCCTCTCCCATCACCAATTTAGAAGGAAACATTATTTTCATCGATTTTTAGGTAGGTTCCTCTATCCTATGGTTTATACCTTGGAATTATTTGTGTTATTAATATCTCCTTGGTTTTGATTTATAAAATTAATGACTTAAAACCCATAGGAGATGAATTTTATCTTTTATGGCTATGGAAATGTTTTCTAAAAATAGGTTTTTTTTAACTCATTTTTATACACATGATGTGAGTGATGAATTTCCTCAGAGAATAATTTCATTTGAAAAAGGGTTATTCATGCATGGAAATGGAATATATTTACATGGAAATGTTTACAAAATATGGATTTGGTTTATTGAACATAATAATAATGTAATATCATATTATAAAGACCTTAGGGTATTGGAGAAAACTAAACATATGTGATCCCTAGTGGATTAAGTTTTCACTGAGGTAGGTTCCCATGATTCCATGGTTTCTAGAGGGTAACCTTTCTAGGAGACTGAGGTTCCTAGAAATTAGGATTCAATTATTTCATCTAGTGTTTCATGTTTGACTAAGTTTCGTACATCGTTGTGTTGTGGATTATCCCTTTGGTGCATTATAGATACATTACATGGATGTGAATTTTGTTTTGTCTTTCACTGATGATTTATTGATACATGAAAAATTATTCATAACCTTTGATTTTGAATCATTGATAATATTTCATATTCTTATGATTTATTGAATATGACATTTTTTTAAAAGAAAACCAAAGGATGTTTTTGAAATGAAATGATGTCTTTATAAAATGTTTTATAAATATTTTTTTGGAAAATAACTAATTGATTCATTTGGATAAAAATTGTATATATTCATTGGTGGTATCCTACTGAGATTTAGTGCTCACGCCCTAATTTTTCCATTAGACATTTATAGCCTTGGTTTTATAGGATATAGTTAAAGGGAAGAGCGTTATATAGAAGATGGATCTCTAGGATTGTGTTTCCTTCTGATGGTTTGGAATGGTGGTGAAATTTTTTCATGTGTAGATGGACTCACATGTTGATTTTGGTTCCATGTTGTGGTATTTTGTTTGTTCATCTATACCTTTTAATCTCATTTTTTGGTTTTACCTTTATGGTTTGGTTGTTTTTACATAAGATGTATTTTTTTGATATATTTAATGATATTATTCTTTTCTCTATCTTATCAAATGTTTTTAAGGGTTAAATCATTCCCATATTTCTCTGTATGATAGCCTAGTTCTTGTCTCCAGCACATGGAAATCGAGAATTCACTTTGGGCCTTGTGGTGGGCCAAGTAGTGTGAAATTATGGGTTAACCAGGGTTGGTCTATAGTAAATTGGTATTAGAGGGTAATGTTGTCAGTAAATCTTGTACTCATGCTTATATATCACCCTATTTTGTATGGGTTTATTGATATAATGTAGGTAGGACTATAAAAACATGATAGGTAGTGTGTGGGTGTGCCTTTCCATCTCACATTCATATCAAACCTCAAGTTACTATGGGAAGTATGAGGTTTTATAGCATCCTTATTTATAGTGTTATCCTTTTGGATTTAGTTATCTAAATTTGATGTGTGACAAAGGAATCTAATTCTATTATAAATGGTTTTTTTCTACTTTTTTTATTAAATATGTCTCTTTTGAGAATATTGACTCTGAATGTTAGAGAGGAAGCTACAGAGTGAGCCATGCATGTGAATCCTCCAATTGACTTGGATTTGGTGGAAACTATAGTCTGAATTATCCAGTCATTGGGTCAAGTTTCTAGTGTTGAAGTAGAAAGGAAGGTGGTATATACTATATAATTTACTAAGAATATTCCACTGATATGTTATGGTGACAAAGGACCCTAGGAATTAGAATAATAGATTGAGAGGATTGAGATTATTTTCCACTTCATGAAAAATATGGAACACTCCAAGGTTGTTTTCGCAACTTATATACTTGAGGGTCTAGGAAGGAAGTGGTGGGAATCTATTGTGCAATCCAAGTTTCAGGAATATCTCACATGAACTGCTTTTAATAAAGCCTTTAATAAATAGTGTAATCTTAAAATGTTTTGACTGGTGAATACTCTTTAATTATTGACCTTAGAGTATGGATATTGTTCTATCTTGTAGTATACTACTTAGTTTTATGAGTTGGTGAACCTATCTCTTGATCTTTTTTTTAATGAATGTCTTAAGGTGTGGAGGTTAGAGATGGGTTTAAGGACTGATATCCAGTCTATACTAATTATTATATTCCTACCCACCTTCATGGAGGTTATAAATAAGGAAAATATATATGAGGCATACATATCTGGGAATATAGGACTCTTTGGAGAATCATTGACAATTAGAGGAAGCTGGAGTTTGTTTTCTATCCAGAAGATGAATTGGGGTGACTAGCACCAAGGAAGTGGTAGGAGGGTGCAACATATGTTAGGGAAAGTCCAAGTGTTTTGTTACCAGTGTAATGAAAAATGGCACCTCAAACATAATTGTAAGGAAGCACCTGAGGTTTGTCACATAGGTGGGGATTCTTCTCATATTTAGTGTTTCTGTGAGAGAGAATCCTAGGGCAGTAGAGCTTGATCTACCTTCCCCAAGGGATCTCGGTTTAGATATGATGCATAAATGTGGTTAGATATCAACCTCATGTTAAGGGTGATGCCTAGGTTTTGAATAAATGGAAGGATGAGGTTGGGCGCATCTATATAGTACAGTGTGCACTAGAGGAAAAAGAGGCAGGACCAGCTACCGTGAGAAGTAAAACACTTGTTGCATCTTCTATGGTAATGGATTTATTTTATATTAGTGAAACTCATTCCTTTATATCATCCAAGATTATTTATGTGTTGGTATTATGATCAGAGCTTATGGATTTCATGATGACTCTTTCCACTACTTTGGGAATTAATTCTAAGTAGGGGTTTAGATGTCCCATGTTTTGGGTGGTGATTTTCAACCAAGAAACCGTATGATATTTTCTACTTATTGATCATAAAATATTTGACATCATCATTAGAATGTATTGGATGATTATCTATAAATCCCAGATTGATTTTTATCATCATTGAGTCTATTTTATCTCTTTTGATGGAGTCACTCGTGACTTTTAGGTGAGTGAGACCCTAGATCTAAGAGAGTGGGTCCCATTTTTTTAGGTGTTGATATGATCTCATGTCAGTTTTTTAAAATGTTTCTTGATGTTGTTGATCCTTGTCTTAGATTTCTTCTTCTAGCGGTGGTTAGTGAGTTTCCCAATGTTTTTTCAAATTATTTCTATGGGTTTCCACCTCATAGGGAATTCAAGTTTAGTATATACATGCTTTAGGGGATGAGGCCCATCTCCTTAACTTCATACCTTATTCCACTCACTGAATTAAAATAATTAAAATATCATCTTGAGGATCCCGTGGGTAAATAATTTTTTAATCCTACAATTTCACCATGGGTGTCTCTTGTTATCTTTGTAAAGAAGGCATACAAAAATCTATGGCTTTGTGTTGATTACCCAAAAATCAACCAGGTGATAATTAAGAATAAATATACCTTTTAGGGTTTTGAAGGACTTTTTATCATCTCACGGGATTTGATTGATTTTCAATGATTAATATGAGATTGGGGTACCATCAGATGACGGTATAAGGCTTTGGTCTTAAACATTACTTAATCTTGAGTTAAGTCAATTATTTGACTTTCATTCACATCGAGGATATTTTTAGGTTTATATATTTAGAGAATTAGAACATAATTCATACATAGAAACTTAAATATTACAAAGTAGACACTTCTACTCACTATCCATTTTTTCATAAAATAAAAACTTTTAAAAAAACATGGTTTCATTTCATGTTTAAACATCATGAATTTTCCTTGTTCCCATTATTGACTCTATTATCCTTTAAATAATTTGAAAAAAATTTCAAATCATGGGATGAGCATAAAAATCTTAGTAAAGGATACACAAAGAAGTAAAATTGTTAGCTATGAAAAAACAAGTAAACCATGAATACATTATCATAAAGTAATACCTTTCACCTTAATGAAGTAGTAAATACTCCTCACTGAATATAAGATCATTTTTTACCCTTTTTATAATCAAAAAATTAACATAAAATCATATAAATAATCATATAACATATAAAGGTAACTTTGGACATAATAATACTTAAATGTAATAACCATACAGTCTACTTCCACGCTTATGACTCCTACAAATGGAATAGCCATATGGCCAAATTACATACCCAATGCATTGGAGGTTATAATGTAACCACCCATCCTTGGTTTATCATGGAACCACCCATATTTGTTTTATCAATTAATTTCCATTCTTTGTTTTATCATGAAACCACTCTCCAAATGTCCAAGTAACATTATATAATCATAACACATAAAAGATTGCAATTATCAACATTTCAATAATAAAATTTCATTTGAAACCACAAGATATCATTTAAAGATATTGAAGTATTCAATCCATTTTCAAAACCATTTTCAATACCAAATTACCCCAAAAAATGTAATAAGGGATTTTTTTCCTTTTTTAAAAAACATTAAGGCTCATAGAAGAATCCAAATATCAAATAATGATTATGGTGGAGGAGAAGTTGTTACCATCGCATACATTAAAACATTCCTTTTTTCATTTATTAAAACGATTCATATAAAAAAGATTCCTTTTAAAAACCTTTAAATTAAAATATAAGTAAATGTTTTGATTATACACTGTATAAAGAAGGTGGTTTATAATATCAAAATATGCCTCAGTGAAAGGAGATTGAGATGAAGTCCCTTACCTGGAGTTTCCTTTCAGGTTAACATCCTTTAACTTCATGTATAATTGTTTAAAAATGTTACTAACTTATTCTATAACCATGTTAATATTTATTATATCATATATTATCCTATTATAATATATTATTACCCATTTGTTAGAAATATTTCATTATCTTACTATTTCGGGTGTTAATCGCTTAGTCTCTTAAGTAAATTTTGACTTATTATTTATTTTTATGATTAATTAGATCATGGTTTAATCATATCCAAAATTTAAAACATGATTTAAATATCATATATATCTATTATATGTGTATTTATAATAATCCATAATATTTGGAGATAATAAATGAAATGCACCATTCATGGAGACGGTAAGCCGTACATACGCATGAACGCTGCTTTCATTTATTTATCATAGTAAAAGAATAAGAATTAAATTATATAATGTATAATTAAATTATTATATTAATTTCACATATGTATTGTATTTTTAATAAAAAATATCCTCTATATATTCCATGTATAGCAGGAACGAGTCATATCGCTTTGAGGGGGTGGTAGTCTGCATTTCCTCAAAGGAAATTATGGTATTTCCACAACATGAAAAGCATAAAGGTATGTTATAAATAAAAATAACATAAGAATAGGGACAATATAAATATAATATACATCATATATAAATATAGTTTCCATAATAATGGACACTATTAGAGGTGGTTGGGAAAAATTTAACAACCATCATTTCATAAGGTAGTAGTTCTCCGTACAGAGAAACAATATGTCTGTTACCCATTAAATAGAGGTCTGTGTAAGTGTAGGACAAAACCTTATCATAAAAATATCCTATTATATTTATAATACTTTTTTATGAAATCATATAATAATAATAGTATTGGGAGTGGAGAATTTAAATGAAACTAAAAAGCATGAGGGAAGGTGTTACCTCTTAATCGGGTAACTTCTTTTGGTTTATACCAAAAGGATTACTTGGGAAAAATTTTTCTCTAATAAGGGATTATAGTATGAGTGGAATGATTCTAGGAATATTTTTTCATAGGTCTTGGCTGAACCAAAGGGTTCTTTAAGTTTGGGTATTAGAGAAGAGTGGGTACATTTTTATAGGATAGGGGGCACTTTAATAAACTCTTAAAATGTTAATTTATTATAAATTTATTTTCAGTTTATAATAGCACCAAAGTGATTTATTTGAAGTATAATATTATTATGGTTCTAAATCATCTCAATTAATAAATTTTAGACATGTTTAAGTCATAAAATTAACCTTATCCTTTAGATTTAACCCTTAGTTAAACAATTTAACTCTTACTGTGTCTTCTTGTATTTTTACACTATATGGTTAATATAGTCACTATAAAATGTAAAAAGAATATCAAATGGGTAATTTATGAAATTTTTAACACTATAAATTTTTTTTTTCCAAACCTTATATTTTTATGACTTTTATATCATTTAATAAAATATTATTTTTATAAAATATCAATTATGTCAATTTTTACACTACTACTTTCATTGAATTTAAATAAAATCTAAACTGAGAGATAACATAGACAAAATTAATTTATTAGACTCTTAACATGTCATATTCACCTATAAAATTTTTGGGTTGCATAAATTTTGACAAATAATATTTATTTTAATATTTATAATATCAATTATTTGATTCTTTCGTTATTAAATCTATTATAGCATCATCATTGTGTTATAAATAAATTTAATTATTTAATGTCTAAAAATTATAATTTAAATACCAAGATGTAGGTAATATTTTTAAATTTCTAATGAATATTTATATTTTAATATATCACTTATATAACCCCATATAAAAATTGTTTTAGTATTAATATACATGTTTATGATATTTTGTCTTTACTTTAAATTAAAAGTTATAAATGTCTTAATCACACCCAAGTGGCTTCCAAAGGCCAAACGTTCGAATCAAGGATTTTCCTGGTCATACATGACTCATCCAATAAGGTTATGACACGTGTTACGGTAGTTTTATATTATTATAATATAATTTTTTTACCCTTATTTACCTGATTTACCCTTTAACCATGGTAAATAAAAATAATTACTAAAGTTACTATTCATAATATCCAAAAATAAAAGGTGCTTATTTAAATAATTTGGAACTTATGATTCCAAATATGGAATCCATTTTTTTAAATTCAAAATATATAAGTTTCAGAAATTAATTTAAAATTAATTCTCGTTGTCAAAATAAGAAAATGGGTTTTTTAAAGTAAAAACCATCAAAAGATTGACATGTGTTTATATCGAATTTCAATGTGAAATTACTTCTAATAACAAAAATTTTATTAAATGATAAAAACTTAATCCAATTACACTTTAAAAAAAATTAAAAGGATAACCTAAATATATAAATAAGTTAGACGAAAAGGCAATTTTGAATTAAAATGCAGTATTTTTTACTATTCATTAAAAATGAATTTTTTCATAAAAATACCAAAATTCAACAAAAGTAAATTTTGATGTCCCAATTCTAAATAAGAAATGTATTTTTTCAAATAGAACTTATTAAAGTGTCAAAAACTATATTTAAAAAGGGTTCCCCATCAAAAGGCTGTAAAACTACCTTTTAGAATATTAGAGTATTTTATGATTAAAATTAGATTTATTATCATTTTAAGCCTCTCAATTTTATTGGCTGAATGTAAAAACATTTAACAAACATTTTTAGACATAATATAGTTAGTTCTGTTAATTCTTACCAATACAACAATTATGCTTTAACTACCATTTAAAATAATAATATTAATATTATATTATTTTGGGGTATAACTCATTCTCGTGTGCAATGTAAGATTTTAGCAAAACCTGTTGTTGCGTTTCAAGTACGCTATCAGAGATATCATACCTATTAAGGTTAAACCACTATCTAATTCATAAATATTTAATAGATATGAATAATTATTATTCTATAATTACCTGGGATGTTACATTCTTCCCCCCTTTTAGAAATTACGTCCTAGAAATTTTATTTACTTATCAAATAAGTGGGGGTATTTTTCCCTCATAACATTTTTAGATTCCCATGTTTCCTCTTAAACCATATGGTTTTTTCACAAAACCTTAACCAGAAAAATTACTTTATTCTGCAACACTTTCTCTTTGCGGTCAAGAATATGGACTGGTTATTCCTCATAAGAAAGATTCCCTTCCAACTAAACCACTTCTAGACTCAAAACATGATATGGATCTGGAATATACTTTTGTAACATTGAAACATAAAAAACATTGTGTACCTGGGATAAACTATGGGGTAAATACACTCAGTAGGAAACTGATCCAACTTTCTCCAGGATTTCATAAGGTCAAATGAATTGCAGACTCAGCTTCCCCTTCTTACCAAAATGCATGAAACTTTTCCATGGTGAAACTTTGAGAAAGACATGATCACCTACCTTAAAAGAAAGATCATTCTTCTGGTTCTCTTCATAACTATTCTTCCTTCTCTAATCTGTCCTCATGTTCTTCTGAATCAATTAAACTTTCTCTATCATCTCTTCTACCAATTCAAATTCCATCAACTTCCTTTCACCTACTTCATCCCAAAAAGCTGGAGTTCGACACCACTTTCCATATATTGCCTCAAATGGTTCCCTGTGTATACTAAAATGAAAAGTGTTATTATAAGAAGACTCAACCAAAAAAATATGTTGATATCAACTTCCCTGGTAGTCCATTGAACAATAACATATCATATACTCCAAGGTTTGAATTATTCATTTCGGCTGCCCATCTAATTGAGGATGAAAAGTTGTACTAAAATTTAATTCAGTACCTAATAACTTCTAAAGGCCTTTCCAAAAGTTAGAAGTGAACCTGGTATCACGATCAGATATAATGGAGAGGGAAAATCCATGTAACCTAACTATCTCTTTAATATACAACTGAGAAAGTTGATCTAGAGATAAAGTATCTCGAATAGGAAGAAAATGATCAGATTTAGTCAATCAATCAACAATAACTCAGTTGAATTATTACCTTGATATATCTTCAGTAATCCCACAACAAAGTCTATGGATATATTTTCCCATTTCAATTATGGTAATGGAAAAGGCTGAAGAATCCCTTTTAGTAACTCTTTCTCTACTTTAATCTATTTGCAAGTCAAACATATCAGGGTAAAATCAGAAATATCTCTTTTCATTCCATCCCACTAGTAATACTCTCAAAGGTTTCTATACATCTTAGTACTACCAGGATGAACTGAAAATGGAGAACTATGATCTTCACATAGAAACTCTTTCTTCAACTGTGAATCACAAGGCACACATAACCTCTTCCCAAATCTCAAAACACAATCTTTATCAATGTTAAATTTAGGTAACTTACCCTTCTAAACCAATTCTACCTTTTTATACAACTTAATGTCTTCCTTATACACTTGCTTAATTATTTCTGATAGAGATGATTTCACTGATACCTAAAACAAAATAGAGGAATTTCCTGCACCAAAAACTTCCAAGAAAAAATTCATCAAATCATTAATCAAAGGATCTTGTTCCCAATGTAGCATGGTTAATGTAGCATTAATTTTTTTCACTCAAAGCATCAGCTACTTTATTTTCTTTTCCTGGATGGTAATGAATTTTGAAATCATGATCCTTGATTAATTCCAATCATCTTCTCCATCTCATGTTCAATTATTTCTAAGTGAATATATACTTCAAACTTTTGGGATGAGTATATATTTCACATATATCATATAGTCTCTAAGTTATTCAATCTTGATGAGCCCGTAAGGGGTGCTGCTCGTGGTAGGGTTTCTCATCGCTACCTCCTTCATTTAAACATAGGGTTGGATGTGATTCATCTCCTCAGTGTGCTTATCGGTGAGATCTGGAATGTGGTGTCCTTATTACCCTCTCTGTCTCAGTCTTGGTTGACTTTAGGCATTGATTTCTCTCTACAGCAGCTTCGGATTTTTGTGGTTGGCTTCGGGTGTCGATGTTCTTCATATCGGCCTTGTATTTATTGGTAGTGGATTCAACTTCTGGCGGTTGGATTTGGACATCGACGTCTCTCATCGGTGGCTTCATGGTTGGCTTCGTGCATCGGTGCATCTTAGGCGGCTTTGCTCTGGTTTTGTCTCGGGTCGGCTCAGCTTTGGCACTCTGAGACGACGATGGTTCTACTGGCGTTAGTTTTGGAGGATCTCTGTCTTGGATCTGTAGGTGAAATCCCTGAGTGGTGGTTCCAGATCTATGCTTCATCCAGATCTGGTGCAGTTTTGGGTTGTTACCCCAGTGATCTGTGTCATGGAAGCGTATTTTGGGTGGATTTTTGTGGTTTATGTTTTCAGTCTGGAGGGCAGCAATGGGTTTTGTGCTCTGTCTTGGTGCTGGAGCCCTTGCAACGGCGTCTTCTTCAGTGTTCCATTTTTCCTTGTTGGTCCTCTATCTTTCAGTGGTTCGTTCATTTAGGAATCTGTTGAGTGTTCTTCTATGGTCTTGATTTGTCCGGCTCCATGCCCAAAGAGGCATTGCTAGATCAGATCTGCTCAGATCCCCTCAACAGAGACCTTCCCTCGAGGTGTTGTTAGTTCTTCTAGTCCTGGGTGAAGAAGACCCAGCTTTATGCTCCCTATATTTTCATTCTCTTTGGTTTGTTGAGAATGTGGCTGGAGGTTTTTCAGGGTTGCGGTGGGGTGATTCTAGATTCATCTCTGGTGCTTGGGCTCTGGGTTGTTGAATGCTTACTGATTTAATCCCATTTTGGTTTCGGAATTCGGAATAGAAGGATGATGGTTTGAGTGTTGTTTGGACTCAATTATTCTTAGATCTTTTTAGAATTATGTTGTGTTGGTTTTTTAGACTTAGATTAAGAATATTCGGCCGAACTCTACCTCAAGGAATAGGCCTCAGAGTAGGAATCAGAGCAGGCAATTCACCTATGCAGGCTACATGGAATTGGATGTTTGATAGGGTATGGCGTCAGCCATCAGATTGGGCATGTGCTTTGACACAGGACACTTGATGGCCATACTTTCTTGCAACGGTGTAGAGCTTTACATGTTGTTAATGTTGGGGAGAGGTAGATCCAAGGTTCCAGCATGAGTTTTATTTTCTTGATCTTCGGGTTGTGTAATATTTTAAGTCCATGAAGTCTGTTTGGTTTTCCCCTCTTATTCCCTTAAAAGTGGGTTTATCATATAATAAAAAATCTACATCCTTCGGGCCATTGGAGTATATATTTCACACTTCACACCATACAGATGATGCCTCCAAATTTTTAATGCAAAAACAACTGAATCTAACTCTAAATCTTATGTAGGGTAATTTAACTAATGGGGTTTCAACTAATGTGAAGCATAAAAAATTACCTAATCATTATTCATTAGAACACAACCAAGTCCTTTCAATGAATCATCACTATAGATAATAAATTCACCATTCCTAGAAGGCAGGGCCAAAACTAGAGCATTTACTAATCTTCTTTTCAGTTCCTGAAAACAATAATTACATTCTTTTATCTAAATAAACTTAACTCCATTATGTGTTAACTTATTTAGTGGGCTAGTTAACTGAGAAACGTTTTCAGTAATCCTTTTATAATAACTTGGTAATCCAAGAAAACTAAGAATCTCTATGATATTGGTAGTCCTTGGCCACTCTTCAACAACTTTTGTTTTATAAGGGTTAACAATTATTCCATATTTAAAGACAATATGTCCAAGGAATGAGATTTTTGGAAACCAAAATCCACTCTTAATAAACATTACATATAGTTTATTTTCTTTTAAGGTTTGAAAAACAATCCTTAAGTGACTTTCATGTTCCTTCTGACCTTTAGAATATACCAAAATATCATCTATAAACACAACCACAAACTGGTCCAAAAACTGATGAAAGACTCCATTCATGAGATTCATAAATATATAAGGTTCATTAGAAAACCCAAATGTCATAAATACAAACTCATAATTCCCATTTCTTGTTCAAAACACTGTATTTATAATGTCATCCTCTTTCACTTTTAGCTGATGGTACAAGGACCTCAAATCAATCTTTGAAAAATACTGAGCTCTCTATAGATGATCAAACAAATCATTGATATGATGAAAAGGATACTTGTTCTTAATAGTGATTTTATTAAAAGATATATAATCAATACAAATTATCATGGAACCATATTTCTTTTTCAAAAATATAACAGGAGCACCCCATGGTGAAGTGCTAAGTCAAATGAAACTTTTATCAAGCACTTCCTGCAATTGTTTTTTTAGTTCCTGCAATCCTACTTGAGATATTTGATAAGGGGGTTTAGAAATAGGATTAGAATCATGCACTAAATCCATAGTAAATTCAACCTCCTGATTAGAAATAACACCACGCAAATCATCAGGAAAAACATCCATAAATTCTTTCACTAATGGAATGTCACTAATCAAAACTATTTCTTTATTTTCAGCAACATGAGCCAGATCACTTTCACTTCCATCTTTAATCAATATTTCATATTCTCGGTATGTTATGAAAGGTATGAAATCATTGAATAAAACTTTATTGTATTTTCAATATATTTTAGCATGATAAACTGAAAGTCATTCCATGCCCAAAATGATATCAAATTCCACTATGGGGATTTCAACAAGATTTGAAGGAAATACCATCCCACTAATGATAATAGGAATATTCCTATAAATATTTGTTTCTTTAATACTTTCACCCGGGATTTTTTTAAAAAGTTATATATTCACATTCATGAAGTGATATTTCTAATTTACTTGAAAATCTCTCAGAAATGAAATAATGTCAAGATCCAGAGTCAAAAAGAGTGTTTAAATAATTTGAAAAAACCTATAACATACCTATCACCACTTCATTTGATGGTCCCTGATGAAGCATTATAATGTGCACTCTCAAAAATATTTATAACTAAATGCAGCATATGGGCTGACCTAGTTTGTTCTCTTGAGGATCTTTTGTATTCAATCAATCACTACTTATAATTCACTTTTTTTATGTATTTATCATTTATTAAATAAAACTAAAATACATTTATGTTTGAGAAATGTGGATAAAAGATAATGAAAAGTAAATATGCAATGCATAATGAAGATAGAATGAATGCAGACAAAATAATGCTAGACAGAAAGGAGATCCTCCCAGGAGATTATCTGGAATAAAACTTCATTGTCTCTTTGTTAGCTTCAAATATACTTAATGAGAATGCTCCATCATATGCATAAACATCCTATTCTACCTATGGGTTTGGATATATGATGCACTCAATGATCGTCGAGAGACCGCACATCCACCTCCTCGATCGAGGGAGAATATTGTATAAGATAAATCTAAACATACAATAGATCATTCTCATTAAGTATATTTGAATCTAACAAAGAGATGATGAAGGTTCATTTTGGATAATCTCCTGGGAGGATCTTCTTTCTATCTATCATCATTTTGTTTTCATTCATTCTGTCTGCATTATTCATTGCATATTTACTTTTCATTATCTTTAATACACATTTCTCAAACATAAATTTCTTTTAGTTTTATTTCATAAATGATTCATACATAAAATAGTAAATTATAAGTAGTGATTGATTGAATGCAAAATCTCCTCAAGAGAATGACCTTGGTCAGACCATATGCTGTATTTAGTTATAAATATTTTTGAAAGCGCACACGACAATGCTTCATCAAATTTGCGTCGTTTCCAGGGATCCAAGTGGTTTTCATTCACTATGTTTATTTAAATTTTGTAAATAATTTTTCTTTTATTTAAAAACACAAAAAAAATCATAAATTTCAAAAAAAACATAAAAAAACTCTTTGTTCATGATGTATTTTAATTCAAATTATTATTCATGGACTGAACAACATCAGGTTCTAGAAAATGTTTGTAATGATCTTGATACTCGGTTTCAAAGGATTAGTGATAAAGTGAAAAACCTAGAGATCCAAATAGAATTGATTACTGAATATGTATGCACATCCCAAGAGAAACCTAAACTTGAGAAAGAACCTAAACCAGAACAAAATGTAGAATAGATTTCACCAATCATTTTTTATGTTAAATAACCTGGGGAAGGTGAGAAATAACTTATAAAGGAACTGATCACATCTTCTCGTACTCAACCATTGCTCGAGGAGGTCCCATAAGTACACATTCCAACTGATGCACTAATGGGAGATCAACATTTTTTGAATGAATCCTGGAATAGCTTTGTCAAAGATAACATGAAACATGATCTTACCATCCTTGATAATGGAATATCAGAAAATTTCTACCACTCTCTTTCTTTGGAAGATAATGAAGAAGATCCAACTACTGAGATTGAGTTGCCAATGGTCATGCCTGAAGAGATCAATTACCAATATGAATTACTTGAAAGGGAAGATTACTTTATTAATTCTTCATGTTTCAATCTTATTCAAGCTAAATTGTTTTCTGACTTCTCTTTCCTTGAAATTTATGATACAGCACAAATGGAGAAAACCGTGGATGTGAAAAAAGATACTACCCAAGTAGCGATGATTGAAGAATAATAATTGGACAAACATGCGGTGGTGTGACTACATCATCAATAAAAAATTTCATACCATATGGAGGAGGACACCATGGAAGTTCATAGTGAGCACCCATATCTTCTATTACCTCCCACTTCAGACCTCAAATTCCATCTTTATTATTTCATGGGGGTTAGGAACTTTTTTATCTTCTTTGGGGTTCTCTACTTTCAGTGTTTACTCATGGAAATCAGGAAAAGTCACATATGGTGGTTCATATCAAAGAAAACACACCCACCATCTGATTGGGGATAATCCACTACAACTACCTAACTAGGGCCAGTGAAATCCTAGCACCCAAATGGGGGTATAAACCATGTTATCATCATCATCATCATCTTTCTATTTTTATTCAAAAAATAATGTACAGAGTGAAAAAGTGGGGGAGCCAATGAAACCCAGGATTAGGGGGGTCTAAATTAATAGAGCCTGAGGTCATTCCATCGAATTAGATTAATCCCCTCAGCCTTGAGGGAGGCTGAATTGGGGAGACAAGTCACTTTGGATCCTGATGCACCCATGGAGGCAAGATAGTCTGCAACCTTATTCCCCTATCTCCATGTGTGGGTGATCCAAATATTTTTTTTGAGGAGTTGTTTTCACTTCCTAATAGTGTATGTAACTATCCAAGAAGTGGAGTCTCTACCCATCAAAGATTCATAAATAATCCGTGAGTCCGTTTCCACTTGGGAGAGAGCAATGTTTTTTTGTTTTCATAATGTGAGACCAGTGAGGACTGCATTAGCCTCCACTTGAAGTGCACTTCCATATCCATAGTGTGATGTGAATTCCAAGAACACACTCCCTCCTAGGTTCCAGACCACTCCTCCTCCCCGAATATCCCTTATGATGCAATATACATCCGTATTTAACTTCATACCTTTAGTTGGGGGAGACCACTTTATCCAGCGACCCCGCGCTTCGTCCGTGGGAGGAATGGACGAGGAAGACCGACCCTGTAGAATATGCAAGGAGGGTGCTTTATGCCATTTTTCAACAAAGGTGACCATATCAATCAGCAACATCCTAGTTCTTATAATGATGGAATGACCTGTGGAGGGAGACCCCTCAAATCTAGCCTTATTGAGAGCTTTCCAGAGGCACCAACACCCGGCATAGAGAATGATGGACCCCGCCACCCTCTTGGGGCCTTTGCCTGTAGTCCCCTGGAACCACCTCCCTAGAAAAGATGTGTCTCGTAGGTCTGAAGATGATATCATCATGAAGTCACCAAAGAAATTCCATACCTATTTTTTCCATGCACCTTCAAATAAGATATGGTAAGTTCTTTCTTCCCGTTTGTTGTTGCAGCACTGGAAATAGGAGGAAATTTTGATGCTCGTTTTCATAATACCTTCTTCGGATGGGATCGCATAGTTCTTGATTCTCCACACAATAAAGTTATATTTGGTCGAGATCTTTTTACACCACACAAGATCATTCCGGCTTTCCTATTTCACCTGGGGAGTTGATATCCCTTGTAAGTCCTTTGTATTGAACTTCTCGGATGTATAGGGGTAAAGACACAGTGATCCAGTTCTGATTTGAGGAGGATAGAATAAAATATGTCTTTCTAGTTCTTATCAAGCACTGCCTTGATGAAGTCTGGGTGCGAACTCGCATCCTTGAAGGTAATCGATGGTACCGGGAACTCCAGGAAGTCAAGAACTATTTCGAACCAGTTCTATTTCAATAATAAAATATTTCCTTCCCCCATGATCCACCGAGAGTGCTATTGGAGGCTTAGTATGAGGGGATATACCTATTTCTAGAGAGTGATTCTACGCATGCTTTCCATCTCCGTGTTGCTGACAAAACTATACATCATCGTCCTCTCCCAGATATTGTGTCCCTCCACGATATCCCATGCAAGTTTGAAGTTCATGCCACTGAGTGTGTCCCTCAAACTACTGACATTAATCCCCCCCCCCCCGTGCATGAATCGGATGAGCCCTCTTGTCCCATGAAACCCAGTGTTTTTTCCCTTCCACAAGTGCATCCCATAAGAAGCTTTCCAAGACCTTGTTGATAGCTTTGATCACCCCCTTAGGCACTGAAGTGGCCACCATATCATGCACGAGAATTGTGTCCAGAACACTATTAACTAGTTTAATACGCCCTCTGAAGGATAATAAGTGACTCTTCTAGTTGAGTACATGACCTGTAATCCTTCTTACCACTTGATTAAAGTCTCGAATGCGCATTCTAACTAGTGAGAGAGGGGTGCCAAGGTACTCCATCAAGAAGTTTCCAGGATGAATTTCCATACTAGTACAAAGAATGTTCATTATTCTTCTAGAATCATCTTTATGGATATCGTGGATCTCTTCCCTGCATTTGAGAAAATTATCATGTCATATTCAAACATTAGGTGTGATATGGGAGGAAGGTTCTTTTTCCTTAGATAGGGAATAATACTTCCATTGGATGTACCTCTATTCAACAGACTGGTAAGTGTGTCCTGTATAAGGATAAACAGGGTCGGGGATATCGGTTCACCTTTTCCATAAGGCGCGAGTGGGCTTGAAGAAGCAATGGGATTTCCTCATGAAAGACACTGCCATTAAATATGAGTTAAAACATAGAAAGATAATGTTCGAGGCTTTGGGAGAGAGACCCATGCAAGCTAATACTTTATTAAAAAAGCCCCATTCTAGTATATCGTAGTCCTTATTCATATCTGCTTTAATGGACATGTTGGATCCATGTGTCTTGGTGTTCAAGTCCCTCGTCATTTCATGTGCTAGTGCAATTTTCCATTGAATTGAATGACCCCTCACAAAGTTGTGTTGCTCCATGGAGTTCCAGTGTGGAAGGTTCATGGTCAGTCTCGTGTTAATGATTCTTGCTAGGATCTTATGGGTGAAGTTGCACAAACATATAGGTTGGTATGGAGAATGTAGGATGGGGACTTCACCTTAGGAATGAGCACCATAGTCATGGAATTTGTAACCTGAGTAAGGGATTCACCATGGAAAAAGTCATGAATTGCTGCAACCATGTCTCCTTTGACCACTTCCCACGAAGCTTTGTAAAACAAACCTAGAAAATAGTCGGGGACCAAATCACTCTTTGGGTTGAGCTTCCTTATGGATTCATAAATATATCTCTCTTATGGGACCCCTTCCAAGCATGCATTATCCTCATGGGATACCCTGTTTAGGATTGACTCCCATAGATCTGTTCTCCCACGTGGGTACCCACTAGCCATCCTAGAATTTGTACCTGCAAGAAGATATTTGAATAAATATTAAGCCATTCTACCTACAACATCCCTATCGTTCGTGTAAGTTCCATATTCGAGCTTAATATTGGGTTTTATAGGGCGTCTCTTATCCCTTATGCAAGCGTGGAAGTACACCATGTTTTTGTCCCCCTCTTGCAACCACTTTATCCTTGATTTATCATGCGCCTCTCACTCTTATCTCAGGATCATATCCACTAAGTTGTTCTTCTTTTTTAAACCATGTTATATCCTATTTTCTCTTTCTCTTTATTTTTTTATTTATTTTTTATTTATTTTTCTTATTATTTATTTTATTTCATGATTTCTAGGTCTATTGGAAGTAGCTAAGAGCTTAACCCAAGTCATCCACTTCAATAATAATATCAGGTTGTATCTTTCCTTCCCTTAGAATTTCTACTTTTATATTTATATTTTATTGAGTTGAAATTAGGGGTAGTAAAATTTAAGTGTGGGGGGAGTGTTAACCTTATTAGTTCTTCTTGTGTGCTTTTTATTTTTATTTATCATATTTTTATGATTTTTGAGCTTTAATGAATATTCTTATAAACTTTTCACACATCAATTGATTTTTAAAGAGTTGAAATTATTTTTGAAATAATGGATCTTAAATGATTGTTAATGTGAATAATTTTTCCTTGGATTGGATTGTCATGAATTTTTATTAGTTTGAATGATTTTAGAAATACATGCCCATGAAACAATAACTCAAAATATTTTTCTAGTCTTGTGAGGTATTCTAAACCACTTTGACATATTCTTCCTAATACCCACACTTTCTTGAGGGGAACTTGAATTTTGTGTGAGAACCAGAATTTGGGATTTTTCTCTTTTGAAGATTTGGATTTCATGGAATGTATTTGAAATGATTAAGTAATCTATTTGTATAGCCAAATTTTATCTTGAGATCCAAATTTACATTTATCCTTTATAATCCCTTAAATTCCATGAATTTCCTTATAGGTTTAAACCACATTATAAGCTGATTTTTCCTTACTTACCCGCACTTTTAGTATTTTTGCATGGATATTTCATGTTTGAGTGTGGGGGAAGGTCCTTTCATGTGTGTTCATTGGGATGTGTATAATTTATGGGTGGTGTGAGGTGTGTTTCAACATTTTGGGTAGTAGATAATAAGATAATTGGGCATGTGACATCATTTAATTGTTCTTTATTTGTTTCATCCATTTATCCTTCAAAAATAAAAAAAATGGAGATGAGATTGAATTTATCATTGTAAGTTCTTTGATGAATCATTTCCCTCTCAAAAATAAAGGGAATGAATTTTCATTCATTCATTGTATTCAATTTTCATCTCATCCTCCATGAAAAAAAATGAAGAAAATGAAAATAAAGTTGTGAATTTCTGGAGCTTTTCAAAAAAGGGGGATAACATATATGATATAATTCATTATAATCAATGATTAGATCATGTCTCATGTCATAAAAAAAGGGAGTTGGTGTTTTTTTACATTCTCAAGGGTATTTGAGTTAGGTTCATCCTGTGTTTTCACTTGATTATTAATTCATTGTACTTAAGAGTCTAACCTCCTCTTTTCAGCTTTTAATTTTTTTAATCATTTTCCCACCAACCCTAAGACAAGGAATCATTTGAACCATTAATTAAAGTCCTCATGATTGAATTTATTTTCATGTTTTATGCTATGGATAAATTATAATTATCACAAGCCTATGGTGATACATGCGATTTCCAAGTATGAGCATAACTCCATATTTAATTTCTCTTGAGTAAAGAGTGACATAAAATTAAATGTGAGGAAGGTTTTTATTGAGAAATGGATTTATTTTTGAGGTTGAATTAATTTGAATGTGTGAAATGAAAATGATAGAAAAAAATTTTCATAGAAGATACATGATGAAATTCTACTTTAGATAAGATCATTGATATTTTCTCATTTTTGATTGTTGTGAGGATTTTAATTTGGATGTAAGATAATTGCCCGGGAGTGCAATGGTTAAGTGTGGTGGAGTGATGAAGCTCACATTTTCATATATTTTATTCTTTAATTCAATTTTTATAATCCCAATATAGTGTTATTTATGGGTAATTGTCACTTTTTTAGGTTTTAATGGTAATTTGAGCTTAAATACAAAAAGTGGTTAAATCTGGAATTTTGACAGATTCTTATCATAGGGGTATTTTTTGGCATAAAATCTAAATTATTATTCCAAATTATGTGAATTTTTTTTAAATCCTTTATTTATTTCCTAAAACTTTTTCTCCATGAGGAAATTCTGATTTGAGCATTTAGAGGCCCTAAATATCATTTAAGTTGGGAAATTTTTCGGGCAGATGGTGTGGACCCCACCTCCATAACAGAATCATAACTTGGTTAAAAAAACTAAAAATTAATTTATTAAAGATTAAAATGAATTATAATTAAATAATAATAGTCCTTGGTGAGTTTTAAGTCAAAATAATCTCATTAAATCATTCTTTGAATGGTTGAAACATGTGGAAGATGAAACAGCTCACCAGGCAGAAATGGTTTCATTGAGAAATTAATTTATAACATCTTAATAACACGTATAAAATGTCTCATATTTTATGGATAGACGTGAAATAAAGTGGGGAACAACTTTTATTAAGGCTCCAACACGTGAATCAACCCTATGGAGGGTCATAATGGTATGGGAATGTGAATATGTGGAATCTGACGTGGCACATGGACAGATTAAATATCTTGGAGTAAAATGGTCATAACTCCTTCATAAGGTGCTCAATAATGATTTAATTTTTAGGGTGAATGGAGGAGATATTATGAAACACATTTAATGAATACAAATATTACAAACTCATACAATTAATGGATAATACATGCGGAAACATTTGGATTAGATTTTTGGAGCGAATTCTTTCACCCCCTCTCCCTATAAATATGTATCATCACGCCTTCTCAAAGCATTGGCACTTATGTGTGGTCATTTTCTATTTTTTTTAGTTTATTTCCGTTTTAATGGTATTATGCATTTTAAATATATTTTTCTCTTATTCATATCATTCTCAATTTCTTATCTTTTTTTCACCCCATTCTTCTCCACTACGATCTCTTATACTCATGATTATGAGTAACTAACCCAAGAAAATTCCCGGGGGATCAATCCAGTGTTGGACCCAAGTCATTGAAAATTCAATTTTATTTGTTCTTATTTTATTTTAGTTTGGTCAAGGTGGATATTAGTGGGTAAGGTGACTTTGTGTCTCCACTTTCCTCCTGAGACTTAACTTTCTCTTCTATAATATTTCCCTCAATCGATGAGGTGGATGTGTAGTCTCTCGGTGATCATTGAGTGTACTATATATTCACAACCATATATAGGAGAGAATATTCATGCATATTATGGAGTGTGTTTATTAATTAAATATTAAACTAATAATGAGATGATTAAGGTTCAATCTGGGTTATTCTCTCAAAAATATCTCCTTTCTTTATGACTTCATTATGTTTGCATTCATTGTGTTTTCATTACATTTATATGTTAAATTTTCTTATTGAATTCTCAACTATCAGAACTCCATTTTATTTAGATTTATTTCATAAATATAATAAAATTTTAATTATAATTAGTGTGTGATTGATCACAAAATATCCTCAAGAGAATGACCTGTGTCAAACCATGTGTGGCAATTAGTTACAAATATTTTTGAGAGCACGCACGACAATGCTTCATCAACTCTTGAGGAGCTTTTGTTATCAATCAAACACTACTTATAATTAAAATTCTATTATATTTTTTATATTTATGAAATAAACATAAGTGAAATAGAGTTATGATAGCTAATAATTCAATAATAAAATTTAACATACAAATGCAATGAAAACACAATGAATGAAAATAGAATGAAGTTAGAAAGAAAGAAGATATTCCCGAGAGAATCACCCAGATTGAAACTTAATCATCTCATTATTAGTTTCAAATTTAATTAATAAATACACTCCATCGTATACATGAATATAATCTTCTATATATGGTTGTTAATATATAATAAACTCAACGATCACTGAGAGACTATACATCCACCTCCTCGATCGAGGGAAAATGTTATAGAAGAGAAAGTTAAGTATCAGGTGGCAAGTGGAGACACAAAGGAACCATACCCAATAATATCCACCTTTACCTAACTCTAATAAAATAAGAAACAATAAAATTGAATGTGTAATGACTTGGGTCCAACACTGGATTGATCACCCCAAGAATTTCCTCAGGTTAGTTACTCATGATCACGAGTATGAGAGATCATAGTGGAGAAGAATGGGGTGGAAAAACAAAAGATAAAAAATTTAGAATGAGATAAAGAAGAGAAAAATATATTAAAAATACATAATATTATTACAAATTAAAGAAACTACAAAATAATATAAAATGGCCACACAGATGTTTCAATGATTTGAGAAGGGGTGAGGATACATATTTATAGGGAGAGGGGTGAAAGAATTCTCTCTGAAAATCTACTCCAAATATTTCCACATTAATTCCCCATTAATTGGAAGAATTTTTAATGGTTGTATTCATGAAATTTGTTTCATAATATCTTATCAATTAACCCTAAAAATTTAATCACTATTGATCACAGGATGAAGGGTTTATGACCATTTTACTCTGAGATATTTAATATGTCCATGTGCCACGTCAGATTCCACATCTTCACATTACCATACCATTATGACCCTCCATCTGGTAGATTCACATGTTGTAGACTCGATAAAAGTTGTTTCCCACTTGATTTCATGTCTCTAAACAAAATATGAGACATTTTGGATGCATTATTCATATTTTATGAATTAATTTCTCAATGGAACTGTTTCTGCCTACTAAGTTGTTTAATCTTCCACGTGTTTCAACTGTTCAAAGAATGATTTAATTAGATTATTTTGACTTGAAACTCATAAAATAATCTCCTTATTGAATCCTAATTCATTTAAAATATAATAAATTAATTTGGAGTTTTTTTACTGAGTTATGTTTCTGTTATAGAGGTGGGGCCCACACTATCCACCCGAAAATCTTCCCAACTTAAATGATTTTTTTGGGCCTCTAAATGCTCGAATAAGCATTTCCTCCTGAAGAAAAATTTGTAGGAAATAAATAAATTTTTTCAAAAAAAAAGAATCACACAATTGGGAATGATAATTTAAATTTTATTCCCAAAATACCCCTTTGATAAAAATCTGTCAAAATTCCATATTTAACCACTTTTTTCATTTAATCTCAAATAACCACTAAAATATAAAAACGTGACAATTACCCATACAATAACACTATGGTTGGATTATAAAAATTTAATTACAGAATAAAATATATGAAAATGTGAGATTCATCAGTCCCACATCAACTGTAATAGTAGCAAATGATTTTGCCACACCCTTCTAATTTTGATTTGGCTGGTTTCCACCCTAGGTAATCAAATTTGGACACACCTTAGCATAATTACCTAACTCATTGAAACTAAAATATATTAATGCTAGATTTTCATTGCCTACCTGATCAACTTTATTACAGTTACGAGTAATATAACCAGTCTTACCACACCAGAAGTACTTCCCAGACTTTGAGATACATTCTCCGAGATTCTTTTTATCACACTTATCACAAGATGGAAATTTAGTTTTATTACCTCTAGACTTATTTGATTAATACTTTACCATTGCCTTACAAATATACCTCTTCTTCTTCTTTCTCTCATGGAACACATGATCATCAGAAAACTTCATTTCTACCTTCTCAACACATCGGACAAGTTTCTCATAGATTTTGAATTCATGAGAGGCTAATTCTCTTTGATACCACAGCTTCAATCCTGAGTAAAACCAATTTATCTTACTATCAATATCCTGAATTAAATTTGGTACGTACCTTGAAAAACTGGTGAAATTTTCTTCATACACAGCCACTGAATCTTCCTCCTTTTGTCTCAATTCCAATAATTTCTTTTACATTATAATTCAAACATCCTTAAGAACATATTTCTCAAGGAAGATATTATTAAATTCATCTCATTAAATGGTATAAATCTCTTCACTTTCTATGATATTTTTAACCATTGACCACCACTGATCGGCTTCACCTTTAAAATGATAAATAGTAAGACTAAACTTTTGATTGTCTAAACACCCCATTACATAAAAAATATTGTCTAGTGATTTAATCCAAACGTCAGCTTGTACAAGTTTAGATGATCCACTGAATGATTGGGGATATTGCCTCATGAAATTCCCTATTATCGACAAATTCCTTTGTGTTTGGTCTGTTTGATCTCATGCATGGACACCATCACTATTTATCACTTGATTCAACTAATCCATCTGTAACACCCCAAGCTTCCATGGTATGTTTCTCGTTGAACAATAGAGCAGCGTGTGTTGTACGCAACCTCGAGTTCTAACACACCGCGACCAATAAAAGTAGCTGTTATGAATAGTAATACCCACTTTTTGAAATTATATAAATTTTATATTTCAAAATGGACTTTATTTTTGGATTCAGAATATCGAAATTATCCTATGTTGAATTTTTGGTATTTTTCTGAGAACTTCCAATTTTTGATGAAGTGAAAAATACTTAAAAACAGCTTTTTTAATCAAAATATTTTATAGTGATAAATTATACTATTGACTGGTTTTAAAGTATAATTAGAATATATTTTTAACATTTTATCCAATGGTGGTCATTAGAATTAATTTCACTTTGAAATTAGATATAAACAATTTTCAATCTTTTGATATATATTGTTTCTTAAAAACACGCTATTTGTTGTGACAGGGGGAATTAATTATAAAATTAATTAATTAAACTTATATGGTTTTAATTTTTTAAAATAGACATCATTTTTGAATTAGGAATATAAATTATATCTTAGGGTGAAATTTTGGCATTGTTCTGAAAAACATCAATTTTTGATGAATAGTGAAACCACTAAGTAGTAATTAAAAAACTAATTTTTCATTTAAATGAAACATTACCACTTCTATGATTTGATTTTCAAAAATCCAACATACATGGTTGTCATTAGGAAGTAAAATTTGGTTCAATGGGATTAAAATAATTTTTTTGCTGAATAGTAACTTTTAAGTTTAATTAATCGCGATTAAAGGTAATTAGTGAAATTTAAGGTAAAAATGATATTATAAAAATATGAAAATACCTTTAAACTTATCCTACCCTTATTGAATGAGTCATTTCCGACCAAGAAAATCCATGGTTCAACTTGGGGACCCCATGGAGCCACTTGTGTAAGAAAATGACATTAATAACTTTTTATTTAAAGTAAAAAATAAAATTGTCACAAACATGTGTTGTTTTACTAAAACAATTATTACATGGGGTTATGTAAGTTAACTTTTAGACTATAAATATTCATTGGAAATCTAAAACAATTTCCTACATTATGATATTTTTTTTATAATTTTTAGACATTAAATAAATTAAATTTTTTTATGACACAATGATGATGCAGCGATTACCTCATTAATTAACGATTTAAATAAAATAAAAAGATAATGTAAACTCTAAGGCTTAAACTTGTAAAAAACCTATTGGATGGGCATATTTCGAACCCTTATCACCTTATCCTCGAAATATATCATTTTGGGACCTTTAGAATCCGAAAATCATTTCATAATAAAGTAACATTTCAATCTTTCCAAGAGTGCCCCTCCTCTCCTCTTATAAAAGGCCCCCACAACTACCACCTTATTCACACCTTTCAAGCCATTTAGCTCAGCCAACCTCTGCCAAAATAATCTCTCAACTTATCTCTCTTACTCATAGAAGCCTCACTTTGGGCAGAAGTCTTCCCAAGGAAGCCTTTGGCTCAAATCAAAAAGAGTTACCCGATTTTAAGGTAATGTCTTCTCTTATGTTATTTTGTTTTATTTTGCTTCTCCAACCACTTAAACTCTTTTTATTCATTTATTTTGTAAAAAAAATTATCTTAAATATACTAGTAAGTTTTTATGAGAATTATTTGATTTACACTGACACACACCTTTTTCTAATGGTTAAAGATCATATTGTTTCTGTGGTTGGCGAATTTCTGCCTCACGAAACGATGATTGTTCAATCTTATTTTAACACTTCTCATGGTGGCCATTATGATGACACTAATTTTATATATGATATATATTATGTTTTTTTTTCCTTATGATTCTGTATTTTTCATTTATGTTATACCTTTATGATTTCCATTATGGGTAAACACGGTAATTTCATTTTAGGAAGTGCGGACTACCGCCCCCTCAAAGTGATTTGAATCGTTAATGCCATATGTGGGATGTATAAAGGATGTAGTAAATGATATTATACATGATATTATAATTTAATTATAGTATACTTTTATATAATTATAATTTCATTCCATTAAATACGAAATATAAATGAAACTAGCGTTCATGCGTACGTACGGCTTACCGTCTCCATGAACGGTGCATTTCATTTCTTACCTCTAAATGTTATGTAATATTATAAATGAATGTATATACTGGATATATATGATATATATGATATCTAAATCATTAATATAATTCTAGATATAATGGATATTTTACCACATTAACAACGTGTAATTATAAGAAGTTTATTTTTGACTCAAGTACCAAAGATCAACAAAACGACCGTTATTAACATAAATAATTACATAATGTTCATAAAATGGTAATAAGTGATATAAAAGGAATAATGAACTTTAAAAAGGTTCTTAATAAAGTAGAAATTAACTCTAGTTTATTATTCAGGAGATTAAAGAACGATCGAGTCAAGTCGGACACGAGGTAAGGGAACTTCTTAACCCAATTTCCGTTCTTTGGGTTAATCTCCTACTTTCAAATTATTTCATGATATTATTATGTCCTATATTGTATTTGTACTTTCTTTATGTGTAATTATAGTGAATACACATAATAGATCTATTTTAATTAAAAAATTATCTTTGTAAGGGAACTTCTTAACCCAATTTCCGTCCTTTAGGTTAATCTCCTACTTTAAAATTACGTCATGATATTATTATGTCCTATCTTGTATTTGTACTTTATTTATGTGTACTTACAGTGAATACACATAATAGATCTATTTTATTTAAAAAAATGATATTTGTAAGGGATATCGTCTCAATCTCCTTTCATTGAGGCATATTTTGTTTTATACAAAAATTTCTTTTATACGGTGTATAAACCCCTTTGACTTTTACGTTTATTCAAAAGGAATCTTTTTATACGAAGCATTTTACTAAATGACAAAAATGAATGTTTTTCTTGTCGTACGTATGCGGCGACAACGACTTCTCTGCCGCCGTGACCATTATTTTAGTTTCAGTTTCCTCTACAAGCCATAACTTTTTTTAAATGAAAAATAAATACAAAGTTTTAATTTTCTTTTATTTTGGTATTGAAAATGGTTTTGAAAGTGTTTTTTTATTATATCAATGTGTTGTATTGATATCTTGTGATTGAAATGTGGAAATGTTATGTTTCCTTTATGCATGTTTTATGTTATACGATTATGTTATGGTTTATTATATGTTTAAACCTGTTCTTATGAGGAATGCATTGGACTTAATAAGTGACTGGTGGAGCCCGCTATAGCTCCTTGATGCATCGGTAGGTCTCATGAGACAAGCTAGTGTCTTGGAACGAGGCCTTGACAAAATCTTATTTGTATTCTTGGCACGAGGCCTTGGCTACGTGGTTATGATAGTCTGGCATTATTCATTCCATCATTATGAAAGTGGTTATTGATATTGCATGTGATAATTCAACCAGTAGAATATCCATGTGAATAAGTAAATGTCATTATCTCATTTTACTTTTTCCATATTATGTTTAAGTTCAAGTTTAAAATGATTTTTTTTTAGTTATACATTGCCTCAAATGTTTATATTTATTTATGAAAGCTTCTTCTATATTGTTATCCTTACTGAGCATCTGAGATCACCCCTTCCAATGTTTTAATTTTTCCAGGATGTGAAGAGGTATATTATGAATAACTTGCAGGGATAGTATGAGGGGATATGAAGACAAGATGTTGTTGTAGTTTTGTTTTACTTTATGATGTAATGTAAGACTTATGAATGTATCTAGTTTTTCCAAGGCTACTAAACTAATTGGTATTTCGAGACTTGATCTTTTGTGATCATGCCAATGTTACGAAGTAATGCACTGATTCTGGGTAGCTGGGGTCGGGGCGTTACAGTTGGTATCAGAGACAGTTTAGTAGTAACCTTGGAAGCTAAATTTAGGTAAACTCTGATTAGAGCACATATCCATAAGATAGACTTTGAGGATTACTATAGAAGAGCTTTCTAGAATTTTGTTGTTGTAGATATTTTGTGATTTTTCCAAGAAATAAATCCCTATTTGGATACGAGCAAGTATAGGCGGATCTGGCACAGATGTACCTAGGGGTAAAACCCAAAAACACCGCTTTGAGCTAGACTTGAACGGGAACTGGTGCACAACAACGGGCCTTGCTGCACTCTTGGTTACGATACTCCCGGTGGATATTCTTAGGATAATTCTCATTTTTACAAACCATTATGAAGGGTTTATGAGTATATACTTCATCAAAGAAAACATCTTTATTATTATGGATTATATCCATAAACCGTTCAATTTACATTAAGTATTTTACAAGTTTGGAATTATTCATTACAATTCATAAACTAATCTAGTTTATGCCTATGTTTAGAAATGGCGCCTAGTGGGAGGAATAGAAACCGTATAAATGCATGCACTCCATGTAGGGATTTCCCTCCTAATCAAGATAATTATTGTGGAGCTGGAGATACAACTGGTGCTGATCAACTTATCATTATACTGGGACAACTCACTTAGGTTATGAATAATAACCTTACTCGTATGGAGCACCCTGATCCGCAACGTGGAGGATCAATGTTAGACCGCTTCATGAGGCAACAACCACCAACATTTAATGGGGGTACAAATCCATTAGTAGCTGAGCAATGGATAAACTCCTTAGAGAAAATATTCCACGCCTTAGGGAGTAGTGAAAGGGAAAAGGTTATCATGGAAGTTTACCGCCTCACTAGAGATGTTGTTCAATGGTGGTCATTGATTAAAAATAAAAAGGAAGATGATGAAGTATTAAATATGGAATGGAGGGAGTTCAAATAGATTTTCTTAGAAAAATACTTTCCTCATAACCATCGAGCGGATATGGAAAGGCAATTTCTGAGTATGAGACAAAAGGAGGATGAGAATGTCGCAAAATATGAGGCTAACTTTACAAGGTTAGCGAGGCATGCTACAGATTATATACGTAACCCAAGAAGTAAGATTGACCATTTATTTGATGGGTTAAAACCATTTATCCGTCGAGCTTTAGTATCACAATCTTTCTCAACGTATGAAGATATTGTCTCATGTGCTATCAAGACAGAAAAGGAATTTTCTAAGTCTTATGACAACAAAGTAAAGCAAGAGAAGAAGAGAATGGTGGAACAAGAGACAGATAAAGGGAAAAAGGGAAATAAGGATTTTCCATTATGCAATAATTGTGGGAATAATCACCCTGATACTTTCCTAAAATTAATGGGAGTTTGTTATAAATATGGAGAAAAAGGTCACCAGTCTCGTGATTGCAAGGGAGAGAAAGAGGCTATCAATGTTGAATGCTACAATTGTAAGAAAATGGGGCATTATGCAAATGAATGTCCTAAGCGTTAGGGAAACTTACCTCAGAAAAGGACAAGGGATCAAGGCCAATCTTATGTTGTTACTACAGTTGAAGTGGAATAATTAATGTTTTTGTGCTTTTGGACTCAAGGATTATATTATGGTTATAAGAATAATGTGATATATATAAGGATTTCACTACAGTACTTGTTGTTTTCATTAAGGATTTAATATGATGAATTTAATCATATTTTTAGTATGTGACAATAAGAGAAACTTTACTTTGTTTGGGGAATCTGATGCTACAATTGATTTTGGAATTTAGAGACCTTTTAGAGAAAGTCTGGTCAGAAGTATTTTGGATAACTATAAAAGTTGGAATGGATTAAGTTGAACCTTGGATAGTATTGTTTAAGGTTAAAACATTTCTGAAGATTATTTTTGGAATATTATAATACTATAGTTTTAGGAAAAGGACAACCTGCAGGTTGGGGGGATAACCCATCGCATTGGATAAAGCTGCAAGAATCGAACCCACAACCATAGTGCGACAGGCCTTTATTACCTACCACTAGCCTACAGGAAGTCCCTGGTTATTACAGAATAGTTTTCCTAATCTAAATGGTATGTGTTAATATTTGGAACCTTATACAATTAGGATAAACAGAATATTTTTGAGTTCTGTTACCATTTGGAGTGAAAGATGGGTTTGTGGTAAAAATTTATTAAATAATGAAAGTCTACATGACAAGTAAGTGTATTTCCTTATGTTCTCAGTAAATCTCCTTAATAAATTCCTCAACTTTATGAAAGGTAACTTAAAACAAAAACGTTGTCGGTTAACTTTTCCAACTAGGGAATTAATGATCGTTTAACCAATCACAAGTTTGTGATTTTCCTGTAGTTAAACTTTCTCCTAATACTATTTTATACAACTCTCCATCTGAACTTGATGGTTTTTTTTTCCTCCATATCCATGTTTTCATATAATCCTAGTATTGGCTATCTCGGGTGAGCTTTGTACTTCTCTTTCTTTCATTTAAAGTTATATTTTTATTAACCTTATTTCTGATGTGGGTTTTCCACAAAGGTATTTTCTATTTTCAACCTTTTATATTCAAAGAAAAATTTCAAATTACGAGGATGCAATTTATTGAATGAGAGGAGAATGTAACACCCCAAACTTCCATGGTACGCTTCTCGTTGAATAATAGAGCAGTGTGTGTTGTACGCAACCTCGAGTTCTAACACACCGCGACCAATAAAAGTAGCTGTTATGAATAGTAATACCCACTTTTTGAAATTATATAAATTTATATTTCAAAATGGACTTAATTTTTGGATTTGGAATATCGAAATTAGCCTATTTTGAATTTTTGGTATTTTTCTGAGAACTTCCAATTTTTGATAAATAGTGAAAAATACTTAAAAACAACTTTTTTAATCAAAATATTTTATAGTGATAAATTATAATATTGGATTTGGAATATCGAAATTAGCCTATTTTGAATTTTTGGTATTTTTCTGAGAACTTCCAATTTTTGATAAATAGTGAAAAATACTTAAAAACAACTTTTTTAATCAAAATATTTTATAGTGATAAATTATAATATTGAGTGGTTTTAAAGTATAATTAGAATATATTTTTACCATTTTATCCAATGTTGGTCATTATAATTAATTTCACTTTGAAATTGGATATAAACAATTGTCAATATTTTGATATATATTGTTTCCTAAAAACATGCTATTTGTTGTGACAGTGGGAATTAATTATAAAATTAATTAATTCAACTTATATGGTTTGAATTTTGTAAAATAGACATCATTTTTGAATTAGGAATATAAATTATAGCTTAGGTTGAAATTTTGGCATTGTTTTGAAAAACATCAATTTTTTATGAATAGTGAAACCACTAAGTGGTAGTTAAAAAACTGATTTTTCATTTAAATGAAACATTACCACTTCTGTGATTTGATTTTAAAATATCTGACATACATGGTTGTCATTAGGAAGTAAAATTTGGTTCAATGGGATTAAAATAATTTTTTTGGTGAATAGTAACTTTTAAGTTTAATTAATCGCGATTAAAGGTAATTAGTGAAATTAAAGGTAAAAATGATATTATAAAAATCTGAAAATACCTTTACACTATTTCTACCCTTATTGGATGAGTCATGTCTGACCAAGAAAATCCATGGGTTAACTTGGGGACCCCATTGAGCAACTTGTGTAAGAAAATGACATTAATAACTTTTTATTTAAAGTAAACATAAAATTGTCACAAACATGTGTTGTTTTACTAAAACAATTATTACATGGAGTTATGTAAGTTAAATTTTAGACTATAAATATTTATTGGAAAGATAAAAATATTTCCTACATCGTGATAATTGTTTTATAATTTTTAGACATTAAATAAATTAAATGTTTTATGACACAATGATGATGCAGCGATTACCTCATTAATTAACGATTTAAATAAAATGAAAACATAATGTAAAATCTAAGTCTTAAACTTGTCAAAAACCTATTGGATGGGAATATTTCTAACCCTTATCACATTATCCTGGAAATATATCATTGTGGGACCATTAGAATCCTAAAATCATTTCATAATAAAGTAACATTTCAATCTTTCCAAGAGTGCCCCTCCTCTCCTCTTATAAAAGGCCCCCACCACTACCACATTATTCACACCATCCAAGCCATTTGACTCGGCCAAACTCTGACCAAATACTCTCTCAACTTCCCTCTCTTAATCCTAGAAGCCTCACTTTGGGCAGAAGTCTTCCCAAGGAATCTTTTGTCTCAAATCAAAATGATTTACCCGATTTTAAGGTAATGTCTTCTCTTATGTTATTTTGTTTTATTTTGCTTCTCCAACCCCTTAAACTCTTTTTATTAATTTGTTTTGTACCAACACCAGTCTCTTCAATATACTAGGATTTTTTTATGAGAATTATTTGATTTACACTTACACACACCTTCGTCTAATGGTTAAAGAACATATTGTTTCTGTGGTTGGCGAATTTCTGCCTCACGAAACGATGATTGTTCAATCTTCTTTTAACACCTCTCATGGTGGCCATTATGATGACACTAATTTTATATATGATATATATTATGTTTTTTGTTTTCCTTGTGATTCTTTATTTTTCATTTATGTTATACCTTTATGATTTCCATTATAGGTAAACGCGATAATTTCATTTTAGGAAGTGCGGACTACCGCCCCCTCAAAGTGATTTGAATCGTTAATGCCATATGTGGGATGTATAAAGGATGGAGTAAATGATATTATACATGATATTATACTGTAATTATAGTATACCTTTATATAATTATAATTTCATTCCATTAAATACAAAATATAAATGAAAGTAGCGTTCATGCGTATGTACGGCTTACCATCTCCATGAACGGTGCATTTCATTTTTTACCTCTAAATGTTATGTAATATTATAAATGAATATATATACTGGATATATATGATATATATGATATCTAAATAATCAATATAATTCTGTATATAATGTATATTTTACCACATGAACAATGTGTAATTATAAGAAGTTTATTTTTGACTCAAGTACCAAAGATCAACAAAACGACCGTTATTAACATAAATAATTACACAATGTTAATAACATGGTAATAAGTGATATAAAATGAATAATTAACTTGAAAAAGGTTCTTAATAAAGTACGAATTAACTCTAGTTTATTATTCAGGAGATTAAAGAACGATCGAGTCAAGTCGGACACGAGGTAAGGGAACTTCTTAACCCAATTTCTGTTCTTTGGGTTAATCTCCTACTTTAAAATTATGTCATGATATTATTATGTCCTATATTGTATTTATACTTTCTTTATGTGTAATTATCGTGAATACACATAATAGATCTATTTTATTTAAAAAATTATCTTTGTAAGGGAACTTCTTAACCCAATTTTTATCCTTTGGGTTAATCTCCTACTTTAAAATTATGTCATGATATTATTATTTCCTATCTTGTATTTGTACTTTATTTATGTATACTTATAGTGAATACACATAATAGATCTATTTTATTTAAAAAATGATATTTGTAAGTGACATCGTCTCAATATCCTTTCATTGAGACATATTTTGTTTTATACACAAATTTCTTTTATACGGTGTATAAACCCCTTTGACTTTTACGTTTATTCAAAAGGAATCTTTTTATTTGAAGCATTTTACTAAACAACAAAAATGAATGTTTTTCATGTCGTACATATGCGGCGACAACGACTTCTCCACCGCCGTGACCATTATTTGAGTTTCGTCTTCCTCTACAAGCCATAACTTTTTTTAAATGAAAAATAATACAAAGTTTTAATTTTCTTTTATTTTGGTATTAAAAATGGTTTTGAAAGTGTTTTTTTATTATATCAATGTGTTGTATTGATATCTTGTGATTGAAATGTGGAAATTTTATGTTTCCTTTATGCGTGTTTTATGTTATACGATTATGTTGTGGTTTATTATATGTTTAAACCTGTTCATATGAGGAATGCATTGGACTTAATAAGTGACGGGTGGAACCCACTATAGCTCCTCGATGCATTGGTAGGTATCATGAGACAAACTAGTGTCTTGGCACGAGGTCTTGACAAAATCTTATTTGTAGTCTTGGCACGAGGCCTTGGCTACGTGGTTATGATAGTTTGGCATTATGCATTCCATCATTATGAAAGTGATTATTGATATTGCATGTGATTATTCGTCCATTAGAATATCCATGTGAATAATTAAATGGGATTATCTCATTTTACTTTTGCCATATTATGTTGAAGTTCAAGTTTAAAAGGCTTTTGTTTCAGTTATACATTGCCTCAAATGTTTATGTTTATTTATGAAAGCTTCCGCTATATTGTTATCCTTACTGAGCATCTGAGCTCACCCCTTCCAATGTTTTAATTTTTCCAGGATGTGAAGAGGTATATTATGAATGACTTGCAAGGATAGTATGAGGGGACATGAAGATAAGATGTTGTTGTAGTTTTGTTTTACTTTATGATGTAATGTAAGACATATAAATGTATCTAGTTTTTCCAAGGCTACTAAACTAATCGGTCTTTCGAGACTTGATCTTTTGTGATCATTCCAATGTTACAAAGTAATGCACCGACTCTGGGTAGCTGGGGTCAGGGCGTTACACCATCACTATAAAAAACTATTTAGTTCTGATTCCAACCATCTCAGGATGTTGATTTGGAAGGTTATTTTTTTCTGTATACCTTTCCAACGCAGTTTCCCTGTTTCCTCTATGGAAAACCATTATGAACAAACATATCTTAGATAAAGAAACATGGTAATATTAAAATACTATATCATTTTAATTTTTCCATAAACTAAAAATCATTTAGGGATATTCTATTAATAATATTCTAACTCTTAAAGTTATCTAAACCGACCTCTGATACCAACTATAAGTTCATGGCCTTAAACATTACTTAATCTTGAGTTAAGTAAATAATTTGAATTTAATTCACATCGAGGATATTTTTAGGTTTATATATTTATATAATTAGAACATAATTCATACATAAAAGCTTAAATATTACAAATTAGACACTTTTACTCACTATCCATTTTTTTCATAAAACAAAAACTTTTAAAAATAAACATGGTTTCATTTCATGTTTAAACATCATGAATTTTTATTATTCTCATCCTTGAATCTATTCTCCTTTAAATACTATGAAAAATATTTCAAAACTTTGGATGAGCATGAAAATATCAGTAAGGGGTACACAGAGAAGAAAACTGTTGGCTTTTCAAAAACATGTAAACTATGAATACTTTATCATAAAATTATACTTTTCACCTTGATAAAGTATTAAATACTCCTCACTAAATATAAGCTCATTTATTTCCCTTTTTTTAATCAAAATATTACCCTAAAACCATAAAAAAACATATAACATATATAGGTAACTTTTACATAATAATACTTAAATAGAATAACCATGTGTTCCACTTCTACACTTATCACTCTTACAAAGGGAATATCCATACGGCCAACTTCCATACTCAATGCATTGGAGGTTATAATGTAACCTCTCATCCTTGTTTTATCACAGAACCACCCATATTTGGTTCATCATTTAACCACCCATCTTTGGTTTATCACATAACCACTCATCAAATGTCCAAGTATCATTATATAATCAAAACACATAAAAGATTTCAATTATCAACATTTCAATCATAAAATTTCATTTGTAATCACAAGAAATCATTTCAAAATATTGAAGTAGTAAATAAATTTTCAAAACCATTTCAAATACCAAAATATCCCAAAAAATAGAATAAGGGATTTCTTTTCCTATTTTGAAAAAACATTAATACTTATAGAGGAAGCCAAATATCAAATAATGATTACGACATCGTAGAATTCGTTGTCGCCACATACATTAAAAACGTTTTTTTTAGTTGAGTAAAATGATTTATATAAAAAACTATTCCTTTTGAAAACCTTTGACTGAAATTATAAGTCAAGGGGTTAATTATACACTGTATAAATACGGTGTTGTATAATATCAAAATATTCCTCAATGAAAGAAGATTGAGACGAAGTCCCTTACCTTGAGTTTCCTTTTGGGTGAACATCCTTTAACTTCCTGTATAATGGTTTAAAAAATGTTACCAACTTATTAAAAAAAATATTAATATTTATGATATCAAGTATTATCATATTATAATGTCTTATTACCTCTTTATTAGTAATCTTTCATTTTATTCACTATTTTGGGTGTTAATCACTTAGTCTCTTGAGTAAGTTTTGACTTATTATTTATTATTCCCATTAATTAGATCATGTTTTCATCATTTAAAAAAATTAAAACATTATTTAAATATCATATATATCCATTATATATGTATTTATAATAATCTATAATATTTGGAGATAAGAAATGAAATGCACTATTCATGGAGACGGTAGGCCGTACGTACGCATGAATGCTACTTTCATTTATTTTTCGTATTAAAAGAATAAAAATTAAATGATATAATGTAAAATTAAAGTATTATATTAATGTCATATATGTCTCATAGGTTTAACAAAACCATCCTTTATACGTTCTGTGTATAGTGGGAACGATTCATATTGCTTTGAGGGGGTGGTAGTCCACACTTCCTCAAACAAAATTATCGTATTTACACAACATTGAAAGCATAAAGGAATGTTCTAAATAAAAATTACAGAATAATAGAGATAATATAAATAAAATATATTTCATATATAAATATATTTTCCATCATAATATCCACCATGATAGGTGTTAGGGGAAAATTTAACAATCATTGTTTCGTGAGGCAGTAGTTCGTTGTACACAGAAATAGTATGTTCGTTACCCATTAAATAGAGGTGTGTGTAAGTGTAGTTAAACAATTATCATAAAAATGTAATAGTATATTTATGATACTGGTTTTGTTATTTAATCATAGAATAATAAAATTATAGGTATTTGAGAATTGAAATGAAACTTAAAGGCGTGAGAGAAGTCATTATCTATTAATCGGGTAACTTCTTTTGGTTTATACCAAAAGGATTTTTTTGGGAGGATTTATTCCCTAAAGGAGGATTCTAGGATTAGGGTAGGGATTCTAGGAAGATATTTTGGCAGGACTTGGCTGAAAAAAATGGTTCTTGAAGTGTGATAATTAGATAAGAGTGGGTACCTTTTTATAAAAGAGGGGAGAGTCACTTTAGAAAAATATTAAAATATTAATTGATTATAAATTGAGTTTTGGTTTATAATAGATCCAAATTAATTTATTTATAGTATAATATTATTATTGGTCTAAATAATCTCAACCAATAAATTTTATACATGTTTAGGCCATAAAATTAACCTTATCTTTTAGATTTAACCCTTAGTTAAACAGTTTAACTCTTACCATGTCTTCTTGTATTTTTACACTATATGGTTAATATAGTTACTATAAAATTACAAACGAATCTAAAGTGGGTAATTTATGAAACTTTTAAAACAATCCATGTTATTTGGTCAAACCTCATATTTTTATGACTTTTATATCATTTAATAAAATATTATTTTTATAAATATCAATTTTATCAATTTTTACACTACTCCTTTCATTGAATTTAAATAAATTCTAACCAGAGCGATAACTTAGAAAAAAACAATTTATTATACTATTAACATGTCATATTCACATATAAAATTCGTGGATGGCATAAATTATGACAAATAATATTTATTTTAACATTTATAATATCATTTTTTTGATTCTTTCATTAATAAATCTATTATGGAATTATCATTGTGTCATAAATAAATTTAATTATTTAATGTATAAAAAATATAAATAAAATACCATGATATAGTTAATATTTTTATATTTCTAATTATTATTTATAGTTTGATATATCACTTATATAACCCCATAGAGAAATTTTTTTAGTAATAATAGACATGCTTATGATATTTTTGTTTTTACTTTAAATTAAAAGTTATAAATGTCTTAATCACACCCAAGTGGATTCAAAAGGCCAAAATTTCAGACCATGGATTTTATTTTTCGTATAAAACTCATAAAATAAGGTTATAACACATGTTATGGTTGTTTTATATTATTATAATATTATTTTTTTACCCTTATTTAACTGATTTACCCTATAACCGTGGTAAATAAAAATAATTACTAAAGTTATTATTCATAATGTACAACAATAAAAGGCACTTATTTATATAATTTGTACCTTCTAAATCCAAATATAAAATCCATTTTTACAAATTCAAAACATATAAGTTTCTGCAATTAATTTAAAATTAATTCTCATTATCAAAACGAGAAAACAGGTTTTTTTTAAAGTAAAAACCATCAAAAGATTGACATGTGTTTATATCAAATTTCTATGTGAAATTACTTCCAATGAATAAAATTTGATTAAATTATAAAAAATTAATCCAATTAAACTTTAAAACCAATTAAAAAGATAACATAATTATATAAATAAGTTAGACGAAAAAGCAATTTTGAATTAAAATGCAGTATTTTTTAATATTCATTAAAAATAATTTTTTTCATAAAAATACCAAAATTCAACCAAAGTTAATTTTTATGTCCCACTTAAAAATAAGAAATTTATTTTTTCAAATATAATTTATAAGAGTGTCAAAAACTTGATTTAAAAAGGGTTCTCCATCAAAAGGCGGTAAGACTGCCATTTAAAATAATAGACTATTTTATGCTTAAAATTGGATTTATTCTCATTTTAAGCCTATAAAATGTATTTTATGAATGTAAAAACATTTAAAAAAATGTGTGAAAATAATATATTTAGTTTTGAATGTCTATGATTTAACTACCATTTAAAATAATAATATTAATATTGTATTATTTTTCAGTATAACTCAGTCTCGTGTGCAATATAAGATTTTGGTGAAACTTGTTGTTGCGTGTTGAGTAAGCTATCGGAGATAGAATCCCTGTTAATGTTAAGAAATTATATAATTCATAAATATTTAATAGATATGAAGAATTATTATTCTATAATTACTAGGGATGTTACAGAGGGTCCAAGAGGAAGATATTCTTAAGACATCATTCAGGAGAAAGTATGGGAATTAGGAGTATTCGATCATTATATTTGGACTAACTAATGCTCTTGTGGTGTTCATAGATTTGATGAATCGAATCTTCCACTGATTATTTGATTCTTTAATGGTTTTTTTATGATATCCTTATTTATTCTATATTGGAATAGAATCATGTTTATCATTTAAATATCATCCTTGGAATCTTGAATAAAAATTGAATGTTTGAGAATCTATCCAAATGTCGGGTCTAGATTCAAGAGGTTAAATTTTTGTCCAGGTGATTTCTAAGAAATGTGTCTCAGTGAATCCTGAGAAGATTTAGGTGGTGGTGTCTTGGGAGTATCCCAGAGATGTGTTTAAGATTTATAGTTTCTTGGGATTAACTAGTTATTACAGACACTTGGTTTAGGACTTCTTCAAGCTTTCATATCCTATGACATAGTTAACTTGTAGGGGTGAAAAGTTTCTTTCAATAAATCAGTGCCAGTTATCTTTTGAGGAGTTTAAATTTAGATTGGCTTTAGATCGAATCTTGATCCTTCTTGAGACAGATTTGGGATATGTTGTCTACTGCAATGACTTGGGTATGAGTTTGGGTTGTGTTCTATTGCAAGGAAGACATGTGGTATCTTATGGGTTTTGTCAAACCTCATGAGAAGAACTACCTCATTCATGATCTTGATTTGGATGTAGTGTTTTACACTCTTGATATGTGTCATTGCTACCTCTTTTGGGATAAATTCATAGTGTATTCATACCATAAGTGTCTGAAGTATATATTCACTCAGAAGGATCAGAACTTGAGATGTAGATGTTGGGTAGAGTACCTTTAAAACTTTGATTTTGATATTTCATAAATGTAACGTCCCGGTTCCGGAGCCACCCAAAGGTGCCCCATACACGGTTGGTCACAATGCCTCAAGAACATTTCCCCAAATGCTAGAGGTTACTTACTAGAAGCAAGGGTCTTGGGTGTGATGGTGGGGAAACTATGCCCTCATTGGTAGAGTACACAGTGGAAGAAAAATAAGCAATCAATATCGGAAGCAGTAATAACCAACAATATAAACAGCGGAAGACTAAATCAAAAAATGGAGCACATATGTATATATGAAATGATGCATGATACATAACTAGGAAAGCATCCAAACAAGTCACAATGCTGGAAAACACTACAGTACCAAAACAAGTACAGAAGAAAAGTAAACATCTCCTCAGCATCGCAAGCCAAAGCTTGGTCCCATGCTCCCCTGCTCCAAGAAATCAAGTTCCAGAAGTCTAAGGGCGCTTGACCTTTCCTATACCTGCGAAAACATAGTCTGCTTGGGCCCAAAAGCATCACCCAAACAGGGTGTGAGATAAAATACCAGTAATAATTCACCCAAATATCTATGCCTAATAGTCTGTGAGTATATGGAAGGTAAAAGTAAAATAAGCAGTAAACAGCAACAGCAAGTAGAAGGCAGTAAACAGTAAGCCATAAAATAGGATGATACATAGCAGCAATCAATCCATAACAAATCAACAGCAGTGAAACAAACAGAAATAAGCCGGAAACCCTCTGAGAAGTACTCGCAGCCATCCCCTCTAGTCCTATCCCAGAAGTACCACAACCCTCTGGGCAGTGCACTCAGCCTAACCCCTCTAGCTTGGTCATACGAATTTATGAGACTCTCTGGGGAAGCTCACTCGGTCAATTCCTCTTATAGTCTAGGGTAGTCAGGGAATCTCTTGAGGAAGATCACACGATCTAACCCTATTATCCCCAAGGTCTAGAGACTCTCTGAGGAAGCTATCTTGGTCAATTCCTCCTATAGCCTCAGGTATACCACAGACTCTCTGAGGAAGCTCACTCGGTCAATTCCTCCTCTAGCCTGGGAAGGTTCTTAAAGAGATTCAAACAAGGTAAGACTCTCTGAGGAAGCTCACTCAGTCTACCCTCCTATAGTCTATAATATCCAAGACTCTCTGGGAGCTCACTCGGTTCATCCCCTATAGTATATAATGTTTAAGACTCTCTGGGAAGCTCACTCGGTCTATCCCTTATAGTCTATAGCACCAGGTTCCCTCAGCCCTGTGCCAGTCAGTGCATAATAATGCTATAAGGCCAAAGTACACCTATATATCTACTTGGCTAACCAAAGTACACCTATAGAGCTACTTATCTAAACATTATACAAGACAACAAGCATGTCATTAAATTCACTTCAACCTATAACTGCAAGGCATGTACTAGGTGTAGTAGCCAAAGGAAAACGAGACCCAAAGGTTGTAAACAGAACAATAAAGGGCAAGTACATCCAAGCACAACAAAATATCCTCTAACAAGGTCAATTTACCTCTACATAATCATACAAGCAAGGTAGGAAAACAATGAGGGAAAAAAGGTAAACACGCAATACCCCATTCACGGGTATTGGTGGAATTTGCACATAAAACTCAGAGACTTTGAACGGTAAGGCACAAACCACCTACCTCGATCCTAGTAGATCGATATACTTGAACCATGATGAATGATTCTCCCTAGAACGTCGTAGATCTGAGAAAATGCACAAAACTTTCAACCTTAAATAACTTGAGAAGGAGGAAGAATTGGAAAACAAGGCTCAAGCAGAAGGAAGAACTCACCGTTGCGCTTCCAACACAATCAACAGAGCTCGAATCGGAGATCAGACAGAGAGGCGGGGGTTCAGGAAAGATCTGGTCATACGGGTCGCTCTTAGACGAACCAGACCTATAAGAAGATGATTATGGCGATTAGGCGTGACGCTGGTCCGTTTAGTGAAAAAAAAAATTACACAACGTGTATTTTTAAAGTACACGGCATGTAGTGGGTTTTTCCGTACTCCGCCAAAATCGGCCTCCACGTCACCCCTACACACCATGTGTGTGGCCCGGACACGGCCAGCACACGGCTTCGAGTGGGAAAAGAGTACACGGTTTGTACTCAGAAAGTACACAGCATGTACTTCAAAAATTTCTAGAAACTCCAAAAATTCTCAAAAACTCCAGAAAAGAAAATACATACCTGAAACGAAGATCCAGGTTCTTACAAACTTCCCCCCTTAAAGAAATCTGTCCCCGAATTTCCTTAGGTGGGCGTTAAAGAAGGATCCTCGAATATCTCCAGCCACTGCGATCGAACCTTGGCCTCCCTCTCCCAAGTCTCGTCATGTACTCGCTCGTGCTTCCATAGCACTCGTACCAGAGGAAAAGACCGGCCTCGGAGAACCTTCGTGTTGTGATCGACAATTCGGATGGGATGCTCCTTAAAAGACACATCCGCTTCGAGCTCAACCTCCTCGGGCTGAAAGACATGAGATGGGTATGAAAAGTAATGTCGGAGCTGAGAGACATGGAAGACGTCGTGCATGGCCTGGTACCTCTGAGGTAGCTGCAACCGATAGGCAACTGGCCCAACTCTCTCCAAAACCTCAAACGGCCCGACGTATCGTGCTGAAAGCTTAACCTGTCTCTGAATCCTCTTGTGTCCCAACCTCGATGCGACACGCAGGAAAACCTGATCCCCGACCTCAAACTCCAGAGGTCGTCTACGCTGACTAGCATAAGAGTTCTGTCAAGACTGTGTTGTATCCATCCTCTTCCGAATCAAATCTATCTACTCTGAAGTCTCTTGAACAAGACGAGGTCCCAATAAAACTGCCTCTCCTACCTCTAGCCATAATAAGGGTGATCGGCATGGCCTACCATACAAAGACTTGTATGGTTCCATCTGAACGGTTGCCTAAAAACTATTGTTGTAGGAAAACTCCACCAGAGGAATATGCTTCTCCCAGGAACTGCCAAAGTCTAGGATGCAAGCTCGAAGCATATCCTCAAGCACCTGGATCGTGCACTCAGACTGGCCATCAGTCTGGGGATGGTATGTTGTACTCAAAAGTACATGTATACCCAAATCCTTCTGAATTCCATGCCAGAACTGATAGGTAAAGCGCGCATCCCTATCTAAAACAATAGAGTGTGGAACTCCATGTAGAATAATGATCTCTTTGATGTAAAGTCATCCCAGATCATCAACACTGAAGGTCTCCTTGATCGGCAAGAATTGTGCAATCTTTGTAAGCCTGTCGACGATAAACCAAACAGCATCACTTCCCCGGGGGGACCTCGGTAACCCTATCACGAAGTCCATAGCGACATCATTCCACTTCCACTTCATAATGGGTAACTGCTATAAAAGCTCTGCTGGTCACTAATGCTCTGATTTCACTTGCTGACAAGTAGAACATCTCATGAAAAAACCAGAAACATCTCTCTTCATTCCTGGCCACCAGTACTGACAATGTATATCCCGGTACATCTTGGTGACACCAGGATGAATTGCCCAAACTGAGGAATGGAAATCCAACATCAGCACCTCACGTACGTCTGTTGGCACCCATACGCGTCCCTGGAAATGCAAGATCTCATCCTCGCCCACTGTCCATCCAGGAGGAGGGTCCCCTCCTGACACATTCTCCTGTAGGACCAAGGCCTATGATTCTAATAGATGCCTCATTCGTACCTGATAAATAAGTGTAGAGGTAACAACTATAGAAGATAGGTCAGTCTATCCCTGCCTGTCATGCACCTCCAGATGCATCTTAGAGAACAGAGCCATAAGCTACCACTCACTGGTGGACTCCTGAACTGCCTGAATCTGAGTTCATCTGCTCAACGCATCTGCCACTACATTGCCCTTTCCCAGCGTATAGGTGATCTCAAAGTCAAAGGACTCAAGATACTCGACCCACCTACGTTGTCTTAGATTCAGATCACGCTGAGTGAAGATATACTTGAGACTCTTGTGTTCGGTGAAAACCACAAAGTGCTCTCCCAGAAGATAGTGTCTCCAACAATGTAAGGCGTGAACAACTGCAGACAACTCCATATCATGCGTCGGGTAGTTCCTCTCGTGTGGCCTCAACTGCCGAGACCCGTATGCAATGACTCCATCTCCCTGCATAAGCATGGCTCCTAGCCCGATACCCAAAGCATCATAGTAAACAGTGTAGACCTTTCCCGGCTCTGGCAAGACTAGTATCGGTGTTGACGTCAACCTCCCTTTCAGCTCTTGAAAGGCTGACTCGCAAGAATCTAACCATAAAAAATTCACCCCCTTCTTGGTCAGACCTATCAACAATGCTTCTAGGAGCGAGAAGTCCTAAATGAAGCACCTGTAGTATCCGGCCAGCCCTAGAAAACTCCGCACCTCAAAGACGTTCTTCGGATCCTCCCAGGAAACTATAGCTCTCACTTTCTCTGAGTCCACAGATACTCCAGACTCTAAGATGACGTGACCCAAGAATTGAATCTGATCCATCCAAAAGTGGCACTTCGAGAGTTTATCATACAGATGATGCTCTCTCAGTGTACTCAGAACAATCTCAAGATGTGTGGCATGGTCGTGTCGAGTGTGAAAGTACACCAAGATATTGTCTACAAAGACCATCACAAAGGAGTCCAAGTACGGATGGAACACTTGGTTCATCAGTTCCATGAAGACTGCAGGCACATTTGTAAGACTGAATGGAATTACTGTATACTCGTAAAGACTATACCTGCTCCTGAAAGCTATCAGAGGTATATCTGATGGTCTAACGTGTAATTGATGATAACCGGACCTCAAGTCGATCTTCAAGAACACCTGGGATCCTCAAAGCTGATCAAAGTGGTCATAGATCCTTGGAAAGGGATATTGGTTCTTGACCGTCAACTGGTTCAACTTCTGATAATCCACACAGAGCCGAAGGGTACCGTCTGCCTTCTTCGCAAACAGAACAGGCGAACCCCATGGAGAAGTACTGGGTCGGATGAAGCCATTTGCATGAAAATCCTCCAACTGCTTCTTGAGCTTCTGCAACTCAGGTGTAGCCATCCTATAAAGAGGAATGGACACCGATTCCGCTCCTGGAACGAGCTCAATCGAGAAGTCAACCTCACGCTCCAGAGGTAAACCTGAAAAGTCTTCTGGAAAGACATCCCGGAAATGATCCACCACTGGAGGAAAGTATAACTATGAAGTCCCCTGGTTATCTAGATAAATACTGGAAATATGGGTTGTAACTTCCCCTATCCCATGATGCTCATGTCCAGCTCTACCCGCCTGTACATCCCACTCACCTCTATGAAGGAAGGACCCGCCCTTTGGTGATATGAAACTCACCCTGCGGTGATAGAAATCAATGACTGTCTGGAAGGGGACCAACCAGTCCATACCGAGAATGACGTCATAGACTGTCATCTCTAGGACATAGAGGTCCCATAAGAAATGACACCCCGCAACCTCGAGAGGGCACTCTCTTCACTGACGTACGCTAGATGTCCTTGTTCCCAACGGTGTGTCAAGAGTAAACAAGTCGGCAGAAGAAAAGATACAGAGCCCAAGGATCTCCACAACTGCAATAGAGATAAAGCTATGGGAAGCACCAGTATCAAAATGAGCTGAAGATAAAACTGAGGCTACTAGGATCATACCTCGAACTGTAGAAGGTTCGGGATCCTACTCCTGATAGGTCTTCTCCACGGCGAAATACTGGCCTACACCATGGCCCTGCGCCCCTGGCTGACCACTCTGAGATGATCCACTCTGTTTTCACTGATGACCTGGTGACTGACCACCATGGTCGCGACCTCCACCTCAGCCTGAACGGCCGGAAGAACTCCAGTTCCCAGACTGGTGGGAAACTGGCAAAGCATCTCCAGAACGCGGGGTCATAGAGGAACCCCTACCACTAGCTGAAGGTGAAAAGATATGACAGAAACCCTGAAGATGGCCCATATTGCCACAAGAACGGCACTCCATCAGATCCCTCAGGCACTGAGTCCTAGTATACCCACTCCAACCGCACTGGTAGCATACAACCTGGCTGCCAGAAGATGCATACCACGAACCTCGATCTCCTCGAGAAGACTCTCTGCGTTGCTTACTACTGTCCGTAGGAGGAACACCAGCTCTGGATAACGAACCGCCCTGGCTCACTGCTCCAGAATCTCTCAGATTGCACTCAGTGATCAACTCCTGGTTGACGATGGAGGATATCGAATTCAACTAGAAGATATTCACCTAGGAACGGATCTCCTGCCTGAGATCATCCTTGAACTTCTTAGCAAGGAACAACTCATCACCTGCTGGGATCGGTGTGAAGCACTGCAGCTCAGTGAAGCGAGACGAGTACTCCATAACAGAGAGAGTACCCTGCTGCAGACTCATAAACTCCCAGGATCGATCGGCCCTCAAGGTCTCCAGATAGAAGTAGTCATAGAAGGTGCGTCGAAACTCGTCCCAAGACATATCCTGCTGACGCCCTGACCGTGAGATCACCTCCCACCACCTCTTGGCGGTGTCCCGGAGCATATAAGTATCCATCTTTACCCTTTTCTCTGGAGGGATATCTAGGTGGTCAAGGATGGTTAATGTGGCCTCTATCCATGACTCTGCAGCTTGAGGTCCTCCATACCCTGAAAAAGTAGGAGGATGCTGCTGCTGGAAAACCCGCATCAACTCAGCCATCGACGGGGCAGGAGGCGGTGCTCCCTAGAAAGTATGCATCATCCTCAGGAAGTCCTCCCTGAACTGCGCATCAGTTCCTGCAACTGGTATGACAGCTGGTGCCAAGGCTGGCTTGACTGGAGAATTGGAAGGAAGTCCCTGATCATCCATATTTGGCGTCTGATCACTTCTTGACGACAGACGTACAACCGGAGGACATCTCAGAGGCATAGCTCTGAAAGATCAAAAGTATACCTCAGATCAGAAAACAAGGACAGAGAACACAATAGTACAAAACAGGAACAGGGGAAGAAAAACACACAAGTTTACAAAACATGACTACACGGCGTGTATAAAAACTACACGGTGTGTACTTAAAGACTATTCCCCTACCCGAGTCTCTTTACATGGCTAACCCACATGGTTCAAACTAATCTCGGACTACACGGAGTATTCCCTGGGACATGGCGTGTACCAAAAACTAACTCGGCGGCCAGTGTTGTTGGTTACACGACCGTCTACACGGCTGGCCCTTACACAGCGTGTTCCGAACAAACACGGCATGTATAAGAGAAGGTGACACCATCCCATGTTGTTCGTGACACGGTCGGGTACCTGGGAAATACTAAACGGCGTGTTCCAAAAGAAACACGGTGTGTCTAAGAGAAGGTCACACCGACCCGTGTTGTCCGTGACACGGTCGGGTACCTGGGAAGAACTACACGGTGTGTTCCTTTACAACACGGCGTGTTCTACTCGATCTTCCCTGACCTGTGTTGTTAGTGACATGGCCGGGTACAATTCTCTACACTACACGGCATGTATATACCGTACACGGAATGCTCATGATGTTATTTTCACAACACCGTGTTCCTGCACACACAGTCAGTAACACGGCCTAAAAACTACATGGAATGTAACCAGAAAGTACACGCCGTGTATTCTGGGTTTTTCTGGGAAGTAGCTCAGAAACTGCACAAAAGCCCAGAAACACAGAAAACAAGGCAAAGAGGTTCCAAATTCTGATCTGTGAGGGCCCATACTCCCCACAAATCAAATCTTGGCATCCCCTACATTCATGTACGAGAGAAAATAGGATCATGATCCACCAATTTCTGATTCAAGAGGGCCCATAAAACCTCAAGAATCAAAATTTGGTGTTCATTTAAACCAATTACAATAAAAACAATTCTCTAACAAGTAGCAGAGATTCTATCAAGCATCTATCACAACATCATGCATAATCTACACAAAGTCTATCATAACAGCATGCAATCTCTAATGCATCCTAAATGGCATGGCAAGAATGCATGGCATGTGATTTCTACAAGTGCTTATATGATGCATGAGATGGAATAACCTCATCTCATTGGGTTGCGACAGAAATATAACCATAATATCAAAACAATAATAGTACAAAGCATGTGAATCACTCTAGGTGAAATCGTATCAACCGTAAAATCTCAAAACCATAAAATTGCAATAAACAAGGTAGTATGGATTTTCCCTGTACATGGGTTATCTACTCCTGGGAATAGCTTATTTACCAATTACCGAATCCGTCATATCCCTGGATAAAGTCTCCAAATAGTAAAGCAAGAGAAAAGAATTCCTTTAATACCACTTTGTAACATCCCGGTTCCGAAGCCAACCAAAGGCACCCCGTAACCGGTTGGTCGCAAGGACTCAAGCGCATTTCTCCAAACACAAGAGGCTACCGACTAGCAGTGAGGGACTTGGGTGTGATGGTGGGGAAACTATGCCCTCATTGGCAGAGTACACAGCAGAAGAAAAATAAGCAAGCAATAGAGGAATCAGTAATAACCAACAATATAAATAGCAGAATACTAAATCAACAACTGGAGCACATATGTATATATGAAATTATGCATGATAGATAACTAGGAAATCATCCAAACAAGTCACAATGCTGGAAAACACTACAGTACCAAAACAAGTACAAAATAAAAGTAAACAGCTCCTCAGCATCGCAAGCCAAAGCTTGGTCCCGTGCTCCCCTTCTCCAAGCAATCAAGTTCCAGAAGTCGAAGGGCACTTTACCTTGTCTATACCTGCAACAACATATTCTGCTTGGGCCCAAAATCATGGACCAAACAGGGTGTGAGATAAAATCCCAGTAGGAATTCACTCGAAGATCTGTGCCTAACAGTCTATGAGTATATGGCAGGTAAAAGTACAATAAGCAATAAACAGCAACAGCAAGCAGAAGGCAGTAAACAGTAAGCAGTAAAACAGGATGATACATAGCAGAAATCAGTCCACAACAAATCAATAGCAGTGAAACAAACAGAAATAAGTCAGAAACCCTCTGGGAAGTACTCACATCCATCCCCTCTAGTCCTATCCAAGAAGTACCACAACCCTCTGGGCAGTGCACTCAGCCTAACCCCTTTGGCTTGGTCATACGAATTTATGAGACTCTCTTGGGAAGCTCACTCGGTCAATTCCCCTTATAGTCTAGGGTAGTCAAGGAATCTCTTGAGGAAGATCACACGGTCTAACCCTCTTAGTCCCAAGGTCTATAGACTCTCTAAGGAAGCTATCTCGGTCAATTCCTCCTATAGCCTCAGGTATACCATAGACTCTCTGAGGAAACTCACTCGGTCAATTCCTCCTCTAGCCTGGGAAGGTTCTTAAAGAGATTCAAACAAGGTAAGACTCTCTGAGGAAGCTCACTAGGTCTACCCTCCTATAGTTTATAATATACAAGACTCTCTGGGAGCTCACTCGGTCCATCCCATGTAGTCTATAATGTCTAAGACTCTCTGGAAATCTCACTCGGTCTATCCCTTATAGTCTATAGCACCAGGTTCCCTTAGCCCCATGCCAGTCAGTGCATAATAATGCTATAAGGCCAAAGTACACTTATAGAGATACTTGTCTAACAAAGTACACCTATAGATCTACTTAGCTAAACAGTCTACAAGACAACGAGCATGTCATTAAATTCACTTCAACCTATAATTGCAAGGCATGTAACAGGTGTAGCAGCCAAAGGAAAATGAGTCCCAAAGATCGTAAACAGAACAAGAAAGGGAAAGTAAATCCAAGAACAACAAAATATCCTCTAACAAGGTCAATTTACCTCTACACAACCATACAATCAAGGTAGGAAAACAACGAGGGAAAAAAGGTAAACACGCAATACCCCGTTCACGGGTATTGGTGGAATTTGCACATAAAACTCAGAGACTTTGAACGGTAAGGCACAAACCACCTACCTCGATCCTAGGAGATCGATATACTTGAACCACGATGACTGATTCTCCCTAGAACATCGTAGATCTGAGAAAATTCACAAAACATTCAACCTTAGATAACTTGAGAAGGAGGAAGAATTGGAAAACAAGGCTCAAGCAGAAGGAAGAACTCACTGCTATGCTTCCAACACAATCGATAGAGCTCGAATCGGAGAACAGACGGAGAGGCGGGGGCTCGGGAAAGATCCAGCTGTACGGGTTGCTCTCGGATGAACCAGGCCTAGAAGAAGATGATTATGGGGATTAGGCGTGACCCTGGTCCGTTTAGTGAAAAAAAACGTACACGGCGTGTATTTTTAAAGTACACGGTGTGTAGTGGGTTTTTCCATACTCCGCCAAAATCGGCCTCCACATCACCCCTACACACCGTGTGTGTGGCCCGGACATGGCCAGCACACGGCTTCGAGCGAGAAAAGAGTACACGGTGTGTACTCATAAAGTACACGGCGTGTACATCAAAAATTTTCAGAAACTCCAAAAATTCTCAAAACCTCCTGAAAAGAAAAGACATACCTGAAACGAAGATCCGGGTTCTTAAAATAAACCCCTATAAAAGTTAATGTGGTTTCACACACTATGAAAATAAAATTTTTGACTCAGTGAAGTGAAGGAATCAGTAGAAGAATGATGTTTCATTAGCTTGTTTGTTGAGATTCTCTTGGGTGAAGGGAGATATGAAAAACATGTATTTCTATCTTGTTTTTGGGATGGATAATCTATGGAAAATAAAATTTGGCTTAGACAGGCTGAGTATGTGGAGTGTCATCACTTTAGTAGAGGTCTTTATAATGGGGAGACCTCAGATGAGTGGTCTCGGTCTCTCGATGAGGTTTTGTGCTTCTATGGTGGGATGGTGGTTCTGATAGACTCGAGACAGAAATTGATGGATAATGGACATCAGTCGAGTTGTTATGTGCACCCTGGAGCTAAAAATATGTTTCATGACTTGAAACATAACTATCGGTGGCTGATAATGAGACAATTGATTATGGATTTTGTGCCTTGATTTCTTATATTTCATATAATTAAAGTGGAACATCATAGATATGTTGGTTTCTTACAACCTTTACCGATTCCAATATGAAAATGGGATTATATAGGAATGGACTTCATGATTGGGTTGCCTCAGACTCCTTGTGGTAAGGATGTGATATGGTTGATTATTGACCGACTCACAAAATCAGCGCATTTATTATCTATCAAGGAGTTGAAGAAGGTAGAGGATCTTGGTAACTTATAGGTGTGGGAGATTTTTAGACTCCATGGTGTTCCTTTAGCTATTGTTTTGGATAGGGAGCCTCACTTCAAAACATAGTTTTGGAGTGGATTTTAGGATGTGATAGGTTATCAGTTAAATTTTAGCATAGCATATCACCCCCAGACAGATGTACAGACTGAGCGAGCCATCCAAATTCTTAAATAAATCCTCTGGGCATGTGTAGCTGATTTCATTAGATCATGGGAGAAACATTTTACCTTAATGGAGTTTTCTTATAACAATAGTTATTAGGATTTTATTAGGATGATTCGATTTGAGGCATTGTGTTTTAGGCCTTACAGATCACCTTTTTTTTGGTAGAGATTGGTAAAGGTCCTTATTTGGATTGAGTATCATTCAAGAGACGATGGATATCATGAAATTGATCAAGAGAAGGTTAGCGATATCTCAGAGTCACCAAAAATCATATGTTTATCAGCATCATTGTATATTGGAATTTGAGGTAGGTGGTTAGGTTTTCCTCAAAGTTTCAACATGGTTGGGAGATAGATGTTTAGGGAGGTAGGGTAAGTTAGAACATCGTTATGTTAGCCTGTTTGAGATTGTAGAGTGACTAGAGATGATGGATTATCAATTAGACTTACCTACTTTTTTAAATTTTAACCATGATGTGTTCTAAGTTTCCTAATTGAAGAGGTATCAGTCGGATCTGTACCACATGATCGAGTGAGAGGATGTTGAAATTGAACCCTATACATTAGTGATTGAAAGGCATGTTCAAATAGTGGACTAACAGGATAAGGTGTTTCATGTAAAGATGATCCCATTGGTTTGAGTTAGATGGTAGTGTGGTAGGGGAAATCATGAGACATGGGACCATGAGGACATGATGATGAAATAATAACCTTATCTCTTTTCAATTTCATGAACCTAACATTTTATGGGGGCAGAAAGATTTTATGGTGGGCAGAATTACAATTCCCTCTGAGTCAAAGGTTTATTTTATTTTGAATCCCCAAGTTTTTTAATTTCAGTTTCGAAAGTATTGGATTTGCACGATGGCATAAAAAAATATTATGTACTTGAAAAATAGGGAGGACCACAGTCGTGGTAGCATTCATGGTGTGATTATATGACTCTAATGTGAAATGAAAATATCCAAAATGTCTATCAGTTGGGCATTGTCTTGAGTGGAATTCTTTGGGATTCATTCTATCAACCATGTCCAAAGGGACCTTACTATGCTATGGTGGGGGCTATGGTGAGTCTGAAAATGGATTAGTTTTTAGCACCAAGTCTTGGTCAGCCCTCATGGTTTGCCTCATGGGAAAATACACCACATCTTGATGGGAAACACCAGGTTGTGGTGATGGTGGTTTTAGATTTTGAAATGCATGAACCATTGCCTGGTCTTTTGGGGGTGGTTACTCCAATCATGTGCAACTTTAATGATGGGTTTTAATGTTTCTTTTGACTCAATTTACCTCTATTAAACAAATGGTATCCTCTCTTTGGATCAATTTTCAAATTGAGTGTGTTCCAGGAAGGGGTGTTGGGTGTTCATCCTTCATCAAGCAGTGGATTAGAGTGACTCCCTTCCTCTTGGTCTTACTCTTTGTTTATCTAGGCATGTGAGGACCAGATCTCTTCCTCTCCCATCACTAGTTTATAAAAAACGTTTTTTACATCAATTTTGAGGTAGGTTTCTCTATCATATGGTCTATCCCTTGGCATGCTTTGTGTTCTTAAGATCACCATTAGTTTTCATTTATGAAATTGATGACTTGAAATCCACAATGGGTGAATTTGATATTTGATGGATATGGAAATGTTTTCTAAAAATGGTTATTTGTTGAAACCATTTTGATGCACATGATATTATAGATTAATTTCCATAAATAATAATTTGATTTGAAAAAGGGTTGGAATGGATTTCCTTGGAAATTTTTTTTGAAATATAGATTTTGTTTCTTGAACATAATGATAATGTAATAATACATTGGGAAGACCTTGGGTTATAGGGGAAAACTAAACACATGAAATCCCTAGTGGATTAAGATATCACTAGGGTAGGTTCTCATATTGTCATGGTTATTAATGGGTAGCCTTTCTAGGTAACTGAGGTTCCAGTACTTTAGGATTCACTTATGTCGGCTAGTGTTTCATGTTTGTATAAGTTGTGTACACCCTTGTGTCGTGGATTGTCCATTTGGTGTTTTATAGATGTATTAAATGGATGTGTATTTTATATTGGATTTCCCTCATGATTTATTGATTCATGAAAACTTGATTATTAAATTCAATTATGACTCATGGATAGTTTTTCATATTCTTGTTATTTATTAAATATGGAAAGTTTTTTAAAATAAAGCCAAAGGATATTTTAAATAGAAATGTTTTAAAAGGAAATGATTTATTTATGAAATGTTTTATAAATATAGTTTTTGAAAATAACTAACATATTCATGTGGATAGAAAATTTATAGATTCTTTGGTGGTATCCTGTGGATATTTAGTGCTCAAACCATGTTTTTTCCTTTGGGCATTTGTAGTCTTGGTTTTGTAGGATATAGGTAAAGGGAAGAACATCATGTAGAAGAAAACACTCCTACATCATGTTTCCTTTCAAAGGGTTGGTATGATGGTGAAATTTGGTCACGATGAGATAGACCCATGGGTTTCTTTGGGTTCCATGTTGTGGTCTTTCAGTTGTTCATCTCAACCTTGTTATCTAGTTGTTTAATTTTACCTTTATGTTTTGATTGTTTTGACATGTGATGTATTTTTGAATATATGTTGTGATACTCTGAATGTGTTTATCTTATCATATGTTTTTTGAGGTTGAAATCATTCGAATGTTTATTTTTATGATATAATAGTGCTTTCCTCCATCATGTGGTGATCATGAACATGATTTAGGAAATGTGGCGGGCCAAGTCTAGTTCCATTATGGGTTGACCTAGGTTGGCATGTTACATGCACACTATTGATAGCTTGGAAGATAAAGAAAATGATAAGTTTTACCAGACTTAGACAACCTGAGAACTCCATTGACAATATCCAGGGTTGTCCATGTATTTTTTTCCTCCTCAACAACAAGATGAGGCTAAACCAAAGGAGAATAAGAAAATAAAGAATTAGTAGCTGAATTTGAAACTGATAAAGAATAGGAAATGATGGAAGCTTCATTTATAATAGAATTCCTTGGAGATTTGGGTCAGTGGCTGAAAAAAGAAAAATAAGACAAAGAGGAGTTGGATACTAAAATTGAAAAGTTTCTTGACAATCTAGAAAAGAGTCCATAATAAGAAGAGGAAAATGAGGAGCTTTACTAAGTATGGAAAACACATGAGATGCTTTTCTAATCTTTAGTTTTGACTCGTATTTGGTTATCTCGTCAATAATGTTTTAAGAATGTCTCAAAGAAGAGGAAAAGTGGAGCCGACATGGACAAGCTACAAAGTAAAAATTTGATCAATCCACGATGGTTATATTTACACAATACTCTTATAGCATGACAAATAGAGGTAAGACCGAGATTAATAACCATAATAAATGTGCTTTCAGGGGCAACCTAAGTTTTTTATTTCTTTATAGGATTTAGTTTTTGTTTATTTTCAAGGAATTATTTTATAAATATATTAGGATTTAGTTTCAATTTACCATATATTATTTTTCTTTGAAGAATAAACCTTGTGTTTTCACTCAGGTATTTCCTTTTGTAGGTACATGAAAAAAAAGCGCAAGGAAAGCATCAAGAAAGAAATTAAGACAAATAGATTCAAAGTGAAAGAAGGTATGAATTTAAATTTTTTATTTATTATTTCTCCCTAACATTTTTCTAATCTATTTTTTAGTTTTAAAGAAAAAATATCTTCCCCACATTTAGATTTTTTTTATTTTTGATCTATGATACAAAAGTTACTTAGGATAACCATGTGTAAGATCCCAAACTTTACTGTAGTATCTCAGACTTGAGTTCTGGTACTTTTCTTTATTATTTAAGTATCTTTGTTTGAAATTATTACTTGGGGTTTTTTTGGGTGTAATTTCATGAAAAATATGAAAAAAGGGTACTGTACATAGTTGGCGCATGGTTAGGAAAAACCATGGGCCCAACCTAGCTAAACTGTGCAAACCCAGGTAGAGGGGTTTACATGGTTGGTGTACGGTTTATCAAATTGTTCACCACTACCCAGAAAAATCATGCACACGGTTTTCTTTTATCCAAAAAATTGTTTTTAAATCCCCTGAACCCCCAAAACACCCCAATTTCGACCTAGGCTCAGACTTGAAGATTCTTGGATGATTCTATAGCTTTCCTGAGCGGTTTCAAGGTTGTTCAACCTCCGTTATTCAAGATTCAAATCCCAAATCAAATATTTTCTCTTCTCGCGGTAAGCGGATCTCATCCTGAACTTTATCCCATCGATTCCTTCTTCTTGTCTTAACCCTTGGGTGGATTGTTTCCTCTAGTTCTTCAAATCTAACCCTTTTTGGTGAGATCTAGATCTAGGATTATAGATCTACATATAGTTTGATTATATATTGACATCTTTGATCTTGGTTTAGGGATTTAGATCTTAAACTCAGATCTACAACATTGTGCTTCTCGGATTTTGGGAATTTTCATTGAGCAAACATTGGTCAATGAATCAAGGTGGGTGGTCTAATTTCTAAATCCCATAGTTGTGATTTGTTCTTGTATATAAAAGTTGTAGGATTGATATATTTGTTTAGAAATTGAGACCCCTAATTGAATTTATTAATATGGTAAATTAATTAATTGTGGAAGTTGTAAAATTGTGGGATTTAGGGATTGTTGAATAAGATAATTAATTGTGAGAATTAATTATGATGGGATTGAGATAGTAAAGTTGTGTATTTAAATGATAAATAAGGATAATTAATTTTTTAATTAATTAATAATGTAAATGATCGATAAATTGGGATAATTAGATGTTGAGTTAATTATCAAGTTTTCCTTTTGAGATCAAGAATAATTGCTTGGTCAATTAATTATTGAATGTTGATATTTTGAATGGTTAATTGATTGTAAAATTAATTAACAAGAAATTGGTGTTTTTAATTATTTTTTGAATTAATTAATTGACTTGAATAATTAATTTATAAATTAATTAATGGATGGGATTTTAGGTGTTAGACATGGATTTCTACATCGATGGGATTTGGGGTGTCAGGACTATCATTCTAGACCAATAATATAAATAAATGAATGGGATTTTGGGTGTTAGACATGGCGTTTTACACTGATGGTATTTGAGGGTGCTAGACATGACGTTCTACGCCAATGATGGATCTATCTGAATTTTTGAGAATTGGGGTGTTTGAAATGGTGTTCTACACCAATGATAAATAATAACATATGGGATTTTAGGTGTTAGACATGGTGTTCTACACCGATGAGATTTTGGGTGTTAGACATGATGTTCTACACTAATAGGATTCTGAGTGTTAGACATGGAATTATACACTAAGGATAAATACGTATAAATTTTTTGAATTGAATGTGTGACTAGATTTAAAAATTGATAGTTTGTGTGGTTAATAATGATTAATTGATAATGTGATAACTGTTCAATTATGAATTGTAAATATTTTCTTTAAATAATTGCATACACTTGTTGTTGACTGGATTTGTTTTAGACATTATTGGTGGTGTCCTATTGAGTCATACTCACAACCTATTTGGGCTTCCTAATCGGTAACTGAATAGACTTTATTGTTGTAGGACAAGTTAAGGTCTAAGGCCATGGACTAGATTACTGACTAGGGATTGAGATTGTGTAAGGGAACCAGACGTGGTTCGATATCCTCTTGGGAGTCGTTAGTGAATTTACTTTCAGTTTCATTTTAGGCAATTTGGTTCTTATTTTGGCATGGCATGTTTCCCCTTTAGTTGAGTATTGTGTTTCCTATTTTGGTTATCATAAGATGTTGGTATTGTTATGATTATATATGTTTCTGCTATTGTTTATTGTTTTCTACTTGTATTTAATTCTGATAAAAGAGGGTATAGTCTCCCCATGAATGACTTACCAGACCCTCACTACTGGTCAGCACAATCTAGTGTATAGGAAGACATGCTTGAGGTCATGTTGCGGTCTAACTTGGGGAACCAATGTGTGGAACCTGGGTTGGGACATCATAAAGTGGTATTAGAGCAGTTTTCTATTCTTATGTTTTTGTCTTACTGCTTGGAAAAGTTAGACAGGAGACTAGGAAGAGTCATGGGCTTGGTAATGAGCATGTTCATGGGAGTTGCAAACCCATGTATGGGGTAAAACCCAAGTACTCAGGGGGGGATTTTTGTTATTGTTGTTTGTTGTTACTGTTAAATCTTATTTCACCTTGGGTGATACACTTGTTTTATGTTGTGATAATTGTTATTGAGATTTTTGGGAATTTACTCATAGCCTAGAATGGAATGATATTTGAGTCAACATGAATCATTCTAGGCACTCAGGATTATTCTGTGGCATGCATCATTTTAGGAACGCATGGGAAAATGAGTTTTGGGTAAATTTTTGAACTTAAACTGTTTTTCCATGCTTTTGAAATTGAATTGAAAATGGTGCCTAATATGAATTAGAGACTGGTAAAATGATGAAAATAAGATTAAATGGGTTTCTAAATAATAAACTTGATTAATGAGAATGTTTTTACCCTTGTTAACTAGGAACTAGGTGTAATATGGTTAAGGTTAGTGATAACGCATTGGTTTTGACCATGTGGTGAGACATAGGGAAAGTAATTGTTGTAGATTTTTGTGTTTCCGTCTTATATAAACATGTTATATTTTTCAAATGTTTCCTATGGTGTGTGTTTGGAATTGTAGAGATATGAATCCATGGTGAATTTTGGTGAGGGGACGGACAAAGGACATAGAAGAGGATAATCCTCCAGTAGTGGAACCTGAGGCACTGATAGTGCCGGGTGAGGAAGTTGGAGAGAAGTTTCAAGATAACTTTTATTGTTTCATGAAATTGATGGAAAGAGACCCATGAAAGGTTGTGAAAATCATTTCTGAACTCACGAGGGAGTTTCAGTTGTAGAACCCTCTAACTTTCACTAGAGAGGGTGGACCTAAAGGATATGAGTTTTAGATAGAACCTATCAAGACTATACTTGACCATCCTATTAAGAAGAGATTCAAGCTCTAAGCTTGCATGTTGCGTGGTTAGGTGAAACATTGGTGGGACATCTAGGCACAGACTGGTCAGGATGATGGTATGGAATGGAAGGATTTTTAGGAGAAGTTCTTTGAACACTTCTACCTAGAGACACCAAGGAGGGAATGAGTAGTTGAGTTCATGAGGTTGAATCAGGGGAATCTATCCATGATGGACTATGTTGGATGCTTTACCGACATAAAATGTTTTTCTCTAGCATTGTAAGAAAATGAGGCTACGTCAGTAAGACAATTTCAAGATGACTTAAATGTGAAATTAAGTCTCAGGTGAATATTTTCAGGCTGAAGAAGTTTACAAAAGTGGTAAATAAAGCTATAATTTCTAAGTGGAACCTGAAGGAGGATTCCAGTGGCGGGCAAGTGATTCATGTTGGATGGTCAGGAGGTAAAACTTTCAAGATTAGGAAGCGAAGTTATGAGAATTTCATCTTGAGAAGTGTGGAGCAGGGTGTCTAATCAAGGGGATCAGTTACATGGGATCTTACCCATGTGATTTACCACCAGTGTGGTAGGTTGGGACACCTCCAGAAACATTGTTCCCGACCACCAGTAGAGTAATGAGCCTACGAAAAGATGGTACATCTACATAGGTTCTGTAAGAACCTAAGGTAGCCAAGTAGTGATAGAGGAGCTAGACATAACCATAGTGCGGGAAGGGGGTCTTCTGCACCATACCAGTCTAGCAGCTAGAGTTCTACTAGCCAAGGCGGTAGAGGCAGTGGATGTGGTGCTTCTAGGAAAGAATGCCCATAACAGTATAGTAGTGAAACTCGGGGGAGTTAGACAGCATCACAGGGAAGAGTGATAGGACAGTTGCATGCGGTGCAGCCTACACTTGTGGATAGAGAGGTTGGGTCATCAATAGTGAGAGGTACTATTCTTGTATCTTCTACATTAGTTGGTTTTTTGTTTTATACTAGTTTCTATCATTATTTTGTATCTGCTAAACTTTTTAATGGTTTGATCCTAGTGGTGGTGCTTGTAGGTGGGGTAATGAAGATATAAACACCCTTGGGATTAAGGTTTAGAGACATCTGTGTCTGCAAGGGATGTTCTCTTGATATTGGGGAGTACCATTTTCTAAGGGATCTCTATATTCTTGATATGATAGACTTCGATCTAATTATGGGTATGGACTGGCTAGCCGCATACGGAGCCCACATTGATTGTTACCGTAGGAGTGTGACATTTACATCTCCTAAGGGTGACAAATACATTCACCATGGGGAGTGGGATATCTAGGTAGGCCTATCTGGGCCAATTACTCAATAGTTGGGAGACTTCACAGCCTAGGTTTCTACTCTATTTCTGGATGACGAAGGTATTGGGCAAGATGTCCTTCCACCAATAGTGTAACTGTTTCAGGATGTTTTTTTTTTTTGAAGACTTATCAGGGTTTCCACCTGAAAAAGAAGTGGAATTAACTATTGATCTCATGTTGGGGGCTGAGGTAGTATTTATTCTACCATATATAATTACACCGATAGAGCTTCAATAACTCAAGGCTCAACTAGAGGAGTTTAAGGATAAAGAATTTATCTAACCGACCATGTCACCTTTGGGATCACCTATGTTGTTTTCAAAGAAAGAAGATAAGATTTTACATTTGTGTGTTGATTACCAAAAGTTTAATTAATTTATTGTAAATAACTGATATAATATTTTGTGTATTGTTGATTTTTTTACTAGTTAAAGGAATCCAATGTGTTCTCAAATATTGACTTGAGATCAAGGTATCATCAGTTGAGAGTTTGGACCTATAATATACTAAGGAATACCTTTAAGAGCATGTGTGGGATTTATGATTTTCTTGTGATACCATTTGGGTTGACAAACTCACCAGTGGTGTTTATGGCCTTGATGAATAGGATCTTTCATCTCTATCTAGATCAGTTTGTAGTGGTTTTTGTGGATTATATCATGGTTTACTCCAAGACTCTTGATGATCATGCCCAAAATCTTGACAACGTCCTAAGTACGCTGAGAGAGCATCGGCTATATGCCAACTCTCTAAGTGTTAGTTTTGGATTGACTAGGTACACTTCTTAGGATACATAATCTCAGTGGAAGGTGTGTTAGTTGACCTAGGGAAGGTATAGGTAGTTATTTCATGGGAATAACCCAATAATTTTTTTTATATATGATTTTTTTTTTATTAGTTGGATATTACAGGATATTCATCCATTAATTTTCCCATTTGGCAGCACCTCTTTCGAGCTTGACCAAAAAGGGAGTAAAGTTTGAGTCGTTGGAGGCTTGTGAGGAATATTTTCTGGAGTTGAAGAAGCATTTGATGTCAGCACTGATTTTGATCCTACCTGAGTCAGGTGAAGAGTATGCGATGCATTGTGGTGCTTATGGGATAGAACTTATAGTTGTATTAATGTAAGGGGGTAAAGTTGTAGCATACGAGTCTCAACAGCTGAGGCCACATGAACAGAATTCCCTATATATGACCTCAAGTTGGAAGAAGTGGTTTATTCCTTGAAGTGTTGGAGACACTACCTCTTGGGTGAAAATTTCATAGTTTATACTGACCACAAGAGATTAAGGTATCTATTTTCACATTGCAATTTAAATCTTTGACATCAGAGATGGGTTGAGTACATATAGTCGTTTGATTTTGAGATGGAATATACGTCCGGGAAAGGAAACAATGTGGATGATGCTTTGATTAGGAAAACGTAGTCTTAGATGGTTCATGAATCTAGTGTTGAGTGGAAGATGATGACTTTAATAGCAGATATGCACGTTGTGGATCAGGGGAGATAGAATCAGATGACACTTGTGTTGGTTGTAGTGGAGTCTAAACTTTTGAGATGGATCAGGGATAGGAATTATGAGGAACCATAGTGCTTGGCCTTGAGGGAAAGATTTGAAGGTGGGGAGACACATTCATCCATCCAACATCATGTTTTTTATTCAATAGAAAGAAGAAAAAAATAGAAAAATAAGGAGTCAAAGAAACATGGCCACCCAAGGTTTAGGGGGGCCTAAAATAGTGAAAACCGAGGGCATCCCCTCTAATCAAATTAACAGTCTCAAGCTTTAGACAGTTTGTGTTAAGAAGAAATGTGTTGATAGGACCCCGGGTAGCCAGCGAAGAAAGGTGATTAGCTACCTTGTTATCCTCACATCTTGTGTGGGTTACATGAATACGGTTGTTAAGAAGACCTCTACAGTTTCAAATGGTGTAAAAAATAGACCAAGGGGTGGAACCTTTGCCAAGAAAGGATTCATGGAGGATCAGAGAGTCAATATCAACATGATCAATGGCTAGCCTCACCTGTCTGCACAATGTGAGCCTGGTGAATAAATCTTTTTCCTCAGATTGGAGGGCAGACCCCTTACTGTAGAAAGCAGTGAAGGCTATAATAGCCCCCCCTCCAAAATCGAAAACCACTCCCCCTCCACGCATATCACCCCCAAAGCATGACCCAACCATATTTAGTTTGTACCTTATCTTCGATGGGTGCTAGCAAATCCATTGCCCCTATGTTCTGTCAATAGATATCTGAACTAGGGGAGGCCAACCTGCAACACACTCAGTTAGGGTTCTTCCCTCCAGTTGTTGATAAGTGAAACTATGTCCACCAACAAGTTCTTCGTTCTTACAATTATGGCCCTCTCTGAAGGGAGGACACCTTTGTACCTTTCCTGGTTTTGAGCCTGCCATACACACCAGCAGCCATCACTTAACACTATGGACTGTGACACCCTTTCAAGACCCTTACCAGACGTCCCGTAAAACAATATTTACAAAAATAAACCATCCCCAATCTCCCTGGAGGAAAAATTAGTACAGCTACAAAAGAAGGTCCAGATAGCATGAGCCCAATCACCTTCAAAAAATAGACGATTCATACTCTCCTCCTGCGAGTTATTACAACAGTAACACCTTGAGACAAAACAAATACCCACCTTCTTAATATTATCATCAGTATCCACTACATTATTCCTTAATCTCCAAGTGAGGAAGTTATACTTTTCTGGTATCTTGCTGCACCAAACCACATCATTCTAGCTTCCATGATGGTCATGTGAGGACAGAAGCCTACAGAATTCCCTGTTCGTGAAATTCCTTGAAGTGGATGTAGTGAAAATGCACTTATCAAGTACATTTTTTATTGTAATTGACTCAAAGAGTTCATGTTGTTCATCGTCCAAGACATCCTTGGTAAACCTGGGGTAGAGCCTTGCCTCCTTAAAAGAAATCGTGAGAGTAGGGCAGCTAGGGTAACTAAAAACAGAGCCTTCCCAATTACAATGCCAGAAAGAGATATCCCCCTGTCCCACCACCCAACAAGAGTGAAGTTGCAGGATTTGGATGAGAGGGTAGATCTTGGTCCAGAATGGAGAAACATGTCTATATACTTCCCCCTAATTCCCTTCATAGTTTTGGAACATGATCTTCCTCCAAAGTGTACTTTTCTCGATAATTTCTCATGCAAGTTTAGCATGCATATAGTGAAGTGTGCTGCTAAGACTCCTAACATTAATTCCTCCATCACGGATGGGTCACGCCATCATATCCTAAGAAACCCAATGACTCTTACCCTCTGAAAGAGCATCCCAAATGAATTTTTCAAGGATTTTGTCAATGGTATTGATAACTCCTTTAGGGACATTTGTAGAAGCCAAATAATTTATGGGGATGGCCAACTGGGTTCTATTAACCAAAGAAATCCTTCCCCTAAACGATAAGAATATATTCTTCCAGTTGAGAACACGACCCGTAAGCTTACTCAGGATGTAATCAAATTCATGAACTCAAAGTCTACCTAGAGAAATTGGTGTGTTGAGGTATTACATGGGAAAGGATCCTCATTTCATGGCCAGCCGACTACACAAGGAATAGGCCCTACTAACAACACACTTGTTAGAAATGTACATGTTGCTTTTGGAGCTACGGATTATCTAGCCACTCCAGTAGAATTACTCATCAAGGACCTTCTTAATACCATGAATGGAGTCCCTTCCCCTATTAATGAAGATAATAGTGCCATCTACGAACATCAATAGGTAGATATAAGGGAGGTTCAGCTTCCTTCGGAAAGGGAGAATTCCTCCAGTAGACAGGATCCGGTTGATGAGGCGACTAAGAGTGTCCTGTGCAAGGATAAAAAATCTTGATGATAGAGTTTCCCCCTGGCTAAGTCCTCTAGTTGACTTGAAGAATCTGTGATTATTTCCCAGAAACGAAACTGCCATCCACAGGGATCTAAAACACTTGAAGATGAGATCCAAGGCCATGGGAGAAAACCCCATTGTTGTAAGCACACGGTTAATGAAACTCCATTCAATCTGATTATATGCCTTATTCGTATCTAATTTGATCACCAAGTTGGATCCTTGTGTCTTAAATTTTATGTCCCTCAAGATCTCTTGTGACAAGGAAATCGCACCCTGGATAGATCGGCATGTGAGAATTTCATGCCTTATAGTGGGCGGTATATCTAGGTGTGACCAAAATTTACCATGACATACGAAGATGGTTTTGGTGGCCAGGAATGAAGAAGGATATAGCAGGGTTCATGTCCCAATGCTTCACCTATCAGTAAGTGAAAATGGAGCATCAACGACCAGGATGTTTACTGCAACCTTTGTCGATTCTGGAATAGAAGTGGTATGATGTGACCATGGACTTTTTGGTAGGTCTTTCGAAGAAACTTAGAAAGAATTATTCTATTTGGGTCATTGTGAATCTACTGAAAAAGGTAGCTTGTTTATTTACTGTAAGGGAAAACTTTACAGTAGAGTAGTTAGAAGAATTGTATGTTCGGGAGATAGTCCATCTTCACAGGGTGTCGTAGACTATAGTATCATATCGTGATTTACACTTTACTTTGCACTTCTGGTGGGGCTTACAGAAGGCACTTGGAACATAGGTATCATTGAGAATATATTTCCACCCATAGACAGATGGGCAGTCAGAGCATACTATACAGGTGCTTGTGTAATGACCTGTCCCCCTGGGCTCGTGTCGTGACTACCCCAAGATCTCCTTCTATAGGCCAGGGGCTGGCGACTAGCACCGAAAGGTGTATTCCATAACCGGGAAGGCATTGCCTTTATAACCTGTAAACACACACAGCCAAGCACACAAAAAGATATGAACACAAGTAAACTTTATAGTAAAAAGAGTGAGTACAATAAGAAAAAGGGGCCAGAATACAAGCCCAACTGGAAAGTACAAGAAAACTGAAAAGTACAAGTAAACTGGAACAGATACTATGAACTCCCGCCAAGGATCCTACCTGAAGGGTAGGTAAAACTCTCAAATATCCATCTCTATGGTACGCCTATTCTAATGTCCACCTCTGAGCTACCTCCAGTCCTGGTACTCTCATCCTCGGTTAGTGTTGTTTGTCGTCTACACCAAACACAACAAGGTGTGGGTGTAGCCTGTGCACAGGTGAGTATAACGATACTCAGTAGGGACCTCGAGACCCTCAAAGGTCTCACAAAAATCCAAAAAGGATAAACCACAAAGCTTGAAAATAACTTACAACCTTACTTAGATATATGACCATACATATACCTAAGTTATCAAGTATACTTGTCTTATCCATGAGGAAACACAAGGACCAACTCTTAGTGAAAGTAAAAATATTTTATGAAGAAAAGAAATACCATGAAGGTAACACCACTAGGGTAAGTACCACAAAGGTAACGCCACATAGAAGAATAACACTAAGGTATCACCACAAAGGTAAAGATTCAGCTCACACCAGGTATAACTTAGGTACGGTAGTAAATATGATTAGATGTAACTACTGAATCATCATACTATGTGAATAGGCAGACCCACGTAGGATCCTAAATTATCAGACCCACGTAGGATCCTAGTACAATAGACCCACGTAGGATCCAAGTAAAGCAGACCCACGTAGGATCCTAGAGTAGTCCCATGTGGATTCGAAGAGAGGATCCAAGTGGAACTCTCAAATACAGACCCATGTAGGATCCCAAAGCACAGACCCACATATGATTCCAAAGCACATATCCACATAGGATCTTTTTCTCATGTTACAGACAGCTACAGGGTTCCCGCACAAATCTCGCTTGATTTTGGGAGGGTCTGATCCTCAAGCCATAGGTCGAATACTCCAACTGCCATGAAGTTCCACGAAAAAGTATCCCAAAGGACTGCCACGTAAAAAATGTCTCAACGCAACAAATGGGGCGTCAATTGGATGCTCGGTCTGTAATTTATTGTCCTTTTAGTCCTGAGGGCCTGTTTGGATTCGTGCACGATCAAATTCGGTCATACCCCATCTTTATCTAAAACTTAAGTGGGTATACCAAAAGCACCGTCTCGATCCAAGGTTTCTAGCACCGTAGACGGTTCGTCAAACGGACGCCCTTAGCTCAAGATATGGCCGAAAGAACGAAAAGGGTCAAAGGTGGTCCAGGTTTGGTCTGACCCGGTCTGTTGGGTCCAGCCCGGCCCACTGGGTCTGGCCCAGCCCGCGGTACGGTAACCAGCCTCCTCCTCCACGCGGCGCGGTCACACGTCGCTTCGTCACCGGCAGCCGGTGGCGAGCAGGCCGCCCTCCCTTCGCCGTCACGGCACAAGGTCGTGGCTCCTGCATGCCCGATGGTGCGGTCGCGTGTCGTTGCCTCCCCTTCGTGCGGCCAGCCACCACTAGCCACTTCCCTTGCTCCGCCGCAGCCGACAGGCCATGAATCTTCTCCGACGGTGCGGTTGCGCCGCCACCGTCTTCACGACCGGCCATGGTGTCAGCCGCCGCTCCTGAGTCCCATTGGTGCCAATCGCCAGCACCGGTTGTCGTCCTCCTCCATCGCAAAGATCGCATCAAAACCACAGAGGTTGTGGAGCGGTCAGTCCATGTTCGTTTGGCCCGCACCCTCCGTATTAGAGCAGTAGCTAGCATCTCATGGGGAGAGGTTCAACATAAAAGAAAATTAACGAAGGTAAATCAAAATCACACCCCTACCTCAAAGGTTTGTTGAAATCGGTGAGGAGGGAAGGACGGATGTTGGTTCATTGTCATTGAAGACGTTCCTCATTAGAGAGGGCATTCTTCATTGGAGAGTGTGTTCTTCATTGGAGAGAATGTTCTTCGTTGGAGAGAGTGTTCTTAGTTGGAGAGTGCGTTCTTTGTTGGAGGAAGAGTTTCTCAAAGTTAACCCTTTTTTCTAACCAATCCTCCCAAAGGTAATGAGAAGCCAATATAATAGAAAAAAATAGCTTCATCAAATTAAATTTGACACATTTTAATAAATGGAACAATTAATTGGCACAATTTATTATATTGTGTTGGCACAATAAAATGGGAGGATTCCAAGAGACTTCCCCACATTCAAGAGGGGTTCGGGTGGTCCCCACCACTAGAATTCAATTTGGGGTTTTCTAGTTCGGTTGGTCCCCACCTCAATAACCCATCTAGAGAGGTTTCAAAAATAAAATAAAATTTTGTTATTTATTTTATTTTTATTTACACGAAAAACACAAAAACTAACTTTCACCCTCGTCCTACTATAGTAGAGGTGAAAGTCTCCTTAAGCGAATACTGGCGCTGTGAGTTCAACAGTTCCCGTGGATTTAAATTCTGAGCATCGGTTCAAAATTTAAAAAAAACCCGCTCACACGTTTACTGAATGTACTTAAAAAAATCTGAAATTCATTCTGGGAACACTGGGCCTCGGAATCACACGCCGTTAATTTTTGCGGACTCGTAAAATTCCCATATAATTAAAAAAATACATGGAATTTCCAGGTCTAATTCTCCCCACCTCAGAGCTTTGCATCCCCGAAAGCCACATTACACAAAAACTAGGAAAACAAGTGGGGGTACTGAGAACGAATATGAGCCTCCCACTCCCATGTGCTCTCCTAGAGGTTCTCGTGCTGCTAACGCACGCGCACCAAAGGTATCGACCACCCACGAAGGACCCGCTCCTGTCGATCCTCAATCTCCACTAGAACATCCATCAACATCGCCCCATCCTCGATGTCCAGCTTGTCATGGTCGATGATGTGAGATGGGTTATGCACGTATCTCCTCAGCTGAGATACGTAGAAAACATCGTGCACCCAGTGCAACTGAGATGGAAGATCTAGGCAGTAAGCCACCTTGCCAACTCTGCTGAGGACCTAAAACGGTCCAATGAACCTCTGAGATATCTTGTCGCCCCGACCAAATCTCCGCAAACCTCATCGGGGTGAGACCCGTAGAAAGACATAGTCACCATCCTCGAACTCCCGAGGTCTCCTTCTCCTGTCGGCATAAGACTTTTGTCTACTCTGTGTAGTCTTCATCCGCTCCTGGATGATCTGCACCTTCTCTGTGGTAGCCCATACCATATCTGGTCCCATGAGTGTTGACTCCCCTGGGTAAGTCCAACACAAAAGCAATATGCAAGGTCGGTCGTACAACACCTCGAAAGGTGTCATCCCAATGGTGGAGTGATAGTTGTTGTTGTATGCAAACTCCACAAAGTGCAAGTGATCCTCCCAGCTACGACTGAAGTCGAGGACGCAAGCACGTAGCATGTCCTCAAGGGTCTGAATGGTCCACTCGGTCTGGCCATCCATCTGAGGATGGAAGGTGGTGCTCAAACAAAGTTGTGTCCCAAAAGCCTCTTGCAACCCCTTCCATAGACAGAGACTGAAACATGCATCATGATCGGAGACAATCATCGAGGTTATTCCATGTATCTACACAATATCCTGCACATAGAAGCATCCCAAGCTATCTACTGAACCCTTCTCTCTGATTGGTAGGAAGTGGGCCGACTTGGTGAGTCGTTCGACGATCACCCAGATGAAATCATGACCCCTGGATGTACGTGGAAGTCCTATCACGAAGTGTAACACCCCAAGATTTTATAGTGTGTTATTTCTTCAAAATAATTCAATAACTTTCACTACACGCAACAACAAGTTCAATCACACCATGACTTACCAAACAAGCTGTTCAAAAGAGGTTATGAATAGTTTTAACTAAATTTTAAACTTTATATAATCCTTATAATTTTAGAATCCATATTATGAGTTTCTTAGATATAATGCAAGAACAAATTCATTTTCAGTATTGCACTTTTATCAACTTTTAATAGTGAACCCTTTTTAAATACAATATATTAAACTTTTTGACTAATGGGGACATCAAAAATTTAAAATGAAACATCCCAAGCTTCCACGGTACGCTTTCTTTGAATAATACAGTAGCGTGTGTTGTACGCAACCTTGAGTTTTAACACACACCACAACTAATCAAACTAGCCGTTATGAATAGTAATACCTACTTTTTGAAATTATATATATTTTATATTTGAAAATGGACTTCATTTTTGGATTCGGAATATCGAATTTAGCCTAAGGTGAAATTTTGGTACATTTCGGATAACTTTCATATTTTGATGAATAGTGAAAATTACTAAATTTTAATTAAAAACAACTTTTTTAATCAAAATAATTAATAGTGATAAATTATGAATTTGAGTGGTTTTAAAGTATATTTAGAATATATTTTTACCGTTTAATATAATTTTGGTCATTGGACATAATTTTACAATTAAACCGAACATAAAAAAGTGTCAATCTTTTGATAGTTATTACCTCTTAAAAACACGCTTTTTGTTTTGACAGCGGGAATTAATTTTAAATTAATTTCTGCCACTTCTGTGTTTTGAATTTAGAAAAATGGATTCCATATTTGGAATCAGGATGTCCAAATTGTGTAAATAGGTAACTTTTATTTTTAGACATTTTGAATAATTACTGTGGTAAATATTTTATTTACCATGGTTAAGGGTAAATCCGGTAAATAAGGGTTAAAAAATAATATTATAATAATACAAAATTACCATAAAACGTGTCCTAACCTTATTGGTGGACACATACCTGACCATGAGCATCCTTGGGTCAATTTGGGGACCCCTTGGAGCCACTTGTATGTGGTAGGGACACTTTATATTAATAAAGTTAAAAAAAAATAAAAATGGCATAAGCTTTCATCTTTTAGAAGAACAATTTTTACATAGGGTTATACATGTTTGATTTTCGATTATAAATATTCATTAGAAATATAAAAAGATTTCCTACATAATGATATTTTATTTATAATTTTTAGACATTAAATAATTTATTTTATTTATTACACAATGATGATGCAGTAATTACTATAATAGTGAAAAATTAAAATAATTGATATTATAAATACCCAAAAAAATATGATATGAAACTTTTAATTAATTAAACTAATTTTCTAGGATAATATGATATATTAGGATTGATATAATTGACTTTGTTCGAAGTAATAAATCTGTTATGAGTTTCAAAAAAATTAACTATTGAATAGTGTCAAAATTGACATAAAAGAGTTCTTAAAACAAATATTATATTATTAATTGATATTAAATTCCTAAAAATCTAAGGTTCGTCCAAGAGACTTATATCAGGATATGTTCATCATTAATGGACCACTTGGGGGTCTCTTGGATGTATATAGTAAGTTTATTAACCATATTATATAAAAATACAAAGAGACATTTTAAAAGTGAAACTAATTAACTTAGAGTTAATACTTAAAGATAAGGTTAATATAAGTACCCAAACCTGTCTAAATTCTATTGGTTGAGTGGTTTTCGACCTATCCCCACCTTAGCCTTTGAATAGTCAACTTTGGAGCCATTGGAAACCGAATATGAATTTATTATAAATTAATATTTCTAGCTTTTCCAAAGGTGCCCCTCACCCCTCTTATAAAAGGGCACTCCTCCTTCTCATTTCTTCACACATTCAAAGCCTTTTGGTTCGGACAAACTCTGCCCAAATACTCTCCCAACATCCCTCACTACAACCTAGAGGCCTTAGTTTGATCAGAAAGCCAACCTAAGGAGCCCTTTTGATCAAATCAAAAGGAAGAACCCGAAGAAGAGGTAATGATTTCACCACCCTTTTCTAAGTTCCTTTCTTCTTCCACTTCCTCTTTCTTTGTTCTTACCATTCTAAAATAATAACTCCAGTATCTTACATATACTGTGATGTTATTATAAATATGGTACAACCATATTCAGTATTCTATCCACCCTTTGAATAACATGTCACCATACGTGCGTACGTACGGCTTACCGTCTCCACGTCGTGGTGTAATTGTTATTCAATATATTATTATTTGGATGGGTATAATAATGATGTGTAACTCATGTAAATAATAAATATAACATGTTAATGATTCTGTATATATTATATACCATCCATTTATATATTATTTTAATATCAAAAGAATGATATTGTCGCTCGTGCGTACGTACGGACTACCGTCTCCACGAACGCGATGAGATTCATTCTCCATCGTATCCATTCAAGTATAATTATCATTTGATGATTTAAAAATGATGTTTAAGGACTTGATATCATTCTGGATATGAATAATATACAACCTATCCTTTACAAACATGTCTTACGTAACAAAACATATAAAAGAAAACAAGTAAGTTAACACCCGATATAATGATAATACTAAGATATTATTATCAAATCAATATTAAAAAATCATATATGATATCATATTAATGTATATGATTCTTGTATAATTTAATAACAATTATTTCACCATTATACAGGAGGTTAACCTACCCCAACCAAGGAAAAGTACAAGGTAAGGGTTTATTTCACAATCTCTTCGTTATCCGAGGTTGTTTATACGTAATAATCTACTGGGATATCTTTATCATCCACATCCATGTTTCTTAAAAATGTATTTCAAAACATTTTTACTATTTACAAGAATATGGGTTAAAGTCATTTATACCCTTGTTTTACTTTTTATAAGAGGTTTATAAAGGAATCTTTCCGTCGTTTTCAAAACAAGGTTCTTTTTAACCTTTTCGACAGAATTGAGGTAAGAATGTTTTTTTTAACTTATACGGCGGGTGCGGTTATTTTCCGCCGTTATAAAATCTTAAAAGCTTTCCTTACAAGCTTATAATATTATTTTCAAAGAAAATGTTTTATTTCATACGGCTCTCAAATGATTTCAAAAATAGAAAGAGATATTTCTCTAAAAAGTGTTTTGATTTCATCTATGTCAACATCCTTTGATGGATTTTATGCTTATTTGAAGTTGATTTATTATGATACAAAACTTCTATATTGTATTGAAGGTTTTGTGATATGTTTGACTGTGGATGTTCTATTTTTATACCATTCATATTTTATGGTGAAATTATTGACATTTCGTATGATAGTTTTAATACGAATGTTTATGTTATGTTTAAACCTTTTCATATGGGAATGCATTGGACTTAATAAGTGACGGGTGGAGCCCGCTATAGCTCCTCGATGCATCGGTAGGTCTCATGAGACAAACTAGTGTCTTGGCACAAGGCCTTGACAAAATCTTATTTGTAGTCTTGGCACGAGGCCTTGACTATGTGGTTATGATAGTCTGGCATTATGCATTCCAACATTATGAAAGTGGTTATTGATTTTTGCATGTGATTATTCGATTAGTAGAATATCCATGTGAATAAGTAAATGGCATTATTTCATTTTATTTATGCCATACCATGTTGAATGTTCATGTTTGAAAGGCTTTTGTTTTAGTTATACATTGCCTTAAATGTTTATTCTTATTTATAAAAGTTTCCGCTATATTGTTATCCTTACTGGGCATTTGAGCTCACCCCTTTTCTATGTTTTATTTTTCCCAGGATGTGAAGAAATAAGTTATGAATGACCTGCAGGGATTTTTTATGAGGGGTTAATAGTGTGTATTGTGGAAACATTATGTTGTTGTATTAGTTTTTCATTTTATGATGTAATGTAAAACTTATGAATATATCTAGTGTTTCCAAGGCTACTAAACCAATCGGTCTTTCGAGATTTGATCTTTCTTATGATCATGCCAATGTTATGTAATTAATGCACTGACTCTGGGTAACTGGGGTCGGGGCGTTACAGTTGGTATCAGAGGAAGTTTAGTACAAACCTTGGAAGCTAGATTTAGATAAACTCTGATTAGAGCACGTAGACCTAAGATGAACTTTGAGGATTAGTATAGAAGAACTTCCTAGAATTTTGGTATTGTAGAGATTTTGTGAGTTTTCCGAGCAATACATCCCTGTCTGGATACGAGCAGGTAGAGGCGGCTCTGGCACAGATGTACCTAGGGGTAAAACCCGAAAACACCGCTTTGAGCTAGACTCGAACGGGAACTGGTGCACGACAACGGGCCTTGCTGTACTCTTGGTTACGACACTCCCGGGGGATATGCTTAGGATAACTCTCATTTTCTTTACAAATCATTTTGAAGGGATTATGAGTATATACTTCCTCAAAGAAAACATTCTTATGATTATGGATTATATCCATAAATAGTTCAATTTATGTTAAGTGTTTTATAAGTATGGGATTATGTATTTTGATTCATAAACTGATCTAGTTTATGCCATTGTTTAGAAATGGCGCCCAGTAGAAGGAATGAGAACTCCGGAAATGCACATGATCCAAAGAGAAGGAAGGATCATATCTTTCATGGTCTTAAGCTAGAATTTATAAGAGAAATAGTCTCCCATATATTATCATCATATGAAGAAATAATATCATGTGTTGATAAGATAAGTAAAGAGTTTACTGAGTCCTATGGATTTGAAGGGAAGCAAGAGAAGAAAATGATGGAAGAGAGAAAGATGGATAAAGGGAAGAGGGAAAAGAATAATTTTCCCATATGTGGTAACTGTGGAAAGAAACACCCTGGAACTTGCCTGAAAGGAATGGGAGTTTGTTATAAGTGTGGAGGAAAAGGGCACAAAGTACGTGACTGCAAGGGTAAGAAAATGGTTTTAAATGTACAATGCTTCATTTGCAAGGAGTTTGGACACTACGCGAACCTATGTCCCAGTCATCAGACTATGACACAAATGATGCTATTGGATAATAATCAAGTTATGATACTACCACAGATGAAGAGGAATGATTAGAGTTCTTATGTTGATTATGTTAATTGAGCTTTGTATCAACAATGTACTTGTTATAATAATTATGGAGTATATAAGGATTGTACTGCAGTACTATTTCATTAAGGACTTGAGATTGTGTGGAACAAAGAAAAGTGACTCAATAGCAGGATAATTTTTGGAAAATATATGGGTGAGAGAATGATAAACCATAATATAGTTCTGATACTGAGGTAGTGATTTTGGAATAATATGTGATTGTTTTGGATAAATAATATTGGATATTCTTGACTACCTTGGAACTGATTAATGATTTGTATATTCCATCATTTTTGGGGTTTAAAACATTTTTGGATTGATGAAGTATATCCAGCACTCTATATAGGGGAGCATAAATGTAATCAATAAGGAATATGGTAATTCAAGATGTTTCAGTTTATTAAAAGAATACAAGATGAAGGTATTCATATGCTATTGCGGGGTAAAAAGGATCTATATTATGTTTACCTTCCTTATAAATGTTGGACTGTGAGTTTGGACAGAAGTATTTTGGATAGTTCTAGTTTGGATTATTTTGGATTACCATAAAAGGAAAACCCGGAGGTCGGGCGGCAACCCGTCGCGTCCGGCAAGGCTGTGAGACTTGAACCCGCAACCGAAGGGCGACAAGGGTGTATCACCTACCACTGGCCCACGAGATGTCCTGGATTAAATAATATAGTTTTTTTTTAAAGATCTGGTAGATGAATTATAAATTCATTTATTTTGGAACCCTGTACAAATAGTATAAAAAAATTACATTCTATTATCTTTTAGAGTGAAATATGAGTTTGTGGTAGAAATTTATTAGTGGATAAAACTCTAATTATAAAGTAAGTATATCTCCTTATGATCTTATCCAATCTCATAAATAAATTCCTCAACATTAATAAAAGGAACTTAGAACAAAAATGTTGTCCTAGATGGTACCTTAAATCATCACTAATTTATGGCTTTGGGATTGTTGGCCTTTTCATAGCCATGTTCTCTACCACTCTCCATCAGATAATTGATGGTTATATTTTTCTTCCATATCCATATTTTCCTACATGGAACCCTAGTATGTGTTATTTTCGGTAATCTTCATACTTTCCACTCTTTATTTTAAATAGAGGCCTCATTAATTCATTTTTCAATGTGGGATTTCAACTAAGATATTTTGAAACGTCAAAAATGTGTTGTCCTAATACCCTATGTTTTGTTGAACCGATGGTATTTCAAATCATCATAGATTGATGAATTTAAGGACCTCAATTATACACTTGTTTGTGATTGATGACCTCAATCACTACCTATAAATATTTACGTTTTTCCTCCGATTTTATGTCTCTAATTGCCACCAATGTTCTCCTAATCGAGATCATAATTTGGTGGTGACCCTTTGATTTCTCTTTTCCTCATATTAAGACTAAATTTTAGTAACCCAATTTCCGATGTGGGTTTTCCCACAAATATATTTTTTATTTTCAACCTTTTATTTTCGAAGAACAATTTCAAATTGCGAGGACGCAATTTATTGAAGGAGGGGAGAATGTAACACCCCAAGATTTTATAGTGTGTTATTTCTTCAAAATAATTCAATAACTTTCACTACACGCAACAACAAGTTCAATCACACCATGACTTACCAAACAAGCTGTTCAAAAGAGGTTATGAATAGTTTTAACTAAATTTTAAACTTTATATAATCCTTATAATTTTAGAATCCATATTATGAGTTTCTTAGATATAATGCAAGAACAAATTCATTTTCAGTATTGCACTTTTATCAACTTTTAATAGTGAACCCTTTTTAAATACAATATATTAAACTTTTTGACTAATGGGGACATCAAAAATTTAAAATGAAACATCCCAAGCTTCCACGGTACGCTTTCTTTGAATAATACAGTAGCGTGTGTTGTACGCAACCTTGAGTTTTAACACACACCACAACTAATCAAACTAGCCGTTATGAATAGTAATACCTACTTTTTGAAATTATATATATTTTATATTTGAAAATGGACTTCATTTTTGGATTCGGAATATCGAATTTAGCCTAAGGTGAAATTTTGGTACATTTCGGATAACTTTCATATTTTGATGAATAGTGAAAATTACTAAATTTTAATTAAAAACAACTTTTTTAATCAAAATAATTAATAGTGATAAATTATGAATTTGAGTGGTTTTAAAGTATATTTAGAATATATTTTTACCGTTTAATATAATTTTGGTCATTGGACATAATTTTACAATTAAACCGAACATAAACAAGTGTCAATCTTTTGATAGTTATTACCTCTTAAAAACACGCTTTTTGTTTTGACAGCGGGAATTAATTTTAAATTAATTTCTGCCACTTCTGTGTTTTGAATTTAGAAAAATGGATTCCATATTTGGAATCAGGATGTCCAAATTGTGTAAATAGGTAACTTTTATTTTTAGACATTTTGAATAATTACTGTGGTAAATATTTTATTTACCATGGTTAAGGGTAAATCCGGTAAATAAGGGTTAAAAAATAATATTATAATAATACAAAATTACCATAAAACGTGTCCTAACCTTATTGGTGGACACATACCTGACCATGAGCATCCTTGGGTCAATTTGGGGACCCCTTGGAGCCACTTGTATGTGGTAGGGACACTTTATATTAATAAAGTTAAAAAAAAATAAAAATGGCATAAGCTTTCATCTTTTAGAAGAACAATTTTTACATAGGGTTATACATGTTTGATTTTCGATTATAAATATTCATTAGAAATATAAAAAGATTTCCTACATAATGATATTTTATTTATAATTTTTAGACATTAAATAATTTATTTTATTTATTACACAATGATGATGCAGTAATTACTATAATAGTGAAAAATTAAAATAATTGATATTATAAATACCCAAAAAAATATGATATGAAACTTTTAATTAATTAAACTAATTTTATAGGATAATATGATATATTAGGATTGATATAATTGACTTTGTTCGAAGTAATAAATCTGTTATGAGTTTCAAAAAAATTAACTATTGAATAGTGTCAAAATTGACATAAAAGAGTTCTTAAAACAAATATTATATTATTAATTGATATTAAATTCCTAAAAATCTAAGGTTCGTCCAAGAGACTTATATCAGGATATGTTCATCATTAATGGACCACTTGGGGGTCTCTTGGATGTATATAGTAAGTTTATTAACCATATTATATAAAAATACAAAGAGACATTTTAAAAGTGAAACTAATTAACTTAGAGTTAATACTTAAAGATAAGGTTAATATAAGTACCAAAACCTGTCTAAATTCTATTGGTTGAGTGGTTTTCGACCTATCCCCACCTTAGCCTTTGAATAGTCAACTTTGGAGCCATTGGAAACCGAATATGAATTTATTATAAATTAATATTTCTAGCTTTTCCAAAGGTGCCCCTCACCCCTCTTATAAAAGGGCACTCCTCCTTCTCATTTCTTCACACATTCAAAGCCTTTTGGTTCGGACAAACTCTGCCCAAATACTCTCCCAACATCCCTCACTACAACCTAGAGGCCTTAGTTTGATCAGAAAGCCAACCTAAGGAGCCCTTTTGATCAAATCAAAAGGAAGAACCCGAAGAAGAGGTAATGATTTCACCACCCTTTTCTAAGTTCCTTTCTTCTTCCACTTCCTCTTTCTTTGTTCTTACCATTCTAAAATAATAACTCCAGTATCTTACATATACTGTGATGTTATTATAAATATGGTACAACCATATTCAGTATTCTATCCACCCTTTGAATAACATGTCACCATACGTGCGTACGTACGGCTTACCGTCTCCACGTCGTGGTGTAATTGTTATTCAATATATTATTATTTGGATGGGTATAATAATGATGTGTAACTCATGTAAATAATAAATATAACATGTTAATGATTCTGTATATATTATATACCATCCATTTATATATTATTTTAATATCAAAAGAATGATATTGTCGCTCGTGCGTACGTACGGACTACCGTCTCCACGAACGCGATGAGATTCATTCTCCATCGTATCCATTCAAGTATAATTATCATTTGATGATTTAAAAATGATGTTTAAGGACTTGATATCATTCTGGATATGAATAATATACAACCTATCCTTTACAAACATGTCTTACATAACAAAACATATAAAAGAAAACAAGTAAGTTAACACCCGATATAATGATAATACTAAGATATTATTATCAAATCAATATTAAAAAATCATATATGATATCATATTAATGTATATGATTCTTGTATAATTTAATAACAATTATTTCACCATTATACAGGAGGTTAACCTACCCCAACCAAGGAAAAGTACAAGGTAAGGGTTTATTTCACAATCTCTTCGTTATCCGAGGTTGTTTATACGTAATAATCTACTGGGATATCTTTATCATCCACATCCATGTTTCTTAAAAATGTATTTCAAAACATTTTTACTATTTACAAGAATATGGGTTAAAGTCATTTATACCCTTGTTTTACTTTTTATAAGAGGTTTATAAAGGAATCTTTCCGTCGTTTTCAAAACAAGGTTCTTTTTAACCTTTTCGACAGAATTGAGGTAAGAATGTTTTTTTTAACTTATACGGCGGGTGCGGTTATTTTCCGCCGTTATAAAATCTTAAAAGCTTTCCTTACAAGCTTATAATATTATTTTCAAAGAAAATGTTTTATTTCATACGGCTCTCAAATGATTTCAAAAATAGAAAGAGATATTTCTCTAAAAAGTGTTTTGATTTCATCTATGTCAACATCCTTTGATGGATTTTATGCTTATTTGAAGTTGATTTATTATGATACAAAACTTCTATATTGTATTGAAGGTTTTGTGATATGTTTGACTGTGGATGTTCTATTTTTATACCATTCATATTTTATGGTGAAATTATTGACATTTCGTATGATAGTTTTAATACGAATGTTTATGTTATGTTTAAACCTTTTCATATGGGAATGCATTGGACTTAATAAGTGACGGGTGGAGCCCGCTATAGCTCCTCGATGCATCGGTAGGTCTCATGAGACAAACTAGTGTCTTGGCACAAGGCCTTGACAAAATCTTATTTGTAGTCTTGGCACGAGGCCTTGACTATGTGGTTATGATAGTCTGGCATTATGCATTCCAACATTATGAAAGTGGTTATTGATTTTTGCATGTGATTATTCGATTAGTAGAATATCCATGTGAATAAGTAAATGGCATTATTTCATTTTATTTATGCCATACCATGTTGAAAGTTCATGTTTGAAAGGCTTTTGTTTTAGTTATACATTGCCTTAAATGTTTATTCTTATTTATAAAAGTTTCCGCTATATTGTTATCCTTACTGGGCATTTGAGCTCACCCCTTTTCTATGTTTTATTTTTCCCAGGATGTGAAGAAATAAGTTATGAATGACCTGCAGGGATTTTTTATGAGGGGTTAATAGTGTGTATTGTGGAAACATTATGTTGTTGTATTAGTTTTTCATTTTATGATGTAATGTAAAACTTATGAATATATCTAGTGTTTCCAAGGCTACTAAACCAATCGGTCTTTCGAGATTTGATCTTTCTTATGATCATGCCAATGTTATGTAATTAATGCACCGACTCTGGGTAACTGGGGTCGGGGCGTTACACGAAGTCCATGTATATCCCATCTCACTTCCACTCTGGGACCGCTAAAGGCTGAACTAATCTTAGTGGTACCTGATGCTCCACCTTCAATTACTAACAATTGAGGCACCGAGAAACAAACTATGCTACTACTTTCTTCATTCTCGTCCACCAATGTTATCGTTGGAGATCCTGGTACATATTTTCCACTCATGGATGTACCTTTAGAAGGGATGTGTGGAACTCCCTCAACACTTCCTCCTGAAGTGACACGGGTACCATAGTACGTCCTCTAAAGAGGATGACGTGCTCCCCACCTTCATAAAATCCATCAGGTTCCTGTCCTGTGGATATTTGAGCACGTCGAGCCTCACAGTCAGCATCCCCATGTTGCGCCTCCCTGACTCACTGAAGAAGTGGGGGAGTGACTATAAGAGATTGAAGAAAAGCTGCTCCATCTCATTCTACAAAGTATATCTGTAAAGAGGCCAGTTGCTTTGTTTCCTCACCTAGCAGCTATATACCAGATCTTCTACTGAGTGCATCTGCTACAATGTTCCCCTTCCCAGGAGTATAGACTATATCAAATTCATAGTCCTAGAGGAACTCAAGCCAATATCGTTGCCTCAGGTCTAGGTACTTCTAAGAGAAGATATACCTGAGACTCTTGTGATTAGAGTAGACTGTAAAACGTTCTCCCATAATGTAATGTCGCCACATCTTCAAGGCGAAGACCACTACTACTAACTTCAGATCATGGGTAGTGTAGTTATTCTCATGATGTCTCAACTATCGAGAACCATATGGGATAACTACTCTCTCCTGCATTAGGACACATCTGAGCTCAATCCCTGATGTGTCGCAGTAGACTACGTACCCAACGTCGTCCTCCAGAAGCCTCAAGATGAGGGCACTAGTAAACTTCTACCTTAGCTCCTAAAAACTCAGTTGGCATCTCTCTGACCACACGAAGGGTTTACCCTTCTTCACCAACGCTGATAAAGGTACTGCAACTCTGGAGAAATATGGCATAAATCTCCGGTATTATCCAGCCAAACCAAGGAAACTTCGTACCTTCGTCACACTCTTATGTGGATCCCAAGCAAGTACCACCTCAATCTTCACTGGATCCACCAAAACTCCAGCCTTTGAGATGACATGTCCCAGAAAGTGAACCTCTAGGATCTAGAACTGGCACTTTAAGTGCTTACCATAAAGCTGGTGTAGGATCAAAATAATTATGTAAATGCTCAATTATACAAGAGGGGGGGCGAATTTTATACTTTAAAATTCCTTTGGAACCTTTAAAGTTAGTTACGAATAATTGTGTTTTCCTTAAGCAAAGGAAAGGACTAAGTTTAACAAAGTTAAACTAAGAAAATTCACAACACCTATAACACCGAATTAAAACTTGGAAAGAGATTCCGAAAGTAGATTCTGGAAATATGGTTCCAGAAATTGAAACTTAATAAAATATTACAATATGAAATTATACCTTAAAGCATATAGAATCTAAATGAAACAGAGTACAAATAAGGAAGGATAAGAAAGTTATACTTTCCTTATAATAAAAAATGCAGCGGAATATAAACACGTAGTAGAACTACAAGTAACAAGATATAAGTCTTTTAACCCAAAGAGAAGGGTATCCAACAACCTTGGATAAAGGTCTCTTGATTTATACTTTCAAGCAAGTCTGTCTTTCCCACACCAGGGTAAGCCCTCGATACGAAGATCGGAGTCTCTGTCTTGCTATCCCCGTAAGCCCTCAACTTCAAGGTAGTTGGCAACCTCTATCTTCCTCAGCAAGGAAGCCCTCAAACTTCAAGGTAGTCGGAAACCTCTGTCTTCCTATCCCCGGAAGTCCTCGAATGTAATCACCAACATTCAGAGTTGCATGAAGCTTTGAGAGTTAATAAGAGTCTCTCTCTCTAGAAATCACTTCAAGCATGTAATCACATGAGTCGAAGATCAGTCAGCCTTTCAGCAGTGAGCTCTTTCAAATGAGCTCCTATTTATAGGTAAGGTTGGCTCATTCTCCAACGGTCATATTTTCCTTAAATATCGGAGGGACATGTACACGTGTCACTTAGACAATGATTAGTTTATAACAAAATAGACAACATCGTTTTATAACAAAACAAGTGTAACAGAATGTACGGCATCGTTTTAAAATCTAACTCAAAAGTTCGGAATGAAAAATTCAGAGTGAAGGTTCAGAGTGTAAGGAAAATCATAAAGAGTAGACAGATTATAACAACGTAAGCAAGATGAAAGTTCGGAGTCTAACCAAAGATAATTTTCGGAGTCTAAATAAATTTGGAGTGTATAAAACAAAGATGATCAGATTCTGTTTAATAGATGAATTCGGAATGAGAATTCGGAATAGGAATTCGTCATCAGAATTCGTAATGAGAATTATTCATTAGAATTCGTAATGAGAATTCTTCATCAGAATTCGTAATGAGGATTCTTTATCAGAATTCGTAATGAGAATTCCTCATCAGAATTCGTAATGAGAATTCGTTGTCGAACTTCATAAGGATTCGTATCCTGAATCTGGAGTAAAACTGTATCCGGAATTTGGAATGAAACTTTATCACAGTTCTCATTCTGGATTTTGGAGTGAAACTTTATCATAGTTCTTATCCAGAATTCGGATCCTAAAAACAGAATACCTCATATCAAAGTTTCAAACAATTCCGAGAATATAGAAATGAATCCGAATCTTATACTTAAGAAAAATATGAATGAAAATATGATAAGGATAATTTTTTTTATAAAAGCTATTTTCCTTATAAAAGCAATTTTCCTTATAAAATCAATTTTCCTTATAAAAGCAATTTTCCTTATAGATAAGGTGTTTGTGATTTTCAAAACAAGAAGGAATGGAAAAGTCATAAGGAAAACCTTATTGATTCAACAATCTCCCCCTTTTTGGAAAGCACAAACATCCTTACGAAAAAGAAATTCTAAGAAGAAAGAAAAACATTAAGGCTTATCTCCCTTTGCTTTAAGGATATTTATGAATACAACTAACTCCCCCTTAGGCTTTGAAACTCTAAGGATCGTATTCTAGATTTCCGGAGTGACATTTCATTACAAAAAAGAAAGTATTCTTTAATGAAAAACTCCCCCTTAGATAAACTCTTATTAGAGTTCTTTTTCTTAAGTATCTTTTCCTTCTCCCCCTTTGTGATTTTCAAAAAGAATTCGAGGGAATGGAAAAAGTAACAAAGTACCTGAAACATTAGTTACAACAACAAAAGAAACGACAAGCACAAATTTCATTAAGTTTGAAAATTTCAACAAAAAAAGAGTTAAGGTACAGCAAATGATCAGATCTGTCTATTTGGGATCTTTCTCCTTCGCCATGAGATCCTTTAGAATGGTCTTTATCTTCTTTAAGTCTTTATGATATTCTTCAGCTTGCTTCTCTAAGACCACTATTCTTGCACTTTGAGCTTCAATCTTTTCTTCCTGAGCTTTAAGCTTTTCTTCCTGGGCTTTAAGCTTTTCTTCCTGAGCCTTCATCTTTTCTTGAAACTCAATCCGATGATCCCTTTCAAACTTTCAGTTTTGAGAAACAGAATTTAGCTTCCCATTCAGATCTCTGACTTCTTGAATCCGGAATTTCTTTTCATCTGTCAGCTTCTCTTCAAAGGAAGAAGTCAGCTCATTTATCTTCCTATCCTCATTCTCAAAAGCATCTTTAACATTGTCTTGGAATTCATCAAATAACCTCATTTCTTCTACAGTCTTCCTCGACCAGTTTGTCATCCTCTTGCAAGATTTTCTATGGGCTTCATAGCCAACAAAAAACATTTTGAACTGAGCCTCTATTTCAACACACTTGTCCATAACCATAGATACGGAGTCTGTTTTCTGATTCAAAGCATGTTGGATCATCTGTCATCTTGAATCAATGCTTGAGAAGGTCAAAATAGAACCTACCAGCTTCTTTAAAGATTGAACAACAAAGTCATGCCCTAACGAAGATGACTCCGAATCCGAGACTCTGCTTGGAGAATTTTCTTCTTCAACCTGGTCAAGCTTTCTTTTTGAAGAACTACCAACTTCCTTTCTCTTCACTACTACTGAACTCGGAGTATCAGCAAGAATTTTCTTTCCCTTGTCTGTTTTCGGAATGGAGTCATGTTCCGGAGTTCTCTTCTCACTATCAGAAACTTGGACAACATTGTCTTCCTCATCAGCAACTTCCTGAGTACCAACTTCTACGTTTTCCATCTGAGCAATATCATGTAGAAGTTTTTCTTCCTCTGCATGATAAGCTACTTCTTCTTCTCTTCTGTCTTCTTCTATTTTTGGAGTGACTAGCTTCGAAGATTCAGCTTCTGAAGTTCAGAGCAATAAGTGTTCCGAAGGTTTCCCCTTATAATCATCTACTTGTTTCAACACATCTCCGGTTTCACCACTTCCTTCAGCAACATCTTCTTCTTCTTCTACTTGCTCAACCTTCTCACCTTGCTCAATAGGCTTAGTTACTGCCTCTTCAAGAGCAACAAACACTCTTCCTGGAGTTTCAGGTAGAGATTCCAATGAAAAGGATCTCGGAACAGGAATGTTGGCTGAAACCATCTCATTGAACTTCAACAAAGCCTGAGCTACCTCAACCTCAGACATTTTCTTCTTAAGCTTCTTTTCTTTCGCTTGTTTTTCTATCTCATCCGTAGTTTTCTCCTTCAAGGCCTTAGCCTCTGCAGGTTCCAAGCCAAACTGAGGCTCCCCTTACACTCTCTTCTCTTTCATTTCCCTCCATTTAGCAACTACCTCATCTGGGTAAGCTTTCTTCTTCTTTGGTTTTGGAGGTGCGGAATGAACTTCCTTAGACTTAGGATTCTCTGATTCTACGTGCACTTCTTTCAACTTTCTCTTCCTTACTGGCTTAGAGGATTCCGGATCAGCAACTTTTGGAACTGCTTCTCCTTAAGCAGGTAGATCAATAAACTGTCCAGACTCCTTGTCAAAGGCTACATCCATTCTTTTGAGTGTACCATCACTCATCAGCATAATCTTGCAAACTCTTGTCTTAGATTTGCAAGCCTCCTTGAAAGACTCAAGGCACTGAACTATTAACTTGGAGAGGATTGCTGGATACATTATAATCTGAGCTCTCAGATTCCCTTTCTTCAAATTCTCAAGAGTGATAAGAATGTGCTTCATCAGGTTAAACTTCCTCAGATTTATCAGAAAATCTAGAATGTAGATCTCAATCTTCTTCAAGCTATCTTTGTCACCTTTCCTCGGTACGATAAGACCTTGTACCCATAACTCTAGAATCCGGAAATTTGTAGATAAACTAGCAATCTTCGGAGCCTTGTCATCAGCCAGTCCGAGAGTTTCTAAAGCTTTTTCCTTGTCGAAGCTACCCTTAGAATCCGGAAACACATGAGAAATAAACTCAGCTTCACCTTCATTATTCAGCCCTACCAAGCTGGCTGCCTTGGCATATGAAAGTTTATAAGTCTTACCATAAGACTTAAAAGACAACTTGTCCCTTCCATCTTCCTGAATAAAAGAAATTGTTTCATATAACTCTATAAGCAAATCAGAATACACTTCATCTTGGTTCCCGGGTTTTGACACCGCAACATCTTCCCAAGCATTAAGCTTGATATTCTTGGAAATAAGAGAGTCGTACTTGTTGAAGAAATCCGGATGGACCAATCTCTCTCTGTATACTAACCACTTCGAAATCAGCTTGGAGGAAGACATGTCTTGTGAAGCTACTTCCACAGACATTCGGATCTGAAGACCTCTGAGAAGTTCGGAATAGAGATAGATGAAGTTCGGAACGGCCTTAAAATAGAGAGGCAGAGCTTCAGGACACGGGAGCTTGAAAACCGATGTGGGACAACTATTTGGGTCCTCTTTATATAGGCAATGAGATGACGGTTCAACTTCCTCAATTGATCGAACGGTTGTGATAAGCTGAGATCAGATCTGACGATCGAAAACCAATTCTCAAGAAAACTTGAATCCGATCTTTTGAGGTTTTTATTAAAACAAAGAATTAAGAAAATAATAATCCGAAAAAAAATATAAGAAAATTCCATCAAGTAAAGTATGACTACGAAAACTTGAGTAATGAAATCATACCTTTCGGATTAGCTTAGGAGGATTATTCGTAATTGGTAACATTCTTACGAAAACTTCAAAAAACAACTTTATTATGAAAAGACAAAATTTAGAAAACTCACTACGAAAAACAGACTCAGTACGGAAAACTCAGTACGAAAAATTTATTACAAAATTTGAAAACGAAAAACTTATTATGAAAGATTCGGTACTAAAATCCCGTTATGAAAATACCAGTACGTAAATTTTTCATTCCGGATGTTTTCAATACAAACACTTCCATTCCAGAAGTATTCTATACGAAAATGTCCATTCTGGAAAATTTTAGTTCCGGAAATTCCATTCTGTAATTTTAGTTCCAAAAAGTTTGAAAACAAATTTTGAAAAACTTTGTTAATATAACAATCAAGTGTACTCCCCCTATGAAAAGGAGTTTATTGCTGTAAGGAGACTTTTTTAACAGAAAGTTAATTTAGGAGGATTACCTTACGATTATCATTCCTAACTTCTGTTTAATGTATTCAAATCTATCAAAAGGCAAAGATTTTGTGAAAATATCAGCAAGTTTATCTTGTGTTCTGATAAATTGAAGAATGATATCTTTTTTAAGTGTGTGATCCCTAAGAAAGTGATGTCTAATATCTATGTGTTTTGCACGGAAGTGATGTGAAGGGTTATTACTGAGGGAAATGGCACTTGTGTTATCACACAAAATTTGAGTTTTAGTAAAACTCAAGTCATAATCTGTGAGTGTGTGTTGCATGCACAACACTTGAGCACAACAACTTCCAGCTGCTACATATTCAGCTTCAGCAGTGGAGAGTGCTACAGAATGTTGCTTCTTACAGGACCAAGAAACTAATGAATCTCCTAAGAAATGACAAGTTCCAGATGTACTCTTTCTATCCATTATACATCCACCAAAGTCAGCATCAGAAAATCTTTTTAGAACAAAATCATTTCCAGAAGTATAAAATAATCCTAGATCCATGGTCCCCTTAAGGTAGTGAAAAATTCTTTTTACTGCATTTAAGTGAGATTCCTTAGTATTGGATTGATATCTTGCACATAAGCATACTGAAAACATTAAGTCTGATCGACTAGCTGTTAAGTATAGTAGACTTCCTATCATACCTCTAAAATATGTTTGATCTACTGGTTTCCCAGCTTCATCAAGATCTAAAGAGTTTGAGGTACCAATGGGAGTACTAATACTCTTAGTGTTGTCATAACCATACTTTTTAAGAAGATCTTTAATATACTTATGTTGAGATATGTAGGTTCCTTCTGGTTTTTGAGAAATTTGAAAACCAAGGAAAAATGTTAACTCACCCATCATACTCATTTCAAACTCATATTTCATTAGACTTGCAAAAGAGTCGGTCAAAGATTGCTGAGTTGAACCAAATATGATGTCATCAACATAAATTTGAACAATCAAAACATTTTTCTTATCTTTCTTTATAAAAAGAGTTGGATCTGCATTTCCCTTAACATAGTTATTTTGAAGCAAAAATCTAGTGAGTCTATCATACCATGATCATGGGGCTTGTTTAAGGTCATACAAAGCTTTGGTAAGTCTAAAAACATGATCAGGATGTTTTGTATCTTCAAAGCCAGGAGGTTGTTCAACAAAAACTTCCTCTTGAACATAACCGTTATGAAAATCACATTTCACATCCATTTGAAAAAGTTTAAAATTAAAGAATGCTGCAAAGGAAAGTATAATATGAATAGATTCAAGTCTAGCTACAGGAGCATAGGTTTCTTCATAGTCTATTCCCTCTTGCTGATTATAGCCTTTAGCAACAAGTCTAGCTTTATTTCTTACTATGACTCCATTTTCATCACATTTATTTCTGAAAACCCATTTTACTCCAATAACAGAAGTTTCCTTAGGTCTTTTAACCAAGGTCCAGACTTTATTCCTTTCGAATTCATTTAGTTCATCTTGCATGGCTTTGATCCAATCATCATCACCTAAAGCTTCATCAGTGCTTTTAGGTTCTAATTGGGAAAGAAATGCTAGATATTCTACTTCATTTCTTAAGGAACTTCTAGTCCTTACAGGTTGATTTACATCACCAATGATACTATCACTGGGATGATTCTTAAGAAACACCTGATTTGGATTTTGTAAAACTTGTTCATCAACATAGAGTAGAAAGTCTTCTGGTGTAAATGTTTCAGAAGTATTTTCTTGAACATTATCCTTATCAAAAGGTTCTTCTATCAAAGATTGATAATCAGTTTTTGAAAACACATCCGAGGATGTAGGTTGAGGTGGTTTAAAAATAAAAGGATCTGACTCATCAAATTTTACATGTAATGTTTCTTCAACAGTACAAGTATTTTTATTAAAAACTCTATAAGCCTTAGATGTTGTGGAATAACCTAAGAAAATCCCTTCATCAGATTTTGGTGTGAATTTATGTAAGTTATCTTTAGTATTCAAAATGAATACTTTGAAACCAAAAACCTTGAAGTAGGATAGTCTTGGTTTTTTACCATTCTATAACTCATAAGGGGTTTTATTAAGAAAAGGTCTAATAAAAACTCGATTTATAGTATAACAAGCAGTACTTACAGCTTCAGCCCAGAAATGTCTAGCAATAGAATATTCACTCAACATGGTTCTAGTTATTTCTTGAAGAATTCTATTTCTTCTTTCAACTACACCATTCTGTTGAGGAGTTCTAGGTGCTGAGAAATTGTGAGTAATACCTTTTCTACTACAAAAAGTTTCAAAATCAGAATTTTGAAATTCTCCTCCATGATCACTATGAATAGTTTTCAATGGAAGGTTTTTCTCATTTTTAACTTGAGCTCTAAAACTTTTGAAATACAAAAAAGCTTCAGACTTTTTTGTTAGAAAATAGACCCAAGTAAATCTAGTATAATCATCAACTAGAACAAACACATAGTACTTGCCTCTAATACTTCCAGTTTGTGTAGGACCAAAAAGATCCATGTGCACTAACTGTAATGCATCAGTTTTTGAGACTTCACTGATTGATTTAAAAATAGATTTATGTTTCTTTCCATATTGACAAGGATCACAAACTTTAGAAAAATCAAATCTAAGCTCCGGTAGATCCTTAACTAGTTTCCTCTTAGAGAGTTTACATAAGTTTCTAAGGTTACAGTGACCTAGTCTTTTATGCCATAACCAGGAATGATCTTCCATTTCACTTAGGCAAGGTAAATCTTGACTCCTGAGGTCTTCTAGGTTTAACGTGTAAACATTCTCTTGCCTATTGGCTGAGAGAATAAATTCTTCCTTGGAATTGTGAACTAAGCACTTATCATTCCTAAAATTCACAAGGTAACCTTCATCACATAACTGACTTATGCTAATGAGGTTGTGCTTAAGACCCTTAACAAAAAGAACATTCGAAATCAAAGTTTTTCCTAGAAGAACAATATTACCAATATCGACAATCTCGCCCTTAGCATTATCTCCGAAAGTTACCTTTCCTCCTTTCGTTTTGATAATCTTTTCAAAATAGCTTTTGTTACCAGTCATGTGTCGGGAACATCCACTATCCATGTACCATGTATTGTTGCTGGTACTTTCTTTATTTTCCTGAAATCAAGAAGAAAATTAGACTTTCGGAATCCAAACTTGTTTGGATCCGAGATTTCCGGACAATAAAATTTTAGGTACCCACATCTTCTTAGAAAAGTAAGCTTTGTGAAATCCTAGAGATTGGGTTTTGTTTAATGAACAATTCTTTGCCCAGTGACCACCACATTTACACTTAGTACAAAATGGGGTACTTTGAGGAATAAAATAATTGTTACTAAAAACTGGTTTTGCATGGGTATAACCAAATCCGGATTTATTTCTTAAAGGTCGTATTTGGAAATACATTTTATCAAAATTTTCCTTACCATGGGTAAAGTTTGATAAACACTTCTTTAAGGAAAATATTTTGGACTTGAGTTTTATAACCAAGTTTTTATCCTCAAAATCATTAGTTTTAGAACTAGAGCTAGGCTCGAAAACATTTTTCTTAGAAATTACTTTTTATAATTCTTTAGAAAGTTTGTTCTTCTCAGAACTTACTTCCTCAAGATTTTTTGAAATACTATCAAAATCTGCATTTTTCTTATCAAGATCTTTAGACAGGTCTGATATCTCTTTTGTAAGAATATAATTCCTAGAGTTTTCCTTATCGAGTTTCTTATTGAGTTTAGAATTCTCAATCTCAAGAAGTTCAACAAACCTAGAGATTTCTTCATAAGTAGGTAAAGTATTTTCTTCATCAGAAGAAGATTCTTCATCAGAAGTGTTATAATACTTACTATCATTGGAATTTAAAGAAACATTGGTCAATGATTCAACATTTCGTACCTTAGCCATAAGACAATGATTATCAATAGGTAATCTGGCTATAAGACCAAGATTCTTCTATCCTGAAGATTCATAATCAGAAGATTCATCTGAAGAGTCACCACCACTGGCACTCCAGGTGTCATTAGCTTTCAAAACTTTCTTAGCTTTGGCTTTATAATATTTCTTTCTGTTCCTGTCTGAATGCCTTTCTTTTCTTTCTTTCTTTTTGAGCAAAGGGCAATCTGGTCTAATATGTCCAACTCTCTTGCATTCATAACAAGTAACTTCTCCATCTTTCTTAATTTTCCTGTCCTTTTTATTATACTTGGATTAGAAATTTCTCTGGCCAGCTATCTTGTTCATCCTTCGAGCAAGATTTGCTAATTCATTTTCAGAGACTTCACTCTCACTGGATTCGGATTGGAAAATAACTTTCTTAGACTTGGATCTGGTTACTCTCTCAGGAGTCTTAGCTTTCATATGATTTGAAGTTTTTGTAAAATCAATAGTACCATTTCCATTCTTCTTCTTGATGTTGTCAGCATCTCTCTTCATTCTGGTCTCATGTTGTAGAAGAGTTTCAAATAATTCATCAAGAGTAATTTGAGTGACCTTCCTATTTTCATCTATAGCAGTTCTTTTGGATTCCCACTCATTGGGCATAATATCAATTATCTTATCCATAAGAGATTCATCATCTAAACCTTTCTCTCCCATAGACTGTAAGCTGTTAACAATGGTCATAAATCTATGTTGAACTTTATAGATTGATTCACCATAAGGAAAGTTGAAGCCATGATATTCATCTCTAAGCATTGCTCTCCTAATCTCAATCACCTTAGAAGTTCCAAAGTGTGTAACATCTAACTTCTTCCAGATACAATTTGCTGCTTCACAAGAAGAAATTTGGCTATATATATTTCTAGTAATTGAACATAGTAAAGTATTGCGTACCTTATAATTGAGTTGATATTCTTGCTTTTCCTGGTTAGTGAAAGTTCTAACTTCCTTGTCGGGAATTTTATAATCACCAGTAAGCATAACGAAGTTGTCCACTCCAGTATTGATAACGAAAGTATTCATTCAATATCTCTAGTATTCATAGTCATTACCATCAAATATTGGTGGTCTTGTAGGATTTAGATTATCAATTGAACCAACATTAATTCCTGCCATACTAGAACAACCTTTGGCACACAAATTTGTTAGTAGCAAAAGTTCGTAATAACAAAGTTCGGAATGCGAAAGTTTGGAATGGGAAAATTCGGAATGGGAAAATTCGGAATGGGAAAATGAGCAAGAAAAACTTATTCGTGAGTATAAGTAATTCAGAGACCTGCTCTGATACCAATTGTAGGATCGAAATAATGATGTAGATGCTCAATTATACAAGAGGGAGGGTGAATTGTATACTTTAAAATTCCTTTGGAACCTTTAAAGTTAGTTACGAATAACTATGTTTTCCTTAAGCAAAGGAAATGACTAAGTTTAACAAAGTTAAACTAAGAAAATTCACAACACCTCTAACACCGAATTCAAACTTGGAAAGAGATTCCGAAAGTAGATTCCAGAAATATGGTTCCAGAAATTGAAACTTAATAAAAGATTACAATATGAGATTCTACCTTAAAGCGTATAGAATCTAAATGAAACAGAGTACAAATAAGGAAGTATAAGAAAGTTATACTTTCCTTATAATACAAAATGCAGTGGAATATAAACACATAGTAGAACTACAAGTAACAGGATATAAGTCTTTTAACCCAAAGAGAAGGGTATCCAACAACCTTGGATAAAGGTCCCTTGATTTATACTTTCAAGCAAGTCTGTCTTACCCACACCAGGGTAAGCCCTCGATACGAAGATCGGAGTCTCTGTCTTACTATCCCCACAAGCCCTCAACTTCAAGGTAGTTGGCAACCTCTGTCTTCCTCAGCAAAGAATCCCTCGAACTTCAAGGTAGTTGACAACCTCTGTCTTCCTATCCCCGGAAGTCCTCGAATGTAATCACCAACATTCGGAGTTGCATGAATCTTTGAGAGTAAATAAGAGCCTCTCTCTCTAGAAATCACTTCAAGCATGTAATCACATGAGTCGAAGATCAGTCAACCTTTCAGCAATGAGCTCTTTCAAATGAGCTCCTATTTATAGGTAAGGTCGGCTCCTTCTCCAACGGTCATATTTTCCTTAAAGATCGGAGGGACCTGTACATGTGTCACTTAGACAATGGTTAGTTTATAACAAAATAGACGACATCGTTTTATAACAAAACAAGTGTAACAGAATGTACGACATATTTTTAAAATCTAACTCAAAAGTTCGAAATGAAAAATTCGGAGTGAAGGTTCGGAGTGTAAGGAAAATCATAAAGAGTAGAAAGATTATAACAACGTAATCAAGATGAAAGTTCGGAGTCTAACCAAAGATAATTTTCGGAGTCTAAATAAATTTGGAGTGTATAAAACAAAGATGATCAGACTCTGTTTAATAGATGAATTCGGAATGAGAATTTGGAATAGGAATTCGTCATCAGAATTCGTAATGAGAATTCTTCATCAGAATTCATAATGAGAATTCTTCATCAGAATTCGTAATGAGGATTCTTTATCAGAATTCGTAATGAGAATTCCTCATCAGAATTCGTAATGAGAATTCGTTGTCGAAATTCATAAGGATTCATATCCTGAATCTGGAGTAAAATTGTATCCAGAATTCTGAATGAAACTTTATCACAGTTCTCATTCTGGATTTTGGAGTGAAACTTTATCGCAGTTCTTATCAAGAATTCGGATCCTAAAAACAGAATACCTCATATCAAAGTTTCAAACAATTCCAAGAATATAGAAATGAATCTGAATCTTATACTTAAGAAAAATATGAATGAAAATATGATAAGGATAATTTTTTTTATAAAAGCGATTTTCCTTATAAAAGAAATTTTCCTTATAAAATCAATTTTCCTTATAAAATCATTTTTCCTTATAAAAGAAATTTTCCTTATAAAATCAATTTTCCTTATAAAATAAATTTTCCTTATAGATAAGGTGTTTTTGATTTTCAAAACAAGAAGGACTGGAAAAGTCATAAAGAAAACCTTATTGATTCAACAGCTGGTTCTCTCAGAGTGTGTCCAGAACTACTTACAAATGATAAGCATGCTCCTCCTCGGTAGCTGAGTAGATCATAATGTCATCAATGAAGACCACCACAAAGCGATCCAGATATGGAAGAAAGATCATGTTCATGAGTCCCATGAACACTACTGGAGCATTGGTCATGCCGAAAGTCATGACCAAAAACTCATAATGGTCGTACTGACATCTCAAAGTCGTCTTCTGCACATCCTCGTCTTGTACTCTGAGCTGGTGATATCCTGATCTGAGGTCTATCTTCGAGAACCACTATGCTCCCTTCAGCTGATCAAAGATGTCTTCAATCCTTAGAAGTGGGTACTTGTTCTTCACAGTCACCTGGTTCAGGTGCCGATAGTCAAGACAAAGTCTCAAGCTCCCATCCACCTTCTTGGTGAACAAAATCAGGGTTGTCCAAGGAGAAACACTAGGCCGTATAAACCCCTTCCCCTGTAAGTCCTCCAGTTGTACCCACATCTGACAAAGCTCCATGGGATACATCTGATATGATAGTGTAGATATTGGTGTCATACCGGGGTATAAGTCAATGTAAAAGTCCACCTCTCTACGAGGAGGTAGACCTGAAACATCATCAGGGAAGACATCCGCGTACTGGTCCACCACTACAGGATAGCTCGGACTCTCCACATCAACCACTCCGAGGGTAAGGCTAGCCAACTGATGAGTGATTGGCAGCACTCTCCTCTGGGTAAGTCCATCCTATGATGCAAAGGCTCCCTTCTCGCTGATGAAGGTAAACCTAGTCCCATCTGTGCGAACACACCGCACTTTGCGCCTAATATAGCCAAAATGAGCATGGACTGTAGATAAGCATTCCATACTCAAGATGACATCATAAGACCTCGACACTACTACTAGGAGATCCCAGGCGAATCTCTCACCTCCTAGAGTAAGCTCACACTTTCGGCACTAGTGTGTAATCGTCAAATCCTCTCCCGTAGGAGTCTCTAGCCGTAATGATCGATCAAACGGCTCCACCGGAATCTCCGAGATCCAAATGAGGGTAGTGTAAATAAAATAATGACTGGAACCTATGTCTATAAGTACTGCAGCTAAGGTGGAGTAGACACAGATTGTACCTCATATCATCTTCGAAGCACCGTGGTCATAGGCCTCAGCTGCCTGGAGCTGAGCTCGCCCCTATCCAACTACTCCCTTTGGTCGGGGTGGACCACCTTGTGGTGGTGGAGGTAACACCTTGAATCATTGCCCACTGCCAACTACATGACTAGCTCCTCTACCACGTATTTATACTCCCTATGGACCCCCTTGGTCGAACCTATGTCTCTGTTTGGGCAGTCCTTTGACTGTTTGTTGATCATTTTTATGGTGGGTTGGGCAGTCACGAGCCATGTGACCCTGCCCGCCACATGTGTAACACTACATGCTCCTCGCATGACTGGCTCTATCTCTGGTGCCCCGCACAACTGGCCCTAAATCCTGCAGTCATCCACCTCTAGGTATGTTCCTCTTGGACATGTATGACATCTGTCTGCTGCCAGCTGCAGAAGACTCCGCTACGTGACGCCCGATGGTGGGTCTCACTGCTGGTGACTACTCATCAAGAAAACTCTCCACTAATAGGGCTCACTCTAACACCCCCTCCTGTGTCGGGATGGTGAGAGAAATCATCGAAGCCCTGATCTCCCCCATGATTCCCTGCTCGAAGGTCCAGGACCTGAATAATGGGTCCCACACCATATCATTGGAGTAGCATGAGAGGTCGGTGAACCTCGCTGAGTACTAAACCACAGTCATACTTCCCTACTGCAAATAAAGAAGCTCTTGTATGCGCACTACACAAAGGGTCACTGGAACAAACTCTGCCCGAAACAGGCTCTCAAAGTCTGCCCAGAGAAGTGTCACCTCATCATGAACCTGGAGCATCAAGCTCCACCATCTGCCTACTGATGACTGCAGAAGACTGGCGGCAAGGATCACCATGAGATCAGCTAGTGTCCCTGCCAGTCGGAAGACTCTCACCATGGCCTCCAGTCAATCCTCAACCACCTTTGGGTCTGTCTCTCCTCTAAACCTGGGTGGCCTCTGGCATTGGAAATCATGCAACGCACTCAAGTGGCGTGCAACCTCTACTGCTAGGGCTGGTGGCATCGGTGGCCCAATGGGTAATGGTACCGTTGGTGCCCCTACTGAAAGAGGGCCTTGCACCAAGGCTTCTTCGCTCGGTGGGCTATCATCACGTACTATACCCAGAACCCTATATGGCTGTCTCCATGGAGGCATCCTAAAAAAAACTGTTACGCCATTGTCAATAAGTTATACCTGGTGATCTGACTCAAAGAGATCACAAGGAAAAAATTTCTAAACACACATGCAATCAGTGTTTTCGTGAACTGAGTCAAAAATCAGAAGTCAGGGTCCCGGTGTATGGATACGTCAATCGTCGCACCAACACTAGATTCCCTAAACTGATAACCACACTCACTACACTTAACACTATTGTCGTTAAAAATATCAGAGTCTAATTTTCTACGGTAGAACCGACTCCTCTGATACCAATTTGTCATGACCCGTCCCTTGGGGCCCGTGTCGTGACTACCCCAAGCCCACCTTCCATAGGCCAGGGGTTGGCGACTAGCACCGAAAGGCGTATTCCCTAACTGAGAAGGCATTGCCTTTATAACCTGTAAACACACACAACCAAGCACACAACAAGATACAGACACAAGTAAATTGTATAGTAAAAAGAGTGAGTACAGTAAGAAAAAGGGGCCAGAATACAAGCCCAACTGGAAAGTATAAGAAAACTGAAAAGTACAAGCAAACTGGAATAGCTCCTGTGAACTCCCACCAAGGATCCTACCTGAAGGGTAGGTACAACTCTTGAACAGCCATCTCTATAGTACGCCTCGTATAATGTCCACCTCCGAGCTACCTCCAGTCCTAGTACTCTCGTCCTCAGTCAGCGTTGTCCGTTGTCTGCACCAAACACAACAAGGTGTGGGTGTAGCCCGTGCAGGGGTGAGTATAACGATACTCAGTAGGGACCACGAGACCCTCAAATCTCTCACAAAAATCCAAAAAGGATAAACCACAAAGCATGAATGTAATGAACCAAACATTTGAATAATTTTTGTTTCCTATTTTTGTGTGTTATTTTATTTTATAATCAACAAAACTATTTCATTTATTTAATGAAATGAGTATAATTTAAATTATACAGTTAGGTTTTGACATCAATATGATCGTTGGTCAATATAATTGTTGGAATCTAAACACTTAATGTTGCGATTATTGTTTATAAATATAAGTGATCTTGGTTACAGAAAAAATATTTGATGGCCTCATCCAGTAGTCTCGGGCCATTCAAAGCCCATATGACAGAACTTGGGAAGGAGGTAGCACCACTGGGCTTTGATCTGGACCAAACCCAAGCCGAAATTCATCGTGTGAATCTTGAACAGAATCACCTACGGGAGAAGTTCAAGCTAATAGAAATCACCATTCAGGAAATGTTGGTCGAGCCACCCCAAGATTCTATGACCTTAGCACACCTTACACTTAGGTCCTATGCTGGTGTTATAAGGGGCTATGTAATGAGACCTTAACTGCTTTGTGTAATCCTTTGATATAAATAAAATTGTTATTTCTTATTATAGTGAAGTTGGTAAATCTCAAATGTCCGAATAAATATAGGATGTATATTATCGATGAATTTTGGAAAAGAGTTATTTTAAAATATTTATGTAAACCTTAAATAATTAATAATGTGTAATGATTTTCAAAAAACGGTCTTCTACAGTTATGTTCAGTAAGAAATTTAGAGTTTAATAAGATCAACTTAATTTTTGATGAATAGTAAATTATTAATAGTGATTTTATGCTTATGATTAGTAATGTGACCAAATGGATTAGTAACCTCACCTAAAAAAGTATTAATATAATTTAGGCACTTTGATTAAGTAATGTGATTCAATAAAATAAGTAAATAACTATTTCAGAAATTATTAGTTAAGTATTAGTTTTCTTTTGGGTGAATAGTGTTTTTATTTAAAAATTAAATTAAAAATATTTAGAAAATTAATTTCATAAAATGGAGTTCATTTTTGAATTTAGAGCATCAATATTAGGTTAAGGTGAATTTTTGGGGTTTTTTCTGAAATAGTTGAATTTTCAGTGAAGAGTGTTTTTATTTAAAAATTAAATTGAAAATATTTAGAAAATTACTTTCATAAAATGGAGTTCATTTTTGAATTCAGAGAATCGATATTAGGCTAAGGTGAATTTTTGTGATTTTTCTAAAATAGTTTAATTTTCGGTGAATAGTGAAAATACAGTTTTGAGTTTCGAGTATTTAATGACATCATTAAGGATATAATAATTATGTAATCATTCTGGTCGACTTATTAATATTAATATATGCTATGAGGTGTCCCAAGTGGCCAATACCATGGGAAAATACCACGGGCAAGCCCATGGTTTTTCCAATACCACCGATGAGGTGTCCCTTGGAAATTAATGTTTTGTTCCCTCACTTCTCCTATAAATACCAAGACATTCCCTCATTAATTTCATTTCCAAATCCTAACCAATGAAGTTCTGGTCTCTTTAACTCCCAAGAAGTCCTCCCAAGGTTCCCTCAAGCCTTCCAAGGTCCTGACCTTCAAGCTTTCAAAGTTACTTCTCAAGGTAAGGGAATCTTTCACCCTCATCTTTTAAGCCATGACTTCCTTTATGTTGTGTCATCTAGATTCCATATATTTTTGTTGAGGGTATGTTCTTATATGTTCTAATTACTGTAAATTCTATGTATAATTGTTGATAGACCCTTTCCACTCTCATCAATTTGTTTTCTGAATTTTTATGTGACGCAGTTAGGCTGCTGAATTTTTCGTAAAAGGAATCGCATCTTCTCTTTTCTTTCATGTTTCCTTTTCATGTGGTATGTCATTAAAATTTCCATACCATGTTCTTATCTCCATTTTATTCTGTATTTATACTAGATTATAATTTATTTATTAGTGGGTTACTATTTTACCCTCTCTTTTCAATGTTTTCTAAAACCATGTTATATAGTCGTTATGCTGCAGAAATTTCGCCTCAAAATTTCTATCTCTTTCTCTCCAGAAATTCTCCTATTTTATTTGTGTGAATACCCAGAACTATTTTGTTTCTTTGGGTGTTCATAAATATATAAATATGATTTATTTTATTCTTTAATTGACATACATATAACCCTCACTCCCTTTCCATGGGTTATAAATGACATAATGATCCTATTTTTTTAAGAACTTTTAAAACGTCACGATCTTGAAATGAAACCCATTTATTTTATTCTCCTTAGGTTATTTATGAAATGTTTTATTATGATCTATGTGGATCACATTAAAGTAAATACATATTAAGGGTGCGCCCTGATAGCGCTTCAATGCATTGGGTAAAGAATTAATCTCTAGAGATGACAAGTTTCACGATACCTTGGTGAATAACCTTGGAAATTTTTATGACACCTTGGGGATGGACCTTGGTGATATGTTCATGAATGTCTAAATGAAATGTTTTAACAAAATATTCAAGTTATGTTCCAAGTTATTTTCATTATGATATGCCGATACTTTCATTTCTCATGTCTTTATGTTTTTATTCAAGTTCTTATTGTTAACACAAAGTAAACTGATTCCCTTATTTACCATTACTAGGCCTTCTGCTCACCCTTTACCTTGATGTATGTCTTTGGAATATGAGATGAAGTAATTTTACATGGGATGAACATATGATGAAGCCTTACAAGTGGATTAGAAGAATAATTTATGTTGTTTTCATGTATTATGTTCCTGATTTCCAAGACACTAGACTTTAAAGATCCTCTGTTTGTAAAATGTAATGAAAAGCTATGTAATAAAAAGGCGGGATGCCATAGTTGGTATCAAAGGATAGTTTAGTTATTTATGGAAATTGGGATATGAAAACTTTAGGAATAACCCTATAGAAAAGTTTAAATATAGTAAATATTCTCGGTATTTTGGTGAGTATTGAGTAAATGGTTTATCAAGCAAATACATCCCTTTCTGGATACAAGCAGGTAGAGGTGGCTCTGGCACAGATATACATAGGGGTAAAACCTGAAAACACCGCTTTGATCTAGACTCGAACGGGAAATGGTACATGACAACGGGCCTTGTTGCACTCTTGGTTATGACACTCCCAGGGGATATTTTTGGTTAATTGCAAGCTTTTTATGAATCATTATCAAGGAATTATAGAGAAATGTAATTGTTTAAGCATGAAGTTTTAAGACATAAAATCCTTTATAGTTAAAAGATTCATAAATGAAATGTGTTTCTCACTAAGGTTTTACTCTTTTATAAAAATGGTGGGCAATAGGAGGAACTGTGCAAATAGTGACCGCAATGGACCATGCGTTGACGGCCCTCCAATGGAAGCCGGAATGGAAACATTCATGTGAATGACGAACCAACTGACTCAAGTTATGGGAAATAGCTTGAATCAAGCTGAGAGACCGATCTCACCACGAAGGGAACAACATTATGTTGATTCCTTTATGCATCAAAGACCACCAACCTTCAGTGGATCGACTGACCCATTGATTGTTGAGCAGTGGATCAGCTCCATCGAGAAGATCTTTTCTGTGCTCCACTGTTCAGAGCAAGAGAAGGTCACCCTGACTGTCTATCTCTTAGAAGGAGAAGCTGATCAGTGGTGGGAACCGATTAAAAAAAAGAGGCAAAGAGTGGAGGTTGAATCTATAGAGTGGGAAGATTTTAGAGGGATCTTCTTCAGTAAGTATTTCCCTCCTTCCATGAGAACAAGAATGGAGAAGGAGTTTCTCAAGCTGAAGCATAAGGAGAATGAATATGTGGGAAGCTATGAGATGAAATTCACAAGGCTTTCATGTTACACATATAGATTTTTCATGGATCAAAATGGTAAGGTTGATATATTCTTAGGTGGACTGAGACCTCATCTGTGGAAGAATCTAGCCAACCAAGACTATGGCAGTTATGTGGAGATCGTGCGGAGTGCAATGAAAGTCGAGCTAGAGTTTAGTGAGATGTAGTGGTCTCATAAATCAAACGAAAATAAGAGATCGATGGATCCCAGCTTAGGGAGGACCTTTGATCAGGGAAGAGGAGTAAATAAAGTGAAACATTCCACTTGTAATAAATGTGGGAAGAATCATTCGGAGAACTGCCTGCTCGGGAGCAGAAAATGCTACAAGTGTGGAAAAGATGTCCATATTGCGAGGAATTGTCATAGTAAGGTGAAGCCTCAACTTCCAAACACAAACAACAAGGTGAAGATGGTGCAGGCCCTACCTGATGTCTAGTGCTTTAAGTGTGGACAATGTTTTCACTTTGCCAATCACTGTCCAAATCCGAGGGCAGTGGAGGGGAACCACCATCAGCCTCAGCAGAGGCCAAGGGATCAAGGTAATGCTTTTGCTATCACAACAGCTGATGTTGAATATCTGAATGATGTGGTAGTAGGTACTCTTGTTGTCCTCTCAAATCTAGAAAGTACTTTGTTTGATTCTGGTTTTACTCATTCCTTTATTTCCTTCAAGTTTGCAAATAATTTAGAATCAACCCCCGATTTTCTAAAAGTAGAGTTATCAGTCAAGACTTCTGGTGGGATTATCCAAGCATCGTCGGTGTTTAGAAACTCTCGTATTTACTTTAGTGAGAAAAATATTATCGCAAATCTAGTAGTCATTCTCATGTTGGAATTCGACATTATATTGGGGATGGACTGGCTCTCAAAGTATAATGCTAAGATCAAATACAGGAGCAAGGAAATCTCAGTAGTCTTGAATGGAAACCCGAAAGTTGTCTTCCAAGGAGAGATATCTCAACCTGATCCTTGTCTAGAAGAACCCCCTATATCCTTCTTTATGGAGTTGATTGGTGAATAAGAAGAAGGAGATGAGAGTTTAAGGATAGAAAGTGTCCCCATTATGTAGGAATACGTTGATGTATTTCCTAAGGAGTTTCCTGGACCTCCCCCTGAAAGAGAGGTAGAGTTCTCTATTGAACTCGTACCTGGATCTCATCCAATATCAAAGACCACCTATAGGATGAAAAATGTGGAGCTAGAGGAATTAAAGAAACAATTCCAAGTTATTTTGGAGAAGGGGTTTATCTGACCAAGTGTGTCTCCTTGGGGAGCACCAGTTCTCTTTGTGAAGAATAAGGATGGATCGATGCGGCTATGCATTGATTATAGAGAACTGAATGGGATCACAGTGAAAAACAAATAACCTCTTCCAAGAATTGATGACTTATTTGACCAACTTAGTGGGTATCAATTCTTCTCTAAGATTGATCTTCGGTCTGGTTATCATCAATTGAGGGTGAAGAAAGAAGATATTCCAAAAATTGCCTTCAGATCAAGATATGGGCATTATGAGTTTGTTGTTATGCCCTCCGGACTGACTAATGCACCTGCTATTTTTATGGATCTGATGAATAGAGTCTTTAAGGACTACCTTGATAACTTTTTGGTAGTTTTTATTAATGATATTCTGATATATTCCAAAAGTCGTGAGGAGCATGAAGATCATCTAAGGGTTATTTTGAAAACTCTATGGAAGGATAGGGTTTTTGGAAAGTTCAGTAAATGTGAATTCTGGTTACAAAAAGTTTATTTATTGGTGCACATTGTTACTAATGAAGGAGTCACAGTTGACCCTATAAAGAAAAAATTTGTAAAGGAGTTGCCTCAGCCTAAAACAATAACTTAGATTCAAAGTTTCCTTGGATTGGCAGGATATTATAGGAGGTTTGTGAAAAACTTTTGACTAATTTCTAACCCATTAACCAAGTTAACTCGAAAAGGGGTCAAGTTCCTCTGGAAAAAGGAGTGTGAGGAAAGTTTCCAAGATCTGAAGAAGAGATTGGTTACCGAACCCATGTTAGCTATGCCCTCAATTGGAGAATTATTCGTTATTTTTAGCGATGCGTCTCTCAAAGGTATTGGGTGCATCCTCATGAAAAATTAAAAAGTCATTGATTATGCATATCGATAGTTGAAGACTCATGAGAAAAAATATCCCACGCATGATCTGGAGCTAGTTGCAGTTGTTTTTTCTCTGAAGATATGGAGACACTATCTCTATGGGGAGAAATGTGATACATACACAGACCATCAAAGTTTGAAGTATATTTTCACACAAAAGGAATTGAACATGAGATAAAGGAGATGGTTGAAACTTCTCAAAGACTATTATTGTTCAATTCATTATCATCCCGGAAGAGCAAACAAAGTTGCTGATGCATTAAGAAGGAAATTCCCAGTTGTTATTTCCATGCTGAGGATTCAAAAAGATCCTTTGATCAATGACCTAGTAAATCTGGACATGGGAATTATAAGGGAAGGGACATCATCAACCATAAACCAAATGATTTCTCAACCATCATTACTAGATAAGATCAAGAAAGCTCAAAAATAAGATCCTTTGTTACATAAGAAGTTTGAAGCTATGAAGGATGAGAAGTTTCCTGAGTTCAATATTGATCAAGAAGGTTTACTGAAATTTTGTACAAGACTATGTATTCCATCTATTCCGAAAATAAAGAAGGATCTGATGGATGAATCCCATAGTTTTACCTTCTCTATACATCCTGGAAGCACAAAAATTTATAGGGACCTTCATGATCATTTTTTGTGGGATAATATGAAAATAGAGATTATAGACTACACTTCAAGGTGACTGGTATGTCAGTAAGTGAAGGTAGAGTGAAAACTTTCTAAAGGGGTATTGCAGCTACTACCCATACCAGCATGTAAGTGGGACAATATCATTATGGATTTTGTCACTAGTCTCCCGAGAACATCCAAAGGAAACAATGTGATATGGGTTATTATAGACCGTCTCACCAAGACTGCCCATTTTATCTCTATTCGGGAAGATTTATATCTTGATCAACTTGCTAGGATTTATGTGAAGGAACTGGTAAGGCTACATGGAGTTCCACTTTCTATATTATTTGATCGTGATCCAAGTTTCACATCAAAATTATGGAGAATTCTTCAATATGCTCTGAGCATTGAATTGAATTTCAGTACGGCCTATCACCCCCAAATGGATGGCCAATCTGAAAGGACTATTCAAACACTAGAGGACATGATGAGAACATGATCAATGGAATTTAAAGGTGGATGGGATCAACATATCCATTTAGTTGAGTTCTCTTACAATAATAGCTTTCACTCGAGCATTCAAATGGCACCCTATGATGCTCTATATGGGAAGCGATGTATAACTCATACTTGTTAGGATGAAGTTGGTGAGAGAAAGATTCTTGGGCCTGATCTGGTGCAATAGATGATAGAAAAAGTCCATTCCATCCAATAACACATTAAGGTTGCTTAGAGTCGGAAAAAGAGCTATGCTGACAACTGTCGAAGGGACTTGGATTTTGATGTTGGTGACAAGGTCTTTCTTTGAATTTCACCTTGGAAGAGAGTCAAGAGGTTTGGGAATAAAGGGAAGCTTAGCCCTAAGTACATTGGCCCCTATGAAATCCTTGATCGTGTAGAAGCAGTGGCCTATCAGCTTGCACTCTCTCCAAATCTAGCACAAGTTCATGATGTCTTCCACGTATCCCTCTTGAGGAAGTACATACCTGACCCTTCACATGTACTAAACCCAGAGGTGATACAAATGGAACATGACCTCTCTTATGAGGAGCAGCAGGTGGAGATCTTGGATCATAGAGACAAGGTTCTACGCAACAAGACTACCCACCTTGTTAAGGTGTTGTGGAGGAACCACAAATGTGAAGAAGCCACGTGGGAACCTGAGGAATCTATGAGGCATAAGTACTCACACCTTTTCTCTTATTAGGGTACGAGTTAAAATTTTGGGGATGAAATTTCTTAAGGGAGGAAGAATGTAACGACCCAAACTTTTGAATAATTTTTGTTTCCTATTTTTTTGTGTTATTTTATGTTATACTCAACAAAACTATATCATTTATTTAATGAAATGAGTATAATTAAAATGATACTGTTAGGTTTTGACTTCAATATGACTGTTGGTCAATATAACCGTTGGAATCTAACCTCTTAATGTTGTGATTATTGTTTATAAATACAAGTGATCTTGGTTATAGAAAGAAGATTAGATGGCCTCATCCAGTAGTCTCGGGCCATTCGAATCTCATCTGGTAGAACTTAGGAAGGATGTAGCACCACTGGGCTTTTCTCTGGACCAAACCCAAGCCAAACTTCATCGTTTGAAGCTTGAACGAAATCGCCTATGGGAGAAGTTCAAGCTAATAGAAATCATCATTCGGGCAATGTTGGTCGAGCCACCCCAAGATTCTATCACCTTAGCACACCTTACACTTAGGTCCTATGTTGGTGTTATAAGGGGCTATGTAATGAGACCTTAGCTGCTTTGTGTAATCCTTTGATATAAATAAAATTGTTATTTCTTCTTATGGTGAAGTTGGTAAATCTCAAATGTCCGGATAAATATATGATGTATATTATTGATGAATTTTGGAAAAAGGATACTTTAAAATATTTATGTAAACCTTAAATAATTAATAATGTGTAATGATTTTCAAAAATGGTCTTCTATAGTTATGTTCAGTAAGAAATTTAGAGTCTAATAAGATCAACTTAATTTTTGATGAATAGTAAATTATGAATAGTGATTTTACACTTATGATTAGTAATGTGATCAAATGGATTAGTAACTTCACCTAAGAAAGTATTAATATAATTTAGGAACCTTGATTAAGTAATGTGATTCAATAAAATAAGTAAATAACTGTTTTAGAAATTATTAGTTAAGTATTAGTTTTCTTTCGGGTGAATAGTGTTTTTATTTAAAAATTAAATTAAAATTATTTAGAAAATTATTTTCATAAAATGGAGTTCATTTTTGAATTTATATCATCAATATTAGGTTGAGGTGAATTTTTGGGTTTTTTCTGAAATAGTCGAATTTTTAGTGAATAGTGTTTTTATTTAAAAATTAAATTAAAAATATTTAGAAAATTATTTTCATAAAATGGATTTCATTTTTGAATTCAGATCATTGATATTAGGTTAAGGTGAATTTTTGGGATTTTTCTGAAATAGTTGAATTTTTGATGAATAGTGAAAATACAGTTTTGAGTTTCGGGTGTTTAATGACATCATTAAGGATTTAATAATTATGTAATCATTTTGGTCGACTTATGAATAGTAATATATGCTATTAGGTGTCCCAAGTGGCCAATACCATGGAAAAATACCATGGGAAAGCCTATGGTTTTGCCAATACCACCAATGAGGTGTCCCTTGGAAATTAATTCTTTGTTCCCTCACTTCTCCTATAAATACCAAGTCATTCCCTCATTCATTTCATTTCCAAATCATCCCCAATTAAGTTCTGGTTTCTTTACCTCCCAAGGTTCCCTCAAGCCACCCAAGGTCCCAACCTTCAAGCTTTCGAAGTTACTCCTCAAGGTAAGAGAATCTTTCACCCTCCTCTTTTAAGCCATGACTTCCTTTATGTTGTGCCTTCTAGTTTTCATCTATTTTTGTTGAGGGTATGTTCTTATATGTTCTAATTACTTTCCATTTCATGTCTAATTTTTTATAGACCCTTTCCACTCTCATCAAATTTTTTTCTGAATTTTTATGTGACGTCGTTAGGCTGCCGAATTTTTCGTAAAAGGAATTGCATCTTCTCTTTTCTTTCATGTTTCCTTTTCATGTGGTATGTCATTAAAATTTCCATAACATGTTCTTATCTATATGTTATTATGTATTTATATTGTATTCTAAGTTATTTATGATTGGGTTACTATTTTACCCTCTCTTTTCAATGTTTTCTAAAACCATGTTATATAGCCGTTATGCTGCAGAAATTTCGCCTCAAAATTTCTATCTCTTTCTCTCTAGAAATTATATTGCTTTATTTATGTGAATACCCAGACCTGTTTCGTTTCTTTGGGTGTTCATAAATATATAAAGATGATTTATTTTATTCTATAATTGGCATACATATAACCCTCACTCCCTTTCCATGGGTTATAAATGACATAATGATCCTATTTTTTAAGAACTTTTAAAACGTCACGATCTTGAAATGAAACCCATTTCTTTTATTCTCCATGGGTTATTTATGAAATGTTTGATTATGATATATTTGGATCACATGAAAGTAAAGACATATTAATGGTGCACCCTGATAGTTCTCCATTGCATTGGGTAAAGAATTAATCTCTAGAGATGACAAGTTTCACGATACTTTGGTGAATAACCTTGGTAATTTTTATGAGACATTGGGGATGGACCTTGGTGATATGTTCATGAATGTCTAAATGAAATTTTGTAGCCAAATATTCAAGTTATGTTCCAAGTTATTTTCATTATGATATGACTATACTTCTATTCCTCATGTCTTTATGTTTTTATTCAAGTTATTATTGTTAACACAAAGTAAATCAATTCCCTTATTTACCCTTACTGGGCCTTCTTCTCACCCTTTACCTTGATGTATGTCTCCAGGATATGAGATCAAGTAATTTTACATAGGATAAACATATGATGAAGCCTTAAAGTGTATTATAAGAATGTTTTATGTTTTTTTCATGTATTATGTTCCATATTTCCAAGACACTAGACTTTAAAGATCCTCTATTTGTAAAATGTAATGAAAAGTTATGTAATAAAAAGGCGGGATGTCATTATGAAAACAATTTACAACATTACTTAGGTATATACCCATACATATACTTAAGTTATCAAGTATACTCATCTCATTCATGAGGAAACACAAGGCCCAACTCTTATCCAAAGTACAACTGTTCCACGAAGGAAAGAAATACCATGAAGGTAACACCGCCAGGGTAAGTACCACAAAGGTAACGCCACACAGAAGAATACCACTAAGGTATCACCACAAAGGTAAAGATTCATCTAACACAAGGTATAACTTAGGTACGGTAGTAAATATGATTATATGTAACTACTGAATCATCTTAATCTGTTAAGAGGTAGACCCACGTAGGATCCTAAATCATCATTCCCACATAGGATCCTAGTACAACAGACCCACGTAGGATCCTAGTAAAGCAGACCCGTGTAGGATCCTAGAGTAGTCCCACGTGGATTCCTAGAGCGGATCCAAGTGGAACTCTCGAACACATACCCACGTAGGATCCCAAATCACAGACCCACTTAAGATCCCAAAGCACAGACCCACTTAGGATTCTTTTTCTCATGTTACAGCCAGCTATAGGATTCCTGCACTAAGCTCGCTTGATTCTGGGAGGGTCCGCTCCTCAATCCATAGGTCTAATACCCCAAATTCCACGAAGTCCCACAAATAAGTATCTCAAAGGACCTCTATGTAATAAAGGTCTCAATGCAACAGATGGTGCGTCAATCGGACGCCCGGTCTGTAAGTTATTGGTATTTTAGTCTTGAGGACCCAGTTGGATCTGTGCTCGGTCCAACCCAGTCATACCCCAAATTTATCCAAAACTCAAGGGGGGTATACCAAAAGTACCGTATCAATCCAAGGTTTTTAGCGCCGCAGGTGGTTCGTCAAACAGACGCATGTAGCTCAAGATATGGCAGAAAGAACGAAAAGGTTCGAAGTTGGTCTAGGTCCGCTGACCCAGCCTAGGCTGACCCGACCCGGTTTGGGTCGACCCAACCCATCTCAGGTCCGGACTTGGGTCCGACCCGGTCCGCTGGGTCCGGACCGGCCCGTTGGGTCTAGCCTGGCCCGCCGACGCAGCCCGGCCCGCGATGCGGCGGCCCGCGGCGCGGTCGCATGTTGCGCCATCACTGGCGGCCGACAGTAAGATGGCCACCCTCCCTTCACCACCGCAACATAAGGTCGCAACTCCTGCATGCCCGGAAGAGTGTTCGCGCGCCGCCGCCTCCTCTTCGCATGGCCATCCACCACCGGCCGCCGCCCTTGCTCCGCCGCGGCCGACGGGCAGTGGCTCTTCTCCGACGGTGCGATTGCGCCGTCGCCATCTTCGCGGCCGACCGTGGTTCCGGTTGCCGCTCCCGAGTCCCACCAGTTCCAATCACCGGCACCAGACGTCGTCCTCCTCCATTGCAAAGATCGCATCAAAACCAAAAAGGTTGCGGAGAGGTCGGGCCATGTTTGTTTGGCTCGCACCCTCCGCATTAGAGCGGTAGCAAGCGGCTCATGGGGAGAGGTTCAACATAAAAGAAAATTAATGAAGGTAAGGGCCATGTTCGTTTGGCTTGCACCCTCTGCGTTAGAGCGGTAGCAAGCGGCTCATGGGGTGAGGTTCAACATAAAAGAAAATTAACGAACGTAAATCAAAATCACACCCCTACCTCAAAGGTTCGTTGACATCAATGAGGATGTAAGGACGGACGTCAGTTCGTTTTCATTGAAGATGTTCCTCATTGGAGAGGGCGTTCTTTGTTGGAGAGCGCGTTCTTCATCAGAGAGTGTGTTCTTCGTTGGAGAGTGCGTTCTTCGTTGGTGGAATATTTTCTCCAAGTTATCCCTTTTTTCCAACAAATCCTCCCAAAGGTAATGAGAAGCCAATATAATAGGAAAAAATAGCTTCATTAAATTAAAGTTGACACATTTTAATAAATGGCACAATTAATTGGCACAATTTATTGTATTGCATTGGCACAATTAAATGGGAGGATTCCAAGAGACTTCCCCACATTAAAGAGGGGTTTGGGTGGTCCCCACCGCTAGAATTCAATTTAGGGGTTTTCTAGTTCGGGTGGTCCCCACCTCCATAACCCATATAGAGAGGTTTCAAAAATAAAATAAAATTTTTTTCTTTGTTTTATTTTTATTTACATGAAAAACACGAAAACTAAATTTCACCCTCATCCTACTGCAGTCGAGGTGAAAGTCTCCTTAAGTGAATACCAGTGCTGTGAGTTCAACGGTGTCCTCAGATTTCAATTCTGAGCACCGGTTCAAAAGTTACAAAAACCCGCTCACACGTTTACTGAACATACTTAAAAAAAATTCAGAAATTCATTCCGGGCACACCGGGCCTCGGAATCACGTGCCGTCAATTTTTGTGGACTCTTAAAATTCTCATATAATTAAAAAAATTAGATGGAATTTTTAGGTCTTTACAGCTTGAGGATATGAAATGGGCATGTGTTCTAGACTTTGGTGGGTCATGGGAGAAACACTTGGATCTTGTAGAGTTTTCCTATAACAATAGTTATCAGGAAACTATATAGATGGAACCATACGAGGCCCTTTCTAGTAGGTCTTGTAGATCACTGCTATGCTGGATGGAAGTAGGTGAGTCAGAGTTGTTGGGATTGAGTCTCATGCAGGAGATGTCGGAATAGGTGCAGTTGATTCGAAAGCATATGGATAAGGCTCAAAGTGGGTAGAAGTCGTATGTTGAAAAATGAAGATGACCCCTAGAGTTTACAAAGGGTGATCTAGTATTCCTTCAAGTGCCACCTTGGTTGGGTCACTCCAGGATATAGGGGTAGGGAAAGTTGGCACCCAGGTTTGTTGGACCATTCGAGATTGTGAAGAGGATCGAGCCAGTAGCATGCCAATTAGCTCTTCCATAGAAATATAGTGTTATACATGATGTTTTTCATGTATCACAACTTCGACAGCATCATCCTGACCCTTCTCATGTGATCGATGTGGATGATGTCGAAATTGAGATAGATGCGTCCTTTGAAGAGCATCTGATACATGTATTGGATCGCAGTGAGAAGGTGTTGAGGGAAAATATTTTTTCAATAGTTCATGTATTATGGAAACATGGGTGTGTACAGGAGGAGACATTGGAAAGGGGGGCACATATGCTGGCTCAGTGACCCAATATTTTTGGCACAAAATCTTAGAGAAGCTTGGAGGTGCGGCTCGAGGATGAGATGTTATAAGGTGGGGAGATTGTAAGATCCCAACATTTTCTAGAGTATCACTGGCTTGATTTTAGGTACTTTTCTTTATTATTTAAGTACCTTTGTTTTAAGTTATGACATGGGGTGTGTTTGGGTGTATTTTCATGAAAAATGTGATAAAGGGGGGATTGTGCATGGTTGGCGCATGGTTAGGGAAAACCATGCACCCAGCCCAGCTAAACCATGTGAACCCAAGTAAAGGGGTCCACATGGTTGGTTCACAGTTTATCAAACTGTTTTCCTATACCCAGAAAAACCGTGCACGCGGTTTTCTTTTATCTGAAAAAATTGTTTTTAAATCCCCTGAACCCCCAAAACACCCCAATTTCAACCTGGGATCGGACTTGATGACTCCATAGCTTTCTAGAGGGGTTCCAAGGTTGTTCGACCTCCGTTCTTCAATATTTAAAGCCCGAATTGAAGATTCATTCTTCTCATGTTAAGTGGATCCCATCCCAGTCCTTATCTCATTGATTCCTTCTTCTTCTCTTAACCCATGGGTGGAGTTTTTCCTCTGGTTCTTCATATCTAACCCTTTCTGGTGAGATCTATATCTAGGATTGTAGATCGAGATCTAGTTTGATTAAATCTTGATATCTTTGATCTTGGTTTATGGATCTAGATCTGAAACTCAGATATATGCTGTTGTGCTACTCGAATTTTGGGATTTTTCGTTGAGTGGATGTCCATCAACGAATCAAGGTGGGTGGTCTAATTTCTAAATCCAGTAGTTTTGATTTGTTCTCATATATGAAAGTTAAAGGATTGTTAGATTTGTTTAGCAATTAATACCCCTAATTGAATTGATTAATATGGTAAATTAATTAATTATGGGGCTTTTAAAATTGTGGGATTTAGGGATTTTTGAATAAGATAATTAATTGTGAGAATTAATTATGATGGGATTGAGATAGTTGAGTTGTGTATTTAAATGAGAAATAATGATAATTAATTTTTGAATTAATTATAAATGTAAATGATTGAAAAATTGGGATAATTAAATGTTGAGTTAATTATCAAGTTGTCCTTTTTGTGATCAAGAATAATTAATTGGTAAATTAATTATTGAATGTTGATATTTTGAATGGTTAATTAATTGTAGAATTAATTAACAGGAAATTTATGTTGTTAATTAGTTGTTGAATTAATTAACAGAATTGATTAATTAATTTATTAATTAATGGATGGATGATATTTTGGGTGTTAGACATGGCGTTCTACACCGATTGGATTTGGGGTGTTAGATATGGAATTATGCACCAATAATATAAATAAATGAACATGATTTTGGGTGTTAGACATGGCATTCTACACTAATGGTATTTGGGGGTGCTAGACATGACATTCTACACTGATGATAGATCTATCTATATTTTTGAGAATTAGGGTGTTTGACATGGCATTCTACACCAATGATAAATAATAACAAATGATATTTTAGGTGTTAGACATGGCGTTCTACACTAATGAGATTTTGGGTGTTAAACATGATGTTCTACACCAAAGGGATTTTGAGTGTTAGACATGGCATTCTACTCTAAGGATAAATATGTATAATAATTGTGAATTGAATGTGTGACATGATTTCAAACGTGACAGTATATGTGGTTAATAAATATTAATTGGTAATGTGATAACTGCTCAATTATGCATTGCAATTATTTTCTTTATACAGCTGTATACATTTGTTATTGACTGGATTGTTTTAGACACTGTTGGTGGTGGCCTATTGAGTCGTACTCACACCCTATTCAGGCTGCATGATTGGTACCTGAATAGACTTTATTGTTGCAGGACATGTTAAGGGCAAAGGACCTGGATTAGATTGTTGGTTGGGGATGGAGCTTGGATGTGGGAACCAGGCATGGTTCGGGACCCGCTTGGGAGTCGTTAGTGTCTTTACTTTCAATTGCATTTTAGACACTTTGGTACTTATTTTTGGCATGGCATGTTTCCCCTTTAGTGGAGCATTGTGTTTCATGTTTTGGTTATCCTGAGATTTTGGTATTGTTATGATTATATATGATTCTGCTATTGTTTATTGTTTTCCGATGGCGTTTCATTCTGATAAAAGAGGGTATAGTCTCCCCATGAATGACTTATCAGACCCTCGCTGCTAGTCGGCACACTCTAGCATACAGGGAGACACGCTTGAGGTCATGTGGCAGTCCGCTCAGGGCACCGATGAGTGGCACCCAGGCTAGGACGTTACACCATGATATCATGCTTTAGGTTTCATTGTTAATGAGATTAAATGATTAATATGAGGATTTAATGATTAGAGAAAACCATAGGGGAGTTGATTTGATGAATCGTGATTTGAGGATGTTGGTCAACTTATGTAAATGAAATTTTCCTAACATGTCTTTCATGCTTTGAATTTCTAAAAATCACGTTGATTGATTTGTTGTTATAAGTCATACAATGAGTGATTATCTTTGATATTATATGTTCTCATTCCTAGGAGGATTCTAATCCAATACTTCATATCTTTCATAAGTATATTTCTTGAGAGAACTTGGGACATGTTTACCTTCTAGAACTTGTGTTGGTATCTTGTCAAATCTATGATTGAAAAAAGAAAATTTTAATATAATTGATCCATTTTTGTTTAATCCCTTATCCTTAAGACCACCTTGTGCATTTATCCTTAATTAAACCCTTAAAATCTATGAATAGCCTTGATAGGGAAGAGTCATGTTACCAGCCAATCATATCCTTTCCTACCCTTACTCTTGGTGTTTTACATTATATTCAATTGAATAAGTTTGGGGGTGGGGGGGAGGTTGTTGATGGTGGAAGGGGATATTTTCATTTAAGATGATTTATGAGGTGATTCCTGGAGTATTGGGAAGGTTCATGAATTTATCATTCATTATGCTTCATTATTTACCCCTCTTCAAAAAAATGGAGTTTCTTTGGAGGGTCAAAAATCATCATTGCTTAACCAATGATCTTGATCATTTGGGGTTGAGAGGTGGATGTGAGACTTGTCTTAACCACAAATTCTAGAAAAAAATTGAAAAATTAGTTTGAAAAAAAACAAGAGGGTATTCATTCATTATGATTTTATGTATTCATGACCCAACTTTGAGCTTGGGGGAGCGAGGGAGATGACATCTTAAACAATAGATTTTCGTTAATATTTTTTGATTATCATGCATTATGCTTTAGAGGCAAACCCTCCTTTTTTATCTTAATAAGTTTTTCACATCAATACCTTCCTACCCATAAGCCTCAGAGTTGTTTGAACATAATTTCAAATCCCTCGTGATTATATGTGATATTTGTATTCATGAGGTAGATATTTGAGATATTATGTGAGCATATGGTAAGGAGCATGTATTCAATGTATGAGCAAAACTCTATTTACATTGTTACCTTGATAGATGAGTGAGAAAATCAAAGTGAGGTAGATCATGATTGGCATGCTTAATAATAATAAATTGAGAAACTTGAATGAAGGTTAGGAGAAGCTTCATCACTTTTCAAGGGGGGAAGTAAAATACATATTTGATTGGTTTCTTTGAAAAGTGATGAATTAGATTGATGTTTTTACGTAAAACATGAAAGTTTGATCTCCCCATTGATAGTTGTTTAAATTTTTTTACTTTGAAATTTAAATATTAGAAGCATGGGCCCCTTTGAGTTTTTTGGGAGATATATGCTTGAGGACAATCAATGTTTAAGTGTGGGGGTATTTTGTGACCCTAATTCATGCATACATTTTTTTGTAATGTAATTTCATTAATTTTGTAATTTAACTGATTAATTTTCCCTTATAATTCGTTAATTTTTTATGTTTATGGGTAAATAATATTTTAAAATCATTTTGGGAAAAGAAAATAAAAATGAATTAATGTTTATGTTTTTTGAAGAATTTTATTAAGGAAAAATAATTGTTTGTTTTGAAGACAAAAGATGGGTCATTCACTCGGCCAAGGAGGAGCACAAGCATGCAGAGGTGAACTGACAACTCTCAAAAGGAGCACCTAGCACGTGTAAGCACTGGAAAGCATGTAGGGAGGCATGCTTGAAGGAGTTGTGGCATGCGGGTACCTCGACAAATTATTTGAACCTCTTGCACTGCATCGAGTATGATATACGAGAGATTGTTGCTCCGTAAATCCAATGTGGGATGATGTCGGGCCACTATTCATCATTTAGCAAAGCGACGTCATCCAATGCTTGCCTCTTTTATTTCGCTCGTATAAAAGAACATTGTCACCTGATGCCTTGCCAGCCGACCGACCACCACTGCTATCACCGAGATCCACCATTGATGTCGACTGAGAGCTCGAGCTCACCTCCAAATGCCACTGCGAAGCACGGGACCGCCAAGAAAGACCACTAGAGATCGACACGACTTGAACAAGGATGAATGCATGCAATGGGAGCTTGAGGGAGCATGATCCGACCACTATGAAGGTCGAGTGACGACGAAGGAAGCCCGCTGCGATGCATGGATAAAATGATCGTCAAAACGTTGTGGGGAGCTTAGTCGTTTTGCACAGGGAAAGCTAGAGGTGGAAACAACAATGAAAACACCTTACCAAGTCGTAGTGTCAGGCGTGGTGACATTGTTGCTTGCATGAAATATGAAGATGGATAAAATGACTTGCAAAACAGGCAAACAAATGAGGAAATGTCATAGGTGGAGAATGAGTCTGAAGCTCGATGAAGATGAAATGGGGAAGACAACACTCGTGGAGGAGATAGTGTGGCTTACATGTGGAATCTGAACTCGAAAAGTCGACTGCTAAGGTGTGGCACTGCTTGTGGGTGCATGCATATGAAGGAAAGTGAGATGAGCTACAAGAAACGGTCTCTAAAACACCTAACGGTTGGATGATACTTCGTGGTGTTGTTAAATTAAACAGATATGAAGGTTTGGGCACCACTTCCATGCACATGCACGAGATATAGCTTGGGGAAAATTTAAGTGATATGCCTCGTGGACTTCATGATATATCTAAGTGTGAGATAAGGGGGAATTCAAGTGCAAAATCGAAGGAATGGATATGGACGAGAGATTTGGAATGATATATGCAGCGGATATGGATGATCTTCTCTAAAGGATAAATTGCGGATTAAACTGAAGGAATATAAGTATTCTACAAATGGGGTCACATACAGATTTGGAGAAGAATTTGAATGAAGATAAAATGAGAAGATCAAAGAGATTCGAAGGGATCAATTGCCTATAAATACAGAGTCCATCGTTGATGGAGAGGATATCTTAAATGGAGGCTAAAGGAATATTGCGGTTGAGGTTGGGCTACCACTTTGTCCTTCTTTTTCTCTAGCTATGGTTTTTTTTCATCACCCTCTCATGGACTCTCATGGATAACATGAGAGGGTGACTTTGTTTTATGTCGAGATATGATGGAAGGGGGGTTGTAATTGTGATATAGGGAATTTTTATATTTTATTGAAGTTGGGATGTTGCATTCCATCTCTCTTCTCTCTCTCTCTCTTCCACCTCCAATGGCCCGAATGCCTTTATTTTTTTATTGATTTTTGATAATCCACCTTTCAAGGGGTGAGGTGGAACCCTTACAAGACCCGTAGGCGTAAGTATTACATGGCCCGTAGGCCTTAGAGGAATTCATTGCCCGTAAGCTTCAAACATTACATGCAACCCAGACTAACTGCTTGAAACTACTCCTCCCCAGCATCTTCATCGTGAAATCAGCTCGTCATCTTCACATGGCTGTTCAGCTAGGCTTTCCCGTGCATGCACAGGCTTGTCCCGATGGCAGGTGTCATACCCTCTCATTCTTGCAATCTGTTTAGCTTCTGCTATGGTGAAAGCTCTTTGCTCCTCCTCCTTCTGAAGCTTGTTCCTCGTAGGTTGTTTGGTTGGCATCTGCACTTAAGGTGGCCCGAAGGCCTTGAGGTGACCTGAAGGCCTGGGTGACCCAAAGACCTTAAAGGACTCGAGGACCAAATCGGTGACCCGAAGGCCCAAACGGGGGCATATTCCCAGCTACTACAGTGTCAAACAGTGTCTGCTACAGTTCCGCTACAGTACCTGCTACAGTACTACTACAGTACCCCCGAAAATTATCCCCCGCCTGGATTTGATCTTAGGTCTTTTGGATGCACTTAAGGAGCCTTCACCAACTGGGCTGAGACTCATGTGCTCCCTCTCTCTCTTGTTTGTATGCATTATCATTATATGCTAATTAAGAGAGTATTATATAATGTGATCGCTAGAATTCAACATTCGTCAAGGTCATTGGGTAAGAATTGATTAAACGTTTAAATAAGATTTTAAGTTGCCTCTTTCAATAACAAGCTAGAGTATATGGCCATTAGAAAATGGGAGTTTATGAGAGGGAGAGCGTTCACCAAGACCAAGGGTATAGTTAGACTTAATTCCAGCGATGATAAGATTAAATCATAAAGCTTTCATGCTCACTAGTGCATGAGCTTGGGTATCACACGTTTGATACATTGTTTTACTTTTCTCTATCAAATTCATCATTCATTATTCTCTCTCAATTTCAAGTAGTTTAGTTAATCACTTCATTGTTTTGTATTCTTAACTATTAGATTGAATTATTCTCAAACATGTCCTCGTAGGATCGACCTCAGACTCATCATTCTTATAATACTCTTTAGTGGTTTAGTGTTTAGTGGTTCATGTTTTTTTTCTAAATTTGAAATCCTCGTTGGAATCAATGACGTCCTCGGGCGGTATCATCGTTTCATGGCTATTGTTCAAGTGGAGAGCTCAATCCTTAAAAACTTGGAGGACGACCGCAATGACGGTGACAAACCCGGTTATTCTTTTCGAAGATGGCCAGGTTCTTGGTGTAGGCTAGGGGTTATGCGAGCATGTTCTTCTTGATTTTTAGTTCTGTGTTGTATTGTGTTTTGTCTTGTCTTCATTGTGTGTGCGTGAGCCCGTCCATAAAGGCTTTGTTCATCAACTCCTCATGATCCAATTCACCATGACCACCTTGGTTGGCGAGGGGAGCTCCTCGGATAATTTTTCTGGTTGTGTCCTCTCAATTTTATGTTGTAACCATGTCTATTTTGTGTTGCACCATAAAGATTGTGAAGGGTGGTGTTCTTGTTATATGCGTGCCAAAACACATACATCTCTTGTGTTCTTTACTATTTTCTTTCATTGGTTGAGTTCACTTTCTCTAGTTTTCGCTATTTATCTCTTCTGGCCTTCCTCTTTTTGTTTTTCATTGAAATAACATTAATAAACTCAAAATTACGTCTTATTTGTTGAGTGGTTGCACTGTCGACAGTCACGCACCCCAATAACATTAAAACCAAACTCAATAATTACGGACACTTCTAGTAAAGAGACGCCATCTTGAATCTTGAATTATACCAAAAAAGAATTCTTTTAAGGGACATCACAAACTCCACCCACAAACTTCTGATAAAAACCTATCTATTTATCTAATTTCTGTATATAATTTTTATTTTTACCTTAAAAAACTGTTTTGATGTCGTGAATCTGTGTTTTTTTTATGACTGTTAATGACTGTTCTATTCCTTTAATTTTTAAACTCGATTATCTCCATTAAATATAATTTTTCCAAAATTTGGTCAACTAGATCAGTTTTGGATTTGGCAGTTTAATTGAAATCAATCAATCCAGTTAAGAAAATAAAAACTTCATTAATAGATTATTGTAAAAAAAATGCTTTTTCCGAAGTGAATGTTTACAGAAAGGCAAAACAAAAAATGGCAATATAAATTTACAGAACAAGAAGAAGAAACCTTTAATCTGAAATGGACCATACAAACATACACACCCCATCACCAATGAAACCATCAAATATATCTGATGCTACAAAAGGAAGTCCGGAATCCCAGGTGCCACTGAAACACCACTCACAGAGCCATCCACCATACTCGGTTTCGACTTGTGCCTCCGACGATGGCGATGTTCTTTGATTTCATCACCACTCTTCCCATCTTTACCATGCATCCGATGCTTGCGTCTCACCGAACCCACATTCCCGTGCCTGAGCCCATCCACATCGCCACCCGAGCTTTGCCCGGCCACTGAAGGTACTTCAATGCCAGCCTTCTTCTTCCCTTTCGCTCTACCAGATGGAAAAGGTGCTACAGATCTCTTGCCTGTAAGAGCCTCCTGTATGGCACCTGAGAGAACATCAACGTTAAACTTGGCCTTCCGGGCATCAACCACCACGCCATCCCCCTCCCCCAATTTGACAACAACCGGCCTAGGCTTTGCCCGAACCGGCTTCTCCCTTAAAGACAGCTCCGCAAGCTTGACAAGATCCTCGGGAAGATTGGTCTCATGGGATTTCGGGTCGCTGGCCGGTGGGTAATCATCGGACACTGGTTCGGTTTTCTCTGAAGGAAGATAATATAGCCCATGGCGCTTCCGGTGCTGTGCGAGCAGAAATGTGGACTCAGTCAGTGGTTTTGATTCTTTGTTTGATTCTTCTTCTTTATCCAAAGGGGATACACCCATCCTCTCCCTTGAACAAGGATGTACAGAAGAAAAGGTGATCGAAGAATGTGATGGGATCGAACCACAAAAACTCTCCAAATCACCAAGATTTTCAACGAGTACAAGGCCTTCCGGTACAGGAACTCGTTCCTGGGCACTGGCTGAGATTGGGCCAAGCTCTTCTTCACTAAGGCAGGAGTAAATCAGTTCAATAGTTTCCAAAGCCCTTGTCTCCTTTTCAAGGTCCCCTACTTCAGGCAACAGAAGACCAGGGAACTCTTGCTTAACAAAATGGATCAAACCGAGCACATTTGCAGCCCTCTCAAGCACCTCGACCTCATCGCCCCTTAGTACTTGGCCTAATTCTACTTCAAGAAGCTCCACCAAGCTGAGAATAGATTTTTGCAAGGAAGATGAGTCCAAGGTCAGACCATGACGAACACTAATATCTTCACTCGTTTGAACAGAAAGATCATTTCGTGGATTGAAATCTTCCGCCATTCTCGGATTGATATGCGCGGGTGTTGGTGAGGTGGAGATGACACCCTCCCTCTCTAAGAAATAATAATGCAGGCAAAAGATCAATACTTTGAAAGTGGATTGAATGTATATAGCTCTTACAGATGGAGACAACAGACTGGTACGAGGTTGCAACAGTGCCTCCACCAGTTCAAATGGATTTTTGGAGAATTCCACATATTCCCCAGAAACCCAAGCAGCAGCTGACAGTATCCTGTGCAAAAAAGGATTGCTAAGTAGAGCAGGGTCAATTAGCAGATCCCGGGCAACCCGGACCAGTTCGGATCTAGCATCCCGGACCCTCATGCCAATATCAATAAGCTGGCACTCAATTTCTTCTCCTTTTTGGCAATGTGGAATCCTTGATATCTCCGCGAGGAGTGAAACGTACCAATCAAAGTCTACAATCATCTCATAAATGTTTCTGCTGCAAGTAGACAGAACGGATCCGAGAATTACATTGCAAAAGTCTGGGTCTGATTTGAGTGCATAATTGACCAAAACCTTCGAGATTTCAACAATGTTATCCTCAGATGCCGTTTTCATGACCAGACGCAACGACTCGCGCTTGATGTTGGGATCTGCATCACTCAGGGACTTGATCACCACCTCCTTGTTCTCCAACACACCCCAAAGGTGCTCGGGGCCAAGAGTCGAAAGCGCCTGCAATCCAAGATACCGCAAGTTGGGGTCCTCATCAACCAATAATTCATGAATCTTTGAGACAGAAAGTTTCACAGCAGATTCAAACTCACTCAAGCTTGTAACTACAGTCCTAATGCACTCGAACATCAGTGATTTTGCCCCAGTTCTCCTCATGTGGTCGGAAATAGGCTCCACCACTCTCCTGGCCAACCTCGGTTCCAGGGGACACAACTGCGCAAATATCTTCATGACCTTGATCAACACCCAATTATTCCTGGAATCGACCAGAATTCTGTAAAACTCTGGTGCCAATGGAAGATAAGAATTCGGGTCCTTCAGTGAAAGCTCGCAAAAAACCCCAACAACGGCGGACACGACCGACGGGTCCGAACCCTCCAGATTCTCAACCAGCCGTTTAAAACAAACCCTCACGGCATCCGGAAATTTTCGAAAAATCCTCAACATGACGACGATTACCTTCTTCCTAACGATAATCTTACTGCTCGACAACAATGTGAACAGTTCGGGGGTCAGGTCCCGTGCAAGATCCTCGTTGGACGCAACCGAAAGGAATTCTAGTGCAAAGCTTACCTCGAAATGATTGGTGCTGGTCAGGTCCTTGCGAAGTAGGTTGGTGACGAGGAGGATTACATCGGTGCCGTCGTGGAAGGAGAGGGAGGCGGCGAGGTAGCCGATCTTCTTGTGGGCGAGTCGAGGGAAGCTCATGACCTCGACAACGTGGAAAGAGGCCCAGGAGGACATGTCTAGGGCGTGGAGGGAGTGAAGGTAGGTGAGCTTGTGGAGAGCGATGGCCTTGGTTTGGTGGTCGGTGGATTTGATCTCGCGCCGAATCTCCTCCAGGCATTTGGAGACGAAAGCGGGCTCTCCCACGGGGTTCAGGCGGATGCCTTTGATTATGTCTTCGAGAGTGCGTTGGAAGAGGGACTCCATGATTGAAGATCCCGCCATTGAAGAAGGAGATTGGGACTGGACATGAACCTCCCTGGAACGGCAGGATCCAGAGGGAGACGAAGGTAGATCTCTTTTTTGTTTTTCTTTTATTCTTTTTCAGTTTTGATATTCGTTCGGGTATCATGGGCCTGTATCAGATTAAGCCCGCCAACAGATTCGTTCGGGTAATGGGCCGGACTGGTGGCCTCGTATTTTATACAGTGAAAACTGTGCTGTTGGGATCCTCAATGGTCACACGAATTTGGCACGTGGTTTGTTATAAATTAAATTATTTAATATTTGATTTGTTGTATTTGCCATGTTGTTTTTTCTCTTCGTTGTATGTGTTTTTAATTATGTTCATGCAATATGCATTTTAATTATATTTATTATGCAAATATATGTTTGTGGCTCAATAGCTTGTTTTGCTCGGTGTAGTTCTGTCTAATCTTATATAGAGTTGATCGAGTTTGTATGTCAGAACCTCTTTTGAATATTCTGATATAAGGATCTTAATCTAACGTGTTACCTGTACTGGACATGTTAATCTTACATGAATCGCCTGGGGAGGCATTCTTTTGTAGCACACGTACCCGATGTTTTATTCATCCACAAAGAGGACTTCACTTGATGCAATGTCTTAGAGAGCCAATCTTTCATAATTGGGCAGCATGACTTAATCTTGTGCAGCACTTGTGTTTGGTGTTTTAATGTGATGCCACCAGATGAGATTAATCAGATGTAGTAGGGATCTTCATCTAACGTAGCTGGAAGTGCAGAACTTATTCTCATTTAGTGCCTCTGAGTTTATTCTTACATTGTGCCAACTGTTTAGGTTTTGGTACAATGGTTGGTCCTTTCATGCAAGCTCTATGCACACATGTCCCACCTACTCCTAAGGATTATGCCTTGTCTGTCGCACCATTATTGTTGCCCCTTTTTTGATGTTCAAGGCTGGTCTTTGTCCTGAGAGACTTTGCAAGAAAAGGAGAGCTCGTTCGAGCTTTGTTGACAATGTCATTCACACCGGATTCCAAAAATTCCATTTTGGTGGGGAGTTCGGACTCAGCGACCTTTGTGGACAACAACAACGATGTTCATAGGATTTTCACCCCAAAAGTATCACACATTCCTTCTAGTGCTTCACTTCCATGTTCTTGGTGCAAGTCTAGATTTGTAAGATTTGACCATTCATCTTGTTTGGTTTGATGTTGTAATCTTATGTTCTTTCATGTCTCTTGTGCGCGTGTGCATATATGTCTCTGGTTCTCCTAGATTGCATGTTTTCTTTATCGTCTATGTTGTATGCTTGTTGTTTATTTTGCTTCGCATAATAAAGAGATTATGAAGTGGTGTTCTCGCCATGCACGTAGGTTCAATGTGGGCCGAAACATGTTGCATTCTTGTGTTCTTTACTTTCTACAATTTTCTTTACTAGTTTAAGGATTCTTATGGCCTTTGTCTCCGTTGTGCTGCTCCCACCTTCACACTTTCATTTTCTATTAAGAAGAACATTAATAAACCTGAACATTATACACCTCTATTGAGTTAATAATTCAGGTGTCACAAATCCCCCCCCACAATTGGTATTGGAACTAGATTTGTATTTTAATAATGTTTTCTGCTAAGTTTGAAATTGAGAAGTTTGATGGAGAGAATGATTTTAATTTGGGGACAGTTAAGATATGTGTTCTTCTTGTCCACAGTAGATTGGAAGATGCATTGTGTGCTTCAAAGAAAAAGATCACCAACGTCTCTGCTAGTGGGCAGACTTCAACCTCTTATGTTGATGTTGACCCCGATAGTCTTAAGAAATCCTATTCCTTATTATTGTTGGTCATGGGTAACAAAGTCTCACGTGAAGTTGTTTATGAGACTTCTGCTTGTGTTATCTGGTTGAAACTTGAACATCTTTACTTGACTAAGTCTCTTCTTGGTAGGCTGCAAAAGAAGATGCATATTTACAATTTTAAAATGGTCCATGGTACTTTTACCTAGGTTCATTTAGATGAGTTTAATAAAGTGATTGTAGACTTAGCCAATGTGGATATCCATATAAAAATGAGGATCAAACTTGTTTGTTGTTGAATGCCTTAGATAATTGATTTAATCCTGTTAAGGATTCGAGGATGTATGTTTGGTATTCTATAACCATAGAGAAAGTGAAGTTCATGGTTCTTTCTAGGGATTTTTAGATGTATAGTCTGAAGGTGGAGGGTAGTGGGGTGAAGTTTGGTCCTAAGTTGCTTAGTGTTAAGGTTCAACCCAAAAACAATAAGAAAAAGAAAAAGGATGGAAATCAATTTAGGAATTTTAGGTTCTAAAATCACCCACATTAAGAGATATCGACCTGAGTATAATACGATGATGAACGCCAATCACCGCAGAATATAATCAAGGATATAGATAAAGAGGGAAGATACTCGAAACCTTTAGAGAGGATCTTGCACATCATGTTTATAATTAATTTAATTAATTTTATAAAGAAAATGATACATGGTTCTTCGATACTTTCTTCATTGATGATGTTGATCGTTCAAAATGACCCTTCCAGATTGTCTCATTGCGCTTACGAGGATCCAAACTAGAATCCCTCTAGTGGTGATCCACACGTGCTTCAATGACATCCGATCGACACCACTCATTCTCTGGGTGCTAGCGCGGTGAAGCGAGTATCTTGTGTCGGTCGTTCTTGATCGCTTGTTCTTCGGTCTTGAAGAACGTCTATCGTTCTTGAGTGGAGGAGGAAGATGATTCAAGAGAGAAATTGTTTGGCTCAACAATTCTCAATTCACCAAGCGTGCGGTGTGTTCTCTATGACACAATAGACGTAATTGTATATTTATATGCATGGAACTTCAATTACAATATTTAATTTCATAACAACAATTAAATACATTTCTGAACTTAGAGAAAACCCATGATCATAATAATAATATCACGTCATTATTTATGGTGCGCCAACTTGCACAAAAGAGAATTATAAATAAAATTCCACGTCGTAAAATAATAGCAGCGTCATTATCATTTTAACTTATTCCAACTAGTTAAATAATTATTTACCGTCTTACAAATAATTATTTTACTACCAGTCCGACCTTGGTCAGCTCAAACTCCACTTCCATTTATTGAACACCAGAATAAATAAATAAATAATTTATTATCTTAAATAAATATTTTATTAAAAAACTAGTAAATAAATATTTATTAAATGTTTAATAAAATAAATAAATAAAATTAATTTAATTTATGTGATCATTTTAAGTTGAATAAAATTATTCCACGATCTGGAGAATAATATTTATTTCATTAATTAAATTCAAATAGAATTTAACTGAGACCACTAAAAACACTTAGTGTGTGACCATCTAGGATTCTTTCTCATTGACATAAGGCGAGTTTGCCTAAAATCCAAGAGTACTGTCTAGCAAAGGGTGAAGACACCCAAGAGAAAGAACACAAAGTTGGAACAACGACATCCACATATGAATGCTCACTGTGTAATATAACCCCTTTGTCTCAATATCTCATCAAACAGGTTTCATGATAGTGTCATCAACCTTTATGCTTGATATGTCGTTCTTTGACTATCCAAAATAAACTCATCTTTACACCATAGCCATGGAATTTTGCACGACGGTTCTATTTTAATCAAAGGGCCGAGATATCAACTTCTATAAATAGAAGGGAAAAATCCTTCATCGACTTATCCATTAATAACATGTCACTCATGATGCACCCAACACACCCTACTTCACGCCATCATATGGTGTGATGGTTTTCATCAATAAATCAAAGTGCGTGAGTCATGAAACATATTAATGATAATCTTAAAGTCTAAGGACCATTACACACGCTCACATATAGTAATATTTGATGACACCAAACATGCAAAATTCCTACTGGTAGGTCTGTTCTCATAATCTCCCGTCTTGGAGATTACTAAGTGCGAACTTCATGAGAGGAATTCTTGTCTTCTTACGAGTACTCACACCTGACGGTTTGTATACTATTTTTCCCATCATAGTATGCCATCCAACCACGAAACTATGTTTAAGAATATTATTATAGCATTTCAAGGTTCTCATCATAGCGGGGAACTACAATGACCTTATCAATGCAACAAATACTCTAGGTCATTATTACATTATAGTCATGTAGAACAACGAATAATATGTAATAAAATGTTTAATATTTAAATACATTAAATATCTATGTAATCAAAGTAAAAATAGTTGGTTCTAGGACACCAACTCTTACAAACTCCCACTTGGACTAGAGCCAAATACCTATGACTTTCAGTCCGCTAGAACTCACATGATGATCATGTTTCTGCTGAGTCAAGGATTTAGTAAAGGGGTCTTCCAGGTTTTCTTCCATGGAAATACTATACACTGCAACTTCACCTCTCTGAGAAAAATCCCTCAAGAAATGATACTTCCGAAGTATGTGCTTTGTCCACTAATGTGACCTTGGCTCTTTTGCGAGAGCCACCGCTGTAGTATTATCACAATAGAGTGTGATCAAATATTTTCTTCTAGGTACCACATCTAGCTCTTGGATGATGATTCACATCCAAACTGCTTCTTTAGATGCCTTAGAAGGTGTGATATACTTGGAATCCACTATAGAATCTGGGACCACACTCTACTTTGAGCTATTCGAGCTCACAACACCCCATTCAAAGTGAAGATGTATCCTGTCTGCAACTTCATATCATCCTGATCTATCTGGAAACTAGCATATGCATATCCTCTAATGACTAGTTTTTCATCTCCTCCATAAACCAGGAACATATCCTTATTACGCCTCATATACTTAAGGATAGTCTTGACTGCCATCCAATGGTGGTCACCTGGGTCAACTTGATATCTGCCTACCACACTCAATGCATGGGTAACATATATCCTAGTACATAGCATGACATACATGACTGACCCAATCACTGGAGCATATGGAGTTCTTGACATTATCTCTCTTTCTTCATGTGTTTGAGGACACATTTTCATGGAAAGATGAATGTCATGTGATGCTGACAACAATCCCCACTTAGATTGTTCCATACTGAATCTCTTCAGTATCTTATCAATGTATGTACTTTGACTTAGGCCCAACAATCTCTTGGATCTATCATGATGGATATTGATCCTAAGAATATATGCTACCTCGCCCAAGTCCTTCATGGAGAATCATTGATTCAATCATGCCTTAACATACTTTAAGACTGGTATTTTGTTTCCAATAAGTAATATGTCATCAACATATACTATTAGGAAAATGACTACACTCCCACTAAACCATTTGTAGACACAAGGCTCACATTCATTCTTGATAAAACCAAATTCTGTTATGGCATCATCAAAATGAAATTTCCATGACCTGGATGATTTCTTTAATCCATAAATGGATTTATATAATTTTCATACCTTATTGGAATCCTTTGGAGTCATAAACCCTTCAGGTTGTATCATGTAGATATATTCCCAAAGGTTCCCATTAAGGAAGGCTGTTTTGACATCCATTTTCCAAATCTCATAGTCATGGTAAGTGACAATGGCCAATAGAATTCTGATGGATTTTAGCATTGCAACTAGTGAAAAGGTTTCGTCGTAGCCAATGCCTTGATGCTACTTGAACCCTTTTACAACCAGTCATGCCTTATAGATACTAACTTGTCCTTTCATGTCCGGTTTCTTCTTGAATACCCATTTTCAACCAACAGGTTTTACATAAACTAGAGGATCTACCAAAATCCACACTTGGTTTTGGTACATGAAATCCATTTCAGAATTCATTGCTTCTTTCCACTTGGCAACATTTGTGCCACTTACTGCTTCCTTATAAGTTAGAGGATCATTATTATCAACTAATAACGAGTCACCTTATTTGGTAACTATAAAACCATACCATTCTGGTTCTCTAACCTCTCTTGTACTTCTACGCAGTTCTTGTGTCTCTGGAATAGTTCTTTCTTCCACAGGGCTTTGTGGAATTTGTTCATGTACCAAATCTTGTGTACCTTGAGTCTCTACTTCATTGAAGTCTATCTTGCTCCCACTATCTCTTTTGGAGATGTGATCCCTCTCAAGGAATATGGAATGTCTTGCCACTATAACCTTTTTGTTTGAGGGGTTGTATATCTAATATCCCCTTGTTTCCTTGGGGTATCCTATAAAGGTACACTTTGTGCTTCATGGTGAAAGTTCGTTACTTGAAGATGCCTTAACAAACACATCGCTTCTCCACACATGTAAATTCAATAACATGGTTTTCTTTACACTCTAAAACTCATATAGAATACCATTTATCAATTTAGATGGAACTTGGTTTAGTATGTGTGTTGTTGTTTGTAACGCATATCCCCAAAAGGATAATGGAAGACTCGCATGACTCATCATTGATCTCACCATGTCCAACAAGGTGCGGTTCCTCCTTTCGCTCACACCATTCCATTGGGGCGTGTAAGGAGGTGTGAGTTGGGATAAGATCCCAAAATCCCGTAAGTAATCAATGAAGTCTTGATTAAGATATTCTCCACCTCAGTCTAAGTGAAGTTTCTTAATATTCTTACCAAGCTGGTTATCAACTTCATTCTTGTATTCTTTGAACTTATCAAAAGAATCTGACTTATACTTCATTAAGGAGATATAACCATATCTACTAAAATCATCAGTAAAAGTTATGAAGTATGAGTACCCTCTCCTTGCTTCAACTGGAAACGGTCCACACACATCGGTAAGAACCAATTCAAGAATCTATTTAGCCCTTTCACCTTTACCACTAAATGAGGCTTTGGTCATTTTTCCTTATAAACATTCATGGCATATGACAAGTGGTTTTAATTCAAAAGAATATAAATATCTATCTTGATGTAACTTTGTCAAGCGTTTCTTGTTTACATGACCTAGTCGGTGATTCCAAATCTGGGTGTGGTATGAGTCATGCGAAGTATATTTATTTTGAATTACCATTACTTGGTTTGTGTAATCTAACACATAAAGACCGTTGTATAAATGTGACCTACCAAAACAAATACTATCTTTGTAAAAGAAGTAAAATTCATTTACAAACTTTAAAACAAATCCATATGTATCTAATATGGATATAGAAATAATTTTTTTTAATAACATACGACACATAATAACAACCCTTTAACACCAATATCATCTTAGTTGGCAACGTGAGGTGATAGTCCCTGACAGCTATAACAGCAAGTCTGACTCCGTTGGCTGCTCATAGATCTTCCTCCCCTCTCCCAATCTTCCTGAATCTACTTGGTTCCTATATTTGGATACATATGTGAGCACCAAAAGATGTATCTAATACCCAATTTGTAGAAATAGATAGATTGAATTCAATAAAAAATATACCTAAAGCTTCTCCACACTTCTTAGGATGGGTGCATTTTTTCTTCCAATGACCCTTCTTGCCACATGCGAAACAAACATCCTCTTGTTCCCTTGCCTCCCCTTTGATCTTCTTTTTTCTTGGAAGGCCATGAAGAAGCTTTGGTCTTAGAGATCTTCTTCTTCCCTTTCCTCTTATTCACCATAAGGACAGAAGGCTTTTCACACTTCATATATTTGTCTACTTGGAGAATGAGGATAAAAAGATTAGATATAGATTTCTCAATGTTGTTCATATTAAAATTAACAACAAAGCTGGAGAAGATCTCAGGGAGTGATGCGAGAATGTGATCGGTGCCCAGTTCTTCAGGGAGTTTAAACCCTAGAACCTCTAGGCGCTCAATGTAGCCAATGATCTTGACTATATGAGGCCCGGCTAGGGAACCCTCTCCAAGATTACTCTGAAAGAGTGCCTTGGAGATCTCAAACATTTCCTGTCTTTCTCTCTCTTTGTAAAGACCACAGAGGTGCTCGAGCATTCTATATGAATCTATATTTTCATGAGACTTCACGAGCTCACTAGGCATAGATGATAGCATCAAACATTGAACATCGACCTCATTTTTCACATGTTGATCATAGATAAGGAAATCTTGATCACTCGCCTCTTTGGCATATAGGTCGGGTAATGCTGACTCCAGCACATAAGACTTCCGTTCATGGTGTACAATAACCCGAAGGCGTCTAAACCATTCCTGGAAGTTACTATTGGTGAGGATGTTGTCTTTATCCAAAATTGATCATTGGGAAAGTGTGGTTAACGATCTTGTCATTTTATTCTACAATTAAAAGAGAATACCATTAGTACTTTCTTGGTTACATTTTATGAGAAATAATAAATTAATTCTTGTTATGTCTCCCACTATTTTATCAAGTCCCAATGGCCCTCACCATTGAACTCAGAATGTACAGTTTCCATGACATTCTAGTGGCAAGGATCCATATCCCCCTTTGCATAACCCCAACAAGGGTTGGTCAAGATATTTGAAGGTATTTATATAGGCAGGTCTTTGCCAACTGTGGTCTTGCATATAAGGCCCCAGCCTTAAACATTACTTAATCTTGAGATATTTCAAGAATACACCTTGAGGATCTTTTCAGGTTTAGAGTTTTAGATAATTAGACCATAAAACATGCATTACATCCCACATTTAAACAAAGTGGTTACAATAACAGATAGTATTCATTTTTTCCATCAACGGAAACATATTTAAAATAAAACATGGATTCCTTATTGACACTTCCTTGAAACTATCATCATATCATGTACCATTCCCTTGACCTGTGAAAAACATTTCAAAAACTTGGGTTGAGCATAAAAAGCTCAGTAAGGGTTATAAAAAATATGGAAAGGAAACATGAGTACATATATACATAAGAATGAAATAATACTTTTCCCATAAAACATAAGCACTTTAACATACCTCATCAAATCATGAATAAATCATAGAAATCATAAGACATAAAGGTAACTTGAGGCATTCATAACATTCTTACATAGGGAGTAACCCTCATGGTTACGTTTGGAATACCCATCAGAGTATATTCCCTAAATCTCTTCGGAGAAACCTTAAAGTTTAACTCATTTGTGTTACCCAATGCATTGGAGACCTATATCGGGTTCACCCACCCTTAGTTTATCACAGAACCACTCGTCTTCATAACAATGCCCAAGAACCATAACATAATCATATCACATAAAACATGCATAAAGGAAACATAACATTTCCAAATTTCAATGACAAGATATCAATAACACATTGATATAATAAAAACATTATCAAAACCATTTTCAATACCAAAATAAAAGAAAATTAAAACATGGTATTTATTTTTCATTAAAAAAAATTATGCCTTGTAGAGGAAGCTGAAACTCAAATAATGGTCACGGCGGCGGAGAAGTCGTTGTCGCCGCATACGTACGACCAAAAAAACATTCCCTTTTGTCGTTTAGTAAACGCTTCGTATAAAAAGATTCATTTTGAATAAACCTAAAAGTCAAAGGGGTTTATACACCGTATAAAAGAAAGTTGTGTATAAAACAAAATATGCCTCAATGAAAGGAGATTGAGACGAAGTCCCTTACCTCGAGTCCGAATTGACTCGATCGTTCTTTAACCGCCTGAATAATAAACTTGAGTTAATTTCTACTTTCTTAAGAACCTTTTTCAAGTTCATTATTCCTTTTATATCACTTATTACTATGTAATTATTTAAGTTAATAATGGTCGTTTTGTCGATAATTGCTACTTGAGTCAAAAATAAACTCTTTATAATTACATGTTGTTCATGTATCCATTATATCCAGAGTTATATTCATTATGAAGATATCATATATATCATATATATCCAGTATATACATGCATTTATAATATTACATAATATTTAGAGGTAAGAAATGGAATGCACCGTTCATGGCGACGGTAAATCGTACGTACGCATGAATGCTACTTTCATTTCTATTTCATATTTTATGGAATGGAATCATAATGAAATAAAGGTCTATTATAATTCCAGTATAATTTCATATATAATATCATTAACTCCATCCTTTATACGTCTCACATATGGCATTAACGAATCAAATCACTTGAGGGGGCGGTAGTCCGCACTTCCTAAAATGAAGATATCGCGTTTACCCATAATGAAAACCATAAAGGTATGACATAAATGAAAAATAAAGAAGCTTAAAGAAAACATAAACATATTATATATCATATATAAATATATTTACATCTTAATGGCCACCTTTTAAGGTTCTATAATAATATTGAACAATCATTGTTTCGTGAGGCAGAAATTCGCCATCTACGGAAACAGTATGCTCTTTAACCATTAGATGAAGGTGTGTGTAAGTGTAGCTCTAATACTTCTCATAAAAACATCCTAGTATATTTAATATACTGGTGTTGTTACAAAATAAAGTAATAAAAATATTTTAGGGGGTTGGAGAAGCAAAATAAAACATAAGAACACAAGAGAAGACACTACCTTTAAAACAGGTAACTCTTTTTGATTTGAGATCAAAGGCTTCCTTGGAAAGACTTCTGCCCCAAGTGAGGCTTCTAGGAGTAAGAGAGGGATGTGGAGAGACAAAATGGTCAGGGGTTGGCCGATCCAAAGGCTTTAGAGGTGTGGGTAAGGAGGTAGAGGTGGGGGCCTTTTATAAGAGGAGAGGAGGGGCACTCTTGGAAAGGTATAAAATGTTACTTTATTTTCAAATGGGTTTCGGATTTTAAAGGTCCAACATTGATTTATTTTGAGGATAAGCTGATAAGGATTTGAGATACACTAATCCAATAGGTTTTTGACATGTTTAGGTCTTAGATTTTACATTATCTTTTCATTTTATTTAAATCGTTAAATAATGAGGTAATCGCTGCATCATCATGATGTCATAAATAATTTAATTTATTTAATGTATAAAAATTATAAAAAAAATACTATGATGTAGGAAATATTTTTATCTTTACAATGACTATTTATAGTAAAAAATATGACTTGTATAACCCCATGTAAAAATTGTTTTAGTAAAACAATACATGTTTGTGTCATTTTTACTTTTACTTTAAATAAAAGGCATTAATGTCATTATCTTGCCCAAGTGGATCCATGGGGTCCCAAAAATCGACCCATGGGTTTTCTTGGTCGTCCATGACTCATCCAATATGGGTAGGACACGTGTCAAGGTCATTTCATATTATTAAAACTTTATTTTTACCTTAAATTACATTAATTACCTCTAACCGCGATTAAAAACTTAAAAGTTACTATTCCCCCAAAAAATATTTTAATCCCATTAAACCAAATTTTACTTACTAATGACAACAATGTATGTCTTATTTTTGAAATTCAAAACACAGAGGTGGTAAAATTTCATTTAAACGAAAAATCTGTTTTTTTAAGTACCACTTAGTGGTTCCACTATTCATCAAAAATTGAAGCTTTTTAGAAAAATACCAAAACTTCACCCTAAGATATATTTGATATTCTGAATTCAAAAATGATGTCTATTTTACAAAATTCAAAAAATATAAGTTACAATAATTAATTTAATAATTAATTCCCACTGTCAGAACAAATAGCGTGTTTTTAAGAAACAATACCTTTCAAAAGATTGACACTCGTTTATGTCCAATCTCAAAGTGATATTAATTTAAATGACCACCATTGGATTAAATGGTAAAAATATATTCTAATTTAACTTTAAAACCAATTAAAAAGATAATCTAATAACATAAATAAATTAGATTAAAAAAGGTTTTGAATTAAAATACAACATTTTTCACTATTCATTAAAAAAAATGAACATTATCAGAAAAATACCAGAAATTTATCCAAAGTAAATTTCAATGTCCCAATCGTAAATAATAAGTTTATTTTGACAAATATAGCTTATAAAATTTTCAAAAGATAGATTTAAAAATGGTTCTCCATCAAAAGGCGGTAAAACAATCTTTTAAAAATATTAGAGTATTTCATGCTTTAGGTTGGATTTATTCTCATTTTAAGCCTCTAAAACACTATCTAATTCATAAATAGACATAGATAACTATATCTATTATTCATTACTTACTTGGGATGTTACATCCTTCCCCCCTTTAGAAAATTGCGTCCCCACAATTTATTTACTTATCGAAAAGGTGGGGGTATTTATCCCTCATAGCATTTTCAGATTCCCACGTTGCCTCTTCAACCATATGGTTTTTCCACAAAACCTTTACCTGGTGAATTACCTTATTTTGCAACACTTGCTCCCTTCGGTCAATAATCTGGACTGGTTGTTCTTTATAAGAGAGATTCTCTTCCAACTGAACTACCTCTGGGCTCAAAACATGAGATGGATCTGGCATATACTTCCTTAACATTGAAACATGAAAAACACTGTGTACCTGAGATAAACTCGGAGGTAAAGCCACTTGGTAAGAAACTGATCCAACTCTCTCCAGAATTTCATATGGTCCAATGAACCTTGGACTCAGCTTTCCTTTCTTACCAAATCGCATCACACTTTTCCACGGTGAAACTTTGAGAAAAACATGATCACCTACCTCGAAAGATAGATCCTTCCTCCTATTGTCTGCATAACTTTTCTGTCTGCTCTGAGCTGTTCTCATGTGTTTCTGAATCAATTGAACTTTTTCTGCCACCTCTTCTACCAATTCTGGTCCCATCAGCTTCCTTTCACCCACTTCATCCCAAAAAGCTGGAGTTCGACACCGCTTTCCATATAATGCCTCAAATGGTGCCATATGTATACTGGAATGAAAACTATTATTATAAGAAAATTCGACCAAAGAAAGATGTTGGTCCCAAATTCCCTGATAATCCATCTAACAAGCACGTAGCATATCCTCCAAAGTATAAATTTTTCGTTCTGACTTCCCATCTGATTGAGGATGAAAAGCTGTACTAAAATTTAATTCAGTACCCAACGACTTCTGAAGGCCTTTCCAAAAGTTAGAAGTAAACCTGGGATCATGATCAGATACAATGGAGAGAGGAACTCCATGTAACCTGACTATCTCTTTAAGATACAAATGAGAAAGTTGATCTAGGGAAAAAAGTATCTCGAATAGGAAGGAAATGAGCAGATTTAGTCAAGCAATCAACAATAACCCAGATTGTATTATTACCTTGAGATGTCTTCGGTAATCCCACAACAAATTCCACGGATATGTTTTCCCATTTCCACTCTGAAACTGGTAAAGGCTGAAGCATCCCTTTCGGTAACTACCGCTCTGCTTTAACCTGCTGACAAGTCAAACACTTCACAGTAAAATCAACAATATCTCTTTTCATTCCATCCCACCAGTAATACTCCCGTAGATCTCTGTACATATTAGTACTACCAGGATGAACTGAAAACGAGAAACTATGAGCCTCACATAACAAATCATTCTTCAATTGCGAATCACAAGGCACACACACAATCTCTTCCCAAATCTCAAAACACAATCATTATCAATATCAAATTCAGACAACTTACCCTTCTGAACCAGCTCTACCTTTTTCTGCAACCCACTGTCTTTCTTCTGCGCTTGCTTAATTCTATCTGATAAGGATGATCTCACTGATACCTAAAACAAAACAGAATAACTTCTTTCACCAACAACTTCTATGCCAAAGTTCATCAAATCAAAAACCAAAAGGATCTCGTTCCAAACTTAGCATGGTTAATGAAGCATTACTTTTTCGACTCAAAGCACCATCCACTTTATTTTCTTTTCCTGGATGGTAATGAATTGTACAATCATAATCCTTGATTAATTCTATCCATCTCCTCTGTCTCATGTTCAATTCTTTCTGAGTGAATATATACTTTAAACTTTTGTGATCGGTATATATTTCACACTTTACTCCATACAAATGATGCCTCCAAAATTTTAAAGCAAAAACAACAACAGCTAATTCCAAATCATGTGTAGGATAATTTACCTCATGAGTTTTCAACTGTCATGAAGCATAAGAAATTACCTGATCATTCTGCATTAGGACGCAACCAAGTCCTTTCAATGAAGCATCACTGTAGATAACAAACTCCCCATTCCTGGAAAGAAGTGCCAAAACTGGAGCATTCACCAATCTTCTTTTCAACTCCTGAAAACAATCATCACATTATTTTGTCCAGATAATCTTAACACCCTTCCGAGTTAGCTTAGTCATTGGACTAGATAACCATGAAAAATTTTCAACAAACCTTTGGTAGTAACCTACCAAACCCAGAAAACTACGGATCTCGGTTACATTTGTGGGTCTTGGCCATTCTTCAACAACTCTTGTTTTTGTAGGATCCACAATTATTCCATCTTTAGAAACAATATGACCAAAGAAAGAAATTTGTTGAAACCAAAACTCACACTTTCTGAATTTCCCATACAATTTATTTTCTTTTAAGGTTTTCAAAATAACCCTTAAATGTCTTTCATGCTCCTATTTACTTTTAGAAAACACCAAAATATCATCAATAAAAACAACCAACATTTTTCACCTGAGTCAAATGAGCCATCACTGCAACAAACTTTTAGTTCTGATTCTGACCATCTCAGGATACTGATTTGAAAGGTCATTTCCATCTATATGCCTTCCCAAAAAATCTATTCTATTTCCTCTATGAAAAACCATTCTTAACACAGAAATATCTTAGGCGAAGCAACATGGTAATCTTCAAATGCTATATCATTTCAATCTGACCATAAAAAAAATATTTTTGGATAATCATTTAATAGAATTATAACTCCTAAAGTTATCTAAACCGACCTCTAATACCAACTATAAGGCCCCAGCATTAAACATTACTTAATCTTGAGATATTTTAAGAATACACCTTGAGGATCTTTTCAGGTTTAGAGTTTTAGAGAATTAGACCATAAAACATGCATTACATCCCACATTTAAACAAAGTGGTTACAATAATAGATAGTATTCATTTTTCCCATCAACGGAAATATATTTAAAATAAAACATGGATTCTTTCTTGACACTTCCTTGACACTATCATCATATCATGTACCATTCCCTTGACCTGTGAAAAACATTTCAAAAACTTGGGATGAGCATAAAAATCTCAGTAAGGGTTATAAAAAATATGGAAAGGAAACATGAGTACATATATACATAAGAATGAAATCATACTTTTCCCATAAGACATAAGCACTTTAACATACCTCATCAAATCATGAATAAATCATAGAAATCATAAGATTTAAAGGTAACTTGAGGCATTCATAACATTCTTACGTAGGGAGTAACCCTTATGGTTACGTTTGGAATACCCATCACAGTATATTCCCTAAATCTCTTCGGAGAAACCTTAATGTTTAACTCCTTCACGTTACCCAATGAATTGGAGAGCTATATCAGGCTCACCTGCCCTTAGTTTATCACGGAACCACCCGTCTTCATAACAATGCCCAAGAACCATAACATAATCGTATCACATAAAACATGCATAAAAGAAACATAACATTTCCACATTTCAATCACAAGATATCAATAACACATTTATATAATAAAAACATTATCAAAGACATTTTCAATACCAAAATAAAAGAAAAGTAAAACATGGTATTTATTTTTCATTAAAAAAAATTATGGCTTGTAGAGGAAGCCGAAACTCAAATAATGGTCACGGCGGCGGAGAAGTCGTTGTCGCCGCATACGTACGACCAAAAAAACATTCCCTTTTGTCATTTAGTAAACTCTTCGTATAAAAATATTCCTTTTGAATAAACATAAAAGTCAAAGGGGTTTATACACCGTATAAAAGAAAGTTGTGTATAAAACAAAATACGCCTCAATGAAAGGAGATTGAGACGAAGTCCCTTACCTCGGGTCCGACTTGACTCGATCGTTATTTAACCTCCTGAATAATAAACTTGAGTTAATCTATACTTGCTTAAGAATCTTTTTCAAGTTCATTATTCCTTTTATATCACTTATTACTATGTAATTATTTAAGTTAATAATGGTCATTTTGTCGATCATTGCTACTTGAGTCCAAAATAAACTCTTTATAATTACAAGTTGTTCATGTATCCATTATATCCAGAGTTATATTTATTATGTAGATATCATATATATCATATATATCTAGTATATACATGCATTTATAATATTACATAACATTTAGAGGTAAGAAATGAAATGCACCGTTCATAGAGACGGTAAGCCGTACGTACGCATGAACACTACTTTCATTTCTATTTCGTATTTTATGGAATGGAATCATAACGAAATAAAGGTATATTATAATTCCAGTATAATTTCATATATAATATCATTAACTCCATCCTTTATTTGTCCCACATATGGCATTAACGAATCAAATCACTTAAGGGGGAGGTAGTCCGCACTTCCTAAAATGAAGATATCGTGTTTACCCATAATAGAAACCATAAAGGTATTCCATAAATGAAAAATATATAAGCTTAAGGAAAACATAAAAATATTATATATCATATATATATATATATAGTGATATCTTAATGGCCACCTTTGAAGGTGCTAGAAGAATATTGAACAATCATCGTTTCGTGAGGTAGAAATTCACCATCCACGGAAACAGTATGCTCTTTAACCATTAGATGAAGGTGTGTGTAAGTGTAGCTCTAATACTTCCCATAAAAAAATCATAGTATATTGAAGATACTGGTGTTTTTACAAAAGAAAGGAATAAAAAGAGTTTAGGGGGTTGGAGAAGCAAAATAAAACATAAGAACACAAGAGAAGACACTACCTTTAAAATGGGTGACTCTTTTTTATTTGAGCTCAAAGGCTTCCTTGGAAAGACTTCTGCCCCAAGTGAGGCTTCTAAGAGTAATATAGGGATGTGTAGAGACAAAATGGGCAGGGTTTGGCCGAGCCAAAGGCTTGAGAGGTGTGGGTAAGGAGGTGGAGGTGGGGGGCTTTTATAAGAGGAGAGGAGGGGCACTCTTGGAAAGGTATAAAATGTTACTTTATTTTCAAATGATTTTCAGATTTTAAAGGTCCCAAATTGATTTATTTTGAGGATAAGGTGATAAGGGTTCGAGATATACTCATCAAATAGGTTTTTTACATGTTTAGGTCTTAGATTTTACATTATCTTTTCATTTTATTTAAATCATTAAATAATGAGGTAATCGCTGCATCATCATGATGTCATAAATAATTTAATTTATTTAATGTATAAAAATTATAAAAAAATAATATGATGTAGGAAATATTTTTATCTTTCCAATGACTATTTATAGTAAAAAATATGACTTGTATAACCCTATGTAAAAATTGTTTTAGTAAAACAATACATGTTTGTGTCATTTTTACTTTTACTTTAAATAAAAGGCATTAATGTCATTATCTTACACAAGTGGCTCCATGGGGTCCCAAAAATAGACCCATGGGTTGTATTGGTCGTCCATTACTCATACAATAGGGGTATGACATGTGTCAAGGTTATTTCATATTATTAAAACATTATTTTTACCTTAAATTACACTAATTACCTCTAATTGCGATTAAAAACTTATAAGTTACTATTCACCAAAAAAATATTTTAATCACATTGAACCACATTTTACTTTCTAATGACAAACATGTATATCGGATTTTTGAAATTCAAAACACAAAGGTGGTAAAATTTCATTTAAACGAAAAATCAGTTTTTTTAAGTACCACTTAGTGGTTTCACTATTCATCAAAATTGAAGCTTTTCAGAAAAATACCAAAACTTCACCCTAAACTATATTTGATATTCCGAATTCAAAAATGATTTCTATTTTAAAAAATTCAAAACATATAAGTTACAATAATTAATTTAATAATTGATTCCCGCTGTCAGAACAAATAGCGTGTTTTTAAGAAACAATACCTTTCAAAAGATTGCCACTCGTTTATGTCCAATCTCAAAGTGATATTAATTACATTGACCAACATTGGATTAACTGGTAAAAATATATTCTAATTTCACTTTAAAACCAATTCAAAAGATAATATAATCATATAAATAAATTATATTAAAAAGAGGTTTTGAATTAAAATACAACATTTTTCACTATTTATTAAAAAAAATGAACATTATCAGAAAAATACCAGAAATTTATCTAAAGTAAATTTCAATGTCCCAATCATAAAGAATAAGTTTATTTTGAAAAATATAGCTTATAAAATTTCCAAAATATAGATTTAAAAATGGTTCTCCATCAAAAGGCGGTAAAACAATCTTTTAAAAATATTAGAGTATTTCATGCTTTAGGTTGGATTTATTCTCATTTTAAGCCTCTAAAACACTATATAATTCATAAATAGACATATATAACTATATATATTATTCATTACTTACTTGGGATGTTACATTTAATCTCCTTGATATGTTGAGTGGACTCCCCAATCATGAAATCCTGACTTGGATTTCCTCAACTCTTACCTCCAGTATTACACCAAGTCTGACAAGGGATACTTCTCTTGATGCAATATAATTAAGTCAACCCGAATCCTTTCATAAGTGCTCCCTATATAAAAGTAAGTGTCCCAATAAGGGTTGGTCAAACAAATAGTTTTATTAAGTATTTCCCTTAATCATATAACCGAAGGCTTGGTCTGACTTAATATTTTATTTGAGGGATTTTTATCTCTAATGTGTAAATTGATTATTATATTTATCACATGCTTATTAATATTAAGTAGAACTTACTTAAGTGATTAAGCATGTCTTGATAATATTTACGCATAAGCCTGTTTTATTTTAGTTCCATCTTGCATGCTAGTTTAATTCATTAATTATGTGATTGCAACAACACATCCATAATGATAAACCATGAAACTGACAGAAATAAAACAAAGTAAAGGGAATGATATTGAGATTTTATAATGGTTAGTTTATCTTGTGGTTGATAAACTAACCCTAACCTAGGGGAGAAACAACTTGAACCTTTTGGGTTTGTGTTTACAGCTTTTCACCTGTCCACCTTTGTATCTCTTGGGATTGGTATCATCTTGGTTCCAGCTTGAGCCACCTCCACTAGCTTGGGAGATCCATCCATTACATATGATTTTAACTCACACGTAGGTGAGGGGTAAAAGGGGGTTTACATAAAAGAAACCATGGGTACGCATGCCCTAAATATTAATGAGGATAGATGGCGCACATGCCAACAATTAATTTAACAAATAAATTAAAATGGAAACCAATCATATACAAGGTCTGGTCAAGATCATGATCATCCACATACATACAATGAGTTATGCATTTAATAAAACTAGAATTCAATTTTTTAATCGTTCTTATTAAGATAAATCTCATTTGAATCGATTAATTATTATCTTTAATTAATCAATCCTTTTATCTTAATCCTTTTCTGAATTTCCTTGATATTTTCATCCTTGTACATAAATTCACCTTGGAGGTAACCTAGTGAATACCCATTCAAATCTACCCAACATGTATTATATTCGCATACTGTTTTACTCTTATGACACATGGAATAAAATATTCTTCATTACATAGAGTAACAACCTGTATAAAAATTTATACATGATATGAAGATCGATCATTATGCATAAATTAAAATTTTAATTCTACATAATTTGGTAAAGTGAACAACGTGTAGTTCTGACTACACGACATGTACTACCTTCACCGTATTTTCTGAAGTACATGCCTTGGGACTCGGCGTGTGAGGTGTACTTCAGAAACTTCAAAGTACACATTGTACATAGTGGGATACATGCCATTTTGTCTCCACATTACATGGTTACCAGTCGGTTCAATTCATGTATGAGATATACGGATTTTCCCTTGACTCGAAGGGACTACACGTCGTGTCCAGTGGGACACATAATGTGTAATCCGGTAAGCATGTGACTATATGTCCCATCCAACATGCGGTGTAAAATTAATTACACCATGTGTAATAAATGCACATAGCTTGAGTAATTGTCGAATTACTCACGATGTGCGATACACGGCTACACAGCATGTAGTCTGGATTATACGGCGTGTATGGCATAGAACACTATGTTTAAGTTCGAACACACGGTGTGTACTTTTGTGTTACCTATATAGAATCTTCATCCCCCCTAATGAGTTCATCATTTTAATTTTAATCCAAAAATTATTCGTTTCTGTGAAATTTGTAAGAAATGAAAAAAAGAAGAACATATCTCAAAATATTAGATTACAAGAATGATTAAACCTTGAATTGACAAACTAAATTATTAAAGTGTAAATCATAAATGATAATTAAATAATTATAAATTATGATGAACCTCTCTCTGATACTACTTGTAGGTTCCAGGCACAACAGAAGCACGGTTGGGACAACACCCAAATTTAATTTTTACCATGATTAATGATTATTATGAGATCAATACGACGATGAACTCCAATCTCCACGGAATAGAATCAAGGATTTAGATAAAGAGGTAAGAGTCCTGAAACCTTTAGAGAGGATCTTGCACATCATGTTTATAATTAATTTACTTAATTTCATAAAAAAGGACACCTGGTTCTCTGATACTTTCTTCGTTGATGATGTTGATCATTTGGAATGACCCTTCCAGATTGTCTTGTTGCTCTTGAGAGGATCCAAACCAGAATCTCTATAATGGTGATCCACACGTGCTTCGATGGCCTCCGATCGACACCTCTCATTTTCTGGGTTCTAGCACGGCGAAGCGAGTGTCTTGCGTCAGTCGTTCTTAATCTCTTGTTCTCCGGTCTTGAAGAACGTTTCTCGTTCTTAAGAGGGGGAAGAAGAGGATTCAAGAGAGAAATTGTTTGGATAAACAATTATCAATTCACCAAGCATGTGGTGTGTTCTCTATGGAACAATAGACATACTTTTCTATTTATATGCATGGAACTTCAGTTATAATATTTAATTTCATAACAATAATTAAATACATTCATGAACTTAGAGAAAACCCATGCTCATAATAATAATACCGCATCATTATTTATGGTTCGCCAACTTGTGTAAAACAAAATTATAAATAAAAATTCACATCAAAAAATAATAGTAGCATCATTATTATTTTAACTTGTAATAACTAGTTAAATAATTATTTACCGTCTTGAAAATAATTATTTTACTACCAGACCGACCTTGGTCCGCTCGAACTCCACTTCCATTTATTGAACACTTGAATAAATAAATAAATAATTTATTATCTTAAATAAATATTTCATATACAAACTAGTAAATAAATATTTATTAAATGTTCAATAAAATAAATAAATATATTTTATTTAATGTATGAAATAATTTTAAATTGAATAAAATTATTCCACAGTCTTAGGAATAATATTTATTTCATTAATTAAATTCAAATAAAATTTCACCAAGACCACTAAAAACACTTAGTGTGTGACCCTCTAGGATTCTTTCTCATTGGCATTAGGTGGAATTCCCTGAAGTACAAGAGTAATGTATAGCAACGGGTCAAGGCACCCAAGAGAAAGAACATAAAGTCTCAACAACGACATCCAAATAAAAATGCTCACTATGTAATATAATCCCTTTGTCTCAATATCTCATCAAGCAGGTTCCATGATAGCGTCATCAACCATTATTCTTGATACATCATTCTTTGACTATCTGAAATGAACTCGTAGTTACACCATGGCCATGGAATTTCATGCGACGGTTCTATTTCAATCAAAGGGCCAAGATATCAACTTCTATAAATGGATGGGACAAATCCTTCCTCGACTTATCCATTAATAACACGTCACTCGTGACGCACCCAACATAACCTATTTCCCACCATCATATGGTGTGATGGTTTTCGTTAGTAAATAAAAGTGTGAGATTCATGACACATATTAATGATAATATTAAATTCTAAGGACCATTACACACACTCGCAGATAGGAATATCCGATGACACCAAACATACAGAATTCCTACTGGCAGGTCTGTTCTCATAATCTCCCATCTTGGAGATTACCAAGTGTGAACTTCATGAGAGAAAGTCTTGTCTGTTTATGAGTACTCACACCTGAAGGTCTGTATACTACGTGTCCCATCATAGTATGTCATCCAATTGCGGAACTATGTTTAAGAATATTATTATAGCATTTCAAGGTTCTCATCATAGCGGGGAACTGTCATGACCTTATCAATGCAAAAAATACTCTGGGACATTATTACATCATAATAATGTAGAAAAATGAAAAATATATAATAAGATTTTTAATATTTAAATACATTAAATATATATGTAATCAAAGTACAAACAGTTCATTCTAGGACACCAAATCTTACAAGTTAGGTGTAGCTCTAGGTTGTCTTTCTTCTATGATCCTAGGACTGGATGTATATGTGATTTGTAGGGGCCCCGGTTGAAAATAAGTGTGTGAGTATGGTTGATGTCTGGGTTTGTAACAACCCATGATTTCAGTGTATATTTCCCCTTAAATAAACATTGTGTTAAATAGTTTGTTTCACACACAACATAGAACCTAAACAAACCACAACACCTTTTAAATATAACCATCATAAAGTAGTCATAGAATTAGTGGGAATAAATAGAGGTTACCATATTGTTAAATATATTTTTGATATATATATATATATATTAAAACTAATTTAATTAGTAATTGATAGGAAATAAGAATAAAAATAGTTAATATTCTAAAATGTCATTTTCCTACAAAAATAGTTTTTATTATATTTTATGATTTTATTTAAAATATAAATTCTCAAATTTTAGAATTTTTATTTAACAAAATTAACATCATTTTTTGACATAGCATAACAATATTATCTTAGGATGATTTTTTGATATGTTTCTAAAAAGATTTATTTTTAGGTGAATGGTGCAAAATACCATTTTTTACAAATACCATGACTTTTATGACATTATCAATATATGAGTATGACTTGAAAATTTATGAAACCCCTTTATAGACAAAATATGTATTTTATAAGTGATAATATAAATGTAAAAATAATTATTTTAGTTAACAAATCTATACTTGATATTTTTGAACATAAGATACAATACTCTCTAAATCAATTTTTAATACATTATATATTTATTATTTTAAAATTAATTTTTTTCACTTTTATATAGTTAATATAATAAAATTAATTTCAAAATTTTAATTACAAGGTCCATATTATGTAATAATCACCGCTTTATTTTTAGCGATAAAAAATTAATAACTTAGGTAAAACTATTTACCGCAATAAAAGCCAAAAGTGTAAAAAAGATTATCCAAAGGGATAAAAGCCTTAAAAATTTAAAAACATGTTTATAATTTAGTTTTTGAGGTGTGGATCAACAAAAACTTATCTCCACTCTATTATTTTCTATTTTGGAGTCTTGTTGACATGTGAAACATGTGCTCCCTTTTTATTAAGATGAAATAATTACAAAAAATGTCATTCTCACCACCCCTTCAAGATCACTCTAAATTTATATTTCCTTATAAAAATATTCCCTTTTTCATTATAATACAATAATTTTCCACTTAATTTAGATTCTGTTCACATGAATTTAGACTAAGCCCTCCATCTCCAAGGAGTCCTACAAGGGAAAACTCAAGTTCTCAACGTGAGTAATAATCGTTCCCTAATTTATTTTCTTTTCTAGATTAATTTTCAAAACCTAATTTGATCATTTATATATAATTAAATCAATATTTTTTTCATATTAAATGTTATTATTCCAAGGTAAAATTCATTAACCACCATTCCCCTTTTCCAATTAAGAAAAAAAAATGTCATTTGTGCGTTTGTTCATACTACCACCTCCACGAAGTAAAGTATCTCATTTTACATATATTTTATCTATTATTTATTAAAATATATTCTAATAGGATTCACCACCTTAAAAATTTAAAAATAATATCATTATTCTTCTGTAATAGTGTTATCATTCCAAAAGAAACCACTTTCATAATGATACTCATCCATTAATTATCGTATGTTCAAGTTTGGGTCTGTCTAACCACCTATACTATGAAATAATATCATGGTTGACTATAATAAATTAATTAATAATAATATATGATATAAATAATTAAATAATTATTTTATTTTTGTTCTGTAATGGTAACATTAATATTAAACTCATTAATTAAGATCTAATATCCGTTCATTAAAAATCACTGAAACATGCTCATCGATGATTTTATTTTTAAGGATTGTAACAAAAAATATCATATAATGAAATTATAAAATTATAAATAATTATAAAAAATCAATTATAGTATCTTGAATGATATGGTAGTGATTAACTTTTGGAGAATAATGAAGAACAACACCACTATTATGAAACTATTTTAAAATGATCATGATTACTTACACTCTATATTGAAAATAGATAAAAAATAACTAATATAAATGCATAGAATAATTATAAATGAAGTTTATAAAAGGTTTTGGATATGAATAATGCTCTAAAATAATTTATTAAGATAATTATTTTTTCATACATGAGATTTAGGTTCTTTAATGGAAGTCAGGAATTAAGGTAAGGAGTTTTCTTGACTCAACTTCTTTTCTTGAGTCATAATGATTCTTTATTGACTATGGTTATTATAATATTGTTTTATTTTGATCTATGATGATATTATAATGACTTAACTTTTTATTTTTTGGGGAATTAAATTGATTAACTCATTTCTTCATAAAATTTTATGTTGTTAAGAATAATTCCCATTCTTCCCAAATAAGTTTTTTTTCATATCCACATTTAATATTCCTACTAATGTTATCCTATTCTTGTTTTAAAATATAAGTATGATTTATTTTAAGTAATTATCAAATTTATATTTCATTTTTTCAAATGAATGATTTATCACTATACTTACTATACAGGTTTCAATAAATATATTCTCAAAACATTAAAAAGGATATCCCATTGAATTTCATGTTTTTTATCTTCCACTCCACATCTAGTATGTAAAATTTATTTTTACTTTTCAAGATTTAATTATTTTGATTTATTTTTAATTAATGTTTTATAAAGTTTTTCATGTTACCTCTTTGAAAATTATTTTTAAAATTGACTTGAAATTTCATCCATATATGAAAATGTTAAGAAATGTTTCTTAAATGATCTTTTTCATAGTTTCAATTATATTTTCCTCATCAATGATCTAACTCCTATGGAGTTATGTTTTATAAATAAACTTCTAAATTATTTGATGAAATACTTCACTTAGGTGATTGAAATTTTGGTATCAATCAACTGACTTTTGATATCGTGTTATGAGATACCATTTGGAAATGATATGAAACCAATTTTCTTCCCATGGGTTTTCCTAATATGTTGAGTGTTTGGTATTTTATGGAACACATTGGCATGTATAATGATGGGTGAGTACTATATCACCCTCCAATAAATTGGTTAAGTTTTTATATCTCATGAGATAATATAGTTTGATCCTTATTATATTTTATCACAAATTAAAGGGTTATCCTTGTTGGATACACTTACAAATTAAAGGCCAGAACTTCTTGAATATGTTTACAATATTATTATACCCTATACTCATGTTTGAGATAAAGTTATTTGTTATTATATATTTCAAGTTAATGTTATATTTTCATTCCATTTTCCTATGAATATGCTCCACGAATCATGTTTATTGTCTCATGATTCCACACTCTTTTTCCATGGTATATGTCTGTTCATTTGAGATTTCATGTCCTCCTATTATGATTTATAGACAAATCATATTATTCCTTGTTCTTTTTAATATGAAATTTATCCTTGATTTTGTTTTATTATATTTTTATGATATAACCCTATGATTACACATTGATATGTTTTTAAATTACTGAGTGTTTAAGGTCACCCTTTTTCTTAAGTTTCCATTCCTTGGGTTATGAAGATGATTATAACTCATGAGAAGTATAAAATGGAGTGTATCATGGATAAATTATGATGGAATGTTAAAAAAATGACATAGAATAAGTTTCTTATATAGATAGTACTCAAAGTCACTTAACCTTTTTTTATTAGGATTGTTATATGATTTATGTATTTTAATGTTTATCTTATGGAAATTATTTAAAATTAAGATATGTTTAGATTGATTTATTATAGTTGGTATCAGATCAATGGTTAGTTATTTTTGAGGATTAGTTTAGTTATTTTAGGGGTTAATATAAGATAAATTTAGTGAAAACCCTATGGATAAGTCTAAGTATAGGATAACATCCTTAATTTTTGGTAATGTAGAGAATGTGTGGTTTTTAATCAATTTTATCCCTATGTAGATACTAAAAAGTGGATGCGGTCATGGTATAAATGCACCTAGATAAAGTCACCCTGAAAAAGTATGGTTGGACATTGAATTGATCTTCACTCGATGCATGATGAGTGGGCCTAAGACAACACACCTAGCTAATCATTCATAGGGGATATGCTTTGGTTAATCATATACTCTTTATGAACCATTATAAAGGACTGGAGAACATACTATGGTATGGTTAGAGAACATAATAGGATATAGATAATTAATAACTTAAATTAAAACCTATAAGTTTATATGTTAGGGTATATATGTCATTATGATTTATCCCTTTTATATTTTAGATTAAGTATTCCTATTTTTAACTTTTTTTTATTTAAGAAATTACTAGAGCAATGAGAAACTGAGTTAACAATGGGTGCGATGAGAAATGCAGTGATTGTACCAGTGAGTAACCAAATTGGATGGGAGTAAGATTACATAATTTTGTGGAAATTCTCACTCAAATATCCCAATATATGAATAATAATGAAAACTATGTTAATCCCCCAAACTCATAAAGAAAGGAGAAACTTACAATTGAGTATTTCATGGTACAACTTCCACCGTAATTTAATGTCCCTTCTAATACACTTATTTTTGAGTAATGGATCAATGTGATGGAAAAGATATTTCTCATTCTCCATTGATCAGAACATGAGAAGGTTCTTCTAGAAATTTCTCACATGAAAGGAGAGGCTGAATAATGGTGTAATCTCATTAAGAATACAATGAAAAAGGATGACGTAGACTCGATGTAATTGGAGGAGTTCAAGAAAGTGTTATTAAAATAGTATTTTCCTTGCACTCTTTGCATGAATATGGAGAGAGAATTCTTGGAGTTAAAAGAAAATGATGATGAATCCAACAGTACATATGAAGAAAACATCACGAGGATCACAAGGTATGCCTCTAGTTTTATTTCTGACCCCGAGAGTAACATCGATTGTTTATTTAGTGGATTAAATCCAATTCATAAAAAGGGATTATCCATAAGAGACTTTAGAATCTATGAAGAGATTTTATAATGTCATATGAAAGTGGAGATCGAAATTGGAGACTCTCATTATGATGGAGAGAGAAAAAAGGAAAGTATAGTATCATATAAGCTCCAATGATAAGTCACATGGGGTAAAGATTTTTCAATAACCCGCATGTAAAGAATGTGGGAGGAAGAACCCGAGTAACTAACTCCAAGGAACAAGGAAGTGTTTCAAGTGTGGGAAGATTGGACATAAAGCAAAGGATTACCACAAGAATATGAAGATTCCAATCAATGAGATAGAAGAAAATCATATCACAACTAACATTCTACCCCCAATTTAATGCTTCAAATTTAAGGATTTTTTGGAATTATTGAAATCAATGCCCCAACCTTAGTGCTAAAAAAGAGAATAGGCCCTAATAACCTTTTAAACCAAGGTAATAAGGAAGAGTTTATGTTATCACTACCACCGAGGTGGATCATTATAATGAAGTGGTACAAGGTACACTCATTATCCACTATAGAGATATTAATGCCTTATTTGATTCTTGTTCTTCGTAGTCATTCATATCATTCAAGTTTTTTAGAAATATTGATTCACCACATCAAGCGTTGGATATTAAACTATTTTTGAAAACACATTCTAGAAAATTTATTGCATCAAAGATATATAACTCTTCATCAATAGATGTTTGTGGGAAAATTATTCTTGAGGATATAGTTCTTTTTCTCTTGGTTGAATTTGACATAATATTGGGTATAGATTGGCTTTCCTTGCATGAAGCACGTATCAATTTTTAGGAGAAAGAAATATTATTTCATATCCGAGGTCATAATGTTGTCAAATATCAATATAAGGATGATCATGAAATCATTTTGAAAGAAAATTTTGTAATATGGGTCATGATACCCATCAATGAGGGACTTCTAGATCAAATAACCAGGGAGGATGTTAAGATTGGTGATATGACTATAGTATGGGAATATAATGATGAATTTTTAGACAAACTACCTAGTATTACCCTAGAGAATGGGATTTAGATTTTAATTAAACTCATACCTAGATCCATGAATATCTTAAAGAGTCCTTATATAATTTATCATGTTGAGTTGGAAGAATTAAAGAAGCGACCATAAGAGAATCTGAAAAAGGGTTTTATATGCCCAAGAACTTCACCATGGGGTGCACCAGTACTCTGTTAAAAAGTAGGATAGATAAATGATATTTTTCATTGGTTATTGTGAGATTAATAAAATAATTATCAATAAAATTTTTTCTCTACCCCCACTACTAAAAAATAGGCCTTTAATAGTGCTAAAAATGGTCTTTATCAGCATTAGAGAAGAAGTGACTACTGAAGCGAGATTAAAAGCCCTAATCTTTTATCAGTGCTAAAAAAACACTGATAAAGAGTGCTTTTATCAGTGTTTTTTAAGTGCTGATAATGGTTTCCTTTATCAAAAATTAAAATATAAATGATAAAGGAATCCTTTATCAACACTTACAGAAGAACTAATAAAGGGGCATGCTATAATGGACTGTAACAACACACTGAAACACCAGTGTAGTGTGCAGTAATAGTACACCGCAATAGAAAAAAAACCATGAAATCAAAAAGTAAAGTATCAATAAAAAATTTAAATGAAATAAAATTTAAAACAAAAATACAAGAAAAAAATTTATTTTATAGAAATTTCAAACATTGGTTTATACAATTACATAAGTAAAAATTATTATATACATTCAAAAATGTTAGTATTCATTTATCTTTTGATCCTAACCCCTGATCAAGCAAAAAATAAACCTTTATATGAAAATAAATTATTATTTTAGTAATAATATAAATAAATAAATTAAGAAAATGTGTTAATTTTAAACTAAACTTTGAGTCATACCAGGAAAACTATGTATCAGATTGAGTTGCGATTGATTCTTTCATACCACACCATTTCTTGTTCATCTTCAAGTATTATCTCGGTGAAAATTAACTAAATAAGTATAAGATAAAAATGATAAGGAATTTAATTAGGTAATATTATATAGATTGATGAGAAAACAATCTAAGATCGTTTTCTCAGTTTTGATGATGTGATGAACATTTTAAACTAAAATGACACTTATATATTGAAAAGATGCACTTGGAGTCATACCAGTCACATTATGTGTCAGATTGAGGTGCAGATTATTCCTATTAATCTTAAATGACTTATGGATCATTTTTCTAAAGTATTGAAACAATCTAAACATGTTTTCTAAGTTTTGAGTATGCCAATTATTTTTTACTAAAATGTAATTTTAAATTGGAAACACGTACTTTGACTCATACCGGTCACATTGTGTGTTATTTTGATGTGATACCAATTCCTACATGTCAAAAATGAATTATAAATTATTTTCTTAAATTATCAAGATAATCCGAGTGTGTTTGCTTAGTTTTTAGCGAGTCACACTTTTTGAACTAAAATGTCTATTTCAAACTCATAATGAACACATTGAGTCATAATGGGAAAATCATGTATCAGATTGAGGTTCGGTTGATTCCTACACATCAAAAATGACTTATGTATCATTTTTATAAAATATCAAAATAATATGAATATGTATTCTCATTTTTGAGTAGGTCAGTTGTCCTTTTTACTAAAATTGATGTTAATTTTAAATAAAAATATGAATTTGGATTCATACCGGTTACACCGTACATCAGATTGAGGTGTGTCTGATTCCTACACATCAAAAATGACATATGGATCATTTTAATAAATTATTAAAACAATATGAATGCGTTTTCTTGGTTTTCAGTACATCAGTTGTCATTTTTACTAAAATTGATGTTAATTTTAAATAAAAATACATACTTTGAGTCATACCGGTCACACCGTGTGTTGGATTGAGGTTTAGCTGATTCATAAACATCCCAAATGACTTATAAATTATTTTCCTGAAGTATAAAAATGATCAGAATTCATAAACTTAGTTTTGAGTATGTTACTTGTCTTTTTTAATAAAGTGTCATTTTAAACTAAAAACACGCACTTTGACTCATAACGATCACATAATGTATTAGTTTGATGTGATACTAATTCATATACATAAAAAATTACTTACGAATCGATGTCCAAAATTATCAAGAAAATATAAGAATGTTTACTTGTTTTTCAGTGAGTGACACTTTTAGAACTAAAATGTCAATTTTAAACTAATAACAGACACATTGAGTCATACCAGATACATTGTATATTGGATTTAGGTGAATCTAATTATTAAACATAAAAAATGACTTATATGTCATTTTCATGAAGTAAGAAAATAATCTGAATGCTTTTGATTGGTTTTGAGCAGGTCGGTGTCCTTTTTACCAAAATTGATGTCAACTTTAAATAAAAAGACACACTTGGAGTCATACCAGACACAACATGCATCAGATTGAGGTGTGGATGATTCATACACATCAAAAATGATTTATGGACCATTTTACTAAAGTATAAAAACAACATGAATGCGTTTACTTGGTTTTGAGTTGGTCAGTTGTCATTTTTACTAAAATTGATGTCAATTTTAAATAAAAAATGCACTTGGAGTCATACCGGTCACACCGTGCATCAGATTGATGTGGGTATGATTCCTAAACATCCCAAATGACTTATTTTTTTTATAAAGTATCAAAATAATATGAATCTATTTACTCAGTTTTTAGTACATCATTAGTATTTTTTCTAAAATATCATTTTAAACTGGAAACACTCACATTGAATCATATAGTTCATATCATGTATCTGTTTGACATGAGACAAATTCCTAAATATCAAAAAATAAATTATGAACCTATTTCCTAAATTATCAAGAAAATATGAGTGTTTTTTCTTGGTTTTCATTGAGTGATACTTTTTGAACTAAACTGTCGATTTTAGATTGATAATGGACACATTGAGTCATACTGGGTACATTGTATATCAAATTATGGTGAAGATGATTCCTACATAACAAAAAATAATTATGGATCATTTTACTAAAGTATAAAAACAATGAAAATGTGTTTTCTTGGTTTTGAGTAGGTCAATTGTCCTTTTTACTAAAATTCATGTCAATTTTAAATAAAATGACACACTTAGAGTCATATTGGTCACACTGTGTGTCAGATTGAGGAACATATAATTTATAAACATATAAAATGGATTATGGAACATTTTACTAAATTATAAAAATAATCAAAATGCATTTACTCAGTTTTGAGTATGTCAATTATTTTTTATTAAAATGTACTTTTAAATTGGAAACACGCACTTTGACTCATACCGATCACATCGTGTATCGGTTATATGTGAGACAATTTAATATATGTAAAACATTACTTATGAATTGATTTACTAAATTATCAGGAAAATATGATCACATTTTCTCAGTTTTCAGTGAGTGATTTTTTTGTACTAAACTGTCGATTTTAAACTGATAATGGAAAAATTGACTCATACTAGGAACATCATGCACCATATTGAGGTGAGGCTAATTCCTACACATAAAAAAACTACTTATGGATCATTTAACTAAAGTTTAAAAACAATATGAATGCATTTTATTAGTTTTGAGTAGGCTAGTTTTCCTTTTTACTAAAATTGATGTCAATTTCAAATAAAAAGATGCACTTGGAGTTATAACGGTCACACTGTGTGTCAGATTGAGGTTAGGATGATTCATACATGTTCCAAATGAATTATAGATCATTTTCCTAAAATATAGAAATAATCAAAATATTTTTTCTTGGTTTTGAGTATGTCAATTGTTATTTTTACTAAAATTAAGGTCAATTATAAATACAAATAAGCAATTGGAGTCATACCGGTTACAATGTGTGTTATATTGAGGTGAAGCTAATTCATACACATCTAAAATTAAATATGGATCATTTTCTTAAAGTATCAAAAAATCAAAAAAAATTTCCTTATATTTGAGTATATTACTTTTCTTTTTACTAAAATGTCATTTTAAACTGTAAACACGCACTTTGACTCATACAAATCACATCATGTATCAGTTTTATATGAGACTGATTCCTATATATAAAAAATTATTAATGAATCAATGTTATAAATTATCAAGAAAATATGAGCATATTTACTCAGATTTCAGTGAGTGACACTTTTTTAAAAATGTCAATTTTAAACTGATAACAGACACTTTGAGTCATACCAGACACATCATGTATCAGATTGAGGTGAGGCTGATTCCTATACATCAAAAATGAATTATGGATCATTTTATATAAGTTTCAAAACAATAATAATATGTTTTATTAGTTTTGAGTATGTCAGTTGTCTTTTTTACTAAAATTAATGTCAATTTTAAATAAAAAAAATCACTTAGAGTCATATTGGTCACACTGTGTATCGGATTGAGGTGAGACTATTCATAAAAATCCCAAAGTCTCAGAAAAATCCTAACTTCCAATGTTACCATTATTTCTATTTCATTTCTTTATTGAACTTCCAACACTGTATATTAACTCAATGTTCTTAGCTGAAAAACCTTTCTCGTTGTTGAAATCCAGAAGAGAAGAGGATGGCCATGTTCCCATTATATCATGGAAATTCACCACAATGGGCACATGAGATTACTATACTCTTCTAGATTTCAAAAATGAGAATGGTTTTTTAGCTAAGAACATTGAGAAGATATTCCATGTTGGTAGTTTGAAAAAGGAAATGAAAATGGAAATCATGGTAACATTGGAAGAATAAAACATTTTATCTATTTTGTGGATTGTTATAGATATTTGAAAGCAGAGCATGAATTTAAAAATGATCTATGAAACAATCTAAATTAAGTATTAGATAAAAATTATGAGGAAATTAAATTAAAAAAAGTAGATAAAATGATGAAAAAATTAATTAAATAAGTAGTAGGAATTCATCTTTTTATGATGGTTGTGTACATTCTTAAAACATTTCCTTATTGTCATTATCTCACTTGCAGGATCGATGTCTAATATATTCTGATCATGATTAGATTTGAACAAACCTATAACGTCCCAGCCTGACACAACTCTAAGACGGTGGTCAGATAGGTGGGTCAAATGACCTCAAGCGCATCTACCCAAATGATATAGGCTACCGACTAGTAGAGAGGGCCTTGGGTGAGTCTCTGGAGAGACTATTGCATCATAGGATAAGGTATTACATAGTGCTAAATAATATATGAACAAGTAGTGGAATCATAGAGAAAAATAGACAACAATATAAGAAGAGAAATGACCCAAAAAGATAAATAATAACTTCAGAAGATGAATAGTCATAACAGATACCGTGATGATATCAATGTGTGATTCCAATAGTAAATAAATCAAAGTGTAGGGGTACGTGGTACAAGTATAGGCTGCATGCTAATAAAACTACCAAAAGACCAAAAAACTGCCACATGACATCTTGAGCATAGGCTTAGTCCTATACCCCCAAATATCCATCTAAAATATCAAATCAATCAAGCATCATGAGCATCACTCTTCCCTGTATCCATACCTACAACAATAAATTCTACTCGGGTACCAAATGACGCCTGAGCAGGGTGTTATATATAATCTCAATAGGCCAACACCCACGGTGTATAAACATTTCCATTTTGTGCCATAGACAAATAAAAGTGTGCCATATATAATAAATGAAATAAATTTTAATAAATAAAAAAACAACTTTAAGTTGGCCTGAGTTCCTAAATTGACACCCGTCCCATACCACTTGCTTCAGACTATGCCGGGAGTCGGAAAGAAATACCTGTATAAGGAAGAATATGCATACAAGGCCCAAATAACATTGTAGACCTAAAAAGAGCATACCCCAAGCTTGTGATTTGGATTGGGGTACAATTCATGTGTCAAAAATAGGCACACTAATGGCACAAGATATGTATAAAAAATCATAAGAAAACTCTCTACAATATCGATAAAAGCGTCTCACACATTTATATTAATATTTAAAAATTCAGAGGTGGAGTCTGAGCTCATCCCTAAGGAATATCTATGGTACATCCATTCAATTATATCCAATGTCACGATCCCGTCCAAGGTGATCCTTTTAAAATTACAAGTATCGCTTGTGGTATGGTAATTATGAGTCTGTCCCAGGTATCACATGTAAGGGACCAAGTATCAGCCGAGGATTGGTGTAGACATATTGCAAACGACCCCATCATCGGTTTCCCCTTAGGGAACCAATATCACCCAATATTATAGTAAAAATCCTAGGGAAATCCCTTGCCCAATGAGCCTAAAACATCTCTTTCCCCACCTATTGTGTGGAGCACATAGAGTCTAAATGTGGTTTTTAATACGAGACCCACATTCTCTCCCCAACCCAATTTCATTTAAAACAAAAATAGAGGCATATATATATCATAGAACAAGCATTCATGATTTCATATCCTTTAATTAACCATTTAATTCCACTTTCTTACAAATTATTCAAGCCTAATAGTCACAAATAATAATAACAACACAATATTAAACAAAACTGCAACTTTATTAGTGTAAGCAGAGGCAACAACACTTTAATAATGGAAAATAAAGATAAAACTTATAACAACAATTATTTAGGAAAAATAAATACAAAGAAAAACCAAATTCATGGTTTATGATTCATCCAAAATAATTTATTCCATTTAAAACTTCAAGAAAATTATTGCACATATACACATAAATAATAAATTAAAAATTCAAGGCCAAAGGTAAATAAGAAAATATTAACATCACACCCAAAGGAGTGTCCAATGGTATGACAACAATATAGGAAGGGTTTTCCTTAAACAAAGGTAATAAGGATCAAGACAAAAGAGTTTAATTAAATTAATACGCATTATTTGGGATTCACCTGTAGGCACCGACGAACGACACAACCATAAAAATTGAGCAAAGAAATGAAATGATAGTAAAGAACATAGGCAACCTACCTCTTAATCGTAGTATACCTCATGTTCCATGATAACCTTTGATTTGATTTAAAATGGAATAAATCAGAGGATTTAACAAAAACCCCAATTTCAGGTAAAACCCTTCTGCGGAAGATTGTCTGACAGAGAGATTGACTTCACTTCTAACAATGTTGAAAACAGACAAGAATTAGAGGGGCATCAGGTGTCTGAAGGAGGAGGGGGAGGCACACTAGGGGAAAATGGAGGTGTGATGCAGGAAGGGGGAGGCATGCTAGAGGAGAGGAAGGGAGAGAGAGAGAAAAAAAAGAAAAAAATAAAGGAGAAGAAAAAAAAATAAAAAGAAAAAAAAAGAAAAAAGGAAAAAATAAAAAAAAATAAAAAAAAGGGAATGAGAAAAGAAAATAATAATAATAAAAATGGGTTAATCCCATTTTAATTATTTTCACTTTTCTTCTAACCGCTTTTTTATTTTATTATTTATTTTTATTCATTTTTCAATTTTTATTTATTTATTTAAATTTATTTAAATTTATTTTTATAATTTTAATTACTTTTAATCTAAAACATTGTATTAGGGCAAGGTAAATTATATTTCATAATCCCATGTAACCATGAAAAAATTTATTTCATGCACATGTACATACATACATATGTATTTAACACATAATATTTTTCCCAAATTAATAATAATAATAACAACTAAAATATTTTATTATTATTATTATTATCAAATCTATGTCATAATTATCATCATGAATAATTCAATCAAATATTTCATTAAAAGTGTGAAGTTAATAAATTAACCATGCAATAAAATTTATGCAGGGAAATTAATAATTTTTTATCTAACCCAACAATAAATATCCATTCATATATATATACATGTTATATATATATACACACATCTTTATATATATATATATATATATATATATATACAACCAAACATGTATATACATTCATATATATTTAATACACACATATATACATACATTATATATATACACCAATGTTTTTGTCCCAATATAATAATAATAACAATAATTAAAATTATTATTATTTAAAACAACCCATTAATGAAACCAGTAACAATTTAAAAACAACAACCATTAAAAGGGGATAATGGATATTAAATTAATATTTATTTTACATTTTTATTTAATTGACACAATTAATAATATCACAATTATTACATTTCTCACTTATTATTTACACTGCAACACAATTTATTAATTACAAAAGTATATTTTCATTTTTTCAACGCAAATAAAAATATTAATAATAAAATTATTATTATTATTTATAACTGCACAAAAAAATATTTATAAACCAATTAAATTATCTTCAGGTGCGATCTGACTAAACATCCAACACTTGAAAAAGTTATACCCTGCTTAGGGTAAATCCCACATCTTAGACCTAGCAGTGGTCTTGGATTTCTCATAAGACGCATCATTTGTGAGAAATTAATTACTTGTTATATAAAAAGATGAATGAAAAATTAATTAAAAATATAGATGGTATTATCATGTGTGAGGTTTCCAAACAACTGAATCACATCAAAGTTATACCCTACCTATGGTAAACCTGGTGTTCCAGACCTAACAGTAATCTCATATTTCTCATACGACACATTATTCGGGATTTTTTTCATTTTTTTGGAAAAAAATCACACATGCCGATGAATAAAATATATTTAATATTTTTATTCTATCGACATCTAGGGTCTACAAGCCTCGGAATCCCGCGCTCACTCAACATCTAACTCTAAAAATATTTCAAAGAATATTTCAAAATGATAAAGAAGGATTTTACCCACTGGTAATTCCATAATAAACACAAGTATTTAAAAATTAAAATTTTAACATAAAAATACTTGTAATTTATTAAAAAAGTGGGGTTTTGTTATCATTTAAAAATGAGGATGTTACAACACCTCCACCTTAGAACTTCTCATCCTCAAGAAACCTTCGAGAACAATTAAAACATCACTTGACCTACATGGGTCATGAAGTCTTTCTCAAATAGTCGTGTTACATTTCCAAACACCCAATGAACCTTTAAGAATTAATTAGGCAAGTTACATTTAATTCATTAAGATGTGATCCAACACCCTTTTTTTAACCAAAACATTGAAATGAAGCTTATCTGATCCTATTTAGCTAGATACATGACTATGTTGTCATCTCTTGAAATGAATAACTGGTGGTTATCCCCACCACAGGTCTCAAACTCTTAAAAAGGGGGTTTAATTCCAAGAAACTACACCTCCACTTTCGAAATTTCCTAAAAAAACATGCCACTAAGTGTTTGAGCGATGCTCCAGGTGTGATTTTCTTTAACAGAACTAACTCAATTACTTTAGAGGTCATATCAAGGACCCCATCGTAAAGAAACTGTTGAATTCTAGATTGAACAAACTGAATTGGTCGCACAATCTTTCCAAGAAGATAGTGCCAACTTTAAACCACACCCTCCCTAACCCAACGTCGTGATTGACTAGGAGTCCACTTAAACAAGCCCAACAACTTTTAAAGATTTAGCACGACATAATACTGATTCTCTCTTAGTGCATCAAGGACAAGGTCAAGACAAGAGACATGATCATTTCTTAAAGAAGAGTACACTAAGAGTATTAGAATATTACCAAAAAGATCATTAAAACCAATACTGGTCAACTTATCTTGTAAGAAGCTCATCTTCACCTGCCGACTTACCAACATTAACCTATTACTAAGCCTTTACCACCTGAGGAATTTCCATGATCGTTCAAGATTAACAAATAAAGGCCACTCACGACCAATGTCATTTCTCAAAGGTTGCATACACTGCCAACCAAACCAATGTCACGATGCCGAACAAGCACCGAAAGAAGGGATAGATCAGCCACCAATGGAAACGTTTAAACGATTGTCATGAAAATAAAAAACCAAACTGACTAGATGGTCAAAACAATTTAGAATATTAAATTCATCCTAAGCATTGGGATGAAATTGATTTATTTATTCCAAGGTCATTCAACCTCAGAGATGACTGAGATTGTACTCAATAGCGCAAGGCTCGACTAGCGTACCGAACTCAACCAGTTTGTTATGTCATTAAACACTCGATGTGCACCACATAAGTGAACACATGCTACCCCAAGGTTTCAAAAGAAAAATGACACATCCTGAATACTATCCACATGTTGTTTTCCCTATGAATTCATGCATCAGATGGTCCGTATAAGAGATTTAATCCATCATCATATTGTCCCATATGACTATTAACCTGGGTAATGCCATATCGAGTCGTTAATCAATAAGGAAGATGAAAGGGTTAAGAGACCTAACAAGTAGCTTACCATTCCCAAGGCATGTCTAACTACCAGAAACGGAGCCTTACTCGATTCTCACACTTGTATTAAAGGCCAAGAAAAACATGACCACCCATTCAAACAAGGGTGTCATTCTAAAAAAGGGGCATGACTAGGGATAATGGCACCTGAACGACACCAAAGGGCATAAAACTCACGAAATTAGTAAGGATTTTAAGATTTAAGGGTTCTACCAATCTTGGGATATCCCCTTAAAAAAATAAAAGAGCCAACCCTATCACTAGGTCACGTCGAACAACTACGGAATACGCCTATAGTTTTGTTCCGAGGAAAATTAAAGGAGAAAAATTCAAGCTACAATTTCACAAGGGTTTAAGTAAAGGACAACACCTAGGGTTCAATTTTAAGGTCATTAAATTTATTCGCTTTTAAATATTTAGACATATAAAATATTTAATTCAAAACATCAAGTACCATTTTAAAATAAAAACACTAAGCACTTGATTTTAACTAACACCCTAAGGGGAATTACATAAAAGTTATTTCAAAATTCAATTTTTACATTTAACATTCATAGACATCCCGTCTTTATTAGTAAATGAAAAAAAATTCCCTTTTAAGTTATATAAAGTAAGGAGACCTACGAGGACCCTCTAAGACAACTTGTGTTCATCAGAATGAAACCCAATAGAATTTTCTTAGTTATTAAAGTTTCAAAACACCCATAGAGGGTTATCACATAAGAACCATTCCCCAACCGACTTACTTGGGTATAGTTGAGCATTTAGATGGTGAAATAGTTTATTTCAAATTAAAGTTGAACTGCCTTTACATTTAAAAAAATTTCATAATACAACATGAACATGTTCAACATTCCAATCATATGGGAGACCATATACCAATCCATAAAGCACCCATACACTTTAAATATTGTCATTTGTATTCCATTTTAATCGTAAAAAATTATATTTTTCCCATACCATTAATTACGTGTTTAAAACAAAGTGAATCACGTCACTACAATTAGCTAACATAGAGCAACATACTAAAATCATAGAAGTATGACATACTAAAAAAGGAAGTCATGATAAGTAGTCAGGAAACATGTCATATAAATAGTTAATCATGTTATACTATCAAGCATGGTATATTACTCAAATCATAGAATCAAAACAACAAGTATCCTACATATGAAACTACATGGAATGGAATATGAATGGCATGTGAATTATATATGTTCCTAACATGATACATGTAATGGTTCATACTTACCATACCAAGCCAAGCGTAAAATACCATAAATCTCAAAAATCAGTAAGCAGTAGAAAAATACACCAATCACTCTAGGTGGAATCAAATTCAACTGTAATATGAAACATCATGAACAACAATCCCATCCCTAGCTAATTAGTTATTTCCCTATATGTGGGGTGATCAGTCCCAAGAATGGATACTTACCAAGCACCAATACATTCCTAGTCTCCTTTCTACCAACCCAAAATAGTAAGAAAAAAGGGAAAAAGATACCTCCTCTATGTTGGATATGGTTACCTAGAACCAAATTCTTTTTACTTTACGATAAATATATATTCATTGGATGGATATTAATAAATTCCTTATCACATAATGATCTTTCTTCTGCATGACACTGTATGTGATAATGTCTTAAGAGTATCCATCGCACTAAAATGTCATAGTGGATCCCTACTATGATGAGAACCTGGAAGTGCCATGACACTATTCTTGAATATATTTTCTACAGATGGATGACATCATTTGAAGGGACAAAAATGATACAAGCTATCAGGGGTGGAGACTCATTGGAATTTGAGGCACATTCTCATGGTGTACGCACTTCGTAATTTTTAGGAGGATATTATGAGAATGAGACCCACCAGTAGGAAATCCACATTTATAAGTGTCATTGGATGTTCCTATCTGCGTATGTGTGTATTGGACATAAGAATTTAATAATATTATTAATGGGTATTATGACTTGTCTACTTATATGTATTGCCAAAAACTGTGACGACTATGTTCCCAGCAAGGTAGGATATGTTGGGTTCGTCATGAGTAATAAAACATTAATAAATAATGTGAGAAATGATTTGTCCCTTCTGTTCCATAACAGAAGTTGATATCTCAAGCCCTTTGATGAAAATGATATAGCCTAAATAAATCCATGGTCATAATGTTCTATAGGAAAGTTCAATTTCTGAGAAGTCAAAGAATGATAAATAGAGCACATGGGTTTATAGAACTTACATGCAACCTGCTTGATCAGATATATTGAGACAAAGGGATTATATTACATGGTAAGCATTTCTATGAGTTGACATGTCATTGTGGCATTGACTTCTTTCTCTATAGGTGCCTTGGCATATTTCTAGACACTAATCTTGGACTTTAGGGTGATTTTCCTAATGACACTGAGAAAGAGGCCCAGAGGTTCGCACACTAAGTGTATATAGTATCCCATTTAAATAATATATTATTTATTATTTATCAAGTTAAATAAAGATTATTCATGATTATGGTTTAATAATTATTCGTGGATGCCTGATCGTATTTATTTCGACACTAGTTATTCGAGATAATATATTATGGGAAGAATAATTAATAAATATTTATTTTTTATTTAGTGAATATAATATTTAAATATTTATTGGTGAATAATTCAATGATATTTATTTAATAAATAAATTGTCATTATTCAAGTTTCAATAAATATGGTGGAGGATTGGAAGACCGAGTTAATGGTCTAGTGAGAAATAATAAAATTGAATATTATTTTATTAAATAATATTTAATTATAACTTGAAAGATAAGCGCATGTTAGGAAATAATAATGTTGCTGTTATTATTTGACATGGGGGTTTCTCTAGGATTAATAAAATAATTAAGGAACTTTTTAAAATTATTTATTATTACCCTAGTGAATTAAATACCTTGTTATGTTATTCTCTTATTAGCTAAGCACTTTCCAAGTGATGCCTATGGTGTTGTTCCCAATGAATTGGAGAAAAGCTGTCAAGCCTAGAGAGTTATTTCTTCTCCAAGAACACTCTCAAGAATGAGAGTGATCCTACTCCACTAGATCAAGGAGAATGCTTTGGAATCAGTTCTCAAGTTAATCTAAGGCAGACATCACAAGCAAAAGGATCTTCCACGCTAGCACCTAAAGACTCCTTCAGTGATTTTTGGAGATACGTGGTACACATGTGGATCACCACTATGGGAATCCTACACTTGGATTATACAACGCAATGACAATATACATGCATATCTATGACCAAACACATCAATGAGGAAATAATCACCTTGGAGGTAATTCTTTAATTTAATTTAATTAATTACAAACAAAATATATTGATCCTCTATTTTGGTTCTGGGTTTCTATTCCTTTGTCTAAATAATTTATTCAATTTCATGGATACTATCATCCATCATTGTATTGATCTTAGACTGTTCATTGAATATAAAAAAATTCAAAGTTTGGCACCGTCCCTCTCATGCTTCCGCTACACCCAGAACCTACAAGTGATATCAGAGTAGAAATATTATTGTTTATAATTATTTAAATAATTCATTTACGATTTATTATTTAATAATTTATTTTTTCATTTCAAGTTTAATTGTTCTTTTAATCTGAATCATGATACATGTTTCTTCCTTTATCATTTCTTGTATATCTAATAGAAACGATTAATTTTATGATTAAAATTATATCGAGGATCTCATCCAGAGGTTCCAGGGGTTATATCTAGGTAACACAGTAGTAAATTCTATGTAGTTGGATCTACACACTGTGTAGTTGTGTTCAGTGTATCAGGATTAGTTTAGAAATTACTCAAATTGTGTGCATTTATTACACATGGTGTAGTTAATTCTTACACTACGTGTTGACCAGGATAGAATAGTGCACAATAATCTAGGAAACATATCATATGATCCACTAGACACAACATGTTGTCCCTTTTAGGTCAGGGCCGGGCCATGTATCCCATACACGACTTAGCTGACCGGTGATTATGTAACGTAGAGTCAACATGACATGTGGCCCACTAGACACACTGTGTACTCCAAGATTTTTGAAGTATTCTTCACACACCAATTCCCTATGTGTGTACTTCATATACATGGTGAAGAATGTACACACTATGTAGATCAGATCTACACACCGTGTACTATTACCAGTTACGCAGATTTAAAATTTATTATATTATATAACCCTTGAGACATTTACTTGCATGTGGGCATAATTTTTGTACACACCATGTGGCAGGATTTAATATATATATATATATATTATTAACATCTGTGTAATATTCAAAATCAGTACATCATGTATGAGTTGTATTACAATTATTATTTTATGTGCATGCTAAGTTTCACAAAGAATAAAGTGTATACAAGTATAATACATGTTGGGTAGTTTTGGATGGGTATTCACTGGGTTAACTCCAAGGTACAAGTTATGTACATAGTTTATTTTAAATGAATTAATTATTATTTTTAAAACTATAATGGATGAGAATCTCAAGGAAATTTAGAAAAGGTTTAAGATAAAAGGATTGATTAATTAAAGATAATAATTAATCGATTTGAGTGTGATTTATCTTAAATAAGAATGATTAAATAATTGAATGATAGTTTTAGTAAATGTGTAATTATTTTCATTAATGTGGATGATCATGACCTAGATGAGACCTTTGTATGTGATTGGTTTCCCTTTAAATTTAATATTAAATTAAATTGTTGTCTTGCATGCCTTATCTCCTCATTAATATGTAGGTTCTGTATTCCCATGGTTTCTTTTATGTAAACCCCCCTTTACCCCTCACCTGAATGTGAGTGAAAGCATATATAATGGATGGAGCTCCCAAGATAGTAGAAGCGGTTCAAGTTAGGAGCTGAGGTAAAACCAATCCAAGGATATATGAAGGTGGAAATGTGGAAAGCTGTAAACACAAACCTAATTAGTTCAAGGTGTTTACCCCCTAGGTTAGCGATTAGTTTATAAACCTCTAGATAAACTAACCATTAAAAAAAGCTCATGATCATACCCTTTATTTTATTTATATCAATTGTATGGTTATTTATTATAGATGTTTTGTCACGATCACATAATTAATGAATTAACAAGCATGCAAGATAGAACTAAAATAAATTGGCTTATACGTAAATATTATCTAATACGTGGTTAATCACTTAAGCTTATCCCACTTAATATTAACAAGCATGTGAAAAGATAATAAATGGAAATTTATGCATAAAGGATAAAATCCCTTAATAAAATATTAAGTTGGTATAACCTTAAATTACTTCGGTTAGAATCGAAACATAGTTTAAAGTGCTTGACCAGCCAACATTGGGGTGATTTCAATTATCAAAAAATTATAATACAAGGTTTTAAGTTGAATTGACTTAGTTTATATCATGGTTTGACTACCAAATAAGGACTTGGTGTAACTGAGATACACAGGTTTAGGAAATCCAAAATTAAGGATTTCTGGATTGGGGAGTCCATTCAACAGATCAAGGAGCTACGATTTAATGTAGTTCGAATTTGGAATGTCTACCTAAAACCTTTCAAATTTCTTGACCAACCAAAGTTGGGGTAATGCAAAGGGAAATAAGTATCCTTTCCGCTAGAATGTCTAAGAAACATGATATTCTGAATCCAATGGTGAGGGCTATTGGGTTTTGATTAAATTGTGGGAGACTAATGATTTTTTTTTTAATTTTATCTAATAAATTACTAAAAATATATTCATCTTATTTGTAGAAATGACATTAAAAATGAAATCAAACATATAATTGTGATCAATACCCAAGAAGGAAATCCTTATCACTGGCACTAATTTCTAGGAGTGGAAAAGGCTCCTTTGGGTCATCCTTCACCGTGAAAGGAAACTATATGTGCTAGGAGAACCTTTACCAGTTGAACTTGTAAATGAGGCGAGTGATGATCAACTCTCTATGTATGAGAAACATCTGAATAATCCTATGGATGTTCAGTACCTCATGCTATCATCCATGACCAATGATATCTTGAAGAAACATGATGAAATAGATGCTTATAGCATGATGTATCACCTTCAGGATCTCTATCAAGAGAATGTGAGATAAGAGAGGTATGAGATCTCCAATGATTTATTCACCACTAAGCCTGTGCTAGCTAGGCCACATGTAGTCAAGCTTATTGGTTAAATTGAGCATATGGAAATCTTAGGGATTAAATTCCCGAATGAGTTGTGTATAGATCTAATACTATCATCACTTCCTAATACCTTCTCTAGTTTTATTTTGAATTATAATATGATCAATAATGAGAAGAGTCTATTAGAACTTCTTACTTTAATTATCCAAGTGGATAAGGACATGGGGCGTGAAAAACCCATAGTCTTTATGGTGAATAGGAAGAAAAAGGACAAGTCAAAGGGGCCTAAGACTTATAAACAATATAAAGACCCCGAGCACCATCTGACCAAGAAGAAGAAGATCCAAAGGCAGGGCAAGGAAAAGGAGGTAGTATACTTTTCATGTGGTAAGTCAGTCCATTGAAAGAGAAACTGCACCCAGAGAAAAGGGGAAGCCAAAGGTGTATATGTTATCAAGTGAAATCTCACATTGGGTATTAGATAGATCTTATGGTGCTCACATTTGTATTCAAATGTAGAAACCAATTAGATTCTAGAAAATTTACAGAGGAGAGGTGGATCTATGAGCTTCTAATGGTGTGAAGCTAGCTACTCTTTCCATTGGTGACTACCACCTCACATTGGAAACAAGAATTATTTTAGTTTTATGTGGTTGTTATTATGTACCTAGTGTTACCAAAAACATAATTTCTTTATCATGTTTGGATACAGATGAGTTTATTTTCAAGTTCAGAAATAAAATTTATTTCTTTTATAAGGAAAACATATATTATGGTATGTCACATTAAAATAATGGTCTATATGTATTAAATTACTAAAAACAAATGTTCTCAATTCATAACAAATCAAGTTCACATGACTAATATAACACTTAGTTGTGGCATCACTATATCAATCATGTGAACAAGAATCATTTGAAAAATCTCTGTCAAGATGGTTATTTAGACTCTTCTGAGATAAAACCACTTGATAGATGTCATGCTTGTTTATAAGGGAAAATGACAAAACCACCATTTGGTGGACAGGGTGAAAGGACCATAGAGATTCTAGGATTGGTACACACTAATGTGTGTGGAACATTTCTAGTAAAAGATAGTGGTGGATATTCTTACATTATAACTTTTACTGATGACTTGAGTAGATATGAATATATCTACTTGATGAGGTATAAGTTTGATTCATTTTAGAAATTCAATGAATTCAAGAATGAAGTATAGAATCAGATTGGTAAGAAGATAAAGAAGCTTTGATCGGATCGAGGTAGAGAATATCTTAACCAAGAGTTCATTGAATTTTTGTGGGTTTTTTGGATTTTATCACAAATCACTCCACCTTATACACCACATTTTAATGGTGTTAGTAAAAGGAGAAACTATACCCTATTGTACATGGTAAGTTCGATGACGAGTCATGCAGATCTTCCATTATCCTTTTGGGGGTATGAATTAAAAACTGCAGAATACACATTAAACTGAGTACCAAATAAGGAAGAAAATGAAATTCCCTTAGATTTATAGAGTGTAAAGAAACCCATTTTGTCATATACAAGTGTATAGGGATGCGAGGCCTTTTTAAGTCTTTCTCAGGAAAAAAACTATCACCCTGGGGCACGAGGTGTATCTTTATAGGGTATCCCAAGGGAAAAAAGAGATACTACTTATATAACCCCTTAGAAAAGAAAATAATTATCACCAGAAAAGACATATTTCTTGAGAGGGAGAACATCCTAAAAAAGGTTAGTGGGAGTAAGATTGACTTTGATGAAGTTGATGCTCAAGATGCACAAGAGTTGGTACAGGAATAACTTCCATAGGTCCCTATGGAAGAATTAGTTCCTAAAACACAAGTACTATGTAGAAGCTCAAGAGAGGCAAGGTAACTAGAGAGATATGGTTTTCTATTCACCAAGGATGGTGACTCATTATTTTTGGACAATGATTAACCTATCTCCAACAAGGATGCATTAGAGATCTCAGAAGCTATAATATGGATAAAGGATATGAATTCTGAGATGGATTCCATGCATCATAACCAAGTTTGGGTTCTAGTCGAGGTGCCAGCTGATGTAAAGCTTGTGGGGTGTAAATGGGTATTTAAGAAGAAACTGGACATGAAAGGTAATGTAAGTACCTATAAAGCAAGGCTAGTGGATAAAGGTTTTAAACGACCTAAAGGAATTGAATACGATGAAAACTTTTCTCCAGTTTCCATGTTTAAATCCACAAGAATCATACTTGACATAGTAGCTTACCATGACTATGATATTTGGCAGATGGATGTCAAAACTGCATTCCTTAATGGGAACCTTCAGGAAGATGTCTATATGAAAGTACTAGAAGGGTTTGTGACACCAGGTGATTCCAAAGGGTTTTCAAGTTGTAGAGGTGCATTTATGGATTAAAGCAAGCATCCAGGTCATGGAATAATTGATTTGATGAATCCATAAGGGAATTTGTTTTCATTAATAATGAATGCGAGCCATGTGTTTACAAAATATTTAATGGTAATGAAATCATTATCCTAGTAGGATATGTTTATGACATAATAATTATTAGAAATGATATACCATTATTACAGCCAGTTAAAGACTATCTAAACAAGTGCTTCTCCATGAAGGACTTAGGCGAAGCAACCTACATTCTAGGGATCAAGACCATTCGAGATAGACCCAATAAGATTCTTGGACTAAGTAAAAGTACATATATTGACAAGATACTAAAGAGATTTAGTATGGAACAATCCAAAAGGGGATTGGTTCTAGTGTCACATGATTTAAATATTTCTAAGAAAATGTATCCTCGAACACAATAGGAGAAAGATAAAATGAGTAAGATCCCATACTCTTCAGCGATAGGATATATCATGTATTCCATGTCATGTACTAGACTTGATATTGCCTATACACTGAGCATGGTAGGTAGATATCAAGTAGATCTAGGAGAACAAAATTGGGATGCTGTTAAGACTATCCTTAAGTTTCTAAAAATAACTAAGGATATATTCTTGGTGTATGAGGAGATTTTCATCATAGGGTATGCTGATACTAGTTTTCATACAGACCAGAATGATCTAAAGTCATATTCGGGATACATTTTCTATCTCAATGGAGGAGCTGTGAGCTGGAAGAGTTCAAAGTAGGTAGTTGTCGCTAATTCTACAACGAATTCTGAGTATATAGAAGCTTCTTATGTAGCTAAAGAATTCATATGTATTTGGAACTTTATCTAGGATAATGATGTGGTACTTAATAGTAAAGACCCTATCACATTTTATTGTGATAATACAGTAGTGGTGGATCTTGAAATAGAGCCAAGGTCACATCAACAGACAAAGAACATACTCTATAAATATCACCTCTTGAGGGATTTCTATCAAAGGGGTGTAGTTTCAATGAGAAGGGTGTCCATGGAAGAGAATGTGGTGGAACCCTTTACTAAATATCTATCTTAGTATAATAATGAGTATTATATGAGAGTTAACGGACTAAAGGTTGTTAGCAGTTGGATTTAGTGAAAGTGATAGTCTTTTGGAGTTGGTGCCCTAGAACCAACTTCTTTATAATTTATGATAAACATGTATTCATTGGATGAATATTAATAAACTCCTTATCTCATCATGATTGTTCTTATATATGACATTGCATGTGATAATATCCTAAGATTAGCTATCACACTAAAATGTTATAGCAGATCCCGACTATGATGAAAACCCAGAAGTGCCATGACACTATTCTTGAATATATGTTCTATAGCCGAATGATATCATTTGAAGGGACAAAAATGACATAGGCTATCATGGGTGGAGACTCATAGGAATTTGAGGCACCTTCTCATGGTGTACTCCCCTGGTAATGTCCAGGAATATATTATGAGAACGAGACCCGCCAGTAGGAAATCCACATTTATAAGTGTCATTGGATGTTCCTATATACGAATGTGTGTATTGGTTCTTAGACATTAAGATTATTATTAATGGGTATTATGACTTGCACACTTAGATGTATTGGAGAAAACCATGATGACATATGTTTGCGATGAGGTTGGATATATTGGGTGTGTCATGATTAATACTCCATTAATGAATAATGTGAGAAAGGATTTGTCTCTTCTATTCCATAACAAAAGTTGATATCTTAGGACCTTTGATGGAAATGATATAGCCTAAATAAATACATTTTCATGGTGTTCTATAGGAAAGTTCAATTTCTAGGAAGTAAAAGAATGATAAATCGAGCACATGGGTTGATGAAACTTTCATGCAACCTGCTTGATTAGAGATATCAAGACAAAGGGATTATATTACACGGAAAGCATTCATATGATGTGACATGTCGTTGTGACATTAACTTATTTATGTATGGGTGCCTTGGAATATTGTTAGACACTAACCTTGGAATTTAGGCTGCTCTACCTAATGCCACTAAGAAAGAGGCCTTGAGGGGCAAACACTAAGTGCATCCGATATCTCAGTTAAATAATATATTATTTATTATTTATCAAGTTGACTAAAGATTATTCCGAGTTATGGTTTAATAATTATTCATGGATGCCTGATCGATTTTATTTCAACACTAGTTATTCGAGAGAATATATCATGGGTGGAATTATTAATAAATATTTATTTTCTATTTATTAAATATAATATTTATATATTTATTGGCAAATAATGTAGTGATATATATTTAATAAATAAATATTCATTATTCAAGGTTCAATAAATATGGTGGAGGATGGATGACCGAGTTAATGGTCTTGTGAGAAATAATAATATTGAATATTATTTAATTAAATAACATTTAATTATAACTTTCAAGATAAACACATGTCAGGAAATAATAATGTTGCTGTTATTATTTGACATGGGGGTTTTTCTAGGACTAATAAAATAATTAGATCACTTTTGAAAATTATTTATTATTACCCTAGTGAAATAAATACATGGTTATATTATTATATTATTAGCTAAGCGCTAGCCAAGTGACACCTATGGTGATGTGCACAATGAATTGGAGAAAATATCTCAAGCCTAGAGAGTTTTTCTTCTCTAAGAATGCTCTCAAGAATGAGAGTGATCCTTCTCCACCTGATCAAGGGGAATGCTTTGGAAGATATTCTCAAGATGATCGAAGGTGGAAATCACAAGCGCAAGGATATTCTATGCTATCACCCGAAGACTCCTTTAGTGGTGGCCAGAGATATGTGGAACATGTGTGGATTATTTCTAGAGGAATCCTACACTTGGATTATAAAACGCAACGATGGTACACCTGCAGATCTGTGGCCAAATGTATCAATGAATAAATAATCACCTTGGAGGTAATTATTTAATTAAATTAAATTAATTATAAACAAAATATATTGATCCTCTATCTTGTTTCTAGGTTTCTATTCCATTTTATAAATCCTTGATTCAATTCTATGGATACTGGTGCACATCATCGTATTGATCCTAGATTGTTCATTGAATATGACAAAAAATCAAAGTTGGCAACCATCTCTCCCAAACTTCCACTACACCCAAAACCTACACTATTATACCACTTTCTAACATCCTAGCTCGGCTCACCTCTAAGATGGTGGCCAGACCGGTAGGTCACATGACCTCAAATGCATCTCCCCAAATGAAAAAGGCTACTGACTGTCAGCGAAGGACTTGGGTGAGTCTCTGGGGATACTATACCCTCATAGGATAAGGTATTACATAGCAGTAAATCATATATGAACAAGTAACAAAAGGATAGAAAAGAAGCAGATAGTATTAAAATAAGATAAATGAAGCAACAGAATAAATAATAATTGCAGAAGTTTAATATTCATAATAGATACCATGATGATGTCAATGTATGATGGAAAAAGTAAATAAATCAAAGTGAAGGGGTATGAGGCACAATCATAGACTGAATAGTAATAAAACTATCAAAAGACCAAAAGACTTCCACATAATATCTTGAGCATAGGCTCAGTCCTATACCCCTAAATATCCATCCAAAATAGCACAGAAATCAAGCATTGGGAGTGACACACTTCCCTATATCCATACCTACGAACATAAAGTCTACTTAGGTACCAAACGGTTGCCGAGAAGGGTGTGCTATATAATCTTAGTAGGATGACACCCAAAGTGTCTAAACCTTCTAATTTCATGATGTAGACAAATAAAAGTGTGTCATATATAATAAGTGAAATCAATTTGAATACATAAATAAATAATCTTAACTTGTTCTGGGTTCCTAAATGGACACCCGTCCCATACCACCTGCTTCGGCCTATGACGAGACTCTAAAAGAAATACCCGTACAAGGAAGAATATGTATACAAGGCCTAAATAACATTACATACATAAAAAGATCATACCCCCAAGCTTGTGATTTGGATTGGGGTCTAATTCATGTGTCAAAACTAGGCAAACTAAAGGCATAAGTGAGCTATCAGAAAGCATAAGAAAAATCTCTCCATTATCAAGAAAAACATCTCATGCATTTATATCACTATTTAAAAATTCTGAGGTGGAGTATGATCCCATACCTAAGGTATATCTATGGTACATTTATTCAATTATATCCAATTCCAGGAGCCTATCCAAGTTGATTTGAAAGCCCAAGTATCGCTCATGGTATGGTAACTATGAGTCTGTTACAGGTATCACACATAAGGGACTGAGTATGAGCTGAGGATTGATGTAGCCATGTTGTCAATGGGTCTGTCCTTGGTTTCCCCTTAGGGAACTGGTATCACCCAATAGTATAGTAAAAATTACAGTGAAATCCATTTCTCAGTGAGCCTAAAACATCGCTTTCCTGGCGCGTTGTGTGGTAAATGATCGAGCATGGAGAGTCCAAATGTGGGTTCTTAATACATAACCCACATTCTCTCTCAGACCCAATTTCATTTAAAACAACAAGATATGAATATACATATATATTATAGAGCAAGCATTCATGATTTCAACACCTTTAATTAACCATTTAATGCCACTTTCTTTCAAATTATTCAAGAATATCAGTCACACCTAATAATAATAACAAAATATTTAAAAAAAATAGAACTTTATTAGTGTAAGAAGAGGAAAAAAAATTTTAATAATGGAAAATAAAGATAATACTTATAAAAACAATTACTTAGGAAACAAAAATACAAATAAAAAACAAATTCACAGTTTATAATTCATCTTAAATAATTTATTTCACTTAAAACTTGAAGAAAATTATCGCACATGTAAAAGTAAATAATAAATTAAAAATTCAATGCCCAAGGTAAATAGAACAATATTTATGGAACACCCAAAGGAGTTTCCAACAGCATGGAAAAAAACTAGGAAGGGTTTTCCTTAAACAAAGGTCTCAAGGATCAAGGCAAACATTTTAATTAAATTAATACGCATTATTTGGGATTCACTAGTAGGCACCGAAGAATGGCACAATGGTACGAGTTGAAAGAAGAAATGAAAAAAGGGGAAAGAACATGGAAACACTACCTCATAGTCATAGTATAACTCTTGTTCTGCGAAAACATTTGATTTGATCTAAAACAAAAGAAATCACAGGATTTAATAAAAACCCCAATTTCAGGTAAAAACCTTCTGCGGAAGACTGCATGATGAAGAGAGGATGAAACCAAAAACTAATTGGTGTGGATGATAATAATTATTGAGAGATTCACAACTATTTTTATAGTGTTGAAAATGAAGAAGAATCAGAGGTGCAGTGGATGTCTGAAGGAGGATGCAGAGACACACCGGTGGAAGAGGGAGGTGCGCTGCTGGAAGGGGGAGGCACGTTGGAGGAGAGGAAGGGAGAAGGAGAGAAAAAAAAGAAAAGAAATAAAGGAGAGGGAAAAAAGAAAAAGAAAATAAAGAAATAAGGAAAAAATAAAATAAAATAAAATAAAATAAAAATAAAAGGGAAGGATAAAAGAAAAAAATAATAATAAAAATGGGTTAAGCATATTTTAATTATTTTTACTTTTCTCCTAATTGCTTTTTATTTTATTATTTATTTTTATTCTCTTTTCATTTCTTTTGATTTTTTTAATTTTTTTTAATTTTTTAATCATTTTAATTACTTTTAACCCAAAGCATTATGTTAGGGCATGGTGGATTATTCTCCATGATCCCGCGCAACCACAAAAACATTTATTTGTTGCACATGTACATACATACATATGTATTTAACGTATATATTATTTTTCCCAAAATAATAATAATAATAATAATAATAATAATAATATTATTATTATTATTATTAATTCTATGCCATAATTACCATCATAAATAATTCAATCAAAACTTTCATTAAAAGTGTGATGTTAATAAATTAACTACGTAATAACATTTATGCGGGAAAATTAATAATGTTTAATCTAACCCAATAATAAATATAACCCTTATATATACATGTTATATACACACACACACACATATGTATCTACATATATATACAATCACACATGTATATACATTTATATACATTTAATCCATATATATATATATACACATTATATATATACCCCAATGTTTTTGTTCTAATCTAATATTAATAAAAATAATAAAAATTACTATTATTTAATACAAACCATAAATGAAACCATTAAAAATTAAAAAAAACAATCATTAAAATGGGGTAATGGTTATTAAATTAATATTGATTGCATATTTGTATTTAATTGGTACAATTAATAATATCACAATTATTACATTGACCACTTATTATTTACACCACAACACAATTTATTAATTGTGGAAGTATATTTTCATTTTTTTAAATAAAATAATAATACTAATCATAAAATTATTATTATTATTTCTAACTTTCCAACAAAATATTTATAAACCAATTAAATTATCTTCGGGTGCGATATGACCAAACGTACGATGATCATAAAAGTTATACCCTACCTAGGGAAAACCCTACATCACAGATCTAACAGTGGTCTTAGATTTTTCATACGATGCACCTTTTATGAAATATTAATTATTTATTATATAAAAAATAGAATAATATATTAATTAAAAATAAAGAGGCAATTATCATGTGTGAGGTTTCCAAACATCCGACGCACATCAAATTTATACCATGCCTAGGGTAAAACAGGTGTTCCGGACTAACGGTGGTCTCATATTTTTTATACAATGCACCATTTGGGAGTTATTTAATTTTTTTAGAAAAAAATTCACACGCCTATGAATAAAATATATTTAGTATTTTTATTTTATCAACATTGAGGGTTTACAGGCCTCAGAATCCCACGTCGACTCAACATATAACTCTGAAAATATTTCAAAGAATATTTCAAAGTGCCAAATAAGGCTTTTAACCACTAGTAAAGGTATAATAAAAAAAATTATTGAAAAATTAAAAATTTCACATCAAAATACTTGTAATTTATTAACAAATTCGGGGTTTATTTTCATTAAAAAATGAGGATTTTACAAAACCACCCAAACTCAAATAAAAGAATCCACCTGTATAAGAAAATAATTATTATATGAGTAATATTGAAAAGAAATAAATTAAACATAAATATGAAAAAATACATTAATTATATAAACAATGATTTTACTGTAAAAATATCAAGATTACCTCTGTGATTGAGGAGAAATACCACTTTTAATACATTCAATCCTCCAACTAAGGCTAGTCCTAACTCTTTTAAAATGAGTCATCAAGTATTTCTTAAATCCCCTAAACAATATGGAAATATAATATATGAAATTAAGGAGTAATAAGAAACCCAAATATGATAAACATGAATAATAAACTATCATTTGATCAATTAGAAGAGAAAAAAATGTATTGATAAAACATTTTAATAAATAAATATTTATTTCATATACATAGATGGTAATCAGATATTCCTAAGGGTGGAACCAATACATGTAGACCTAAAATGATGAGTACTTAAAAATAATTTCTAATAATTATTCCAACATATATAGAATTTGATAACCTCTATTTTATTTTTTGGAAAAAGTGCTGTAAAAACCTAAGGAATTATTACATTTAAAATTAATGGTATATCAAATATTTGAAAACATATCAAAATTATATAGTATATTTGCATAATATATTTAAAAAATGGGTCTTATAATATATATTCTCATAATTTATTTGTATAATATATATATATATATTTGTATTTTTAAAATATGCATGTGTGTGTGTATATATATAAAAAATCTTATATTTTACACCACTATCCAAAACCATGGAACCCTGAGTAATTTTACACTTTTCATTTGTGAACCATGATCCAAAACCTATTTCATCCAGCCGAACAAAGAAAATTATGTTCATCCATAAAATTGGTATGTGTCTAAATATTTCTAAGTTCAAGTAACATTCATATGACATATCATCTTTAACAATACCCTTCCCTATAATATGAAGATATTTATCATTGAATAAATGGGAATTACTAAAAAAATGAGATATATTATAATCTATGCATCCCTTCTTGGTTATATATTGGAATTAAGTCACATAATTAATGATACAAGATTATAATGGAATTTTTTGACTCAATAATAAAAAGTTACTTCCTTTAGTGGCATTGGGGTGGGCGGGTTGCACAGAATTGGTAAGGGGTGAGGGTGGGGGAGTGCAAGGAACGATAACCCTATCTCCTTTCAACCAAAGATCCCCAATAAACATTATTGATCATAGAGATATGCTGATGGTAAAGCAAGAATGATGATTAAAAAAACACAAATAGATCTCGCAAAACAATCAATCAACGAGTGAGGTGGATGAGGAGAAAATAAGATACCTTGGATTGATGTTTTGAATCATTTGAGAGAAATTAGAGATATTGAAAACCTAGAAAATGTTTGAGCCTTGGATTCATTCGACCCTTGAATCATTTGAGCCTTGAATTTTTTTGATCCTTGATTCAAGCCTTGATTTGAGCTTCAATTCACCGAGGAGGAGCATTGGCATAAGGTGGATTCCATGGAAAGCTTTGGATGTCATGATGAGTTCACGATTAGTTAGGGTTAATTTAAATAGAGTAGGACACTTTTATTAGTGCTTCCAAAAAATCACTGATAAAGATCCCTTTTATTAGCGCTTGATTAATTAGCACTAATAAAATGCATCTTTATCAGCGCTAAAAAAGCACTCATAAAATCTATCGTTATTAGTACTAAAAAAGAACTGATAAAGATGTATTTTATCCATGCTAATTAATCAATTGCTCACAAAGGGTTTATAGTTATAATTATAAATAATTTTTTTTTGTAAATATATTTATATAATTATATATATATATATTTAATAAATATATATAAATAAAAATATAGTAAATATATTATTTATTTAAATAAATTTATTATAATTTTATAATTCTTTAAATATATAATTAATTATTTATAATTTATAAATACTTTTTTAAAAAATAATATTCATATCATTATATATATATATATAATATAAATATAGTAAATATATTCATTATTTAAATAAATTTATTATAATTTTATAATTATTTAAATATATATAATTATTTATTAAGAATTATATAAATAATTTTAAAAAACATTATTTATTTATTTATAATTATAAATATATACATGTATAAAAATAGTAAATATACATTTATAAATATTTTTATTTATAAATATTTTTTAAAAAATATATTTTTAACATTATTAATGAATATTTAATTGTAAGTGCATGCATAATAAAAATGAGCGAAATTGAATAATTAAAAATGAGTACACTTTAACAATATTGAAAAATTAGATAAGTTTGATTAATTAAATATAAATTATTAATATATATATATATATATATATATTTAAATAAACATGAATACATATTGAAAATATAAAAACATAGTAAATAAATAAATATAAAATAAATAATTGAAATTCATTAAATTCTTAAAAAATATTTGCATGTGTGCATTGTATATAAAAATGTATTAATTAAGTATGTGTGAAATGAATATAGTATATGTTTGATCTATGTTAAATTGAAAAATCAAACGACATTCAATTATGTCCATTACTCTATCTAATTAGTCTGTATTTTGAATTCATATTAATTTTTAATTATAAACCATTATTCACTAAATATATTAATATTTAAAGCATAAATATTTTGTATTATATAAATCATATTTATATATATTCCTATATATCTATATATTTAATATATACTATTTATTAACATTATCAATAATTGTTTAATTAATAAAATGTTTAATATTGTTCTCAATTTACTTATTTTTAATTTTTAATTGTTTAATTTTAATTTTACATATATCTATATATTTAATATATACTATTTATTAGCATTAATAATTTATATATAGTATAATAAATTTATTCATTTTTATCAATAACTATTTAATTAATAAATTTTTTAATATTTTTTTAATAAACTCATTTTTTATTTTTTATTTAATTAATTATTTAATTTTCTTCAGAATTTTATCAGATCTAAATAAGAACTAATAAAATATCCTTTTATGGGTGCTAAAAATAAATCACTAATAAAGGGAACCCTTTATCAATGCTAAAAAATGTGCTAATAAAGGGTGGCTTTTATCAGTGCTAAAAAAAGCACTAATAAAGGGAACATTTATTAGTGCTTTTTTCTAGCACTAATAAAGGTCAACACAATTAATGGCCTATTTTTTAGTATTTATCATATCAATGTTGTATTCAATCAACTCAGAGGAGCTCAATACTTCTTAAATATTGACCTTCGACTTGAATATCATCAGTTATGGGTTAAAAGTGAAGATATTTACAAGTAAACTTTCTGTATTAGGTATAGATATTATGAATTTATAGTGATTCCATTTAGACTTATAAATTATCCTACTATTTTCATGGATATAATGAATAAATTCCTTAGATACTACCTTGATCAATTTTTTGTTTTCTTTATAGATGATATTCTTACAAATTCTAAGAGCATGGAAGAGCAAAGAGATCATTTGTGGATTGTGTTGAAGACCATAAGAAAAGAGAAATTGTATTCCAAGTTTATCAAGTGAAAATTATAACTACTAAAAGTATCATTATTGGGTCACATAATCACAAGCAAGGTAATTCCTCTAGATCCTTTAAAGATGGATGTTATCATGAAATGTCCTAGATCAACCATTGTAACAAAGATACATAATTTTATTATGTTTGAAGGATATTACTAATGCTTTGTGAGAATTTTTTCACAGATATCAAATCAAATAACCAAGATAACATAGAATGGAGTGAAGTTCCTTTGGATGGAATAATGTGAAGAAAGTTTCAAGTAACTAAAGACGAGGTTGATCACTACACATGTATTTACATTACCCTATATTGGATAAGGTTTTGTAATATATAGTGGCGCTTCATTAAAGGTCTTGAGATTCATAATCTTGCAAAATGATAAGGTAATTTCTTATAATTTGCTTCAATTAAATACTTATGATAAAAATTACTCGAAACATGATTTGGTGTTGGAAGTAGTGATCTTTACATTAAATATTTGGAGAAATTATCTCTATATAGAAAAGTGTGATATAAATACTGACCACATGGGATTTAAATATATATTCACATAAAAGGATTTGAATATGAACCAAAAGAGATGGTTGTAATTGATAAAATATTATGATGTCTAAATACATTATCAAACAAGGAAGGAAAATACGATGGTTGATACTCTAATAAAAAAGATCATGTAACCCTATCAATGGTGAGGATTGAAAAAGACCCAATATTGATAGATTTTCAAATAATGGATCTTGAAGTCAGAAGGGAAGGTGTGAAATACTATATTTCCAAAATGACTACTCAATTATTTATTCACATAAATATCAAAGAATCCTTGAAGGATGATGTGAAGATATAGAAAAAGGTAGTGAGTATTTTGAAGTTCAACTTGGATAAAGAGGTCGTTATATGGTTTAGAACTCAATTTGTGTCCCTTTGAAACCAGAACTAAAGAGATAATTTTTGGATGATGATCATAGCACATCCCTCTATATTCATATAGGAAGCATGAAGATATATAGATATCTAAAGCAAAACTTCTGGTGGGATAACATGAATAGATAAATTATAGAATATGTATCTCGATTATTGGTATTATAGTAAGTTAAGGATTAATAAAAATTTAAGTATTAATAAAAAAGTATAAGGGTATGTTGCAACCATTACCCATACTAGTATGAAAATGAGAGAACATCACCATGGATTTCATTGCTGGAATTCCCAAGATATCTAAAGTCCATAATTACATTTGGGTTATAGTTGATCACCTTACAAAGTTAGCACATTTTATTACCATCAAAGAAGATTTCTCACTTAATCAACTCACTAATATATACATAAGGGAGGTGGTAAGGATGAATGAAGTACCACTTTCTTTTATATCTGATAAAGATATGAGGTTTACCTCAAGGTTATAAAAAATTATATAGTGAGATTTAGAGGAAGATACGAGTTTTAGCACTACTCATCACCCTCAAATAGATGAACAATTTGAGATAATTATTCAAACTATTGAGGATATACTGAGATATTTCCTAATGGATTTCTAAGGATATTAGGATCAACACCTTCCCCAAGTAGAGTTCTCATATTACAACAATTTATCTTATATAATTCATATAGAACCATATGAGGCTCTATATGGGAAGACGTGTAGGTATCCAACATGCTAAGATCATATTTTATAGAGGAAGCTGATAAGAATTGACCTTGTATAATAAATGAGAGAGAAGTTTCAAACCATTCCACAATATTTGAAAGTGGCACAATGTTGAAAAAATAGTTATGTGGATAATCATAGATGAGATCTAGAGTTTGAAGTTAGTGATAAGGTGTTCCTCCAAATATCTCCTTGGAAGTGGGTTATGAGATTTGGGAAGAAGGGGAATCTGAGAACAAGGTATATTGGTCCCTTTAAGACCATTATTTATGTAGGGATGTATCTTATCACTTGGAACTCCCTCCAAACCCCTCCCAAGTACATGAGGTGATTTATGTATTTCTTTTGAGGAAGTACATACCAGACCCTTCACATATAATAAACTCAAACATTATAAAACTAGAACATGATCTATCATTTGGGGAATAAACTGTGGAAATCATAGATCGAAGAGATAAAGTGTTACAGAACAGTACCACCCACCTGGTCAAAGTTTTATGATGGAACCATAAGTTTGAGGAAGCTATGTGGGAACCTAAGTATTTCATAAGTTAAAAGTAACCTTATTTTTTGATATCAATAATGAAATTTTTAGGATGAAATTATTTTAAGGGGGTAGAAAGTAACAATCTATAATCTCAGTGTATATTTCCCCTTAAATAATCATGATGTTAAATAATTTGTTTCATACGCAACAATAAACCTAAATGAACCACAATACATTTTAAATATAACCATCATAAAGTAGTCATGGAATTAGAGGGAATAAATAGAGGTAATTGTATTATTAAATATATTTTTGATATATATATATAAATATATATTTATCAACAGTAATTTAATTATTAATTGATAGGAAATAAAAATAAAAATAGTTAATATTCAGAAAATTCATTTTCCTACAAAAATAATTTTTTAATTATATTTTTTAATTTTATTTAAAAATAAATTCTCAAATTTTATAATTAAAATTTAATAAAAGGAATATAATTTTTTGACTTAACATAACAATATTACCTTTTAATGAATTTTTGGGATTTTTATAAAATGGTTGAATTTTATGTTCATTGTGAAAAATACTATTTTTAAAAATATCACTAATTTTATGAAATATTAGTATATAAGTATGACTTGAAAATTTATAAAACCCTTTTTTGAAAAAAATGTAGTGACCTCGAACCTATTAGGTCAGAGCTGGTGCCTACCCGAATGGCCCAAAGGCCTTATTTTTATTTATTTTATGGTTAATCCTCATTTTAAGGGTTGAAGGGGAACCCTTACATGACCTATAGGCCAAAGGCACAAGGCCCATACACAACCCAATACATGACCTTAAAGGGAAAATACCTGACACAATTGAAACTAACCCTCCCCAATATCTGCATCTTGAAGGCTCCTAGCTTCCCACCTCGCATGGATGATCGACTAGCATTACTCCGTGCAATGCTACATGGTTCCTGGTCCCGATGTCAATTGTCATACCCTCTAATTCTTCCAATCTGGTTAGCTCTTTTCTAGTGGTTGCTATTTCTTTTTCTCTAAATCCTTATTTGGGCTTGCTCTTGTGTGGTCTACCTATGCCTCTTGGTCTTTTTTGTGGCTCTAAAACCCTGTGGCCTGAAGGCCATTGGTGGCCAAAAGGCCCTATATCCTGAAGGCCCTGTGGCCCGAAGTCCTTGGTAGCCTGAAGGCCCTGATACTCATAGGCCCAAACTGATGGCCCAAAGGCCCAAATCATGTGAACAGTGCCTGGTGCTACAGTACTGAATAGTACCTACTATGGTAACTACTGCAGTACTTCTACAGTACCCATAAATTCACCCCCACCTGGATTTGATCCTGGGTCTCTTGGATGATAAGTAGGAGCCTATACCACTTGGGTATAGGCTCATTGGCTCGGAGCTAGTGCATACATTATTACATTAGAATACGATACAAGTAATATCTCTCCCAAAGGACTAAATAGTTTAGTATCCTTGGTAAACTAGATACATACACGATTCCCATATTACATTTGAATAGAAAAATTAAAACATAAGTTTTTTCAAGAATATCTTTATTCCCTCTAGAATATTCTTTTATATATTTCATAGTGAACTTCCTGGAATCTTGGGAAAGAAAAAAAATAAGGGTGATATCAAATAATTAGTAAGGGTTATGTACATCAGAATATATCATGAATCAATAAGAATAATCAAAATGGAAAGGTAAATAACTGAACACACATGCCATGTAATAAATAAATTGAGAAGGAAGTGTATCTAGAGATAAAATCAAGGTGAAAATATCATGGATAATAATAAATATGAAAAAAATAAATAAAAACACATGACATTTAATCAATAAAATTACTATCATAACTGGATAAGACATAATCAATATGGTAAGATAAATAACTGAAAATACATTCCATTTAATCAATAGTTGAGAATGAAGTGCATCCAAAGATAATACCATTGTGAAAATATCATGGATAATAATAATTTAATTCTGAATAAAGGAAATTTTTAATTATTGGATGTCATATATCAGGCACATGATACCTCTACCATCAAGACCTTTCACAAGACAGTTTAAAACTACCAAGTATAAAATCATATGGTCTGTCCAACTCATTTTATGCTAGCCTATTGATTCTCTTCATGAGCCTACCAATGCATTAAGGGGCCATCTATAATCAGGACCCACCCATGTCTTCCACGTACAAATAATTCCTCATGTATCAAATAATTGATTTAATTGATAAACAATGTTCCTTATCTTAAAATACTTATAGTGAGTAAATAAAACATATTTATAAATATTTCTACATATAAAAAAATGACTTTTAATGTTGAACACCATATATAGAAATAATATATTTTTTTAAGAAATAAACATATCTATGATAAATAATATGGATATTTAGGAGAGATTTAATATCCAATGATCACAATAAAGTGAAAATTTCAAGGGAAAATTATTGACTACAAAAACGAATCAATGAAATGAATATTAATACTTTCCATGGTCAAAATGATCATAAATCATCCAGAGGAAGAATAAGGATGGTATCAATAAAACATATACCCATTAGAGTAATAATGAATGGTTTTTTTCATTTATGAATATAAATACCATAAAAACATCATTAAAAACAATATTGATGAAAATATCCTTTTTATTTTGAAAACCACTTTTTATAATATAAAATATTTTGAAAATCCTTTTCTTTGAAAATACCATTTAATAAATATTTTTTTTGACTATTAGGAATTTTTTTCTTTAACAATAAACATGTAAAATTTCAAAGGAAGTTTCAAATAAATTTCGGTCATGTTGGTGGGAAATTCGGTACATGTCATACAAATTATAAAGAAAATTCGTTTTGCACTGTAAAAAAGGCTAGAAAAGTGACTTGTTTGGAAAATTACAAGAACATTCCTTTGAATTTAAAAAAAAAGAAAAAATGGGTAAAAAATTATTTAATAAGTCATTTTGAAAAGTTAAAAAACAAATTTGAAAACAATTTTATAAAACATGATTTTGGAAGAAAACAAATTTCTAACCGAAGAGAGAAATGAATCCATATTTCCTTAACAACATTTTATCAATTATTTTAAGTAAAAAAGAGTGAAAAAATGATAATATCACTTGAAAATATCATTAATAACCATATGAGAAGAAAATAAAATGGGTTTATTATTTAATGATCAAATAATTTCCTTCAACTAAAAGTTCAAGAATAAAAAATCGCAATTAGAATGAGATTGTGAAATAAACCCTTATAATGATTATAACATTGAAGTGAGAATTAATCAATGAATTTATTATGTGTATAAATTATAAATACAAATAAAACAAGTGGAAATACAACATTATATATTAAAAATTCATTATAAACACAATATTATCATGACATAATCAATGAAATAGAAATTTAACCCAATGAATCGAAATGGAGTTAAGAAATACCTTACCTCACGATTTGTTTTGTTTGAACATTATTTAACCTCATGTATAGTGGTTTTAAACATTTTATTGAATTAATAAAGTACTATATTAATATTTATAATATCATACACGATCCTTTTATAATATATTATCACCCATTTGTTAATAATATTTCCTTATTTTCATTATTTCACGTGTTAATTGCCTTGTTTTCTCATGGGTGTTCCATCATGATTGATTCAGCTATTGTGCATATTTTAAAGTCATACCATATACAAAATAATATTTATGACATAATTATCATATTATTACACTAATTTTACTTTTAAAACCAATCATGAAAGATGTATGTGAAAAATGGACTATGATACAACCATGGAGATAGTAGGCCTTACGTACGCATGATTAACGGTTCCTTTTTTCAATGATCATTATGGAAATTTGGTAAGTAATTTTATATCTTTAAATAATTAAAATATTATATAAAATACCATATTATTTATTTAAATATACTTATATATATAATCAAATTGGTGTGGTGATGTAAATAGAGTCACATTATTTCATAAAGGCGGTAGTCCACACACACATGAACGATGTTATCATCTTTAATTGAATGAAAAGATAAAAATGAAAATAATATATATTATATTTTTGGAATGATAAATACGAAATTAATATCATAATTATGTCATGTATATCACATATAATCATTAAATTTATCCTAATCACTTTCCATGCAAAGTGTTAGTGAAAGGAGAATCACATCACCTCACTAGGAGATAGTCTACTGTACACATGAGAGACGTTACCGTATCTCCAAAAAATTGGAAAATAAAAAATTATATCTAATATAATTAATATATAGGTATAATTATGTTATAAATATCATATATATACTTCATATCCATCATAATAACCAACTGTGAGAGGTGGTAATGGGAAAAAAATGACATCGGTTTGCGGGGTGGTAGTCCACCATATAGATGAATGATGATTTCATAACCCATTTGATGGATGTGAGGATGGTTTTAGGTAATTAATTTAACATAAAAAATCTTAATATATGTAAGATATTGAGGTTATTATATCATAATGGTTTAATAATAATTTAAGGAGGTGGAGGAAGAAAAATGATGCTCATTGATGAGCGTTACCTCTTCTCCAGGCATCCTCCTTAGGTTTGCACCGAATCCTTCCTAGACTATCATTATGAAAAAATAAGGCTTATAATATGAGTGTATAAATGTTGGAAACTGATTTGGGTAGTTATTTTCCAAACAAAAATGGTGTGAATGGAAGAATAATAGAGGAGAATTTGGGGCCTTTTATAAGTGAGGAGTGTGGCACACATGTAATTTTATGAAAATATTCAATCATAACCACATTTTTATCATGGGAAAAGCCCCCAAAATGGTCCATTATCTAACATATAATAGATAAGGTCTAAATATGACCATAAAATGGGTGTTTTAAAAGTTTTTAGTCCATTTGTAACCCTTATATTTTTAGTTTAACCCTTAACAAATCCATTTTTACCTTAATGGTGATAATTAATTTTTAATGTTTTCAACATTATTTTTTGAAAAAAATTAAGTTGAAATTATTAGAAAATTTAAATTATTCTAATTACAAATATTTAATCCATTTTTCAAAATTATATTCACATAAGTGGAAAATTTTAATTTAAAATTCATCCCGTAGACGTGATGAGAAGTGAGTTTTCAAAGAGAAAAGGTTCAAAAGTTTATAATGTTTTTATATAAAAATTTAATTTAAAAATTATTAAAATAATCTAAATTTTATTAAATTATATATAATTTAACTAAATTTACTTGAAAACTAATTCAAAATATAATTTATCATTATAAATAATTTAAATGAAAATGCAATTTTCAATTAAAATTCAGAATTTTCCACTATTCATTTAAACATTAAATATTTCAGAAAAACAAAAAATATTAACCCTAAAATAATTTTTATATTATCATTTAAAAAATTAGGTTCATTTTATCAAATAAATTTCCTAAAATTAGTGAAAATTAATTTTAAATTATGCTCACAAAGCACAATTAATCCGTCTTTTATAAAAATACAATTTTTCAAAAAACATTTATTTTTCTTTTAAATGATTATAATTTTATTTCTAATAAATATATAAGTATAATTTTTATTTTTTAGTTAAAAAGATTTATACCTTCCAATTTAATATCTAGGTTATAACTAGAATATTAAATAATAATATTTTAATAATATTCAATATTTCATTTATACTCGGTGTTGCGTGTAATGCAAGCTAAACCGAGTGTTGTGTGTAACATAAGCTAAAATAGGTGTTTCATGAAATTCAAGATAAACTCAACATTGCATGAAATTCAAGATATTGAATGGATTAAATTTATTTAAAAATAAATATATCCTAAAGTATCGAGGTGTTATATTTTCTTCTAATCTTGGTGTCATCTATCAAATATGCTATCGAATATAATGTTCTTATTTTAAAATTTTAGGGCATTGCTTTCTCCCCACCTTAAATAAATTATGTCCTCAAAATTTAAACTTGATCTTGGAAATCAAGGGTTTTATATTTTAAACTTATTTTATTGAAAAATCACATCATAAAAAGTGTTAATAAAACATCCTCTTAATAAGAGAGAAAGGGAAGTACCAAGGTTATATAGAGTAACACATAACTTGGTTTCCAAGTAAGAGAAAATTGGTGGAAATTCATGATATAAACTTAAAATAAAAGAATAAATAATTATAGATATTGATTGAGGTCATTTATCACAAGCAAGTGAATTATTAATGGAAAGTTTAGGGCATCAAAACCATAAATTTGGGACGATTTAAAAGATTGTCTAATTTATCAGACATGAATTTAATAGGAGAACATTTTTGTTTCAAGATCATTTTTCTAATGTTGAGGAATTATTTTACTATCTAATAATATACATGATTGATACATTTCTATTTCATAAGCACGATTTTATCCTTTGGTTATGCTTTGATCAATTTCAAACATTTCCCTTACATCAAGAAATGAATATTGAAAAATGTTTTTTTATACCTAAAGAACTAAACTTAACTTCTTATGACTCTCAAGATCTATAAAAGAGTTACAAGTCTATCCATCCATCTCTAACAATTTTCCAAAACCAATATGGTTAGCACAAGTTATCCAATGTAATACATTAATCTCTAAACATCACAATTAACATCACTGGTTCATCATTAATATTTACTTTTCAAATATTTTAACTAAAAATAATGACATATTAACCAAGAAATCATGTAGGCCAATGGTAGGCACTAAACCCTTATCATCTTTTGGTCATGGGTTCAAGAACCATTACCTTGTCAGATGTGATAGGTTTTCACCCATTATACAAGATTCCTTTTTTTAACAATATTAATATAATTTTTATAACATTCCCAACAATATGATGGATATACTTGAAATAAAATTAATCATTAAATACCCATTTAACTAATGTTTTTGATATCTAAGCGGTGTCATATCCCTCTCTTTCTCATCTTAGGGTTCTCCTTAGTGGTGATCTGGAGGGGGGAGGATTTCACTTTCATCCAGTATCTTTACCCCTTTCTCTTCCTGAATATTTTCCTTTGATAACCCATTCTATTTCCCTTTCTCTTGTATCCCCTTGTTTTCCAGGTTCTCTCATTCTCATGATGTCCTTTCTCACTCGTTTTCCACTATGGTCGCATATTTTAGTTGATGTCATCAGTGTTTCTTCCTCTAATCTTACTAATCATTCTGGGTTCTGATCCCTAGTCTAGAGTACTAGTTTTTTGGGTTGGTTTGGGAGGTACTGGTTGAGGCATCAATGGTGTCTTTGAAGGTGCGACCTGCAGTTGTTCGAGGTGACGATTATTGAAGGTGTTGAAGGTCTGGCGATGGTGCATCTCTTTGTGGAGGCCATAGGATGCTTCAACTCTTCCATGGATTTGTGTCCCATCACTCCTCCTCATTTTTGTTTGGTATGGTGGTTCTCAAGGAAGTTTTGGAGGTGTTGCATGAGCATTTAATGGTGTTCTCGAAGGCATGTCCTGCATTTGGTTGTGTGTTGTGATGGCGGTGGGTGTGACCATCGATGAGTAGTGTAAAGGTGATTAGTTGCAGTCTGGTGTCCATCAACAATGGATCTAGTTATCTCAATATTGTGAAAAGATGATGGCATTGTATGGTGGTGGTCCCAATGTAAAGAATTGATGGCCCTGACAAGGATTTGGTTCGCTATTGAGGATGTCACTTCTACTCTGATCTTACTTTCGAATCCATCAGGCTTCTCCCAATGCGGCCTAGTGTGATGACATTCAAATAAGTTTTGGTAAGTGTTTTTCTAGTGGTTTTTGGTCCAGGAAGCACATCTTTTATCAGATTCATTCATTTCTTTGGGTTCACACTAGAGTTTCTCTTCTTGGTGTTCATTTTCATTATCATTGAAAAGTGTTTCATTATTCAAATGGGTGGTCATGAAGTGATACTTTGTGCCGCAGTTCGTATCAAAATGGGTCTATGTTGTTTATTATAGGGAGATGGTGAATTGGGTGATGACATCAACTTGTGAAAATGATGATGGTGAAGAGATGATGGTGAGGTTGAAGGGGTCTTCTACTATTTTTTTTGACCTGGGAGTTTTTTTCTTTACGATGGTGAAGGAAAATGATGAAGGTCAAAAATGAATATGACAATGGTGGTGATATTGTGATGTTGATGGTAGGAAATGAAACTTTATCTAATGTGTGTGACTCAAGATTCAAGGTATATTTCGATTCCATGTCCCTGAATGTGTGTGTTTTTTTAATTTTTAATTTGGAATCCTTTGAATCCCACATGAACTTTTGTGATGTTTTTGTTACAGTACAACCAAAAAGCAGCTATTTTGAAAATTAAAAATAGATATTTCAGGCTATGGATTTCAATATAAAATTTCCCACAATGTATAATAATCTTATTTGAATATTATTACAATACTGTTAATGATCATATTAACTCTAAAGGTTATAAATATCTTTAAACTTATCTCTATAAAATGTAAAGCCGTTATTCCTCAAATAACTTTTCCACTAAATCATATACTTGTCATAAATTTCTCCAAAATTTCCTTAATAATTTTATATTATTACCACACAATTTTATAAAATTTAAACTTATGATGTCATGACCCATCCCCCAGGGCCCGTGCCGTGACTACCACAAGCCCGCCTTCCATAGGACAGGGGCTGGAGACTAGTAAAAAAGGCGTAAATCCCTAAAACTAGGAAGGCATTGCCTTTATAAACTAGAAACACATACAAAAGAGTAAGATGGAAGAAAAAAACTAAGTAAAACTATATAAAAAAGGAGTGCTGAAAAGTAAAGGGGGCTGGAAATACATGCCAAACTGTAAAGTACAAGTACAACTGGAAAGGGAAAAAACAGCTGAAAGGTGAAGAGCAGCTCCTAGATCATCCACCATGGATCCTACCTTAAGGGTAGGTACAGATAGCCTCCACAACACTCCACGTCCGTCCGTCTACTCTGGGTACCAACTCGTCCTAAGGCCCACCTCCGGGTACCGTTCAGTCCTACTACTCTGATCCTCCATCAACGCTATCCGTCATCTGCAACCAACACAACGAGGTGTGGGCATAGCCCGTGCTGGGGTGAGTATAACGATACTCAGTAGCGACCCCGAGACCCTCAAGGTCTCACAAAAGTCAGAAAGGATAAACCAAAAAGTAAGAAAATCAATAGATAACCTCACTTAGGTATATACCCATACATATACCTAAGTTACCAAGTAATCCATCTCAATCAAGAGGAAAACACAAAGTTACTGACTAAGCTCAACCATGATTTTATTCTCGGGATAGTATCAATCTGAACACTCAGATGCTGGAGAAATCCTTCTCTATCGAGTACAATGGGTCTGCCGCGTTACACAGAGGTGATTCTCACTAACTTGGACTGCTGAGGTACTCCTCCTATCGAGTACCATGGTTCTGTCACGCTCACACAGTGGCGCTCCCCACTGTGGGTCTGTGGCGTTCACACAGAGGTGCTCCCCCTGGTAGCCTTATGAGGTACTCCACGTGTCGAGTACCATGGGTATGCAGCTCTCACACAGAGGTGATCCCCACTAGGCTAGTCTAATCACTCCGAGTCGAATCGATCAGTAGTCGTCAAGTCTCAGCCAGCTACTAGGTTCCCGCACAAATGCCTGCTTGTCTCTAGAAGATCCACTCCACAAGCTACTGGTCTATAATCCAACTGTCACTAAGTCCCACGAAGAAGTATCTCAAAGGTTCGCCATGTCTAATAGGTCTCAACGCAACTGACGACGCGTCAATCAGACACCCGGTCTATGAGTTATTAGCCTTTTAGTCCCGGGGGCCAAGTTGGATTCGTGTATGATCCAACCAGACTGTATCACAATTATACCCCGAACTCCAGTGGGGTATTCTCAAAGGGATGTTTTTGCTCCAAGAAAATTGGCACTGCTGACGGTTCGTCAAACGGACGTCTGGTGCCAAAGATATGGCCCAAGAAGGTAAAAGGGTCAGTATTGGCCTGGGTCTGGTCCGACCCGGTTAGACTAACTCAACCCAACCCAGACAGGGCCAACCTAGTCTGGGTCAACCTGGTCAGCCTGCTATGTTTGTCCCGGTTTGCTGGGCCCGACCTAGTTGACTACGATGGTGGTTCAGACCGAAGGTCACCACGTAGGTGACTCATCCCGAAGGCCTGGGCCGGTTCGGCCAGCACCGCGAGGGGCGCTACGCGAGCGACTCAGCCTGGGAGGTTGGTCCTGTCTAGAGACCAGTGGCAGGCCGCGCGGAGTGCGGGCAGGCTACGGGTGGGCCGAGTGGGGCACGACAGGGGCCAGGCAGGCCGCGGGGGCGCCGATAGGGCACCGGGCAGGCCACGGGGGCGCTAGTAGGGCGCTGGGCTCGGTGCGAGGGCCGCGGGTAGGCGGTCCACGCATCGGGCAAAGCACCGGGAGGCCGCAGGCAGGCGGGACACGCACTCGAAAGGGTGCCGGGAGGCCGTGGGTGCACTGGAAAGGCGCTGCTCGGGACGACAGTGTTCGTCCGGAAGCTTCGGTGCGCCGCGGGGGAGCAGCATGATTCGCGGAGGCCGCAGGTAGCGAATCCTTCGTTGTTACCTCCTTCATCATCGTCGCCTCATCGCCTTGCAGTAGAGACATCATAAAAGATCAGCGGAGTGAGTCGGGTCATGTTAGTTTGGCCCACACCCTCCACGTTTAGAGGTGATAGCAATTGGTTCGTAAGTATGAAGCACAACAATTCCCAGTTCTTCGTTTTTGAGAGAAATGAAGAACATAGGTAAATATCATACTTAGTCAAAAGTGAACCCCTACCTTGCTCGTAGTTGGTTGGCATTGGCGCAAAAAGGTGGATGTCATTCATTGACAGAGTCATGGAAAAGACGTAGAGGATTGTCGTTCGTCGCGTCCACCAAGAACTTCCAAACCCGAGTTGCGTTGGATCATTGACGTCACTCCATATCAGTAGGTGTCCGAGGAAGAAGTCGAAGAAGGTTGGAAATCTTCATTCTTCGTTGGAGAAGGCGTAATCCTCCAAGTGTTGGGCGTCGCATCACTTTGCCAGCGTTTTGTCGCTTGGTGAAGTTGTCCCAAATCCTCCTCCCAAGCTCCCTATATATAGGAGAGGGGGAGAGGTATGTAACCATCGTGGAATTTATGATGGTTCATTTATTAGGAACTTTCCTAAATTCCAACGATGCAGTTACTTAATTTAAAAAGTGGGGTCAAGCGCATTAAATAGCATTGGCACAATTTAAGAGGTGCGTTGGCTTAATTATTGGGAGGATTCCAAGAGGATTCCCCCACATAGCCTGCATAAAAAAATGATAGGATTTAATTTTATGTTGACACATAAAATTAATTGATAGCATTTAATTTTTGTTGACACATAAAATTAAATTTAAAGCATTTAATTTTACGTTGACACATGAAATTAATTGAGGGAGTTGAGAGGTTTTGATCTCGGGTGGTCCCCACGTCGTAACCTCTTGTGGGAGGTTATTTTTGGGTGGGCCCACCACCATAACCTCTCATGGGAGGTTAGGTTGTGGCGGTCCCACCTCCAACTCCCAAGTGGAGGTTTTAACCAACAATCACTCACATAACAACTTAAAATAAAATAAAGTGTTGTACACTTTATTTTATTATTTTTTTTATAAAAATACAATACCTAACTTTTATTCTAGACCAACTGTCATCAAGGTGAAATTCTTCTTAAGCAAATACTGGCCCTGCAAGTTCAACGATTCCCTCATATTTCAATTCTGAGCACCGCATCAAAAGTTACAAAATGCCGCTCGTGCATTTACTGAACGTACATAAAAAAAGTTTCAGAAAAATATTATCAGTCTCCCTCGACTCGCGCCGGTGGAGGTTAGGCTCTGTCTAGGTGAAACACGCCCCAAAGAACCCAATAGTACTCTTGTATTTTCAATCCAAGTTACCATTTAGAAGTTATGAATTTTACAATAAAATAATTGTCACTTAATTATTTTATTTGTGGCAAAAAACTAACTTTCTCTGGTGGCCCGCACCGACCAAAGTTAGTATTTGCTTCAAGAAAGCATACACTCACTAGTTCAGCGGTGGTCTCATATTTTTAATCCGAGTTACCATTTGTGAGTTATAAGAATTTGAAAAATAAAACAATTTATTTAATTATTTTATTTACAATTATGCCATTTTTGGGTTTTCTCACAGGAGGCCCGCACCGACTAATCTTAAGTCGCGCCAAGGGTAAACCCACCATCTTGAGCGCAACAGTGCCCTAAGATTTCTGATATGAGTTACCATTTAAGAGTTATTCCATTTTTTCCAAAAAACTGCTTACACGCGTTAACTTAAGATTAACAAAAACTTCAACGGATCATTGCAGGCACTCCGAGCCTCAGAATCACACGCCGTCAGATTTCGCAGACCCATAAAATTCCCATTTAAATAAAAAAATTTACATTGAAATTTCGGGTCTTTTCATTCTCCCCAAATCAGGGCTTTACGTCCCCATAAACTACAACTCAAGCTAAGGGAAAAAATGAGGGTACTGAGTACGCATCTGAGACTCCCACTCCCATGTGCTCTCCTGGAGGTTCACATGCTGCCAGTGAACATGCACCAGAGGTATCGAACCTCTACATAGGACCTGCTCCTATCGATCCTCAATCTCCACTGGAACCTTTGTAAAAGTTTCCCCATCGTCGACGTCTAGCTCTCCATGGTCGATGATGTGGGAAGGGTCATGCACGTTTCTCCTCAGCTGAGATACGTGGAAGACGTTATGCACCCAGTGAAACTGAGGTGGAAGAGATAATCGGTAAGCCACCTCGCATACTCTGCTGAGGACCTGGAAAGGTCCAATTAATCTTGGAGATAACTTGCCGCCTTGGACAAATCTCCGTAGACCTCATCGAGATGAGACTCGTAGAAAGACGTGGGCACCGTCCTCTAACTACAGAGGTCTCTGTCTCCTATCAGCATACGACTTATGTCTACTCTGTGTAGTCTTCATCTGCTCTTGGATGATCTACAACTTCTCTGTGGTATCCCATACCATCTTTGGTCCCACTAGTGCTGACTCCCCTGGGTCTGTCCAGCATAGTGGTGATCTGCAAGGTCGACCATACAAGGCCTCAAAAGGTTCCATCCCGATGGTGGAGTGATAACTATTGTTGTAAGAAAACTCCACCAAAGGCAAGTGATCCTTCCATCCGTGACCGAAGTCGAGGACACATGCATGTAGCATGTCCTCGAGGGTTTGAATGGTCTACTTAGTCTAACCATCTGTCTGAGGATGGAAGGTGGTTCTTAAGCGAAGCTGTGTCCCGAAAGCCTCCTGCAACCCCTTCCATAGCTGGGAAGTAAACCTTGCATCACGGTTAGAGACAATAGAAGAAGGTACTCCATATAAACGCAAAATCTCCTACACATAGAGGCATCCCAAGATCTCTACTGAGCCCTGCTCTCTGATCGGTAGGAAGTGGGCCGACTTGGTGAGTCGGTCAACGATCACCCAAATCAAGTCATGACCCCTGGATGTACGTGGAAGACCCATCACAAAGTCCATGGATATCCCATAACACTTCCACTCTGGGACCTCTAAGGGCTGAACCAAGCCTGCTAGTACCTAGTTCTCTGCCTTCACTTGCTGAAAAGTGAGGCATCAAGAAAAAAACTCCTCTACCGCCTTATTCATACCAGGCCACTAGTGCTGTCGTTGAAGGTCCTGGTACATCTTCTCCACACCTAGATGTATCTCTAGAGGGCATGTGTGGAACTCCCTCAACACTTCCTCCTGAAGTGCTACTGGTACCAAGGTACATCCTCTGAAGAGGATGACATGCTCCCCACCTTCATAAAATCCATCAGGTGTCTGACCTGTGGATATCTGAGCACGTTGTGTCTCGTAGTCAGTGTCCCCATGTTGTGCTTTCCTGGCTCACTGAAGGAGTGGGGGGGTGACTATAAGAGACTGTAGAAAGGCTACTCCATCTCTATCCACAAAGGATATATGTAAGGCAGCCATCTGCTCTGTCACCTCACCTAGTAGCTGTATACCAGTTCTCCTACTGAGGGCATATGCAACAACGTTCCCCTTCCCAGGAGTATAGAATAACTTGAAGTCATAGTCCTGGAGGAACTCAAGCCAATGTCGCTGTCTCAGGTTCAGGTCCTTCTGAGAGAAGATATACCTGAGACTCTTGTGATCGGAGTACATGATAAAAACTTCACCCATAAGATAATGCCGCCACATCTTAAAGGCGAAGACCACTGCTGCTAACTCCAGGTCACGGGTAGCGTAGTTCTGCTCATGTTGTATTAGCTACGGAGAACCATATGCGATCACTGCTCTCCTCTTCATCAGGACACACCCGAGTCCATTCTCTGATGCGTCGTAGTAGACTACATACCCTATTCCTTCCTCTGGAAGCCTCAAGATGGGGCACTATTCAGCCTCTTCCTCAGATCATGAAAGCTTTGCTGGCATCTCTCCGACCACACGAAGGGTTTCCCCTTCTTTGTCAAGGATGATAGTGGTGATGCAACTCTGGTGAAGTCTGGAACGAACCTCCGGTAGTATCCAGCTAAAGCAGATGTCCCTCCCCCTTTGGGGGATAATCTTAGAAACATCTTTTGAAAAGATGTCCCCATGTTCTTTCACTCCTGTTTGGAACTGAAAACTGAAAAATCCTACTGCCACGAGGGTAAGGATAACCGAATCAAGAGTGATCGGTTGCACCCACCTATGCATGAGTTTAATCTGTGCTGCCTGGGTTCCCTTTTTTTTCCGACTAAGGAAAACCCCATCCCAACATTGTAGAAAAACCACAACCTTTTTCCTAATACAGTTAATCTGTGTAAGAACTGTGGTTTCCCAGTCCATACCCAAACTAATGTCGTAAGGCCTCGACGCTGCCACCAAGAGGTTCCAACAAAAACTCTCACCTCAAGGGTCAGATCACACTGTCGGAGTAAGTGTGATTATTGAGTCTCCAGAAAAAGGTATCTCCAGATGTGAGGGAAAAGTCAATGATTTAACAAGAAACTCTAGGTTTGTGACAATATTCGAGGAAGGAAGGAATGATTAGTACCTATTTCTATTGATACAGTAGCTAGTAGTAGACACAGTCCGTACCTCGAATCATTCCTAGAGACGTTGGGTCACACTCCTTGACTGCATGCAGCTACTCTCTTCCCCTGCCCTCTAGCTCCCTGAGCCTGGAGAGGACTACAAAGTCATGTGGTTATAACATTTCGAAATGTACACCAACTCATGCTGCTCTCCTAGATATGATTCTATATATGCTACCCTACAGATTCATCTATCCTTAACACTTCCTCTTCTCGAAACTTTTTTACACGCTCAAGTATTTGAGACTGGATCTGGTTTCCTGCTTTCCCACTACTAAAATTCACTGACTGTATCCTCTCATCCAAAGAACATTCAACTACAAAGGTTCTCTCTAGCATCCTAACATAAGTAGGAATGCATAGAGGAATTGTGCTGGCTCAGATGTCCTTTAAGCACACCTCACTCGGAAGTTCGATCCCTGTAGCACTGATCATACCGTATTTATCAAGTACCATGAAAGCTCAGTATGCCTCGATGAATACTCAGATACTGACACATCGTCCTTCCTAAGTTGTAGAAGTTCTATGGAACTCTCAGCCACATCCTCAAGCTAGTCCGCAGCCACCTATGAGTTGGAATTTCCTCAGAACCTAAGGGGTATCTGATGCTGAAACACATGTAATGCGCTCAGTCAGAGTTCACTGTCCACCAGTGCGGATGGTGGAATATGCTTCCCAACGGGTGGTGGTGCTGCCGGTACACCACCCGAAGGTTCCAACATAGTAAGAGGGCCCTGCACCGGAGCCTCATCGCTCGGTGGACCGTCATCAAGTACTCTCTCAGAACTCTAACTAGAAGTCTGCATGGAGGCATCCTGAACAAACACGACATGGTCAAAAGTAATACCTGGTGAGCTGACCTATTTGAGATGACTTAAATAAAACTTTTGAAAACACACACGCAATCAGTGTTTTCTTGCACTGAGTCGGAGATTAGTAGTCATGGTCATGGTGTATGGATACGTCGGCCACCAAACCAACACTGGAATCCCTAAACTGAGAAACACACTCAGTACCCTTAAAACTATTACTTCACAGAAAAGAAAGATCAGAGTCCTAAGTTCTTCGGTAGAACCTAATCCTCTGATACAAATTTGTAATGACCCGTCCCCTGGGGCTCGTACCATGACTACCCCAAGCTTGCCTTCCATAGGCTAGGGGCTGGTGACTAGCACCAAAGGCATAAATCCTGAAAACTGGGAAGACAATGCATTTATAAACTAGAAACACACACAACAGAGTAAGCTAGAAGTAAAACACTAAGTAAAAATGTATACAAAAGGAGTGCTAAAAAGTAAAGGGGTCTAGAAATAAAAGCACAACTATAAATTACAAGTACAATTGGAAAGGGAAAAAACAACTGAAAGGTGAAGAACATCTCCTGGATCGTCCACCATGGATCGTACATGAAGGGTAGGTACAGATAGCCTCCACAACACTCCACGTCCATCCGTCTCCTCCGGGTACTGACTCGTTGTAAGGTCCACCTCTGGGTACCGTCCAGTCTTTCTACTCTGATCCCCTGTCAACGCTGTCCGTTGTCTGCAACCAAAACAATGAGGTGTGGGCATAGCCCATGCATGGGTGAGTATAATGATACTCAGTAGGGACCCTGAGACCCTAAAGGTCTCACAAAATTCAACAAGGATAAACCAAAAAGTATTAAAATCAACAAATAACCTCACTTAGGTATATGCCCATACATATACCTAAGTTACCAAGTAATCCATCTCAATCATGAGGAAAACACAAAGTTACTGACTCAGCTCAACCGGGATTTTATTGTAGGGATAATATCAATCTAAACCCTCAGCTGCTGGAGAACTCCTTCTCTATCGAGTACAATGGGTCTGCCGCGTCACACAGAGGTGCTTCCCACTAACTTTGACTTCTGAGGTACTCCTCCTGTCGAGTACCGTGGGTCTGTTGTGCTCACACAGAGGTGCTCCCCACCGTGGGTCTACGATGCTCACACAGAGGCACTTCCCATGGTAGCCTGCTGAGGTAATCCATGTGTCGAGTACCATGGGTATCCCATGCTCACACATAGGCGCTCCCCACCGTGGGTCTACCACGCTCACAAAAAGGCACTCCCCACTGCGCTAGTCAAATCACTCCGAGTCAAATCGATCAGCAGTCGTCAAGTATCAACCAGCTACTAGGTTCCTGCACAAATACATGCTCATCTCTGGATGATCCAGTACAAAAGATATTGGTCGATACTCTAACTGTCACTAAGTCCCATTTAGAAGTATCTCAAAGGTACTCCATGTCGAAGAGGTCTCATCACAACTGACGACGCGTCAATCGGATGCCCAGTTTGTGAGTTATTAGCTTTTTACTTCCGGGGGCCCGGTTGGATTCGTGTACGATCCAACCTGACTGTATCTAAACTATACCCCAGACTCCAGTGAGGTATTCTCAATGGGATGGTTTTTCTCCAAGAAAACCGGCACCGTTGACGGTTCGTCAAACGGACGTCTGGTGCCAAAGATATGGCCCAAGATGGTAAAAGGGTCAGTAGTGGGCCCAGGTCCGTTCCGACCCCGTCGGACCGACTCAGCCCAATCTAGACTGGGCCAACCTAGTTTGGGTCGACCCGATCAGCCCGCTAAGTTTGGCCCGGTCCACTGGGCCCGGCCCAGTAGACTACGAGGGCGGTTCGACCCAAAGGTTGCCACGTAGGCGACTCGTCCTGAAGGTTAGGGCCGGTTCGGCCAGCGCCGCGAGGGGCACGACGCGGGCGACTCGGCCCAGGAAGTCGGGCCAGTCGGGAGACCAGCGACAGGCCGCACAGAGTGAGGACAGGCCACTGGTGCACCGGGTAGGGTGCGGCAGGGGTCGGGCAGGCCACGGGGGCGCCGACAGGGCGCCGAGCTGGCCGTAGGGCCACCGGCAGGGCACCGGGCTGGGTGCGAGGGCTGCAGGCAGGCAGTCCGCGCACCGAGCAGGGTGCCAGGAGGCTGCGGGTGCACCGGAAGGGCGCCACTTGGGCCAGCGGTGTTCGGCCGGAAGCTTCGGTGCACCGCAGGGGAGGGGCGTGATTCGCAGAGGCCGTGGGTAGCACGACCTTCTTCGTTTCCGCCTTCATCGTCATCACCTCATCGCCTTTCCATAGAGACATCACAAAAGATCGACGGAGGGAGTCGGGCCATGTTAGTTTGGCCCACACCCTCCGCGTTTGGAGGTGATAGCAATTGGTTCGTAAGTATGAAGCACAATAATTCCCCATTCTTCATTTTTTAGAGAAAGGAAGAACATAGGTAACGATCATACTTAGTCAAAAGTAAACCCCTACCTTGCTCGTAGTTAGTTGACGTTGGTGCAAAAAGGAAGACGTCGTTCGTTGATAGAGTTGTGAAAGAAGACGTAGAGTATTTTCATTCGTTGCGTCCGCTAAACACTTCTAAACCCAAGCTGCGTCGGCTCATTGAAGATGCTCCACGTTGGTAGGTGTCTGAGGAAGAAGTATAAGAAGGTTGGCGTTCTTTGTTCTTCGTTGGAGAAGGCGTAATCCTCCAAGTGTTGGGCATTGCGTCACTTTGCCAGCGTTTCATCGCTTGGTGATGCCGACCCAAATCCTCCTCCCAAGCTTCTTATATATATTAGAGGGGGAGAGGTATGTAACCATCATGGAATTTATGACGGTTCATTTATTAGGAACCTTCCTAAATTCTAATGATGCAGTTACTTAATTTAAAAAGGGGGTCAAGCGAATTAAATAGCATTGGCGCAATTTAATTGGTGCATTGGATTAATTATTGGGAGGATTACAAGAGGCTTCCCCCACATAGCCTGCATAAAAAAAATGATAGGATTTAATTTTATGTTGACACATAAAATTAATTGATAGCATTTAATTTTTTTGACACATAAAATTAAATTGAAAGCATTTAATTTTACGTTGACACTTGAAATTAATTGAGGGAGTTGAGAGGTTTTGATCTCGGGTGGTCCCCACGTCGTAACCTCTCGCGGGAGGTTATGTTTGGGTGGTCCCCACCACCATATCCTCTCATGGGAGGTTAGGGTGTGGGCGTCCCACCTCCAACTCCCAAGTGGAGGTTTTAACAAACAATCACTCACATGGCAGCTTAAAATAAAATAAAGTGTTGTACGCTTTATTTTATTATTTTTTTATAAAAATCCAAAAACTAACTTTTATTCTTGACCAACTACCATCGAGGTGAAAGTATTCTTAAGTGAATACTGGCACTGTGAGTTCAACGGTGCCCTCAGATTTCAATTCTGAGCACCACATCAAAAGTTACAAAATACCACTCGTGCATTTTCTGAACGTACCTGAAAAAAAGTTTGGAAAAATATTATCAGTCACCCTCAACTTGCGCCGGTCGAGGTTAGGCTCTTACTAGGTGAAACACACCCCAAATAACCCAACAGTACTCTAGGATTTTCAATCCGAGTTACCATTTAGAATTTATGAATTTTACAATAAAATAATTGTCACTTAATTATTTTATTTGCGGCCAAAAACTAACTTCTTCTGGTTGCCCGTGCCGGCAAAAGTTACTATCTTCTTAAAGAAAGCATACAATCACGAGTTCAAAGGTGGTATCATATTTTTAATCCTAGTTACCATTTGTGAGTTATAATCATTTGAAAAATAAAATAATTTATTTAATTATTTTATTTACAATTATTCCATTTTTGGGTTTTCTCATAGGAGGCCCGCGCCGACTAATCTTAAGTCATGCCAAGGGTAAAACCACCATCCTGAGCACAATGGTGACCTCGGATTTATGATCCAAGTTACCATTTAAGAGTTATTCCACTCTTTTAGGAAAACTACTTACACACATTAACTTAAGCTTAACAAAAACTTAGACGGATCATTGCGGGCACTCCGGGCCTCAGAATCGCGCGCCGTCAGATTTTGTAGGCCCATAAAATTCCCATTTAAATAAAATAAATTTACATGGAAATTCCGGGTCTTTACATATGATAAACCTTAAAATCATAACCCATGATGATATACATAACTCTTAAGTTAATTAAGAAATATATGCTTCTAAAATTTAACACAATCCTTAGACATTTCAAGATTCTTATACCAAAATACCAATTGTAAAAATACTTTTATAATATAATTCTGGAATCCCAATAAACACTTAAACCACTTTATTTCAAAAAAGGTCCTTCCTTGGTATATGATTTAACATTTAGATAAGGATATTGACTTAGATAATTATATAGTTCTCCAAATTTAAGGTAATGAACTATAATTGGATCCTTAGGATGAGATTTATTTCCTTCCATTATACTCATCATTTTTCCTCAGAAGTTTTTTCTTTATTACATTCCTTTCCACAAAAAATACTTTTCTAATTCTTTTGAGACACCTTTTTTCAATCTATGACACATTAATATTAACCTAGTCCATTCATTGTTATCATTTATTTAAATTCTTTATGATGGTTTGTAAATAAAATTTAAATTATCCTAAGTATATACCTTGAGAGTGTCAAATTAGGTGCATAATAAGGCCCACTATCATGCACCGGGTGATGATCGGGTCAAGATCATTACACCCTTTTCAGATTTATTACCCCTAGGTAAATATGTTCTAGAATCACGTCCACTTGTAGTATCCATATAGGGATTTATTTCTAGAAAAAACCACCTAATATCTACCTTACCAAAACTTTAGGATGTCCTTATATACTTATCCTCAAATTTTATCCTAGGATCATGTTTCCTAATTTATGTTTTCATAAATAGTTCCCAAGGTTTCTACTAAACTTCTTCTAATACCAACTATAGTGACCTTATGAACAGTAGTCTGGAGCTGATGACTGGTTTATTATATTGGCATATGATATAAGAAATTACAACTCAAAGGACCAAATAGTTTAGTATCATTGGTAAACTAGATACATATATGATTCCTATATTACATTTGAATGCATAAATTACAACATAATTTTTTTTCTAGAATATCATTATTCCCTCTAGAATATTCTTTCATATCTTTTGTAGTACACTTTATGTATTCTTAAGAAAGGAAACAATATAAGGGTGATCTCAAATGCTCAGTAAGGGTTATGTACAATAGAATCTATCATGAATCAATAAGCATAATCGATAGATAAATGTAAATAATTGAACACACATTACATGTAATAAATAAACTGAGAAGGAAGTGCATACATATATAATATAAATGTAAAAATCTCATGGATAATAATAAATATGGAAAGGTAAATAGCTAAAAATACATTCCATTTGATCAATAAAATTAAAATCATAACTGGATAAGACATAATAAATATTTCATGGTAAATAACTAAAAGCACATTCCATTTAATCAATAAATGAGAATGAAATGTATCTAAAGATAAAATCATTTCCAAAATTTCATGGATAATAATATCTAAATTTTGAATGAAGGAAATTATTAATTATTGGATGTCATGTATTAGAAACACGATTCCTTTACCATCAAGACCTTTCATAGGATAGTTTAAAACTTCTGGGTATAAACTCATATGGTTTGGCCAATAGATTTCATGCTAGTTATTTATTCACCTCATGAGAATACCAATGCATGAGGGGGATATCTATAACAATGACCCAAACTTATCTTGTATGTATGAATAATTCATCATATATTTAATAGTAAATTTAATTCATAAAAAAATATTCCTTATCATCAAATACCCATATTGTGTAATGAAAACAAATTTATTAATATTTCCCTAGATAAAAAAATGTCTTTCAATACCGAACACCATATATAGAAATGATATAAAGTTTATGAATTAAAAAAATACATGATAATTTATATGGATATTTAGATGAAATTTAATTTCCAATGATCACAAGAAAGTAAACATTTCAAGGGAAATTTATTGACTAAAAAATAAATCAAGGAAGTGAATGTCAATACTTTCCTTGGTCAAAATGATCATAAACCATCCAGAGGAAGAATAAGGATGGTATCAATTCAACATATACCCATTAGAGTAAGAATAAATGGATTTTTTCATTGATTAATTAAAATACCATAAAAATATCTTTAAAAACAATCTTGAGTAAAATATCATTTTCATTTTGAAAATCCCTTTTTATAACATAAAACATTTTGAAAATCACTTTCATTGGAAATAAATTTTAGAAATTAAGAATTTACAGACTATTAAGAAAATATTTTTCTTTAAAAGTAACCTTGTAAACATAAAAAGGAAGTTTCAAATAAATGTTGATAATGTTGGTGGGTAATTCTGTACATATCATATAAGTTAAAAATAACATTCCTTTTGCACTGTAAAAAGGATATAAAAGTTCCTTTTTTGGAAAAAACAAGAATATTACTTTGAAAATTTTTTTTAAAAAGGAAAAATGGGTAAAATTTTCTTTAATAATTAATTTTTAAAAGGTTAAAAAAATATTGAAAACATTTGTAGAAAACATGGTTTTGGAAGAAAATGGATTTCTGATTGAAGATAGAAATAAAGCATGTTTTTCTTAAAAACATTTTCTCAATTATTACAAGTACCAAAGAGTGGAAAAAATGGTATTATAACTTGAAAATATAATTAATAAATAGATTAAAATAAAATAAAATTGGTTTTTTAGACAATGATCAAATAATTTCCTTCAACTAAAATCTAAAGAATAAATAATCTCAATTAAAATGAGATTGTGAATTAAACCCTTACAATAATTGTAATGTTAAAGTGAGAATAAATGAACAAATGGATTATATTTATCAAATATAAATACATATAAAACAATTTAAATACAATATAATGTAATAAAAATTCATTATACACATAATCTTATCATGACATAATCAATGTAGTTGATGTTTATCCCAATGAATGTAAATTGAGTTAAGAAATCTATTAGCTCGTACTTACTTTTGGTTGAACATTCCTTAAACTCCTATATAGTGGTTTTAAACATGTTATTAACTTATTATAGAATCATATTAATATTTATAATATCATATATAATCCTTTTATATCATATTATTACCTATTCATCAATAACCGTTCATTATTTTTATTGTTTTGGGTGTTAAATGTCTTGTTTTCTCATGATTATTTCACCATAAAAGATTCAGTTCTTGTGCATATTATATAGTTATATAATATCAAGAATAATATTTATGATATTATTATCATATTTTTACACAAATTTCTCTTTTAAAACCAATCATGAAATATGATTATTAAAAATGGACAATATTACAATCATAGAGATAGTAGGTCGAACGTACACATGAGTAATGTTTCCATTTTTCCACGATCATCATGGAAAAGATGTAAGTAATATTTTATCTATAAAAAATGATAATAATATCATAAATACCATATTATTTCTATAAATATATTTATATATATAATCCAAGTGGTTTTTTAATGAAAAGAGAGTTTCATCATTTCAAGAAGGCGGTAGTCCACACTTACACGAATGGAATTAACATCTTTTATTGAGTGAAAAGGTAAGAATGAAAATGGTATATATTATATTTTTATAATTATAAATATGTAATTAATATAAAAATTATTTCATGTAAATCACATATAATCATTAACTTTATCCTTATCACTTTCCATGAAAAGTGTTAGTCAAAGACGAATCATATCGCTTCACAAGGTGGTAGTATGTCATACACATGAGCAACGTTATCATATCTCATATGGAATGTAAATTAAAAAGGTATATATGATTTAATAACTAAATAGGTATAATTATTTTATAAATATCATATATATAATTTATATCCATCATCAAAACAAACTTTGATAGGTGGTAATTGAAAAATGAATGACATTGGTTCATGAGGCGGTAATCCGCCTTACACACAAATGACATTTTTGTAACCCATTTGATGGATGTGGGGATGGTTGTATATAATTACCTTGACATAAAAACATCTATTTATATGGAATATATTGGGGTTATTATATCATAATGGTTTAAAAATAATTTAAGGAGGTGGAGGAAGAAATAAAATAATAATACTTGTTGAAGAACATTATCTCTTCTTTGGGTATCCTCCTTAGGTTTGCAACAAAGCCTTAGTAGGTAGGATTTATTTAAAAAATAAGACTTATATAATTATAGGACTTAATTTTGGAGGTTATTTTGATAGTTCTTGAAAAAACCAAATGGGCGTGAAGGTGTGAAAAAGATAAGAGAGGGGGTGACCTTTTATAAGTGAGGCGAGTGATACAGTGGTATTGTTTTTGAAAAGATTGAATAATACCCACGTTTTTATCATGGAAAAAGCCTAAAAATGGTCCATTATCTACATTAGAAAATATAAGGTAAAAATATGGACAAAAATGGGTTTTATATAAGTTTTTAGGCCATTTTTAACCCTTATCTTCTTAGTTTAACCCCTAATAAATCCATTTTTACTATAATCGTGGTAATAAATTTTTCATGTTTTCAACATTCATTTTGGTAAAAAATTAAGTGGAACTTATTAGGAAATATAAATTATGATAATTCCAAATATTTAATCCATTTTTTAAAATTCCATTCATATAATTGGAAAATTTTAAATTAAAATGAACTCTGTAGATGTGACGGGAAGCGAGTTTTCAAAGGGAAAATATTCAAAAGTTTACAAAGTTTTTATATCAAAATTAAATATGAAAATGAATCCAATGGACTAAATTGGATCAATTTATATATAATTTAACTAATTTCACTTTAAAAAAATTCAATATATAATTTAACTTTATAAATAATTTAATCAAAAAGGCAGTTTTTAATTAAAATTCAGAATTTTTCACTATTCATTGAAAAATGAAATATTTCAGAAAAATACAAAAAAAAAAAAATCCTAAAATAATTTTGATATTATGATTTAAAAAATAAATTTTATTATATCAAATAAATCTTATAAAATTAGTGAAAATTAATTTTAAATTATGTTCACAAACCATGACTAATCCGTCTTTTAGAAAAATACAGTTTTTTCAGAAAACATTTCATTTTATTTTAAATGATTCTTACTTTATTTATAATCAATATATAACCATAATTTTCATATCTAATTTATTACTATTTATACCTAAAAATTTAACAGCTAGGTTATATATATTATATTAAATAATAATATTTTAATAATATTGCACATTTCATTCAAACTCGGTGTTTTGTGTAACACAAGCTAAACTGAGTATTGAATGTAATGAAAGATAAACTCAGTATTTCATGTAAAACAAGCTAAAATAAGAATTAATTTTAATGAAATATTTTTAATATATTTAATTTATTTTAAAATAAACATATCATAAAGTCTCAGGTTGTTATATTTTCTTCTAAGTTGGGTGTCACGTGTCGTATATATTATCAAATACAATATTATTATTTTAGAATTTAGGCATGTTAAAAAATATTTATTTTATATGAGATACTATAAATTTTAAAATATAAATTTTATTTTACAATCTCATCTTTGATATTTTATAACATTACTTACACCACTCTCTAAAATTATTTTTACTACATTGTACATTTATTATTTTAAAATTAATTTATATCACTTCTAGAAAGTGAATATAATAAAATTTATTTTAAATTTGAAATAAAAAAACATATTATTTAATAATGAACATTTTATTTTTATGCATAAAAATTGAATTACTTAGGAAAAAACTAGCTACCACGGTAAAATCCAAAAAGGGTAAAAAGGGTTAACCATAGGGGTAAAAGGCCTTACATGTAAAAAAAATGTTACTAATTGAGTGATTTAGGGTTTTATCCACCAAAAATTATCTCCTATCTATTATTTTCCATTTTGGATTCATGTTGACATGTGGAACATGTGATATCTTTTTATTACTATGAAATAATTACAAAAATTTCATTCTCACCACTTAAAAGGGGCCTCTCACAACCCCTTCAAGACCACACTAAATTTAGGTTTCCTTATGAAAATATAACGTTTTAAATTCCCCTATAATCCTTTTATACTACCTTTATCTTTTTATCACAATAATTTAGCATAATCGCACCATTTCCTAGGGTTATTTTTTGGAAAACTCAAGTTCTAAACGGGAGTACTAATATTTCCCTAATTTCTTTATTTTTTATAGCTAAAGTTTCCAAACATAATTATATAATTCCTATATAATTAAATAATTATTTTTATGTTTAATTTTATCATGATAAGTTAAAAATAATAAACCACCTTTCCCCATTTCCCATTATGAAAAATGAAAACATCATTTGCGTGTTTGTGCAGACTACCGCCTCCATGAAGTAACATATCACATTTTTCATCTAGTTTTTTTATTATTTATTAAAATATATTATAATATAATTTATAACCTTAAAATATCTAAATAATATTATTATGATTCTATAATAATGATAATATTCTAAATTAAACCCCTTTCATAACCACACTCATCTATTAATTATGGTATGCTCATGTTTGGGATGCTCAAACCAACTAGTAAAAATATAATTTAAAATAATACCATGGATGAATATGAGAACTTAATTACTGATATAATATGACATAAACAAGTAAATTATCATTTTATATTTGTTCTATAATGGTAACATTAATATTAAACTCATTAATTAAGATACCAATGTATTTTCATTAAAAATCATTGAACCATGATCATCGTTGAATTCATCTTTAAGAATCATAAAAAAATCACATAGAATGGAATTATATAATTATAAATAATTATGAATAATAAATTACAATACCATTCATGATCTGGGAATGATGAAATTTATCAATATAATGATGAACACCACCACTATTATGAAACTAATTCAAAACAATCAAGATTACTCACATCCAATATTGAAAATAGATAATAACTAAATAAAATACATGTAGAGAATAATTATATATGAAGTTTATAAAATTTTTATATTCAGTAATATGGTTATGAAATATGTGATAATGATAGTTATTTTTTATATAGGATATTCAAGTGCTTTAGGGGAATTATGGAATTAAGGTATGGGGTATTCTTGACTCAACTTATTTTCTTGAGTCATAATGATTTCTTCATAACTATGGTTATTATAGTATGATTTTATTCTGGTCTATGATGATATTATTATGAATTACCTCCCTATTTTATATGGAATTATATTTTTAACCCCTTTATTCATAAAAGTTGATGTTGTTAAGAATAATTATCATTCTTTCCAAATAAAATATTTCTCCTATATAAATATTTAATCTTCCTACTAATGTTATCCTAATATTGTTTTGAAATATAAGTATGATTTATTTATATTAATTTTCAAATTTCTCTTTATCTATTTTCAAATGAATTATTTATCACTAAATTTGTAATATTGTTTTTAATAAAGGTATTTTAAAAGCATTAAAAATTATTTCCCATCCAAATTTGTAATTTTATATTCCACTTCACATTTCATATTTAAAATATTTGTATCCTTTTCAAGACTCCATTGTTTATATTTTTTTAAAGTGTCATTTTAAAAAGGTTATCATTTTTCCTTATTGAAAATTATTTTTGAATGTGATTTGAAATTTTATCATTATATGATAATTCTAATAAATGATTTATAAAATCTCTTTTCATGGTTTTACTTCAATTTTACTCTTCAAAGATATAACTTATATGAAGTTATGTTTTATGAATCACATTTAAATTATTTGGTGAAATAATCCTTTTGGGTGAGTGAAATTTTGGTATAAACTAATCAAATTTTGACATCATGTTATGAAATACCATTTGGAAATTACATAAAACCCATTTTATTCTAATGAGGTTTCAGGATATGTTGAATGATTGATATATTAATGCACCCATATGTATGGATGATGATGGGTGGGGTCCTATATGTAAAGATACAAGCTTGAAGTACATAGAAATTACATTACTTTTGAAAAATACTTAATAAATGACACAAACCGACGCCCAAAAACTGTATTAGTTTAGTGTCTTTAGAAACTAGGAACATAATCTTCTAACTTGGTGAAAGATCTTCAACATCTTCCATAAAGATATCCCCCTTCTATTTTCCTACCTACAACCTTTATTTATATCCTGGGGAAAAAAAACATAAAAAAGGTAAGCTCAAATGCTCATTAAGGGTAAAAATTGAGAACGTAAAACAAACCATAAACATAAGAATGTAAAAATATGAATATAAAGTTTAAATATCAAAATCAAGAGTCATTAAATAAATCTTGGTAGTACTTAAGGAATAGATTATAAAGGAACATTAACCATGATAAAACATCATTGGTATAAAACATGTAATTATGGAAAACAAATAAGAACATAATATGATTTACATAGTAGCCAAGGCATTACTGCTAAGACTATCAAAGTGAACAAAGTCCTTTACTGAACTAGGTTTACTTGCCATTCCGGCCATGTATTACTGTACTAGATTTACATTCCATTCTAGCCCTGTATTACTGAACCAGATTTACTTGATGTTCCAGTCATGTTTATCTCACAAGATATAAATCTTTAAACAATGCATTGTAAGGAGATATAAGTCCCACCCATATCATAATGAAATCATTCTTACATGTTCCAAAAATACATAAATCATTCATCATAGCATAACCCAAGAAATAAAATGGTTTTATTAAACACCATTCCATCATAACATAATCCATATAAAATATCATTACATAATTAACACACTAAAATCATAGTAATAATAGGTATATAAAACAAACCTATTTAAAGAGAATCTTCTTAGATGGAAAATAATTTTGATAAAACACTTGAACTCAATTCTTGAGGAAAATATCATTTCTTCTTCAAAAATGTTTTCTTTTCTCAAAATGTCACGAAATTTTAATAGAAAAAAATTTAATTTAAAATAAACATGAAATATTGTAAAGTAAGATTCATAGAAATAATGCATTATGAAATAGTAAAAATTCATTCATTCCGTATAATTTAAAAAAACATTATCCTCATACTTTTGTTGGAGAAGTCAAAAAGTAAGTCGTAGGGTAAACGAAAGAAAGATTCCTTCCAAACCATGTTGTAAAAGTAAAAAATGGGTAAAAATGACTTAAAAAATACAAATAATAACATTAAACATTTTATGAAAACATTTTTAGAAAACATGGACATGGATGATAAATATATTCCCAGAAAATACTTATATATAAACAATCTCTGATAAAAATGAGATTGCAAAATTATACCTTACCTTGGGTCTGATATGCTTCATATGTATGAAAAAATCCTGTATAGTGGGTTGGAAAATATTATTAACTTGTAATAGAACCATAATAATATTTATGATAAAATATATGATTCACTTATGACTTTATTTTACCTATTTATTTATCAATTCCATGTTAAAGAAACATTTTGGGTAATAATCATTTTATTTATTGTATGCGTTTTGACTTGTTATTATGGATATTATTACTTAGATCATGATTTAATTACTTGAAGAATATAAAAAATTATTTATATATCATATATATTCATTATATAAATATAAAAACAATATATAGATAAATGAAATGGAATACACCGTTCATGGAGATGGTAGGCTGTACGTACGCATGAACGCTGTTTCCTTTTTCTTATTGAATGGAATGAAAGCAAGTAAATGAGACATATATATATACATACATACATAAATACAATAGATTTATTATTTCATATATTTCATTATTGTTTATTATATATACTTTATAATCATTCTTGAATGGTTAACATGGAGAATAAATCTCATTGTGTCGTGGAGACGGTAAGCCGTACATACGCACAAGCGATGATATCATTCCCTTGATGATTAAATAGTATGGAATTGGATGGTATATGAATTTTAAAGAAATAATTTCATGTTATATTCAATATTTAAATCCATTATAATCATCAATATACCTATCCAAATTATGTATTGTGGAATAAAAAATTACACCACGACATGGAGATGGTAAGCCATACGCACGCACACATGGTGATATTGTTCTTCTAAGGATGAATATAAAGAGGTAAAAGGTTGTCACATAATTATAATAACATATCAGTATGTATAAGATAATATATTTATTACTTTATCATGGAAACAATATAATAATATGAAGTATAAGAAGAAAAGAATTTTAAAAGAGGTGATAAAACAGTTACCTCCTTTTTAGTATCTCATTTTGGTATGTTCAAAAGGACTCTTTAAGATGGATTTCTACCCAAAGGGTGGCCTCTAAGATTAAGTGAGATAAGTTGGGAGGTGATTTGGGTAGGTTTAGGCCGAGCCAAATGGATTTGGAGGTGTGATTAATTGAGAAGGAGAGGTTCCCTTTTATAAGAGAGGGGAGGGGCACCTTTTGAAAGTCATGAATTATTAATTTATTATAAATTAATTTTCAATTTATAATGATCCCAAACTCATTTATTTAAAATATAATATGATTATGGGTATAAATAATATAAAATAATAAAATTTATACTTTTTTTTTGATTTTAGTTTAAACCTTATCATTTTGATTAATCCTTATTTAATCTATTTAATTTTATTTGTGGTAATAATATTTTAAATATTAAATTGTTATATATATTTACTTATGTGTTGTAAATTTTCAATAATTGGATACTTTATGAAATTTTAGACCATATAATTTTCACTTTGTAATTTTTAAATATTTTTTGTGATTTTTAAATAATTTAATAACATTTTTTTTATAAAATATAAATAGTGTCAATTTCGACACTTCATTTATTTGAATTTAAATAAAATCCAAAAAGAAGATAAATTTGAAAAAAAATATTTAATACACTCCTAAAATTTTATAGTCACCTATAAAATTCATGCATAATATTAATTAGTTAATATTTTATTTATTTTAATATTTTAAAACCTTTTATTTGATATTTATATCAATAAAATAATTTCTAAATCACTATTGTGTCATCATTAATGGAAATTATTTAATATCTAAAAATTATAAATAAATTCACATGATGTATATAATTTTATTATATTTTTTTAGACTATTTATGTTAGAATTTTTATCATGTTTATTACTATATTAAAATTATTATACTTATAAGATATATGAGAGTGGTATGTTATCACCTTCTTTTGTTTTAATTATAATTACATCAATTTCATGGAAACAAGAAATTAAATGAATCAATTCTGAACCATAGGTAATATTGGTAGAATTTAATTCATACAATATGATTTTGGAAGGTGTTAGAGTAATTTTATTATCTTTATCATATTGTTAGTTACCCTAATTTTCCCGATTTACCTTTAATTGTAGTGAATAAAAATTACCATTGTTATTATTCATAATATCCAAAAAATAAAATAAAAGTAACATATTAACATAATTTGGACCCAATTATTCCAAATATGGAATCAATTTTTCATAATTCAAAACACATAATTGATATAAATTAATTTAAAATTAATTCCCGTTGTCAAAAAAAAAACAGGTTTTTAAGAAGTAAAAAATTATCAAAAGTTTGTCATGTGTTTATATCAAATTTAAACGTAAAATTAATTATAATGACCAAAATTGTATTAAATGATAAAAAATAATCCAATTACACTTTAAAACCAATTAAAAAGATAATATAACTATATAAATAAATTAGATGAAAAAGAAGTATTGAATTAAAATGCAATATATTTTACTATTCATTAAAATATGAATTTTATCATAAAAATACCAAAAATTTAAAAAAAGTAAAATCTGATGTCCCTTTTCCAAATAAGAAGTTTATTTTGTCAAATATAATATATAAAAGTGTTAAAAACTATATTTAAAATGGGTGCGCCATCAAAAGGCAAAAAAACTGTATTTTTTGAAAAATACTTCTTTTATCCAAAAAATTGAATTTGTTCTAATATCATGCCTAGAAAATAAATAAGACAAATTTTAATGTTATATAAAATTAAAAATATGGTTAATATTATTCATAACATCTAGTTTATATCCCATTAAGTAATAATATTTTAATAATATATCGTTGTTTAGTGAAACTCTGTATTGTGTAAAACACAAGCTATCTAGGAAGGTCTTTCTTGAATGTAATGCAAGCCAAGAATAGTGTTGCGTATACTATAAGCAAATATGGTTTTGCGTATAGTGCAAGCTAATATTGGTGTAGTGTATAACACAATACACCAATGAAATTAAAAAGAATCTATCTCATAAAATCTCAGGGTGTTACATTATACCCCCCTTAAAAGGAATTTCACCCTCAAAATTCATCGGGGTTATAAAAGGTTTAATTCATAGAAACCCACATATTAAAAAGGAATACTAAAACTTTATTTTAAAAAAGGAAATTTAGAAACATAAAAATTACCCAAAGTAACTCATAACTGGGTTTCCATATAGGAGAAAATTGGTGGGAAGTGAAAACAAGGATATGGAAGAGAAATTTAACCATCAAGTTATGATGGATAATGATAGAGAACAAGGTTGGAGAAAGATAACAACCAGAAATCCATAATTCTACGATGATTTAAGGGACTATTTGATTCATCAGATAAGAAGGTACGAGGATAACATTTTTGTTTTTAAGACCCTTTTCTTAATGTTGATGAATTTTTCATGAGAAGAAATACTTACTTGATTTAAGTACAATATTACCATTGTTTGTTCCTTGAAAAATTTACACATAATCTCTTATTTAAAGAAATGAAGTTGAATTTTTCATTCTTTAAGTGTTAGTATATCATGTGATAGAATGATAGGTCATTCCATTTATCTTAAAAAAAAAGGTTAGTATAGGTAATCAAATATGCATAAGTCCACCTATAGTTAAATAATACATTAATCTAACAAACCTCAACAAGAATATAACTTATACTATCCATAAATGGATTACATTATAATATATCAAAAAATTGAAAATATAAAACATCAGAAAGAGGTGAACTAAATCTACTTAACATTTATCTCCCATATCTCATAAGGTAGTTCTTGGTTTTCACATTCCAAACATGTGAATACCTTAATGATGTATTCTCTTGAAACATGATAATAACATGAATTACCATAGAACCTTAGTGAAAACATGAATTCTTTCAAAACTAACTCTTTCCACACACCAAAAATACAAAAATTCTATATACTCAAACCATTATATCACTTTGTCCTTGTATTAGTACTGAGGTCATTAATACTATTAAGCATCTCATTATCTCATTATCCCTTCATTATGCGCATATCAAGTGATTTCCAAAAACATTTCAATCACATTTCATGGTTACCATTATCATTCAATACATACTTTTAAATACTTAAGGACAAACCATAGCGTAATAATCCTTAAATGTATCTTTATTCCATAATACCATAAAATTACTTATACAGAATTATTCTTGATAATCATGTAATCATTCCACTATCTTCTTAAACCATTGACTAAGCTTCATTGTTTTATTCCTTAACACTTCTTTCATCTCATATATCTTTTGTAGTATCTTCATCGTCCCCAACATAAATACTACCCATGAAACCATACTGATTCTCTTCGTGAGATTTACCCTTAGGGCATCAATTTGCATAATGCCCGTACATTCCACATTTAAAACATTTAACCATTATTGATGTCTTAGCAATACCATTATCCTTGTCCATTGTGTTAACTGAACCTTTTCCTTTGCAATTAATGGCTTTGTTTCCTTCTTTTCCACACCCAAAGCATCTTCCAGTTCCTTTGAATCATTCTAATTGATGCCTCTTCCCACATGATTTACATGAGGAAAATTGAACTTTATTTCCTCTATGATCACCATGAAACTCCATCTTTCTTTTATTAGTTGGGATAGGAAACTCACCAATATTGATATTATTAATCATATTGTGTGATTGCTGATTAGGAATAATAACAATGTTTCACATTATAACTCCCATTTCATTTGGTTTCTCATGAATAATATCATTCCATTGTCCACTATATTCTTCATTAACATGAATCCTCCTATATCCAGCCATTTTCTAAAACCCAAAAAGAATAGCGTGAGAGGCAAAAATCATACTAGGAAAACAATATAACCAAGGGGGAGTACTTTCAATCTCTAACATATTAGGTTTAATCCTTAGTTATTCATGACCGTTACCATAATTCTAGGACTGTAACCTATAGTTATACTTAACCTTAGGGACATACCTAGACATACCTTAGAAATCACTCTAGGGATCTCACTAAATTTTCACACCCTAGTTTGAAAATGTTGACTAAACCTTCGCTCTAATACCAACTGTAAAGACCCAAGCTTGATGTACATGGAAATTACATTACTTTTGTAGAATACTTAATACATGACACAAAGAGATGCCCAACGACCGTATTAGTTTAGTGTCTTTGAAAACTTAGAACAAAATCTTCTAACTTGGTGAAAGATCTTCAATATCTCCCCTAAAGATCTTCCCCTTTGGTTTTCATACCTAAAACCTTTGTTTATAACACGGGGAAATGAAAACATAAAAAGGGTGAGATCAAATGATTAGTAAGGGTAAAAATTGATAACATAAAACAAACCATAAACATAAGAATATAAAAACATGGACATAAAGTTTAAATATCAAAATCACGAGTCATTAAATAAATCTTGGCAGCATGTAAGGAATATATTGCAAACACTACTGGGAAGTTGGGTTTTCCCAATGCTTGTTTTCCAATGGTTCTTCTAAACTGTTGGCATAGATGTATAAAACAAGTATTTCCCAACGGTTTGAAGAAACCGTTGGGAAATCTTACAATTTTTCTCCCTTTACCAACGGTTTTACAAAACCGTTGGTAAAGCCCATGACTTAGGAAGGCTTTCCCAACGGTTTGTGTAAACCGTTGGTAAAGCTCACCTTTCCCAACTGTTTTTTAAAACCTTTGGGAAAGTTTTCCCCTAAAATCCCTGCGAACCCGAGATCCCATCCACGCAATTGAACTGCTAAAATTGAGACCTAAGATCTCTCTCACGTGGAAAATCATTCCACTAGATCCATACTCAATCACAAGGTTGGTTTGTTCTACACTTCAAATCTATAAGTAGAACGTTATGTTTAATGTTTTGCATCTAATTTTTTTCTTTTCTATTTTGATTTGGCTTAAACATAAGGTTCGACAGTACGTATAACCAACAATTTAAATTGGATTTGTTATTTGTTTTCTATTTTTGTTTTGGTGTCATGTGTGAATCAATTTTTTGTTCTGTTTTTGTTTTATGTTTTTGTTCTGGTGGGAGGTGCTGGGTGTGCAGTAGGTGGGGGGAGGGGGTGTGCTGGTGGGGTGTTTAGGTGGGCGGAGGGGGTGTGCTGGTGGGGTGTTGAGGTGGGGGGTTGTACAGGTGGGGGTGGGGGTGGGTTATGCAGGTGGGGGTGGGGGGAGGGGTGGGTTGTGCAGGTGGGGGTGCAATTAGAGGGGGGTTGTTGTGCAAGTGGGTGGGGGGGGGGGAGTGTGTAGGCTAGGGGGGTGGGATGGGCAGGTCAGAGTCCTGGGGGGGGGGGTGAGTTGGGGGTTGTACATGTGGGGGTGGGGGTGGGTTGTGCAGGTGGGGGTGGGGAAGGGGGCTGTTCAAGTGGAGGGTGAAAGTGGAGGGGGGTGTTGTGCAAGTAGGTGGGGGGAGGGGAGTGTGCAGGTTGGGGGGGGGGGGTGGGCTGGGCAGGTGGGAGTCTGTTGGGGGTGAGGTGGGGTGTGGGGTGTATAGGTGGTGGTGGGGGGAGGGGGGCTGTGCAGGTGGGGGTGGGGGAGGGGGGGTTGTGCAAGTGGGGGGGGTGTAGGTGGGGGGTGGCTGTGCAAGTGGGTGGGGGGGAGTGTGTAGGTTGGGGGTGGGCTGGGAAGGTGGGAGTATGTTGGGGGGTGAGGTGGGGGGGGGGGGGTGTGCAGTGGGTGGATGGGAGGGGGTTGTGCAGGTGGGGGTGGGGGAGGGGGGTTGTGCAAGTGGGGGTGCAGGTGGGGGGGGGGGTTGTGCAGTCGGTGGATGGGAGGGGGGTTGTGCAGGGGGAGTCTGTTGGGGGTGAGGTGGGGAGGGGGGGCTGTGCAGGTGGGAATTCATCAATTCCATAGTTCACCAATAAGCACGGGGAATTCATCACTTCTAGAGATTTGGATAGTTTTGAGGCCTCTTTGGTTTTGGTTCTTGTTTAGTCATCTTGATGAGTAAGGAATCACATGATCTAAAAGTGACATCAACTATATAGGATGAATTACTTCTCCCACATCACATTTTTCTAGAAATAATATATCCTTGGAAGGTTGTGGGAGCCTTTTATAATCCAATTCCCCAACATTTTCCCAATTGTAAACTTGATACCATCATGTTATCAAGTCACTAATCCTACCAAATTGGATTTTCACTAAAAAATACTATTCTAATCCTTAACACCCATCTTTTGTTTTTCATAACATGAATAACAACCCAATTAAATCTCATAGCTCTCAGTCACACCCCTGTGGATAGATCGCCCACCCCCTGGACACCCCCTACCCCTTGGACAGCCCTGCCACCCTCGTGGACAGTCCTCCCACCCCCCTGGACACCTTGTACCCCCTGGACAACCCCGCCACCCCCCGTGGAAAGCCTACCCACCCCCTACTCCCTGGACAGCCCCCAACCTTATGGACAGCCCGCTCACCCCCTAGACACTCCCCCCACCCCCCCGGACACCCCCACCCCCTGGACACCTTGTACCCCCTGGAAAGCCCCCCCCACCCCCGTGGATATCCCGCCCACCCCCCTGGACACCCCCTCCCCCCTAGACAGCCCTGCCACCCTCGTGGATATCCCGCTTACCCCCCTGGACACCCCGTACCCCCTGGACAACCCCGCCTCCCTCGTGGAAAACCTGCTCCCAATTACACATAAGCAAATAACTCTATATTTCCCCTGATTTCCAGAAGCCCCCGCGTAGGTGAACCCTAATCTGAGGTCTTCCATCTGATCGGCTGCAACTCCCCCATCCAGGTTAGACTCCTTCAACCTCTTCCCAAATACAGACATAGAAGCCCTCATTGAGTTAATTGACATGGTTGGGGTAGTGGGGTATGTGGTTTTCCTTTTTTTTAGTGGGGGTGATATGGTACTTTCTGTGGAATTTAGTTTGGGTGTTATGAAATGTACTAACTTTTCACAATATTTCCATTTTTTAGAATCAATAACTTATTTTAAAAACTCTCTTTACACATTCTGCATCTTTCATGAAAAGCCTTCACTTTGTAATATCTTGAACAATGTTTTATCAGGTCTATGATGTCTTCTTGGTATGTGATAAATGAAAAAATTACAAAACACATCTCACCTCAAATCTAGGCACACATAACTGAATTAATTAGTATATCTTTACATTGTTTTAATAGTTCACTAGATCAACTAGAAACTCCTTCCTTTATCGTTTACTTAAATATATTTTCTATTAAATTTCAATCCTATTGAATTGTTTATGACAAAATGACTTATATAAATTCTTTTTACATAATGGACAGAAGTTGGATGTATGAAAATGATCGGATCTCAAGCAATTTTCAAAACAATTTGGAGAGGTTTATAGATTTTTCATTTCACAATGCTTCAGATCGTGGTCACATACACTGCCCATGTTCCAATTGTGTTGGTAGACCTTGGTTGAGCCGTGAAGAAGACAGCTACAACATAACCAAAAATGGTTTTCAAGCAAACTACTTTGTGTGGTATCACAATTGGGAGAAAATGAAATCTCAAATTGGTGATGATCGAAATCAAAGGACTGAATGGAGAATTTCTTAGATGATCGGTTTCTGTTTATTCTTCATCATGAAAAAGAAAGGATTTTGACTCAAGAAGACTTCGATATGAGGACAGCTGATGCATCTAGTGAAAATGATGATATTGATAGGGTGAAAAAAATTGAATGATGCTGCCACGACTCCAGTATATCGACAATGCAATAAAATGAAAAAGCTGGAATTTTTAATCCGATTGTTTCATGGGAAAACTATGTATGAGATTTCTAATACAGAAATCGATTACATTCTTACCCTCTTGAAGGATTTACTTCCAGATGATGCAGATATTCCCTCAAACCACTATATGTCATAGAAGTTAGTTGAGGAACTTGGATTTTCAAGAAACAAAATTCATACTTGCCCGAAAGATTGCAGTTTATTCTGGAGGAAACCACTGAACGAAATGATTGTATAAAATTTGGCACATCCTGTTGGAAGTCAAAATCTAATGGAACACTATCTCGCATTCCACAAAAAGTAATGCGGCACTTTCCATTGATCCCCAGACTCCATAATCTTTTTATGTCTAATGACATATCAATAAAAATGAGATGGCATGATACCGAGAGAAAGAAGACTAATGGTGAGTTGGTTCATCCTACAGATGGATTTTCATGGAAGAGATTTGATGCTCGACATCCTGATTTTGTAGCTGACGTGCGTAATGTGAGGCTGGGTCTTTCATGCAATGGTTTTAATTCATTTGGGAAGATGCTTACTTCGCACAACACATGGCCAGTTTTTATACACATTTATAATCTTCCCCCATGGTTGTGTATGAAAAAACCTTTCACTTTCATGAGTATACTCATATCTGGTCATTCTGATCCCAGCATTGATATTGATGTATACATGAAACCTTTAATAAAAGAGTTGAAACTTCTTTGGGATGTGGGTGTGCGCACATACGATGCATGTTCGAAAGACATATTTCAGATGCGTGCTGCGCTTATGTGGACAATCAATGATTTTCCAGCTTATGCAATGATGTATGGATAAAGTACGAAGGGAAAACTATCATGTCCAGTTTGTATGAAGAATACACGATCCAGAAGACTGAAACATCGCTGTAGTTTCAGTTTCATGGGACATCGACGATTCTTTCCAAAGGATCATACATATAGAATGAATCGTCGAAGATTTGATAATACTATAGAGACCGATGATCCACCTCAGCGCATGTCTAGAACTGACATGCTTAATGAATTGAAAGATTTTAGTTTTTCTTTTGGAAGGGTCAAATGAAATCTGGAAAGAGAAAGAATGTTTCCACTGAAACCTGTTACAATTGGAGGAAGAGGAGTATCTTTTTTGATTTTCCTTATTGGTCAACCAATTTGTTATGTCATTTCTTAGACGTAATGCATATTGAAAAGAATATATACGAAATGTTGCTTTTGGTTATTCTAAATGTCAAGGGGAAGACAAAAGATGATTTACGATCTCGGCGTGACTTGGTGAATTGGGGCATCAGACCAGAATTGCATCCTGTACGTATTAGTTAAAATAAATGGCAACTTCCATGTGCTTCTTATGTGATAACACCTACGGAAAAAAACAATTTCTGGAAGTATTAGAGACTATTAGAGATCCTTATGGCAATTCAAGAAACATATCTAAATGGTCAACAGAAGAGAGTTTAAGCTAAAATATTTGAAGACTCATGATTATCACTTTATACTGCATGAGTTGCTCCAATAGAAATCCGTCCTCTTTTTTTCGAATAATGTAAGGGTGGTTGTTATTCGGTTGTGCCATTTGTTTAGAGATATTTGTTCTAAGAAGTTGTCCAAGTTTTTCTTGCAAAAAATGTTCACAGATGCTCCATTAATTTTGTGTGAGTTGGAGAAAATATTTCCTCTATCATTTTTCACATGCATGCTGCATCTGACTGTCCATATTCCCACTGAAATACTTCTCGAAGGACCTGTTTCTTTTCGTTGGATGTATCCAACTGAAATAAATATGTTCACATTAAAGTATTATGTCTGAAACAGAAATCATCCCGAAGGTTCTATCGTGAACAGTTACTTGGCTCAAGAATGTATGGATTTCTGCTCGATGTATTTGTCTGATCTTACTAGAAGATTGAACAGACCAATGAGAAATGAAGAAGAACAGTATGAGAAAATTGAACCTAGTTTTCCATCACTTCCTCAAACAGGAGGAATTCCTGGATCATATACATTGAAGACATTAAGCCATGAAGAGCAGGAGATGGCACATCGCACAGTTTTGTTCAACTGTGATTTGTTCGATGACTATATCAGGTAACTAAATTGATTATGTATATCTTACATATATATTTGTTAAACTATTCATATTTTTTATCTATAGGGAACATAAAACAATGATAAATAGGAATCATCATTCTTTATCTTTGAGAAGGAGAGAGACTTTGCATAGCAAAGAGTTTTCTGCTTGGTTAAAATTGAAGGTATTAAAAAATTAATGTTTAAAATAATTATATCAATATTTAATTAAGTTTATTATTCATTTATATTTCAGGTATTGAGTTTGTCTGCTGACTCTGTCTCTGAGGAAATAAGAGCTTTGGCTTTTGGTCCTAATACCGTGGTTCGTGACTGTAAATCAATTGTTATCAATGGGTACAAATTTATTGTCACTGAATGAGCAAAGAACATGAGAACACAACATGATGGTGTTATGGTTACTGCCACAACAAATTGTTATGCCAGTGCATCATATAGTAGACCGCGATTTGAAAATATGGGTTATTATGGAGTTATTGAAAAAATAATAATATTGGATTATTACTCTCATGGATGATTCACAATGATGAAATTCCATTGGTTTGATTCGACGATGAGACATGGAACATTTATTAATGATTGTGGATTTCGAGTAATTAATATGACTCGCACTCTTGCTACTGAAAAACCATATGTGTTGGCATCAATGGCTAAACAAGTTTTTTATGTCAAAGACCAACTTCGACCTGAATTTGGTGTCATAGTTTAAGTAATTCCAAGACATATTTTTGATGATGGTGATGATGGAATTGACACTGTCCCTAGTGCCATTGGAACCAATCCATTTATTTCTTTTGATGACTCAAATAGCTCAATTGTCAGAGTTGATTGTGAACTGGAAGTTGTGGTTGAAAATATATAGAATCATTCATCCATGTTCTGAATTCTTTTGGTTTACCTCGAGTTGGGTTGTTAAGGTTGGTAATATTCAAATTGATTTAGTATTGATCACAAATATGTTTTAGCTGACTTGACCGTTATGTAAATTTTCAATGTTTATTGGTTGTAGTTTTATTTGAATTGCATTTTATAATTTGGAATTGAACTGTATTCAAACATAGTCAAACAATATTTCTAACTTGGTGAACATTACAACTTGTATGATTTATTAAATCCATTCAAGATCTTATAAAACAATTGATAGCTGACTTGACCGTTATGTGAATTTTCAATGTTTATTGGTTGCAGTTTTATTTGAATTGAATTTTCTAATTTGAAATTGAACTGTATTCAAACATAGTCAAACAATATTTCTAACTTGGTGAACATTACAACTTGTATGATTTATTAAATTCATTCAAGCTCTTCTAAAACAATTGATAGCTGACTTGACCTTTATGTGAATTTTCAATGTTTATTGGTTGCAGTTTTATTTAAATTACATTTTCTAATTTGTAATTGAACTGTATTCAAACATAGTCAAACAATATTTCTAACTTGGTGAACATTACAACTGGTATGATTTATTAAATCCATTCAAGATATTCTAAAACAATTGATAGCTGACTTGACCATTATGTTAATTTTCAATGTTTATTGGTTGCAGTTTTATTTGAATTGCATTTTCTAATTTGGAATTGAACTGTATTCAAACATTGTCAAACAATATTTCTAACTTGGTGAACATTAAAACTTGTATGAATAATTAAATCCATTCAAGATCTTCTAAAACAATTGATAGCTAAATTACCTATGAATCCTCCTATTACCTCATATATTTAGTTTTTTGGGTTACACATTCGTTTTCTTTTTCTAATTAATTACATATTTGTTTTCAAAAGCAGGAAATGAATCCAATGGAGGAGAGACGAAGGAAAAAAATGATGGAGAAAAATCGTCGAATGAAAGAGATGGGCGTTCCACCATTAGTTCCTACAGTGAGTACTTTATTTCAAATATATATATATATATTTAAAGAATATATAATGTCATGTGATTAATTTTTTTGTAAACATTTTTGTAGGATCCACCTATACGTCGACAGTTATTCGACGAGGAGCCTAGTACTGGTCCTAGAACTCAGGCCGGTGGTACGAGGAGGGTTCGTACCAGAGGTGGACGAGCAGCTACGCGTACCTGACTAGACCATGCCCCTCCCACTGACATGTCATCCTTCCCACATTCTGATCCCGGTGTGTCGTTAGGGACACACGAGATATTTAGGCCTCCCATTTTTTCGCTACCTTCTGCATCTTCTGGCCCATCATTTTCACATCCCATGATGATTACCACTCCCCAGTCAGCATTCAGTCAGACAGTTGTCCCATCTTCTTTTCCTTCTACTTCTGTCTCTCTGAGCTTCTATATTCCATCGTCTTCGACTCCTGTTCCACCACAGGATATTCCATCAGTTTTTGTGGATCCAGAGGCGCTCAGCGATCAGACCGGCACATGTATATTTATAGAACCCTAACAAATTTTTATAGGAATATTTATTTTCATTATAACATGTTTTGATAAAATATTTATTTTTCTTTCATGACAGATACATATACTGATAGGAGGCATGGGTAGGGGCGTACACGCATGCGTTTGGTGTGGAACCGCCACACAAAGGTTATGGTGGATTATAATGAAGAAAACCAAATGGTTGAGAAAACAGGGCAGCAATGTCGGAGTTTTTTGGCGACGCTTGCCAAATACTCCGAAATCATTCCCGTCAGCCCGCTATCATGGAGACATTTTCCACATGAGGTCAAGGATAGAGCTTGGCCAGAGATATGGGTAAAAAAATCTGTTCTATTTAATTCCATGAATTGTTTTTGTATTTATATGAATTAATATTTTGATTTCATCTTCAATTTAATTTTCCCGATGGCAAGGGTGCACGATCGGAACGTCTAAAGGATTTAAGAGAGCTTTGGAGAGACTACAAGCATGAGTTGTATATTGGCTGGGTTTCTAGAGTTGGCACTGAGTTAGAGGTGGTACCAGTGGTGGATGATTGTCCTATAGAGCAGTATCGTCAGATGATTACTCATTGGATGAGTACCTATTTTAAGGTATTAATAACATTTGAGGTATTTAAATAATAACTTTAATGTTTTTAATTAATAGTATTTGTTTCATTTTAAAATTTTATTTAGGAATCATCTGGAAAAAATAAAAAGAACATTGATGCAAAAAAATACCTCCACACACTGGGATGCACTACGATGCCAGATCATGAGAGGAAGCAGGTATGACAATTATTTATAAGTTTTCTTTATGACTTACACTTTCTTTTGTTTCTTCAATTATTTAATAGTTTGATAAAGTTTTCATATAACTTTAGTTTTCAATGTCATTGTAGAGGAAAATACAAAATGTTGAAGGACGTGTGCCTCGAGCAAAACTGTTTTGCTTGAGTAGACAAAAAAGGATGGAAGTTCTGTCAACGAAGCGACTCAGCAGCAGATTGTAAGTTTTAATATGTTGAATTTATTTTTTAATATCTATTTTGTAACTTAATGATATATTTATATTTGTAACAGGATGCTTTAGAGGCCCTCGATGCCCAAGAACCAGACAATTTTGGGCCAACAAATCACTTACATCAGGTGTTGGGAGAGGAGCATTCTGGCAGAGTACGCTGCCGACCTAGGATAGCCCCGACGAGGTATTGGCCCTCCTCAGGTATGAGCTGTAGTGCCACCGAGCTGTAGCAAGTTAGGAAACAGGGAGAACAGGCTGAGAAAAGGGCCACAGAGACGGAAGAACAGTCTGCTAGGGAAAACAATGTTTTATGAAATTTATCGAAGTTCTACGTCCTACACTTCCAGCAGAGGCCAGCCCAGCTTTTGATGAGTGTATGTCGTTGATACATTCTATATACGGTGCACCAGGTGGCAGTTCTAGTGGTGGTCAGGACGATGTCCAACTTGATGATGATGATGGCGAGGAGTCTGATGCGGAAGAGGAGGGAGAAGAGGAGGGCAAGGCGGGTGGCGAGGGTGAGGAGGAGGGTGAGGACGAGGATGAGGGCGAGGGCGAGGACGATGATGGGGACGAGGACGAGGGTGATGATGATGATGGTGATGATGGTGATGGTGATGTGGGACAAGTTGATCCTTTACATTTTTGACTGATATTACTGAGATTTGATATTTAATCTATTCTAGTTGTTGGTTTTATCTAGACTCGTAGCATAGTATTGGAGTTGAGTTATTTTTATATATTATCTATTTTTATGGATGTTGTTGTCTTTTAGTGGTTGTGTGTATGGGAACACCCCTCCTTCCTGGACCCTGGACAACCCCCCACCCTCCTCCCTGGACCCCAGACAGCCCCGCCGAACAGCCCCCCAGACAGCCCCCCGAATAGCACCCCCACCCTCCTCCCTGGACCCCAGACAACCCCCAGACAGCCCCCCAGACAACCCCCAGGAAAGCCCCCCCACCCTCTTCCTTGGACCCCAGACAACCCCCCCGAACAGCCCCAGATAGCCCCACGAACAGCCCCCCGGACAGCCCCCCAGACAGCCCCCCACCCTCCTCCGTGGACCCCGGACAACCCCCCGAACACCCCCCGGACAGCCCCCTACACATCCCCCCCTCCTCCCTAGACCCCAGATAGCCCCCTAGACAGCCCCTCAGACAGCCCCCCAGACAGCCCCCCGGACAGCCCCCCACCCTCTTCCTTGGACCCCGAACAACCCCCTTCACAAAGGATTCTCATAAAATGGACAAGATTTTAAGTACATACAGAAAATCGACCAAACACATTCGGATTGTGTCGATAATTTAGAACAATGATACATGGGTCATATGTGACGTGTACGAGTCAACCCCGCCTTAATATGAGGCACGGTGTGGCCGGAATCACTCTAAGTGGCTCTCTTTTTCTTAAAATGGACAACAATTTAAGTACATACAGAAAACCGACCAAACACATTCGGTTTCCATTGAAACTTTAGGAGAACGATCCATGGGTCATATGTGACGTGTACGAGTCAACTCCGCCTCAATCCGAGACGCGGTGTGGCCGACACCACTCAAAGTGTCTGCCTTTTGTTTCAAAAGTACGTCATTTTAATTGAAAAACATCAACTAGCATACGAAAAACCGACCAAACGCATTTGGATTGTGTCGATACATTAGAACAACGATCCATGGGTCATATGTGACATGTAAGAGTCAACCCCGCCTCAATCCAAGGTGCGGTGTGGCTGCCACCATTCAAAGTGTCTGCCTTTTGTTTCAAAAGTACGTCATTTTAATTGAAAAACATCAACTGGCATACGGAAAACCGACCAAACGCATTCGGATTGTGTCGATACTTTAGAACAACGATCCATGGGTCATATGTGACGTGTACGAGTCAACAACGCCTTAATCTGAGGCACGGTGTGGCCGGAATCACTCTAAGTGGCTCTCTTTTTCTTAAAATGGACTACAATTTAAGTACATACGGAAAACCGACCAAACGCATTTAGTTTCCATTGAAACTTTAGGAGAACGATCCATGGGTCATATGTGACGTGTAAGAGTCAATTCCGCCTCAATCCGAGGTGAGGTGTGGCCGACACCACTCAAAGTGTCTGCCTTTTGTTTCAAAAGTACGTCATTTTAATTGAAAACCATCAACCGGCATACGGAAAATCGACCAAACGCATTCGGATTGTGTCGATACATTAGCACAACGATACATGGGTCATATGTGATGTGTACGAGTCAACCCCACCTCAATCCGAGGCACGATGTGGCCTCCACCACTCAAAGTGTCTGCCTTTTGTTTCAAAAGGACGCCATTTTAATTGAAAAACATCAACTGGCATACGGAAAACCGACCAAACTCATTCGGATTGTGTCGATACATTATCAAAACAATCCATGGGTCATATGTGACATGTAAGAGTTAACCCCGCCTCAATCCAAGGCGCGGTGTGGCCACCACCACTCAAAGTGTCTGTCTTTTGTTTCAAAAGGACGTCATTTGAAGTGAAAAACATCAACTGGCATACAGAAAACCGACCAAACGCATTCAGATTGTGTCGATATTTTAGCACAATGATCCATGGGTCATATGAGACATGTAAGAGTCAACCCCACTTTAATATGGGGCATGCTATGGCCGGAATTACTCCAAGTGGCTCTCTTTTGCTTAAAATGGGAAACAATATAAGTACATACAGAAAACTGACCAAACACATTCAGTTTCCATTGAAACTTTAGGAGAATGATCCATGGGTCATATGTGAAGTGTACGAGTCAACTCCGTCTCAATCCGAGGCATGGTGTGGCCGGAACCACTCAAAGTGTTTTCCTTTTGTTTCAAAAGTACGTCATTTTAATTGAAAAACATCAACTGGCATACGAAAAACCAACCAAACACATTCAGATTGTGTCGATACATTAACACAACGATCCATGGGTCATATGTGACGTGTAAGAGTCAACCCCACCTCAATCCGAGGCACGGTGTGGCTACCACCACTCAAAGTGTCTGTCTTTTGTTTCAAAAGGACATCATTTGAAATGAAAAACATCAACTAGCATACGGAAAAGCGACCAAACGCATTCGTATTGTGTCAATAATTTAGCACAATGATCTATGGGTCATATATGACATGTAAGATTCAACCCCGCCTTAATCTGAGGCACAGTGTGGCCAGAATCACTCTAAGTGGCTCCCTTTTGCTTAAAATGGACAACAATTTAAGTACATAACGAAAACTGACCAAATGCATTTGGTTTACATTTAAACTTTAGGAGAACGATCCATGGTTCATATGTGATGTGTACGAGTCAACTCTGCCTCAATCCGAGGCGCGGTGTGGCCGACACCACTCAAAGTGCCTGCCTTTTGTTTCAAAAGTACGCCATTTTAATTGAAAAACATCAACTAGCATACAGAAAACTCACCAAATGCATTCATATTATGTCGATACATTAGCACAACGATCCATGGGTCATATGTGACATGTACGAGTCAACCCCGCCTCAATCCGAGGTGTGGTGTGGCCGCCACCACTCAAAGTGTCTGTCTTTTGTTTCAAAAGGACATCATTTGAAGTGAAAAACATCAACGGGCATACGGAAAACTGACCAAATGCATTCGGATTGTGTCAATACTTTAGAACAACGATCCATGGGTCATATGTGACGTGTACGAGTCAACCCCGCCTTAATCTGAGACACGGTGTGGCCGGAATCACTCTAAGTGTCTCTCTTTTGCTTAAAATGGACAACAATTTAAGTACATACGGAAAACAGACCAAACGCATTCGGTTTCTATTGAAACTTTAGGATAATGATCCATGGATCATATGTGACGTGTACAAGTCAACTCCGCCTCAATCCGAGGTGCGGTGTGGCCGAAACCACTCAAAGTGTCTGCCTTTTGTTTCAAGAGTACGTCATTTTAATTGAAAAACATCAACTCGCATACGGAAAACCGACCAAACGCATTCGGATTGTGTTGATACATTAGAAAAATGATTCATGGGTCATATGTGACGTGTAAGAGTCATCCCTGCCTCAATCCGAGGCATGGTGTGTCTACCACCACTCAAAGTGTCTGTCTTTTGTTTCAAAAGGACATCATTTGAAGTGAAAAACATCAACTGGTATACGGAAAACCGACCAAATGCATTCAGATTGTGTCTATACTTTATCACAACGATCCATGGGTCATATGTGATGTGTATGAGTCAAACCCACCTTAATTTGAGGCACGGTGTGGCTGGAATCACTCTAAGTGTCTCTCTTTTTCTTAAAATGGGAAACAATTTAAGTACATACAGAAAACCGACCAAAAGCATTCGGTTTCCATTGAAACTTTAGGAGAACGATCCATGGGTCATATGTGACGTGTACGAGTCAACGCCTCCTCAATCCGAGGTGCAGTGTGGCCGGAACCACTCAAAGTGTCTGCCTTTTGTTTCAAAAGTACGTCATTTTAATTGAAAAACATCAAATGGCATACAGAAAACCGACCAAATGCATTCATATTGTGTCGATAAATTATCACAACGATCCATGAGTCATTTTTGACATGTACGAGTCAACCCCGCCTCAATCTGAGGTGCGGTGTGGCCGCCACCACTCAAAGTGTCTACATTTTGTTTTAAAAGGACGTCATTTTAATTGAAAAACATCAACTGACATACGGAAAACTGACCAAACGCATTCAGATTGTGTCGATACATTAGCACAACAATCCGGGGGTCATATGTGACGTGTATGAGTCAACCCCGCCTCAATCCGAGGTGCGGTGTGGCCGCCACCACTCAAAGTGTCTGCCTTTTGTTTCAAAAGGACGTCATTTTAATTGAAAAACATCAACTGGCATACGGAAAACCGACCAAGCACATTCAGATTGTGTCGATACATTAGCATAATGATTCATGGGTCATATGTGACATGTACGAGTCAACCACACCTCAATCCGAGGTGCGGTGTGTCCGACACCACTCAAAGTGTCTGTCTTTTGTTTCAAAAGGACGTCATTTGAAGTGAAAAACATCAACTGGCATACGAAAAACCAACCAAACACATTCATATTGTGTTGATACATTAGAACAATGATCCATGGGTCATATGTGACGTGTACGAGTCAACCCCACCTTAATATGAGGCACGGTGTGGCCGGAATCACTCCAAGTGGCTCTCTTTTGCTTAAAATGGACAACAATTTAAGTACATACGGAAAACTGACTAAACGCATTCGGTTTCCATTGAAACATTAGGAGAACGATCCATGGGTCATATGTGACATGTACGAGTCAACTACTCCTCAATCCAAGGCATGGTGTGGCCGACACCACTCAAAGTGTCTGCCTTCTATTTCAAAAGTACGTCATTTTAATTAAAAAACATCAACTGGCATACAGAAAACCGACCAAACACATTCAGATTGTGTCGATACATTAGCACAATGATCCATGGGTCATATGTGATGTCTACGAGACAACCCCACCTCAATCCGTGGCGCGGTGTGGCCGCCACCACTCAAAGTGTCTATCTTTTGTTTCAAAAGGACATCATTTGAAATGAAAAACATCAACTGGCATATGGAAAAGCGACCAAACGCATTCGGATTGTGTCGATACTTTAGAAAAACGATCCATGGGTCATATGTGACATGTAAGATTTAACTCTGCCTTAATATGAGGCACGGTGTGGCAAGAATCACTCTAAGTGTCTCTCTTTTGCTTAAAATGGACAACAATTTAAGTACATACGGAAAAATGACCAAACGCATTCGTTTTCCATTGAAACTTTAGGAGAACGATACATGGGTAATATTTGACGTGTACGAGTCAACTCTGCTTCAATCCGAGGTGCGGTGTGGCTGAAACCACTCAAAGTGTCTGCCTTTTGTTTCAAAAGTACGTCATTTCAATTGAAAAACATCAACTGGCATACGAAAAACTGACCAAACGCATTCTGATTGTATCGATACATTAGCACAACGATCCATGGGTCACATGTGATGTGTATGAGTCAACCCCTCCTCAATCTGAGGCATGGTGTGGCCGCTACCACTCAAAGTTTCTGTCATTTGTTTCAAAAGGACATCATTTGATGTGAAAAACATCAACTGGCATACGGAAAAGCGACCAAACGCATTCAGATTGTGTCGATACTTTAGCACAATGATCCATGGGTCATATGTGATGTGTACGAGTCAACAAATCCTTAATCTGAGGCATGGTGTGGCCGGAATCACTCTAAGTGGATCTCTTTTTCTTAAAAGGGACAACAATTTAAGCACATACGGAAAACCGACCAAACGCATTCGGTTTCCATTGAAACCTTAGGAGAACGATCCATGGGTCATATGTGACGTGTACGAGTCAATGCCACCTCAATCCGAGGTGCAGTGTGGCTGACACCACTCAAAGTGTCTGCCTTTTATTTCAAAAGTACGTCATTTTAATTGAAAAACATCAATTGGCATACGGAAAACCGACCAAACGCATTCGGATTGTGTCGATACATTAGAACAACGATCCATGGGTCATATGTGACGTGTACGAGTCAACCCCACCTCAATCCGAGGTGCGTTGTGTCCGGTAGCACTCTAGGTGTATGTATTATGTTTAAAATGGACATTATTTCAGGTAAAAATATATGGTATAAAAAAAACCGATCAAATTATGAATTGACTTCCGGATTCCACATATAATTGTCATCTAAATTTTAAATTGAATTCTAAATGAATTATGTATATTTATAATTACTTTATGAATTATAATTTAATTATGGATGTGTATAGTTCCACCATTATATGTTAAATGTGTATGAATTTGTTCTCTATATGTAAGTGTTAGTTGGTTATTGTAGGTACAATAATTGTATATGTATGTGTTAGTTTATTGCAGGTACAATAATTGGATTGAACTGGTGGGAAAATTGGAGAGCTGGTTGCAAATTGGGGAGCTGCTGGGCAAATTACAGAGCTGCTGTGCAATTTTCCCAGCAGAGGCTATGCCAACGGTTCAAAACCATTGGCATAGAATGTCTAGGTTTTGTTTTACCAATGGTTCATAAAACTGTTGGTAAAATAGTTTTCCCAACGCTTCTAAACCATTGGGAAAGAGGAGATTTTCGGTTTTTCCCAATGATTTTGAAAACCATTGAGAAAAACATGGTAATTTTCAACACTTTATCCCAACGGTTTACAACCGTTGGGATAGAGTTTTCCCAACGGTTTTCCAGAACCGTTGGGATAGGGTAATTTTTCTCCCCCCTATCCCAATGGTTCACTGTAAACCGTTGGGAAAAGTTTTTCCCAACGACTTACTTCCCTACGGTTTAGAGAACCATTGGTATAACATATACCAACGGTTCTGCAGCCTTTCCCAATGGTTCTAAACCGTTGGGAAATCCTATATTTCTAGTAGTGAAAGGAACATTAACCATGATGAAATAACATTGGTATAAAACATGGAATTTTAGAAAACAAGTAAGAACATAATATTATTTCCATAGTATCCAAGACATTACTACCAAGACCATCATAGTGGACAAATTCCTTTACTGAACTGGGTTTACTTGTCGTTCCATCCATGTATTACTAAACAATATTTACTTGTCATTCCAGTGCTGTATTACTGAACCCGATTTAATTGACATTCTAGTCATGTTTATCTCATGAGATATAAATCTTTACCCAATGCATTGGAGGGAGATATAGGTCCCACCCATCTCATAATGAAATCATTCTTACATATTCCACAAAGACATAAATCATTCATCATAGCATAACCTAAGAAATAAAATGGGTTTCTTAAATAGAATTCCATCATAACATAATCTATATAAAATATCATTCCATTATTAACACACTAAAATCATAGTAATAATAGTGATATAAACATAAACTTGTTTAAAAATAATTATATTATATGGAAAATAATTTTGATAAAACACTTGAACTCAAATCTTGAGGAAAATATCATTTCTTCTTCAAAAACATTTTATTTTCTCAAAACGTCACACAATTTTAAAAGAAAAGAATCTAATTGAAAATAAACATAAAATATTTTAAAGGAAGATTCATGGAAATAAGGTGTTTTGAAAGCATAAAAATTCATTCATGCCGTATAAGTTAAAAAAAACATTATCCTCATACTTTTTTCAGAGAAGTCAAAAAGAAACTCATAGGGTAAACAAATGAAAGATTCATTCCAAACAATGTATAAAAAGTCAAAAATGGGTAAAAATGACTTTAAACATACATATAAGAATTTTAAACATTCTATAATTTTTTTTAGAAAACATGGACATGGATGATAAATATACCCCCAATAAATACTTTCATATAAACAATCTCGGATAAAAATGAGATTGTAAAATTATCCCTTACCTTATGTTCGATATGCTTCGTATGTATGAAAAATCTTATATAGTGGGTTTAAACATATTATTAAATTTTAATAGAACCATAATAATATTTATGATATCATATATGATTCAATTATGAATTTATATTACTCGTTCATTTATCAATTCCATGTTAAAGCAACATTTTGGGTAATAATCGTTTTATTTATCATACATGTTTTGACTTGTTATTATGAATATTATTACTTAGACCATGATTTAATTACTTAATTAATATAAAACATGATTTATATATCATATATATTAAGTATATAAATTTAAAAATAATAGATTGATAAATGAAATGGAATACACCATTCATGGATATGGTAGGCCGTACGTAAGCATGAACGTTGTTTCCTTTTCCTTATTAAATGGAATGGAAGCAAGTAAATGACACACGCACACACACACATATATATATACATAAATCTAGTAGAGTTATTATGTCATATATTTCATGATTGTTTATTATATATACTTTATATAATCATTCTTGAATAGTTAACATAGAGAATAAATATCATCGTGTCATGGAGACGGTAAGCCGTACGAATGCATGAGCGACGATATCATTCCTTTAATGGTCAAATAGTATGGAATTGGATGGTATATGAATGATAATGAAATAATATCTTGTTATATACAATATTTACATCCATTATACTCATCAATATACCCATCTAAATTATGTATTGTTGAATAACAAATTACACCACGACGTGGAGATGGTAAGCTGTACGTACGCATGCATGGTGATATTGTTATTCGAAGGATGAATATAAGGATGTATAAGACTGTACCATAATTATAATAAAATATAAGTATGTATAATATAGTATATTTATTACTTTAATATGGGAAAACATAATAATAGGAAGTATAAGAAGAAAATAATTTTGAAAGAGGTGATAAAACAATTACCTCGTTTTCAGGTATCTCCTTTTCGTATGCACAAAAGGACTCCTTAAGATGGATTTCTTTCCAAAATATGGACTCTAGTATTAAGTGAGGGAAGTTGGGAGGTAATTTGATTAGGTTTTTTCTGATCCAAATGGATTTGGAGGTGTGATTAAAAGAGAAGGAGAGGCTCCCTTTTATAAGAGAGGGGATGGGCACCTTTGAAATGTCTTGAAATATTAATTTATTATAAATTTATTTTCAGTTTATAATGATCCCAAAATCATTTATTTTGAATATAATATTATTATGGGTAGAAATAATCTCAAAAAAAAAAATTTATACATGTTTTTGATATTATTTTATACCTTATCATTTTTGATTTATCCTTATTTAATCTATTTAATTTTATTTGTTGTAATAATATTTTAAATATTAAATAGTTATAAATATTTACTTATGTGTTATATATTGTTCATAATTGGATAATTTATGATATTTTAGTCCATATAATTTTCACTTTGTAATTTTTAAATATTTTTTTGTGATTTTTAAATAATTTAATAATATGTTGTTTTTATAAAATATCAATAGTGTTAGTTTTGACATATTTATTTATTTGACTTTAATTAAAATCCACATAGAAGATAAATTCAAAAAAATATATTTAATACACTTCTAACATATCATATTCACCTATAAAGTTTTTGGAGAACATTAATTAGTTAATATGATATTTATTTTAATATTTTTATAACCATTTATTTGATATTTCTATTAATAAAATAATTTCTACATCACTATTTTGTCATCATTAATGGTAATAATTTAATCTCTAAAAATTATAAATAAATTAAAATTATGTAGATAATTTCAATATACTTATTATATATATGAGAGTGACATGTTGTCACCTTCTTTTATTTTAATTATAATTACATCACTTTCATGGAAAAAAGTCCATTAAATGAATCAATTCCGACCCATAGGTGATATTGGTCGACTTTAATTCATCCAATATTTTTTTTTTCAGGAGTTAGGGTAATTTTATTGTCTTTATAATATTATTAGTTACCCTAATTTAACATATTTAACTTTAACTGTGGTAAATAAAAATTACCATAGTTACTATTCATAATATCCCAAAAACAAAATAAAAAGTAACCTATTAACATAATTTGGATCCACTGATTACAAATATGAAATCCATTTTTTATAATTCAAAACATAGAATTGGAATAAATTAATTTAAAATTAATTCCCATTTTCAAAACCAAAAAGTGGGTTTTTAAGAAGTAAAAACTTATCAAAAGATGCTCATGTGTTTATGTTCAATTTAAATGTGAAATTACATCAAATGACCAAAATTGGATTAAATGATAAAAACATAATCCAATTAAAATTTAAAAACAATTAAAAATATAATCTAAATATATAAATAAATTATATGAAAATACAGTTTTGAATTAAAATATAGTATTTCTCACTATTCATTAAAATATAAATTTTATCAAAAAAATACCAAAAATTCAATAAAAGTAAATTTTGATGTCCAAATTCAAAATAAGAAGTTTATTTTGTAAAATATAATATATAAAAGTGTTCAAACTAGATTTAAAATGGGTGCTCCATCAACAGGAGACAAAACTGTATTTTTTGAAAAACACTTCTTTTATCCAAAAAATTGAAGTTATTCTAATATCATGTCTAGAAAATACATAAGATGGATGTTAATGTTATATAAAATTAAAAATTTAGTTAATAATATTCATAACAACTAGTTTATATCCCATTAAATAACAATATTTTAATAATATATCATTGTTTTGTGAAACTCGGTATTGCGTACAAAGCAAGCTAGTAAGGAAGGTCTCTCTTGCATGTAATGCAAGCCAAGAATAGTATTGCATATACTACAAGCAAATATGGTTTTTCATATAGCGCAAGATAATATTGGTGTTGTGTACAACATAAGACATCAATGAAATTAAAAAGAATCTATCTCATAAAATATCAGGGTGATATACTATATCTCCCTAAAATTCATTGGTTATGGTTTTATATATCATGAGATAATATAATATGAGTCTTCTTGTATATTCTCAAAAATTAAAGGGTGACCGTTCTTGGATATTCTCACAAACTAATTACAGGTCCTTCTTGGATATGCTCACAATATGATGATACCCTAGTATTATGTATGTATTAAATTTATTTTCTTTTCTATGTTTTAAGTCCATTCTACATTTTTATTTTATTTTCCTATGATTATTATCCATGGATCATGTTTATCATCTCATGATTCCTCACCCATTTTCCATATTATATATATATTTTTAATTTGATATTGAATTAACTCCTATCATGATTTATGGACAACTCTTATTGTTCCATGTTCATATTAGTAAGAAATTTCTCCCTGCACATGTTTTATCACATGCTTATGATCCAAACCTTTGATAAAATATTGGTATGTTTTACCCTTACCAAGCATTTGAGAACACCAATTTTCTTATATTTCCATTCCCCAGGTTATGAATACGATTATAACTTATGAGAAGAATAGAAGGGAGTCTAGTGTGGCTCAATTATGAAGGAGTGTTGGAAAATCTTATAGAATGATTTTCTTATATAACTAGTCCTTAAAGAAAATAAACCTTATATTCTTTGGATTTTGATATTATTTATTATTTTTATTTTTTTATCACATATAAATTATGTAAAATAAAGATATTTGTATCTTGGGTTTTTATTGGGTATATTTTAGTCTACGTTGAGACTTGTCTCCCATCAGCTGACTTTGATTACTTCCTTCATGCTTTCTATTTCCTAAAAAAATTGAATTTTAGATTTATATATTTGAGTTTAAATATGGATATTTTAACTCTCAAATATGGGTTTTCAATTTATTTGTGTTTATTTATATGATTTCTTGGTTGATTTTATTATTTTGATTGACTTAAGTTCAAGTGGAAACTTGGATAAATGGTTTAGTAAGATCTATTATTATTGTTTCTTAGATTAGAATGTTTTTATAAGCATTTGTTTAATAGTTAATAATAGTAAATGATATGGTATTAGAAGACATGGGCCAAAATGGTCCATTCTAAAAAGATAATTAGATCAATATTATTATGATATTGAAGTCGGTTCCCTAGAAGCAACTGAAATTTTACTTTTTATTATCAGAACATTAATAAGAATCTTACCATATAAGGGTTATTATTATAAATAAAATTAATATGATAATATCCTTGGATTATTTTACCATAAAAGCTTATAGTAGTTCCATTCTACAATGGGAACCTAGAGATGCAATGAGAATATTCTTAAAAATATATCCTATGATGTAGATATCATTTTTCTGATGGGACACATATGATGTTTGACTATCAGGTTTTGGATACTCATAAGACAATGATATTTTTTCTCATAAACTTCACAATTGGTGCTGTCCAAGAAGGGAGGTCATGCGGATTAACCCACCAATATTAATTCTACATGTTTATGTGATATTGGATATTCTTATCTATGAATGTGTGTATTTTTACTTATTATTGAGATTATTATTAATGTGTATCATGTATCACATACTTTTATGTATAGATAAAAACCATGATGACATATGCTCTGTGTGAGGTAGCATATGTTGGGTGCCTCATAAGTGATATGATATTAATTAAATAATTCAAGAAATTATCTTCCCCTTCCATATTAATGAAATAAGATAAATCTATCCCTTTGATTTAAATATAACTATATGATTAAATCCATGACCATGGAAGTTCATCAACGAGTTCATTTTAGAAATTAAAATAATGATAAATCAAGCAAATAGGGTGATGATATAATCATGTATCCTTCTTGATGAGATTTCAGTAGACAAATGGATTATATTACACAATATCTTTCATAGGAAAGTTTTTTGTAGTTTTGAAATTATCTTCTTTCTATATAAGTTCCTTGACGTATTGTTAGATGTTGATCTTGGACTTTATGTAAGTTCACATAATGACACTGAGAAAGAGTGCTAGAGAGCTATACACTAAGTGTATCTAGAATATCATTAAATTATATTGAATTTAATATTAATAATAAATATAATCCTTAACTTGTGGAATAATAATTATTCAAGTAATGTTGATCACATAAATTCAATCAATAAGTATTTGAGATTAAAAATATGTAAGTTGAATTTTATCACATGTCTAATATTCACCATGTAATAAATAAATAAATATTTATTATACAGTTTTAAGAAATGGATTAATATAACTATTTATTTAGTTATGTGAATATTAAAATAAATATTTATTCATGATTTTATTGAATATATTATTTATTTATTTATTGAGAGAATAATATTTAGATGAATAAATATTTTATTATTCATGGTTCATTAAGTACTATAGAGGATTAATGGTCCATGTTAATTTCTTGATGGAAATGATATATTTTATTTAATATTATTTAAATAATGATTAAATTAATTATTTAAGGAAAGTTATTTAAATGAATTCATTTCATGAAATATAATAATAATGATATTATTATTATTTTAGATTATGTATTACTTAGATTAAATATATTGATAAGGGGATCTGTGCAATTATAAATAGTTTAACCCTATGTATAATTTAAAAATTATATCATTTTGGAGAAAGATAAATTTATTGTGTACAATATAATGCTCTCTAAAATTATCTCAAGATCTATAGAGAATAATCCCCCCATCCTCTCTATCAAGAATGTAGAAAGAACAAGATTAATATTTATTATAGTCAATGTTGAATGATACAAAGCACTAGGTTACTCTATGCTAGAACTTAATATACCATTAATTCCAATTGAATATTCATGGATTATGTGTGGATACACTTATAGGAATCCTTTCCTAGATTCTCCATCACAACGATAAAACAACAAGAGTGGTAGTGAAAATTTATTGAGTAGATTATCATGTTTGAGGTTATTCTTATTTTATCTTAATTATAAATTAAACACGAAACATCCTCTATAGATGATCTAAGGGTTGGGTTTACTAAGTTATTTAGATATTGTATATTGAAACTAATAAAGAAAAAAAATAAGATGCCCATCCAACACTTCTGAAGTTCCCCAGAACCTTGAAGTGATATTAGAACGGTCACATTGAAATTTATAATTTTGTATAATTTGTTTTATTAATTTAATTAATTTTTTTGTTAGTTTTTTTCTATCATTATATTATTAAAAAACATTAGATAATACAGTCATCTGAATTAGTATGTTCAAGGACAAGCCAAGACATGTGAAGAATGACTGAATATCCCATCCAGAGGTGATAAGGTTTCTAGATGCATAACATGGACACACAGTGTGTAACAATATATTTCACATCATATATCTATAGTCAAATAACACAAGAAGTGATCCATATAAATATCACATTGTTTTGTGTTTTTATATATGGAATCATTACACTTAAGATATTTATTTCCAATATGAAACATGGTTTGATAGGTATTACATAGTGTGCAGTTGGTGTACACGTTGTGTAACCCCAAATGATTTTGACCTTTTGTAAATTGCGGCATGCACTATGGTTATTAAACGGAATCATTAAACATAATGTATTGATTTTTAGTACAGTGATGTGATTAGACATGGAGTACATGACTGGTGACTATCATGTAAAAAACTTATAACATGTTTCAACCCATAGAAGGTACATGTTGATATTTTAGGCTTTTCATGTGGGTCTATGCATAGAGAAATTAAAAGCGAAACATGCCTGTATAGAATATAGATATCTATACATGTCGTGTTTCATGAATTTTTCACACCAGGTACACACCAAGTGAATTTCAACATGTAATGTGGGATTATATGATTAATATTTAAAACCATATAAATTCCGCAACTACACAATATGTAATAGTTTTTGTACACATCGTGTGCTTCACAAACATTTCCAATGATACATAATTACTATATTATATCATTTATTGTGGTCATACGTGTTACACAAACTATTTTTATTGATCCACCAAACTATACACTTTTTATATCATAACATTCTGTGTAGGAATAAATTTTATGTAGGAATACAAACTGTGTAGGCATAAATGGCAGGCAAGTATACAATACATGACAAAGACCTTACACAACATATATCACATGACATATCAAGTGATAGTGAACACCATGTAAGTATTAAATTTCAAAAATTTATTTAATCTAACACATATGGTACATGTAATGTCACCTCATAAGTACATACCATGTAATTACTTATTTTAAAATTTAAAATCAAATTTATTAAATATATTTAAAACATTACAGGTTGATAATATTATTTCATATTAATTAATGTTTGGACATAGTATTAAGATAATGAATGAATGAAATAATTATTTTATAATTTCATTTATTCCAGTAAAATTATCTTAATTATAAAAAATTTAAATAAATTCTAAAAAGTCTAAATGTGTAGTTGTTTCATGTTGTGATTGATCATGATATTGTTTAAATTCTACATGTGTTGTATTTATTTATTTATTTGAATTACTTATTTTATTATTTTATATGATAATTTTATTAAATTAAATATGATAATCTATATATCATCCTTACCTCTTTTATTATATATGGGCATATATATCCAAGGTTTATTTGATATAACTCTTAACCCCTGGTATATTTCACTTATATGTGATTAAAAATTTGTAAAGTATGGAGCTTAAAGTGAAAGGATATGGTTTAGGACCTAAGATGAGGTAAATCCCTCCAAGAAGATACATAAAATAATGTATAAATTCTATAGCTAAATCCAAGCACGAGATTAAGGATTTTTCCCCTATGGTCATGGTTTGTTGACTTCCTCCTAATAAGCCAACCAATAGATAAAATATCATGATCATATCAAATTTATATTTTATTTTATCAGTGCATAGTTATTTATTTATTTATGCAATTCATGGTTTATTTGGATTATTAAAAATACTAACATAAAGTAAAAAATTAACAATCATGCCAAAGATAAAATAAAATAAAATAATTATGTGTAAATTATTTTATCATAAATTATTAATTAATTATATAATATCTACATAATATTAACAAGAATGTGAATAGTAAATAATAAATATTTTTACATAAGTTAAAGAGAATCCCTCAATTAAAATATTAAGTAAAAAATAACTTTCAATCACATGAGTTAGAATACAACCATAGTTAAAATTATTAGTCTAATTCTCATCAAGATATGCTAAATTATCTAGTTATTACAATGAAATTATTGGGTAGACTCAACCAAGTTGGATTTAAAAGTATACAACCTTATAATACTTAGTGTAATTTGGAGGTAAGATTTGAGAAAATTTGAGTTTAGGATTTTAGGATTTGGGAGTCCACTCAACAGATCAAAGTGTTTCAAGTTAATACAGTTAGAAATTAAATCCTAACTAAATGAATTTTAATAATTTTATAAGGCCTATATTTGGGTTATTTGAAGGGGAATATGGATAATTTTCAATAGAATATTTGAGTGATTGTATGTTTCAAATCCAATGGTGAGGGTTACTATTATTTGATAAAATAGGGGGAGACTACTTAATTAATTAATTAATTATGTAATAATCAATAATAAAGATAAAGTGTTAATAACATAATTTTATATATTATAAAAATAGAATATTTAACCATAGAAACAGTATGATCAATATTGGAAAAAATAAAACGCCATCACCAGGATACACATCTATGAGTGGTATAGGCATTTTCACATTAAACTACTACAAGAAAATTTATTTTTTTGTGATGAAATCCTCTATTACCAATTATCTACCTCATGGAGTGGGTTAGGGTGAGAAGGATTCCTTTGTGATACATATTGAGGATTCTTTAAATTTGCATTGCATCATTTCATTATCTATGTACAAAGATATGAATATGAAACATAAGGAAATAGATTAATACATAATGAAAAATCCTCTCCAGGAACTTGAAATGGAAAGAGAGTGGATAAAGATAAATTATATTTTCACTATAATATATAAGTGTAAATCTGAATAGGAATAAAAAATAGTGATCACATACTTAATATGTTGAAGTATATTAATCAGTGAGTGAAGTTAGTATTTTATATGGATAAGAATTATCTATTAATATTGTATTATCATCCTTACCAACTAGATTCAAAATATACATTAAGAATTATAAAATGAACAACATGGATAAGACACTCATAAGACATTTAACTATGTTTTTCCATGTTCATAAGGATTGGTGGGAATATGGGCCCTCTCTCCTTTTGGTGAACAAATTGACATAGAAGGTTAAAAATCTCATGAAAAGTTCATATTCAATGTTTCTTTTACCACATTAGTAAAAGACACAAAATATTTAGAGGTAGAGAAATAAAAATGAGGCTATCTACTTCACATATGGTAAGAATGGTCGATGTAATAGGAATTAAAATAAATTAAAAAATAAGTAAGAATAATCTCCTACTTCAGGCATATTAATTATTACATATAATATTTCAAATTCTATTCTTGTGCATTAAATATTATATATGAGTCACATCGTTTTGTCCATATTTAGAAACCATGTAAGATAAAAAAAAACTATAATAATAGCAAGGTGAATCTTTATGTTTTAATGGGGTTTGAATCATACATCTACTAAAAAAGATCACAACTTCATGATTTCCATGTGGATTGATTATTGTAAAATTGTTGATTTATATTGAGTGTTACTAAAAAAATTATCGTAGTGTCTAATTCTAGAAACAATGAGACATTATTTAACGTTTGAGAAAAATATTTTTATGGTATATTATATGAAATTCATAGATTGATCAAACTTAAATCACAAATATCCAATATTAGCAAATAAAAATGAACATAAAATATATGACTCAAATAATACCTAGTTGTGGAAAGATAATTCTTTGTCAAGTAAAACTAGAAGTTAATGTCAAGTACATACCTATAAGGGTGTTTATACTCTTAAAAATTTAAGGCTCTTAGGTATTTATACATAATTAATTTTAATATTTTAAGATAAAGAAACCATTATAGATTAAAGGTTTTATTGATACAAAGCTTCTATAATTAATTTATAGGGATACGTGTGAACTCTTATAAGGAGAATCTAGTGGTAAATTATTATACTTCATGAGATTCCTTTAAGAGATTTTAGGAATGTCAAGTGGAGTAATCAATATAATAGAAAAATATATAATATATTTCGAGCATGTTAGTCAAATAATATCTTGACCAATCATTCATAGATCATTATAATATAGAGTGGGGATATTCCTAAAAACAAATTACCTTATACACATCAGAGTGATGATTATAGTAAAATGAGGATTGATGGTGAGCCTTATAAGTATTGCATGTATTCTATTATTTCTTTAGAGTAATGTTTAGAAAATAATAGTTTCATGTAATTAACCATACAACTACTATATTGAAATATGGGTATTATATATGTCATGATCTACCTTGTTGGAGCCCTATTAGGCCAATAAAAAAGGTGAGAGTGAACCCCAAATCCCGCCTCAAATAGATATGAAATCCAATGAATAATAAAATGAACCACCAATCAATGCCAAATAAATTCTATTACACAAATAAATTTCCATAAATAAAATTATAATTATATTTCAAACATACAACATAAGAGTATATATGCAAGGAAGAGATCTAAAACTCCAATTCATTTACCAACTCCATTGATTCTACCCAACCAATAGCTCCAATATTCACTGATCAATCATGAAAATAATCATAAATCTATGTTGGGGTGAGCATGTGAGGGTACACATTAATATCACACTTCTAACATACATCAACATATGTTTGAAATAAATATGAAAGAGAAAAAAAGAGTGATATCAACAGAACAAAACATGACAACCAAAACTATAAACAAAAAAACCATGTGAATCATTATCACCAAACTCTACATCCCACATAATTTACCATAATTTCCTTCCATTTCCATGATATCATCAACCATTTACACAACCATAAGAAAAAACCATTTCCATAAAAAAATATATAAATATCATAAGTTCCAAAACTATCATCAAAATCAAAAACAAAATGGGTCTAAAAAGTTCCCACCTCTCCAACTTGTCAGTTCATGGGTCACTCCATCTAAAAATGGTAATGTTCCATCCATACAACCCCTCACTAACTGATCAAGGACATGAGAATGTAATAGAATTAACAAAATATCACCACCCATTACCCATTCCACAATTGACCACCACAATACATATATGCACCACAACATCACAACCATATCCACCATTCCACATCCACATACCACATCATCACGTATCTATAACCACACCATAACATATCAAGAACCACATCACTATATATATATATATATTTACAACTATATATCAATAGTTTAACATAAACATGAAGGGAATAAACCTCATTGTAACAACTTATGTTTTGTTGGATTAGTCCTTTGAATATTTCTATGTATATTTATGGATTTTCCATGAGGTCAGAACCGTGTTTGGGTGTTGTGGGACCTCGATATTAATATTTTTAAAATATTAATATATTTTAAATCATGAAAAAACATATTTTCAGAATAATTTGTTTTCTCAGTGTTTGGGACCATGGATGGAAAATCATAGAGCATGGTTGATTCTGTTCCTGCAGATATGGTTAAGGTCCCTCATCACTGAGTTGGATACACTAGTTAAAGGCGGGCTCACATCCGCCACAATTTGCAACCTGATGAATTGACCATGCATGCAGATTAGAGGAGGCGGGCGTTGGGTTAAGTGGCAGCCTCCAGACTGCAGTTTGAAACAGAACATCGATGACTCTTATAGGGAGGGGGGCATGAGAGGCGGTGGGGTACTTAGAGATTCATGGGGATTGGTCCATGTTGCATTTAGTGCTTACTATGGTCCAGGTGACTCTTTGGGTGTGGAGGTTCGAGCCCTACTCTCAGGTTTCAGGGTTTGTAGGAGATGGGGACTTCAGGCGAAGGAGATTGAATCGGACTCGGAAGTCCTTGTGAAGGCTTTACAGGGTCAAGAGGTGATTCCTTGGGAGTTGACATATCTCATTCGAATATTCAAGGCGGAGACCAATCAGGGAAGGACAGTTCATCACAGTTGGAGGGAGACCAACTGTGTGGTTGATACGCTGGCCCGCATGGGTAGACAGGATGAGGATCTAATGGTTTATAGTGGTCTTAACTCTCTTCCCGTGGAGTGTATTAGTGTAATACGAGGGGATGCCCTTTGCCTTCATCATTTTCACCCTCCTTGAAGGGATTGATCCTGTAATGTCCTATTTATTCAATTAAAATAATAATAGAAAAAAAGTTGGTTAGCATCGAGAATTCGGTTGAGGAATCCATTAGAGGGTGTGTTAACTGAATTAAATAATTATCTTAATTAAATTATTTTATTCCCCAAAACCTAATAATATCTTATAAATACCAAGTTATGGAAAATCCTTAGGGTTATTCACATAACCCTAGGAGATTAAATAGGAGCAGTAAGCTTTCTTCATTGATAGATCAATATTGAATACCAATCACAAAAGGATAAAGGTGAATCGTGAGATAGATGATGAATGTATCTAATCTTCTTCTTCATTGATAGTGAACATGTTATTCACTAATGAACTATATAATCCTAAGGTAGGGAATTATTTTTCATGGATTCTTCAAATATTTTATTTAATTGATAAGCATGTGTTTTATCTGCTTATTTTCTATAATCATGTCCTTTTCATAATTCCATATATTTTGGTATTCTAAAGAATTTTTTTATCCTTATTGAATGTATGAATCAAACCGATATTGTTTCTATATTTCATGGTTGTTGGCCAGTATTTCATCGACTAACATTGTTTTCAATTCATTATTTTTCATTTCCCACCACTTTTCTTCACGTTCTTCACCTTGTTCCATGAGGTCATGATTTTAAATTTTCCGGTTAGATTATAGCATGATCAAATCCATGAATTTATGGTAGATGCATGCATGACATATATACTAGTTTTTTATGGATGGATTGTGATTAAATGTGGGTTGCAGGTGTTTATGACATGGATTAAAAGTTGGATCTCATTTTTTATCCATGATAGAGGTTTGGTGCGATGGGAATGAACCACACAGGGTTCGGGTGTCCAGAATCCATCCAACGATGATGGATTAACTATGGTCAGCCCTAGATCCTAGTCCCCCGACATGAATCAATACTGAAACAGTTATAGGAGAGGTTCAAGTGAGACATGTGAAGACTTCCTTGGATTATGAAAAATCCCAAAATACATGGTGTGTAGTCTTAGAAAACACACCTTGTAGTCCCCTAGCTATAATGGTAAAGGTTTTGGGTGAAGTTAAATACCACATGCCGTGTTGACCCATACACGCCATGTGACCTGGTGTTAGTAGGTCAACGTGTATCCTAGGGGTACATGACAATATACATGACTAAAAACATAGGCTCAGCCGGAGTGAACGAGTATGAAAATTTACTCAAACATTACCAGGGTACTTGAACACGACCAGTGTACGTGGTAATGAGATAAAGTACATGGGCACAGGAAATAAGACGTATTTAGACCCCAAAAAGACATGAAATACCATGAACCCCATCTACACACCATGAAATCCCACATATATATCTATGCCATGTGTAGGAGAGGACATAGTTATGTGTTTATGCCAGGCTACATGCCACATAACTCTCTCAGAATCATCCACATTATGTATTAGTTTCTTCAGGGCTTGGATTTAGGCCCATGAGTAGCCTATCCTAAGAAGTATTCCATGTAGTACATGATGGTGAAATTCATTCTTCCATCATATATATGAAAAAAGGTTTATAGGTGTGGAAATTATTTCAGCAAAGCATTTCCGATAGTAGTGATTAAGACAATTTATCATAGAGACACTATGGTTTGAAACCCCCATATCACACTATGGAATGGGACCCCCATACACTTTAAATAGGTAGATTCAACACACCCCAAACTAAATAAGGTCATGGTTCATCTATCTATGGAGTATTACACCACCATATCCAAGCTCCAGCAGCAACTGAGACCTCTATGAGACTTAGTTCTCCCTCAGCTATGGAGTGACATAGTGATGAACATGTTCCTCTACTCACATTTTTGTGTAGTTGTGCATGATGTTGGGCATTAGAGTTGAACCCTTGGAGCTATAGGTTGACTCATAATTCTTATCTAGGTTATAGAGATAGAGATCCCCTTTTTCTCTATCATGGGTTTCCTTATAAGCATATATGTGTTAGGTTTTTGTTCCCCTCTTACTTATGGGTTGAGCTAACTCTTATATCTTTTTATTTCCCATTTATGGGGTTTAGGGAATCCTAATGGGTATTTATATACTCAACCCTTAATGAGATTCACCCATATGTGTTTTGTATTATATATAAGACATATAGATTAGCAGTGACATTAGTAGAGCATAACAGTACTTGGGTGCATTGACTATGTTCAGTGGTCGGACTTGGTGATCTAGAGTCGATCACTCTTTAGTTTCCTATTTTTCCATTTTATGTCAATTTGGGTCCCCATTTCTATTTTGGCATGTATTTTTACTTTTTATGCCTTGGTTTTATGTTTTTATACTCTTATGTATTCCCTAGAGGTTATTACAGGATGGTTTATACTCTAAAGGATAAGTCCTTTTTATTATCTCTACACTACTGTATGGAGTTGGTTGTGCATATGTGTATATGTACTTAGGATAAGGCCTCTCATTTATGAATTTCCCACTCAGTGATTATCAACAACCCCTAGCCTATTAGAGGAAGTCTTAGAGTGTCACAATTGGATTACTGACATCCAGGTGGGCCCCAATGGGTCAGGTTATGATAGAGTGGTATCATAGGCGGTATTTCTAGGTCAGTGTTTAAGTTTGAACTTATTGTGAAGATTGGTTTGGGAACATAGGGAAATGATGTTGGAGTATCTAAAGTGCAAATTTTAGGATAGAGAACGTAGTGTTGGTGAGATGATTGATGTATCTATTCAACAAGACTATGAATTCCTGCTTATTTACTTGTCATATCTAGACATCAATATCAAGGAAAAATGGTACATGCATCATATATGATTGGGTTTTATGACTTTCATGTCCTTATTGAGTCATCTCTCCATATATGATCATTTAACCGTAGTACATCTTGATAACTTTTAGGATGACTTTATGATGATATCCATATCATATACCAATATATGATCATGAAGATATTCTATTGATTTATTAGGCATCTATTTAGGGATCTACCAATGAGGTTTTTCTCCCAGTGGTCTATGTGTGGATCGATTGCATGTAAGATAAACAATAGCTCCAACAGGTCAGGATGAAGATGCATTTCGACTTAGTGAATTATGAAAGTTCTAAAAATAGAGACCACTAAGGTTTCATGGATATCTAGACCCTCAGGAAGTAGAGGATTAGATCTATTTGGTGATCTAAGTCTCTAGTCTTTTTCGGACTCTGACTGATCAGATGACTGCACATGTAGATAGTCTTTTTCATAGAGCATTAGGGAACCAGGGGAGTCTAATTACAGAAACTCATAATGATATGACACTCACATGGTTATAATTCCAGAAAATATTTCATGATATGTATTACCCTTCACACCTGCGCTCTATGAGGATTCAAGAGATTCTCAAGTGGCAGCATGGTGATATGATAGTTGGTGAGTACAATTTGAGGTTTACTGATATCACATGTTACTCCCTCAATATGATTCAAGATGGAGTCTTCTGAGCATGGAAGTTTGAGAAGGGCCTTTATAGAGACATCCATGCCAGCGTAGTCTCCTTATGAATTTCTATTTATATTGGAGTGCTAGAGAAGATGCTGGTTATAAAGAGATTTATAGAAGAGGGATGTTGGGTGTCTAGAGATGGTAGTGGCCATTATAGGTATAACTCATCGGTAGTATCTAGTGGGAAACATACATTATGGTCTCAACATTGGAGGTATACCCATTCTTAGACCTAGACACTTGGATTTGTGCTGCAAGGTTCACGTAGTGGATCCAGTTAGTCAGGAGAGAGGTTATACTGTGCTTGTGATGGGTGAGGATGCCTATATCATGCTTTACTAACCCTTCATGATGAGTAGGATAGGAAAGAAGTGGATAGACTGCCATGACATAGGCATTGATGTGATTAGGGATCTCTTAGATGTGTTCAGGGCAGCCCCCAGGGAGGCACTACTGGCATAGGAGAAGGTGAATATTTGGAGAGAGGAGTTACTGGTGGATAGAAATACTATGAGATACTCCCACCCCCACAACCAGGTGGCCAAATTCTAGGCTCAGGGAGATGGTAGTCAAGGCCATGGTCAGTTATAGGCTATGGATGCTTATGACTAGGATGCACACAAGATGATTTGAGGTATGATATGTATCTTTTATACTCTTGATGAAGTACTTATAAACATATTATTTAGTCATTAGTTCATCTCTATATTCCTCTTTTGAGTGATAGATATTCCCATTGATACCATAACCTAGCAACTATGGATATTGGTTCCTACTGGGAGTGATTATGGTATATCATATATCTACCAATAGTGTGAGTTGGAGATCACTAGAGATAGTTTATCATGGGACCATTTGTTCATCATGATGAAACCTTATAATGTCATCTTGGGTATTTACCAGTTTTCTATAGTTCATTACTAGATATATTTTTATCTCAGGTGATTTAGATTCCTTTAGATGGATGAGACGAGACTCTCCTTTGTGGTTGAGAGAGATCTTATGGTATATTTAGTGGGGATCACGAGTAGGAAACTGTAACCCATCACACATTAGTTAGAGAGATTATACCTTGGTGTAGAAGGCTCTTCAAATATCCAGATTCTATTAGTGGTAGAGGATTATATGGACATCTTCTCTTAGGGTGTTTCAGGACTACCTATGAGGCTCTAGATATACTTATGTGTCAAATTTCACCATGGGAATGCACCTATATCATCTTTGGAATATCATATTACCCCTACCAATATTTTAGAGATGTGGGTGTAGTTATAGGACCATTGAGAGAAAGGTTTTATTAGAACCAGTGTGTCCCCCTGGACACCTCTAGTTTTGTTAGTGAAAAAGGTGCATGAGAGTTTGAGAATTTTTGTTGAATATCATCATATGAATCAAGTAATAATAAATAAAAATTTCCCCTTACTAATAATTGATGACTTCTTCGAGTAGTTTAGAGGTGAGTGTCAGTTCTCAATGATCAATATCAGGTCTAGCTACCACTAGTTCAGGGTTTTCAAGGATGATGTCTCAAAGACAACATTCTAGAGTCATTATAGACACTATGAGTTACTAGTGATGTCTTTCAGTGTGATGAATGTCCCTATTGTGTTCATATCTCTTAAGAACCAGATATTTTATCCATTATTATACTGAATCATAGTTTTTTTCATCGATGATATATTGATTTACTCTGCATCATAGGAGGATTATGCTTAGAATTTGAGGATGGTTTTAGACTTACTTCTAGAGAAAAACCTTTTTAGTAAGCTCTCAAAGTGTCAATTTTGGATTTGAAAGATTCACTTTCCAAAGAATGTGATCTGTAATCATGGTTTATTTTTGGATATGACAATGATCAATGTAGTTCTTTCTTGGGATCCACCTAAGAGTGTGTCAAAGGTGTGTAGTTTCTTTGGTTTGGTGTGCTACTATAGGAGGTTTATGGATGAATTTTCTAGGATAGTATCCCCTTTTACTTACTTTATGTGGAAATAATATCTATTTTTTGAGATTGAGTAGTGTTATAGATCCTTTTAAGAGTTGAAACTGAGTTTGACTAGTGATCCTTTCTTGATACTGTTAGAGGAAGGTGTTGAGTATGTGGTTTTTTATGCCTCTAGATCTGGGATAGTTGTGTATTGATGCATAGGTAAGCAGTGATCACTTATAGTTCAAGAAAGTTGAGACACCATGAGAAGAATTATGAAACCCATGGATTAGAGTTTATAGTGGTAGACTTTTCTATAAAGACATAGAGGTACTATTTTCTGGGTGAGGATTTATTAGTTTAATCATACCACCAAATTCAGAGGTACATATTCACACGGAGAGACCTCAACTTGAGAAAAAGGTGATGGTTGGAGTTCTTATAGGACTATAACTTTTATATTGTATATAATATAGGGAATAAAAACATGGTGGTAGATTCTCTTAGTAGGAAGTCTCGTTCTCACTTGGTGGAGGAGCATATAAGTAGTTAGCTTCCCTGTAGCTAAACATGGTAGAGGAGATGAGTGTAGCTTATATTCAGTTAATGGTGGTGAGTCCACCGCTTATTTATAGTGTGAAAGAGTATTAGTTTGGAGACATCAGTTGTGAGGTTTTTCATGACCAGATATGCTCAAGAGATTCACCAGATGGATTTTTTGAAGGGTGGGGGGAATTTCATCCTTTTTTGAGTTAATACATTGGTTCCAGTCACATTTCATGAGTATGTGTTGTGATAGTTTCATACTCCACCCATGGATGTACATCCTAGTGTGGTAAATATGTATAATAAAATTCAATGGTAGTTTTAGTGGGCTGGCATGACGTGAAGTGTCAACACGTTTTTCTCTCGGTGTCTCATATTTCAATAGGTAAAAAATGGACACTAGGTTATAATAGGATTGAATCAACCTATTGATATTCCATAATGGAAGTGGGATGAAATATTGATAGATTTTGTGATGTGGATCCCATGGAAAGGGAGAGTCCATGACTCTATTAGGGTGGTTGTATATTAACTTACCAAGTTGGCACACATTCTTTCCATCTGGGAGTAGAGTTCAATTGAGAGTTCAAGGAAGTTGCAGGTATATTATATTTTCTAGGTTTATGGGGTACCCACAATGATTATCTCTAACTGTGATACTTATTTAATTTCATGACTATTAAGAGGTATTTAGGAAGATTTTGGGACCTTGTTATGGATGAGTACTACATTTTACCCCTATATAGATGGGAATACTCTATATAAAATACAGGTGTTGGAGGATATGCTGATAACCTATGCGTTGGACATTGTCCAGTGCTGGGAAGATCAATTTATATTGATAGAGTTCACTTATAATAATAGGTATCACTCTACTATTAGCATGGAACCTTTTGAGTAACTCTATGAGAGACCCTATAGGTCACCCTTATACTAGATTGATATTGACGAGATATCTCTTATTGGTCCATAGATGGTGTGGTAAATGATAGATAAGCTCCAGGTGATCCATGAGCATATATAGATAGCCCAGAGTTGGAATAAATCTTATACAGATTGATGTAATAGGCCTTTAGAGATCAATAAGTGAGACTATTTTTTCCTAAGAGTATTCTTATGATGTGTATTGAAAAGGTTTGGCTGGAGAAGCAAGATATCCGCAAGGTTCATCAAGCCATTTGAGATCTTTCAGAGGGTTGGTGGGGTTGCCTACTGCTTAGCCTTACCCCCTCAATTGGACTGTGTGCATGATGTTTTTCATGTTTTGTAGCCGAGGAGATACGTTTATGACCCTACACATGTTATTGATTGGGGTGACCTAGACATTAAGGATGGATCCACCTTCACAGAGTACCTAGTGGAAATCTAGGACTAATAGGAGAGGGCTCTATGTGGATAGATCATCCCTTTGGTTCATGTTTATTGGTATCATAGGAGTATTTATAAGATCTTCTGAGATAAGGAGTGTCATATGTGGAATTAATAACCCAATATGTTTGTGTATATTTTTCTTTTTAGGGTGAAATCCTTGAAGGAGGGGATAATTTAACAACTCCATTTTTGTTGGAATAGTCCTTTGAATATATATATATATATATATATACACACTTATGTATTTTTCCATAGAGTCAACACTATGTCTGGGTGATGTGGTACCCCAAGATTAATATTTTAAAATTTTTAATATATATTAAATAAAGTGCATGAATATTTTTATAAGAAATATTTTTAATATTTTTTGGGACCACAAATGGGAAATCCAAGACCATAGTTGATTTCTAGAACATAGGTTTTACCATAGGTATGGATTAAAGTTGTTTTACATTGAGTGTTTAGTTGAGGCAACCATTGGCGGGTATGTTAAAGTTAATTAATTAATTTATTTAATATCCTAAAAACTAATCCTCTATTATAAATAAAATTTTATGTAAAATACCTAGGTTTATTTACATAAACCTATGAAATTAGATAGGAGGAGGAAGCATTCTTCATTATAAGATCAGGATCTAAGATCAATGATGAATAGATCAAGGTGAATCACGAGATAGATGATGAATGCAGCAGATCTTCTTATTCATCAACAGAGAACATGTTCTTCACTAAGTACCAATCCAATCCTAAGGCAGGGAATTATATTTCATGTATTTATACACCATTTTATTTAACTGATAAGCATGTATTTTATATTATTATTTTCTACAATCACATCCTTCACATGACCCCACATATTTTGGTATTCTTAAATGAAATTGTTATCCTTGTTGCACATATGAATCACACCACTATTGATTCCATATTTCATGGTTATTGGCTAGGATTGCATTGGATAATGGTGTTTTAAGTTTATTCTTGTGTATTTAACCACAGTTTTATTTGCGTTCTTCACTATTGGCCCATGGGTCAAATTTTGACATCTCCTAGTTGTATTCAAGCATGATCAAACCCCCAGATTCATGGAAGATTCATGTATGATGTAAGGATCAGAGTTTTTGCAGATGTATTGTGATGAGATGTGGGTTTTGGGTGTTAATAAAATATATTTGAGGCCATATCATGTTTCTTCATCCACAGGTGAGGTGCAGTGCGATAGGAATGAACCAAATGGTGTTTGGGTGGCTGAAATCCAGCCATCAATGATAGATAAAGCATGGTTATCCCTCGATCAGAGTCCCTCAGTATTAATCAAGGAAAAAATGGTGGCGGTAAAGGTGCATAAATACTTCCTTGAATTCTATAAAATCCCAACATACACAACATGCAGTCCAGGAACACACACCATGTTTTCCCATAGCTATGAAATCTAGGGTTTTAGGTGAAGTTTAATATCACATGTCGTGTATGAAGCATACTCGCTGTGTGACCCGATGTTGGTGGCTCAACGTGTACCCTAGGGGTACATAGGCATAGAGATGGCTAGACATAAGAGCACAACTAGAGTACACTGAAACAAATTTGTACTTAGACATGGCTAGGGTACCTACACACGACCAATGTAGACAGTCAAGGGCCAAGGTACACATGTATGGTTTGTACAACATGGTAAGACCTTGGATAGGAAATACATGATGTGTAACCAATATACACTCCATGTATTCCCACATTTATATCCAAGCTATTTGTAGGAAAGGTCACACACCATGTGAACCTTTATACGTGCCGTGACCTCCCTCAGAATCATCCACATTGTGTATATCTTTCTTTGAATATCATATTTGGGCCTATGAGTAGCCTATTATGATAATTTTTCAAGTATAACATAATGGCGGCCTTAGTTTTGGGATAAGAGATATAAACCAATGTGTTACATGCGTGAAAATTATTTTAGTGATGCATGGTCGATAGCAGTGATAAGACTAGTTTATTAGAGAGACGTTGGGTTTAGAAACACCCCTATCATACTAGGGTATGTGTATACCATACTCTTTACATAGGTAGAGTTAGTACTTAACCATACCACACCAGGGTATGGGTCCTCTATATATAGAGTGGTACTCTCCTATCATTGAGCTCTGACAGTGAGTGGGTCCTACATAGGAGTTATTTCTCCCTTGGTTGTGGATAATAGTAGCAAGTAGCAAGCCCCTCCAATCATATTCTTGTGTGATTACACATGATGCTAGGCATTAGAGATGGACCCTTGGAGATGCAAGCTAACTCATTGTTATTATCCGGGATATGGAGATGGATATCCCATTTCTCTCTCTCTTAGGTTTCTTTACAAATATATATACATGTGTCGTGTTTCATTTCCCTCTTTCTTATGGGTTGAGATAAATATTGTATATTTATATTTATCCCTTTTTAGTTTTCAGGGAATCCTACTAGGTATGAAAATACTCACCCCTACATGGGCTTCATGCACACGTGTCATGTATTATGAATATGGTAGGAGGATTAGTGGTGAATTTGGTGGATAATAGTGGTACTTGGGAGCATTGAATATGTTTAGTTGATAGATATAAATATTGGGATCTAAGTTCTCTTAAATATTCTCTTTTTCCAGTTGCTGTCTAGTTGGGACCTCATTTTTGGTTGAGTGTGTATTTTCCTCTTTATGATTTGGTTTTATATTATTATACTTTGATGTATTCCCTAAAGGTTTTTTCATGCATAGTTTATACTCTAGAGGGGTATTATTTTATATTATCTATGAACTATTTCATGGAGTTGGTTGTGTTTATGCATATAGTTACTTAGGATAAGGCCTCCCATTTCATCATTTCCTACTCGAAACTTATCACCATACCTTGGCCTATTGGAGGTGGGATTGGGGTGTCACACTTGTCTTGTAGTCGACCATATAGCCCTCGATGGATTAGTTTGTGACAATCATGCCCTATACCTTCCATGTACATCTCCCATCCATGGACTCTTATCCAAATCCCCCACATTAGATCCATAATCACATCATCACTCTCACATCAAGGTATCGTGAACATGTAAGACATTAACCTCATACCATCCTCCTACCATTCAAGATTCCCACCATGTATCATCATCTCATTTTCCCCATAGGGTCTTCCAGTAGACCACATGCTATACTGCATGATCATACCCACCTCGATACATCATAGTTTATATAGTTCCACTACATCATCCCCCTTTTTTCTACATTCCCCCCACATCCACTTCCATAGTTCCATCAAGAAATCATAACGACAACACATCGAGAAACATTTTTCATAACAATAAATATTCATCAATACCACCTACAAGCCCCATGAAAAACTAAATCACAACAACAATGACTTCACATTTACACACTATTCCCATTATTGCTAATTACTATTTAGAAACCTCATTAGGTTAATTATTCCATTCATTTACCAAATTATATTTCAAGTCATTCAATACCATTTCATAATATTTATTCATTCATAATTTTTTGTTTCAATAATTAATAGTTTAACAATATACCATTACCCTTCAACTTTCAACCCATCAACACATTCATAATAACCATGTGCTTTATTTAGTTAATTTTCGTTTTCATAGGCCATCAACCATTACATTTATAATAAATGTGTTCAATTTATATCTTAAATATTTAACCCAATACATTCAAATTAAAAATCCATTCCCATTACCTTATTAATACCATAAACTAGTTTAAAATTACTCAAGATATGGAATTGAAAAACATAGAACATTAACACCCACTTTCCCATCATCATTTCTTTTTAGATACATTTAACTCATCATGTTATCATTTTTTAAATCTAGATTTTCAATTTCCATTTAAGATTCACATTATCATTAAATTATCCCAAACCAATTTAGTCATGTTTAAGGAAAACAAATATAACAACATAAAGACCCCCTTTATAATACAAGGTTAAATGCCAAAAATCACACCATAAACATTATCAATAATAACAATTTAGAAATTTCATGTTTCCAGATATTCCTTTTTCATTAACAACTTTATGTAATTATATGATTATAAGGTTTATAGTATTATTCAATGATTTCAAAAATATTAAGGATAAAAAAATAAGAATAAATCAATAATATTTAACACATTGAAAAATTGAATGAGAAATCCTCAAATCACATGAAAATCCCTTCCTTTCCCAATTTACCGTTATATGGTTTATCATTTTCGTTTAATTTCACCCCTATTTAAATAAAGTGTTTCCCTATATGTTCTTCCCTTTCCCAATAAATTAATAACAACAACATCAATAATGTTGAAGAAGAATATGGTAACATATTTGGAAGTGATCACAATAATAAATTCAATCAGAATATTTCAGATGATAGAATATGAGTTTTGAAATCCATTATATTAATCGATAAATCACAATTTTTATGCAACTAAGGGGAAGAGTAAAATGACCATAAGGATGATCCATGAAATAAAAAACCAAAATAAAACAAAACCATAGTAACCCCCATAAAAACTTAGGCCAACACACTACAAAACTCCTCCAAGATGAAATAATAGATTAGAAAATGGATAGTAAAGGAAGAAAATTACCTCATATTGTAAGGAATCAACCTCCTAAATCCAAGGACCAATACCATGAATAAAGGAACTAAAAAGACTCTAAAAAATTCTCTAGGGTCACCTAAGAGTCAAGGTAAGGAAATTAAATAAGAAGTGTTTTCAAGGGGTTATACAACTTATACCTAGGCTATAAAATAATAAAACCACAGTGTAAAGAGTTGGGCCAATGCAACAATGGGTTTAACATAAGTGAAATTAAAAAATAATGTCATGTTAAATTACTAGATTCTATAAACTTAGGGAAGCACCAAAATATAAAGGACATATACACAAAACAAAATCTAAATTCCTAAACCAAGACCCAATGCAACCAAAGTACCATGGTGCAATTTCCCTCATATCGATAGATCCACAGAACCTAGCCCCTAAGGCCCCATAAAGTAGGGAATATTCCCACACTACAAATAGAAATCCTTCACTTCTAAAAAACCCACCTCAATCCTTCACATTGTATCTCAAGGACCCATGTTACATCAATTCAAAAGATATAATAAATGCTAAACCAACCACCCAAAATGACACACTACAGTAGAGGGACTCCATGATGAAATTCCTTTAACCATATATTACCCTTCTCTTCCTATTATCCCTCTATGATGAAAGATTTAGTATCATACCAAAAACCCTAACCTTCATATAGAAATATCAGCATAAACTCCACCTTCATTCCTATAATTCTATCCTAACACCTCCAATACTCAAAACATTAAAATTATTAGTCCAAAATAGTCTAGGTCATTACATTAGATATCTGTTAAATAATTATTGTCTCTAAGAATAAAAACTAATCCCTAAAGGAAAAAAACCAACTCTAAATACTTCCATGAGAGATACCTCTCAAATGGAACAAACACACCACTAAAACCCTAGAAATATTTGAACCATAATTCCTTCAATAAGAAAAAAACCTAAATGGACCCACAACCACAAGTGATACCTCTCAAACAGAAACATAACAACCAAAATAATAAAGTTCTAACCACTTATTCTCACAATAAACTCCTCATCATATACTCCTTATACCTCAACCATGTATTAAAATAGACACAATTTGAAAAAAACTCCACTTGAAATTGTAAAAATTGGAAAAATAGATTCAATAATTTTAAATGAAATATAATCACTGAAATTTTTAAACCTAAATCAAATCACACTAAAAAATAGGTTCAAAATACACCAAAAGTCTTCATTGAAGGAATTATATTTTCCCAAAACACTAACACATATTACTTCCACAAAATATTTAGAAACATAATGAGTCTTGGGGTAGTTGTACTTAAAATTACTCACAACATTACTTTTGAAAAGAGTCACTTCATTAGAAACTAGAAACCTTGAGAAACTCAAACCTAGAATGATAAGAAATACTATATCACTAAAAGATCACCTCAATACCCTATTATATAAACTGTATATCCCAAAACTCAGAGAATTCATCTCAACATTCCCAACTACTTGGGAGGGGCCTTCTCTTGAACCCTCCATCACCAATAAAACCCTCTTTATGATCTCAAATCAATCACTTACCTCTTCCTAGGTTTTCAAATAAATAGGCATAAATGTTAGATGAATATCTAGACTCAAGGTAGATTCAAAATGATTCATCCACTCTCTCTCATCTAGTACTTAATTTGGAAACCAAATAATTAGTTCTATAAAATAACTCCTAAATATTTTTACACTCTCATACACTACTAAATCCCTTAAATATCCTTCGTATGATCAAATATATTCAAATATTAAAGGAAATAATTCTTAAATAATTCAATAAATTATCCTAATGGAATCACTTATAGGATTCTACACTCTATCTCCCACTGTCTTTAATCCAAGATCCTAAACCATCCAATCTCTAACACAACCTAGAATTTATTTGTAGTCTTTAATAACCCAAAATTATACTTAAAATCTGCAAAAAAATCTTCAACATTGGGTTTAGAGGATCTATATAATAACTTGGGTTATTCATACCACTGAAATTTAAATAATTCTCTATCCCATGATACCCCATTTCCCTTTCCATGCCTAACTTATAGATAGAATTTTGATGAAATATCATTCAATCAAAAACCAATAAGGTCATCATAAACCACATAAGGCACATTAACATCATATATACCAACAAAATTTCACAGGAAATCACATCAAACCATCTACTACTCTTCCCAACCAACTCACCCACACAATATTCTTTATAGAAACATCAATATTCCCCATCAAACAAAACATTACACCACCTCTATAGAACTACCCACATCACCCCATACCAAATAAATAATCAAACCACAAAGTCAAACACCTATATCCACTTTAATCACACCAAAAAAACCCATGCATCACTCCAACCACAAAAAAGTCCATACCATTAATACAACATCAATAACAAAAAATTATCACGCTTAACAAGAAAATAATACACAACCCCATTTCACCTCACACACCAACACCATGACCAACCAAAAAAACTTCAAACCAATTACAAACAAATCACAAAAATGAAAAAAACTAAACTCACCTAACCAAATAATAAAACATAAAAATAAATACCTATTTTCATTATTCTTTTCATAATAATTTAAGTTTGTATAGTGAAAACATTATCAAAAAATTTAATATTTTCTAAAAAAGTTTCATTAAAAACATTAAATTATTAACCAAATATGATATGGGAATCAATAAATTTAATCATAGTAACCATTAATAATCACAAAAATAAGAAACAACATAAAAAAAAATCAACTCACATTAGCCAACCTTTAAAATGTCAATTTATAGTTCAAGTAACAAACTTTGAGCATAATATAAAAAAAATGAAAAACAATCATAAAATGAGACATCATACCCCACTATAAATATATTTAAATCCATATCATATAAATCATCTCATCCATCACTTCAATAATATCACTTAGATATGATTTCAATTTATAAATAGAAATCCGTACATTCATTATTTTCATACTTCGTGATTATCTTTTTCAACTAGGAATTAATTGAACATTCTTCCACCCATGAAACATGATTTCATATTATATAATTTTAATATAATTTTAATTAGATATTTAGGTACAATATGATCAACACACAAAACGATTGAGGAATTAAATTTAAATTTATTAAATAAAGGATCTCTAAAATAATAATGCACATTATAACATGATTTCATATTAATCCATGAAAAAATCCATAAAATATAGAATTTTTTCCTATAATAAACAATTCAAATATCATCCTTACACATGCTTATCTATATTTCAAAAACTACTCATAGAATGGAAATCATTAATTGAGGTATAATACCTGATATTTCAATATAAAAAAACTTTATCCATGCTTTAAAAAATAATGGACATGTTTAGGATGTAATAGATTTAAAATTTTAATAGGTTTTCTATACCGACCCATAATCTCATCAGTAGAATTTCACTTTTGATTATATAAATGTGTCATATTTAGTAAATCACATACACCACATGATAAAACCAACAACATTTAATTATATTATTTTGATCAATAAATTTAGAGAATAAAAATGGACATAATAATTGAAATTATTACAATGGGATAAAAAATATAAAATAATATAATAATAATATAAAAATTTGGATATGCTCAATCCTCTATAATTATTGCACTCATGAACAACATTGTAGAAATGAAGCAGAATATTAGTAATAAAATATGAATTTTGAAAATTAAAATATTTATAATCTTGATAGAAATTGGAAGTGATTAAAAATTAATGATATATGGGTATTTATAGAAATTAGGCTTCCCATATAACCATTAAAAATTTTATTATTGGAATATTAATCTAACTGTTTAAATAGTAACATGACTGTGGGAATAGTAATATGAACATTAGGAATACTAACATGGCCGTTAGAATAGCATCCTCACCCATGGAAGTGTAAAATAATATTTAGGTATCTTATAAAATGAAAATATGAAACATTTATACCATGTAACAAGTAAATAAATGTTCTAAAAATGATAAATTAAGGTTTTATTTTTTTAAAATATAAATATTTTAATTGTACTTTTATAATAAATATAATTATTTAAAAGAGAGTTTATTTTCATAAAATGTATTTATAAATTAATATTATGTTATATTATAATGATAATATAATTTTATGAGACCATAAGTAATTTTTAAAGGGTTATCAAATGGATCATAATATTAAAATTGATATTTTTCAAATAAATGTGGATTTTATATAAAAATTTAATTTATCATATATATAAAATTAATTTCATAAAATGGATTTTATTTTATGAATATAAAAAATCTAAAAATGGTTAATATTATTTTTTGGTATTTTTATAAAATAGTGAAATTTTTGGTCAATATTGAAATATAGTCAAATATGGTATTTAACATTATAAGATACATGAATATAGTATTAAAAGACACCCTCTCCTGAATTTTTGAGTCATAGATAGTTTAAGCACCAATTAGGTCAAACTAATATGAAATAGTTTGTTTATATTGTCATAATAATCAATAATATTTGTATTACTGATCCAAAATAATAAACTAATGAATATAATATTAAAAGACACCCCTTTCATCACCTTATAAATACCACCCTTCACAACCCATTTCCCTCACACATTATAAGCCTTGTATCTTTCCAAATTTTTACCCAATTACCTTACAAATCCTATAACCATGTCCTAGTACTTCTATTCTTACCAAAAGACAAATCCAAGGTGCCTTAAGTGGAATCCTAAGAGGAAAATCCAAAGGAGTAGGTAATTCCCTCAACCGACTCTTTCAATTTTTATTCATCCTCATACTCCAAAAAATTCCAACCAACATGGAATAATTACTCCAGTAACATATATATACTATAATGTTTTTTAGGAAATATCTAACATCCACCCTCTTCTCTTCCCCTCAATTGATTATAAAATGAAAACATTGTTTACAATATGGTTGGTTCACCGCCTCCTTGAACAACGTACTTTATTTTTTTCCACCGCCTTCAAGGATGATCATACACATATTATTATTTTTATATATTATTATAATAATTATGTTAAATTATTTCAAGTTTGAAATATTTTAATATTAATTTAACTAATTAAAACAAAACTTGTTCGTGATGGTCGGTAAAACCGCCTAAATGAACTTACCACCCAATGTTAATGTTTTACTAATGTGAATCATAACTATGTCAGAACATAAAATTATATTTGAAACAATTAATATTTATATAATTACATGAATAACAGGTCACTTAAATTCTCAAGTTTTATTCCAATTTTAAATGAACATCAATAATTATCCACAAGTGATCCAACCATAGAACAATGAAATGAACACCGTCAGAACAATGAAATGAGTCTTTATATTTCAATAAAGGGGTTGTAGATAGAAATTTTAAAATTTTATTAAATAAAATATATATTTAAAATTATATAAATTAATTATTTAATGAATTTAATTTTATTATTTAGTATGTTAAGTGCAAGTTAAGAATAATTCTGAAACATAAGGTAAGAGATCTCTTCATACTACACTTTTTTTTATTTGGGTTATAAACTTTATCTCTCTAACTCACTTTCTATATATCTCTTTTTTATTATGGAATGTCTATAAATTATATATATATATGTCTCTTACATATATAACTAGCTTATTATCCCTTCCTTTTATGGGTAAATAAATTATTTAAGTTCATTTCTCAAATTCCATCTTCAAAATCAAACCAGATTAAGGAGAAAATTTCTATCCATTAATCCTTTTATGTAACATTCACTTAAATTTTATATTCCCATTAATTATTTAATTAAAAAAATTAATATTTTAGTTATAACTATTCTAGTTTAAATTCTTCTTCTCCTTGAAATATTTATGAAATATCCTTTTATTATGATATGAGGTAATACTATGAAACCCATTTCTTTCAATGGGAAATTCTTATGTTTATGCCTTATGATTGATTTCCTTTTGTAGTGAACATAGGAATTTACATGTCATGATGGGTGCATCCATATATAACTCTAATGAATTGGGTAATTTTTTTTCTCATGAGATGTTATGTACGGGATTAGGGAGTAAACCTAATCCATGACGGGACTATGTCCACTATGTGATGCTGTCTCGACGGTTAGCCATGACTTATGTTTATGTCATGTTTTATACTGCTTCCACTTTTCTATGTTTCCATGATCTTATGATACCATTATATTTATATTATTCTACCATGTAATTATTCACGAGGCTTCTATTTTATGATATCATGCTATGTCGTTTGACTCACATGTCATGCCTCATTACCATGTTTATTACCTAATTAGGAATTATATCTCACCCCTTTATTTTATGTATTTCCCAGGTTATCCAATGAAGTTTTAGGATATCAAAGGTATTTAGGAGATCATTATAGAGAATAAAATAATGATGTCTTGTTTTAGTTTCTTTTTTATATATTATGAACCTTGTCTTACAATGAAACAAATGATTACAATATTTGGGTTGTATTTACTGGATATTTATGTTAAAAATTATGTAATAATATGTGTAAAAGGATTGGGTCAATATAGTTGGTATTGGATAATTGTCTAGTTATTTTTAGGGATTAGTATCAGAATAAATCAGTGATAAACCTAGGGAAAATCTATGTATAAGAGAATATGTTGGTTTTTTTGAAGTATAGAGTGAGTGGGTACCATGAAATTACATCCCTATCTAGATACTACAAGTGGATATGGATCTATAACTATTGTACCTAGGGGTAATTACCTTGAAAAGTATTCACTAGGTATTAAATATATCATCACTTGGTGCATGAAAAATAGGCCTTACTACACACCTAGTTTGACCCTCCCGCGGGATATGATTTGATAAATTCACAAACTATTTAAGAACCAATATGAAGTACTTGAATAGATTATTATGTTAGAAAAATTAATAGGTAAATTACCATGGATTACTTAAATTTTATCCAAGATACTTATAATTTTGGATTTATATTTCATTTATAATTTATTCCTTCTATGGTCATAGTTTCTCTTTTATATGGTTATTATTTAGAGTAATATCATCTAAAAGTTTATTTTGGATACAGTAAATGACTAGAACCAGAATAAAATAGTGAAAGGTGTTCTCATTATACATTAATGAGATTCATATTTCCTATATGATTATATTTATACAAATTTTTTAATATATTTAAATTTTATTATAATTATTCAAACACAACCTCAAAACATGGTGGTTGATTTATATGTGAGAATATAAAATAGGGAAATTATTGAATCCCAAGTATATAACTCCTCCCTAGGAATTTTTTTGGACTGAACCTCCCAGAAAATATTCTCATACTTCATTTAGGGGAGTTTTATGTTAATTGGGAATGGATTGAATTTCCTTGTATAAATCCAACATTAACTCTTGGGAGAGAGATATCACTGTTCACATCCCAAATCATCCTTTGATTCTATACAAGTGTAATGATGAGGATGAATCTAATTTATAATCTTCATATCAATTATGGATACCATTTCCTTATGATAAATAATATATATCCCAAATTATTTAGAAAAAGGATAGAATCACACTCAAGGAAAAGCCCATTATGAGTTATTATATTGATATATTCCCTGAAGAGTTTACTGGTCTTCCTCATGAATAAAAGGTTGAGTTCTCAATAAAAATTATACTTGGATCTATACTCAAACCCAAGAATCACCAAAGAAATACCAACATTGAGTTATAAGTAATACATAATAAGTTACAAGAGAATCTAGAAAAGGATTTTATACGCCTGAGTTCTTCATCATGGGGAGTGTCGGTCCTCTACTTGAAGAAGAAGGATAGGTCAATGGGCCTCTGCATCGATTACCATGATATCAAAAAAATAATTATAAAGAAAAAGTATCCACTTACATGGATAGATGAATTATTTGATCAACTAAGTGAGGACTCTTATTTCTCTAAGATGGACCTTTAGCTAAGATATCACTAATTAAAGGTGAATAATTAATATATTCCCAAGAACACCTTTAAAAAGAGGTATGAATATTATGAGTTCATATTTATTCCCTTAAGACTCACCAATTCTCCAAAAATATTCATGATCTTAATTAATATATAATTTAGGGATTACATTTACAAATTTTTGGTAGTATTTATAGATGGTATTATGATATACTCTTAAAGTAAGGATGAGTATTTAAATAATTTTCTAAAGTGTTTTTGAATGAAGAAGATATATGAAAAGTATAGTAAATTTGAGTTATGGATAGAGTAAGTATCATTATTGGGGCATGTTATCACCAAAAAGGTTATATCTGTAGACCCTTTTAAGAGAAATGAAATTGAGGAATGGCCAAGAAAAACATCAAAAATAGAGAACTGTAGTTCCCTTAGAATCACTGGGTATTACCAAAGATTTTAAAGACAATTTTCCCAATTATCAAAACTGATAACCAAGTTGACTTGGAATGGATTGAATTTCGTTTAGACCAATGAGTACGAAGATAGATTCAAAGAGTGTAAAAATAGGTTTATCACTTCACTAGTCCTCATTATTCCCTCAAGTGGGGAAAACATCATGTAATATAGTGATTATTTGAATAAGTTATTTAGATATGTACTAATTTAGAATGATAAATTTATAACCCATGCCTCATGGAAGTTGAAAGTTCATGAAAATAATTACCCAATGCATGATCTGGAGTTGGTTATAGAGATCTTGACATTGAAAATACATAGGTATTATCTACATGGGGAGAAGTGTGAAATATATATAGATCATAATATCCTAAAATATATATCAACACAAAAGGATATTAACATGTACCCGTGAATATGTTTAGATACAATCAAGGACTATGACTACTTAATCCACTACCATCCTAGTAAATAAAATAAATTAGAAATTATCTAAGTAAAAAGGATCCAATAACCATATTAATGATGATAATTGTGAAGGATTAAATCCTATTAAACATGAAAAAGATAGAAATGTGGATTATAAAGGAAGGAGTATCATCACTTCTTTCTAAAATGATTTCTCAACTATCCCTTATGGAGAAGATAAAGGATTATCTAAGAGATGGAGAGGAAATATAGAAAAATGTGGATGCTATAATAAAGTGGAAATCCTTGGAGTTAAAAAATTTACGAAGAAGGAGTTGTAAGATTTGGGTCATGACTATGTGTACCATCAAATACCAAGATAAAGAAGGATCCATTGAATGATTCAGTGGTATGTCTTTATGTGAAGTCTAAAAGGAAAAAATTTAAGGTAATGATGAAACCATATCCCATACCTATATGGAAATGGTGAAACATTACCATGGATTTTTTTTCACTGGTCTTCTAAAGACATCTAGAGGAAATAATGATATAAGGGTTCTGGTGGATCATATTATAAATAATTATCATTTAATTAAAATTTTATAATACTTATCACTTGATAAAATTACAAGGATATACATCATAGAAGCGGTGAGGAGGCATGTAACACCATTATTGATTTTAACTTCATGTTTTAGAAGAGTCTTCAACATACTATAAACACTGATTTGAAATTTAGTGAATCTTATCACCCCCAAAATAATATCCAATTTTAGTATCCTATATAGAAATAGAGAGACTTTTTGAGATCATTATTTATGGACTTAAAAGGAGTATGGGATCAATACCTCCCTCTGGTTGAGTTCCCATACAATAATATCATTTAGTCAATCATCCAAATATCTCCATATGAAGACCTTTATATGAAGATATGTAGAAATCATGTGTTCAAGGATGAAGTTGGTGAAAAAAAGATTCTATGACCTAATTTTTTTGACGAAATGGTAGAAAAAGTTAAGATCATTCAGCAGGACATCAGGTATGCTCAAAGTCAACATAAGAGTTATACTGAAAATCATCGACAATACCTAGAGTTTGAGGTTGGAGATAAATTATTCCTCCAAATATCTCTATGTAAGATATTCATTATATTTTTGAATAAGTGAAATCTAAGTCCTAGGCACATCACCCCCTTTTATATTCTCGATCGTATTAGAGTAGTGGACTATTGACTAGCACTCCCCCATCCCTTTCTTAAGTACATGATGTCTTCCATGTATCCCTCTTAAGGAAGTACATACCAGATACCTCACATGTACTGAATTCAAAGGTGGTATATATGGAAAATGATCCCTCTTATAAGGATTAAATGGTGAATATATTATAATACAGAGATAAAATTCTATGTAATAAGACAACCCACCTCGTCAAAGCATATAGTGTGGCTATTTGTATGTGAAGACGAAATAGGAATTGGAGGAAGTGATGTATCAGAAGTACCCTTACCTATATTATCCTTAGTATGTAAAATGAAATTTCAAGGGTGAAATTTATTATGTGGGACAAAGTAGTGACCTATAATTCTATCAATGTAATTTTCCATTTTTATTTTATAAATGTGTCATATTTTGTAAAGAAAATAAACCATATGATAAAAACAAAATCATTTTATTATAATAATATGAATATTAAATTTAGAGAATAAAAATGGTCATAATAATATAAAATATTATAATGGGACAAGAAATATAAAATAAGATAATACTATAGAAAAATTCAGATCTACTTGATCTCCCGGAATAATCACGCTCACGAACAAAACTATAGAAATGAAGTAGAATGTCAGTAATGAAATATGCATTTTGAAAATGAAAATATGTATAACCCTAAGAAAAATGGAATTTAATGAATAATTAATGAAATAATCGGTATTTATAGAAATTATAGACCCCATATGGCCATTACAAACTTAACCGTTGGAATAGTAATCTGGCTGTTGGAATAAGAACCTGACTGTTGGAATAGTAATCTAACCATTTTCAATAGTAAAACAACTGTTAGATTAGTATCCTCACCTATGTAAGTGTAAAATAATATTAAGGTATATTATAGAACAAAAATATTATATATTTATACCATGGTATAAGTAAATAAATGATTTAAAAATGATAAATTTAGTGTTCGTATTTTTGTAAAACAAACAATGATTTAATTAAAATTTTATAATTAATATAATTATTTAAAAGAAATATAATTTTCATAAATTGGATTTATAAATTAATATTAAGTTGTATTTTAATGATACGATAATTTTATGTGACCATAAGTAAATTTTCAAAGGGTCAAAAAATTGATCTAAATATTAAAATTGATTTTTTTCAAATAAATGAGGATTTTATTTAAAAAATAGAATTATAATATTTAATTTATTAAAAAATATTTTTAGTTTTTGAGTCTAAAAATGAAAAAATGATTATTTTTATTTTTTTTCTAAAATTCTTGAATTTTTGGTGAATATTGAAATATGGTAAAATATAATATTTAACATTATAAGATTAATTAATGTATTAATGAGTCATGAATGATTTAAAAACCCATTATTTTTAAATAAAATGCACTAATTACTGAATTTAGTTACAAGAATCAATACTATTGGTAGTCTTGATCCAAAATAATAAAACAATGAATATAATATTGAAAAACACCCTCTCCTCTCCTTTTAAATACCACCCCTCAAAACCCCTTCTCCTCACACCTTCTAAGCCTTCTATATTTCCAAATTTATACCCAATTAACTTCCCAATACTCTCCAAATTTTTTTTGTAACTAATTTCCTTATCAAAATACCAATTCGAGGTGCCTTATGTGGAATCCTAAGAGAAGACATCCAAAGGAGAAGGTAATTCCCTCAACCAATTCTTTTAAATTTTATTCCTACTCATCCATGAAAACAAATTCCATAAAACTTGGAATAATAACTCAAGTACCATATATATACCATAATTTTATTCTGTTAATGGAATATCTACTATCCACCCTCTTCTCCTTCCTTCAATTTATTCTAAAATGAAAACATTATTTACAATATTGTTGGTTTACCGCTTCCATGAACAACATACTTTATTTTTCTCCACCACCTTCAAGTATGGTTAGAAATATATTATTATGGTTAGATATGATTATAATAAGTATTTTTTAACTTATTTAAATATATTTAATCTTTTAATAATAATTTAATTAATTATAACAAAACTAGTTTGTGATGGTCAGTAAAACTACATAAATGAACTTACTGCCTAACGTTAACATTTTACTAAAGTGAATCGTACCTATATCAGAAAAAAGGGTATTTGGGACCATTAATATTTATAAAATTAAATGAATAAAATTTCATTTCACTTCTTGAGTTATATCCCCATTTTAAAAGAATATCAATAATTATCTACAAGTGATCCGAACTTGGAACAATGAAATGAACTCCCTTAAAACAATGAAATTAGTCTTTATATCTGAATGAAATGGATGAAAATGAACATAATAAAATTTTAGTAAATAAAATATAGATTTAAAATGGTCTTAATTAATTAATTAATAAATTTAATTTTATTATTCAAGATATTAAGTGCATGTACATAATGATTTTGGAACATAAGGTAAGGGATCACTTTGAACCACCCTTTTTCTTTGGGTTATGAAATTTAACTCTCTAACTCACTTTATCTATATCTTTTATGTCATGTAATGCGTATAAATACAATATATATGTCTCTTAAATGTATAAATATCTTATTCTACCTTCCTTTAATGGGTAAATACATTCCTTAGGTTCATTTTTATAATGCATTCTTTAAAATAGAACCCGATTAAGGGGAACTCTTCTATCCCTTAATCCTTTTATGTAATTATAATTTCAAGTCTATATTCCCATTAATCATTTCATTAAATAAAATAATATTTTAAGTATAACCATTTTGTTTTAATTAATGATTCTCTTTGGAATATTTATGAAATATCCTTTGATTATGATATGAGGCGAGATTATGCAACCCATTTATTTCAATGCGTAACTCTTATGTTTGTGAGTTATGATTGATTTACTTTTTTATTGCACATAAGCATGTACATGTTATGACGTGTACACCCATAAATCTCTCAAATGAATTGGGTAATTGTTTTCTCATGAGACTTTATGTATATAATTAAAGAGTAAACCTAATCCATGGCAGGACTCTATCCACCATGTGATGTTGTCTTGGTGGTTAGCCTTGACTTATGATTATGTCATGTTTAATTTTTATACCATGTTACTATTTTACTGCGATATTATGATACCATTACCTTCATGTTCTAGTCCCATGTTATTACTCATTATCCTTCTCTTTTATGAGATTAGGTTTTTAAATTTGACTCACATGTTATGCCTCATCAGTATTTTTATTCACTTATTAGGATTTATAGATAACCCATTCCTTTTATGTATTCCCCAGGTTATCCTATGTATTTTTAGAAGATGAAATGTATTTATAAGCTCATTATAAAGAATAAAATAAATTTGTCTTGTTTTAGTTTCTTTTTTATGTATTATAAACACAGTCTTCCTAAGAAACCTGGCCTCATGATATTTGGGTTGTATTTACTACATATTTATGTTAAAAATGTTGTAATAATATGTGTAAAAGGCTTGGGTCACTGTATAATCACCATAATTCTTGTCATATTTCAGGCACTATAGAAATAAATAAATAAAATTTATTCTTTCAATAAATTCCTAACACTTTAATATAATATATCATGAGTGGAATATAACACACAACATAACAACTTGTACATAAATTAATGTACTTTGAAGTATGAATTTAAAAGGATTTATTTTAGCCGAACAACATGGAATTTATTTAAAAGAAACATGTTAATAAGGGATCTAAAAATCAACAATTATATATGAAAATTATAATTTAAGAATGCATTACTAACAATTATAATGATCATGAAATCTTATTAACATGTCATGCAATACAATAATGAAAATGAAAATAAATTTAATAGAAATCAGGTTGTACAAGCATAGGTACAACACATCCAAGTTTAAAAAAGGGTTTAGTGAAACAATATATTTTGTGTAATAACTATTTTTTCCTTTATATTATGGTCATGTGATCGATTTAGTAATAAAATAGAAAATCAAAAAAAAAAACTACAACACAAAAGTATAATCAAAGAAACACTTGTAAGATACAGAATGAAAATGAATATGCAACCAATGATAATGGTGCATATACCACCATATTATTTATATCGTACAATGGTTGCACTAAAACATAAATATTTCAGTATTTTGTAAAAATCCTTACATTAGACCATTTTACCCCACAAATATTCATTTCCAAGTTGGTCTCTTTGGTCTACATCACATGTTAGGCTTGAGTTTCACCACCTCTCTACCAATCACATGCAATCATCACCTGTTCCAAACTCAAAACTCAACTATAAATCTAAATCAAAAGTTTTGATACCAATTTATCATGATCCTCCCCCACTAGATACCTATTATGTTGGACATAAAGGTTAGAGTAACCTAGTTAATCCCCCTTCAATAAGTCCCATAGTAGCGACAAGCACTGAGGGTATAAAACACACATATGAGAGGAATTACCCATATAAAATACCACGAATAATAAAAAAAGCCACCAATAAATTCCCAATAAATTTCATTCCATAAAAAATTTCATCAACCCAAATGATAGTTATCTCTAAAATTCCAGGTAACATACCAAATCCATTCAAGATCCCCGATCAACAACTCCAATCATTATCATTCTATCATACAAACATCATCAAAACTATCATGGGGTGGGAACATGGGATTGATCAATAGGATAATACTTCTAAAACAAATAAATATCCACATTTAATAAATATTTAAGAATAATAATGAGTGATATCAACCAAATAAAATAAAATAATCAAAGATATAAGCAGAACAAATACATATAGCATGATAACTGAACTCATCATCCCACATCATTTATCACAATTTAATTCCATTTTTGAAACACTCTCAACCATTTCCAAAACTAGTAAACCAAACCAATTATATAACTAAAACTAACAAATATCATCATTTATAAGAAAATATTCAAAATTAGTAAATGAAAAGGTCCTAGAGATTTTACACTACTCATACCTATTAGTTCACAGGTTACTCTAACTTATAATGATGAAAATTTATTATGAAAACCCCTAAATAACTTATTAGGGATGTGAGAATGAAACAAAATCAATATCATGTCATCACCCATTGCCTATTCTATAACTAACCCATTATAACTATATAATTTAGTGTTGTATTTGTTAACAATATAAGTAGAAAAAGACTCAAGGTAATTTTTTAAAACAATATATGTATAAGATATAATAAGAATATTTTTTGAAAATAAATGATTAATATGAATAAAGTGATTCTTGGAGAATTATTATATATTCATTAAATCCATACGGTTTTAAGAATAAGTTTAGTGGATACTGGAGAATAATCAGTCTGGAGGACGAAATCTATGTCAAAACACCTTTGGTTGTGTCATAGAAGAAGTTTGGTTGGAGTTTTATTTTTAGAATATCATATTTTTTGACATATTATAAAGAAAATATTTTGTAAAATATTAAAATATTCTAGTTATCCTACACTATAGTACAATGAAATAAACTTTTAGGGTCTTCATGTAAGGGTACATCCCACTTATGTAAAGGTACACATGGAATAATTTAAAGGTAAAATCAAGAAGAAGTACATGTGTAAAATTGATATGAGTTTTCTTTACCTTAGTGAATGAGGTATACTTTTTGTGTTTTATATGAGGTTATTTACATAAGGTTATATACCATATTACGTAAAGGTGTTTTTGTGAAGAAAAATTTTTCTACCTTGTGGTAGCTAGAGCTACATCATGGAAGAGATTTCATAAAAGTAACTTGAATTTTTAATAAGAGTATGGGAACATGCCATGATATAAAAGGTAGAGTTATTATATGTGGGATATTTTTTTAAAGTAATTTTAACCTTCCATAAATCTCATATAGAGTTTTGGGTGCCTATGTAATGGTAAAGTGGTCAAAACCAGCAATGAGCTGAAACTATGCTTCAGTGCATGACATAGTGGATGTTGATGATTTTATATATTAGATGGTTCCTTCACCTTAGATAAAGGGATATAATAAAATCATATTGTAGTGGATACATCCAAACTACATAATGGTTTGAAAACATGGTCGATGTATTTTTGGATAAATAATGATTAATGTTTCTCCTAACCTACTGGAGATTAGTTTTAAAGGAATGGGATAAATTGTTGCCAATTCGGTGAATCAACTGAGTTTTATGATATCAAAACATGCTCATGTGACAAATATTTGGTAGTTAAATATGAGATATTTTTGGATCTGGTCAATAAGTGGCTATGTCGTAAGATAAGAAGACCACACCACAATATTTGATTGAGATCACTTTATATATTTTAGTAGAATATGATATACCGTGGGGATGGAATTAATAGGATGAATAAAATGTATAAGAAGGGATCACACCATAGTCAACTAGTTTTCCAGAAAATTGGATATTCAACTAGGGAAGTTATGGATCCATAATATAGGGATTTAACTCAATTTAATAGCTCTTAATGGACACACTAAATTTGTGGGACACCTGGATAAATATCAAGAATATATAAGAAAGGTAGATTTATTCAAACCATTTATTTATGGGATATATGTTTATAAAAATTCTTGTAGAATATCCATAAGAATAGAGGAAACATAAAATATATATCCAAAATTTTAAATGTAAGTTTTTCTATAATAGTGGCTATAAATAAACAAGAGAAGTTTTGACACCCATTATGGAACATGTAAAAGAAGAAGTCACAAGATCATCCCTGTGAGATTTTATCTTCATTTTGAGACCAATGAGACTATTTTTATGAGAAAGAAAAAATTCATAGGCAACCTTAGAAGAAGAAAAAATTAGTGGCCAATAACACATCTACCCAAAATAAGAGGATATAGTGTGGTTGATCATAATATATATACATTTACTTAAATTGTGGTATAACTATAAGTTTATAAATACTGTGTGATCTTCTCGAAGTCATGCACAAAGGAGAATAAGTGAAGTGAGCCTTATAATATGAGAGAAAATTTCCCTAAACACTCTTTATAAGAGTAGTATGCTTTAGTGTGATAATGTTTTGACTCATTGATGATCACATTTTCCTTGGATTTTCCCATAGTGGGTAACCAAGTAAAAATCCTTGTGTTTGTGTGCATGAATATTTTTTATTTTTGAAAATACAAAAAGTGATATTAATAACCATAGATAATATCTGTTAAAGGAAAATTCAAGTAAAAATATTATCAACTAAATAAATAAATTATTTAAAAATGGGTGACCCTTATAGTTAAGAGGTCAAGATCATTTTGACAATAAGAGTTTAATGGAAAAGAGTTTAAACTGAGAATGATTTCCACACCACAATTCAATCCCCCTCAAGTCATCTATCATCTAAGCCCATTGAGGATTCTATTCTTGGAATCAGATCATAGTTTTATTTTATGTAGGATTTTTTCATATGACAAGATATGAAGTGTTTGAAAATAATGGAAAACAAAAAGAAGTATAATTTTCTAGATAGATATCATTTCTCTAATTAGAAGTAGGATTTCATTACATACTTGTAAGGATAAGTGGGTGTTCCTTGAGAAGTATTGATGGATGAAATTATTTTTTTAACCTGATATAGATAAATCTTTGATACAAATCAATGAAATTTGGAAATTTATGTTCATGCAAAGAATGAATAAAAGGATGAAATATAAGAAGATGTGATCAAGGATATTTCTCACTAAACGTTTTCCAAATACATATGGGTAAAACTTGGATAAATTTTTGTAATGGATTCTCCAAAATTAGTGAGTAAAGTTGGTGATGAATTCCTTATGTCAAAAGGAATTAAGAAGAAGAATAATTCCACTAAAATGAGGAAATATACAACCAAGGTAATTTTTTTTTGAAATCACTATCTAATATGATTCTAAAATTGGTTTATAGAATGTATGAAATTTGTAAATTTCACACTCTCTCATAGAGATGAAAAGAATATGTGATTCTAGTGAATAATTGGAGAAAACATCAGGTTTTTAATATGGGGAGTGTTCATGAAACCACCAACAATATCTTCAATACCTATAGTGATAGGTGGACCAATGTGAAGTTGTACATGAAGTGAACTATTCCTTTATAGAATATTTGAAATTAGAAAATAAATGACTAGAAAGGGAGGAAGTATCCTTAAAGTTTGACATGGAAAATATGGGAATTATTATAAAATATAAAAGTAAAATATTTAAATAAATTTCCCATGAAATCAAAAAAAATTTCCAATAAAAATTAATTGAAGGAAATAATTACCCCTCTCAAAACACAACTAGAAGAGGAGAGATCATCTAGTGTGGAAGCTTCCTAAAAAATGAAATAGTTGGATATCAAGATAAAGGAGAAGGATGAGAAAATCAGGGAACATGAAGAGGGGATAAAAACCTCTAATTAATGGAATATAATTCTCTCTGCAACAACCCCAACTTGTATAGATAAGAGAAATGAAGATATTAAATTTGGACATGAGGTAAAAATTATTGAAAATATAGGAAGAAAGGATCTATAAAAGAAAATGTAACTAAGAGGTGCTATTATTTTTGAAAACTTGAGAACATCACGAGTATATGATTCAAAGATTAAATTCACAAATACTGAACTAAATACAAGGTGAAACAAGTAATAAAATATAGTTACTCACACCAACTATCATGGAAGTTGTGAAGAAAAATTTGGAAGCAAAATAAAGGGACTGTTCTAGCTGTGAGAAATGTGGAAGTGGAGAAAAGGGATTTTTTTCACCTAGATAAAGTTGTAATTTATTTCTAGGAACTCAAAAAATAAGGGGAAGAAAATTTAAAGATGATTTAGGATGTTTTTAACCATTTTTATTTCATTGACAGAGGTGGGTGGGTGTGTGGGTGGGTGCAGTTACTTAAATAACTTTCCACATCTAAAAGGGTAATGGTTTTAGTTTCTTAAATCCTTATTCCTATATGAAATAGGAAGAAAGAAAGATGAATTTTATATTGTCAAAAAAATACAAAATGGGAGATTGTTGGAACCCTATAAGTTGGTGTTAAATTTATTGAAAATATAATTAGAATATGTCTCAAGTTTAATTTTTTGATAATATATACAAAATATGGAAAAATAGTATTTATTGAAAAATCATTCTTAAGATTATTGAAGTTAGAGGGTTTTTAATGATTCATTAAATATATATGGTTTGAAGAATAAGGCTAGTGGGTACTGAAGAGAAATATATATGGAGGTAAAAACTATTCCATGATACCTTTAGTTACACCATAGAAGAAATTTGGTTGGAGTTTTCTTTCTATATGATCAAAGTTTTATATACCATAGAAAGACACTATTTCATAAAATATAAAAAGTACTGAGTTATCATACATCATAGTATAATGAACTACGCCATGAGGCTCTTTACGTAAGGGTAAATTACACATGTATAAATTTACACAAGGATGTGTATAATGTTAAAATTAAGAGGGAACACAAATGTAAGGGTCATTTGAGTTTCCTTTTCTATACTATAATAGGGATAAATCACACGGGTTGTGTGAGGTTATTTATATAAGGGAAAAATACTATATTTAATTAAGGTTTTTCCATTAAGAATTTTTTTTCTATGCCACAGAAGCTGGAGCCACATTATGGATGAGATTTCCTCAAGGTAACTTGAACCTTCTGTAAGTGTAGAGGGGAAAAAATATCACAGAAGGTGGAGCTACAACATGGAGGAGATTATGTCAAATGTAACTCAAACCTTTTGCAAAGTTCATCTATATTTTTAGGTTCCTTCATAAATGTAAATCAGTTGAAATAGATAATGAGTTGACACCATGTCATATTATATGATATAGTGGAAGTTATAAATGTTAGAGTTTTGAGGGTTAATATTCCTTTGAGAAAGGGATACATGATAAACATGTTTTATAGGATATATCCATGCTTTAAAAGGAATATAAAATGTTGGGGATGTGTTTTTGGATAAGTAATTATTTTTGTTTCCCCAAAACTACAATAGATTACACCTTAGAGGAAAATTATATACCATAATAAATTTAGTAAATTTATGGATGGTATGGAGATAATACCATAATAATAGAAGAGTTATTAAGAATATAGATGTGTGAAATTTTTGTATTTGGTCAATATGAGGGTACACCATAATAGAATAAGACCAAAATTGTTTTTTGATTGAACTCAATTTTGACGACATAACTAAATATGCTACATTTTGGTGGAGGCATGAATAGGAAGACTATCCTATTAAATAAGGCATATTTCTATATTCAAGACGTTTTCAAAAATAATAGATATTATACTAGAGAAGTTATGGATTGAGAATTTAGGGCCTTAACTCAATTTAATGTCTCTGAATGGGAAAAATAAATGTGTGGGTCACCCTATAAAATCTCTATAGGAATGAAGGAATAAGGATTAATTTTAACCGTCAAATTAAGGTATATATTTTTATAAAACTAACCATAGAAGTTTTGGAATAATATAGTATGTGATACATTTAATATCTAATTTTTTAAAAGTAATGTATTCTAGATGAGGGGATGTATGGAAGTTGGAGAAGGTTTGACACCCAATGTTTAACTTTGAAAAGAAGAAGGATTCATAGGATCAGATTTGTGAGGGGTTATCTTAAATTAAATATAAAAGAGAGTGTTTATGTAAAAAATGAGTAATTCATAAGAAAAATATAAAGAATAATCAATGTATATCGATAGTGTATCTACCTAGAACAAGTAAATGCAAGTGTTTTTAATAAATATGGACCTATATGTCCTTAAAATTAGGTAAACCTACAAGTTTATAAACCATGGTTAATATTCCTGGAGTAGTACTTTAAGGAGAAGAAGGGAAGTGAGCCTTAGGAGTGAAGTAAAATTTTCCTAAAATAATATTTATAAGAGTAGTGAGATTTAGTGTTTTGGTGCATCAACACATTATTAATCACATGCTCCTTGGATTATCCCATAGTGGTGAATCAAGTCAAAATCTATATGTATGTGTGCATACTTTTTTTTTTATTTATGAAAAGTTTGAAAGTGGGTTAAAATACCATAGATAATATCTGTTAAAGAAAATTCTAAGTAATAAATTTAATCAGTTCAATGAATAAATACAATAAAATGCGGTAACCATTATAGTTAATAGGTCAAGATCATTAGGGTAATGCAAATTTAAACGAAAAGTGTTTAAATTAGAAATGAGTTCCATACCCTGATTCACCCCCCTCCCATTGTATATCTCATATAAGAACCTTGAGAGACCTATATAACAATCGCAACACATCCACACACCAAAACATCCCTACCCCATCCACTATTCTATATACACATATCTCATCATTTCATATCGACAATCACACAATCACATATCCACCACCACATAACCAAATATCCACCTTTCCAACCATATATTAACAAGGTAACATAAACACAATGTGAATCAATCTCATTCCCTCCCTCTTCTGTATACATCCCAACCCAAATCTGTTTATCCATATCCCCAACATCACAACTGTAACCACATAAACACTATCACATTAGGGCATTGTGAACATGTATGACATAAACCCCATTCCCTGCTCCTACCATGCACAAACCCCACTATGTATCATCATCTCATCTACCCCATAGGATTATCCAATATACCACATTCTATACTACATGATCGTAATTACCTAGATCCATAAAAACCCATATAGTTCCACCGTATCATCCATTTTTTTCATATCATTCCCCACATTCAATTCCACAGTTCCATAAAGATAGTATAAAAACCACACATAGATGAGTATTTTTCACAACAAAGTATCATCATCAATAAAAAAACCAAGAATCATGAGAAAGGAAACCATATAAACAATGAATTAACATTTTTTACATCATTCCCACTCTAACTAATTTTCATTTAGTAGCCTAATTAGGTTCATTATTCCATTTATTCAGCCACAATCTATTTTAAGTCATTTATTCATCTCTTATCACATTTATGTCAAACATAATTATGTGTTTCAATAATTAATAAGTTTACAAAATCCCACAACCCTTTACTATCCAACCCATCATCACATTCAAAACAACCATCTCTTATCTTCATTTCATTTTAGCTTTCATAATCCATCAACCATAACATTTATACACGATGCATTCATTTTTTATATTTTCTATTTAACCAATAAATTTTATATTATAGATCCATTATAATTAAATTATTAAACACATAAATAAGTTTAACAATAATCAAGATAAGGAACCACAAAACATAGAACATCAACACCCACTTCACCATCATCATTTCTCTCTAGATGCATTTAAATCATCATATTGTCATATTTCAATCCATATTTTCACATCCCATTTCAATATCATATTATCATTATTTTCTCACAAATCACTTTAGTTGTGTTTAATAAAAACACATCGAAAAAATAACTACACCCCTTTCAAAGATAAGGTAAAATAGAAGAAATTAGACCAATAATTGTTAAAAAATTATCAGTTTTCAAAAATTATTTTTTTCATTGTCAACTTCATGTAATTATCCAATTATAAGGGTGATAATATTTTTAAATGATTTAAATAAAAATATGGTCAAAAAATAAATAATCAATTAATAAAATTAATCACATAAAAAAAATATAATGATAAATTCATAAAGAATAATTAACTCCCTTCCCTTCTAATTTTTCCATTATACAATTTATCACATTTATTTAATTTCACTCTTATATAAAGAGATTTCTTCCAGACATGTTTTTAAATATTCCCATAGACTAATAAAAACCACATCAAAATTACAAAAGAATAATATGGTAACATATTTGGAATATATATTAAGAAGAAATTCAAACATAATATTGTATAAGATAAAAGATGAGTTTAGAAATTCCCTACCATAATCAAGGTGTCACAATCGTTACATAACTATAGGGAAGAGGAAGGGTTCCATAAGATAGAATCACGCAAGTGGAACCCAAAATGAACTTAATCTATAACAATACATAATAAAAAAAATCCATACCACTAAAAAACCCATCAAAGATAAAATAAAAAGGATATAATGAAGAAAAATTAGGAAGAAACTCACCTAAAATTGAAAGGAATAGATCTCCTAAATCCAAGTATAAATACCATTAAAAAAGGAAATGAAGGACTCCAAAAAATTCCATGGATTCAAAAAAAAATTTAGAAAAGGAAAGTAAATAATAATGGTTTTAATTGGGCTATCCAATTTATACACATAACAAAAAATTATAGAACTGAAGTGTATAGGCTAGGGTTATGACACAACAAGTTTAAAATAAATGAAATATGAAAGTGACATCATAGTCAATACCTTGATCCTATAAACCTAGGTAATACTATTGAAAAAAAGGAAATATCCACTACACATAATCTAAAACCACGAACTATGTGCAAATGTAATCAAGGTACCACATTGCAATATCCCTTATATTGATAAATCCATGGAACCCAATCCCCATTGCTCCATGATATCTAGACACTCCCGACACCACAACCAAAACTTTTTAACTTCTCTAAAAACCCACCTTGATCATTGAAACTGATACTTAAGGATCCATGAAATAATAATTCCATAAATGGAAGCTATTATAAACCAATCATCTAGAATTAAATGCCACAATTAAGGGACTCCATAGTGCAACACCTTAGATTATAGATCCCCCTTATCTTTCTATTATACCTTTATGCAATAAAACCACAAAACCTAAACTTACTAATGAAATATTAACCCATCACACACCTTCAATACTCCAATCCTTTCTAAAAACTTCCCAAACATGAACTAAGTAGAGTAACAGGTGAGAACGATCTGGGATATTATAATATAAGTAATAACATGAAAGAAACCAATCACATCTCAAATTCACGTGTTTAGATGAAATTTTTTTATTAATTATTATTTTAGAAATAAACTTTCATCATGTATAAACTAAGTGAATTCTAGTTAATTAACCAAAATATTTTTAATATTTATTCTTTATGATATAATTTACTTATAATTATTCATTTCCAATATTGTTTATTAATATTGGTAAGTTATTATTTTATTTTATTATTATAATATTATGTTATTACTCTCACTTTCCTGTTGAGAAATCGTATAAGTGTAAATGGCATATTAATATTTCATTCATATAGAAATTATATTTTTAATAAAGGAAATGATATCTACATTGGTAATCATTCTCACATTTGGAACCTTAAGTTTGGAATTAACATTTGGAATGAACCTCACATTTGGAATGAATGTTTGGAATGAACCTGACATTTGGAACCTGACATTTGGACTGGACTTAATGTTTTGAACCATAGGTTTGGAATATACCCAACATTTAAAATCCTCATGTTAGTGATATGGTTCACGTTTTCAGGAATTTTTCTATGAATTTTTCACACTCAGGATGTTATTAGGCATCACTACAGTCAGGATTAAAGTTTCTTATAAATTATTTTGTCCACATTATTTTATTATCTCTTGAGGAATGTCTCACTAAGGAATTATATATTATCTTTCAACATTTAAATATACCGAATCATCGAGTATTTATCTGCTTAACTTAATCATTTAAAATTTTCTATTCTCTATGTATTTTGAACATGAAATGAGTTATAGGGATTAGAATTGAGTAATTATTATAGAAATGGATATATAAGAGATTTATATTCATTCAACTAAACTATAATATATGATAAAAAGGTGATTTAAGTGCTTGAAAAATTTATCTAAGTCACCAAAACTTTCTTTAGTTTTCAAATTATATTGGCTACTAATTTTTGACGATATATCAAGTTAAATATGTTTGATTGATGTGTTTCTTGATCTGTTGATTTTTTTTTGAAATGATATAAATATAATTCATATGAACTGAATATTAAATTAGTTGTTTAGAGGCTATAAAATTAGACCAAATCTTGTGATATTAGCCTATAAAAATCATGGAAATATTTTGGGGAGTTAATGTGATAAATTCAAATTCAAAATTTGAATTTTAATTGTTTATCATTTTGTTGGAGAAATTTAGGGAGATTATTTTTTCATGGAATAAATGTGAAAATCATTACTAAGAAACTAATTTCTATGAAAAATTAAGTACATATATATTTTTGGGAACAATATTCAAATTTAAAATTTGAATATCGATATGATTTCTAGAGGTCCAGTTATAGAAATATCAGAGAATCATTCAAGGATATTTTTATGGAAATTTAAAATCCAAAATATTTAATTTTTCAATGTCCATATGAATTTTATTCTTGGATATTATTTTAGAGTGCCAATGTAAATTTGAATTTTCAAATATTATTATTATCGTTTTAAATTAATATCTTTAGAATTTATTTCAGGAATACTTCAACAACCATGGTATGATTATGGAGAAAATTATGGAATCCCATTGACTCAATTATTTTTGTAAGTATAATTTGAAATTATTGAAGACAGGGATGTTGTCTATAATGGATTGAAAATTTTTATTATAAATTTAGAATGAATATGGTGGTAATGTCACCAGAAGTATGAAACTACTGTGATAATCTTACCACAAACTAAAATAATTATATTATACTTTTTTTGTTACCATTGTCATTCAAATAATCCTACACTCATTGAATATCTATTGGATACTACTATGATTTGTTGAAGATTAAACCATCTATCAATTATGGTGAAAACTATGAGACAAATCTATTTAACATTTATACATAATATTTCAATCTATTGAAGTGTTTAATCCTTGTATTCAATCTTGGTGGAGTGTTAGCTTCTTGAACTATGTTATCAAGGTTCTATGTAAATGAACCTGAAGGTCCTATAAAATCCTTGTACCAAGTAGAATCTTATTGCACTCAGTTTTCGAGGTCCCCAAATAAAAGGACATGTTTAGTGAAAATCACAAAGCTTGTAGAAAGAGTGCTGGTGGAGTGGACTAAGGGATATATATACCATAATACAATATAAATAACCTTGTCATTCTCTTTCTTTTATTTATTTTTCATTGAATTACACAAAATTAAGAGATAAATAAAGAAAAACTTTAATTCAAGAGGAATGTTTTAAAAATTTCATGACTTTTAAAAGGACATAATTAACCCCCCTTGTGCCTTCTTTGTCAACATAATGGATTAAAATTTGCTATCAATGGGAAATATCTCTTTCTAGAAATATTTTCTGATATACTTATATTTCTACCTAATACCAAAAAGTGTTATCAGAGAAAACAATATTTTAGAGAATAATAAAGATTTCATTTGGACTTAACAAGACTGAGTTAAAGATCCATATGAAGATATTTTTCAATGGTATATTTAAAAGAATATATGTCGATGATACACACTCCTTATTTTAATGGTGATAATTATGGTTTCTAGAAATATCGTATGATTTTATATCTGAAGAATATTGGATTAAATGTGTATTTAAAAGATTTCACACCATATAAGATTCCTGAAGGTGAAACTGAAGAGTGTATTTCTACTAAAGAATATAATTGTGACCTTAATTTAAGGGCTATGAATGCAATTATTTATGGATTAGGAATTGATGAATTTAATCGAGTTTCTTAGAATTCTACAACATATGAAATGTGGGAAACTAGTGAAGTTTCCTATGAAGGAACTTATAATGTTCAAAAAATAAGGTACAATGTTGCTAAACTTAAATTTTACACATTCATGATGAACAAAAATGATATCATCACTCATATTAATGAGTGATTAATAGAAATTTTCAATGATGCTGATTCTTTGAGAACTCCAATTCCAAAATCTGATCAAAAATTAAATATACTTAGAGAATTATCTTATAAGAGGAATGAAATATATACTTCTATTAAAAAATCCAAATAGATTAAATATTTAAAAATAAAGGAATTTATTGGAACATTTATGATGTATGAAGTTAAGATGTAAGATGGAGCTAATGATCATATTTATATCAAAAAGGAAAATGCTGCACTGAAAATTTCTAAGGATGGATATTCAGATTTTGATTCCAATATTTTGGGTTTAAGTAATGATTTAGAAAATATTTATAGATAATTCAGTAATTTATATAAAAATATAAAGGAAAAATTAAATAAGAATAAAGAGAAGGAGGTTAAATTTTACGAATGTAAAAAGAAAGGTTATTTGAGACCCGATTTCCCTCTTCTTAGGGATCAACGAAAATATAACTATAAAAGAAAATGTAAGAAATAAATAAAGGCTAGTTGGAGTGAATAATAATATCCAAGTTATTATTCTACTTCAAACTTCGAAGTTGAGCATGAAAATGAAAAGGTAAATCTATGTCTTATAGCTCACACTAGTGAGGTTCATTTATCTTACTCTCATAGTTCTAATTCTGAAAGTATTTATTTTATTGAACTTAATGAATATTTTTATATGATTCAAGATAAATTTTAATCCTTAATGAAAGATAATATAAAATTTATAAAATCTTATTATGCTATTTTTATTAAAAAAGAGAGTTTTACTAACTAGATTTAAAATTTAAGATCCAATATTTAAAAAAATTCTTATGCTTTGCATGGAAATAAAATTAAGAAATTATTGGCTGAAATTTAATTTTTAAAACAAGATACTAGAAAGTTTACCAAGGGTTATAATTATCAAAATAAAATTATTATTAAGAATAATATTTATAATGTAAGATTTGGTATTAGTAGTAATGGTGAAATGATGAAATTATATAGGAATTATTTTGTTCCTGGTTCTAAAAGAAAAAGAATGTCTAATGTGAAATGTTTTCATTATGGTATTAATGGAAATTATAATAAAAATTTATGTTATTGAAATCTTAAATTTTGTGGTGTCAATCATTTTTATTATTCAAACTAATTATCTAGCTTTAAATATTGAATTTATACTCATAGTATATAGTTTTGGTTAGCTAATTATTTTATTGTTAACACTACCAGAACAAAAGTATATGGGTACCAAAAGGAACTTGTACTTGTTATTTTGTAGGTTTATTCCATTGGAATTTTTTGTTATATCATTAAGTGGTTTCTTGGAATATTTATTTATTATTATCTTATTGGATGTCATGGAAATAAATTAAAAAAAAATATTAATTGAGTTGAAACCATTAAATTATAGGAAGAAAAATATTTCTAATTTAATTTTAGTATTTTATTTAATTTTTCATAGTATTTATTCACTTTAAAATTTTATATATTTCTATGTTGAAATATACCATTGTTAGTTTATTGTTGAACATGTATTTAGATGTCTTATCTCTCAACATGGAATAAAATTTTCACTTAATTATTTTGAGAATAATTTTAATATTCTTTAAAATAATTTTAAATGTTTTCATTACTACTTGTATTTTAATATTTTAATCCAGGAGAGTTTAATTTTTTTAAATATTTATCAATTTTATGTTTTAAATGTTTTAAGATTGTCAAACAAATTTTAAGGGGAAATGTAATTCACTATTTTTTTTTATTTTTCTTTAAATTTGTTGTTAATTTTGAAATTAATATTCTCAATGCATGTTATATTAAATGTTTAAATTTTTGAAGAATATATTTTTTAAGAAAAATGGTAAGTATATTCATAGAAAAAATATTTATTTCATTAATAAATTAATTTTAATTTTTTTGTTTTTCTAGTAGGCATACCATTAATGTTTCATTATTTTATTTACTATTATGTTCTATTATTTTGTCTGTAAAAATGCTAAATTATTATATATAATTATTTTTTATTCTTAAATATTTATAAAATGTTCAAAATTTCTTATATTTATATTATTTAAGAACCATTTATTTAATTATTTAAATTTATTTATTTTAATTTCTTGAATATCCTTTATACCAATGATTAATTTTAGTGGGAAATTATTTTCAATATTTATAATGTGACTGATTTTTTATTAAATGTATTTAAATTGTTATATATATATTTAATTAATTGCAAATCCCTTATCATTCATTGTAAATTATTTTATGTGTTTTGTGTCTCTTTTAGGTTAACTATTTTTACAAGGGATCATATATTAAGGTGAATTTTTTAGTACTAATTTGTAATAAATTTTTGTTGTTTTCATATTTTTTCATGTTTTCAAATTATTTATCTTTTTATTATTTACTTTGAACCCTTATTTAAATTTTTAATCATTATAAAAATTTATAAAATTTATTTGATATGACTTGGTATTGAAATTTTAAAAAAAGTGGATATTTTTTAGTGGATCCTTGAAAATTTATTTATATTTTGATAATTAATAAAACCCACATTGTTTATATTTTAGATAATTAATAAAATCATCACAATCTTATTTATTATTTATTATTTGTATTATTATTTACTTTTAACCATTCATTGACAATATCATTTATTGTTCTTGATCATTTATTATTTTATTATAGTATTTAAATATTATATTGTTACTCTCACATTTATGATGAGAAATTATCTAAGTATAGATAACATCTCAACATTTCATTCAGATAAACATTATATTTTTCAAAAAGGAAATGATCTCTATGTTGTTAATCATCTTCATGTTTGGAATGGACATTTGGAATGAACCAAATTTTTGGAAATTTTTTTTTGAATGAACCACATGTTTGAAACCTCACATTTGAAATAAAACTCATGTTTGGAACTACACATTTTGAATATATATAATGTTCATGATCCTCACATTGGTGATATAGCTTACGTACTCGGGAATCATTCTATGAATTCTGTAGAATCGGAATGTTAGTAGGCATCATTGTAGTCATGATTGAAGTTTCATGAAGATTATTTTGTCTCAACTATTTTATTATCAATTTTAGAATATCACACTGAGGAATTATATATTATCTTTCTTCAATTAAATATAATAAAGCTTTGAGTATTTATCTTCTTATCTTAAACATTTACAGTTTTATATGCTCTTGGTATTTTGATCATAATAAGAGTGTAAGGCCTTATAACTTAGTGATTATTATTATGATAGAAACCTAAGAAGTTTATCTTTATTTAATTAAACTACAAGGATGTATTAAAATGTGATTTTGGTGATATGAAAATTGATCAAAATCACAGAAAAAATCGGCGTTTTTCAGATTATATTTTCTACTACTGACGGAATATCAAGATGTAAAATTCAAAGAGTCCTATTTATTATTTATTTGTAAATAAATTGAAATTATATAAATATAATTATTCTAGACCAAATTATAAATCATATTTTTATAGGATATTAAAATTGAATGATTCTTGTGATTTTAGCCTGCAAAAATTGTTGAGATATTTGGGGGAAAATAAAGTTTTAAATTAAAATAAAAAATTTGAATTTAAATTTCTTATCATTTTTGTAAAATAAATTTATAGAGACTATTTTCGTTTATATTCAATGTGTATATAATTTTGAGGAAATTAATTTATGAAAAAAATTAAGTTCAAAGATATTTTAGGAAACTATATTAAAAATTTAAAATTTGAATATCCACATGATTTATAGAGGATTTTTTATAGAATTATCAAAGAATCTATCAAGGATATTTTAATGGAAATTTAAATTAAAAAATATTTGAATCTTTGAATGGAAATATTTATGTTAATATTGGAGATTATTTTAGAGTGCCAAAATAATATTTTAATTGTCAAATATTATTATTATGATCATTTTAAATTAAAATATTCTAAATTTATTTCATGAATTATTCAACAACCGCACGATAATTATAGATAAAATTATGTAATTAATTTGACTCAATTACTTTAAAATTCAAATTTCAAATTATTGAAGACAAATAAATAGTCTATAAATACTTAAAAATTTATATTATAAATTTAGAATAAATATGGTGGTGATGTTACAAGATACATGACACAAAAAATAAACTCTTGAATTTTTTTTATTGTTATTATTTTTATTCTGTTATCATTAAATGAATTCTACACTAATTGAAGTTATGTTGGCTGTTACTATGATTTATTGGAGATAAAACCATCTGTCAGTTGTAGAGATCACTATGAGATAAAGTTGTCCAAAATTTCTATATTTCATCTCTTTATACTCAAGTTTTTATTGATTATACTCAATCACAGTAGAGTATTAGATTCTTCAACTAAGCTGCCAAGGTTCCCTATAAATGAACCAAAAGTTTTTATAAAATATCTGTACCAAGTAGAAATTAATTTCACTTACAGGTTAAGGTCCCTAGATAAAAAGACATGTTTAGTGAAAATCACCAAAATCATAGAGAGAGTGTTGGTGGAGTGGACTAGGGGATATATATACCTTAAAACCACTATAAATCCCCATACCATACTCTTTTGTATTCATTACTTAACATTAATAAATAAGGACATGATCAATTTATTTTAAAAGGGATGATTTAAAATTGTGAAGATTATTTTAAAGGACACAATTCACCCCCTCTTTTTTCTTCTTCATCATTATACCATACCTACACACTTATGATACAGCGGGAGGAATCTGGGAATCAATTAATTCAAGGAAAAAGATGCACATGAGTTGATGTAGAAACACTAAACATCACAAAACTTAGTGGGTGAAATTATTCAAGAGACACATACTTCATAGGAAAGATAAAACCAATGGGTGGTTTTATATTAACCAAATTAGGTTATATATTATTAGATGAGAATAATTAATCCTACAAGGTTGTATTAAATAACAACCGATTTAGATTTTGAAGTTCATATGAATTCAAAAATGTAATCCATGTATCAAAATATAGTTCAATATTTTTATTGTTTCTCTAGTTGATGTAATGATGTTAGTGAGAATTCAATAAGAAACTGGACATGGATGGTAAATTTTATACCTCTAAGGAATGATTTCTTACTAAAGGTTTCAAGTGACTTCAAGGAACAATATTTGATGAAACCTTTTTCACCAATCGTCATGCTAAATAAATTATAACTATACTTTTCATAGAAACTTTATACGATCATGAAAATTTTAAAATGGATGTCAAGACCACATTCCTTAATGGAAAAATCATGGAAGATATATATATGATACAACCATAAGGCTTGGTAACAAAAAATACTTCCAATGATGTATAAAAGTTGTAGAGATACATTTATGGGTTAAATAAAGCATTATGATCATGGAATATTAATTTTGATGAATTAATAAAATATCTTTATTTCATTCAGAATGAATATGAGTTATGCATCTACAAGAGGTTAGTGTTAGTGGCATAGATTTCAGTGTTAAATATGTTTATAACATATAGAAAGAAGATGTTATGTCTTAGATTTAGTTAAGAATAAGACATAAGTATTTCTATAAGGATTAATTTAAGTACAAAACCAATATATAAGGATCATGATCTATTTAGAAAGATCTTGTAATGACCTGAGATGTTATAAATAAAATTTACCATTATGTTTTAATTAAATGTATTATAATGTAATATGGTTATAGAATTTTTTTCCCCTTATTTGGTTTTATTATATCCTATAATATTTAAAATACTATTATGAATGATTAAGATTGATAATATAACCATGAAATAATGATCATATTATTTTAAAAAATATAAGTCTTTAAAAAATCTAATTGACATAGACAAAGGAAGTGATGGCCTTAACCAACTGAATCGTACCCTATGAATCCCATTTATTAGAGCTTCTGAGAGAGATAGAATCTCTAGGATTTTCCCTTGTCCTTATAAAATAATGAAAAACACTCCCATTTGGTAGAAACCATGTGAAAAAACCATGTAAATGTTTTTTTGTTTTGGTTATTTTATTATATAGATTCTAAAACCTAAGTACCAGAAATAATAAAAAAATACTCACTATTTTCATAAAAAACCCACCCAAGATCCAATTTATCTTAATTAAAAATACTTTTATAAAATCCTTACTCTTCCCTACCTTTTCTAGAGTCCTCCTAAGTATCCCCGAGACTCTCAAGAAGCTACTCCCAAGCATTTGAAGTCACACACTCAAGTAAGGGATCCTCACCTTCTTTTCTTTATTCAATTTCTTTATTATCTTATGCCTTCTGTTTATAATTCATAATGTTGGGATATGTATTTCCATTTCCCTATTACTACCCATTTAATTTATAAATGATTATATACCCTTTTACCTATCATAAAACTATTTTATGAATTTTTAAGTGATGTCGTCATGTTGCCAAAATTTTACCACGATTTTCCATGCCAAAACAATTATGCAGTGAATACCATACCCATTTCTTATCAAGTGTGTTCACCTTTATAAACATATACGTATTTGAATTGGTAAAAACATGTATTTATTCCACACTCCTTGATCATGGAATAAACATTATTATGAATTAATCTATTTTGTATGATCTATGTGGAACACTTAATCATGAGAATAAAAAGAATGTGATGGGTGTGCCCTGAATTATATAGCGCTCTAATGCATTGGGTAATGTTTAGTCTCATGTGATGTCATGTTGGGATAACTAGTGAACCTAATTACTTTATGGGACTTTTTCCATTATGATGTCATGAAATTTATCCTTGACCTATGTTTATGATGCACTATTTTATGTTGTTTTTACATTTCTTATGTTTTATTTATGATTATAATTCTATATCATACCTTGTTATTCATGTTCCTTTTATTACACATTTATATTCCTATTTTATAACATGTATTACCTTATTACATTCTTATTCCCTTACTAGGATTTATATCTCACCCCTTTCTTATGTATGTCTCTAGGTTATCTTGTGTAGTTGTAGAAGCCATGTAATTTTAGAAGCATGTTAATGAAGTTTTTAATAATGTTGTTGTATCCCATGTTCAAAATGTTATGCAATGTACCTAATTCACAAATACACTAGACTGATTGATCTTTTGTGTTGTATTATGTGTAATTTTATAAAATAAATCATGAATTAGTGTATAATAAAGAATAGGGTTGTTATAGATCTATGGGGTTTCTTATATAAATTCTTAATATATAAATTGACAAATTATTGAAAAAAATACAAGATAGAACAATTCAAGATATTTTTTTTCATGTCACATGTAATAGAATGTATCCAAAATGATATGTTGAGGAATAATATGTGATTTTTTGATCAATAAAATCACATATGCTTAAGTGTTTTAATATTTCACATAATCCATGATATATAAAGAAATTTTATATTGCTTATGCATAAATTATAGTGGGAGAATATAAAATTGAACAAGGATATTTACTTGAGATAGAAATAATAACTATCCAATAATAATGGAGAAAATACGAAGGATAAGTTCCTAGTACATAGAGAAGTGGGAATACTAGTTATTAAGGGGATATAAAAACTAGTATTCATTCATATGAATATGATATTATATATCATAATAATGATAAAAATAATAATCAATAGATGTTTATGAAAGTACGTGGTGACCATATCTACATAGAATGAGTACATTGTGACTTATGATACAACTTAAGAAGAAGTTTAAGAAATTATTTTTTCTAATTATTGGAATTTTATTAAGAAAGGAAAATATAGTTACAATATATATTGTGATTATATTATAGCATATATATTAACCAAAATTTCAATATTTAAATCAAGGAAAAGAGGTAAATACTCATGGATATTGGAACTTATGATTTTATCTTACATAATTGAATTCATATCTAGGAGATTAACCATAAAATAACATGATATTACCAGTGACTATAGCCATACCTCAATAAAATAAGGTTTATCATGCAAGAGATAAAAATTTTATAGTTTGCAACTGGATCTAGTGAAAGTGGGAGCTTATTAGAGTTGGTTACCTATAACTAAATGACTTTGTACTTTTTATTATGACAATATTAATAGATATATTATCATAAAATTATTTTTCTTCGATGTAATATTAATGAAATAATTTCTTTATAGTATTTGTTACTTAGAATGTAATAATATTTCGTTTCTATAATGATAACCTAGAGATGCTATAGAAATGGTCTTAAAAATATGTTCACTGGTCTAGATAATTTTTTTTAATCAGACACTTATCATGTTTGACTCTTAGGTGTTGGATCCTCATAAGACATTGAGAATTATTCTCATAAATCTTGCACTTGGTGATCTCTAAGAAGGGAGGTCATGAGTATAGAACAACTAATATAAATTCCACATATGTACATGTCACTGGATATTTATATTCATGAATGTTTTTATCAATCCTTAGACATTATATTTTTGTTAATGTGTGTAAATAATCATGTAATTAGATGTATGGATGAAAATTGTGATGACATATGCTCGCGGTGAGGTAACATACATTGGGTGCATCATAAGTGATTTGGTATTAAATGAATAAGTCAAGAAAAGGATTTGTCCTTTATATATTAATGGACGAAGATATATCCAAACCTTTTATTGAAATATAATAGTCTAATTAAATCCATATCCATTATAATCTATTGACTAGTACATTTCAGAAATTCAAATAATGATTAATCAAGTGTATAGGGTGATAAAATAAATATTCAACATTCTTTATGATATATTTGTAGAGAAAGGAATTATACTGTATAGTATAATTTTTAGAAAGGTTATTATCATTATGAAAATAACTTCTTTATATATGGGTGACTTAGCATGTTGAAAAAAATTTATTTTTTTACTTTAGGTAAGTTCAACTAATTACATTGAGAAATAGATCTATAAGGTTACACATTATGCGTATCTGCAATCTCATTACTTTCTAATGAATTTAATATTAAAAATAATTATTATTATCAGCTAATTGAATAATAATTATTCATGTAAATTTTATTACACAAATTCAATCATGAGATATTTGGTATTTTGAATATGTTAGTTTAATATCTCCGGTTTATTATTCTCCAAGTAATAAATATTCACTTATTTATTCACTAGTGTAGTAAATATATTAATATAATTTTTTTAGTTATGAGAATATTAAAATAAGTATTTAATCATGAGATTAGTGAATATAATTTTATCATAATTTATATAATTAATAATATTTATTTGAATAAATATTTTATCATTCAATATTTAATAAATTCCATGGAGGATTATGGGTTGAGTTAATGGACTGACGAGAATGATATACTTTATTTAATATCATTTTAATAAAAAATTATCTATTTATATCATAAAATATATTTAAATAAACACATATCATGGGATATAATAATAATTATATTATTGTTATTTTATATGGGTTATGACATTGATTAAATTTATTGATAAGGACCCATGTATAGTTATTAATAGTTTACCCCTAAATGTAAATTATAAATTATATCATTTTAGAGAAAGAGAGACTTGTTGTTCCCAATAGAAAGCTCTATGAAATTCTCCCTTTTCCTAGATAGAATAATCCTCCCATTCTCACTCTTAAGAATGTAGAGAGAACAAGATAACTCCTTGTTATGATCAATGACCAATGACATGAAGCATTGGGTACCTCTATGCTAACAATTGGAATACCAATAACATTATCTTAATATCTATGTAGTATATGTGGAAACACCTAGAAGAATCCTTGTGGGGATTCAACACTGAAATGAAAAAAGGGATAGAATTTAAATTGATCAACAATATTATTGTGTTCGAGTTAATTCTTATTTTAAATTTATTATATATTAAATGTTAAATACCCTATTTAGGAGATTTAGGGGTTACATCTGTTAAGTTTTTTGGACATTATCTATTGAAAGAGATGAAAAATAAAAACTGGGCACCCATATAATGCTTCGAATCTATCCTAGAACCTTCATATGACAGTGATTACGTATTTTTATTGATTTTATACTATTTATACTAGTTTATATGTTAAATTAGTTTGTGAGAAAATCTCCTCTATTTTAATTTTAATTTTTAAGGTGGAGTTTTTTTCGAATTTCATAGTTTGTTTATTTCAAATTAAATTTTTGATTATTTGATTTGTGTATTTACTATTTCCTTTTTCTCTAGGTTTCATGTGTTTTAATTTTTTCATTAAATATTAAAGTTCAATTAGTTATATTATGTGAATATATTTTTATAGATGGATAACTTATTTTTCATGGTTTAGTTTTTTAATTTTACTTCGAGTTAGATGAGTTTTTTTGTCACAAGATCTTTTGGTTATTATGAAATGAGAATCTTAATCTAATGTACCGCTTATACTTGGTGTGTTAATATTATGAAAATCTCCCAATGGATCCAATATTCCATATAATTTGTATTAGTGTTTTATTCTTCCATAGTGGGGGACTTCACTTGACATATCTCATGAGAAAGTTAAAAATTTATAACTGGGTATCAGGCTGACTAAATATTCCATAGAGTTAGTGTTTGGTGTTCTAATCTAACTCCATTGGATGATATTAATTTTATAAGGAAGGGTAACTCCATCTAACATAGTTTCAGGACATAGAACTTATTCCCACATAGTGAAATTGAGTTTATTCATATTCCAAACCATCTATTCAAGTTTTATTACAATGAGTGATCCATACATTCTAGTTTCTTTGTACACATGTACCCCTTACTCCTAAAAATTACACCCTATCTGTTGTGCCATCATTACTACATTTTTTTTTTAATTTTTAGGATTTCCATCATCCTGAGAGTTTTAACATTTTTCACCTAGATAAATTAAAGAAACAATTTAGATAGGACTAAAGAGAAAATATTTTTTTTGATCTCCATTGATGGTCGTCTTCATTCATGAATCCTAGAGTTTAATTCCATTCAAGAGTTCACACTTAGTGAGATCTTTGGATGATAATGATGGTGTTAAAATGATTACCTACCTTATAGTACTACACATTATTTCTATTGATTTAATTCTAGGTTTATATTATAGGATTTAATTTCTATTCTTTATTTTTATTCTAGTTTGGATATATGTTGTAAACTTATATTTGTTCATATCTTCTTTATGTCTATGATTATTTTTCTCTAGTTCTACATGATTTTATTTTTTATTTATCATATCTTTTATATTCCTGCTGTATGTTTTGATTTACATAATAAAGACATTGTGGGGTGGTAGACTTTTCATTCACATAGGTCCATCGTGGGATGAAGCATGTTACATCCATGTGTTCTTTTCTTTCCATAATTTTCCTTACTAGTTTGAGGATTCTTGTGGCCTATGTTTTTATTGTACTGGTTCCACCTTCATGATTTGATTTTATTTTAAGAAGAGAATTAATAAACACAAAAATTTTATTCCTCAGTTGAGTGGATTTTTCATGTTTCATGGGTCCCAAAAAAAACACACACATATATAAAACAAGGTTTTAAAAGTTAGACTAGACTAGATGATCCGATCAGTTGGATCATTGGTAATGGATTTATCAGTTTGGTGTAGTATATTAGTCTATATTAAGGAATGGTAAGGATAAAACTATCTTGAATCAGGGGGAATACTAATCATGCTACCAAGAATCGATTAAAATGGAGTTGTACCGATCATGTTTGAGGGAGTCAAAAAATTGAAATATTTTAGCATGTTTTTTTGATTTTTTTTGGAAAATGGTAGTACTTACTACCCATAAGAATTGGGATATAAAAAAAACTATTTTATCTATTTATTTATTCATGCACATTAAAAAAATATATATTATATTTTTTATTAAAAAAACATAAGTAAAACCCCCATAATAGAGTGAGTTTGAGAAGCTATGTTAAATTTTCAATGTTGAACATGAACCGAATCCTCTATATTTTTATTGTTTTTGTTAGATTTTATTTTTTTTCATTTTAATAAAGGAACCCATAATAATTTATTAAACAAAACTAAAAATATATATGTTTTTAAATAAATTAAATAAAATTAAATAAAATAAAAATAGAGAAATATTTTAAAAAATATATTATGTAATTTATAATGAAAGAATAATTAATTTAATAATTAAAAAATAAATTGATAAATATCAATGTAAAAAATACATGTATCCTTTAGTTCGGTGTTCCTAGATCAATGCATAAGAATAAATAAACAAAACCCGACTCTAATGTTAATGGAATAGGAATGCAAGTAATCAAGATTAGGGGCACTACAACAAGTTTTTTTGGTTCTTTAGTGAAGTCTCAAACTAAAGTGATATCTAATACTAATGAGCCTCATCCTCAAATTGATTTCAGATAAATAGAGGAGTAAATATTTTAAAATAGGAGTATCGAAGAATGTATGTCTTCTTCATTACTATACCCCCACTCTAAGTAGATGGATTCGGGGATTTCTCTATATCTAATGTAGATAAATTCAACTTAGAGAAATTTAAGGAGGATTAGTTATGAGATTTTTTCAATAATAAAAAATATGGGTGAATGATCATTATATTAATCTAGCATGAAAGAAGTAAACACTCCATTTATTAAAGGTGGAGGATCTACTTAATAGATCTCAGGTTTTAAAAATAAGGAACTCTGATCTCCATTACATGATCTTAACCCAAATGATTTTAGTTATTTTTATCCATCCTCAATGAGACAGTCCAAGAAGCTAAAATTAGTGAATGAATAAATAAATGGTCCCCTGATATATATATATATATATATATATATATTGTTTTTTTGTGTTCATGATGCGTTACTTTTTATATTGGTAATATGTGTGTTATGTTGTTTTTTGTTCAGATCAGGATTATATTATAAGGGTTTTTATAAAACTAATTAGAGTGGATTTATTTCAAAAATAAAAAATGGATTATAAAATTTTGAACTAAATGTATCATCATAAAAATATAATATAATTAATAAAAACATTTGATAAAAAATTATATAATATTAGAAATAATAAAAAAATAAAACAAGTCCCACCACCATCTTAAATGATTTAGCCAGTCTGACCTTGAAATTCTTCCTTTACTTGTTCAATGGATTATCTTGATTTAAAATTTATATATAGTAAAAGGTAGTTTTTTTATTAGACATCCACATAATTGAAACTGGTTCTTGTAAATTAATATATATATATATATATATAAAAGTAAATCCTCCAAAATTCATTTGATCCCACTAATAAATTGGGCTAATAAATCATACAAGTTTGGATGATGGGATGGATTGGTGGCCTATTTTATATATAATATAAAAATAAAATTAACAACTACTCAAACCTCACTTTATTAGGTTCAGTAAACTACTTAATTAGATCAGGTAATGTTGAGAAATCAATTAATTAATATAATTTAATTATTATAATATTTGGATATTTAATTAAAACCCATTTAATATTAAATTATCACTTGAATAATAGTTTTAGGGCATTGAAAACACAAATATAATAGAGTTAAATATTATTTATTTATTAACTATATAATTTAAATAATTTTAAAATTACAAAATAAATTTATTTATTTCAATTAAAGACCATATTATATTTTTTTTGTTTTTTTGGATAGTCCCATTTTTAACTGGGTTGAGAGGGAACCCTTACATGGATTGAAATCCTAGTGGAACAAGTCTATTCATAGATTATAGGACCAGTAGCACAAAGGACTAGTAAATAACTTGTAGGAATAATTATGAAGACCCCATACTTTGTCTCATACATTCATCACTCCATATTATAATCCCAAATTCATGTTCATGGTTAGACATTGTTGCATCCATGACCTGGGGTCTTGAACTGGTGAATGTTATCCACTCCAAGAATGAACCTCCACATCTAATTTTCATCAAGTCCTACTTTTTCATTTGCTTGTCTCCATTAGATAGGTACTTCTCCAACATGAAATCCTTTGATATACTCTATGGCCAAGAGGTCCTGTGGCACGAAGGCTTGTAGTGGCCCAAAGGCACTATGGTATGAAGGTCTATTTATGTGGCCTGAAATCCCATTCAGGATGAATAGTACTATTGAAATAATACCCTATTATAGTAGATTATATAGTTCTCACACTTCTACAATGATGAAATACTGCTACAATACCTACAAAAATTCACTCCCTCCAAGATTTGAACCCAGTTATGATGTAGGATCATGGGGAGTCTTTACCACTCAGGTAAGCCTCCAATTAAAATTCTAGTACATATTAGTTTTATAAATTAATTATAAATATGAATTCAATGAATTCAATATTTCTATATTAACATTAATTATATATATTTTTAATTGATAATAAAATTATATATATATATATATATATATAACTTGAGAACCAATCATTTAAATTTATATATGAATATCATAATTTTAGAATTATAAATGATTATTTAAATGGTTTATAGTTGATAAATGATTATTTCAAAATATTATTGGAGGTAATAAGTTTAATGAATTTAAAAATTTGATGACTTGTAAATAAGTTAGAAATTTGAAAAAATAAATAGGTTAGGGTTAGAGTGACCTAAATTTTATAGGTAACTGATTCATTGTCATCTCTAACATAGTCAATTTGAGAAGATAACTGACATATAATACATATAGATGCCTGAGGTTCGAGTCTTAATATCAATAATTTTTGGTGTTATTGAAGTAATTATTATAGTTTATAATGTAGCAAGTATTATTTGAAGAAACATGTTCTAGGTAGTATTTATTGGTATTGGAAGATGGTATTGTTTATAAGAATGTTATGTAAATTTTAAGGAATTATTGCAATATTATCATGTAATTTTAAAATAGAAAAATCTACCCATATGCGCTCATTCAAGTAGGCCCCCATACTGATATTTATGAAACTATAAGGCAAAACTCCATGTTATGTCAGGTCTCTAGATCATTCACAAGAATATAAAATCTAAATCATGTACCATAAGGGCCTATGGGCTACTCTTTAATAATTCTTGGACTATAGGGATATCAATTATAAATATAGGATTTCTAAATAACTAATTTAAAATTAAGGCCTTTGGGAAACCTCTCTAATGTTAAGTTCTTTTGGTAACTATATAATTTAAGGTTTATAAAGGATTTTTTTTCAAAACTACCATGTAATTATTGTAAGTTTCAATATTTCCTCTTAGTATCTCCTTTATGTAATCCCCCATACTGATATTTGTCAAACTCTTTAGAGAACCTCTATACCATGTTGAGTTCAGAGGTTATCCATAAGAAAATAAAATATTAATCATGTTTTATGGGGTACTCTAAATCATTCTTCAATAATATTTTTTCCATTATCTCATACTTAATTAATATATAGTTTTTGGATCACTCATTAATGTAATCTTTTTGAGTTACACTTCTAATGTTAAAGTCCTTGGGTCACCACCTAATGTAATTTTAAGGATTCGACCCTATAAATTTAAATTTATTTAGATCCTCTTAAGATCTTTAAAGAAAATTATATATGATAGAAGAAAACCCATATATTTTTTCAATGGGTTAGATATCACCCATACTTCTTTCTCTTGAGCTGTTAGATAACCCCATTTGTTAATCATGGGATAAACCCCCTCCTCCCTCAATTGTTAATGGGGAAGGAAGTTTTAGTTTTGTAGGTGGAATAACCTCACATGCTACCATGATGTATATGAAAATAAAGAGGGGAGAGAATGATTATAAAAGAAGGTACTCCCTTATTTATTCATCATCAACACCAATCATCATTTTTTCCTTCTATTTACTTTGTGTATATTTGGAGTTGAAAAAAAAATCAAAAGGGGGAGATTGAAGCATTTTCCCATATAATAAAAGTATTAAATATTCTAATGTATAAGTTAAATTAAAATTAAAACTTACAATTTTTAACCAATCTAAAGCGTAAGTTTTCCAGAAGTAATAAAATCCTAAAAATTTGAGTATAATAATTTAAAATGAATTTACCTAACGAAATAGAAAACTATCAAAATTTAAACACATAATTGATAAAATCAATATAATCATAAATTAAAAAACATGAGTAAAAAACATATAAAACTCAATAAAAATAAAAAATATATTATAAATAATATTGTTTACTAACTAGTTCCAATTCATAGAAACCTTTTTATTTTATCCCAATGGGGAATGAGGTTCAATAACTATAAACAAAGTTTACAAGATCTTCACTAGGAACTTCATAGAATTAACTAGTCAAAAGGTATAAGTTCAACAATAAGAAATTTTATGGCACAACATCATTAGTAGAAGAATATATCCCTAGGATCCTCTTTGATTAGCATGATCAATAATAAAAAGTCATATACTAGACTCTGTCAAAATTCATAGTTTAGATATAGAAGACTCCACACCCATAATAGTATCGATCATAGTGATCAAAATAAAAAGTTATGAAAGAAAAATAAATATATTTTATAATGAATTGCCACACATGAAAGATCCTAGCGAACACATTGAAAATAGTATAATTGTAATAACTAAAAAAATATAATGAATAGATTCATATTGTATCAATTCATCATACACTTTCATTTGTTCCATTTCTAAAATCCCCAACCTTCATTTATAGATGATGTTGGAACATGGCCCCAATAGTAATGTTCAAGATCCTCAGGTTCCATTATAACGACATCATAATCAGTTCATCATCTTCTAATAAAATGTTTTTATGAAAATTCATTTTTTTAAAAATTATATTGATCATTAAGTTCAAATAAATATACGAAATTAGAATTTAAATATGTATGAAAAATATAACTATAAAATCTTTTAATTTAATAAAACTAAAACAAAATTGTGTGTTGTCATTCATCAAAATAATGGATCCAAAAAATGTTATTCTAATAAAATGGATCAACAATCACCCCTTTTTGATATTCACAAAACTCAATAATAATTAATATGTTAAACGTGGTAAAATCAAATTAAATAAATAAATGTAAATAACTCCTAGTAAATTTCATAAATCATAATATACTTCCCTTACAATCCACTTATCCCTCTGAACATATCTATAAGGCTATTTCAAAGTTATTCCCTTTCAGTAAAAATTATCATGAAACATTTTAATAAGGAAAAATAATATATCTTCCCTTAAAAACATTTTCCCCTTGAAAATAAATACTAGCCATTCTACCTTTTAAGGATTATGAAAAAGAAACCAATAAAAGAAAAACTGGAAATCATAAATGTTAGGTCTAAGAGTGTTTGGTTTTATCTGTTGTCAATATATCAATATGTATTGGCTATGATAGTTTATAGAGAAATTTAATAAATTTGTGAGTATATAAAGTTCTATAAGGAATTCATATTTCTATACAAAGATTCCAGATAATATTTTTTGGATAAACATTATAGACAAATAAGTTTTATGAACTTTCCTTATGAAGGAATATTAGAAAGGTACTTAAGTACGTCAGATGATTCCAAAATGTTCATCCATGTTCTTGAACATCATGAATAAGTATTGATCCATTCAATGTTTATACACATTTATACAAAGTAAAAATATCTAATTTGGATTAATAAATAAGAATTTGTGTTTCCAAAAAAATCCAATCTGAAAAATATTTTAGAATAAAACATCCTTACAAAGTTCTTTATAAGATGTTTGTACAAATTTTTTAGTCATACAACGCCTGAAAAAAATCAAATAAATATTTTTGAGTTTTTATAAAGTGTGAGAAATTGAAATCTGTAGAAAATCGTACTAACTTTTAATACAATGATTCAAAATATGAATGAGTCGAACATTTTTGAAAAGTAGGGCTGAAGAAATTAGACAAACATTCAGAAAAAATAAAATTTCTAAGTTTTTTCAAAGGGAAGTTTTTATTTAATCACTGTATGAAATTTTTGTTCTTGAGTTTCCAGAAAAAGTTTATATTGAAAATTTTCAAATTTTCACCCGATGTACAAAAAATAGAACATTTGATGATGTTAGTCAGATAAATTTGAGTTATTTTGATTCTGAAAAATGAGGAATAAGTTATATTGAAAAAATATGTTTAAGTAATAATATGTCATTCTTAATAAATTTGAAAATAAATATGGTGATATCTAGGTTAGATGTTTGAATAAGAGGCTTCATAAAGATTGAACTATATTTTCTTGGATTTACAAAGAATTATTTGAAAAGTTCTAATGTAGAATGACCAGGTAGGGAAATTAGTGATGTTTGAATTGTTCAAAGTAAAGTTTTGAAGCTTTATCTGATAGATATATCACTGCACAAATCATATGTAATTCTTCTAACAAAGGGAAATCATATGAAGGTGAAATAGATGATGAATCTTTTTGAGTTAACCAGGTGAATAAATGATGAGGATATATCATCAGTTAAAGATTTTTGGATAAAAAAACACTGAATAGAGAAATTTTAGGGCACTTAACATTAAATATATATAGTACTTAAATATATCCTTTCTAAAGCTAAATGAAGAAATATTTTTATCTAGATGAGTTTGATAAAGATTGAAGAAGTCCCTTAACATCGAATTTAAGGAAATTCAAAAAAGGTCATGGATGATGGAAAATTCAAAGAATCTTCATGAATATTCTATAAGTATTGAAGAAACATCCATAAAACTAAAAATGAAAAGGAGATCGAAAATTCAAGTTTTATATGACCATGAAAATGATTGTGAGTTACCACCTTTTCCACTATGTTCAAACCTATATAAAGTGGTGAAAGTATGATTGTACTCAACACTATTCAGATACACAAAAGTAGACACTTTGATGATTTTGTGATAGGATGAGTTTCCAACAAAGCTTGATTTCAGGTTGAAGTTGAGATACTAGTAAGAGATACATTGGATGGAGGAACATCGATCAAAGTTCCCTTTGATGAAGGAAAGTTGAGAGTTCTTGATTGAGTTTATACTCATTAAAATTAGAAAGTCTAAACTAAAAAAAAATATTTATTAAATAGGGTTCATCAGACAAATACATTGAGAAGAGTAACTATGAATGTAGAAAGATAAACCAATGTGCATTGAGGAGAACTAGAAAAATATCTAAAAGACAAAACCATCAAACATGGGAAAAATAGACAAAGTCATCAGATGAAGTAACTATGATCACAATAGGGCTGACTGGAGCATAATAATGAGAATCTGACAAAGACCATTATATAGAGGCCATCAAACAAAAGTTACTAGATATAGGTCAAATAGATAAACATTTGCTAAAGAATTTTTCTAACAAAACATTGGAAAAGTTTAGATTTAGTATATCTAGGAATAAAAAAGATCAAGAGGAATATTCAAGGACAAAATACTCTTGAGGGGGTTTTTGATGATGTTGAAGATTGTAGAAAGGTGAATTTGATCCAACTTTCTTATGCAGGAAGTGACGAATTTTCTAAAGTGGATCAAAAAATAATAAGGAAAGATCATGAAGCTGGGGGGGGTATAACCATGTTCTGAAAAGGCTTATTAGATAGAGGTATAACAATCTTTGACTTTAGTGGATATGAAAATAGATAGTTTGGTGGGATAACCAACTATGGAAGAAGAGATTATTTCTGGGGGTATAATCAACATTGGATGGAGGAAAAATACTGGTGGGTATAACCATTTGTTTATTATGTCTTTGTATTCATGAAAGAATTTAGTAAAAGAATCTATGTTGAGGAGAATAACAAAAAAGGCATGGTTTCTTTATTTCTACCTAACCGTGTAAATATCATGTTCTTTTCCCTCTTTATAATTTTTGTATATAAAAGGTGAAGGTGAGATTTATATTTGGGTGGATTGTAAATATTATTTTTTTTCAAAGGTTAACAATGTTTCCTTAAGAAGTTTAAAAAATTTATACTAAAAGAAAAAGTGATAACTGATTAACCCTTCCCCCTTCAGTGATATCATACATTGATCTAAGAGAAATATAATTACTATCAAGGCATAAGTCTCCTATGAAATATCAAACTCAAATAATGGATAATTTATACTTAGTGAACAACATGGATGTTCTGATTTTATATAGAGAAAAATATCATAGTTGGAATAATAGTACATTACCCTTTCTTTTATCCCTTGTACTTGAAGTTAGATCTGTGGAAACAATGGGATCTCCTTCTATTAATGAAGTTTCTCTAACAGTTACTGATAAAAGAAAATTTGAATTTTATAAAAAGGATCAAAATTACATATTGATGGATCTCATAGAAAATGTTTATATAAATATTACGGGGTTCTTAGTAACTAATAAAATGATTAATAAGTTGAGAATAAACTATGAAATAAATGAGAAAGTTAAAGAAGCTAAGCTATGAATTTGGAGAGCCAAATTTTAAGATATTAATATGGTTGATGAAAAAATATTGATGACTATTTTACAAGAGTTAATGAGATTTTCACTAATATCATGAGTTTTGGTGAGAATATAGAAGATTATACTATAATTATGAAACTGATGAGGAGATTTTCAGATATATTTTATTCCAATGTATATTCTTTAGAAGATGGAGAATATTTATCCTTGGATGCAATTCAAGAATATTCTTATGGAATATAAAATAAGTAAATCTCCAGTACTTAATAAAAATACCATGAATGAAATAGATTTTAAATAATTATTAAAATGGATTCTTAGATATAATTAATCTAAAGAAGAATAAATTTATTCAAAGGAATATGAATATATAAAATATTTAAACATAATCACTTTTCTACTTTCCAAAATATAAAAAATGGGTAATTATAGAGGAAAAGGTAAACACTCTCTTAAATGTTGAGATTTTAATACCAAAGTACATTTTTTAGGAGATTTTACTAAGAAGAAATATGATGATTTTGAGTCATAAGAAAAATATAATAAGTCTCAGAAAAAGGAATGGAAGAAAAATAAAAAAAATACCCTTATAATAAATTTTTTTATTGAGTATATAAGAGAGGGATTACTCATCATCTAGTGATGAATTTGATCTCCATGTAAACTTCTTTTCTCAAGTTAGAAAATAAAATTATTCATTATATTGTGATAATGAGGTGAATAAATAAAAAAAATTAACTTAATTGTAAAATAAAATAAGAAATCAACACTTGAGGAAAATACTTTACTCAATAAGGAAATAAATAATTTAAAGAAATAATTTAACAATATAAATTTTGAGAATGGTGAGAAAATAAAAAAAGAGGAGATAAATCTCAATGTCATTAAAGCTCAAAAAATTAAATTTGGTGATTTGGAAAGGAATATGTGGGCTTATGATGAAAAATCAGTTGGTGATGAGAATCTCAACATGGAAGAAACTACACTAGTTGAAGAAAGTAAGAAAAGTAGGTTTAAGATAGTTGAACTTGAAAATATAGTAAATGTTATTAAAGAAAGATTGTATAAAAAATACGAAGAGTTTTTAGAAAAAGAATCAATGTTTCTTAAAAAATAATGTGAGTTAATAGGTATGAGATAAGAATTCACCAAACCATTCAAGGTTAAAGATAAAATTTATCAAGATGGAGAAAATAAAGTTTTGCAGAAGTATGTTGTTTATATTCCTAAAAAATCACAATGTACATCTATTTCTATTGAAACTGATGTTTCAAAAAGTAATGTTTTGTGAGAAATAATAATTGGATAAGAAAAAGTGTAATTATTAAGGTAAGTATCTCCCGGAATAAATTCTCCCACATTTTCTAAAAATAAAATAACAATAAAATTCATAGAAGTTATACTATCAGTATGAAAGATCAAGATTTAGAGGTCACTTCTAGGGTTGTTGTTTTTTTAGTCACAAATCTTATCCATGCAAGAAAAATATGCCTCTACCAGGAAACATGTATAAATAAAGGGTGAGATACATTGAGAATATTAAAGTAAACTTTCCAAGAAGAAAAGTTTAGGAATATAAGTAAGTCCATACCAATGAAAAATTTAAGCAATATGAGCAGGATAAGAATATTGAATAGGTTATAAAAGTTGATTAGGGAATGGAATAATGATTAGATATTTGTCCAGAGAAGATGGAAATGGATAGAAAGGTTGATGAAACACAAAATTTTACTAAATAAAAGTGGAAGAAACACATTTCTAAAGATGAGATTTTTTTTTATAAAAAGTTATCAATAGATTGAAAGTTAAAAATAAAAAAAAGTGAAATAGATGTGAACAATATGAACATGTTACCAAATATTTATTGACCATATTACCGTACCAAGAAGAAATCATGAAGAATATGTTACAAACTGAAGTAAAAAAATGTAAACAAATCTAATGAAAATTTGAAAATGTCAGCTGAGGATTCAATGGATGAGAAGATATCTATTAAAAAATATGAGAAATATGGGAAAAAGGAAGAAAAAAAATCTATTGTAAAATACAAGAAAAGAAAAAAAAATTGACATTAAGAGAACATTCTCAGTCCAAAATTTTATGATAAGGAACTATAATGGTTTATCCTTATTCCCAATGTACTTTGTTTCTTTACAAACTCACAAGTAATTGAAGGAGTAGAAGCAAAGAAGATGTATGAGTACTATATAATTTTTATGGTATGAAAAATATCTATCATGTAGTTTTTTCCAACCATGATAAGTAATGGTGTAATGACCTTGAGGTGGAGAAAATATGAAGGAGTTGTGGTATAAGTATCATACTTACCTTAAAAATAAACTTGGAATGATAAGAAAGATGAGATGTTAGGGAAATTTTGTTTATATACTTGAACTAATTTTATATGTTTATTGAGATAGATAGAATATTTATCTTAATAAATTTTCTTAGATTGAACCAAATATAAAATTTTTATAACGGGCTTGAAGAAAGTATTACATGAAAGCAGTGTTATAGAAAACATTGACCACCTTGATTTTACACTCTTGTTTGCTACACCAGTTTCACCAATATAGACTTATATTTGTTTAGTAAAAGTCTCTTTGTTAATAAACTCATGTGATACTACTTTTCTCCTGAAGAAAATTTTCAAGATTTTATAATGAATAAAGTTAACTATGAGTAGCCACTTTAAATTTGATTTTCAATAAAGGGGAGAATAAAATAACGGTAATAAAGAATATGTAAGTATAATATGGGAAGAAATAATTCATTACACACATTTATAATAAAGATGTTTCATGTTTTGTATGGGTATTGACAAAAAACAAAAATGGGGAGATTTTTAGGCCTAGGTGTGTTTGGTTGATTTTATTATCAAAATATCAATTTGTGTTGGCTATGAAAGTTATTGGATAAAGTTTGTAAAGTTGTAAGTATAGAAATCCCCTTAAGGAATATAGGTTTACAGAAAATATTTATGAACAATTATTTCTTGAAAAACATTATGGACAAAGAAGTATTAGGAAAATTTCTTATAGGGGAATATAAGAAAGTTCCCAAAGTACATCTGATGGTGCCAATTAATTCATAAATGTTCTTAAAAATAATGAATAATTCCTGATCCAATAAATTTTTGAACACATTTATACAAAGTGAGAAATATCCAAGCTGGATTACTATATAAGAATTTGAGTTTTTGGAAAAACCTAATCAGAAAAATATTTCTAGATAAAAGTTCCTTATATAGATCTTTTAAAGACGTTTATAAAAAAGTTATTTGGAGTAAAAATCCTAATGAAATCAGATGAATATTTTTGAATTTTTAAAATGTGTGATAAATTTCAAGTTGTAGAAAATTATATAGAATTTTTAGAAAAATTTTTATAAGGTCAATTGATCAGATTTTTTTGAAAAATAGGATTGAATAAGTTGGAGAAACATTCTGTAAAAATAACGTTTTTATGTTTGTATAAAAGAAAATTTACTTGAAGTAACTAGATGAAATTTCAGGGCTTTATTTTCTTGAAAAAGTGTGTATATAATGTTTTCAAATTGTTATTAAACATACCAAACATTGAACATTGGATTATGTTGGATAAATTAAATTGGTTTGGTGTGATTGTAAAAAATGAGTCAGAAATTGAAGTGGAAAAATAAGTTCAATGTATAAAATTAAGTCTTAATAACTATGAAAATATATATGATGAGATATAAGTTGTGATGTTTGAATAAGAGGATATATAAATATCGACCTATGTTATTTCTTCCTTAAAAATATTGATTTAAAATTTCTGATATAGAATTATCAGAAAAAGAATTTGGAGATGTTCTAATCAATTAAAGTAATGTTGTGAAACAAAAATGGTTAGAGATTTGAGATATCATCAGATAGAGATATCCCTAAGAACATTGGATGGATGTTTCTTAATTAAGGGAAAATGAACAAAGGTGTAATATATGATGAATTTATATGAGTTAATCATATGAATAAACATTGAGGATGTACCATCGGAAAAAGATGCTCAGATAGACAAACACCAAATAGAGGAATTATAAGGAGCTTTACATATTCAATGAAACATCCTTAAATATGTCAACATTGAATCTAGTCCATAAATGTTTTTTATCTTGATGAGTTTGAAATTGTGTGAAAAAGTTCTTTAACTTTGAGTTTAAGGAAATTCAAATAAGTTTATTGATAATTAATAATTTAAATAATTTTCATGAATATTATAGAAGTTTTGAATAAACATACTATGAATTAAAAATGAGAGGGATATATGAAATTTGAGTTTTAGATGATCAGGAAAATTATTTTGAGTTTCTACCTTTTCTACTATAGGAGAATATATATAAAGGGGTGGAAGTACTCTTATACTTAACACTGTTCATATGTATAAAAGTTTACATTATAAAAATTTTATGATAGGATGAGTGTCCAACCAATCTTGATTTCAGGTTAAAGTTGAGCCACAAGATTGAGATCCATTAGATGTAGTAAGTTTGACCAGAGTTCCATCAGATATAGGAAAGTATAGAGTTGATGATTGAGTTTCCACTCATTCAAAGTGGGAAGTGCACATGACTAGACTTGTTTTATTGGAAAAAGGTCATCAGATGAATCCTTCAACCAAATAAACTCTGAAAGTAGTAAGGTGCACCAAAGTGAAGTGAGGAGAACTAGAAAGAGATGTAATATACAGATCCATAAGATAGGGGAAAGCTATAAAAATTCACCAAATAGAGTTACTCTAATCATAGTGGGGATTGATGAAGCATAATAAAGAGAATTGAATAGAGACCATGAAATAGATGCAATAAGATAGAGGTTACCAGATGAAGGCTGAATGAATAAACATATATGGAGAAATTTTTCATAAAAAAGTTTGGAAAAGTTCAGATTAAGTACATCCAAGTCTACCAAAAATAGGGAGGATGTTTCAAGGACAACATTATCTTAAGTGGGTTATTTATTATCTTTAATATTATCATAGTTTATGTTGATCCGAATTTCTTTTATAAGAAATGAACAAATTTATTCAGTGTATTAGAAAAGGAGAGGAAAGATCTTATGGCTAGGGGATAGAACCGGTTGATGAAAAGACTTGTTGGATGGGGGTTATAACCTACTATGACTTCGGTGGATTCAAAAAGGATAGTAGGGTTTATAACCAACTTTGTCAGAAGAGATGATTTCTAGGGGTAGAAGCATGGTCGACTAGAGGATGAATATTGGGGGGGGGGGGTTAACCAGTTTATTCTTGTGCCTTTGTATTTAGGAAATAATTTTGTAAAAGAATCCATATTGGGGAGAATAACCAACATGTAAAGGAGTAGGTCTTTATATCAAACCTTGTAAATATCATGCGATTCTCTCTATTTATACTTGTTTCATTCGAAAGGAAAGGTTGTGATTTATATTTGAGTGGATCAAAACTTTAATAAGTTTTCATAGGTTAATAAAATTTCCCTAATACGTCGAGAAACATTCTTATAAAATAAAAAGTGATCACTGATTCACCCCTCCCCTTCATAGTTATCCCATACATTGAACCAAGATAACTACAATACATAAATAAAAATTTTAGTTGTTCGGAAAAAGAATTATTGACCATTATTATGTCCATTAGAATCAATTTCCATGGAATCCCTCTTATAGAAGTAAGTTTTCTCCTTTTAGATATGCAGTGACTATTTGAAAAGTGGTTTTAGTCTTACTCAATCAACTTTTAATAACTTCTTGAAGCATATATCAGTCTTATTATAGAATGTACTTATCTTATTTTAACTTCTTTAACTTTTGAATTTTCTCTCGTGATGTTATTAGGGAAACTTATAATATTACACCCTTATAAAATTAATAAAATCACACAACTTTTCTCTCCCTTTTAGTTTTAATAAAAAATAATAGAGAAAGGGATTTAGTGAGAGAAATCTAACGAGTAAAAAAACAAAATAACCTTTTGGAAGTTTTCATGTGATACTTATGGATGATTTTCTTTTGAGGAAGATGGTTCCATATTTTATTGACTTTTTTCCACATCATCCATAAGAAATATCTAAAGATATTAACTTTTTATAGGAGTGTTATTTAGAACTAATATCTCTATTTTTTAAAATGTAAATTAGAATAACATGGTCAAAAAATTAAGAAACCTTTTACTCAAGGTCCAAAACATAAGAAAATCATTCAAAAGTGTATCAATTTTGATGAACTCTACATATAAAAAAATTAATAACAAAAATAAATAAATGTAAAAATAGAGAAACATAAAATTAAACTAAAAGTTACTAGAGATAAATTATTACATTTCCCCTTTACCTTTGTTTTAGGTATGTTATAATCTTTGATTTCGGTTAACTTTTTCGTTGGGCGAGTATTGCTGATGATGAAACTGGGAGGATAACTGTAATGGTGAAGTTGGGGATTTTTTTGGATTTTCATCATAAAACTATAATTTATTCTATTCAATGGGAAGTTACATGATTTGTAATGTGATTAAATGATGGATAATGGCTGCCAGATAGATCCTATGAACTGAATTCACCATGTGAGAATTTTTCAATTCATGTAAGGGTTAAAAGTTAGGTAATGTGAAAAGTAATATTTTCAATATGGGGTAAGGCTATTTTAGTGTAACTTAATATAAAATAATTTCACTATGTTTAAATTATTACATTCCATTTAATTCTATGATTTTATACTTTTAGGGAATGTATGGTGTTTGAGGCATCATTCTCTTTTTGAAGCCTCATTCTCCCAGCCAGATCTCTTACCCTAAGAAATTTTGGGTGACTCCTTTCCCTCTGGAGTGATTCGTTCAATGGTTGATCAACAAGTCTAGGTGTTTCAACTTTTCAAGTAAGTGTTCCTTTCAGTTTCTTCCTCATTTTTGGTTACAACACTTATTGTGGTAGGGATTTATAATCAGATTGTGTTTCTATAAATACTTTTCAATATCTTGTTGTAACTTGTCTCCCAAAGGTAGATCTTGTGGTTTCAAATACCTATTATCAAAGGTGGTTATGTTTTCTATGTCTTGAGGTAGGTTGATCTATACAATAATTATAATTTCTTTAATTTCATTTTGTTATTATTAATTCCTTGATTTTTGAAATAAAATTTCATGTGTTGAAATTGAAATGGAATGGGATCATGTTTGAAATGGGGTTTTCTTTGAAAATTAAATTTTCTTAATTTGGTGAAAAATGGATTTTCAAACCCTAAAGAAGATTTTATTGTAATTTAAATGGTTTAAAAAAAATGTGATCATGAGTTTTAAAATAGAAATTTACAAAAAATTCTGCAATAGAAACCTTGGGTGCATCGAGAAAGAGACATAGATATCCTTAGTGCGTGTGGCACCACAAAGAGGTTACCTCTTGTATATCGATGGATCGTAGAAGGAATAAATATTAGTTGGATCCAAAATTATTCCATTTTTAGGGATCATGAGTGTATAATACATATTATCCCATAGGATAGAGACCAAATTGAAGGTGCATTGTTGTTTCTAGTTGTTTATCGCATGAAATATTATTTCATGGATGTTGGATCACATGTATATTTATATTTCAGTATGTTTCCCCATTTTTTATGATCTTAATTTTTATGGATTTGGAAAACATGATATGAAAATTATGGAAAATACCAAATACTATTTTAGTAACATTTTCAAATTATTTTATTTATTAAAATTATTCAAACCCTATTTTATTTTAAATATTGAACTTGTGCATTATTGATATTAAAATTTGTATAGATTCTATGGTGGTTTCCTACTAGGATCTATTACTCACACTCTACTTCTTCCTTTGGGTGGCTATAGATCTTGTTTTGTAGGAAACAAGTAAAGAGAAGGTAATTCTATAGCATGCATGATTCTCTTGATGTCACTGTTATGGTACGGGATGGTTTAGAGGTGATAGTTGGTCACATGGAGACTTGTTAGTCTAGAATTTTCATACATTTTGGTTTAGCCGATTTGGATCAGTTGTATCTCCAATTTTTTCCGCTTTATACTTTGGTTATATGTCTTATTTCTCTTATATCTGAGACTTGTTTTTTTTATATTTGTTATACCTCCCCTTGTAATGGGTTGACTTGGGTGACTGGTCATGTGACCTTGGTTGGTTTGTTACAATTTGGTATTGGAGGAGTTATTCAGCCTGAAGTGTGTTATAAATTCTTTATTTGGTTCTATGTCTTGGGTAGAAAGGAGTAAAATCATCAGAATTTGGATAGTAGGTGTGCAAAAGGGGCCTATAAAACTGGCTCACATGATTGAATATGGATTTTCATGGGTGGTCAGAAAATCATAACTAAGTTTAAGACCTAGTATTTAGGCCCATTTGAATGAATTGTATAAGAAATAAATTTAAATTGATCTTTCTAATAATTATGGGGACTTAGTGTGTGTAAGTTCATTTGAATAAACTATATGAGAAATTTATTTAGACGGACCTATTCCTTTTAAAAGGTGTTTCCATTTTATGGTATAATTCATTATCAATTTAAATGCTTTACATTTAATGCATTTTTTAGATCCTATAAGTTGGTTCAATGATTTTGGAGTTTCCTTATGAATGATTGGTTATTGTATTGTGTTTAACATAAAATTCCTCCAAGAAGATCTCTTCAAAATGTGAGAGGGGAAGCCGTGAGGCATGTTCCACTGGCAGATCCTCCATTTGAACCGTCTTTTGTCAAAGATGTTATCCATACCATTTATACTATAGGTTTAGTGGTAGCTATGAACCCAGGATGAGTATTGGATTATGGATCAAAATTTACCAAGAATCATCCAACTTTCTTCCATCATGACAAAATGAACCAAGAATCAGAGGAGTGGATTGAATGGATTGATATGATCTTCAACTATTGGAAGACTCCTAAATATTCTAAGGTATATTTTTCCATGTATATTATTGAGGATACAAAAATAATATGGTAAGACTTTATATTGCAAGCTAAGATTTATATGGATATTTCCTGGGTTTATTTAAAGAAAATATTTAATCGACATCTTTGTCCCAAGACTTTACATGGAAAAGAGACAAGATTTTCTTAACTTGGAGAAAGGAGAGCATACCTTTCTAGAGTACTCCACCCATTTTACTCATTTGGTGCATATGGAAATGAAGCCTATCACTAATGATTGTATAATGGTTTAGAGGTTTGATATGGGGTTGAGGGCCGATATTATGTTGATTATAGTTCCTTTTTTCCTAATAAAAGTTTTTTATATAGTTTAAAATGAAACTTTGGTTAAAGAAAACATAGTTTGAAGGATAGGTTTGGGGGTGAATTTTTGGTATTTTTCTGAAATACTGAAATTTTTGATGCCTAGTAAAATGCGATAATTTATGATAAATGATAAATGAGGAATTTATTGAGTCATTGATAATGATCTGCTGATGTATACCAAATTGGATATAATTAACATGAATATATTAATTTTCGTGGTCATGGAATACTCACTATTGGTTGTCTTGAGATGAAATAATAAATTAATGATTATAAAATTAAGAAAACTCCTCTCCCCTCCACTATACAAACCACCCCTCACACCCTCTTCCTCCTACAACACATAAGCTTCAATCCTTGCCTAAATTCTAAAAATAACTCTCCACAAGCCCTGTCCAAACTTCTAAGACCTTTTGGTCTCACCAAAAGTCCAAAAACAAACGCTTTAAAAAGATTCTCAGCGAGGAGTACTCAAGAGGTGAACCTTCCTTCTATTTTCATTCAATTTCTTCTACAAACTTCTTTCTTTTGTTTTACATTATCACCTCATCTAATACAAATTCCATGATAATTAAACTAACTTACATGTACTATATTTCCATTTTTCTAATGTAATTTTTACTCATAATCTCTTTTTTCCCTCTTTTTATACAATAAATGAAAACACCGTCCGAGATGTGTAAATTTATCACACTCAAGGAAGATGAGTTTTCAATTTGAATCACTATCTTCAATTAAATTCATGAAACCTTTTCAATGGTTGAAATGGGTAATAATATATGTAACTTATATTGATTAATGTTCTATAATATCTACACATTCATAATATGGAATAATAATACAAAACATGTTTATTGTGCACAAAACCGCCTAGCCAAATCCAAGAGTTTATTTTAACTCATCGAATGATTCATCCTCATGGTATATAACTAGAATAATTATAAGATAATTTATATCAATTTAATTTCACTAAGAATTTATATTAACAATTATTGATTTTTAACCACATTTCAAACAGACTTCCATTCATGAATATAAGTAAACAAATCCTGAAACCATGTAATAAAATGCTTCAAAAACAATAAAATGGAATCTATTAAACCCATCAAAAAGGCCATTAATGAACTTAATAAGGTTTTACCAAATTAATTACATGTTTATTATGTTCTTGAATTATTAATTAATTATGATAAATTTTATTATTCAGGTTGTTAAAACAAACAAGAGCACCTTCAAGCGTAAGTTGAGGGATATCTTAAATAAATTTCCATTTATTGAGTTACATGTCTATGTCATTGGTTTTGTTTTTCCAAGAATATGTTTGAATGACCAATAATTTTTTTATAATGTATATAAAATTATATTTTGTGGATTTTTATTTGTCACACATAAATATTTCAATGATTTATCATCACTCTAGTGACACAATCATTGTAAGGGGTCCTCTCTCTCACATTTGTTTAAGAATATCCTCTATGTTGTGCCATTTTTTTAATTTCCTAATGATAAGATATGTTTTTAAACCTCCCCCATACTTACCTTGTGACATATAAATAATGGAATACCCATTTTCTTCCCATTAATCCCTCTCAATAACAATTTTTACCATGCCAAAATATTTGTAAGGTGTTTCTCATCTAACTTTCATTTCGGTGAGATTTTCATTGTTCACCACTTAATTCTTGTGTGTGGTATATGTGTAGTAACATTTGATATATAATAACATGATTCGATTTATATTAATGTTATTCTATGATTCATTTGAGGGTTATTATGTTCTGGTCATATGAATTGACCGATTACATTGTGGTAAGAGACATTGTCACAACTACTATTTTGTTGTGACTAATTGTGTATTGTACACCTAATAATAATTTTGTGGTGTACCTACTGCCTATTTTAGGTCACTTTTCATTTGAAAATATATTTATATTAAATATATGTAATGTCATATCATGGATATATATTTTTTCTAATCCTTATACCATTTTACATAGAGTGTTTATTTGGAAAGTTATTTTAATTATGGAAATATTGATGAATATGTATACTATTCTCTATACATATATTAAAAAGGAATATTGTTCTTGTATTGAATCATTGTATAAACAATTCTTTGGACATTTAGTGGCGGGTGGGGCCTTCTATATCCCCTCGAGGCATCGTTAGTTCCGATGAGACAAATCAGTTGGCGACAAACCCTTCGAGTTTGTTTCCAAAAATCAGATGGGTTTCTACCCACAGAACTAAACCGTTTTAATGGTATTATGGTTTCATGTTCCAGATACATGAATTCCAATTAATAAGAATTATATTTAATCATTATCAGTTATTATTATTATCCATTGGTTTTTTACTATGAAAAAATCAATGGTTGTAGTTTCATTCTCAGTTTTATAATGGAATTTGTGTTTCATTTATTCACCATTCCATATAAATTATTCCAGATTGACTATTATTCACTTATTATTGAGTTCATTCTTATTCTATTTGTAACCCTTAATGATATTTTGAGCTCACCCGTTTCATTTTCTACTTTCAACAGGTGACAAAGAGGATATCATTTATTGAGTTTTTGTGGATGCAGTTTTTAGTTTTCGTTATGTATTATATTTTGTAATCTTTTCCAATGTATTTTGAATAACATCTATGTATCTAGTTTATTAAAGAATACTAAACTGATTTTTCCTTTGGTATTATTTCATCTCTTATAACCATTCCAGTATCACAAGTAATGCACCATCTCCATGCTAGAGGGGTTGGGGTTTAAATAACACACTGCATCCCTCAGATCACATCTGTAAACTCCCCCTTCCTCACTAAAATGGGAATAATCTGAACTCAGTTTATCGAATTGAATGTCTCTTCAATGTGTTGGAATTAAATCATGCATCCGTTATTGTAGATATATTCTATGTGAAGTCTTATTTTACTCTATGGGTGTAATCTATAGTTTTGTACACTATTTGTTCTCACACTTCTCCTCCAATAACTGGCCTTTTTCCTCCCCCAACCATGTTGCTCCAATTACCACCTCCGTGAAGCATCGCCGGAAAATCACATCAGTGTACTCATTCTGTGAACTACATTTATGTACTTCCTCTACAAATCACCTTCTACAAACCACCACTCCTTCTCGTACCACAAGTTATCTATGTATTTCCATGACTTGTGTAATATCTTTCTTTCTACTCATAATACATTTGCTATGTGGACCATGTTCTTTCACCATGTAATATCTTTTTTTAACTATTCTAGACTACCCCAAATTTCTTTTAGGTTATTAATTAAAGACTTTTTGAGGTTTTCTTCTTGATAACAACTCTATAGTTCACTAAAATCCTCTAGGATTTTATTTAGTATCATTATCAACCTTTAATGAATGGATTCATTCTCCTTAAATAAGAAAATAGATCCACATAATCTTTTAAACTTGTATTTACTAAATCTTTGATATGGCACCACCGTTTCCTTATATCTTTCATCTCATGTGAACCTTGTACCTACATGTTCCATGTACCTCCATTCCCTCTATACGGTGGAAGAAAACACTATCTTGTTTCTCCTAACAACACCCTTCTCAGCTTCTCAAAACTTCTCCTTGTTTTCATGAATGAAACACCATCCTGTGAACAATTTTCCTTTTGCAAACTACATGCCTTCCTCTGAGCCTTCTTTACATCACAAATTGTTCCTTTTATAGACTCCACATACCATTTCCCATTATGTGATCTGTTCCCACAATGTGTCTCTTGGTTTCTCATTCTAATTACTATAATTAATAATCCATTAACTAATGTCAATAAACCCACTCTAGGTACTTTATATGCAAAAAACCTTCCATTTCCAAAACAAACTCTCGATTTTGATACACAAAATTTTTTCCAACACTTAAAAACATAACCACATTCAATTCTTCTTTAACTATTATTATAATACCAAAATCCTTATAATCTCCTTGATAAACCCAATATAGATTGACAAAAAACACAAACCATAATCCATTTCTAGAAAACAATAGCCTTGTTTCCAACAATCTCCCCCTTTTGGTTCGTTGGAATTCTATAGATAAATTCAAAAAATCACATATAAAAATCAAAACCTGATACATGAGAAACGAATCATCCAACACACTAAGTCTACGTGTTAAAATATTTGTTTATAAAACAAGAGGAGACTCAATTGGGTTCTCAGGTCCTGTATCTCATCATTCTCCCCCATGGTAGCATTTGTTTTCTCAATTCTCCATCTACCAATAACCAAATTGAAAAACACATTGCACTATCATTGAATATCATTGAAATTATTCATTATCCCATAATGGAAATAAACCCAAAGAATCAAATTTTGAAGTATAATGATTTAAAGACACTCCTCTTTTATTTTATCTCTCTCGTAATCCTACAATAATTCAGAAAACTGATTAAAATAATTAGCACAGTTGGGGAGAGGGGAAGTTCAAATACTCTTCATTCACTGGGAGGTGGTTGAACATCGAGGTTCAAACAATGCTTCTCAAACACATGGTCCATTAATGTCTTGGTTATTATTTCATCTACTTGATTATCATTTCCAACATGACCCATTTTAATCATGCCTTGTTAAAATTTTTCCATGATGAAGTGATATCTGATTTTATTTTTTTTATATAAGAATTTTGAACAGGATTCTTTGTAAGTTTAATTTAACTCTTATTATCACAGTGAATCACCATTGGTTCTTTTACCTCATCACTATTATCATTCAATTGTTGCTTCACCCATAGTAGCTGAGTACAAGCCTTTCTAGAAGATATATACTCAGATTAAGTAGTACTAAGAGAATTACTTTCTTGTTTATTGCTCAACCAAACCACACATTTTATTCCAATAAAAAATGCTCCACCACTTTTGTACTTTCTCTCAAAAACATATCCATCCCAGTCAATATCCAAAAATTTTTATAGATAACTACCTCTTACATCATCAAAGTATAATCCATAATTGTGTGTACCTTGAATATACCTCATGATTATTTTCACTACTTCCATTTGTTATTATTTCAGATTACTTTGAATTTGGGACACTAAGCATGTTGCAAAGACAATTTCTGGTGGTGTCACAGCCATGTACAATAAGCTTCCAATGATTCCCTTTTACGGTGTGGGATATAAAAAATTCCCATCCTTATAATTTTTATATTTAGATACAACTACAATTGGAGATGACATTGGTTTTGATTCATGCATATTGAATTTCATTATCAACTATCTTGAATACATTTCCATAGAAATTAATTTTTATTGTTTCCTCAAAATCCCTTATAACCGCAATAAGAATGTGGGTTAACCAATCATAAAAATTTCAAATTAAGATTTCTTGTAATTGGAAAATTCATCCATGGTTCCTTGCCTACATCCTCAAAATACAATATCATCTATATACACCATAACCATGACATGATATTTCTAAGAATTATTCACATAAATATTGTGATTCACTCATCCTCTTTTAAATTTGATCTTCTTTAGATAAGAATCCAACTGTGGGTACCGTACCTGTGGTTCCTATTTCAGACCATATAGAGCCTTCTTTAATCTATGAACCCTTATTTCATCATTACCAAGAACAAATCACAATGTTTGTTCAATATAGAATTCTTCTTCAAGAACACCATTTAAGAATGTTTTTTTGACATCCATTTGATACACTTTGTATCCCATTTATATTTCCATGGAAAGAAATAGTCTGATTGACTATAGTCTAGCCACCAGGGAAAATGATTCATCAAAATAAACACCTTCAATTTATGAATATACTTTACACAATAGGTGTGCCTTTTTTATGATCACATTTCCATTCTCATAATTTTTTTAGAAAATAAACTGTGTTCCAATCACAATGTGGGTTTCATATCTCTCAACTAGTTCCCAGGTTTGGTACATATAGATCTAATCCAATTATTATTTTGTGGCCTTAAACCATGATTCATCCTTTTCATCTTATTCAAAAGTGGATGGTTCCACAATTGAATGGAATGCAGATTATATACTATTAATCATTCTACTTGTTTATGTGGGAGCTTTCAAATCACCAATGAAGTTAGATCGGTCAATTTCTTCTCTTCGATTTCTCTTGTGATGTTCAGAAGAATTCTCTTCACCTATGGTTTCTTCATCTTCTTCTTATTCAGAGACAAATCATGATAATCTTGGATGTTTTTCCTACCCTTTTATACTTTTGTATTTAGATCTGTTCCATTTCCACATTCTTCTTCATCTTCATTCAATTAATTAAATGAATTCCTTAACCCATTTGTGATTTTATCTTCATTAACCACCACATCACTAATTTCTAAAAAAAATTCATAATGTTTATTAAAATATTTTTAGGATTACCTATTCATTGAATATATGACGAATATTCTTTCATCTGCAGCATCATCATACATTCTTTGATTTTCTTCATTGTTTCAAATTAAACATATACTGCAAAAAACTTGAAAATACTTCAAAAATGACTTCCTTATATTCCATAACTCATATGGTGTCTTAGATTCCCCCATAAAATGAACTGTTTAGTTTTGAATATATACTATAGTCGGAAGATTATCATTCTAGTAATGGTGAGATATATGACTCTTAATCAGCATAGTTCTGACTATACTATTCACATGTCAATTCTGGCACTCGACAACTCCATTTTTAAGTGGAGTTCTCATAGTCACCACCTCATGATGTATCCCATGTTTCTCCTAGAGGAATATGAAGTAGGGATAACTCCTGTTAGTGGTACAATGTTTATTTCATATTCTATGGTGTTATATTTGTTTGATACAGGTGATACTAATTATTTTATATCATCAATTTTGGTTTACAAGCTAGGTTTGTTTTCAGAGTTTATGACATTCTTGTTGAATATTTCCATGAATTTGGAAAGATGTTCAAACAAGGCTTCCAGTTCCCCACATGTTAGGTGGTGATAGCTGACCTTGAGGTGGTTTTGGACTTCTTAGTGCCTGATCTTGACTTCTTAAACTTGATTATTGGATTGGATTTGATGATCAATGTGAAGGACTATATAGGATATTATCACCATCAGTTATAGTTCTTATATTCCGATGGGGTCACTCTTGTTTTCTAGGGTGAGTAAGACTCTAGACGAGGAAGCATAGGTATTGTTGTTCCTTATAATGGTATAATATCATGCCAATTGTAAAAAATGATTCTTAATGCATTTGACCCTTTCTTGGGTGGTTAACTACCTACTACTGTGTGTGCATACCCTGAGGTCTTTTTGGATGATTTTTCTAGTTTATCGATACAAAGTGAGGTTGAGTTTACTATTGAACATCTCCATAGAATGATGACCATTTCAATTCCATCCTATCAAATGACACCTACAGAGTTGGTGGAACTTAAGGTCCCACTTGAGGACCTAGAGGCAAAAGGATTTATTCATCTTAGTGCGTCACTATGAGCTTTTTCTGTACTCTTTGATAAGAAGGAAGATGAATGTCTTAGCTTGATATTGACTACCAAAAGTTGAATCGGGTGAATATTAAGAATTACTATTGTTTACCCAAAATTGATTATCTATTTGAATATATTAGAGGGTATTTTTGGTTTTCTAAGATTGAACTGTAGTTAGGGTACCATAAGTTGAGACTCTGAGAGGAGTACATACCCAAGACTACATTGCATAGTCGATATGGGATTTTTGACTTTCTTGTTATGTCATTCAGACTCAGTAATGGTCCTATGATATTTATGGCTTTGATGAACCAGACATTACATCAATTCATGTACAATTTTTTTGTTTTTTAGATCATATCTTGGGGTACACCAAGTCAATGGAGGAACATGCAGAGCATTTGGATGCCATTCTTAAAACCTTGAAAGAACATAATCTGTATGGTAAACATTACAAGTGTGATTTTTGGATCTGATATGTGAGGTTTATAGGGAATGTGATATTTGAAAGGGGAGACTTAGTGGATCCTGAAAAGGTATAGGTAGCTATGTCCTGGGAAAATCCTTGAAACATGTTTGAGATCTGAATCTTCTTGGGGCCAGATGATTATTATAGATAGTTTGTTCAAGACATCTCTCAGATTTCATATCTGATGAAATATTTGACCTATAAGGGTGTAAAGTTTGAGAGGAATGAAAAATGTCAGATATATTTTGCGGAGATGAAAGTGAGGTTAAATTCAGCACCAGTACTGATTCTCCCAGAACTAGTTTCGAGTTATGATATTTTATTTGATGCCTTAGTGGGTTTGGGATGTATCTTGATGCAATGGAAACATGTGGTGGATTATGGATCATGGAATTTACACCGTCATGAGAATAACTACTCTATCCATGATCTTGTGTTGGTGGTGGTTAAGCATTCACTCATGAAGTTTCGTCACTATCATTTTGGTGAGCGATTTATAGTGTATTCTAATCACAAAAACCTGAATTATGATTTCACTAAAAGATATATCAACTTGAGATAGAGACTCAGGTTGAGTATCTTAATAACTTTTATTTTTGTTAACTTATATACCCCCAAGAAAGAAAATGTGGTTTCCAATGTGTTGAGTAGAAGAGTATCGATCCAAGCAGTGAAGGAATCAATTGAATAGTGGTCCCTGATGATTTTTTTATTGAGAAGAAATTGAGAGTGAACGAGGTTGGTGGATAGGTGTTATTGTATTTGATAAAGGTTGACTCATTTTTTGATGAACGATTTGAAATTTATTAGAAGAAAAACATTGAGAACTGATGCCTAGGAGAAATCCTAAATAGTGGGGAGACCTCAAGTGAGTGGTCATAGTCTCCTAGCAGAGCTTTGTGCTTTCATAGTAGGTTGATTGTTACTTTTTCCATGAGACAAGAGTTATTAGATAGTTCAAAACATTCATGTTGGTCCATTCACATTAGAGATATAAATATGTACCATTATTTGAGATTTTGATATTTTTGGCTGGGGATGAGCTGTTCTGTTATTGATTTTGTATTGTTGTGTCTCACTTGTTAAAGACTTAAGAAGAAACACTAGAGACCTGCAGGTTTTCTATATCCTTTAACTATTATATTATGTAAGTGGGATTAAATTTTCATTGATTTTATCATTGGTTTTCCAATGAACTCCTAGTATTAAGCAATAAATTTGGGTTATTATCAATCGAATCCCTAAATCAATGTATTTTTTCATGACTTGACCCACTGAGGTCTGAAATGTTTCCACCCAACCCTAACTCTAATATGATGGGGGTTGGAAACCCTCACCGAGTAGGCATATACCACAAATGGGATGAATTAAACTAAAGTACTTGTATACACGCACACATATCCAAGACCAAAAAATGATGAAATATAAAACAACTGAAACAATTCATTTATACATCTAAGATCACACAACAGAGTACGATAGTAAAAGTATTGAAAATGAAAAAAAGGTCCAACTACAAGATAAAAAATGTAAAAAATTACAACCTTCTCCAAGGGTGAGGACTAAGTAAAATTCAAGATCTTTATAAAACACCTTAGTCTAAAAATCTCTAGTTATACTCCACTCGATCCCTGTCCTCCCAGGAAAACATTAAAAGGGTCAATGTGTGGGCAAAGACCATATAAGGGTGAGTATAAAAATACTCAGTAGCACACCCTGAAAACAATAAACAAGAATTACCAAGAAAATTCTTATAAATACAAGATATAACAATTAATGTATAATAGAAACACCTATATATACTCATGAAAGACACCACACCACTGGGATATCATAATCAACTTCCATCCATAAGATTCATCTTGAAGCAAAGATCATTCCAGGAGAATCCACTCCAGAAGCCATTCTATCATCAGAGACACTCGACGAAGAGGTAAATATCATCATGCCCCATCTAATAAAAGCTCATTGGTCTAAGAACACCCTAATTCAAAGATAGATAGTTACACCCAGAACTGCTGGGGGAGACCACGAGACCAATCTGGATCGACTCGCTACATAGGGGATTTTATGTCAACGATTCCAAAAGCCTTACCAATATAGCCTACAAGAAGTAGGATCAATTCCCTACTCAGGGAAATCATTCTGAATCTAAATATTCTACCTAAGGAACAAAATATGACATATGATCGCACTCCAATCTCATAGAGGGACACCAAAACTCTATCTGATACTCGAGCTCTAGATGGTATCACAATCCTGTGATATGGATGTAACGATGCACAATAACCTTTAAGAAAAGGACCAATGGAACATACTAAACCTATAATGTTCCAAAATAAGAAAATTATGACCCAAAGTCACTCTTAAAGGGGGTACATGACATGTACTAGGGGGTACACAGCATGTCCGACTATCCCTATGCCTACCCGTGTGGAAGAGCCTCACACAACATGAAGTCCCCAAATACATGACGTGTATAAGGAGTACATGATGTGCTATATAGATGTGTAATTTTGCCTGTGTCTTTTTAATCTTCAATGTACACACTGCGTCACATGAAAGGGGTCACATGTTGTGTGATAGGGGTCACCCACCATGTGATTATTAACTCTAGCCGAAGCCTTAGGTACTGCATAGGGGGCCCCACATGGTGTGTAATCTTTAAGTAAATTTCATGTTACTCAAAATTTTCTAGATCCATCAGGAACTCTTTCTCATCATCTTGCACATCACCGGATCCACTAACCTTGTCAGAACTTTTAGATCAGGGTTTGTCTGGTCCTTTACAACATCAATATATGGATAACCAGACTTGAATCTATCTGTTCCAAGTTGAATGGTGAAGGTTTTTGTAATTTGTTTTTACAATATTTTTTTCTTTTGTTGTCAAAGAAGATAATCAACTAACTTTTTAAAAGTTGAAAATCGAACTCACAAATTTTTTTTTCGAAAAATAGGACTCACTTTGTCTAATAAAGTCCATCATATCAAGAAGAATATTTTTAAAAGAAAAGGTTCTTATCGAACTCCCCTTGGGTACAGAATGGGAGAATATCATAATGAGGTACTGATTATAATCAGATTCAGCATGGATTCGATAAAAACATGATGATGATTTGATTTTTGTTATTTCTTATAAATCATAATTTGTGTAACTTATGATACAATATTTATGAATAAAAAGATGAGGAAGGGATTTTTTTGATCTTGATGAAGAAAAGACATTATTACTAAATAAATTGTATTAAGGAAAATAAAATAAAAAATTCATACTGAAGAAATAATACAGAGGAAATCATATTGAACAGATTGTACTGAAGAATTCATACTAAAATAATCATATTGAGGAAATCGTATTGAAGAATTCATACTGAAGAAATCATATTGAGGAAATTGTACTGAAGAAATCATACTGAAGTATTAGTACAGATTAATTCCTACTGAAGAATTCATACTAAATAAATCATACTAAAGAATTCATACTGAAGAAGTCATACTAAAGAAATCATACTAGGATCTCTTAATGAAAAAATAATACCATGAAAATCAGAACGATATATCAGAATCTGATTGAAGATTTTTTAGAAAGGATAAAGGAAGGTAAATTGAATAGAAGATTTGAAATTAAAGGAAGGTTAAAGAAGTCAAAGAAAGACCCAGATTTCACAGGTAATTGAATGAGTCAAATAATTATCTAATATTTAAGTGATATTAAAGATTCAGGAATATTGATGAAGCAGGAAAACCATTTCAAGAACCCACCCAAACCATTATTTAATGCCTATAAAATAAGAATAAAACTTTGTGTTTTTGTGTGACTTTCATTGCCCATGAAAGAGGAGGGATAATCTCCACATTTCTAGAAAGTGAAGAATATTTTTTGGATTGTGTTTTATTAAAGAAGTTCTGTTGTCTCAAAGAAGAGGAAAGTATTATATTCATATCCGATCATTATATTCAGCTAAAACATCATATTTAACTATTATTTAATTTTTCTAGATTGGGAATCAGACTAAGTGTTTCATAATCAAGATAGAAGTTGTGTATATTTGTCTCAATTGTATTTGGATAGAGTTATATATTTTTCATACATGGAAGAATCAGAGTAATATTTTCATACTGGTATTTTTGTACTTGGATTTTCGTATTGGGGTTTTCATACTGGGATTTTTAAACTAGTATTTTCATGTTGAGATTTTTGTATTGGTAGTTTCGTACTTAGATTTTGATATTGAGAAAATTGTACTACAATTTCATTAAAAAGTCCAGGAATTTCTTACAAGCTTTTGGGTATGATAGTGAAGAATTGAATTGAAATTATATATTGGTTAAAGTTGATCAAGAAGAACCATAACATGTTTGTTACAAAAAAGTTCTTATGTAATTTCATGCTATCTAAAGTACATGCTCTGTTGTATTGATCGTAGAGCTACACGAGTGTAAGGGTACATTATACTCATTGTATTCCACAGAAAATGATTTTTTCTAATAGATTGTGTGGTATTAGATTATTTACAAACCATACGAAGGACTAGATAATCTTGTTAAGTAGTGAAAATTGTAAATTCTGGGGTTCTTATGGTTATGTGTTTAATTTATTTTCATTAGAGAATGAAATATTTAACAGGAGGTGAAAGTTGTTTCTTAAGAAAGGAAGATTAAAAGAAAAAGATATCACTAATTCACCCTCCCCCTCTCAGTGATACTTTAATCCTATTTAGGTAATCTAAATTGGTATTAGAGTCAATTTAACTTCATTTACTATTTTCTAAAGATTTTTAAAGAGAATTTATGACAGAGAACTTGAATTGTGTCAACAATAAAGGTATTCCAATTTTCAATGGTAAGAACTATCATATCTAGAAAGATAAAACGTTTTCTAATCTTATGTCTCTTCGGTATGATGTTCTTGAAGTAAAAATATATGGATTTACTCTTATTGATGAAAAGGTTCTTTTTAATCCCATTGACAAGAAGAATCTTGAGAATGATGATAGAGCTAAAAATTATTTACTCTGATCACTTTCTTTATGTGAGTTTTTAATATTTAAAGGTGTTTCTGCTGCCAAAGGTATTTGGGATAAGTTGAAAACATTTATTAAGGAAATAAAAATTTTAAGTAGGAATAATTAAAAATATGGAGGCTTAAGTATGAAGATCTCAATATGGGTGAATACAGATCAGTTGGTGACTTTTTTACTAGGGTAAATGAAATTTTCATCACTATTAGATGTCTTGGTGAAAAGTTGGATGATTCTACAGTTATTGAGAAGATCTTAAGAATAATTCCCAACAAGTTTGATGCTAAATTTTCTTCATTATAAGATAGATATCCTGAAACATTCTCTCTAGATGATTTTCATAGCACTCTCATCACTTATGAAATAAGAATGGAGAAATATATGAAAAGAAAAATAAAATTTGATAGATAAATGTATTTCAAGGATGTCAAGAATGAAAAGTCAAAGAAGATTCTTATTGAATAATAATATAGTGATTATAATTCCAAAAATGATGTATGTAAAAATTTTGGTGGAATTTTATCCTTATTTTATAAAGATGTGAGAATAGGTAAAGGTAAATACAAAGGGAAAATTCCCTTGAAATGTTTTGAATGTGCAGCTGTTAGGAAATTTTTAGCTAATTTTCCTCAAATAATGAAATAAGAAGATAGATATGAAGAAGGAAATTTGTCCAATAATGTCATTGAAGAAATAAGAAGATAAAGATAAATATTTTTCTAGAGGGAAAGATAAAAATTTATTCAAATTTAAAAGAAGAATCTTTTGGTCTAAAGATGATGAAGAATAAGATAATGAAGTTGAGTCTAAAAAATATTTTGCTGTGAAATCTAGAGAAAATAATTTTATTACAACATTGATTAATGAATATTTTAGAAGTAACAATTTTGAAGAAGAAGATAATCAACTTGAATCTCATTTGAAAAAAGAGTTGAAAGAATGTCTGAGAAATATTAAAAGACTTGAGAAGGAAAATAGGAAGTTGATAAATGAATTTTCCTCAAAAAATAATCAATAATGTATTTCTGATGATAAATTAAATATTATAGAAGAAATTGATATCTTGAAGAAATCTGTTGAGAAAGAAAATAATCTAAACGAATATCTAGAAATGAAGTTGAAAGAAAAAGAGAAGAGTTGGAACTTGTACAACAAAAACTTTCTCAAGATGAATAGAGGGATACAAGTTTTAAAAACTCCATCTATACAGATAGTGAAATTTATCATAATAAGGAACCTAAGAAGGGTCAAAATTCACCTTCAAATTTTGAGATGAATACTGAATTTATTCTTGAAAATAAATATGGAGATGTTTATTAAAAGAATAAAATTAAGAAAGTTATGTATGTTAATAAGACCAACAAAATGGAAAAATTAGAAGTAAAAAAAAAACAGAAACCCAAAAAGTTTCTATTACTTCTAGTTATGATAAGGATGAAAATAAATATGAGCTGAAGAATAAAATTTCATTTGAAAATATATAGGTTAGTGGTCAACAAAGATCTAGTAAGAAGTTTTATGAGAAACATACTCACAACACCGACCAATTTGATTATTTTAGAGGCAAATAATCTTTTTATAGATATTGATTGTATTGTGGTTGATTTGGAAATATGGAAAATATGTGTTGGTTCAACCAACAACATTACAACTATTCCAAATTTTATGGAAGGAAAGGTTTGAGGGGGAGTCGAACCTCTCAAAAGAAAAATTCTGAGAAGGAAGTTTTGAAGAAAACTAAGAAGGTTGGTGTAAAAGTTGAGAATAGGTTCCAACCCCTGGTATCTATTTATGAAATATGTGAACAACCTAGACATATTACTAAGGGTTGTTTTGTTTTGTTACCAGAAAAAAAAAAATTCTTAACAATTCTCATAAACTAGAGGTGAAGAAAGAAATGGGAGAAGAAAAATCTCTTATTGTTGAAACAACTTTGAAATATATAAAAGGAGAACAACCATGGATTATTGACAATGGGTGCTTTTCTCATATGATAGGATAATTAAATTTGTTGAAGAATTTTAAATTATTCAATGAAATAATAATGACATTTGGCAATGATGAATCTATGAGAATCAAAGTTGTTGGATCAGCCATCATTGGTAAGAAAAAAATGAAATCCAAGAAAACTTTATATGTTGATGGGATGAAACATAACCTTCTAAGTGTTTCAATTTTTTTTGATGAGGTTAAAAATGTTATCTTTCAAAAATTTGGATTTGTTTTGAAGGGTGAGTAATATGAAAATATTATTACAAGAGGCCAATGTACATAAGGAGACTTATTTCAAGTTGGTCAAATACAAAATTCTTGTTACTTGGGCATGGTGGAAGAGAATCAATTATGGAATTAAAGTCTAGGAAACATGTGGCAGAGAAACATGATCAAGTTATCAAAAATAATATAGTGTTCTGGAAATTGCTAATATGTATAGAAGAAGATATTTGTGTTGTACTATTTTTTAGAAAGGAAAGATTACAAATTCTATGCATAAGAAATTTTATATTTGTTCAAAACCAACTATAGAACTTATTCTTTCTGATATATGTGGTCCAATGAAAAAAAAATCAACTAATGAATATAATTACTTCATCAATTTATTTGATGACTTTACTCGCATTACTTATGTTATGTATATGAACCTTAAGTCATATGCTCTGAAAATGTTTAAAAATTTTAAGTGGAAAGATGATAAGGAATGTGAGTATTCCATGAAGAAGTTAAGAACTGATAATGGTGGTGAGTATATGAATAAATAATTTGAAAGTTATATTAAGAAACATGGAATTTTTAATGATTTTAGTTCACCATATACTCCTCAACAAAATGGGTTTACTGAAATAAAGAATATAATTTTTGTGGAAATGGGGAGAACTATGTGACTTGAACATGGTCATTCTCATTACTTTTGGAGGCAATCCATGAATATTGCTATGTATATCCAAAGTAAAGTTTTTATAGGAAAATTATAGATATGACTCTATAAGAAATGTTTTATAATAAAACTCCCTGATTGAAACACTTAAGAGTTTTTGGGAGTCCATGCATCTTAAAGAAGAAAGGTGAAAATTTTGGAAAGTTTGAGTGGAGAGGTGAAGATGGAATTTTTATTACCTATACTCCATAACAAAGAGGATATAAATGTTTTAACAAATAACCAAGAAGAATAATTGATTATGTTGATGTGAAAATTATTTAAAAATATATGGAAGATAAATAGACTTATGCTGATAAGGAAGTTGAGTAAGATAAAGAAAGTTTTGTTAAGAATTCTAATAAGGACACATACAATTTTAATCATACTCAAGGAGAAGAATTGAACTCATCTATTTCTAGTAATGATGAAGATACTCAAAAATATCATCATAGGCTAAGGAAGAAAGTGAAAGATTAGAATATTATTGGTGATCAATATCCTAAAGTTCAAACAAGAATAACATCAAATGCCGTTACACACACTTATTTGTATTCAAAAGTGGAACCAAAATATGTCGATTATGATTTTGATCATCCAGAATGGGTTAAATCAATGAATGAAGAAATTTATCAGATTTAGAAGAATAATACCTAGGAACTCATACATAATACATATAATAAAAATTTTATTATTACAAAGTGGGTTTTCCATAATAAGATAAATGAAGATGGTGAAGTTATAAGGAACAAGGTAAGAATTTTTTGAAAAGGGTATTGAAAAATTGAAGGTATTGATTTTGATAAAACATTTTATCCAGTGGAAATATTAGAAACTATCATAATATTTATTTTTATTACTACATAGTGAAGTTATTTTTTAATTTAAAATACACATTCTTAAATGGTGATCTTGACGAGGAAGTTTAAATTGAAAAAACTTGTGGATTCGTTGTTAGAAAAGATGAAATTTATGTGTTTAAGTTGAAGAAATAATTTTAGGGATTAAAACTAGATCTTAGGGAATGTTATTTAAAATTGGATACTTTCTTAAGAAAGATGAGATTCAAGAAGGGATTATTTGATAACAATATTTTAATCAAATAAAGTCAGGAGTTTTCCCTCACCATAATTGTTTATGTTGATAACATTATCTTCACTGGGAATAATGAAAGAACTTGTGAAAGATTTTATAAAGAGATGAAAATGTTGTTTGAAATGTCCATTTTGGGTGAAATGAAATACTTTCTTAGGTTACAAATCTTATAAAAGAAGAAACACATTTTTTATTTCTCAAGGAAAGCATGATAAGGAATTTATTAAAAAGTTAAGAATATTAAATTCAAAATAGGTTTCCACACCAATTTCAATGGGAACTGAGTTTTCAAAAGATGGAGAAGGAAAATAAGTTAATCAAAAAGAGTATCAGAAGCTGATTGGAAGTTTGTTATATTCGAATATATAAAGACCCAATATTGTTTATGCTATTACCTTATTTGAAATATTTTAGAGTTCTATAAAATAATCACATTTTATGCATGAAAAAATAATTCTTAGATATATTAAAGGCACATAAAATTTCAGAATCAGGTATGATATCTCAAAAAGTATTAACTTGTCTGGGTATTCAGATACTGATTGAGTAGAAAATTTTGATGATAAAAGATCCACATATGGTGGAGTTTTATTTCTAAGGAAAAGTTGTGTTATTTGGAATATAAAGATTTTTTTTAATAACTACTACTATAGTGGATGATAATTATGTTTCAACCATTGAATCTGCTACCCAAATTGTGTGGATAACAAATCAGTTGGATGAATTACTTTTTGAAGTAAAGTTACCCTTGCTCTAGGGATGTGATAATCAAGGTACAATCAACCTCAACAAAAATATGGTACAAAATTCTCATTAAAAACATATTTATATCATTTACCACTTCATCAAAGAGAATGTGTATAAGAATGAATTAAATATGGAGTACGTTCCTACATCAGAACAAGTTTCTAACAAATTCAAAAACCATTACTAAAGGAACCTTTTTATAAATTGAGGTTGAACATGGACGTCCAACCTCTTTCTCACCAAGGTTGAGGTATGTGTTTTTTACCCTATCTAATATTACCTTTATATAGTGTTGTTAAGGGGGATAATTTTTTGATAAATATATCCTTATGGGATCATATAAAAAGGGGGAGTTGTGGGTAAGTTGTGATTTCTGCAAATAAGTGTGTGAACTATTCTAAAAATTTATTGGAGTGGTTGTAGGAAAAATAATGTTTTTATTCCAGGGAAATTGAATAAGTAAAGTAAGATGAGGAATAACATACAAGGAAGAAAATCTAAGGAAGAAAAGAAAAGGAAGAAAAGATAAGGAGGTTTCATAATCACTACTTTTGGACAACATGGTTTTGCTATCAATAATTCTTACTTCATATAATGAGTTAGCTCACGTAGGCTTATAATTGTTGATAAGTAATACATTTATTGAGGCTAAAAAGTTTATTGATTTATAAATATTTGTTGAAAACAAAATCCAAAGGGGGAGATTTTTTGGACCAAGTTGATAAGAGAAGGTTTTTGGAAGTTTTTTTAAAAGATTTTTGTCTGTTGTTTTCAAAGAAGATAAATCAACAAACTTAATAAAAGACGAAAATAAAACTCACAAATTGTTTTTAGAAAAACTAGAATGAATTTTTTATTAAATTTCATCATATCAAGAAGAATATTTTTGGAATAAAATGTTTTGATCACACTCACCTTGGGATAAGAATGGGAGAAGATCACAATGAGGTAGTTATTGTAATTAGATCAGCAAATATCTGATAAAAATATGATGATGATTTGGTGTTTTTTATTTCTCATAAATCATAAGTAAGTTGAGAAAATTATGATACAATATTTATTAAGAAAAAGGTGATGAAGGGAAGGTTCTTTCTGAGATTAATGAATAAAAGGAATTAGTATTAAAGAAATCATACTATGGAAATCATACGAAATAATTTGTACTGAAGAAATTGTACTGAGGAAATCGTACTAAAGAAATTTTAATGAATAATTCGTACTAAATAAATAATAATAAGGAAATTGTATTGATGAATTTTTATTAACGAAATCGTACTAAGAAAATCAAACTGAAAAAACTGTAATCAAGAATTTGTACTGAAGAATTCACACCGAATAAATTATATTGAATAATTTGTAATGAATAAATAATAATGAAAAATCATACTAAGATTTCTTAATGAAAAAATCATACTGAGAAAATTTGAATGAAAAATCAGAATTAGATTGAAGATTTTTTAGAAATACTAAAGGAAGGTAAATTGAATAGAAGATCTAAAATTCACAGAGGGTTAAATAAGCCAAAGAAAGACCCAGATTTCATGGGGAATTGAATGAGTCAAATAATGATAAGATATTTAAGGAACATTGAAGATTCATTAATATTTGTGAAGCATGAAAACCTTTTCCGGATCCCACCTAAACCATTCTTACTTTCCTATAAAATGAGAAGAACACTTTGTGTTTTTGTGTGAATTTCATTACTCATGAAATAAGAGAGAGAAGCTCCTCATTTCCAGAAAGGGAGTAAGGATTTATGAATTGTGATTACTTAAAGAAGTTTTGTTTCTGGATATAAGAAGAAAATATTTTATTCAGATTTGATCATCGTATTCAGATAAAACATCTTATTCAACTAATTATTGTATAGTTTTGGATTGGAAATATGACTAAGTGTTTCTTACTCAGGATAGAAGTGGTGCACATTTTTCTTAGACATTTTCATAAAAAGTTATATATTTTTCATACTAGGAATAATTTTATTGGGATTTTCATACTGGTATTTTTATACTAAGATTTTCATATTGGGATTTTTAAACTAGGATTTTTCGTACTATGATTTTTATACTAGGATTTTCGTACTAGGATTTTTGTACCTGGATTTTAGTATTGGGATTTTTCTATTTGGATTTTCATACAAAGAAAATTGTACTAGAATTTCATTAAAAATTCTAGGAATTTCATACCAGTTTCTAGGTAAGAAAGTAAATAATTGAATTGAAATCCTATATTGGTTAAAGTTGATCAAGAAGAACTATAACATGTTTGTTACAAAAAAATTATTCTATCATTTCATTATATCTGAAGCACATGATCTGTTTTATTGATCATAGAGAAAAAATAGAGTAATGGTATGTCCTACTCATTACATTCCACATAAAAGGATTGTTTTATAGTGGATTGTGTGGTATTGGATTATTTCCAAACCATACCAAGGACAAGCTAATATTATTGAGTAGTGAACCTTGTAAATTCTTGTGTTTTTGTGGTCATATTTTTGATTTTTTTTCTGCAGAGAATAAAATATTTAATAGGAGGTGAAGGTTGTTTCTTAATAAAGTAATCATAAAAGAAAAATATATCCCTGATTCAAAAATCCCCCTCTTAGTGAACTTGAATTGAAACGACCCAATATTTCTTCAATGGAAATTCCATTCTCATAAATATGTCACAATTACATGAAATCACAACATAATGAAGTACAAAGTGCTATGTGACCCTTAAACATAAGTTTTTCACTTCTGTGGTGTGAATTTCAAAAATTTGACATACACTTTTGCGATCAGTAAGTTATTTGGAGTCTGATAAGGAAAACATATTTTTAGTGAATAGTAACCTACCTTATGAATAGTAACATACCCTTATGAATAGTGATATAACCTAATGAATAGTAACCTTACCTATGACAGTATATAAAAAATATTCAAGTGGAAGTACTATATACATACGCTTTGGAATAAGTAAATAAATGTTTTAAAACCACTGTTTTTAGAATAAATTATGATTTTAATTAAATATTAAATTAATCATATTTAGAAAATTATTTTTGAAAAACGAAATTCATTTTTGGATTCTAAATGTCTAAAAATGGTTAGAGTAAATTTTTGGTATTTTTCTAAAATAGTTGAATTTTTGATGAATAGTGAAATGCAGTAAAATACCATATATACAAATTATTAGTTAAATACACTATTTATGAAATCATAAGTGATGTAAGCCCACTTGGTTCTAACTCAAATGAATTTATTACTATTCTTGGTCATGGAATCATCACTATTGATTGTCTTGAAAAAATTAATAAAGTAATGATTAAAAAATTATGAAAAACTTCCTCTCCTCTACTATAAAACTTCCCTCACTCCCTCTTCTTTTCACTCCTCTAAGAATTGAAGCTCCTAAATGTTCTTACCAAATAGCCTTACCTAGTCACTCCCCACATCCAGAATGATCTTGGTTTTAGAAAAATACCAAAATCATTCCCCTTAAGTAGGTTCTCAAGGAGGTTATTTCAATAGGTAAAACACCCTTCTTTTTTCATTTAGTTTCATTTCAATTTATCTTATTTTATCATCCTCTCATCACCTACTATGTAAACATTACCATGATAGATACAGTATCATATATATACTGGAATTATATCATGTTAATGGATGAACCACTATCAATATCCTTATTCACTCTCTTTTATTTTATAAATTAAATCAACATCCATGAGGTTCCAATTTATAACCTTTGTGGATGACGAAGTTTTGTTCTTCCATTTCTCCTTCATTACTAGTCATGAAACCATTTTTATAGTTGAAACAAACTATAATATATGTATTATAACCTAATTAATATTCAGTAACCAGTAAACATACATATTATTAAATCATATGACCAAACTAGTTCCTAATAATAAAAATACCGCTAAAATAATCTAAGTGAATGTTCTAAATATTTCATCTAATGATTCATCATATTTCCATGTAAACAAAGGATATAAATGACCATTAAAACTTATTTATGTTCATAAATAATATTTAATTTTAATTATGTAGATTTACATCCATTCCACATGAACTCAATTACTTAAGAACATGTGAACTGATTATGAAAATAAAGAAAACGAACACTCCATAACGACGAAATTCAATATAATAACTAATCACTTAGAGAATAGATGAACTAAAAATAATTATTATAAAATAAATAAATGTATAATAGGTTCTTAAATATGTTATTAATAATACTAATTTTATATTCCGTGATCTTAATTTCAAGAGCAGAACACATTTGGACTTAAGGTAAGGGTTTTCCACCCGAATTTCCGTTTTCATTCAGGTTACTTTTATTGTATAATTACCTCAATTAAATTCTAATGTATTATTATTTAATCCTCATAAATTCTGTTTTATTGTTCTAAATATGTTTAACAACTAGAATCATTCCTTACTTTATGATTAGTTACACATTTTAAAAGGAACTTTCAAAATTATTTCTGAAATACAAGCCCGTTTCAAGGGAGTTTCTCAAATTATTACCTATTTTCAAGGGATATCTATAATCTATTTTTGGAAACCATTATATTTATAAAATATCTCATTTTATTGTAAAAATAATACCTTACTTAACTTCTAGTTTTATACAAATACTTTTCTAAATGAACTCTTCTTTTCAAAATAAAAGAGCATTATCTCTAGAATTACTCAATGATTTTATAAGAGTATATTCATCTATTTCAACACTCTTGTTGATTATTTTTTATTATTGGGATTATTAATTTATGATATAATCTAAAATATTTAATTTTATGGTTTATTATTAGTTTTATTATGTATGTTCCATCTTGAAACCATTCACCAATTTACTCTGAATGGTTAGTGTTTATGTTTAATGATTGGGGAAAGTTAAATACATTACATTTGTTAGTTTCAATATGAATGTATATGTTGATTATGTTTATCCCCACTCATATGAGGAATGAATTGGAATTATTATGTGACAGGTGGGGCCTTCTATAGCCCCTCTATGCATCGGTAGGTCTCATGAGACAAATAGACATGGAATGGGCCGAGGCCTTTCCCAATTTGATATATGGTTTTAGATGAGGCCTTAATCATTTTTAGAAGACTTAGCTGAGGCCTTGAAGAAATGTTTTGGAATATCCATCATACACACTTACCTCATTATGAATCCAGTAATTGAAAGTTCATGTGGTTATTCAACTAGTATAATACCCTTGATTATGTTATATTATGGCAATTTTTACTCAGATCATATTCCTTCCATATTATGTTCAGGTTTATTTTTAAAGGCATGTGTTTTCAATTATTCACCATGTCTAAGGTTTATGTTATATTTAAATTTATTTCTTATTATTACTGATCGTTTGAGCTCACCCATTTCCTACGTTTCATTTTTGCAGGATATGAAGAAGTAAATTATGAATGACTTTCAATTAAAATCTAGGAGGCATGGATGTTTTAAGGGAATAAATTAGTGTTGTTTTTTTACTTTCAATATTTAAATTTGAACATATTTATGTATCTTGTATCCAAAAGCTACTAAAATACTTGGTCTTTCAGGATGCATATTCCTTGTTTATATGAAAATGTAATAAAATAAGGCACCAACTTTAGGAAACTGGGGTCGGGTCCCTATAGTTGGTATTAAAGGAAGTTTAGTAGAAAACATGGAAACTAGATATAGAAAACTAAGATTATGGAACGAATCCCTAAGTTAGTATTTGATTATAAGTATACAAGAACATCATGGTATTTTGGTAAGGAATAGATTATGTGGATATTTCTATCAATTACGTCCCTGTCTAGATACACATAGGTAGAGGTGGCTCAGGCACATATGTACCTAGGATTGAAAGCTCTGAAAACGAGTTTTAGGCTTGACCCAGGTATCCTAATACACGAAAACAGGCCTTGAAACACTCTTGGTATTGACACTCATGGGGGATATGCTTAAGATAATTAAAATTTTCATTACAATCCATTATGAAAGATTGAATCGAAGAATCCTTTTTTTTGTGATTATGGGGTTATCCATGCATAGGATTTCAATTTATGCTAAGTATTTTGCTAAGTTAATATTATGATTCATACCCTAATATAGTGTATGAAATTATCTAAAAATGGTGACTAGTGGAAGAAATGGAAACCGTATGAACACGCATATCCCATGTAAGGATTTCCCTCTGATGTAAGATAACGATGTTGGCACTGGTTCTGCGACTGGTGCAGAGCAGCTTATAACTACACTAGGACAACTTACTCAGGTTATGAACAATAACCTCACCTGTATGGAGCATCTGTATCCCCCACATGGAGGAGCTTTGTTATATCGTTACATGAGACAACAACCACCGTCATTCAATGGTACTACAAACCCAATTGTAGCTGAGAAGCAGATAACTTCTATAGAGAATATATTTTCACTTTGGGATGTAATGAAAGAGAGAAGGTCATTATGGAAGTTTATCGTCTATCAGGAGATGCAGATCAGTGGTGGTCATTAATCCAAAACACAAAGGAGGAGTAAGAGATTTAAGATATGGAATGTAGGGATTTTAAAGAAGTCTTCCTAAAGAAATATATTCCTCGTGAACATTGAGAGGAAATGGAAAGGTAGTTTCTGAAGATGAGGCAAAAAGAAGATGAGAATGTTGAAAAGTATAAAGCTAACTTCACAAGGTTATCAAGACATGTTGTGGACTACATAAAAAATACAATGAGAAAAATTGATCGATTATTTGATGGCCTAAAGAAATTTCTCTGATAGGGACTGGTCTCCTGAAATTTCTTATCATATGAAGATATAGCTTCATGTGCTATCAAGACAAAAAAGGAATTCTATAAATCTTAATACTTTAAGAGAGAGAAGAAGAGGGCTGCTAAAAACTCTAGAAAAGAAAATAAGGAAATAAGGAAGAAGGGAAGAGTTGTATTTACACCCTGTGATAATTGTGGAAGAAAATACCCTAGTGCTTGCTAAAAGGGAAAAGGAGTATGCTACAAATGTGGAAAGAAAGGAAATCTAGCTGGTGATTATAAGGGAAAAAATGAAGCTAATAATGTTCAATGCTATAATTTCTGAGAGATGGAAAACTATGATAATGATTGCCCAATGCATCAAGGAAACATGCCACAGAAAAGGCCAGGGGAGCGGGGAAAATCTTTTGCAATCACAACTACTGATATTGAAGTTCCTAATGAAGTGGTGGTAGGTACTTTAATAATTTGATCAAACATATCCATTACTTTATTTGATTCTGGATCGTAGTGTTCATTTATATCTTCCCAGTTTTGCAAGAAAATTAGACTTGTCCAATTTGATTTAATAAAGGAGTTATCAGTCAAAACTTCTAGTGCATGTATCATTGCAAGAAAGGTGTTTCAATTAGTCCCCCTAATAACACATAAACATGCATTAGTTTCTAACCTTATCATCATACAAATGATTGAATTTGATATAATTCTCCATATTAATTGGCTATCAAATTATGAGGAGAAGATCTACTACAAGAAGAGGGAAGTTACAATTTTTGAGAATGGTTGTCATGACCCGTCCCCCGGGGCATATGTTGTAACTACCCCAAGCCCACCTTCCATAGGTCAGGGGATGACAACTAGCACCAAAGACGTAAATACCTATAACTGGGAAGGAATTTCCTTTATAAAACGTAAACTTACACAACCAGAGATCAAGCGGAAGCAAACACTAAGAAAAGCAGTATAACAAAAGTGCTGAAAATACAAAGGGTCCGGAAATACAAGCCCAACAGAGAGGTACAACTACAACTAAAAGAAAGTACAATTGAAATGACAAACAAATTGAAGATGGAAGCAGCTCCTAAATCGCCCTCCGGGTTCCTACCTGAAGGGTAGGTACATGTGTCCTCCTCAGCACTCCACGTCTGCTCGTCCGTCTGTCCATCTCCTACGGGTACCGACTTGTTGTGAGGTCCACCTCCGGGTACCGTCTAGTCCTCGTACACTCTGCCTTGATCAGCGCTGTCCATCGTCTACATCCAACACAATGAGGTGCGGTCATAACCCGTGCAGGGGTTAGTATAACGATACTTAGTAGAGACCCCGAGACCCTCAAGGTCTCACTAAAATCCAACAAGGATAAACCAAAAAGAGAGATCTCAATAGATAACATTTACTTAGGTATATGCCCATACATATACCTAAGTTATCAAGTAACCCATCTCAATCATGAGGTAAACACAAAGATCATTGACTCAGCTCAAACCAGGATTTTTCATTAATGATATCGAAACCACAACTGCTGAAGAGATCCTCCTCTGTCGAGTACAGTGGTCCTGTCGCGACTCTGAGGCGCTTCTCACTAACCTTAGACTACTGAGGTACTCCTCCTGTCGAGTACCGCAGGTCTACCACCCCAACATAGTAGTTCTCCCCACCATGGGTCTGCCACCCCAGCATAGTAACGCTCCCCCTAATAGCCTATAGAGGTACTCCTCCTGTCGAGTACCGTGGGTCTGCCACCTCACAAAGTAGTTCTCCTCCGCCATGGGTCTGCCACCCCAACACAGTAGTGCTCCCCACTGGGCTATTCAAGTCACTCCGAAACGAATCGGACAAGCCGTCATCAGGTTTCAGACAGCTACTAGGTCTCCGCACTCCGAATGCTCATCTCTGGGAGGGTCCGCTCCATGAACTACAGGTCAATACTTCCAAGTGTCACATAATCTCACGTGGAAGTATCTCAAAGGACCGCCTCGACATAGGGGTCTCAACGCAATAGACAGCGCGTCAATCGGACGCCCAGTTTGTGAGTTATTAGCATTTCCGTTCCAGGGGCCCGGTTGGTTTCTAAGATAAACCAACCCAAACTCACTCCAACTACATCCAAAACTCAAATGGAGTATTCCAAAAAAACCGTCTCATCATAAGGAATCCAACGTAATTGACGACACGCCAATCGGACGTCCGGTCCTTAAGTTATAAGCGTTTTATTACTGAGGGCCTGGTTGGATTCATGTTCTATTCTACCTGGTCGTACTTCAAATGAAACCAGTTAACCAAACCGGTCACACCAATGAGATCCATACCGAAAACACACGAGATGGACTACCCATTGGTCCAAAACGGATAGCCGGTGAAAAATTTTCATTTCACCGCGACACGCGCGAACCAGGGCTTGTGGGTCCCATGCCTCAATCTCGACTTAAATATCCAAAATTGGTCTTCAAAAATCTGTCTTAATTCTAGGGATGCAACGTCGCAGACGGTTCGTCATTCCGACACCGTATGTGAGAGATATGTCAGATAAAAGATCCCGTAATAATAATAATATTATTATCATTGGGTGTTTCATGGACCCAAGCCACGAACCAGAATTTAGTATCAAACATTCAACATGAATCGACCAAATTAAAGACAGGGTCGCGTCCCCACTAACGGCGAGTCAATCGGACGTCGTACACATGAGTTATAGCAGGTCAAAGATTTAATAATAATATTAAATCTATTATTTTCCGAGCTCTTCGGGTACCCGATCCAAAAACCCGAAAAAGATATCCAATATTAGACTCATAAATTCCATCTTGAAGTCATGGTTGCACTTCCACTAATGGTTCATGAAACTGAGGTCGCACGAAGAAGATACTGTGAAAATACGGTTTTCCCAATGAAAATAATAATGACATTATTATATTATTACTATTTTTAATTTAATTTAACCTTTGATTTTCCAAGGAGTCTCATGCATAACTCATTCCAGTGAACAACCCCCCATGATTTCATCCACCTTTATCATTTATTTCCCCCTTTTTTTAATCATCATTATTTTTAATTTCCTCTCTCCAATCTTCTATCTTCAACTTCAATTTTCTCATGCTCCAACCCCAAAACAGCACCTCCAACATGCTGCACCGATGGATTCCACCTCAGCCTGCCAACCTTGCTCTGCCAGACCACCCTACTCACGCCAAAATATCATTCCATACTCCATTCTGACTTCGATTTAACTCGAAAAAAAGATACGAATGCATATCCATGATCCTCGGGTCAAGATCTTCGCATCCGTATGTCGCGCTCAGGGAAACATTGAGTTTACAATGCGCTTAATTATTTGGGGATGACGAACATGTGAAGAATGCATGGAAAATGAATAAGGAAAGATCATGTTAAAAGTGCGTATCGATATCCATGTTAGTTTGGCCATCGTTTTTGAGAGTCAAGAACATGGGGAATTATAAATTAAATATTTATCATGCTTCAAGAATTTCAAAATCAAGATAAACAAGAAGAAAATTAATTCAATCAATTGTTTATCGATCCACGAATTAATTTATTTAATTCGTGTTCATCATGAGAAATTTAAAATGGGGTAAGGAATCCACAAAGATAAATCCTACAAATAAACGCTCAAGCTCGAGGTTACAAACCATATAAACGAGAAATATACAATATTCCCCTACTTCACAAAGACGTCGCACATCGTCGATCCGCAGAAGATGAACATCGCGGTAGATGACGTCGCAAAGAATGGCATCATAGAGAAGAGAAAGGAAGTCACGTTGTCATTCTTCGTGGAACCGGCGTCACGGAGAAGAGGGTGTCATTCTTCATTGGAGGCGTTCTACATCGAAAGGAAGAACACTTTCTTTATCTATATCTCCAGATCTTTCCCAGGTTTTCTCCAACACCACAATTTCCCAACTAAAATAATATCTCTTACTATTATTTTATTCTCACAAAAATTTATTTAAGAATCAAACACTATAATTAATTAATTGTAGAATCCCCTTAATTAATTATAATGTGTTGGCAATTTAATTGGGAGGAAGGTGGAGAGTTTAACAAACTTAATAAAGTGAATGGTTGTCACAATAAATGCAAGGAAGTTTAAGGGGGATTTCAAGAGAGATGAAAGGTTGGGGATCGTGTGGGACCCACCTTACAGATATCTACACATGGGAAGTTATGTGGGGGTGGGACCCACCATTAACTTACCCATGTAGGATTTAACCACCATGGTGTATAAAATTTTTCTAAACAATTTTATTTAACTTTTTAACTAATCCCTAAATTTTAACTTTCAACCCGCATAAAACACAACTGCGGTAAAGGTCCCCTTAAGAAATTACCCATGCCGTGAGTTCATCGGTGCCCTCGGATTTCAATTCCGAGCACCGGTTCAAAAGCTAGAAAAAAACCCGCACGTACATTTACTTAACGTACCCGAACAAAACTTCAGAAATTGATTTCGGGCACACCGGGCCTCAGAATCAAGTGACATCAGAAGCCACAGACTCATAAAATTCCAAGGTATTTAAGAAAAAATTTTCCTAGAAATTTATAGGTCTTTAAATTACTCCCACCTCAGAGTTTTACGTCCCCGTAAATCTACAACACACACTAGGGAAACAAAATAGGGTACTGAGCACGTATCTGAGCCTCCCGCTCCCATGTGCTCTACTGGAGGTTCCCGTGCTGCCAATAAACGCGCCCCAGAGGAATCGACCATCCACGTAGGACCCATTCCTGTCGATACTCATTCTCTACTGGAACCTCCGTAAATGTCGTCTCGTGGTTGATGATGACGGATAGGTCATGCACGCATCTCCTCACTGAGATACGTGGAGGACGTCGTGCACCCGGTGCAACAGAAGTGGAAGGGCCAGGAGGTAAGCCACCTCGCCTACTCTGCTGAGGACCTGGTAAGGTCTGAAAAATCATGGAGATAAATTTCCGTCCCTTCTCCGATAGACTCAAAATGGGGGCACTGTTCAACCTCCGCCTCAGCTCTTGAAAAGATCTGCTGACATCTCCCTGAACACATGAAGGATTTCCCCTTCTTCATTAATGCTAAAAGCAATGCTGCAACTCTGGAGAAGTCTGGAACAAAGGTACGTTTGGCCAACTCCTGAGTGATCAACTGCACCTTCCTAAGCATGAGTTTATCCTGCTGACTGGGTTTCCTTTTTCACCGAAAAAGGAGAAACCCATCCCAATTTTGTAGATAAACCACAACCTTTTTTCCTAATACAATCAATAAGAGTATGAACTATGAATCCAATCCACACCCAGACCAACGTCATAAGGTCTCGACGCTGCCACCAAGAGGTTCCAACCGAAACTATTGCCTCAAGGGTTAGATCACACCATCAGCATAAGTGTGATTATCAAGTCTCCTCCCAAAGGTATCTCCAGATGTGAGGGTCAAGTCAATGGATTAACTGGAAACTCTAGGTCTGGGACACGATTTTTGGAATTAAGGAATGATTTGTATCAATGTTTGTTGTTACGACAACTAGTAGTAGACACATACCGTGCCTCGAATCATTCATAGAGCCTTTGGGTCACACTCCTTGACCGCATGTAGCTACTCTCTTTCCCTTCCCTCCTGCTCCCTGAGCCTGGTGGGGACTACAATGGTGGGTGGTTGTAACATGTCGAAATGTAAACCAATTCATGTTTCTCACCTAGCTCTGCTTCCATGTCTTCTGCTCTGTAGATTCATCTGTCCTTAACAATTCCTCTTCTTAAAACATTTTACATGCCCTAGTCTCTGAGACTGGTGTCAGTTCCATGCTTCTTACTGCTTACATTCTCTTGATGTATCCACTCAGCTAAAGAATTCTCAACCAAAAAGGTTCTCTCTAGCACCCTAACATAAGTAATAATGATTTAGAGGAAAAAGTGCTGGCTCGAATATCCTTAAACACACCTCGCTCAGAGGTCCAAGCTCTAAAGCACTGATTTCTCCGTAATCATCGAGTACCAGGAATGGTCGGTATGCCTCGATGAATACTCAACTATCGACATTCCATCCTACTGATACAGTATCATCTCTTGAAAAACTCTCAGCGACCTCCTCAAGCCAGTCCTCAGCCGCCTATGGGTTAGGCTCACCTCGGAACCTGAGGGGTATCTGATGCTGAAACATGTGTAAGGTACTAAGCCTACATGTGTCATCTACCAGTACCGCCAGTTGAGACTGTTGACCAACAGGTAGTGATATAGCCGACACACTACCCGAAAGTACTATCTCAGGCATTATTCCATGTACCGAAGCCTCATTACTATGCGGACCAACCTCATGGTCACTCATTGGGAAACACCAGTAGATAAGATCACCATCTGCTCTACTAGTGTATAAAATAGGTGTAGAACTCTATCAATCACCTCCAGCCTGTCCACTACTTTCTGGGAATCTATCTCACCTCGTAACCTTAGAGGCCTCTGTTGCTGGAACTCGTGCAACGCGCTCTGTCAGCATGCACCGTCTGCTAGTACGGTTGGTGGCATCTGCTGCCTAACGGGTGGTGCTACTGCTGGTACACCACCCGAAGGTGCTGACATAACAAGAGGGCCCTGAACTGGAGCCTCGTCGCTCGGTGGGCCGTCATCGTGTACTCTATCGAAACTCAAACTGACTGTCTGCGTGGAGGAATCCTGAACATATGCGACACGGTAAAACGCTTTAATCCTGGTGAGATGACCAACTTGAGTTGACTTAAAGAAACTTTTTGAAACACACACACAATTAGTGTTTTCATGCACTGAGTCAGAAATAAGAAGTCAGGGTCCTGGTGTATGGATACATCGGCCGCCACACCAACACTGGACTCCCTGAACTGAAAACCACACTCGGTACCCTTAACACTATTGCTTCAAAAAAAGGAAATATTAGAGTTATATGTTCTGCAGTAGAACCAACTCCTCTGATACCAATTTGTCACGACCCGTCCCCCGGGGCATGTGTCGTAACTACCCCAAGCCCGCCTTCCATAGGCCAGGGGCTGGCGACAAGCACCAAAGGCGTAAATCCCTATAGATGGGAAGGCATTGGCTTTATAAAATGTAAACTTACACAACCAGAGATCAAGCAGAAGCAAACACTAAGAAAAGAAGTATAAAAAAGTGATGAAAATACAAAGGGGTTGGAAATACAAGCCCAACAGAGAGGTAAAGCTACAACAGAAAGAAAGTACAACTGAAAAGACAAAAAACTGGAAGATGGAAGCAGCTCCTAAATCATCCTCCGGGTTCCTACCTGAAGGGTAGGTACATGTGTCCTCCTCAGCACTCCATGTCTGCCCGTCCGTCCTTCCATCTCCTCCGGGTACCGACTTGTCGTGAGGTCCACCTCCGGGTACCGTCCAGTCCTCGTACACTCTGCGTTGATCAGCGCTGTCTGTCATCTGCATCCAACACAACGAGGTGCGGGCATAGCCCATGCATGGTTGAGTATAACGATACTCAGTAGGGACCCCGAGACCCTCACGGTCTCACTAAAATCCAACAAGGATAAACCACAAAGAGATATCTCAAAAGATAACCATTACTTAGGTATATGCCCATACATATACCTAAGTTATCAAGTAACCCATCTCAATCATGTGGTAAACACAAAGTTCATTGACTCAGCTCAAACAAGGATTTTCATTAATGATATCAAAACCACAACTACTGAAGAGCTCCTACTCTATTGAGTAAAATGGTCTTATCGCGACTCTGAGGCTCTACTCACTAACCTTAGACTGCTGAGGTACTCCTCCTGTCGAGTACCGTAGGTCTGCCACCCCAACACAGTAGTGCTCCCCGCCATGGTCTGCCGCCCCAACAAAGTAGCGCTCCCCCTAATATCCCACATAGGTACTCCTCCTGTCGAGTACCACAGGTCTGCCACCTCACAAAGTAGTTCTCCTCCGCCATGGGCCTGCCACCCCAACATAGTAGTGCTCCCCACTGGGCTATTCAAGTCACTCCGGAATGAATCGGACAAGCAGTCATTAGGTTTCAGATAGCTATTAGGTCTATGCACTCCAAACACTTGTCTCTAGGAGGGTCCGCTCCACGAGCTACTGTTCAATACTTCCAAGTTTCACATAATCTCACGTGGAAGTATCTCAAAGGACCACCTCGTCATAGGGGTCTCAACGCAACATACGGCGCATCAATCTTACGCCCGGTTTGTGAGTTATTAGCATTTCCGTTCCAGGGACCCGATTGGTTTCTAAGCTAAACCAACCCAACCATACTCCAAGTACGTCCAAACCTCAAATGGAGTGTTCCAAAATAACATTCTCATCATAAGGAATCCAACATAATTTGCGGCACATCAATCAGATGTCCGGTCCTTAAGTTATAAGCGTTTTATTACTTAGGGCCTGGTTGGATTCATGTTCAATCCCACCTGGTCGTACTTCAAATGATTCTGGTTAACCAAACCAGTCACACCAATGTGATCCATACTGAAAAACGCACGATATGGACTACCCATTGGTCCAAAACAGATAGCTGGTGAAAAAGTTGCATTTCACCGCAACACGTGCGAACCAGGGCTCGTGGGGCCCACGCCTCGACCTCGACTTAAATATCAAAAATTGGTCTTGAGACATACATCTTAATTCCAGGGATACAACGTCACAGACGGTTCGTCATTCCGACACTGTATGTGAGAGATATGTCAGATACAAGATCCTGTAATAATAATAATATTTTTATCATTGGGTGTTTTGTGGACCCGAGCCATGAAGCAAAATTTAGTATAGAACATTTGAATAGAATTGACTGTATTAAAGATAGGGTCACATCCCCGCTAATGGTGAGTCAATCAGACGTCGCACGCATGAGTTATAACAGGTCAAAGATTTAATAATAATATTAAATCTATTATTTTCCGTGCGCTTCGGGTACCTGATCCAAAAAACCGAAAAAGATATCCAATATTGGAATCATAAATTCCATCTCAAAGTCAGGGTCACACTGCCACTAACAGTTAATGAAACTGAGGTCGCACGAAGAAGATACTGTCAAAATACGGTTTTCCCAATGAAAATAATAATAACATTATTATATTATTATTATTTTTAATTTAATTTAACCTTTGATTTTCCAAAGAGTCTCACGCTCAACTCATTCCAGCGCACAACCCCCCACGATTTCATCCACCTTTATCATTTATTTCCCCCATTTTTTTAATCATCATTATTTTGAATTTTCTCTCTCCAATCTTCTATCTTCAACTTCAATTTTCTCTTGCTCCAACCCCAAAACAGCACCTCCAACATACCGCACCGACAGATTCTGCCTCGGCCTGCCAACATTGCTCCACCAGACCACCCTACTCGCGCCACGAGATACTTCTGCACTCCATTACTACTTCTATTTAACTCGGAAAAAAGATACGAATGCATATCCATGATCCTCGGGTCAAGATCTTCACATCCGTATGTCGCGCTCAAGGAAACATTGAGTTTCCAGTGCACTTAATTATTTGGGGATGAAGAACACGCAAAGAATGAGCGGACAATGAATAAGGAAAGATCATAGTCAAAGTGTGTTTCGATAGCCGTGTTAGTTTGGCCATTGTTTTTGAGAATCAATAACATGGGGAATTGGAAATTAAATATTTATCATGCTTCAAGAATTTCAAATTCAAGATAAACAAGAAGAAAATTAATTCAATCAATTGTTTATCGATCCGTGAATTAATTTATTTAATTCGCATTCATCATGAGAAATTTAAACCGGGGTAAGGGATCCACAAAGAAAAATCCTACAAATAAATGCTCAAGCTCGAGGGTATAAACCACATAAATAAGAAATATACAATATTCCCCTACCTCGCAAAGACGCCGCACGTCGTCGATCCGCGGAAGACAAACGTCACGGTAGATGGCGTCGCGAAGAACGACATTGCGAAGAATATAAAGGAAGGAATGTCATTGTTCTTCGTGGAATTGGCGTCGTGGAGAAGAGGGCATCGTTCTTCGTTGGAGGAGTTCTTCATCGAAGGGAAGAACACTTTCTTTATCTATATCTCCAGAGCTTTCCCAGGTTTTCTCCAACACCCCAATTTCCCAACTAAAATAATAGCTCTTCCTATTATTTTATTCTCACAACAATTGATTTAATAATCAAACAATATAATTAATTAATTGGAGAATCCCCTTAATTAATTATAATGTGTTGGCAATTTAATTGGGTGGAAGGTGGATAGTTTAACAAACTTAATAAAGTGAATGGTTGTCATAATAAATTCAAGGGAGTTTAAGGTGGGTTTCAAGGGAGATGAAAGGTTGGGGATCGTGTGGGCGCCACCTTACAAATATCCACACATGGGAAGTTATGTGGGGGTGGGCCCCACTGTTAACTTCCCCATGTAGGATTTAACCACCATGGTGTATAAAATTGTTCTAAACAATTTTATTTAACTTTTTAACTAATCCCCAAATTTTAACTTTTAACCCGCATAAAACAAAACTACGGTAAAGGTCCCCTTAAGCAATTAATCGCGCTATGAGTTCATCGGTGCCCTCGGATTTTAATTCCGAGCACCAGTTCAAAAGATAAAAAAAAACCCGCATGTACGTTTACTGAACGTACCTGAAAAAAACTTCGGAAATTGATTCTGGGCACACCGGGCCTCGGAATCAAGTGCCGTCAGAAGCCACAGACTCGTAAAATTCAAAGTTATTTTTGAAAAAAATTTCCTTGAAATTTTCGGGTCTTTACAATGTTGTAGAATCCATTATCTTTAGAGAAGAAACCTCAGCATCAGATTCTCATCTAGATCCACCCCCAGTAGCTCTACCAAATTATATTATTTGGAAGGGGGTGAAATAACTATGGATGAGGAAAGGAATGTAAAAATAGAGGATGTACCTATTGTTCAAGAATATTTTGATGTGTTTCTTGAGGATTTACCTAAACATCCTCTAGAATTGGAAATTGAGTTTTCCATTGACTTAATTCCTAGTTCAAGACCCATATCGAAGACCCCTTATAGAATGGATGCTGTGGAATTAGTGGAACTAAATAAAAAACTAGAATAATTGAGTAATAAAGGATTTATTCTCCCTAGAATTTCTATATGGGGATCCCCTGTTCTTTTCATTAAGAAGAAATATGGTTCTATGAGGTTGTGCATTGACTACAGGGAGATCAATGCTATAATAATAAGGAACAAGTATCCCCTATCTCACATTGATGATTTATTTGATCAACTTCATGGAGCCCAATATTTTTCAAAGATTGATCTTCGATCTGGATATCATCAGTTGCTTATGTGGAAGAAAGACATTCCAAAAACAATATTCCGAACCAGGTACATGCATTATGAGTTTATAGTAATGCCTTTTGGACTAACTAATGCACCATATGTTTTCATGGTTCTAATGAATAGAGTTTTCAAGGAATATCTTGATGAATTTGTGGTGGTGTTTATTGATGATATCCCAGTATACTCTAAAATCTTTGAAGATCATAAAAATCACTTGCGTACTATTCTAAAGACTCTTAGAAGAAATGAATTATATAGTAATTTTAGAAAGTGTGATTTTTGGCTTCAATCAATTTCCTTTCTGGGCTACATTGTCTCTAAGGATGGAATATCTGTAGATCCTACAAAGACAAAGGCTGTGCAAGAATGACCTACTCCAACAAACATAACTGAGGTACATAGTTTTATTGGTTTAGCAGGTTATTATTGGAATTTCTTTCAGAACTTTTCCCATTTATCCAACCCGATGAAAAGCTTACAAGAAAAGGGGTTAAGCTCGTATGGAAAAAGGAATGTGAAGAATGTTTTAAATAATTGAAGAGAAGATTAGTGAATACTCCAATATTGACTCTACCATCATGGAATGATGGATTTGTGATCTTTAACGATGCATCAATGAATGGAATTTCCTGTGTCCTTATAGATAATGATAAAGTTATTTCCCATGCATCTAGTAAGCTAAAAATTCATGAAAAAAACTATCCAACTCAGGATCTTGAGTTAGCAGCGATAGTCTTTCATATGACGATTTTGAGACATTACCTCTATGGAAAAAATGTGAGATATATACATATCATAAGAGTTTTAAATATATCTTCTCATAGAAATAACTCAACATGAGACAAAGGATATGGATTTAGCTACTCAAAGATTATGATTTCATAATTCACTACCACCCGAGGAAGGAAAATAAGGTGGCAAATGCTTTGATTAGAAAGGACCACAAAATTATGAACAAGATGAGGGTTGAAAGGGATCCTTTGTTCATGGATCTGGTAAAGATGGATATGGAAATTATCAGAGAAGGTATCACATCACTACTTTTTCAAATGTTTTCCAAACCTTATTTTTTGGAAGGGATAAAAAGTTCTAAGGCTGATGATAAGGATTTTCAAAAGAAAATTAAAGCAGTAAATTATGGGAAGTTGATTGACTTCGTATATAAAGGTGGAATTTTGAAATTTGGAAAGAGGATTTATGTTCCTACTATTCTTGAGCTAAAGAGGGAACTATTGGATGATGCTCATATCTCTAATTTATCTATACACCCTGGTAGCATAAAGATGTATAAAGATCTAAAGGAACATTTTTGGTGGGCAAACATGAAGAGGGAGATTGCTGATTGTGTGTCGAGATGTTTGGTGTGTCAATAGGTGAAGGATAGAAGAAAACATTTTGGAGGAGTCATGAAAACCCTTCCTATTCTTATATGGAAATGTGATGGTATTACAATGGACTTTGTCATGGGGTTATGAAAGATTCCAAGAAAGAATGATGCGATATGGGGCATTATTGATCGTATTAAAAAATCACCAGATTTTATTTCTATAAGAGAATATATACCACTTGAAAATTTATCAAGACTATATATTAATGAAGTTTTAAGACTTCATGGTGTAACCTTATCAATTTTTTCTGATCCTGATTCCTGTTTTATATCACAATTCTGAAAAAGTCTCCAGAAGGACATAGATACTGATCTTTGTTTGATCACTTCCTAGCCCCCACAAACTGATGGACAATTAGAACGGACAATTCAAACTTTGGAAGACATGTTGAGGTCTTATACACTTGACTTTCAAGGTATGTGGAGTCATTATTTACCTATCATAGAATTTTCCTACAATAATAGCTTCCATTAAAGTATTCAAATGGAACCATATGAAGTGTTTTATAGAAAGAGATGTTGTACACCAACTTACTGGGATGATGTTGGTGAAAGAAAGCTCATAGGCCCAGAACTTGTTGAGGAAACAATAGAAAAGGTGAAGATTATCCAAACCCATATCAAAATAGATCAAATTAGGCAAAATAGCTATGCTAATAACCGAAGGAAGTATTTTTAATTTCAATAAGGATATGACTTTTTCTTAAAGGTATCTCCATGGAAGGGTATTATACGATTCGACAGGAAGGGAAAATTATGTCCTAGGTACATTAGACCTTTTGAAATTATGGATTTAATTAGAACCGTAGATTACCATTTAAAAATGCCTCCAATTCTCTCAAAAGTTTACAATGTATTCCACATATCAATGTTAAGGAAATACATTCTAGACCCAACACATGTACTCACCTATGACGAAATAGAACTTGAGCCTGATCTGTCTTATTGTGAAGAGCCTATGAAGATTATTGATACCAGAGAACAAGTATTGAGAAAATGGATGACTCATCTGGTAAACGTTCTTTGGAGAAACCATAATATGGAGGAAGAATCAAGGGAGCCTTAGGATCTTATGTTGAATACATACCAAAATCTTTTTATGTAACATTTTGTGAATTTTAAGGATGAAATTTTTGTAATGAGGGGAGAATGTAACCACCCAATATTTATTCAATGGAAATTAATTTCTTATAAATATGTCATAATCACATGAAATCACAAAATAATGAACTACTAAATTCTATGTGACCCTTAAACATAAAATTTTCACTTCTGTGATGTGAATTTCAAAAATATGACATACACGGTTGCAATCAGTAATTTATTTGGAGTCCGATAAGAAAAACTTATTTTTTGGTGAATATTTACCTACCCTTATGAATAGTAACATACCCTTATGAATAGTGATATACCCTAATGAATATTAACCTCACCTATAAAAGTATATAAATAATATTCAAGTGTATGTACAATATACCAATGCTTTGGAATAAGTAAATAAATGTTTTAAAATTGTTGTTTTTAGAATAAATTATGATTATAATTACATATTAAATTAATCATAATTAGAAAATTATTTTTTAAAAATGGAATTCATTTTTGGATTCTACATTTCAAAAAATTGTTAGGGTGAATTTTTGTTATTTTTTTGAAATAGTCGAATTTTTGATGAATAGTGAAAAACGTTAAAATACCGTATATACAAATTATCAGTTAAATACACTATTTATTAAATCATAAGTGATGTAAACCTACTTGGTTCAAACTCACATTAATTTATTACTATTATTGGTCATCTAATAATTACTATTTCTTGTCTTGAGGGAAATTAATAAAGTAATGATTAAAAAATTAGGAAAACCCTCCTCTCCTCCACTATAAAACCTCATCCTCCCTCCCTCTTCTCTCCACTCCTCGAATCCCTGAATCTCCTCAATGTTATACCAAAATACCCTTTCCCAATATCTACACACATCTAGGAAGCTCTTGGTCTTTCCAAAAGACCAAAATCCCTTCCCTTAAGGATGTTCTCGAGGAGGTTATTTCAAGAGGTAAAACACCCCTCTTTTTCATTTAGTTTCATTTTAATTTATCTACTTTTATTATACACTTCTCACCTCCTCTATGAAAATGAACATGATAGATATAGTATCATATATATAATGGAATTATATCATGTTAATGGAAGAACCATCATCAATATCCTTACTCTCTCTCTCTCTTTTATTTTATAAACAAAATCAACGTCCTTGAGGTTCCAATTTATAACCTTCGTGGATGACGAAGTTTTGTTATTAAATTTATCCTTCATTACTGGTCATGAAACCATTTTATGGTTTACACATACTATAATATATGTATTATAACCTAATTAATATTCAGTAACCATTATACATACATATTATTAAATCCTATGACCAAACTAGTTCCTCATAATCCAAATACCGCTAAAATAATCTAAGTGAATGCCATAAATATTTCATCTAGTGATTCATCCTCTTTACATGTAACCAAATGATATAAATGAAAATTAAAACATATTTATGTTCATAAATAATATTTAATTTCAATTCTGGATAATTACATCCATTCCACATGAACTGCAATACTTATGAACAAGTGAACTGTTTATGAAAATAAAGAAAACGAACACTCCAAAACGATGATATTCAATATAATAACTTATCACTAAGGGAATAAATGAACTAAAAATAATTATTATAAACTAAATAAATTTATAATAGGTTCTTAAATATGTTATTAATAAGTCTAATTTCATATTCCAGGATATTAAGTTCAAGAACAGAACACATTTGGACTTAAGGTAAGGGTTTTTCCACCTAAACATTAATTTTCATTCAGGTTACTTTTATTGTCTAATTACCTCAATTAAATTATTATGTATTATTATTTACTCATCATAAATTCTGTGTGAGTGTTATGAATATGTTTAACAACCATAATATTTCCTTACTTTATGAGGAGTTACATGTTTTAAAAGTAATTTTCAAAATTATTTCTGAAATATAATCCCATTTCAAGGGAGTTTCTCAAAATTTTACCTATTTTCAAGGGCACACTATGATATATTTTTTGAAACCATTATATTTATAAAATATATCATTTTATTGTTAAAATAGTATCTTACTTCACTTATGGTTTTATACAAATACTTTTCCCAGTGGACTCTTTTTTTAAAATAAAAGAGCATTTATCGCAAAAATTACTCAATGATTTTATAAGAATATTTTCATATGTTTAAACAATCTTGTTGATTTTTATGTATTATTTGGATTATTATTTTATGATATAATCTACAATATTTAATTGAATGGTTTATTATTAGTTTGATTGTGGAGGTTTAATCCTAAAACCATTCACCAATTTACTCTGAATGGTTAGTGTTTATGTTTAATGATTGGGGAAAGTTAAATACATTTCATATCTTAGTTTTAATATAAATGTATTTTTTGATTATGTTTATGCCCACTAATATGAGGAATTAATTATAATTATTATGTGATGGGTTGTGTCTGATATATCCCCTTTATGCATCGGTAGGTCTCATGAGACAAATAAACATGGAATTGGCCGATGCCTTTCCCAATTTGATATATGGTTTGGCTGAGACCTTAATCATTTTTAGAAATCTTGGCCGAGGCCTTGAAGAAATGTATTAGAATTTCTGGAATATACACTTCCCTAATTATGAAGCAATTAATTTAAAGTTCTTGTGGTTATTTGACTAGTAGAATACCCTTGATTATGTTATATTATGACAATTTTTACTCAGCTCATATTCCCACTATATTATGTTCAGGTTTATTTTTAAAGGCATGTGTTTTAAATTATTCACCATGTCTAATGTTTATGTTATCTTCCACTATATTTATTACTCTTACTGATCATTTGTTCTCACCCCTTTATTATGTTTTATTTTTACAGGATATGAAGATGAATATTATGAATAATTTAGAAGAATAATCTAGGAGGCATAAATGTTTCCAATCTAATAAATTAGTGTTGTTTTCCTATAAATATGTAAAGTTGAACTTATTTATATATCTTGTTTCCAAAATCTACTAAAATAATTGGTACTTAGGGATGTATATTCCTTGTTTATATTCTAATGTAATAAAATAAAGCACCGACTCCGGCAACTAGGGTTGCGTCCTTACAGTTGGTATCAAAGGAAGTTTAGTAGAAAACCTAGAAACTAGATTTAGAAAACATATATTAGGGAATGAATCCCTAAGTTATTCTTTGAGGATAAGAATTAAAAAACATCATGGCATTTTGGTTAGGAATAGATTATGTGGATATTTCTATCAAATACATCCCTATACGGATAGAAACAGGTTGAGGTGGCTCTAGCACAGATGTACCTAGGAGTAAAAGCTATGACAAGGATTTTTGGGCTTGAACTGGGGTATCCTGGTACACAAAAATAGGCCTTACTGCACTCTTGGTATTGAAACTTCTGGGGTATATATTTAGGATAATTCACATTTTCATTACAATCCATTATTAATGATTGAAATGTAAATTTTTCCTCATAGAATCTTTTTTTTTGTGATATGGGGTTAGCCATGTGTACAATTTCAATTTATGCTAAGTATTTTGCTAAGTTAGATTATGATTCATACCCTAATATAGTGTATAACATTATCTATAAATGGTGCATAGTGGAAGAAATAGAAACCACATGAACACACATATCCAATGTAGGAATTTCCCTCCGACGCAAGATAACGATGTTGGATCTAGTGATGCGGCTGGTGCAGTGTAGCTTATAAATATACTGGGAAAACTTACTCAGGTTATGAAAAATATCCTTGAAAGTATGGAGCATCTGAATCCACCATGTGGAAGAGATTTGTTATATCTATTTATTCCACAATAACCACCATCATTCAATGTGACTACAAACCCATTTGTAGTTGAGTACTGGATAAGTTCCTTAGAGAAGATATTTCTCACTTTGGGATGTAATGAAAGAGAGAATTTCATCATGGAAGTTTATCATCTATCTGAAGATGCAGATCAGTGGTGGTCATTAATCCAAAACACAAAGGAGGAGGAAGATATTGTAGAGATGGAATGGAGGGATTTTAAAGAAATATTCCAAGATAAATACTTTCCTCCTCAACAGCGAGCAGATATGGAAAGGCAGTTTCTAAACATGAGGCAAAAGGAAGATGAGAATGTTGAAAAGTATGAAACTAACTTTACAAGGTTATAAAGACTTGTTGTGGACTACATACTAAATCCAAGGAGAAAAATTGATCGATTATTTGATGGCCTAAAGCCATTCCTCTGATGGGAACTGATCTCCCAAAATTCCTTATCATATGAAGATATAGTTTCATGTGCTATCAAGATGAAAAAGGAATTCTTTATGTATTATGACTTTAAGGGAAATCAAGAGAAGAAGAGGGATACTAAAAACTATGGAAAAGGAAATAAGGAAACAATGAATAAGAAAAGAGTTTAATTTCCACTCTGTGATAATTGTGGAAGGAAACACCCTGGTTCCTACTTAAAGGGAAAAGAAGTATGCTACAAATGTGGATAGAAATGACATCTTGTTGGTGATTATTAAGGAAAAAAGGAATCTATTAATGTTAAATGATATAATTTCCTAGAGAAGGGACACTATTCTAATGATTGCCCAAAGCACCAAGGAAACATGCCATAGAAAAGGCCAAGGGATTAGGGATAGGCTTATGCAATCACAACTGCTGATATTGAAGTTCCTAATGTAATGATGGAATGTAATTTAATCATTTCATCAAAATTATCCAATAATTTATTTGATTATGGATCTTCTCATTCATTTATATCTTCATAGTTTTCCATAAAAATTATACATGTCTAATTTGACTTAATAAATGAGTTTTTAGTGAAAACTCATAGTGGATGTATCATTGGAACAAATGTGTTTCGATTAGTCACCCTCATGACACATAAATGTGATTTAGTTTCTAGCCTTATCATCATACCAATGGTTTAATTTGATATAATTATTGGTATGAATTGGCTATGAAATTATGATTCATAGATCTATTGAAAGAAGAGGGAAGTTACAATTTTTGAGAATGGTGTAGAATCCCTTATCTTTAGAGTTGAAAACTCGCCATAAGATTATCATCAAGATCCACCCCCAATAGCTCTACTAAATTCAATTACTGGGGAGGAAGGGGTGAAATAACTATAGGTGAGGAAAGAAATGTACAAATAGAGTATGCACCTATTGTTCAAGAATATGTTGATGTGTTTCCAGATGATTTACCTAGACATCCTCCAGAATGGGAAATTGAGTTTTCTATTCACTTAATTCCTAGTTCAAGGACCATATCAAAGACCAATTATAGAATTTCCATAGTGGAATTATTGTAACTAAAGAAAAAACTAGAGGAATTGAATCTAATTCTATCCAAAGGTCCTAAAAAGGCTGGGGCTGGGGGAGTAAATCTGTTTTGGTGAATAAAATAGGTAAGGTGTGCTTGTGTATGCAGATGGCCCACAATGATGGCGCGATAATAGAGTTGGGGAACCGTTTTCATGGTTTAGAGGTCAATAATCTACCAGTACCTCATGAGGAGGAGTCTTCTAATGATGAAAGTTACGGTCACCCCTTAGTGGATAACATGGACCGAATTTAGGGGAAAGGACCCCACAACCTTAGAAGGAAGAAGGGGAGAAAAGGCATGCACAACTCAGGGAAATGCATTGTGGTTCAGGAGAAAAAGACAAAGGGATGAAAGGACTAATCATACTTTCCAGACCCAATGGAGACTTGGTCAGCCAAGAAGGGTAGAAAAAAGGAAGGTAAAGATGTTTAGAATGGGGAATGTAAAGAATCGAGTAGGAATTCAAGAGACAGGGAAGAAGAAGATGATGAGTTCTTGAAACTTATCTTGTACTCCAAGGAAGAAATGATTGAAACTAATCTTAAGCCCAATGTCTTAGAAGAAAAGATCAAAATAATTTATGATCATTGTTTGCAAGTTGATGCCAATGAGGATAAATAAGTGTGGATAGAAAAACAAGACCACATACTAGTCCAGGGATTCAATCAAAGAAAAATCAACACAAAAGAATTTATTCAGAAAATGGAAAGGATGATCACTCACCTTGAAGAGGTAATCAGAGAGGATCCAGAAACCCAGGTTAGCATGATGCATTGGGAGATTTATAGAGCATCTGAGTCAAGTAATCTTATCCTGGTGTTCAATCATTTTTCTTCTCTTTCAGAACGTAGTGGTTTTTATTGATGAACAATGGTTGACCATTTTTCCTTAAAATGGTTTTTATTAATAAAAAACTTTAAATTTCAAGTGACTAGACGAATTGAGTAATAAAGGATTTATTCACCCTCACGTTTCTCTATGGGGAGCCCCTGCTATTTTCATTAAGAAGAAAGATGGGTCTATGAGGTTGTGCATTGACTACAGGGAGATCAATGCTATAACAATAAAGAACAAGTATCCCTTACCTCACATTGATGATTTATTTGATCAACTTCATAAAGCCCAATATTTTTCAAAGATTGATCTTCGATCTGGATATCATCAGTTGCTTGTGAGGAACGAAGACATTCCAAAAACATCATTCCGAACTAGGTATGAACATTACGAGTTTACAGTAATGCATTTTGAACTAACTAATGCACCATCTATTTTCATGGATCTAATAAATAGTGTTTTCAAGGAATATCTTGATGACTTTTTGGTGGTGTTTATTCATGATATCCTAGTATATTTTAAAATCTATGAAAATCATGAAAATCAGTTATTCACTATTCTGAAGACTCTTAGAAGAAATGAATTATATGGGAAGTTTAAAAAGTGTGATTTTTGGATTCAATTAGTTTTTTATGGGCCACATTGTCTATAAGGATGGAATATTTTTAGATCCTACAAAGACAAAGGCTATGAAAGAATAGCCGACTCCGATGAAAATAACTTAGGTACATAGTTTTACTGGTTTAACCGGTTATTATCAGTGTTTCATTCATAAATTCACCCGTTTATCCAACCCAATGGCCAAGAATACAAGAAAAGGGGTTATGTTCATATAGAAAAAGGATTGTGAATAATATTTTAAAGAATTGAAGAGAAGGTTAGTGAATTCTCCAATATTGACTCTACCATCAAGGAATGATGGATTTGTAATATTTAACAATGCATCAACGAAATGACTTGGCTGTGTCCTTATGAAAAATGATAGAGTGATTTACTATGCATCTAGACAGGTAAAAATTCATGGAGAAAGATATTCAACTCATGATCTTGAGTTAGCAGCGGTAATGTTTGCTCTGAAGATTTATAGACATTACCTCTATGGCGAAAAATTTGAGATATATACAGATCATAAGAGTTTGAAATATATCTTCTCATAGAAATAACTCAACATGAGACAAAGAAGATGTATTGAGCTACTCAAAGATTATGATTTCCCAATACACTACCACCTGGGGAAGAAAAATAAGGTGGAAGACACTTTGAGTAGAAAGGACCATGAAATTATGAACAAGATGAGAGTTGAAAGGGGTCCTTTGTTCATGTATCTAGTAAAGATGGATATTGGAATTATAAAAAAAGGCATAACATCACTAATTTATCAAATGGTTGCCAAAACTTCTTTATTGGAAGGGACAAAAAGTTCTCAGGCTGATGTTGAGGATTTTCAAAAGAAAATTAAAGCGATAAATGATGGGAAGTTGATTGAATTTGTATATGAAGGTGGAATTTTTAAATTCGAAAAGAGGATTTGTGATCCTGCTATTATTGAGATAAAGAGGAAACAATTGGATAATTCTCCTAGCTCTAATTTATCTATACACCCTGGTAGCATAAAGATGTATAGAGATTTAATGGAACATTTTTGGTGGGTAAACATAAAGAGGGAGATTGCTGATTATGTGTCGAGATGTTTGGTGTGTCAACAGGCGAAGGATGGATGACAATGTCCAAGAGGAGTCATGAAACCCCTTCCTATTCCTATATGGAAATGGGATGATATTACAATTGAATTTGTCATGGGGATACCAAATACTCCAAGAAAGAATGATGCGATATGGGTCATTGTTGACTGTCTTACAAAATCAGCACATTTTCCTGCTATAAGAGAAGATATACCACTTGAAAGTTTAAAAAGAATATATATTATTGAAGTTGTAAGACTTCATGGTGTACCCTTATCAATTGTTTCTGATCGTGATCTCCATTTTACATCAAAATTCTGGAAAAGTCTCCAGAAGGCCCTAGATACTGATCTTCATTTGAGAACTGTTTACCACCCATAAACTGATGGAAAATCAGAATAGACTATTCAAAATTTGGAAGATATGTTGAGGTCTTGTTCACTGGACTTTAAAGGTATGTGGGATCAATATTTACCTCTTATAGAATTTTCTTACAACAATAGCTTCCATTCAAGTATTTAAATGGCACCATATGAAGTGTTATATGGAAAGAGATGTCATACACCAATTTGCTGGGATGATGTTGGTGAAAGAAAGCTCATCGGCCCAGAACTTATTGAGGAAACAATAGAAAATGTGAAGATTATCCAAACCCATATCAAAATAGCTCAATTTAGACAAAATAGCTAGCTGATAACTAAAGTAAGGATTTGGAATTTCAAGAAGTAGATCACGTTTTCTTAAAAGAATCTCTATGGAAGGGTATTAAATGATTCAGTAAGAAGGGAAAATTAAGTCCTTGGTATATCGAACATTATGAAATTCTAGATCGAATTGGAATTGTATCTGAATATTTGGAAATTCTGCCATGTCTCTCCAAAGTTCACAATGTATTCCACATATAAATGTTAATGAAATACATGCGAGATGCAACACATGTACCCACCTAAAAAGAAATAGAACTTGAGACCGATCTGTCTTATTGTGAGGATCCTATCAAGATTCTTAATACTAAAGAATAAGTATTGAGAAATAAAAAGACTCATCTGGTAAAGTTTCTTTGGAGGAACCATAATATGGAGGAAGCAACATGGGCGCATGAGAAGCTTATGTTGTAGACATACTCAAATCTTTTTAGGTAACATTTTTTGAATTTTGAAGATGAATTTTTTTTGAGGGGAAAATGTAACGATCTGATATTTCTTAAATGAAAATTAATTTCTTATAAACATGTCATAATCACATGAAATCACAACATAATGAACTATTAAGTGCTATGTGACCCTTAAACATAATTTTTTCACTTCTGTGATGTGAATTTCGAAAATCTGACATACATGGTTGTGATTAATAAGTTATTTGGAGTCTGATAAGAAAAACATAATTTTTGATGAATAGTAACCTACACATATGAATAGTAACATACCCTTATGAATATTGATATACCCTAATGAATAGTAACCTTACCTAGGACAATATATAAATAATATTTAAGTGGAAGTATGACATACCTATGCTTTGGAATAAGTAAATAAATGTTTTAAAACTGTTGTTTTTAGAATAAAATATTGATTTTAATTAAATACTAAATTAATTATATTTATAAAATTATTTTTGAAAAATGGACTTCATTTTTGGATTCTACACATTGAAAAATGGTTAGGGTGAATTTTTGTTATTTTTCTGAAATAATCTATTTTTTGATGAATAATGAAATACGTTAAAATACCGTATATACAAATTATCAGTTAAACAAAATATTTATGACATAATAAGTGATGTAATCCCACTTGTATTGAAATAACATTAATTTATTACTATTTTTGGTCATGTAATCATCACTATTTCTAGTCTTGAGGGAAATTAATAAAGTAATGATTAAAAAATTATGAAAACCCTCCTCTCCCCCACTATAACCCCTCTCATTTTCTCTTCTCTTCACTCCTCTAAGCCTTCGATCTCCTCAAAGTTCTACCCAAATACCCTTCCGTAGTCACTACCCACATCTAGGAAGCTCTTGGTCTTGTAAAAAGACCAAAATCCATTCCCTTAAGGAGGTTCTCAAGGAGGTTATTTCAAGAGGTAAAACACCCTTCTTTTTCATTTAGTTTCATTTCAATTTATCTTATTTTTTATCCTCTCCTCACATAATCTCTCTAAATGACCATGATATATCCATTATAATATATATAATGTAATTATAACATGTTAATGTAAGAACCATCATCAATATCCTTACTTTATCTCTCTTTTATTTTATAAACGAAATCAACGTCCATGAGGTTCCAATTTATGACCTTCATGGATGACGAAGTTTAATTGTTAAATTTATCTTTAATTACTGGTCATGAAACCATTTTTATGGTTGAAACAGACTATAATATTTGTATTATAACCTAATTAATATTTATTAATCAGTATACATACATATTATTAAATCCTATGACCAAACTAGTTCCTGATAATCAAAATACCACTAAAATAATCTAAGTGAATGTCATAAATATTTAATCAAATGATTCATTCTATTTCCATGTAACCAAATAATATAAATGACCATTAAAACTTATTTATGTTCATAAAGAATATTTAATTTCAATTACGGATATTTACATCCATTACACATGAACTCCCTTACATAAGAAAAAGTGAACTGATTATGAAAATAAAGAAAACGAACACTCTGGAATGAAGAAATTCAATATAATAACTTATAACTAAGGGCATAAATTAACAAAAAATAATTATGATAAACTAAATAAATTTCTAATAGGTTCTGAAATAAGTTATTAATATGTCTAATTTCATATTCCAGGAGCTTAAGTTCTAGAGTGGAACACATTCAGACTTAAGGTAAGGGTTTTTCCACCCAAACTTCCATTTTCATTCAGGTTACTTTTATTGTATAATTACCTAATTTAAATTATTATGTATTATTATGTACTACACATAAATTATGTGTGAGTTTTCTAAATATGTTTACCAACCAGAATAATTCCTTACTTTATGAGGATTTATATGTTTTAAAAGGAACTATCAAAATTAGTTCCGAAATACAAGCCCATTTCAAGGGAGTTTCTCAAATTCTTACATATTTTCAAGGGAAATATATAATATGTTTTTGGAAACCATTATATTTATAAAATAACTCATTTTATTTTGAAAATAATATCTTACTTCACTTATGGTTTTATAAAAATACTTTTCCAAATGTACTCTTCTTTTCAAAACAAAAGAGAATTTATCTCAAAAATTACTCAATGATTCTACAAGAGTATTTTCGTCTGTTTCACTAATATTTTTGATTATTATGCATTATTGGAATTATTATTTTATCATATCATCAAAAATATTTAATTTAATGGTTTATTGTTAGTTTGATTGTGGATGTGCCATCCTAAAACCATTCACCAATTTACTCCGAATGGTTAGTGTTTATGTTTAATGATCGGGGAAAGTTAAATATATTTCATATGTTAGTTTCAATATGAATGTATATGTTGATTATGTTTATCCCCGATCATATTAGGAATTAATTGGAATTATTATGTGATGTTTGGGTCCTGATATAGCCCCTAAATGCATCAGTAGGTCTCATGAGACAAATAAAAATATGAAATTTTTATAAATAAAATTTTTTATAAAAAAAATTTTCAATATTTTTTTATCAAATATCTATTTATGAAAAGTGTGGGTCACTATAGCTAGTATCATAGAAAGTTTTAGTTAACATTTGGAAACTAGGAAACACAAAATTTTTTAAGAACCTAATGTATTAATATAAGTATATGATAATATCCTAACATTTTTATAATGATCATGGATTTATTAGGTTATACCTAAGGTTTCTTATATTTAAAAGATGGTGTCATGATGTAGACATCCTATAAATGATTTTTCAGGACTATGTGTTTTCCCATTATGATTATTGTTGCTCACATTATGTTTTTTGGATATAGTCATTTGATGGAACTTGAAATAATCATGTTAAGTATGAATTCATGGAAACATTGAAATGATTATCCTCTTAAGAAACAATTTTTTTTTGGTTTTGGAATGAAATTTTTCGTTTCTACAATCACACAACTTTCTCAAGCTATGAATCATGATGAACCTCCAACTGAGCAAAGGATGGAACAACATTTTGTTGAGTCCATGAACTAACTTCCACATTATTTTAGTGGTTATAATGACACACTAATTTTTTAGTAATGTATTAGTACCATTGAAAATATATTTTCCATTCACCATTATTCAGAGTATGGAAAAGTCATTTTTTTATATCTATCATTTGGAAAGAAATGTAGATTAATAGTAGATTACTAACATGAATACTATGAAATAATAATAAATAAACTCCATGGAGTGGGATGATATTAACATATTATTTTTTAATAATTAATTTACTCATATTATTCAATAAAATGAAGAAATAATTATTTATGTCTAACTAGAAGGGTGTTGAATGTATTGGTACATATGAGGAAATTTTTATAAGACTTGCGAGGTACAATTATAGTATTATTATCCAACCTAGAAGTAAGGACAATAGATTATTTAGTGTCTTAAAACAAATAATACTAAAGGATTTATCCCTAACGAACTTCATTAATGATGAATAAATCATTTGATGATCTATCAAGGTGGAGATAGAGATTTGAGATACCGATAAATATCACGGTTTTAATAATAAAAAAGATGGAATTCAAAGGAATCTTTAAAAACCACATAGAGAAGAATATGATATTTTATTCATACATGAAGTGTAGAATAAAACCTAGAGGAAATTTTCTTAAGGAGATTATTAAATATTTTATGTGTGGAAAGGAAGGTCATAAAGTGGATGAATACTAAAGTTATAGGAAAAAGTTATCTAATTAAGATAATAGAGATAAAGATGAATATATTTAACCACCCACACTTTAGTGTTTAAAATTTATGGAGTATGTGAATTATACTAACCTGTGAAAAAATCTAAAGGTTAATGACGATGATCAATATTAGTATCCTCTTAAGCAAAGATAAAAAGGGAAGTCTCATGTGATCACTATTTCTGATGAGGGGTATAATAACAATATTGTGAAAATTAAACTTACCATCCACTATATAAATTCAAATGTATTATTTAAATTTGGATCTACCCAATCTTTTATATATAAATAATTATATTAGGGTATAAAAACACCACCCCAATTATTAGATTTTTAATTAGAAAGGTAAAACCCTAATGGTATGATTATCACATCCAAAGACTATGAATCTTCTCCACTTTAATTCTGTGGGAATTTTATTCCTATAAATATTATTATTCCCACACTATTTTAATTTGTTGTTATCTTAGGCATAGATTGGATTTATATAAATAAATCCAACTTCATTTTTTTGTGTAAGGGATGCCATGTTTGGTATTTCAAACTATCTTATAACCATGTATATCTGTGACAATAAATACAAATTCTTGATGGAAATCACATCCATTTTATAGGTTATGATTCCTATTAAAAGTCTGTGTTTATCTTTGTTTTTTTGTGGATAAAATAAATATAGAAGTTATGAATAGTTTTTTAGAGTTTTTTATGTCTTTTTAGAAGAGAAAACTAGTATTATTTAAAATCATGAAGTTGAGTTCTCAATAGAACTCATACCTAGCGCCAAAATTATTTCAAATATTACCTATATAATAGACCTGATTGAGTTTTAGGAATTATAAAAGAAACTCTAGGATAATCTTGAAAAGGGATTTATTCAGACAAGTGTGTTACCTTATTATGAACCTATTCTTTTTGTTAATAAGAAATATGTATTGATGAGACTCTTTATTAATTATTGGGAACTAAACAATATCACAATCATGAACATGTATCCTCTACCTTGTATTGATTACTTATTTAATCAACTACATGGAGATAAATAATTTTCATAGAATGAACTTCATTACAGATATCATAAATTGGGTGTCAAGAAGGAGGATATACCCAATAATACATTCCATACATGGTATGGACACTATGAATATATATTGATAACATTTGGTCTTACTAATCCCCATGCTATCTTCATGGATTTAATGAATAGAGTCTTTAGAGATTACCATGATTAGTTTTTGGTAGTCTTTATAGATGATATTTTTATATATTAAAATTGAAAGTAAGAGCATAAAGATCACATGAGAATTGTGATGAAGATGATAATGAAATATAAGTTGTATGAATTTTTTTCCAAGTGTGAATTATGACAACAAAAGGTTTCATTTTTGGTTCATATAATCTCAAGAGAGGGACTATATATGGATCAATAAAAGGCCAAAGTTATTGAACATTGGCCTAGACCAACCAATGTGAATGATATTTGATTTTTTCATGGTTTTTATTGATATTATTTATGGTTTTTTTAAAATTTATCATGACAATATAACCCAATCACCAATAAAACCTGAAAAGGATCTAAGATTATTTAGTCAAATGAATGTAATTTTTTTAAAAGAACTAAAGAGATGGTTAGTTATAAAACCTATACTTACATTAACTTATAGTAGAGATGTGTTTGTAATATATATTGATGAATAAAAGAAGGTATAGAGTTTCATTCTCATGTATAATGATATGGTTATAGATTACACCTAACGAAAATTGAAAGTCATGAGAAAAATTACCCAACTAATGATTTCAAGTTAGATATGGTATGTTTTGTATTAAAGATATGGAGGATTTATATTTTTGTTGAAATATATGATATATATATTTATCATAAATGTTTAAATTATATATTCACCCAGAAAGAGTAAAATATTCACCAGAGAAGATGGATAGAGATGACAAAATATTATAACTTCTCAATACATTACCACCATGGGAAAGAGAACAAGGTTGATAATACTTTGAGTCTAAATGATCATGCTAGATTATATAGGATGAGGATAAAAAATGATCCAATATTTCTATATTTTCAAATTATGTATCTAGAAATATATAATGAAGTGGAGAAATATTATCTTTCACAAATGAGTGTTCAACCATCTATCCATGTGAAGATTAAAGAGGTGAAAAAGGAATACATAGAACTACATAACAAGGTGAGAAATGTTCCTCAGTTTATCCTTTATTTTGATGGAATGATAAGGTTTAAGAATAGTGTATGGGTTCCTACCATACTATATTTAAAGGGGTTGTTGGATGAGGCTCGTAGTTCCTAATTATCTTTTCATCATGTAAGTATAAAGATGTATATAGATTTGAATGAATATTTATGGTGAGACAATGTGAAGTGAGATATTACTTAGTATGTATCTCAGTGATTAGTATCTTAGAAAATTAAGTCTAATAGATATAAGTCTAGGTGGGTGTTATAACCATTACAGATACTATAATTGAAATGGGAAAATGTTACCATGAAATTTGTTGTCGAACACCCAAAACATCTAAATTACATAATGCTATTTGGGTTTTATTCGATTACCTTACAAAGGAAACACAATTCATTTCAATTAGATAATATTTCTATCTAGATTATATTTCCAAAATATACATTATGAAAGTAGTAAGTTTTCATGGATTACAAAATTATATTGTATATGATCGGGTTCTGATGTTCACGTCGACGTTCTTGTGAAGTCTTTAGAAATACCTTAATACAAAGTTGATTTTCATCATTGTATATCATAAAAAGATAGATGGAAAGTTTAATAAGACTATTAAAACCCTAAATGATATGCTGATATATTGTTTTTTGATTTTTAAAGGAAGTTGGGATTAAAACATTTCTATAGTCAAGTTAAATACAACAATAGCTTTCACTTGAGCATTTAGATGAATACTTATGAATACCTCAATGGAAATAAGTGTATAACTCTAACATACTGGGATGCAGTTAGAGAAATAAATATATCAAGACATAAACTATATGAGGAAATGGCATAGAAAGTCAGAGCCACTCAGTATCACATCAAGGCAGCTTTGAGTCAAAATAAACGTTATTATGAAAATATTCGATGTGACATGCATTTTGAATTTGGTGAGAAGGTGTTTTTGTTAATTTATCCATGTAAGAAGGTAATGAGATTAAAAAATAATGGAAAACTGAGCCCTATGTTTATTGTACCTTTTGATATTCTTGATCGACTCAGGGTGGTTACTTATTATTTTTCACTTCCAATGAATCTATCTCAATTTCATGATTTGTTCCATGTATCTATCTTAAGGAAGTATATAACTAACCATTTACAAATAATGAATGTATAGGTCATGCCATTGGAGTAATAGAAGAATTTGGTTCATAGATAGAAAGTTCTATGAAACAATACCACTCACATTGTCAAAGTTTTGTGGTAAAACCTCCAATTTGAGGAAGGTAAATGGGAACATGAGGACATGATGAGGTACAAGAATACCTAATTTTTTGTATCGAAGTAATGAAATTTAAAGGTTGAAATTATTTTTAAGGGGGTATAATGTACCAACCTGAGATTCTATTATTATTTTCAAATAAATTTAATTTCATTGATAGCTTGTGTTTTACACAACATTGAGATTCAATTAGCCATTATATAATATGGTTTTATAACCTAGATGTTAAATTTTTAAGTAATAATACGACTAAAACAACTATGTAAATTATATGGTTTAAAAATGTATAAAAAGATAATTTATTATCAATTTATTATAAATACAATTAAAAATAACTTAAAAGTAAAAGAAATGTTTTTAAATTTTTTTTTATGAACACAATGTGTTTTTATCTTAACAAACTGAATTATCACTATTAGTGTGACAATCCATTATGATTTTCAGGTACTCCCTTGTTCATGATTTATTTATCATCCATGTTTGAGTGTGTTTTTGGGATTCTCTAGGATGGAGATCCATTGTTGGGTAAAATGACCTAATGTTCAGGGATGTATTTTTTTTTAAATTAATGGAATTTGGGTATAAATGTGTTAATGGATTTGATGGGTTCTCCCCAAGTTCAGATAATTTCCTGGGTTCTTTACACACTATATAATGGTATTTCACATTGTGTAATGGTTGTTGGGAAGAAGCCACATATATGGTAAATGGCATGATGTTTTCACACCATATATTCTGAGTTCACATAATGAAATGGATTTAATCAGGTTTTTATTAAAAGGAAACACATTTTTCATCATTTTTAGCCTTTATGGAATTCATGTCATGTAATGGAATTACACATCATGTAATGTAATTTTCATGATTTGCGGTTTTAGGGTTATGTATGAGTTATTTTTATTTCATTCAACCATCAACCTCCCTCTCTTGACCTAAAGATCACCCTAGGTGATTTTTGAGATATCCACTCCTTTCAAATCATTCATTAGGTGATAGATCATTAGGTTTGTTGTGGTGTGCCTCTCCGGGTAAGAGTTACTTATGGTTCTTCATAAATTTAGTCATGGACACTATGTTGGATGTATTTATGTTTTAGATTCATGATCATAATGTGTTTTCTATCAATCCTTCTTAATTTTTTATTACTCCTTGTCTTTCAAAGGCTGATCTCTGGGTTTCCAATCACCATTGTCAAAGGCGACTAGTTTTATACTATTTGAGGTAAGTGTTTCTATAAAATTGGTTAATCCAATGAATTTAGTATTTTTTTAGATAAATTCCCATAGGGTTTTCATTTTTTTATTTTTAAAGTATTTCTTGGAAAGATAAATTCTTTTAAAGGGGTTTACTTTAGAAACTGGGTTTTTCACGTCAAGTGTTGAATTAAATTAGTAAGTGGAGATTTTGATTTGGAAATGGATTTTCAAACACTGAAATGGATTGTATTATATTTTAAAATGTATTATAAATTTTTAATATGTTTTTTAAATGAATTTTGAAAGTCTTTGTACTTTGGGTACCTTGGGTGGGTTGAAAAATAGAAATATTCAACCTTAGTGTGTGTAGAACCACTAGTGGTCATTTTTATTAATATCAAAATAATATAGAAGGACTTGATATCATTTAGATCCAATGTTTGTCCTAGTTTAGGATATATTTTTTTCTAGTACATATTAACCCATAAGATAGATCCCAAATGATAGTGTTCTTTGTCATTTATGGATTTTTATTGCATGATGTATTTTCATTATGGATTCTAGTTCATATGTTTTTAAATAAGGTTGTATCACATGGTACAACATAATGGTATTTCATAAATATGTGTTTAATTTATTACATTACAATTCATTTATATGATTTTCTATTTTATTACTTATGCTTTTCATATTTTTAGTTTCAGAATATGAAAGTATTTTATTAAAAACCAATAGAAAAATTATTTATGAATGGGTTTAGGTTTAAAAAAATTCCTTGTAAAAAATATTTCTATTTTAAAAGCTATAAAAATTTTATTCTTGATATTAGACCTTGTATAGACTCTGTTCTTGTATCCTACTAGGATTTGTTCTCACACCCTACGTTTTCAGTTGGGTGGTTTTAGATGTAGTATTATGGGATACTTAAAAAGTGAAGGAAATATTATAGCATGTCAACTTTTCCTTTCATCTTTTCCTTCATAGAGGGGTGGTTTGGAGGTGAATGTTAATCCTGTGGAGATTTTTTATACTTTTTGGTTTAGAATTTTTTGTCATGGATTTTATATTTTATGGTTGTATACATTTTTATTATTATATTTACTTTGGTTGTATTTATTAGTTCATTATATTCAATACTTGCTTACAATATCTTTGTTTCACCTCACCATGTGACTAATGACTTGGGTGTATGGATTGGTTGACCCAAGTTGGTCTATTACAATTATTCATTAGAGAAGAACTCATCCAAAAGTGTGTTAAAACTACCAGATTTTGGTTCTGTGTCTTGAGAAGACATGAGTTAGGAGTGTAGGAATTTAAATAGTAAGTGTGGAAAAGGGAACTGGATAGCTCACTACCATGACTAAACTCGAGTTACCATGAATGGTCAGTTACTTTTATCTGGTTTGATACTTGGGGTTTGATTTAATTTTAATGAACTGCATGTAAATTTTATTTAAATTGACCTAATACTTTTTATGTAATATCTATCTCTTTTAGAATTCACAATTTCCTTAAATTATCATTGTTTTAAAGCATAGGTTTTAATTATAAAGGAATTACTAAGATTTTGGAATGTGTCAGGATCTAATTGGTTATTCTCTAATGTTTATTAGAAAATATCTCTGAGAAGAGATCTTCTAAATCATATAGAGGAAGCTATGTGATAGGTTTCATAGGTTAATCCTCCAGTGGATCCTTCCTTGGTTGAAGTATTAATCTACACCATTCATACTCTTGGTAAAGTGGGTTTCAGCAACCCATGATGTGTGGTGGATCATGGATCTAAATTTACATAGAATTATACACCCATATTCCATGGGGACAAGGGACCGTAGGAAAATAAGGAGTGTATTGAGAAAATTTAGAGTATATTAATCTTCTTGAAGACCAATGAAGACTCTATGGTTGGGTTTTCTAGGTATGTTCTCAAGGGACCACAAAGAAGATTGTAGAAATATGTTGTCAAAGTTATGTTATACATGTTTCTTACCCAAGACTCCTTAAAAAAAATATTTAACCAACATTTTTATCCGAATAAGTCACGTGCGGTGAAGACTCAAGAAATTTCGAATTTGGGGCATTAGAGTGTACCATTCAGAAGTATTCCAGTCATTTAGGTTTTATTTGGGGATGAGGATTGATGTTATGTTAATTTTTATTCTCATGTGAATTACAACCTTTTTGAATTAATTGAAAAGTATCTTTGACCGAGGTAGACATATATAGAAAGATGGGATTGGGTGGAGCTGTTGTTCGTGTTGTTGTTAGCCAGGGGGTACCTTTTGGCCAGAAAAAGAAACTCATGGGTGATCAGTTCTCTTTGAGACTAGTTTTAGGGGATTCATCAGGACAACAATATGTTATCTACTATTAGTGTGGGATTAATGGATATAAAAATCCTAACATTAAGAAGGCTCCTATAACCTTTCTCATTGTGGATTATTAATCCATCTAAAACGTTTCTATGAAAGGATATCCCAGTTTAGTAAGGTAGGTTCAAATCTCACCAAGGGTTCACGTGTTCATACCAATGATTTCAAGGGTGGTGAGTGTAATGCTTATGAAAAGAGGGATTTCTAGGTGCCTAAGAAAGGATGTATTTATGTGACTAAATATGTTTAAAATAAATCTAAAGTAGGGCCAACTACTATTAGAGGTACGGTATTTATTTTTTCTTCTATAGTTCTACTTTTGTTTGATATAGGTGCTGCTCATTCTTTTATATCTTCAATGTTAGTTGATGTATTGGTATTGTGTTTAGAACTTATTAAATACTTGTTGGATCTTTCCATGAATTTGGGAAAGAGTTTTGAATAATGTTTCAAGTGTCCCACATTTTAGATGATGATAGCCAACTTTGAGGTGGAGTGGGACTTCTTTGTACTCAATCTTGAAATATTTTACTTGATTATTGACATAGATTAGATGATCAGTGTTAAGGCCCAAATAGACAATTATCATTTTTGGGTATAGTTCTTATCTTCTTATGGGGGCACTCATGTTTTTCAAGGTGAGTGGGACTATAGATCGGTAAGGGTAGGGCCTATTGTTCTTTATGATGGGGGTAATCTCATTCTAGTTGTTCGATATGTTTCTTGATGAATTTAAGACATTTTTGGGTGGTTTAATTCCTGTAGTGTTGAGTGTTTTTGATGAGGCATTTCATAATGATTTTTCTAGTTTATGACCCCAGAGAAAGGTCAAGTTTACTGTAGACCGTCTTCTTCGTATGATACCCATTTCAATGCCATATTATCGAAAAATACCTACTGAGTTGGTGGAACTTAAGTCAATATTGATAACCTATAGGCTAAAGGATTTATTCATCTTAGAATGTCATAGAGGTCTTATCCTGTCCTCTTTGCAAAGAAAGAAGACATGAGTCTTAGACTTTGTATTAACTATCAGATATTTAATCAGGTGACATTTAAGTACAAATAAAAATTGTCTAGGATTGATGAACTTTTTTATGACCTTATATGGGCATGTTGGTTTTCAAAGATAGAAATTCTATTAGTGTACCACAAGTAGAGGGTTCAAGGAGAGGATATAACTAATACAACACTTTGGAATTGGAATAGGAATTTAAAGATTATGGTTATACCATTCGATCTAACTAACGTTTATGCAATGTTTATGTCTTTGATGAACTCAATATTTCATCAATTGTTGGACTATTTTATTACTTTGTTCATGGATGATATTTTCATGTACTTCAAGTAAAAGTATGAGAACATGGACCATTTGGATATCATTATTCAAACCATGAAGGAAAATCATATATATAGAAATATTTTAAAATGTTAGTTTTGGATTTGGGGGTGAAATTTAAAGGGAATGTGATATTTCAGAGGAGCATCTAGTGGTACATGAAAAGGTAAATGCTGTTATATCCTAGGAGCATCCCATAAACGAGTTTGAGATATGAAGATTCTTGGATTTGTCTACTTACTATAGACATTTTGTTTAGGGAATATTCAGTCTCACATATTCAATGTATTATTTAACCCATAAAGGTGTAAAGTTTGAATGGAATTAAAATTATCATAGATATTTTGAGGAACTAAAGGTGAGGTTGAATTTAAAACATGTTTTGATTCTTCTTGAAATTGGTTTGGGTTATGATGTTTTCTTCAATGCTTCGGGTAAGATCTTGGGATGTGTATTTATGTGAGGAAAAAAGGTGGTGTCCTATTCCTCATGCTGGTTATACCCTCATGAGAATAACTACCCTACCCATGATCTTGAGTTTGAAGTGGTTATGAATGCGCTTAAAATTTTGGTGACACTACCTATTTGGGGGGAGGCTTACTGTGCATTCTGATCATAAGAGCCTAAAATATATTTTTACTCAGAGATATCCAAACTTGTGATATAGACTCTAGGTTAAGTACCTTCATACTTTTGTTTTTTATTTTTCATAAACCATTGGGAAGGGAAATGTGGTTGTTGATTTTTTTAGCATAAAATTACTAACTCATGTTGTGAAGGAATTGTTTATGGAGTGGTATATGATAAGTTTTTTTTGTTGGGATGATCATGGGGGTAGAAAAGGTTGTTGGATCGGTGTTCTTGGATTCTATAAAAGATAAATCTAATTTTGAAAACATATTTTAGCACGATTATATGACAGATACTAAGTTACAGTGCTCGGATAAAAGCCTTTATGATAGAGAGAAAAAAGTGAGTGGTATCAATCTCACAGTGGTTCTTGGCGCTTCCATAAGAGGTTGGTTGTTATGTTTTCTCAGAGACAAGTGTTGATGAAAATGGACATCATTTTTGTTGATCCATGAAACCTAGGGATAGAAAGATATATCATGACTCTAGAAATTGGTATTGGTTGTAGGGGATGATATGTTCAATTACAAATTTTGTATTGGGATTTCTTACATGTTAGAGAATTAAGGAGGAACACTAGAGAGATTCAGGTCTATTTCATAACTTACCCATTATTATATGTAAATGGGATGATATTTCCATGGATTTTATCATTGTTTTTTCATGTAATCATAGTGGTAAGGATGTAATTTGGGTGATCATTTATAAAATCATGAAATCAGTTCAATTGCTACCTATAAAGGAGATGAAAAAGTTGGAAAAGTTTGGGGACTTGTATGTTAGAGAGATTGTGAGGCGTCATGGGGTTCTCTCTGTGGTTGTATCTGACAGGGACCCGAGGTTTACGTCCGGGTTCTATAAAGGTTTACAGGTGGAAATGGATTCCCATATGAGATTGAAAATGACTTATCATCCATTGGAGAATGGAAAAATAGAGAGGGATATCAAGGTCCTTGGGGATATTATCTAGGCTTGTGTGATTGATTTTGAAGGATCTTGGTTAAATCATTAAGCTCTATTTGATTTTCCCTATAAAAATAGTTAGCAGTCTTGGATTAAGATAGAAACCATTGATGATTTTTATGGGAGTCCATTTAGATCTACATTATGATTGGATGATTTGGGAGAGAGGTCATTACATGGGTAGTCTTGTTTAGGAGATGACAGAGATGGTGTAGTTGATTAGGAAAACATTGATAATTGTATATAGTTTTTAGAAATCTTATGTGGAAATCATTGTTGACTACTGGAGTTTGATATTGGTGATCATTATTTTCTTAGAGTTTCACCTCACTTGGGACATCATTATTTGGGTTAATAGGGTAAGTTTTCACTGAGGTTTGTGGCCCCCTTTGATATCGTTGGATGACTGGGAAGGGTGGCTTGTCAAATAGACTTGTAGTTTGGTTTGACTTATATCTATGATATTTTTTAATTTTTCCCAATTAAGGAGGTATATAACAAATCCTTCTCATGTGATTTGATAAAAGGATATTGATATTGATATTAGAACCACTTTGGTAGAGCATCCAGTTCAGATTTTGGATCACATAGAGAAGGTATTATATAGTGAAACGATTCCATTGGTCTAGGTACTATGGCAGTATTAATGAGATATCCATGAGACACGAGAGAGGGAAATGTTGATGAGGTGGCACTGGCCTTAAATTTTGTAAATTCTATAAATATTTTGAATTTTTAGGGATAGATTAATTTATGGTTGGGAGATTGTAACACCATATTATACTTTTTAGGTACCCCCATATTTATTCTTTGTTTATCATCCTTTTTTGGGTGCTTTTTTGGGATTCTTAGGGATGTAAAGACTTTGATTCTAAAAATTAACTAAATTTTAGGGAAGTATATTTGTTTAAATTAATGTAATATGGGTATAAATATGTTAATGGATTTGAGGCATTATCCCCATGTCTGGAGAACGTCTTGGATGATTTGGTGTTTTTCTACTAATAACTAGCCTATTTGCTGTCTGTTGGGAGATTATACATCATGTAAAGGGATTTAACACCATGTAATGGTTTTGGAGTAGAAGAAATGAATATGGTATTGGGATTGAAGTTTACACTCTTTGTATTTGGAGTTCATGTCATGAAATGACTTGCATCAAGTTTTTTTTATAAAAAAGGGAAGCGTTTTTCTGCATTTTCAGCCTTCATGGAATTCATGTCATGTAATAGTATTACAAATTGTTTAATTCGCATGTGTTGTTGATTTAAATCACCATATGATTGATTTTAATTTCATTCAACCATGTAGCCTAACTCTCTCAACCAAGAGACCACCCTAGGTGATTTTGGAGATCTTTACTCATTCCAGATCATTTATTCGGTTATTGATCTTCATGGTTGTTGTGGTGCGCCACTCCTGGTAAGCATTCATTCTAGTTATTCATTCATTTAGACATGGACACTGTGTTGGTTGAGTTTATGTTTCTGATTCATGATCAAATAGTTTTTTCTATAGATCCCTAGAATTTTTTTATCGTACCTTGTCTTTCTAAGGCTTATCTCTTGGTTTCCAATCACAGTTGTTGAATATGGCTTGGTTTATACCGTTTTGAGGTAGGTGTTTCTATAAAACGGGATAATATGATGAATTGAATATTTTCATTTATTTATTCCTTTATTTTGTTCATTTAATTGAAATTATATTTGGTTTTAATGGACTTATTGAAAAGATAAATGTTTTTAAATGGATTTTCTTTAAAAATTGTGTTTTTCGCATCAAGTGTTGTAATATATACTTGAGTGGGGTTTTTTATTTGGAAATGGGTTTTCAAAAAAAAGTAGATTGGTTTGGATTTTAATTTTTTTTTAAATTTTGATCATGGTTTTAAAATTTATTTTTAAAAGATTGTCACTTTGGGAACCTTGGGTGTATCAAGAAATAGACACAAACAACTTTAGTGTGTGTGGCACCACTAGTGGTTGTTTTTTTGATGTTGAAAGACCATGGAAGGACTCAATATTGGTTGGATCCAATATTTATCCTGGTTTAGGATATATTTTTGTATAGTCTGTATTGTCCCACATACTAGAGACCAAATTATAGTGTTCTTTTACATTTAAGTATTTTTATCATGGATTGTTTCACATAGGTTTTTATATGAGGTTGTATCACATGGAATCACATGATAGTATTTCATGGATATGTTTTTACTTGATTAACTTATGATTGATGGAAATTATTTTATTTTTTATAACTTATACTTTTTATATTCATGGATTGATAATACGAAAGGATTTTACGAAAAACCAAATGGAAAATGATTTACAAATAGGCTTGGATTTATAAATTTTTTTATAAACTATTTATGTTTTAAAATCTAGAATTATTGATTTTTTTTTATATTAAAACTTATGTATACTATGTAGTGGTATCCTATTGGGTTTTTTTCTCACACCCTACTTTTTCATTTGGGTAGTTCTATATGTTGTATTTTAGGATACAAGTAAAGGGAAGGGAATATTGTAGCATGTATGCTTCTCCTATCATCTTTGCTTTCATAGTAGGGTTTTTTGGAGGTGATAGTTGGTCACATGAAGATTTTCATACTTTTTTATTTATCCTATTTTATATTATATTTTATGGTTTTTGTTTTTATACCTTTTTCTTTGGATTGTACTATAGTTTTATGTATCATTTCATTATATTCAAGACTTTTTTATTTATATTTATTTGACCTCACTATGTGAGGACTGACTCAAGTGTATCGTTTGGTTGACCAAATTAGGTCTATTAAAATTGGAGAATTAATTTAATAAAATTTTTATATTATTTATTCAATAAAATATTTTATCGTTCATCTAATATATTTTATAGGCATGTGATAAGAATAATTCAAGACTTATGTTTAAAAACTGAATTTTTCTAAAAAGTGGTTTCATCATGTTTTGTTAACTAATTTTAAAATTATTTTTTTCTAATATTATCATATTTTTGGTAAAAAAATGAACTTAATTTTTGAAATCAAAATTGAAAAATTAACTTTCATAATTTTTTTGATAATTTTCAAAAAATATTAATTTTTTGATGAATCATGAAAAATACTGATATTTATTAAAATTTATTTTTTGTTTAAAGAATTTACAGAGTTCTATTTTGATTTAAAATGGATTTAAATGTGTAATTAGATCAAATATGTAATTATTAGTACAATTTATATCATTTTAATTAATTTTATGGTTAATTTACATGTAATTGTTTTTATACTTAAGAAAACTTTTTCTCTAGAAAACTATTTTTTGTTGCGATTGTGGGTTTAATTTTAAAATAAATAATTCCACTTATGTAAATTTAATTTGATAAAATATATTCTGTAATTTAAATTTAAATAATTAATACAAGGTAATAATTTCATGTTAATTTTTATTCATAACAAATAGTAAAAATAGTAAAAAATCTAATTATCGAGGTTAAGGCTAGAACAAGGTTTTGTGCATTACACACACATGTGTTAAAATTAGTCCACCCCCAAACATTTTATTTTTATTTAATTGTTTTTATTTTATATTTTCACCTGAGGTTTAAAATAATCTAATAGGCCTCATTTTATTAAAGGATAAATTACGCAGGTAAAAAAACTAGTTACCGTGGTGAAAACTAAAATCTAAAAGGTAAGTAACCTTTGAAATTAAGGGAATAAAATGTTCAAAAAATGTTATTTTTTAGTGTTGTAGGTTTGGATCAACCTTATATACCATAAAATCAAATATTTATTAATTTTTGAGTTACTTTTCTTGTTATTGACTTACCATTATTGAATAGTTTTGAGTATTTAAAAAAATGGCACATATTCTCACTTATAAAATTGTAGATCCTATCCCCTTTTCTTCACACTTAAAAATAAATTTAGTTCAAAAAATACCTAAAAAATTAATTCCTTAATTACCTTAACAATTCATATAATCCTTGTTATGATTAGAAAACACTCATAGGAAGGCTTTTGGTGCTAACCTAAAGTGGTTTTCTGAAGAAGTGGTATTGTTCTTAATCGAGAATTTTTTTCTTATATATTATTCCACATCCTTAAAATATTATTGAAATATGTTGAAATAATAATATAATTATATTAAATATATTTAATTTTATAATGTTATAGTAATAACCTATATCAATATACTATTCCATAGAATGGGAAATGAAATCATCGATTGTGTGTACGACAGACTCTTGCCTCGCTAACCCATGTAATTAATTTTCCATCACAGCATACCATGATTGAATATAATGATGTATTTAATGTATATATATGATATTTATTACATAATTATACTTTTATAATTATAACATCATATCTAAACTATTACCTTATAATCCATTGGAAAACGATAACATCGCTCGTGCATATGTGTGGACTACCACCTCCATGAAGCATGTGATAAGTTTGTAATTCTAATTCAAACTTTATAGTAATAAGGATAGTTTTAATGAATTTATATTATATTAAAATTATTATTAAAAGGTTAATTAATATTTAAATTTCTTTCAAAAAATTAAAGTAGTGTTCATGCGTGCATACGACCTATCGTCTCTATGAATTTTGTAATTTATTTTTATATCTGCACCTTTTTTGGTTGAGTCAAAATATATATATAATGAATATATATGGTAATTTTATAATTATTAACATTATATAAATTATGGAACCATAATAAACATAAAAGGTCCAAAATTATTGAACTAAAACATACATGAAAAATGAAACAGTTAACATTCGAAAATGATAATTTTAATAAGGAATTATTAATAAATGGATGTTAAAATATTATAAGTAGATAAATTTTGATATTAAAAGTATTTAAATTATTCTAGTATATATTTATTATATATTAAAATTTATTATACATGATATTATAGTTCTTTAAAATAAAGGTGAACTCGAGGAAAAAGATTTTCGACTCACTTTTATTTCGATGAGACACATGCCATATTCAACAATTTTTTCTTTTAGGTTGTGTATATTATTACAAAGAATGTATTTTATGATAATTATTATAAAAAATATGTGGATTTACATATCAATATAAGGTTCTTTCCTTTTTGAGTATTATTATTCAAAAAATATCAAATTTCCAAGGGTTTAATGTTAAAATATCATTGTTTGTCAAGATTGTTTATGATTATGATTCCAATGATGAAATTTCGTGATCTAACAATAAATAATCTCATTAATTTTATTATCCTATATTTATTTATTTAATTCACATGTTTTTATATCATTTCACAACTTTTTTGTACTCAATATTCCAAAATAATTTTTTTAAGGAAAACCAACTTTATTTTTCTCTTTGGTTGATAATACTTTTTCTTCCATATCCATGTTTTTTTAAAAATTTCTTCAAGAATGTTTTTAATATTCCCATATAAAAATTTAAATTCATTTTAAACATATTTTAATTTTTAAAAAATGGTTTAAAAGGAATCTTATTTTCATTTTCATAATGAGGTACTTTTGATTTTTTTCCTAAAATGTGAAATGAATATTTGTTTTATCGTACACAACATGAACAAAATTTTCTGCTATCATAACCAATCAATTATTTAAGGCCTACATTAAAATTTTTCTAGGTTATTTTAAAATTAATTTTTTTTACTTTAATATTTTTTAATTTAATAGATTAAAAATAAGTGTTTTTAAAGTGAAATGGATATTTTCCTCAGGAAATGTTCCAGACAATATTTAAAAGAATTTTCCATCTAAGATGAAATTGTTTTTGTTTCCTAAAATTTACTGGGGATATGATTTAAGGATACCATCCTTATTATTTATATATATGGTTTATGATTATTATTGAAATATTTTTATAAAATAATTTTTTTCCATTGGGTATTCTATAATGAATTGATTAAATTTTTATGAAGTCCTTTCCTTTTCCACAAGTTATATTATGATGAAATGATTATAAAAACATTTTATTTTTTAGAGGTTGTGATATGTTAAATGTTTTATGATCTTGTGGAATGCGTCAACATGATTTTCATTATGTGATGTGTGGAACCATAATTATACAAACTTTCAATTAATTGGGAAAATATGGCTATTTCATTAAATAAATAAGACTCGAATGAGGAGTGAAACCAGTTTAGTAAGAGACTCTATCTACTATGATAGTCTTGGTAGTGAACCTTAACTACTATTATTGTTTGGGGAGTGAAACCTTTCAACTATTATGTTCTTGTAAATTATACATTAATACTTTAAAAGTGATTTTCTATGATTATGTGTATGTCACAAATCTCTATCTCATGAAAATTTCTTGCTCTTATGGAATGTGTTCCTAGATTACTTTATGATTCATGTCATATAAACAACCATGATTTATGATATGAATTAATATTATGATCTAGGATAATTGGGGTATGGTTTTCAAATGTTATTCTCATGTTCTCATACCCTTATGATCTTTTTATGCTGATATTTCTCTTATTTAACCTTAATAATCATTTGAGCTCACCCTTTTTTATGATTCATTTACCTAGGTTATGAAGAAAAGTATTATGTATAATATGTATATTAAGGGATATAGTTATAAATAACACTGTGGAATATAATGTGGTTAACTTATTAATCGGTTGTCTATGTATCCAAGATTCCAAATTTACAATACCTATACTAATCTTGCATGGATCATTATGTAATATAATGAAAATTCATATAATAATATTTAATAACTTTGTATGAAAAATGTGGGCCACTATACATGAATCCGTATCATGAATTTGGTATATTTGTGTCCTAGAGTTTTTCACCTTAAACACACCTCATCAACGATCTGTGAGTTACCCTTCAGGGGACACTTTTCAAGATCTTTTATGGGAGTGTTAACAACCTTACTGGTCCAAATATCTCTCTTAGATAGATTTAAAACATTATTTGAGATTGATCCAATTACCATTAAAATTTATGGTAATTTTTAAATGGTACATAATGTAAAATATATTACAATAATTGAATCATTGTAATGTCTTGGATCCAGGTGCCACCAAAGGGTGACCTGAACCTGGTTGGTCACATAACCTCAAGAACATTTCCACAAACACCAGAGGATATTGACTTGAAGCAAGGAACAAGGTAAGACATTGAGGAAACTTTTCCCTCATAGGTATAGTATACACAATGGAATTAAAAATGATAACAACTAACAGAAGCAATAATACCATACAATTGCAGTGGAAGACTGATTGTATAAACAACTACAACATATATAAATAATTGATGCATGTCACATGTATCTAGGAAAGAATAAAAACAATTCACAATTCTAGAAATGAAATAGTGAAACCAAAGTATAGAAAAAAATAAATTCTAACAGTATCCCAAGCCTCATCTTGGTCCCATGCTCTACATCTCCAACAATAATCAAGTACCTGATGTAGAAGGGTGCTTTCCCTTATCTATACCTACAACCATATAATCTGTTGGGGTCCAAAAGAATGACCCAAAAAGGGTGTGAGATGAATCCCAGTCTTCAACCAACAAAATATATGTTCCTAACAGTTAATGAATGTATATAACAGGCAATAAGGAGAAATGAAGAAATAAACTTGGAAGTACTCAAAAGTAAACAATCCTTCAATTTTCAATTACATTCATTTTCATTTAATAATTATTCAAATCCATTTAATAATGTAACCTCAAGTTCTAGCCTAATATTTGTATCCCCTAGTATAAAAATAAAAATAGATGTCTCAAAAGACCATCTAAAAAATCAAGAGAGACTGAGTTCAATCTTATGCTTTGGCTTGGAAGACTTTTCATAATCATAGAATCATTCACAAGAAACCCTATGGGAAAGTTATCATAGTCTAATCCCTTTAGTTTCACATATCATCGATTACATAAAATAATAAATACCTTTTGAGAAATATCACACAGTCGAACCCCTTTGGTCTCACATAGCACTATTCATTTATAAACGACCACTTGGGTAGTTCTCATGGTCCATACCCCATTGGTCTACATTATAATGATCCCCTGGAAGCTCTCATAGTCAATCACCTATGGTGTAAAATTTATTTAATTATGACCCTTTGGATAGCTCTCAGGGTCTAACCCCTCTATTCAATGACCCACGACAACTCTCACAATCAATACCTCTGGTCAATCATAATAACAGTTCATAATTAAAAGATACTACATCGGGAATATCTCATAGTCAATTCCCCTTGGTCATACTTTCATAATGAAAAACAAATGCATCTCAAATAAACAGAAACTCCATACTAACAACACTGGGCATGAAAACAAAGTATCCTAAAATTATTTCTAGGCCCAATGAACATAACCTAAACAATCATGGGGAACACATTCATAAACAAGGTAATAAACCCAATACACAATTAAATTACCATATCTCAATTAGCACACCATAACTGGTCTTAAACAAGGTTAAAATCCAAAACATGCAATACCCTAAACATGGGTATTCATCACTTTTAGCACATATAATCCAATGAAAACCAAAGAATTAAAAAACCACCTACCTTGATGTTGTATGATGAACACTCTGGAACATCATCCCATGAATCAGCCTAGAACGACGTAGATCAAAGAAAAGGGTAATAATGATCAACCCTTAATAACTCAAAAGAGAGGATAAAATAAGAAGAGAGGCTCTAGGGAAATAGAGAACTCATCGGTGGGAATTCAACCCACCCAGTAGCATCTCAATTAGAGCTCGAATGGATAAAAAAGAGGAACTCAAAGATCTTATACCATTTGTTACTCTCCTATACGAACTGAGGGAAGAGGAAATGAATTATGGAGATGATACGTGACCTCGATCTGATTAATAAAATAAAAAAATACACAGTGTGTCAATTTAATGTACACACCATGTACATTCCTCAAACTACCCCCACTTTAGGTGGTCCACATGACCATGTACACGACTTTATGTGGCAACCAGGTACACATCGTGTACTCAGGAGTACACGACATGTACTCTAGAGTACATCCCATGTACTCATAAAATTTTCCCTTTCTTCCTTTTTCCTAAAAAACAACCCAAAATAAAGATCTATACCTGAAATGAAGATCATAGTTCTTACAAACTTCCCCCTATAGAGAAATTTATCCCTGAATTTCCCTTCCAAGGGGGTAAAGAAGAATCTTTAAACAACTCTGGACACTGTGATCGTACGTCGGCCTCCACCTCCCAATTCTCGTCCTATACTTGCTCGTGATACCATAGTACCCATACCAGAGGAAAAAAGCAACCATAGAGAACCTTTGTGCTGTGATCCACAATCCGAATAGGGTGATCCTCAAAGGATGAATACACCTCCAACTCAACATCCTCGAGTTTAAAGACATGAGATGGGTCTGAAAAGTAACACTGTAGCTGATAAACATGAAAGACATCGTGCATGTCCTGGTAACTTTGAGGTAACTACAACCGATAGGCAACCAGAACGATGCTCTCCAAAACCCCAAATGGTCCAATATATCTCTTAATCCTCATGTTTCCCAACCTCAGCGTGACATGTAAAAAAACCTAATCCCTGACCTCGGACTCTAGAGGTCATCTCCATCGATTAATATAATATTTATGCTATTGCATTATCCAACTTCTTACAAATCAACTCCACCTGATCAGTGGTCTCCTGGACAAGATGAGGTCCCAACATAGCTGCCTCTCCTACCTCTAGCCAATATAGGGGTGATCGGAATGACCTACAGTACATATCCTCATAAGGTTCCATCTGAATCATCTCCTGAAATTGTTATTGTAGGAAAACTCTACTAGGGGTATATCTCTCTACCAAGAATCCCTTAAATCAAAGACACATGATCAAATCATGTCCACCAAAAACCGAATTGTGTGCTCAGACTGGCCATTTTTCTGGGGATGGTAAGCTGTAATTAGTAGTACTTGTGTACCCAAAGCCCTCTATAGTCCTTTCCATACCTGAGAAGTAAAACATTCATCCTTTTCTGAAACGATAGAGTGTGGAACCCCATACAAACGTACAATCTCTCCGATGAACAACCTTCCAAGATCATCAAAAATGAAGTTTTCATTGATCAGAATTAAATGTGAAACCTTTGTGAGTCTATCAACAACAACCCAAACCACATAATTATCTTGAGGTGACCTTGGTAAAATCATCACAAAATCCATCGTGACATCATCCCACTTCCACTAATGAATGGGTAACTGATGTAAAATCCCTATAGGTCAGTGATGATATGACTTGAACTACTGATAGGTGGAACATATAATAACAAAACTAGTAACACCCTTATTCAAACCTATCCACCAATACTGATAGTGTAGATATCGATATATCTTGGTGACACCAGGATGAACTGCCCATACTAAGGAATGAAAATCTCACAAAATATCCTCACGTATGTCTACTAACACCCATATGTGACCATGAAAACTCAAGACCTCAACCTCTTATATGGTCTAACCTAGAGTAGGTTCCTCGCCTGACACACTCTCCCGTAGGACTAGGCCTTCAAAATCTAATAACTTCCTCATCCGTACTCGCTCCAGAAGAGAAGAGGTAATAGCTATAGAAGAAATAAAATTCGGCCCCTGTCTATTTTTCACCTCCAAATTCATCTCATAGAATAGAAACATAAGCTTCTACTAACTCTTGGCTTCCTTAACTGCCTATATATGTGTCCTCTTGCTCAATGCATCAACCACTACATTTACCTTCCTTGGCATATAGGCTAGTTCAAAGTCAAAAGACTGAAGTAACACAACCTACCTTTGCTGTCTCAAATTCATATCATGCTGAGTAAAGATATACTTGAGGCTCTTGTGGTTAGTGAAAACCACAAAAAGATCTCCCAAAAGATAATGTCTCCAATAGTGCAAATTAAGCACAACTGCATCCAACTCGAGATCGTGTGTTGGGTAATTCCTCTCATGTGGCCTCAACTACCGAGACCCATATGAAACAAATCCTTCTATTTTTATAAGAACTTCCTCTAGCCCGATACCTGATGCATCGTAATAAATAGCGTAACTCTTTCCTGGATATGGAAAAACCAGTATCAGCATCAAAGTTAATCTCCCTTTCAGCTCATGAAATAATGAATCATAAAAATCTATCCCCAAGTACATGGAATATTTCATAGTCAATATCTTCAGTGACACTGCTATGTGTGGAAATTTCTGAATAAGGCATCTATAGTAACCAAACAGATACCAAAAACTTTGTACCTCAAATAATTTCTTCGGATGCTCCCATGAAACTACTACTCCCTCTTTCCCTAGGTACACTGATACTCCTGTCTCTAAGATAACATGAACCAAGAAGTGAATTTGGACCATCAAAAAGTTTCATTTAGAGAGTTTATCATATAAATGATACTCTCTCATTGTACTCAATATGATCTCAATATGGTTGTCATGGTCATGTCGAGTGTGATAGTACACCAATATATCATCCATGAAGACTACCACAAAAAAATCCAAGTAAGGATGGAACACTCTGTTCACCAGTGCATTAAAAACTACTAGCACATTTGTGAGATTGAACGACATAAATCCATACTCTTATAAACTATACCTACTTTTAAAGACTTTAATAGGTATATATAAGGTTCTAACACACAATTGATGATAATAGGATCTCAAGTCAATCTTTGAGAACACCCACCAACCTCAATAGGTCACTCCTTACACTAATGTACACTAGCCGTCCTAATCCCAAACAAAAGTTTATAGCATCATAACATCCTCATAAGTAAATATACAGATCCCAAGGAACTCCACAATAGAAACATATATGAAACTATGGGAATACCCTGTATCAAAAAGAGAAAAAGAAAAAACAGAGGCAACTAGAATCGTATCTCTAACTGTAGAGGGTTTGAGATCCTACTTCTGATGGGTCTGATCCACTAAAAATGTCTGACCTATACCATGGACCTATGAACCTACATGACTACCCTGAGATTATCCACCCTACTATTGTTGAAATCATACCAACTAGATACCACCACCATTACCACCTCCTCAGCCTAAATGGTATGGAGAATTACAATTCCTTGTCTGAGGAGAAACTGGTGGTCCTACTTATAAATGCAGAGTCATAACTGATCCCCTCTCACTAGCTGTTGGTGGGAAGAACTGGAAAAAATGCTGAAGATAACCCATATTTCCACAACACCGATACTCAACTGGGTCTCTCGGGCACTGAGGACTCATATGCCCGCTCTTCCCGCACTGGTAGTATACCACCTAGCTACCAGAAGAAACATCGTGTGATGAATCCCTACGTCACTTCCTGCTATCTGTCAAAGGAGTACCAACCCTGGATGTTGAACCGCCCTGTCTCACATCTCCTAACTCTATAAAGTTACACTCGATAATCAACACTTGGTTCACTATATCCATCACCTAAATCATCACAAAGACATTCACCTACGATTAGATGTCATACTTGAGACCATCCTCAAACCGCCTAGCCAAAGATAACTCATCACCTCCCAGAACAGGTGGAAATCACTGATGCTCTGTAAAATGGGAAGAGTAATCCATCACTGAAAGATCTCCCTACTCCAGATGCATGAACTCTTGGGATTGATATGCCATCAATGTCTCGGGATAGAAGTAATCATATAAGATCTTCCGAAACCCTTCCCAAACCATATCCTGATGACGTCTGACCTATGATATAATATCCCATCGTATCTTGGCGGAGTTACGTAGCATGTAGGTCATAAGGTTCACCTTGATCTTCAAAGAAATTTCTAGATTCTCAAAGATAGATAAAATGGCCTCCAACCATGAATCTGTAACTTGTGGTCCCCCATCTCCCAAAAAAGTGTAAGGATGCTGCTACTGGAACACCCACGTCAGCTCTGCCATAGATGAGGTAGGATGTGATGCTCCCTAAAAGGTCTGTAACATACTCAAAAAGACTTATCAAAACTATGCATCAACACCTATGTCCGATATAACAACTGGTGCCATGATGGGAATGATAGGAGGATCTGCTAGTAGTCCCCAATCCATCCTTTCCAATGTCTTGTCATTGCCCTGCACTTGGTGTACAACCAAGGGATGCCTTGGCGGCATGACTCTGCAAGTTCAAGCGCACACGTTAGTTCAAGATTATCAATAACTAAAACTTAGAAGTGTAGGAAAGGAACAGAAGAAGGAAACATTCATGTTTCACAGAACAGGGTTACACGGCGTGTAAAACCTCCACACGGTGAGTTCCCTTTAAGCCTTATATGGGTTTGTACCTCTACCAAACCTGGACATGTAACACACCTAAACACAGCATGTTCATCCACAGACACAATGTGTACTTCAAATTTCCCTCCCTCCCAAGTTCTCCTACATGACTCGAAATACATGGTTCCCTCCTAGGTCACACTACATGGTGTGTTCACCCTAGACATGGCATGTACTACTTAAGTTCTAACCATCCATGTCATTAGTCACATGTTTAGACACATTGTCAATTTTCACATGGCGTGTTTAAGATGGACAAGACATGTACCATCTGAAACTCATCCACAAGTGTCGTTAGTCACACAGTTAGATACATGGTCTCATTAGCATAGAATGTACTTTTTAGTACATGGTGTATTCTAACAAACAATTATCAACCCATGTGTCTACTCACAAAGTCAGTCACACAGTTAAATACCACACGGCGTGTACTTAAGAAAAGTTGTTTCTTCCAGAATAGAAGAACACATGGCTTGTATTCATAACACCACGCATCATGTTGTCTATGTTTCCAGACAGTAAGCCTCTGAAACTCATCCAAAACCACTTAAAACTTAAAATTTTGTCGAAGGAATGAAAAATTCTGACCCATGAGATCCCATACTCCCGTGAATTAATGTTTGGAATCCTATTCCAAATTACAACGAGACAAAATTTAATTAAAGCTCAAACATGATCCACCAAATTCCGATCCAAGATGGCCCATAACACCTAAGGGAAAAAAGTTTGGCATCCATCCAGATGAAACTTTATATATTCCAATACCCTATCAAAATATCAGGTATTCTATCACAAAATCTATAACAACAACATTCATATCTATCCCAAAATCTATCATAATAACAAGATATCAGTAATGCACCCAATATGGCATGATAAGAATGCATGAAATTTGATCTTTATCAAGTGCATATATGATGCATGAGATGGAGTAAACCCATCTAATTGGTTTTCAATAGAAATAGAACCACAACAATATCAATAATAATAGCACAAAACATGTGAATCACCCAACGGTGAAATTAAATCAACTGTAACAATTGAAAAACTAGAAAAAATGCAATATTCAAGGTAACTTGGCTTTTACCTGTACACCGGTTAGATACTCCCATGAACAACATATTACCAACTACCAATTCCTTCCTATCCTTGTCCATATGCTCCAAATAGTAAGACAAAGGAGTAAATAATCCCCTATGATACCACTTGGTAATGTCCTAGATCCGGGTGCTGCCCAAGGGTGCCCCGAACCCGGTTGTTCACATAACCTCAAGCACATTTTTCAAAATGCCAAAGGCTACTGATGTCGTGACCTATCCTCGGGGCCCGTGCCGTGACTACCCCAAGCCCGCCATCCATAGGCCAGGGGCTGGCGACTAGCACCAAAGGCATAAATCCCTAAGCTGGGAAGGCATTGACTTTATAAAAGTAAACATACAAAACATAGTACGCAACAGGAAGTAAACCCTAAGTAAAACTGAATACAGAAGAGTGTGATGGAAAGTAAATGGGCCAGTATGCAAACCCAACTAAACAACAAGTAAAAGTAAAAGAGACAAACAACTTAAAGAAAATAGCAGCTATGGGATCATCCTCTGGGAATTCCTACCTGAAGGGTAGGTATAGATGGACACCTCATCACCCACGTCCATCAGTCTCCTCTGTGGGCCGACTCGTCGCAAGGTCCACCTCCGGGTACCATCCAGTCATGGCGCTCTTGGCCTCTATCAGTGCTATCTGTCGTCTGCATCCAAAACAACGAGGTGCTGGCAAAGCCCGTACAGGGGTGAGTATAACGATACTCGGTAGGGACCCTGAGACCCACAAGGCCTCAAAATATCTAAAAAGGATAAAAAAAAGAAGAAAGATACAATCACAAAGTATCAACCATCCCTACTTAGGTATATGCCCATACATATACCAAAGTTACCAATCTTAGTCCAGCTCCAACTCACGAGCCCAAGCACAAACCAATTCCACAAAGGAAGTAAAGTCAATCACCATGATGATAATGGTTGAAAGACATGTATCAGTTCACACAGGTATGCCACAATAGTAGTGAGATATAGATGATCAGATGTAGCCAATGGATCATCTAAACTATCGAACCCACACAGGATACAAGACCAGCTAAGCCGTCAGACCCACACAGGATACAGGACCGACTATCTCATCTAAGCTGTTGGACCCACATAGGATACATGACTAGCTAAACCGTTGGACCCACACCGGATACAGGACTGGATATGATTCGTCTAAGCTGTCAGACCCACACAGGATACAGGACCAGCTATTCTGTTGAACCCACATAGGATTCTGGTATAGAATTCAGAACTGTCGAACTCACACAGGATTCCGGTATAGAAGTCGACGTAGTCGCAGCCAGCTCTAGGGTTCCCACACACAACACGCTCGATTCCGGGAGGGTCCGCTCCTCGAGCAAAGGAGTTGATACATCAACTATCACAGAGTCCTGATTTGATGTATCTCTAAGTTCCGTCTCATCAAAATAAATCCAACACGACAGACGTCACGTCAATCGGGCGCCCGATCTGAGAGTTATTGGCTTTTCTGTTCAAGGGGCCCGGTTGGATTTACGCTCGATCCAAACCCGACCGTTTTCCTAAGTCGTCCAAATTTCACTAAGAGTATTGAAAAAGGACCACCTAGTCACAAGGGTCTCAGTGCCGTAGACGGTGCATCGATCAGACATGTGGTCTAGAAGTTATTCACCTTTAAGCGAAATGGGCCTAGCCCATCAAGCCCAGTGGGCTGGCGGGTCGGCCCGACTTGGTTTGGTGGGTCTGACCCAGTTGGGGGTCAGCCTGGCCTAGTTTGACAGGTCCCACCCGGCTGGGGGGTCGGCCTGACCTGGTTAGGTGGGTCCGACCCGGCGGGGGGGGGGGGGGGGGGTCGGCCTGGCCTAGTGGGGCGCGACCCACCCGCGGACCGAGCCCGCGGAGCGGGCCAGTCCGATTCACCTTGCAGTGCCCAGCGGTGCCGCCTCTCCCTACCCAGCCGGCCAAAGCCAGCTGGTTTTTTCTGGTGCGAGTGGCCCGCACAGCAGGCCGCTGTCCTCCCACATGGGGCCAAGTGGCGCTGCATTTTCTTCCACCCAGCCGGAAGGCGGCCGACCAGTTCACCCACCGAGCGGCCCACAAGGGCCGCGATCTCCTACACAGCGCGACGCCAAGCGGCTCCACATTCTTCTTCCCAGACGCTTCATCCATCAAGAAACCTGCAGCTTCGGGCCACGGTTTCCTCCACCGCACGACACCTGCGGGTGCTGCGGTTCCCAGCGGGCCGGCCGGATTGGTCGGCCAGTCATCCCACGGACCGGGTGGCCCGAGCGGCCCCCGGTCTTTTCACGCGTCCAGAGTGTGACCGCCGCTGCCTCTGGTTTCCACCGCCGACTTCGGTCGCCTTCACCTCTTCTAACACCGTCTCTGTCGCCAATGCAAACAAGGATCAACAGAGGGTCGTCGGGCCATGTTTGTTCAGCCCGCGCCCTCCGTATTAGGTGATAACAAATGGCCAAAGATGAAACCAAACATCCATTAAAGAACGAGGTATAATTTTATTCATTTAAAATTATACAAAACCCCCTAACTTGATTCGAAGTTCGTTCGTTGATGACGGTGTCGATTCATTGACGTTGGGGTACGTCCAAGGAGGAAGCGTCATTGTTGGTGACGTTCTTCGCGGGCGGTGTCTTATCCATTGATGTGGAGGAAGAGGAAGGATGACAGGAATTCCTCGTGGGCGTCTCCTCAACTTCTTTCAAAGGATGAAGAAGTGGAGGAGATGTTCTTAGTCAAGAGGATATTTTTCCTCACGTTCTTCATTGGAGAGGGTCAATTCTCCCAAATCCTCCCCACAAAATATTTTCCAAGGCAAATAAAACAATAGCCACCCCAATATTATTATATTTCCATGCATTTCAAAATAATTCAAACAAAAAAACAATTAATTAAGTTGATTCACTTAATTAATTTCCATGGGTTGGCAAGAATTTCAAAGGCCTCATAAAAAATTAAAAACATGAGTGTGTTGGCACTTTAATGGAATTCCAAGAGTTAAAAGGAGTTCAAGGGAGTTTTAAGGGTAGGGGAAGAGTTTGGTGTTTGTGTGGGCCCCACCACAAAATATCCTCCTATGGGAGGTTATGTGGGGGTGGGCCCCACCTCCAACTCCCCTTTGGTGGAATTAACCACCTTTAAAAATAAAAATATGTCTCACATATTTTTATTATTTTTTAGAAACCGCAAAATATAACTTCAACTCTCGACCAAAAGCAACTACGGTAGAGGTCCCCTTAAGCAAATACTAGCATTGCGAGTTCATCTGTGTTCTCAGATTTCAATTCCAAGCACCGGTTCAAAAGATAGAAAAACACACACGTACGTTTACTGAACGTACTCGAACTAAGCTTCAGAAAATGATTTCGGGAACACCGGGCCTTGGAATCAGGCACCATCTGAAACGGTGGACTTGTAAAATTCAAAATATTTTAAGAAAAAAATTTCCTTGAAATTTTCAGGTCTTTACATTACCCCCACCTAAGGTATTTACATCCCCATAAAGCTACATCACACACCAGGGAAACAAATGGGGGTACTGCGCACGTAGCTGAGCCACCCGCTCCCATGTGCTCTCCTAGAGGTTCCCGTGCTACCAGAGAATGCACACCAGAGGAATCGACCTTCCACGTAGGACCCACTCCTATCGATCCTCTATCTCCACTCGAACCTCCATGAATTTCTCCCCATCATCTATGTTCATATCCCCATGGTCGATGATGTGGGACAGGTCGTGAACGTATCTCCTCAGCTGAGATACGTGGAAGACGTTGTGCACCCTATGCAACTGAGGTGGAAGGGCCAAATGTTAATTCACCTTGCCTACTCTACTGATGACCTGGAAAGTCCCAATAAAATGCATAGATAACTTACCACCTCGTCCAAATATCTGTAGACCTCATCGAGGTGAGACTCGTAGGAAGATGTGGTTTCCGTCCTCGAACTCTAGTGGTCTCTGTCTTCTATCAGCATATGACTTCTGTCTTGTCTGTGCAGTCTTCATCAACTCCTAGATGATATGCACCTTCTCCGTCGTAGCCTGCACCATCTCTGGTCCTACAAGTGATGACTCCCCTGGGTCAGTCCAGAACATAGGTGATCTGTATGGTCGGCCTACAGTGCCTTGTAAGGGTCCATCCCGATGGTGGAGTGGTAACTGTTGCTGTACACAAAATCCACCAAGGGTAAGTGATCCTCTTAGCTGCGACCAAAGTGGAGGACACATGCACAAAGCATGTCATCAAGAGTCTGAATGGTACTGTCAGTCTGACCATCCGTCTGAGGATGGAAGGCGATGCTCAGGCGAAGCTGCATCCCAAAAGCCTCCTATAACCCCTTCCATAGCAGGGAAGTGAAACGATCATATCGATCAGAGACAATAGATGATGGCACACCATGAATCCGTACCATCTCCTGAATGTAGAGGCGTCCCAGGATCTCTACTGAGCCCTGCTCTCTGATCGGTAGGAAGTGGGCCGAATTGGTGAGTTGGTCTATGATCACCCAGATAGAGTCGTGTCCTCTGGATGTACGTGGAAGTCCCATCACGAAATCCATGGATATCCCATCCCACTTCCACTATGGAACCTCTAAGGGCTGAACCAAGCCTGCTAGAACTTGGTGCTCCGCCTTCACTTGATGATAAGTGAGGCATCGAGAGACAAACTCTGCTACTTCTCTTTTCGTACCTGGCCACCAATGCTATCATCTGGGGTCCTAATACGTCTTCGCTACTCTTGGATGTACCACTAGAGGGGAAGTGTGAAAATCCCTCAACATTTCCTCCTGTAGTGAAACTGGTACCATGGTATGTCCTCTGAAGAGGATGACGTGCTCCCTACCTTCAGAAAACCCATCAGGTGCCTGCCCTGAGGATATCTGAGCATGTCGCATCTCATAGTCAACGTCCCCACACGGTGCCTCTCTAACTCACTGAAGAAGTGGAGGAGTGACTATGAGAGACTGCATAAAGGCTGCTCCATCTCTATCCACAAAGGATATCTGCAAAGTGACCAGCTGCTCTGTCGCCTCTTCAAGCAGTTGAATTCCTGATCTCCTAGTGAGAGAATCTGCTACAACGTTCCCCTTCCCAGGAGTATAGACTATCTTGAAATCATAATCCTGGAGGAATTCAAGCCATCACCTCTATCTCAGGTTCATGCCCTTCTACGAGAAGATACACCTGAGACTCTGGTGGTCCAAGTACACTATAAAATGCTCGCCCATCAGATAGTGCTACCACATCTTTAAGGCGAAGACCACTGATGCTAACTCCAGGTCAAGGGTAGCATAGTTATGCTTGTGCTGTCTCAACTGTCATGAACCATACGTGATCACTATTCACTCCTTCATTAGGATACACCCGAGTCTGGTCCCGGATGTGTCACAGTAAACTACATACCCAACACCCTCATCCGGTAGCCTCAAGATGGGTGCACTGGTCAATCTCTGCCTCAACTCCTGAAAGCTCTGCTGGAATCTCTCTGACCACATGAAGGGTTTACCATTCTTCGTCAAAGATGAAAGCGGTGCTGCAACTCTAGAGATTTATGGCACAAAGGTAAGTCTGGCCAACTCATGAGTGATCGAACACACCCTCTTATGCATGATTCCATCCTGTGCTGCCTGTGTTTTCTTTTTCGTCGACCAAGGAGAACCCCATTCCAACATTGTAGATAAACCACAACCTTTTTTGACTACTACTATCAATCTTTTTATGAACTGTGGTTGCCCAGTCCATAACCAAACTAATGTTGTAAGGCCTCGACACTACCACTAAGAGGTTCCAGCCGAAACTCTCACCTCAAGGGTCAGATCACACCATCAGCATAAGTGTGATTATCAAGCCTCCTCCCAAATGTATCTCCAGATGTGAGGGTCAAGTCAACGGATTAACCAGAATCTCTAGGTCTCTGACAAGATTCATGGAAGGAAGGAATGATTGGTACCTATGTCTATTGATACAGAAGCTAGTAGTAGACATAGACCATACCTGAAATCATTCCTAGAGCCATTGGGTCACACTCCTTGACCACATGTAGCTACTCTCTTCCCCTGTCCTCCAGCTCCCTGAGCCTAGCGGGGACTACAAGGGTGGGTGGTTGTAGCATGTAGAAATGTTTACCACCTCATGCTGCTCTCCTAACTCTGCTTTCACATCTGTTTACCTATAGATTCATATGTCCTTAACACTTCCTCTTCAAAAAATTTTACATGATCAAGTCACTGAGACTAGTGCCCGTTTCATGCATCCAACTGCTAACATTCACTGGCTGTAACCGCTCAGCTTATGAACATTCAACCACAAAGGTTCTCTCTAGCTCCCTAACATAAGTAGGAATGAATAGAGGAAAAATTACTGGCTCAGATATCCCTAAACACACCTCGCTCAGAGGTCTGAGCTCTAAATCACTAATCGTATCATATTCATTGAGTACCAGGAAAGATCAGTATACCCTGATGAATACTCAGCTACCAACACGTCGCCCTTCCAAAGCTGTATAAGCTCTAGAAAAATCTCATCCACCACCTCAAGACAGTCCTCAGCCGCCTGTGGGTCAGGCTCTCTTCGGAACCTGAGGGTTATATGATGATGAAACACGTGTAAGGCACTAATCCTATAAGTGTCCTCTACCGGTACCTCTTATAGTGCCTGCTGACCAACGTTAAGTGATATGGTTGGCACACTGCCTGAAGGTACCATCTCAGAAAATGGTCCAAGTACCGAAATATAATCACTATGCGGACTATCCTCATGGTCACTCACTGAAAAATATTAGTAGCTAAGATAAAAATCTAATCTACTAGTGTCTCAACTAGGCAGAAAACTCTAGTAATCGCCTCCATCCAGTCCTCTACTGCCTGGGAATCTATCTCACCTCATAACCTCGGAGGCCTTTGCCACTGGAACTTGTGCAACACGCTCAGTCGACTTGCATCGTCCTCCCATGCAGCTGGTTTTATTTTATACCTAATGGGTGGTGGTGCTGTTGGTACACCACACGAAGGTGCCAACGTAGAAAGGGGGCCCTAAACCGGAGCCCCGTCGCACGGTGGGCCATTATCGTGTACTCTCTTGGAAACCCTAGCTGGCTATCTATGAAGGGGCATCATGATAAGGAACAAGTGTGAAACAGTCAAAACTGTATACCTGGTGAGCTGACACAAAGCAATCACAAAGAAATTTTTTTCAAGGAAAACACAGATGCAATCAGTGTTTTCATGCACTGAGTCGGTAATCAGAAGTCAGAGTCCTAGTGTATGGATACATCGGCTGCTGCACCAACACCGGTTTCCCTAAACTAATAACCATACTCAAAACACATAACACTATTGCCATTAAAATAATAAAAGTCTAAGTTCTGTGGTAGAATTGACTCCTCTAATACCAATTTGTCATGACCCGACCTCGGGGCTCGTGCCGTGACTACCCCAAGCCTGCCTTCCATAGGCCAGGCGCTGGTGACTAGAACCAAAGGCATAAATTCCTAAGCTAGGAAGGCATTGCCTTTATAAAAGTAAACAAGCACAACAGAGTACGCAACATGAAGTAAACACTAAGTAAAACTGAATACAGAAGAGTGTGTTGGAAAGTAAATGGGCCAGTATACAAAGCCAACTGAACAACAAGTACAAGTAAAAGAGACTAACAACTGAAAGAAAAGAGATGCTCTGGGTTCATCCTATGGGAATTCCTACCTCAAGGGTAGGTACAGATGGCCACCTCAACAGCCACGTCTGTCAGTCTCCGCAGTTTTCTGAATCGTCTCAAGGTCCACCTCCGGGTACCATTCAGTGGTGGCACTTTCGACCTCCGTCAGCGCTATCCGTCATCTGCATCCAACACAATGAGGTGCAGGCATAGCCCATGCAGGGGTGAGTATAACGATACTCAGTAGGGACCCCGAGACCTGAAAGGTCTCACAATATACACTAAGGATAAACAAAAGAAGAAAGATACAATCACGAAGTATCACCCAACACTACTTAGGTATATGCCCATATATATACCTAAGTTACCTATCTCAGTCCAACTCCAACTCACAGGCCCAAGCACTAACCAATTCCACAAAGGAATTAAAGTCAATCACCATGATGATAATGGTTGAAAGTCATGTTTCAACTCACACAGATATGCCACAATAGTAGTGAGATATAGATGATCAGATGTAGCCACTAGATCATCTAAGATGTCGGACCCACACAGGATACAAGACCAGCTAAGCCGTCAGACCCACACAGGATACATGACCGGCTATCTCATCAAAGCTGTCAGACCCACACAAGATAAAGGACCAGCTAAGCCACCAGACCCACACAGGATACAAGACTGTCTATGATTCGTCTGAGCTGTTGGACCCACACAAGATACAGGACCAGCTATTCTGTCAAACCCACATAGGATTCCGGTACAGAAGTCAGAACTGTTGAACCCACAAAGGATTCCAGTATAGAAGTCGACACAGTCTCAACCAACTCTAGGGTTCCTGCACACAACACGCTCGATTCTGGGAGGGTCCACTCCTCGAGCAAATGGTTCGATACATCAACTATAGATAAGTACTAAGTTGATGTATCCTGAAGTTCCGTCTCATCAAAAGAAACCCAACTTGACAGACGACGCGTCAATCGGGCGCCCGGTCTGAGAGTTATTGGCTTTTACGTTCCCGGGGCCCAGTTGGATTTATTATCGATCCAAACCCAACCATTTTCCAAAGCCGTCCAAAACTCACTAAGAGTATCACAAAAGGGCCGCCTCGTCACAAGGGTCCCAGTTCCACAGACGGCGCGTCGATCGGACGCACGGTCTAGATGTTATTCACGTTTAAGGAAAACGGGCCCAGCCCATCAAGCCCAGTGGGTTGGTGGGTCGGCCTGACCTGGTTCGGCGGGTCCGACCCGGCTGGGGGTCGGCACGACCCAGTTTGGCAAGTCCGATCTGACTGGGGGGTCGGCCCGGCCCGCAGTGGGCTGCTGTCCTCCCACGCGTCGCCAAGCGGCACCGTGGTTTCTTCTGCCCGGCCAGTTCACTCGCCGAGCGGCCCACAAGGGTCGCGATCTTCTCTACAGCGCGGCGCCAAGTGGTGCCCTGGTCTTCTGCCCTACTGGCCTTAGCCGGCCGGTTCATCCAGCAAGCGGCCCACAGTTGCGGGCCCCATTTTCCTCTATCGGCGGCACCTGCGGGTGCTATGGTTTCAAGCGGGTTAGCCGGATTGGCCGGCCAGTCGTCCCACTTACCGGGTAGCCCGAGCAGCCGCTAGTCTCTTCACACGGCCGTCACGCGACCGTTGCTGCCTCTGGTTGCCACCGCCTCTAGTCGCCGTTGACTTCGGTCGGCGTCGCCTCTTCCAACACCACCTCTATCGCCAGTGCAAAAAAGGATCAACAGAGGGTCATCAGGCTGTGTTTGTTTGTCCTGCTCCCTCCGCGTTAAGCGATTAAAAATGGCCAAAGATGAACCCAAACATCCATTGAAGAACAAGGTATAACTTTATTCATTTAAAATTATACAAAACCCCAAACCTTGATTCGAAGTTCATTCGTTGATGATGGCGTCGATTCGTTGATGTCAGTGTGCGTCTGAGGAGGAAGCATCATTGTTGGAGACGTTCTTCGCGGGTGATTTCTTATCCCTTGATGCGGAGGAAGAGGAAGGATGACGAGCATTCCTTGTGGGCATTGCCTCATGTTCTTCCCCGGTTGAAGAAGTGGAGGATATGTTATTCTTCGAGAGGATATTGTTCCTCACATTCTTCGTTGGAGAGGGTGAATTCTCCCAAAGCCTCCCCACAGAATATTTTCCAAGGCAAATAAAATAATAGGCTCCCCAATATTATAATATTTCCATGAATTTCAAAATAATTCAAACACACAAACAATTAATGACGTTGATTTAATTAATTAATAACCATGGGTTGGCAAGAATTTCAAAGGCCTCATAAAAAATTAGAAACATGAGTGTGTTGGCACTTTAATGGAATTCCAAGAGTTAAAAGGAATTCAAGGGAGTTTTAAGGGGAGGTTAAGAGTTTGGTGTTCGTGTGGGCCCTGACACACAATATCTTCCCATGGGAGGTTATGTGGGGGTGGTCCCCACCTCCAACTCCCCTTTGTTAGAATTAACCACCTTTAAAAATAAAAAAATATATCACATATATTTTTTATTTTTTTAGAAACCCCAAAATATGACTTCAACTCTAGACCAAACACAACTGCGATAGAGGTCCCCTTAAGCGAATACCAGCGTTGCAAGTTCATCTGTGTTCTCAGATTTCAATTCCAAGCACCGGTTCAAAATATAGAAAAAACTAACGTACATTTACTGAATGTACCCAAAATAAACATCAGAAAATGATTTTGGGCACACCAGGCCGCAGAATCAGGCACCGTCAGAAACTGAAGACTCGTAAAATTCTAATGAATTTAAGAAAAAAAATTCCATTAAATTTTTGGGTCTTTATAACCGACTAGAAGAAAAGTCCAAGGTAAGACATTGGGGAAACTATTCCTTAATAGGTAGAGTATACACAATGAAATATTAAATGATAAACACTAGAGAAAGAAGTAATACCTTACAACATAAGTAAATTGTGGAAGAATGATAATATAAACAACTGCAACATATATAAATAAATGATGCATGTCACATGTATCGATGAAAGCATCCAAACAAGTCACAATTCTAGAAATAAAATACTGAAACCAAAGTATAGAAAATAGTAAAATCCAACAGAATCACAAGCCTCATATTGGTCCAATGTTCTCCAACTCCAATAACAATGAAGTACCTGATATAGAAGGGTACTTGCCCTTATCTATACCTACAACCATATAATCTGTCTGGGTCCAAAAAAATTACCCAAACATGGTGTGCGATGAATCATAGTAGGAAACCACCAAAATATCTTTTACAAACAGTCAATTAATGTATATAGCAGTCAATAAGTAGAAATAAAGCAGTAAACTATGAAGTACTCAAAAGTAAACAATCCTACAATTTTCAATTACATTATTTTTCATTTAACAATTATTAAAATCCAATTAATAATGTATCCTTGAGACTTATCCTATGCTCTGTACCCCCTAGTATAAAAATTACTAAAAACATCTCAAAAGACCATCTAAGAAATCAAGAGAGACCAAGTCCAATCTAGTGCTTTGGTTTGGAAGACTTGTCATAATCATACAACCATTCAAAAGAATCCTACTGAGAAAGTTCTCATAGTCTAATCTTATATGGTTTCATATATCATCCATTCAATAAAATAACAAAGACCCTCTAGGAAATCTCACACTGTCTAACCCCTTTGGTCTCACATAGCACTATTCATTTACAAATGACCACCCAGGTAGCTCAAATGGTCAATATCCCCTTGGTATGCATTATAATGACCCCCGAGAAGCTCTCATAGTCAATGACCCATGGTCCAACATTTATTTAATAATGACCCTTTCATTAGCTCTCACAGTCTAACCCCTCTGGTCAATGACCCTCAACAGCTCTCACAATTAATACCTATAGTCAATCCTAATAATAGTTCGTAATTAAAAGACCCTACCTTGGGAAACTCTCATAGTCAATTCCCCTTGGTCATAATTTCACAATGCGAAACACATGAATCTCAAATAAACAACAACTCCATCCTAACAACACTAGGCATAAAAAAAGTTTCCTAACATGCTTTCTAGATCCAACGACCATAACAAAAGAAATAATGGGAAACACATCCATAAACATGGTAATAAACTCTATACACAATCAAATAACCCTTTCTCAATCAGCACACCATAATAGGTCTTAAACAGGGTTAAACTCTAAAACATGCAATAACCTAAACAAGAATATTCATCACTTTAACATATATAATTCAATGAAAACAAAATAAAAAAACAAACCACTTACCTTGATGTTGTATGATGAATAATCTTGAACATCAACCCTTGAATCAGCCTCGAACGACATAAATCCAAGAAATGGGTAAAACAATCAACCCTTTATAACTCAAGAGAGATGAGAAAACATAAAAAGAGGCTCTAGGGAAAGAGATATCTCACCAGTGGGAATCCAACACACCTGACAACGTCTCAATCGGATCTCAAATGGAGGAACAAGAGGAGCTCGAAGATCTTCAGCCGTTCGTCACTCTCCTGTATGATCCAAGGGAATAAGAAAGGAGTTCTGAAGATAAGATGCGGTCCCGATATGATTAATAAAATAAAAATAAAAGTACATGAAATTTTCATTTAATGTACACACCATGTATATGCCTCATCCAACCCCTACTTTAGTATTTCCACACGTCGATGTACTCGGCTGTTACACGACCAGTACATGGCTTCACGTGGGAACCGGGCACACAACGTGTACTCAAGAGTACATGGCGTGTACTCATAAAATTTACCCTTTCTTCCTTTTTCCTAAAAAACAACCTGAAATAAAGATATATACCTAAAATGAAGATCCAGGTTCTTACAATCACCTTCTCTTTTCTGGAGTGACATCATATTAACTCATCATATTTTTCTTCTTAGGAGTTTCATATGTCTTCTAGTTTCTTTTATACTAAAGATATACTTCTCATTTTTATTTACCCAATTCTTCAAATATTGTGTCATTTTATTAACATAAATATTAGGGTTTTTATATTGGTATGTAATAAAATTTTTAATAAAAGAGCCTAAATATATTATATATTCACCGAAATTATCTATAGATTCAAATATATTACCTGCGGATAAATTTCTATTACTCTATGATCTATTACTATATCCAAAATGTTTGTTTCATTATAAAATTTTTACCCCCCTTTACTTATGGATTATATGATTTTTACATATTGATGTTTTTTCTATAAATCAATCAACCAATTCCCAAACTTCCAAAAACACTAGTACCTATCAATAAATCTCTTTCTTTTTCTTTCAAATGAAATATTTATTAATTTACATGCATATTATTTTTGATCAGTAAAACCATATTTTTGAGCTCTATTTTATGGGAAATTTTATTATACATGTAAAATTATATACTTCATGATGTAAAAGATTTATTAGAATTTTTATCTCTCCTTATTTTTATAGTTTTTAATTTTAAACCTATAGAACCATTCAAAATTATTTTATCATAAATAGATTAAACTAAAAAATTGGTTACATTTTTATATTATCTAGATTGTGATTCTTATCCAGATGATTTTAAGATATTATTTCCATCACTCTAAGTCAGATTTGATGAAAGTTTCATTTATAATGTTTGTATGGAAGTAAACCTATTTATTCTTAAAAACCGATAATGTTCAGTTTGTGTAGATTTAAAATTCCTCAACATGAATTCAAGCATAAGGAACATCATATTGAGGTTGAAATTATCACCCTCCCTTGATAATACTTACCTTACCAATCTATGTTCAACTTTATTTTATGACCCTTATTCTTTTTTTCTTTCCTATTTTAAAGAGATGTTAATCTATTTATTTTTCTCTTTAATATAAAATTAATAATATTTTAGATTAGTGGAGATATTATATAGATTTTATAAAGAATATATCACTTCTTCAATAAAAATTTTGATTACTTATTTTTCAAAGTAAATTATTTTAAAATTTTCTTTAATAAAGAAAATATTTTCATTATAAAGAGTCACACAATATTTTTTAGCTTTATCAAGGTCTGCAGAATCATTGCACCTTTTAAGTTTATTTTCAAGTGTGTACTCAATTTTTTAAACTTCATTATCCCACTATGATTTTTTTCCTATAGTTCCTTTATAAACCTCAGTATATACAAGACAAATTCAACACTAAAATTCTTAACATAACATTAAATTTGTTGTTATAAGTCTTCAATGGTGTTGATAGACTTATCATTTTAAGAATATATATAACATGAATTTGTGTCTTAAAATAGTTCTCTTCTAGTAGATTTGAAATATGAGAAATTATCACCTTGATCAGCTTTAAATGATTATTGTTTCTTCTTTGAGATTTCCCCAATTAATTTTCCTCTTTATTATTCCAGTTATTTATGTTTTTAGTTGAAACCTATAATTGAGTTTTAATAGGGATGAAATATGAGTTCTCTATTATAGGCACTTTATGATTTTATTATAATATTAACCTTATAATAAACATGTAAAAATAACTTTGAATATTTTATATCCAATAGAGTAAAACTTGTATTTTCTCTAATAACACTTATAGAGCCTAGTAGATCATGTATACACTTTGGTGTGGGGGTGGGGTGGGGGTTTAATAAGTCTTTCCATTTTTACCATGTTTTCAATTATTTTAAAATTTCCCCACTTATACTTGAAAAACTATCCGAGTTAAGATATAATTATTTTTTAATGCATTTGAGATCCTTAACTAATTATTATATGCACAATAAGTAAATAAAAAAGTATTTTTACAAGGTTTAGATCCTCTAGGAAAACCTACCCATTTCCATAATAAGATATTGTTGCATCATTTATTTTATTATCCCAATATAATTATAGTTTCAAAAAGTACAATTATATATCACACACAATGTATAGAAAGGTATCATCAACTTCCTTATTTCTTTATCGCATAGCTCATTCCCCCTAAATATATGGTGGTGTTGTTTATGTTGGAACCACCAGACTCAATGACCCTTCCCCAAACCATCAAATTGGTCTTAAACTTCTAGGATTTGATCAAAAAACTTCTATAATGTTGTCTTTTTATACAACTAGTATCAGTACGATTTGTAATCATAGTAGATGTGATATATTTTGAGGGACTTGGAGTATTTTATGAATAGAAGAAAAAACATCATCCTCTTCATCTCTTAGCTTTTTTTTATTCTTTTCTCTCCTTGATACCCAGAAAATATTCAAGTGGAAGTAGTATTAGATTATCCTTTTTTTAGTAGATGGAATATATTTATAATTTATTCATCTCATAAGGGTTTCTCATTGATTAATACATATCATTTTTATATCCTACATATAAATATATCCACATATAAATATCATGAATAATATTTCCATAATAAATTATGGGAACTCCTTTTTATTTGGTATAATGATTTTATCCTTTTTAAATACATTCAAATACATTTTAATGCACATTCCAAACTTAAGTCAAGGTCTACTGTTAAAGTCACCTTAAGAATAGAATTATTTATTAACACGAGATATTTGAATTATCACATCTCAATTTCCACAAAATATAATATTTTAAAACACTTTAAAAATATCACGTTCATGGAATCATATATAATAAAAAACACAATTATGGATTTATGAATTCATGGCTTGTGATTATATGTGGATATTTATTCAAATAAATAACCATCATGAATCAATTTACTTATATTGTGATATTCTATAATTGAAGGACTGCAAAAATGCATCATCCCATTTTTTCTTCATCAACCTCCATCTCCTTTTATATTCAAAAAATAATAATATGAATATTATTACCATTTAATTTTGGATATTATTTTAATATTACCTTAATCATGGAATGTTCTCCTTCTTATTCTCCATTCTTCAATTCCACAGATCATTAATTTTATTTAAACCAATCAATTGTTGACTTGAAGACTTGGCCAAATCATTCTCACCTAGTTTATTAATTACCCACAAACTTTTACTTTGTTTACTTTGTTTACCTCACCTATATTTTCATTGAAACACCCAAATAATTTGACTTAGAATAATTTCCATGTGATATATAGATCATCACATCCTAAAATAATTTTTCTTCTATATTTAATCATGCATGAAAATATATAGAATAATACATGGTTATTATTGTTCATGAATTCATGTATTCATGGGTTCTCTTGAAGTGGAATATACCTATAATTATATAATAACTTATTTTGAGCTACACTTTTATGTTGAACCATATAAAATTTGAAGTCACATTTTCTACAATATCATTCAATATATATCAATGCATTTTAATTGATGCATGATAGTTGTAGGCACCAAGTTTCACCGTGAAAATAAAATTATGGAATTTATAGAGAAATATATTCTTGATTCATTATAGGAGTAGAAATAGATATTGTGTTTTCCTTTTTATACTTGACATAAAAGCATGCAAGTGGAGATGCATGTTTTTAACCACATCACCAACTCACATATCCATAGTATCCATTGTATTCCTATTACAATTTAACTAATCATGGGAATCCCATGGTTAATACGAGGATCATGGTATCTCATCATGATAGGTCATATTTTGGATTCATATTTATACAGTAGGTTTCATAACATATTGTTTATCAATGCTAATGGTAACTTGATGAAATCAATTCATCACAACTCCTATGGTCGGTCATCTATTATTATGTTATCACAACTCATCATGGAATATATTTAGAGAATTACTAATGAGGGAGAGATCTTGGATGTAGTGGTCTCCCTAAAACAATAGAGCTCTCTATATTAGGATGGGTTTCCAAACTACTTCTATGCGACATCTTGAAATATTATTAAATTAGAGCTTGTGGATATTATTCCTGATTTCCTTAATGAAGGTAGATTTCATGGGTGGCCTTTACAAAAATGATTATCATTATTCCTAAGGTGAATTAACCATATTCTATTAATAATTATACACCAATTAGTATGTGTAACATTCTATAAAATTTCCTTGATAGTGTGCTCAATAGGACACTCTTAATGTATATCCATGAGTGGGTATCATATTAAAAACATGGTTTCATCAAAGGTAGTTACACCTAGGATGTCATAGCTCTTTCCCAAGAGATGGTTAGAGACAATAATATAAAGAAACCTGGTTCCGACATTACTATAAAAATTTGAAATGACAAGGATTATGATATACTTTAATTGGGATTCATTCTGAAGGTGATGTATTACATGGTATTCTTTGGATGAGCATCTAGATTATTCTTCAGGTTCTTCATCTCACCTTGGTTTGTGGTTAATTTTATATGTAATATGTGAATTTTATTCAAATATATTCTAGGTTTAATATAAAAGGAAATTATTTCTTTGAGTCTCTTCATTATGGCCCATGACTCCATTAGAAAACTACTTTCCAGCCACATTCATGATAGAAGGATGCTCTATTTACATTATAGGATTCATTTACATGGAATCTATCACCTCCTTTTTTAGATTACATCCTTATATTCATCAACATTATCCTGATATATCTTCCATGCATCAACAATATTATGGAGGAATACTGAAAATGGAGTGGTCAATCCATTAAATATGAGAAGATTAGTGTTTATATTACAAATTCCTATTCAGCTCAACGATCCAAAATAATATAGCACTGGTTGAGTTTTAAGGGGAAATACATTTTTATGGATTACCTGGGACGACTAATCTCTCCTAGTGGCATTATCATACACTATTTTGATAACATGGTTTCCAAAATTATCAGAAGTATATAATATTGAAAGATTCATTTCTTATCTTTCAAGGGAAAAATTAACTTGTTTAATTTTTTTCTCACTTCCACCCGTTGCATGTACTCTCTATTCTAAAAACAAAAAAATGGTGATTAAAAACAATGAAAAATCCAGGAAATCATTCATATCAGATGACCACATATATGGACGCATTTACTTGGAATCTTAGGCTAGAATTGGAAAACCAATTAAGATAGGATGTATTAGGCTTAGAAGTGTGGTTGAAATAATGAAAATCCTTCCAGCCAAGTTCATGTGGGAGGTCCTGGAAGGAAAATATCTATGGGGAAATTTTATTTTGTGGAAGTATGTAGTTAATTTAAGAAATCAAAATGGGAAATTATATAGCCTTTGGAATTTGTTGTGGGTAAATATTCTGAATCTAAAAAGTCAATTCTAGTGGATTGTTGGTCGCGGTTAGATCAGCTACTGGAAAGAAAATTTGGTGGGAGTTTCTCTTGGTTTTTATGATGTACTAAACTCGACTCCTCCTTTTCTCAAGATTTCACATTTTCAATGTTCATCCAAGCTACACTTGAACCTATTTAGTGTGACTCCTTCAACAATATTCACTTCTCTTCTAAACTGGATTGACTTGTGTTCAATGGGACTTTTTCGGGGTATATTGTGGTATAAGATTACCGGATGTCCTTTTAGGATGGTCTTGAAGGAAGAATGGGAAATATTATTTACTTAAAATACATAATAATCAAGTTTAATTTTCTCATTTTACATATTTGAAATCATCAAGTCCCTACAGATGATGAAATCAAGTGCAAGATAATTTATCTTATGTACAAATGTTTATACTATCATAGATACAAAGAATAAATAAATAATCATTTATTTTTTGAGTGTGAATGGTAAAGAGATGTGTGGAGAATATTTGAGAATATCCTTAGAATCAATCATATAAAGGGAAATAGAAATAGTTTTTATTTAGTCATGGTTATAGGTATTGGGTGATAAAGCTATGATGTATAAGGAAAGGTTAATTATTTTGTGACTAGGATGCTGGGGCATCTAGACTTCCATAAATAAAGCATGGATGTAATTAAATTTAAGCTCATGATTAGCCATGAAAATATAGTCTGGGTTCTTTGATGTTTATTTTGGTTTACTCTTGAGATAATGTAACAACTCACATTCAATGAGGATGGTCATGAGTGGAAGCAAACCTACACCTACTATGCAGAGGGTGTCTCGGCTGGGTAGATGGGTACGTAGGAACCCAATTAGTAATGGATTCAAACTCAACATTGATGGTTCTTATAATTATGATATCATGAGAGGGTGATGAGTTGTTTAGAACTCAAATGGATCAGTGGTCATTGCTTCTAGTAGCTTCTATGTCTGAGGAGACTCTCTTATCATAGAGGAAAAATCATTTCTTAATGGCTTGGAGATTTTCCTTTTTTATAATATTTTCAATACTGAAATTTAAATTGACACATTGGTTACTTATAAATCCCTCCAAGGAAGGTATAAAATCCCCATGATTCAGTTTCCATCTCATATAGAGATGTAATAATCTCATTGGTTGGGAAAATTTGAACCATATATGACATAGAGTTAATTTCATAGCGGACTATCTCACATCAAAGGATAAACAAATTAATCCCTGTATTATTTTTTCTAGTTTGAGATTCCTTCCCCTTTAGTGTATAAAATGTGTAAGAGCAGATGAAATTGGAATTCATTACATAAATCCTTCTTTACTTTTTTTATATCCATTTCACCATGATTAATAAAACAATTACTACTTGGATGATTATGAGTTACTATATCACACATCTCCAAAAACCCATAAAAAAGTTCCTTTATGTTGTCTCTATATAACAAATCAAGATGCTGCTTTAGATGGTCCAAAACCATGGAACTAAGGTTAGATCTCAATATACTCTCACAGAATTACCTCAGAGGTTCATTCCTAGATTTTTTTCATCATTGTCCTTCTACATGACACCCATTCAGACTGTTTGTGAACTATGATTGACTCATTCACTCATTCCTACCCATTCCTAGGCAATACACCCTCCATTCCCCTCAATTGGATAGGACCAGTCTTCCCAAAATCTTATCTTGAGATTATCATAGGATGATTGGGTGGTTAGTTCTTCCTTGGACCATATTTTTAGGTAACTTAAATATTAATAAAATGTAATACACTAAGTTAAATTCTATTAACACCTCAAATATCAGTACTTGGTAAAATTCTAAATGAAATTATATCAACATATAAACCTTATCAACCATAATCTATTTTTTTAAAGATAAAAAATCACATTATCATCATGTTATAAATAATGTTCCATCTGAAATCATCTTAGCACTTATCGTAATCACTTAATAATAGTATAATAATCTTCACAAGTAACATTATAAAATTTATTGAACCATTATAAATATTTCCAACTAATACATTCAAGACACAAGCTAAAAATTTCTCTTTCTATTTAGTATGAAAGAACCTCTCCAAATAACTAATTAAAAACTTCCATTATTTTTAAAAAATTAAATATTTTCTTAGGAACATTCTAAAAAATCATAGAGGTTTATATCTAAGGAACAAAATGATAAAAATTATGACACTGTTTCAACCCACTTATAGGTGTATAAACATAAAGAACCTGTGTATTTCATTTATTTAAGAGGCTATTCTCAATGAAATAGTGATAGAAAGTGTATATCCACATTTACAATTAGGATATTTCTATTTTCTAGCAATTTTTTAACCTCACATTTTTTTTTTATTTTTAACATTTTTTATGATGTTATTTATTTTTATATATTTTTTTAATCTATTTATTATCTTCATTTTACTAATATACTATTAGATAATTAATTTGGTTTCAAAAAGTAGCATATGAGTGACATTCGTTTTTGGTGTTGTTTAAATTTATTTAGATGTTAATAATTGTAATAAATTTAATATGAGTTGTGATTTCAACATTGATTAAAAATTCAAATAAAATAAAACTTTAAGATTGTTAAATATATCATTATTGAAAAGAAGATGTTATAGATAGATAGGGGATCTAAATTATGGTGAAATTGAAGGTCAAAAAATCAAATAATTATAGTTTTTCACTATAGAATATGAAATTCATGCTATTATGGAAAATGATAATTTTCCAATGATAATTTTTCAAAATAGGTGGGTATAGTGAATGAAAAATGGAATGATATATATGATGATACTATTTATAACATCTATTTGGATTTAACTAAATGGGTATTTTCAAGAATTCTAGAGAAAAGAAAGAAAAAGGAAATTTGAGATCCATTGATGAAGTTGCATGAGTACAAGTCATGACACAATCAGAACTTATTAATGAAAAAATTATACACTAAATTTAAAAATTGAATCCATATAAGAATTTTGAAATTATGTCAGTTTCTCACCAATATCCATTGAAAAAGTTACTTAATTTTGAAGAATAAAAAATTAAATCCCTACTACACACTACCCAAGGGATGAAATTACATATTTTTTCTATATTCATAGACTACATGGGTCTTAGTATATATAGGGGTAATACCACTAAGAAACTACCCCAAATATGTCTATCAATATGTGAGTGTTAATTAATGGGTGGTATATTGAAAAATAATAATTAATTAATATTATGGACTAAAATTTATTACATTAATTTTATGGGCCATAATTTATTTGACCTCAATTTTTTAAATTATCATTAATTTGATGGACTATAATTTATTACTTTCTCTATCTTGGTCCACACCAATTAATGAGGATATATTAACCCAACCTCCCTCTTTAATAAGAAACATAATACATGAATCATATTAGTATGTCTTCTAAATAAACTATTATTACTTTCAACGTATCAAAATTTATTATGTATATAAAATTTACAAGTAAATAAAACTTAACTACATGGTTTATTTTATACTCCTTGATATTTTTTAGGCAATGAATGTGTACATATAAACTAAAAAAATAAATATTTACTTATAAAGTATCAAATAAAGTTTTTTATATACAAGGTAAAAATAATCACATAAATAATACATGATATTTAAATTTAAATAGAGGTATGCCTTTCACCAAATGATATTAAATCATCAATTCATTATAAGTATTTTGAATGAAGACTTTATTATCTATCAATTTTTTTCTCATGGATAAATACATAATATCAATGTGTTTACATTGATTTAATTTTTTATATTCCTATCCATAAAGGAAATAGTTGAATTTCCACAATATATAATCAATGGACTAAAAATATAATCCATAATTTTAAGGATTGAAATAAAATTCGTTATCAATACACCATGAGAAGTGGCCTCAAAACATGAAAAAGACTAGGCATCAATAGTAGAAACTTTTATAAGTGTCTATTTGAAAATTTTCAACAATAAAGATCCACTAACCATCATAATGATATAACTTAAAGTTTATTTGTGTAAATATAAGCATTCACAAAAATCTATATTTTTGTATCTGAAAAAATCTAAACCTTCAGTCTATTTATATATAATAATGAAGTATTTAATAATATTAAGGTATATTAATACCTTATTTATGACCTTCAAGTAGTTTATTCCTGGATTACTCTGATATTTCCCAATATTCATACTGAAAATTAAATATTATGGCTTGTGGAAACCTAAAAATACAATCTATTTTCAATAATATAAGAATATATAATGTATTTTAATTATTCTCATTCCAAATAATTTTTATATAATTGGTTCAAATTGAATCTGTTATAAAAAATAATAGGTTCTATAATCATCGCACAATATATCATATAAAATATTTTTGAAATTTAATTAATATAGGCCTCATAAAAAAACACCAAAATGCCTATTCACTATATCTCATAGAATCTTCATAAAAATTTTATAATATTAATTTCCCATATATTTCATTTCAATTCATTTAGAGATAAATCATTTCACCTTATATAGAAAACCCTTTTCAATAGTAGAGAGTAAAATGATATCAATATATAAAACAAGGAAATATATTTTACTCCCAATTACCTTCAGGTATATATATTGATGTATAAAATTTTATTTAAAACCAAATGTAGCAATTTCGTTATGAAATTATAAATACCACTATCCAGAGGATCCTAATTTCAAACCATAGACCCATCTTATAAGCTTTCATACTAAACAATCATCATTACTAGAGAAGAATCCTTATATTTGTTTCATGTAAACAACCTTATCATGACTACCATTTAGAAAAATAGTTTTAACACCAATTTATTGTAATTAAAAGTTATTATAATATACTAATTTCAATGTAATATGTAAGGAATCGTTTTTAGATATGAGAGAAAATGTATCAATATAATTAATCCCTTCATTTAGAGTGAATAAAATATAAACTAGTATTGTATTATATATTTTTATATTAAAAAATGTTTTTTTATTGGTATTAATAATCATTTTACATATAATAGGCTTTAAATTAAGAGGAAACACAATAATTTTCCAAATATCACTAATATTAATTGAATTTATCTCTCCAATCATTGAATCATATCCTATTTTTGAAACATTACTACTCATGGATTGTAAAAATATTTTAGGATTATTATCAGCTATAATATTATCATTTTATTCATGTAGATACACTATATAATCACTAACAAATATTGAAATTCACATCCTCATATATCCACATAATATTTCACCATCATTATCTTGAATAGAGTGTGGTTTGAATAGTTATTTCAGAGTTTTAGATTCATGAACCACTTGACATATAAGATGATTATAAATATATTTTGGGTTGATATTGTTTTAAAAACCACTTGATAAAAGTGAAATGTAATGGAAAATTATCAATCTATCACCTGAGGTAGATGGATGAGAATCTTAATGATCTTCATCAAAATAAATTATAATCATATTGGTCCTACAAATTAGTACATTTCATGAAATTATTCATTTCTTGAATACAAAATTCTAGTGTTCAAATATGTACAGTAAAAATAGTATCCATTAGAACTTTCAACATATGAAAAAAACTAATCAGTAGTGGTCCTATAACAAGAATTATTTTCCTATGGTTAAAAATACACTTTTGAAGGATATAACTAAATGTCCACATGTGACAAACATGGTTTCCAGACCATAATAAAATTAAAAGTTGTTTTAGAACCAACCTTAGTTTGAACCAAAATTAAAATATATGATTATGTTTTAAGTAACTATGTCTAATTTTTTTTGGTAAATTACATTTACAAAGCATACTATATACCATTACCATTAAATTCGAATTTATATTTTTCAGATACACAGTTTTTATTCAGTGAAAATGTATTTATTTATTGTGAAACTATTATATTTTTCTGATGAAACCTTTCAAAAGGACCATGTAATTGACCATCCTCAGTGTATGTTATATAATATTCTCTACCTTGATATTAAATCACAATCTTAATCTTTTTACCACATATTTTCTCTATTTTCTCTTTAAAATAATTAGAGGCACCATGAGTTTTATTTTTACTATAGAGAATACATACATACATACACACATAGATACATATATATACATATATATGAATATATAAATAAATACATACATAAATACATAAATACACACACACAAATATATATATATATATATGTATATATATTAAATATTCATCTATAAATGAAATGAAGAATTTATAGCTATATAAATCCTTATATGAAATATATATATATATATATATATATTTTCATGTATAATTTCCAATATAGTTGAACTTTTATTTTCACCTTTTATTGATTTATTGTTTTTCATACCCTTAATACATTCCTCCTATGTGATGAACCAAACTTTTCTCAATAGAATTTATCTTCTTATAATTATGTTATATGGTATAAAAATATACCAAGCATATAGATCCAAATAAAAACATTATTATCATAAATAAAGAATGAAATAAGTGATATTCATTGAAATTAAGTAACCTATACTAATGGAAAAGTAACATGACCCTTGTAATAGTAACATGACCATTAACATTAATAATATGGCCAATAGATTAGTAATGTAACTTATGAAAGCATAAATAAAATTTAGGAATCTTATAACTGATAATATGATATAATTTTATCATAGTATAAGTAAATAAATGTTTTTGAAATGATAAATTTAGTGTTGATATTTTTTGTAAAACATAAATGTTTATTTAAAATTTTATAATTAATATAATGATTGAAAATAAAATTTATTTTCATAAAATAGATTCATATATTAATATTTTTTATTTTTATTATAATAATATAATTTTATGAGACCTTAATTATTTTTTTCAAAGAGTTATAAAATCAGTTATAACTTAAAAATCAGTATTTTTTAAATAAATTATGATTTTAATTAAAAATTAAATTTATCATATTTAGAAAATTATTTTCATAAAATGGAGTTCATTTTAAATTATACATATTAAAATATGGTTAGATTTATTTTTTTTGGGATTTTTCTAAAGTAGTTTATTTTTTTTGGAGAATAGTGAAATACGGTAATTTATGGTATAAAACATTATAAATTAAATTCAATATTTATTGAGTAATTAATAATTTAGAAACCACATTATCAAAAAATAATTCATCATTTAATATATTTTGTGATAGGGTTCAATTCTATTGATAGTTTTGATCCAAAATAATAAACTAATGAAAATAATAATCAACAAACACCCCTCTCTTGCCTTATAATTACCACCCCTCACCACCACTTATCCTCACACCTTCCAATCCTTGAAGATTGTCCAAAATTCTATGAATACTATTACCAATCCCCTAACCATAATCTATGATATGTTTTTTTAAACAATATACCAAACTAAATTTCCCTATGGAGGTTCTCAAGGAGAATAATTCAATAGGTAAAATCCTCTTTCATTTTTTCATTTAGTTTCTTTTAAATTTATTTTATTTTATTATTATATTCTAACAACCCCTTATAAAAGTATAATGATATATATATTATCATTTATATACTATAATTTTATTATGTTAATGTACTAATCTATCATCAAAACTCTTCTCCTTTCCCTTTTATTCTAAAAATGAAAACATCATTCGTGAGGTGTTGATTTATCGCCTTCAAGGATGACAAGTTTTCATTTTCTTTACTACATTCAAGGTTGGTTATAAAACCATTATAATGGTTAGAAAATATTTTAAAATGTATTTTATAACCTTTTTATATTTTTTAACTAAAATATATACATAATATTAAATAATAATAAAAACTAGTTCACGATGATAGAAAAACATCCAAATTAATCTAAACGATTATCATCAATATTTTATCTAATGAATAATCCTCATATCACGAAAAAATAATATATAAGACCATTTAAATTTTTTTATGTCCATTAATAACATAAAATTTCCATTCTGTGTAATTATTATCATTTTACTTAATCTTCCATACATATATACAATTGAATCGATCATGAAAACTAAGAAAATAAAAACTATTGAATGATGAAATTGAACCCTATAACTCATAAAAATGGAAATAATTTTTTTTATAAAATTATAATTAATTAAATAAATGTATAATATGTTTTTAATTTAATAATTAATGAATCTAAATTTATTATCTAAGATATTAAAGTGAAGAAAGCATTCATACATAAGGTTAGGGGATTCTCAAACCCAATTTCCTTTATTTGGGTTATTCATATTTCGTGTCAAATTTTAGTGTGGTTGTTATTTTAATATTACTAAAGTATAATATTATTGATCTTAAATTTTTTCCAAGTATATACATGTTTGAAATCTAGTTTTATGGAAAATAAAATGACTTTCCAAATGAACTCTTCTATCCAAAACACATTTTTACTCCTCTCTAGTTGTTTCTTCTTCACTCAAGAATGATGAATCTTATAACAAATATATTTTTCCCTATTTCATTTGAGAACCACAATATAATTCCCCAACATTAAACAATACATAATCTTTAATTTAGTTAATAATTCACATTGAATATCTTTTTGGGTTAGAGCTTTAGAGAATTAAGTCATAATTTATACATAACAAATTGAATATTAAATATAGACACTTCCACTCAGTATCTTTTTTTTTCATAAAATAAAAACTCTTAAAAGAAAATAAACATGTTTAGTTCCATGCTTTAAACAAAATGACTTTTCCATAATCCCATACTTGAACATATTCTACTTATTTCATGTGAACAACATTTCAAAAACATTGGATGTGCATAAAAATATCATTAAGGGATACACAAAGAAGGAAAACTATTATTTTTTTCAAAACAAAATATAAACCATGAATAATTTATCATAAGTAATAATTTTCACCTTTATGAAGTAATAAATACTATTCACTGAATAAAATATCATTTATTAACCTTTTGTAACCTAAATATTACCATAAAACCCTTAGAAAGCACACATAACATACAAAAGGTAAACTTGGGACATAATCATACATAAATAGAATAACCATACTGTGAAATTCCATGAATCATTCTTAAAAATGGAATAGTCATATAGTCAAATTCCATACCCAATGCATTGGAGGTTATAATGTAACCACCCATAATTGGTTTATCACAGAACTACCCATCATTTGGTTTATCACGTAACCAACCGTCAATTTTCCAAGTACCATTATATAATCATCACACATAAAAGATTTCAAATATCAAAATTTAAATCATAAAATTTCATTTGCAATAACAGGAAATAATTTCAAGATATTGAAATATTAAATCCACTTTAAAAACCATTTTTAGTACCAAAATATGTAAAAATCATATATGGTATTTATTTTCCATTTAAAAAAATCACATCTTGTTAAGGAAGCCAAATATCAAATAATGCTCGTGGCGGGGGAAAGGTCTTTGTCACCGCGTACATTAAAAGAAAAATTCTATTTGGAATTTAGGAAAACGCTACATAGAAAACTTATTTACTTTTAATGAAATTAAAATTCAAAGGGGTTTAAAAACCATATAAAAGAAAGTCATGTATAAATTAAAATATTTCTCAAATAAAGGAGATTGAGACGAAGTCCCTTACCTCATGTCCGACTTGACTCGTTCGTTATTTAATTTACTCAATAATAAACTTTAGTTAATTTATACATTATTATACCCTTTTTAATGTTTATTATTCCTTTTATATCACTTATTACCATTTTATAAAAATTACATAATTATTTAAGTTAATATCGGTCATTTTTTCGATATTGGGTACTTGAGTCGAAAATGATCTTGTTATAATTAAAATTTGTAAATATGGTAAAAATTCTATTATATATATAATATTATTCATATATATATCATATATATCCATTATATATGTATTTATAATTTTTCATAACATTGGGAGATAAGAAATGAAATGCACCATTCATGGAGACGGTAAGCCGTACGTACACATGAATGCTACTTTCATTTCTATTTCATATTTAAAGAAATGAAAACTAAATGAGACATAGGTATATTATAATTAAATTGTAATATAATATTATATAAATGTTACATAAGTTCATTAACTCCATCCTTTATACGTTCCATGTATGGCATTAACGAGTCATATCACTTTGAGGGGGCGGTTGTCTGCACTTCCTGAAATGAAATTATCGTGTTTACACATCATGAAAAGAATGAAGGTATGTTATAAATAAAAATTAAAGAAGAATAAATACAATATAATTATAATATATATCATATATAAATAACTTTCCATCATAATGGCCACCATGAGAGGTGGTTGGGGAAAATCGAACAATCATCATTTCGTGAGGTTGCAGTTCGCTGTACACAGAAACAATATGTTTGTATCCATTAGACAGAGGTGTGTGTAAGTGTAGTTTTAATCCTTCTTATAAAACAAACTAGTATATTGAGGAAAATAGTGTTGTTATTTAAACAAATAATAATAAGAGAATTGGTATTGGAGAAGCAAAAATAATGGAAATGAACTTGAGAGAAGACATTACCTCAAATTTGGTAACTTCTTTTGATTTGAGACAAAGGGTTTTCATGAATCGCCTTCTTCTTAGGGGAAGGCTTATGGGAGGAAGAGATAGATGTTGGGAGATTATTTTAGAAGAGGTTTGACGAGCCAATGGGTTTTGATAAGTTTGAGTATGGGTTATAGGTGGTGTCCTTTTATAAGAGGGAGGAGGGGCACTTTAGAAATGTCTTGAAAGTATTATTTTATTATTAATTTATTTTCGAATTATAATAACAACAAAGTGATATATTTATATTATCAGATGATTATGGGTCTAAATAATCTCATAAAATATATTTTATACAATTTTAGGTCATAAAACCAACCATATCTTTTAGATTTAACCCATAGTAAACTAATTTAACTTTTACCATGTCTTCTTGTATATTCATAATATATTGTTACCATAGTTATTATAAAATTCCAAGAGACCCAAATATTGATCATTAATGAAATTTGTAATATAATATATGTAATTATGCTGAATATTAGATTTTTATGACTATTTTATCATTTAATATAATATTAATTGATTTAAAAACTCATTTATGTCAATTGTTATACTATTCATATCATTACTTTTTTTAAAAAATAGTTAAAAAATTTATTAATTCAAAAAAGAATCATTAATACAAATATAACAAGTCATAATCATCCATAAAATTATTTAATGCCATAAAAAGGTTCAAAATAAATTTATTTTAATTTTTATAATCTCGTTTATTTAAAACATTCATTAATAAGGTAATCACTACATCACTATTATACCATAAATAAATTTATTTATTTGATGACTATAAATTATAATTAAAATACCATGACTTATGAAATCTATTTATATATCTAATTCCTATTTATATTCAAGAATATCACTTATATAACCCCATATAATTTTTTTTACTAAAATATATATTTTTATGTTATACTTTCCTTAACTTTAAATTAATAGTAATTAAATGTCATTTTCACACAAAAGTGGCACCATGGGGTCCTAAAATCGACCCAAGTTTTCCCATGGACTAAAATATATCATAAAATTGGGTTAGAACATGTTTTAGGGTAATTAAATATTATTATATTATTATTTTATTACATTTATTTACCAGATTTACCCTTTAACTATTATAAATAAAATATTTACTAAAGTTAATATTCATAATGTCTAAAAATAAAAGTAAAATATTTACATAATTTGGAACTAATAATTATAAATATTGAATCCATTTTTTCAAATTCAAAAAATAGAAGTTGCAGAAATTAATTTAAAATTAATTCCTGTTGTGAAAACCAAAAAGTGTGTTTTTAAGAAGTACGAACTACCAAAAGATTGACATGTGTTTATGTCCAATTTTAATGTGAAATTACTTTAAATGAACAAAATTGTATTAAATTATAAAAATATAATCTAATTCAAATCTAAGACCAATTGAAAGGAAAATATAATCTTATAAATAAATTAGATGAAAAGACAGTTTTGACTTAAAATGCAGTATTTTTCACAATTCATTAAAAAATGAACTTTATCAGAAAAATATCAAAAATTTACCCAAATTAAATTTTAATGTCCCAATTATAAATAAGAAGTTTATTTTATCAAATGTAACATATAAAAGTGACAAAAACTAAATTTAAAAATGGTTTTCCATCAAAAGGTGGTAAAACTACCTTTTAAAAATATTAGAGTATTTATGATTAAAATTGGATTCATTATAATTTTAAGCCACTAAATTTTATTTGGAAAATATAAAAACATTTCAAAAACATGTTTAATCATAATATGGTAAGTTATGTTCATTTTAACCAACAAAAAGGCTAGGCATTAAGTACTATTTAAAATAATAATATTATATTATTTTTCGGTATGACATAGCCTTGTGTGCTATATAAGATTTCTGAGAAACCCATTGCTGCGTGTTGAGTACACTATTAGAGATAGTGTACCCATTAAGGTCAAACACTATCTAATTCATAAATATTAAAAGATATAAAAAGGTCTTATTCTTTGCATACCAGGGATGTTATGCCCAAGATTATTCATGATTGATTAAATGATTAAGAAAAACATTTCTTTACATGGGTTACTCCATGACATTGATTGATGTGCATTCTATGTGGAATACATGAATATGTAAATTTCAGGATGTGATAGGTGTTACTGAAATTATATAGAGCTCCAATGAATTGGGTAATGTGATATATCTCAAGAGATAATGTGAAATATTCATGAACATGATACTATATGTTTTCACAATGATGATGCTATGATTATGCACATATGATATGTATTAACATGAAGCTAGATTTTTTCACAAATATTTGTTGCAATTGATAACTAAGTCATGATGTTTCATTTTTTTGCATTGCCACATTTAATGCCTTTATATTATTCTCCCTCTTTTAATTACGATGATGATCCCATGATTATGTAATGATGATAATGATTATGTTCACCCATGTTATATTCATTCATATTGTTATCTATCCTATTACTGGGATTTTATATTTCTCCTTTCTTTAATGTAAATCCTTAGGTGATTACTTATACTAAGGAGAACATGAGCTCCAATAAGAAGATATAGATGAAGGAATTAATTTTTTTATGTTTTATTATGTAAATTTTAGGTATGGTCCTATTTTTTCCAAGACACTAAACCTTTAGATCTTGGTTTTGTAGCTCTATTATTTATTTCTCTCTTAAAAATGATTTAATAGTCAATTAAGGAAAATACAGGTCACTATATCTCAAATATAAAAGTCAGTGAAAAAAATATTAATAAGTAATCCATCATGAATTAATCATTGAATAACTTATTTAGAGATAATAAATAATATATATTATTATAACATAGAATAATTTTCATTTATAACACTTATTTTTACACCAACATGAACATGAATGGTATCACTAACAATATTAATTTGAAAATCAAAAGAGAAAATACCATCCTTTAAAGTACCACATAAAACAATGTCATTAGCATATATTTATTTTTTATAATAAACTAATTTGAAATACAATTCTAGAATTATAGATACTAAAATAAAATTTCTAGATATATTTGTAATATAATAATTCTTTTCTAAATACCAAGTAAGTCTAGTTCTTTAGACTAGAATGTAAGTCCCCATGACTTCCACATGTGATAAAATCCTGTTCCCTAAATAAAAACCAATCACACCACCAATTGGATTCCTTAGGATTTACATACCCTAAAATGTATTCATAATATGAATTGTAGGAATAGAATACACATTATAAATTTTTTAAAAAATATTAACCATATTTGATTCATAAGAAACCAAAGAAATTGAAATAACTTTATTTTCAATCAATTTATGTCATTTGAGGTAAATTTTATTTGAATAACCCTTTTATTTATAGAAAGAGAAAATGATTTTTAATGTTAGTTTTGGATAGAAATTTCTCTTTCCCATTCCCATTAGCAAGAACATTACCAAGATATTTAACTTGATACTTTTGTTTCTAATGTGCTATAAATATATTTTTACACCAATTCTATTATAATCCTTTCATGATCCTGAACAGACATGGTCATAAATTCATTAATCCACCATTTATCATTATATGTGTTATATAGGATTTTAAATAGACCATATTTATATTAAATATTATTGAGAATATAATTCAAAAAAAAAACTTATGCATATCAACCTCAAGACTCTAAAGTTAAGCCATTATATACTTAATTTTTATAATGTAATCACACACACCATTCATAGTGATGAGTCTCATAGATAAGAACTTAATACTTAAGGTACCTATTAAATATTTATTTGAGAAGATTAACTGGTCATCTGTAACCTTTAATAAGTCATGATAATTATTATATTATTTGACTAAAACACAAATTCCATCACATGAATTAGTTTTTATTAAGATTTTAAAGAGAGCATGTGACCCCTACCAATATTCAAATAAAATTATCTCATCTATTGTTATATCATGGTTAATCACACATGGTTTATCTTTCTGAATGGAATTATCAATTTCTATCCATCCCAAATGATGTTTAATTCTCTCATAAACTTTTTATATTTTTTTTCCTTTTCATTATAGAATATGACAAGAAATATAAAAAATAGGGTGGTATAATAGTAAATAAAATACATACTTATAATTCCTAAATCACATAATTTACATAGTATATCATGTTAATATGAATATTCAAAACTAAAATTTATACGGGTACAATTTAATTATATATCAATTCATTTATTTAATTAATAATTAATAATTAATAATTTAATTTAGAAAATCCTCAATTATAATTTGATAATTTAATAAACCATATGAAACAATATTAAAAAATTTAATTATAATTATATAATGAAAAAATAAATTATATTCTTCAAATCAGTTATTTAATGTGTTTTCATAAATATTTAATTTTTTTAATGGGGAAAATTTTAATTTTAATAATAATTTAAAAAATAACTATAAAATAATTGTTTCACTACAAAAATTAATGATATATAATAAATATATATAATTAATGAAAATTGGTACAAGTGAAACCCTTAAAAATATATCAATATTATATTTATTATAATCCAATACAATTATATCCAGAATAAAATATATTTAAAAGTAAAGATATGTTATTACAGTTCTTAATGAAATGATTTCTTCATACACAAATAATTAATTCATTTTGGATATTTCATAAGACTATTCAAAATATATACCATAAAAAATTAATTTTGAAATAAATATATGAAATATATCCCAGATAATTAAAACAACTAAATAATATAGTAAAATAAATTTCATAAAAAATGGCACGACATGAAAACTAGAATAATTTTGAACATAATAAATTTTATTTTTATTAAACAAATGAAACTCACATTTCCAAATTCATAGTTTTAAATTTAATATATAAATTAAATTTTGATCATTTTAAAATTATTCATGTTTTTTTATATTAATATAATTTATATAAATAAATTAATCTCATGTCTTTGACAAATAACATGAATATCAAACAATAAAATTATACACAAAAATTATCAATAATAAATTATTGATTCTAAAATAATTGTGCATGAAGCCATGAAATTAATAAAATAATCAAAATCTTGTATTATATTTCTAAACCACTCAATTTAAGAAGATAATGAAGGATGAACATGATTTAAGTCCAATTTGAATTTATGAAGATTATGAAGTGTATAAGATTATCAAAAATGAAGAACATTCCACATGAAGACTCAAGAATACCACAGGGGTTTACCAAAATCATGGTATGTAATTTTATTTCAAAGTGGAGGTATATATGGATATGATACCAAATGATAGAAAAAAATGAAATTAAAATTAGAATCAATGAAACTATTTTGACATTATATTAAGTTGTTATCCCCAAAGATTGAGAAATTTTAGAATATTGAATAATGAAAACTTTATATACTTTGAAAGGGGAATAAAAGGTGTATTTTCATTATATACTCATAGTGTGGGGGCCTTAGTCTATGTGGTGGGTTCATCCATAAAGAACCCACTCAAATCTATCTATTAATAGATGATAATAATCATGATTGATTGACCACATAAATACTTTGAATGACCTATTCTCTCAGATAATGTCATTTGTTTACAAAATAAGGGATACTGAACGAGTAGAAACTATATTCCAAATTTTTCTATATTTATATGATAAAATAATTATTATCCCCATATATAATATCCAAATGAATATTCTAGTACTCAAGGAAATTATAAAAGAATAATGGATCGGGAATAAAATAGGATCCAAAATCACCGAAGCTTAAAATCAAGGTTCAAGTAGAAGAATGTTACATGTTTAAATTTTTATGAAATGTGGGGTGGGTTTAATAAAATACTATAGGTCCAAGAATATTTATAGATGTAACTCTTAATAAAATGGGGATAATACTTATAACAATGGTTTTATATTATAAAATCAAGTGGATACTTTTTTTGGTGTTAGAAAACACCTCAATGAAAGTTGGATAGTCTTTTTAGGGAAAAAATTGTGCAAGATGTATTAAATATAATAGTTTAATAAATATGACCTAATACAGGAAGGACTTGTGTATACGAGATGTTATCGCAAAGTGAAGATCATTTGAGTTGGTCCTATCATATGAAAAATAGATAAGGGTGTTGTACAAATAATTCTAGTAGTACAACATGTGAAGGTTTTAAAGAAGAACATATAGTATTTGTGATAATGTTATAACATAAGGTGAAATATTTTCACTAATAATGGATGATAATGATTATACATGTCATGATTATGGTGATGATTTAAGAGAATATCTTAATGAACTTTTATTTTCTTACAGGTAAAATTCCTAGAAAATAAAATATTTTACTTTTCCAAAAAAAGTATATCAAGTGGTAAAAGAATAGTTTTTTGGTAAATTATTCTACTAACAAACTTGTCCATGTCACTAAATTTTAGGTAAAAACAATTTTGGTAAAAGTTATTGGAGAAAATAAATTTTTATGTTATAAATATAATCTTTCTAATATATAAAATATTTATTTTTCAAAATGTTTGGAAACATATTTTTGTCCATGGATTTTATACCCTTTATTTTGTTTTAAAGATTACAATTGGTTTCTTATGTTACTAACATTTTCGTTAAAGTTTCATAGTATCAAATATATATACAAAGACTCAAATATGTATATTTAGTCCCCACTTTAAATAAAGAATACACCAAAAGAAATAATATTTTTTTGTTTGTATTCATTTTAATCAAAATATTGTTAGAAAACCAGATGAAGAATGGTGGAATAGGCAGTGAAGACTGACTTCACCATTATAACTCTAGTGATGTTCAAGAAAACTTACCTTCCCTAGCGATACAAATTATAATATAGTGGAAATATAAATTTAATTATATATTTGTTTCTAGAAATGTAAAATATCCATATTGGTTAGATTGTAATATCTGAATCTTATCCACAATGGTTTCATTCAAGATACTACCACTACAATCACCTAAATAATAGCAAGAATATTTATATAAACCTCTAAAAAGACTTTATAAGTGTTTATTATTGTTGGAAGGGTTTATTTTATTGATTACTCACATTTGATGGAATATTTTATTCATTTTTCACATTATAATTCATTTATGTTCATATCAATTTAATCCTATTATAAATATAAAATTCATGTGAGTTTATAGAGTGAGTTTTAAATGGATTTTATTGAAATAATACACCCTCTTTCTTTTGTATTTTATTGGATTCTCACTACAACTAACATGAGGGAGTTGGGTTTTAGGCTAAACAACACTAAAGAGAAAGTACACTTATTTTTTAGGTTTTTAGTATACTAACAAATCCCAAGGATTAAAGTAACCCTCATGATATTGAGGATAAAATATATAGCAAATTATTAAAATCAAGTTTTGGATAAACTTATATAATATACTTTACTTCCCTTCATTTCTCTATAATATAATTTTTTTTAATTCATATATTTAATTCTATTTAAGTGTAATTTATTAGATTTAAATTTTAAAAGTAAATTTCCCCTTTCCTATCTTATTGAGATAAAAATTATTATCATACCCTCAATTTATTTCAAAACTTTAATTGGATCCAAGGAATGATAATAAAGTGTGACCTCTACCTTTAACATCCAAGGTACTCAAAAGGGACACACAATGTGCCTTAATTTATTTTTTTACTGGCGTGGACTATAACTATTGGAAAACTCACATTCCCAATTTTCATATAATCATTGGATATACTATATAGAAAATTTTTATTTAGTTTTATATAACTAGTAATGAAAAATAATTAAAATAGAACCATGATTATATAATTTCTACTAAGATTAATTTTAAGGCTTTAAATGATATCCGTTATGTTTTAGATAGGAATGAATTTTATTATGATTTTTCATATAAAATTGATCATAAAATTTCTAAAATTATGTAATTCCCTTATTAAGGAACACACAAAGATAGTTAAACTAGAGTTTATATCTATTGGCTTGACTTTAAAAAATTTATCACACATTCTAACGAATCCATTACAGAAGTGTCTATATAGTTTTCTAACATTTTTCAATGGTGAAAATATCTTGGAAATTTAATTTTCTTAAAAATTATTGTCATATTTTTTTTAATATCATAGTTATATAAGGATACAATGTCCCAATAAGCAAATTACATGAATATCATGCTCATTGATGTACTCACTGGGTTTCTCTTAACCAATGAGATCATAATGAAATAAAAAGATAAAAAGTAAGTGATAGGGGTCAAGGAAAATAATACCATTTATTTTAAATAAATTGGGAAATATATTATGATAGTGACTTCAAAATTTTTTAATTTACAAAGAATATGAACAATTTTATAACAAATAAGTACCCTTTCAATTAGATTAAAAGTAAGACCATCATGGAGATTTTAAAGTCACTTTCTATGAATGTAAGAAGGAGAAAATTAAACCAAAATTTCCCAATTTTTTAAAAAAATGAAATTGATTAACAAGTGTAAGAAATACTTCAAAGAAACAACTTAGAGTGTAAACTATGACTCCCTCTCCACAATCGAGTCAAGTCATGATAACATGAAATGTATCATGAATGAAATAAAGAAAAATGATAATTTAAATTATAATACGTCTTCAATTTATTCAAATTATCTGATTTATCAAGACCTTAAAAATAAAAAATATCAAGTTAAGGAAGGATTTTGTGAAATCACTATAAAATCAAAAGAAATTAAAAAATAATTTTTTCATGTTTATAATGATAAATATCAACTATAAAAAATGAGGATTCGACCTTGAAACTAATTTATCAAGAAAATGAGGATAAATTGAAATCCATTATTAATGAGTTTACAAGGGGTATCCCAAAATCCACCCATGGTGAAGTAACTATAAATAAAATTATAGGTTGTCAATTTCATGTGTTGAAGCACTTTGTAATTGTTTGTAATAAAAAAAACTAGTCCCTAAAAAATAAATAAATTTATTAAAGGATTATATCAATATAAAATCAAAAATAATTTAAAAAAAATTAAGAATCTCATCCATGAATGAAATTATAAAAATGATAGATATTGTGGACTAAAATTGTTCAATAATCCTTTAAATCTAAAAGTAAATACTATCAAATAAATAAAATATGGCTTCCTAAAATTCTTTTAGCTAAAATTAGTAGATCTAAATTTATTTGGGTATTATAAAATTTTTTATATCAATTATTTTATAGGAAAAATCATTCAAGGTAAAATACCACAGAGGAACATGGTACATGTATTTAATATTCTAATGCCATATGTGTGGTGGATACTTTAAGTTCAACCACCTATAAAATCTTGATAGTGGACATGTCACTTTCATTAATAACTATAGTAGAAAGATCATCTGTATAGGTGTATTGGTTTTACTAATTATGTTATTATTATAGATGTTTTCTACATTTATATCTTTTAAAAAAATTATAAGTATTAGTAAATTATGTGATAATGGTTTTCAAATTTTCTTTGATAATAACAATTATAGTGTGTTGGTTATAAAACTACATTCCATGTAAAGAATACACTTCATACACACCTCTCCAAAAAGGACTTCAAGTAATTCAATGAATCATGGAAAATAACATTCAGTTGATTTTAGGGAATAATGAAATTGGTTTCTAGAAAAATAATTTAGTGGGGACCTTATTTTGTTTTATAGATGTCTGGTTTCAAACATTTCCCCCTATTTGATGATTTCACACATTAAATTTACTAATGTTGTTCTTATAAACAAGTTGAAAATTTTTATTTATAGAATCTAGTTGGATGAAGATTTGGATCACTAAGGTTTTACTCCATCAAGTATGGTAAGATTCCACAAATCAAATTTTTTTAAAGTGGGCTTATCTACTTCATATTATAGATACCTTGGTGGGTGTTCTTTGGTGGAAACCCTTAAGTTCTAATTATAATTTTCTTATATGTAGTATCTATAATCAGGTTCTTCTTGTGGAATTTGGTTCTCAAAATAAAGGTGTTTATCCAGATTTAAGAATAACCAATTTCTTTATTGGGAATTCAAAGAAATTTCACCACCAAATTTTGGAGGGAGAGTGGGTTGGATTCATCTGGAATTACATTGGATATTTTTTGGCAGTCTGCCAAAAATTTATTTATTTGATAGTTTTCTTTATGCATGATTTTGGAACTTTTGAGAGGTGGTTTCTAAAATACGAGGTCCATATCATGATACTAGACATTGGTTTTTGGGTTATATGGGATGCACAGAATAGCTACATGCACCATGGGAATAAATATACTCTATTTGGACTAAATATAAGGGTGATATATCAGGTAGTTGAGTTGGTCTGATTAATCAGGAATAGTGCAAAAATCACCAAAAATGTAGAATATCCTTCCTAGTTACACCTAAGATTATTCTAGTGTCCATGCGAGATCATAGGGTAACTGGTTTTGGTGGAATCCTCCTATGACTGGGATGAAACTCAAAATAGATGAAAATTGTGTTGTTTGCAATATGAGGGGATATGGTGTTATCCAATATCATTGTGATTCAGTTGTGGTGTATTTAAAAAAATCATTATGTCCATAAAAACTATCTAATGGAGGAGGCCCATTCCATACACACTAAACTTTATTTAATAAAATAGTACAACCTAGCCTTGAACATGGTGAAAACTGACATTATCCTAGTGGTGATCTTATTGTCTAGTCACAATCCTAACCACTAATCCATTACCTATCTCATCAATACAATTATAAATTTAATCTATCAAGAAGTAGAGATTTTGTATAAATTGCATGAGGGAAACATGGTGGCTATAATACTTTCTTATACTAAAGATCTATATGAACTTCTCAGTATTTGTTTTCAATATAGGATCCCTCCCCATTTTTATATGGACGTTTTATTAGAGATTATATTAGACTCCACTATTATATCATCATTTTCACATGTTTTATATATCACAAATACTCGAAATACTGGGTCTGGGCCACGGTGTCACATGACCTCATGCATGCCTCCCTATATAAAAGAGTCTACCAATATGTGGAAAGGGCATAAAATAGAATATGTGGAGATTATACCCTTTGTAATAGAAAAATCATACCACACAATATAAGTAAAAATACTCATAGTAAACAATATAACTTAAAAGGAAGAAAAAAAATCATATAATAATAACATCAACCCATACTATAACAATATGTCATACATGAAAACTAAATAACTGTCCAAAAATAAGTAACATATCAAAGAAAATAAATATTTAAGAAAACTATAAAATCAATAAAAATCACCCATTTTACACTATAAATCCTTCTTTATACCCTATTCATCAATCTCAGTCACCTAACATAGGGCCCTTTCCCATTAATATATTCTTAGCCATAAATTCAACACATACACTGAGATTCCCATGTAGGGTGTGAGAGTGAACCAAATAGGACACCACTAATGAATCCTTAACAAAATTGAAAAATTCATATAAAGGTTTATACAATGATAGAAAGTAAATTCATAAGTAAACCATCACATTCTCGGTCCTCATGTGTTAATTAGGCTTCCAAGAATCCCTAACCTACCAACTTCAGCTCCTAAATAGAAGAGAAGTTATCGTTGATTGAATGAATCTTATAGTAGGCCATAGGGAAAAATTAAGTCATGGAATAATCCATAAGGCCTTTATGCCTCATATCAGAACACAAAGCTATCAGGACCTAACTACTATCATAGGTTGGTCCATAAGGCCATCATTCCCCACCACCGATCTCAGGTTAGAACTCAAGGCCATCATGGTTTACCATCTATCATTCCAGACCATGTGTCACATTGTACTTAATCCTACTCTAAATGATTAACCAAGATATAAAGGTTCCACCTTTCACTTTGTTACCATATAGAATAAGACTATGTGTATAATGATATTTACATACATAAGAAATAATAAGGAAAGTATTGAGTCACACACACACACAAGCATATCATATAAAGAAAGGTATCACGGGCCACACACACATGATCTAGAGTATCCTATCAATGAAGGCATCACGAGCCACACACACAAAAAAGGATGTTATATCACATATTTTATACAATTTTTATAACATGGTAAGGAAGTTCCCACATTAAGCGAATCAATACCCAAAACAAGGAATTTCCATTCAGATCAAGCCTTCACAAAGAATTAACTATATCCAATTCTAACTTATATTTTCAGAAATTCTTGAATCATGATACAATAAGAAGAACATGAATAGTTATAAAAAAAGATAATAGTGACCCAAGTATAACTACCACCACTAGTATATCGAGATCCAATTAAGAGAGAGATGATAATTCTTTATATTCGGCCACTTATCTATCAATAATTTAATAAATTCCCATTATATAAAGTTGAAATCAATAAATATAACCATGAAATACCAAATATATTATTCATCTCAATATAAATAGGTTTTTTATTCTATAATAGATTAATAGTATAGAGAGTATTCACCGTATCAATTTGATATTCTAATGGTGAAATAGAGAGGATAAGAGAGACATTTTTCTCGAGAGAGTGAAACTATATTTTTATTGGTTTAATGAGGGCCAAGTGAGGTGATAAAGATATAAAATAGGGGTTTTAGGAAAAAATGACATGGTCAAAACTAGTTGAAAATCCCCATGGATCCCACAGACTAGCTGGTAGATCAATGTAGAGCATGAGGACACAACTTCTACAACCATCTGACTAGTGTCTATTCATTGGATAGTCAGTGTCAAAAAGGTTGTTCCTAAGAAAATTATACCTCCATAGTCTAGATGGTGGCACTAAATCAGCTATCCACTAGAATTCTAGTATCTCTAAAGCTTTTGGTTGATTCCAACACATCTTAAAGCTTTGAATACTTAGTCTCCAAATGCCTCTAACATGTCTCAAAAGCTAAAAAAGACAACCAAGGTTAAAAAAATAAATCACTACATTATTTGATGTTTTAGAATGTTATTTTTTAGGGATTTGTGAAATTTAATAAATCATTAAATTTTTAGGTTATATTTTACTATAAAGGTAAAATTTTATATTCTCCATCTTGTTTTGAAAATGAATAAGTCATTGATCTAAAATATAATATTATCCAGCATGTAAAATACATGAGTGTACAAGATAGTGAGTCATAGAAATGGAATAAATTCCTTTATCATTGTAGCATGTGCACACACACACACACACTTTTAAATCTCAACAGGAATAAAATAGAATGATATTTTACTAAATTGTGTTCTAAAAGGTCATTGTGTGTCATCCTTGATAATGTGGTAAGAAAACAAAATATTCCATGAAATTTAGAAAGGACGTTTCCTCCTAAAAGGATATTGAGGCAGCTCAACATGATCTATTTACTCCAACATAAGTGGAATTTATATGAGGTAAGTGTTATACTTCAGTAATTGTTTTTTATTATGTGAGATTTATTAGGGTTTATTTCTAGGAAAATAAAAATAAAAATAAAAATAAAAATGAGAATTATATATATTTTAGTAATCTTATAACTAATATGAAAATGAAAAAGGTTATGATATTATATTCATTTATTGTAATCATGGAGAAGATTTAAATATAAATACTTTAATGAATATTGTATATACTAAGGTTACAATCATCATTTTACACTCATAGAAATCCTTAACAAAATGGGGTTGTTGAAATATAGAATCTATCTCTATAAGTGATTTCATGAAATTTAATAATGAATTCAAATTCTCCATCACAACCCATCCCTCGGGCCCGTTTCGTGACTACCCCAAGCCTGCCTTCCATAGGATAGGAGATGGAGACTAGCACTAGAAAGGCATATCCCTTAAACGAGAAGGCATTGCATTTTTTATCCTATATAAACACACAATCCAAGAACACAACAAGAAGAAAACACACAGACAATAACATAATAAGATGAAACCAGAAAGTAAACTGATGTAGTAAAAAGTGATGAATGTAAAAAGGGGAAGGAATACAAGACCAACTATAAAAGTAAAAGCATGATTGGAATTACAATACAACCGAAAGAAATAGAAAAACAGATACTGAGTCATCTTACGAGGTTCCTACCAGTAGTGTAGGAACAGATCAACTCCTTATCATTCCACGTCCATCAGTCTCCTCCGTGTCATGTCCTGCGGAATGGTCCACCTCTGAGCACATTCAAGTCCTAGCTCCCTCAACCTCGGTCAACAATGTACGTCATCTGCACCATACACAATAAGGTGCAAGTAAAGCCCATGTAGGGGTGAGTATAACAATACGCAGTAGGGACGCTAAGACCCCCACTGGTCTCCTAGAGTTCCACAAAGGAAAAAACACAAAGAAAGACATCAACTATACTTAGGTATATTCCTATTAATTTACCTAAGTTATCAAGATATATTCATCTCATACATGAAGGAAGAACACCACATAGGTAACACCACGAAGGTAGAAGTACCACACGGGTAACACCACAAAGATAGAAGTACCACAAAGGTAACACCATGAAGACAATACCACAAAGGCAGAAGTACTACACAGGTAACACCACAAAGATAGAAGTACTACATATGTAACACCACAAAGATAGAAGTACCACATGGGTAACACCACAAAGATGATACCACAAAGGCATAAGTACCACACATGTAACACCACAAAGATAGAAATACCACACAGGTAACACCACCAAGATAGAAGTACCACACAGGTAACACCTCAAATATTGAAGTACCACACTGGTAAAAGACTCAGCTCATAACCAGGTATAACTTAAGTACATAAGTACAGATGATTAGTCGTAAACTAGATCAACTTATTCTATTAAGAAGCACTACTGCTGACCCACACATGATCGATAGGTAATTAACCCCTGCCGACCCACACAAGATCGGTAGGTAACTAACCCCCAATGACCCACACAGGATCTGACCCACACAAAATCGGTATGCACTGACCCCCACAGGAACATTGAGTGCTGACCCACATAGTATTTTACCCCCACAAGATCTATAGATACTGACCCACATAGGATCAATGTTCTTTCTTCTCGTTGCAGCCTGCCACAGGTTTCCTCGCACCCAGTGAGCTTGAGTTCCATAGAATCTATCCCTTGATATATCAGTCTTACCTATACTACCACTAAGCTCCAAAAAGTAGTAAACCAAAGTACCGCAATGTTGTAAGGATTCCAACGCGACAAACGGCTCATCAATCAGACGCTCGATCTGTGAGTTATAGGCATTTTAGCTCTGGGGGCCTGGTTGGATTCAGGTTTGATCCTACCCAGCCATACTCCAACCATATCTGTAACTCAAGTGTAGTATACCAAAAGGACCTTCTCAATCCAAGGATCCCAACACTCTAAATTGTTCATCAAACAAACGTTCGGTTCTCAAGATAAGGCCCTTTGACTGTTTCTAGGCCCTGTGGGGCCCGGGTCCGGTCCGACCCGGTCGGACCGACCCAGCCCGAACCGGTGTAGGCTGGGCTGATGTACAATCGAGAAGCAAGAGGGGTGGCCCTGCCAAAATAGGGCAGCTCGAAAATGGCGGCCCGACCCGTGTGGGCCGGCGGCCCGTAGGGGCGGTGGCACGATTCGAGGGCGGCGACCCGGTGTGTGGGCAGAGGCCAACTCTGAGGGCGACGACCAGGTCCGAGGGCGGTGGCCTGGATTGAGGGTGGTGGCCCTGTCTGAGGGTGGAAGCCCAGTCTAAGGGCGATGGCCCGACTCGAGGGCGGTAGTCCAGTCCGAGGGTGGCGGCCCTGTATGAGGGCGACGAACTGCTTCAAGGGCGGTGACATAGTCTGAGGGTAGCAGCCCGCTCTGAGGACGACAGTCTGGTGTGAGGGAGACATACTGGTTTGAGGGCGATGGCATGGGTTGAGGGCGGCTCTCCAAGGGTGGATGCCCAGACTGAGGGCGGGATCCTGCTCTAAGGGAGGTAGATCAACATGAGGGCAGAGACCTGGTTTGAGGGTGGCAGCTCGACCCAAAGGCGGTGGCCCACTCCGAGGGTGGTGGCCCGGTTTGAGGGCGGCGACCTGGCATGAGGGCGGTGGCCCGATAGGATGTGGGGGGGTGTAAACCCCCAGTTACCCGGATTCCCGAACGGCCTAGAGGCTGTTTGGTTGGTGAGGCGGTAGCGCCGCGTGGGCGCCGCTCAGTCACCATGGAACTTGTCGGAGGCGGGTTTAGCCTCCTCTGTGGATTCAGCCGCGACTTCCATTTGTCAGCGGTGCGGCAGTCGCACCGCCTTCCTTCCCGCGACCAGCCGTCGTGCTGGCCTCCTCCTCCATTCGCTACGGTGGACGAGCCGTGAACTTCCTCTTGCAGTGTACATCGACGTGATCACGGTCTTTCGAGCTAGCGCAAGGAAAGAAAGATATCAGAGGGTTCATGTCGGGTTCGTTAGGCCTGCACCCTCGGCGTTTTCCTGTAATATGGAGGATATTAAGAGAGTTTAATAAACAATTTTATTGGGCACAAGATTAACCCTACAAGATTCTCCGCAATAACCTCCTAAAAAGATGAATGAATCACGGGATAACCCATTAGTCGGTTGACCGACGTTCTAAGTGTTATTCAAGAATAAAGAATAGGAAAATCATTTGAATGCATAAATTAATTAAACCCCCTACCTGGAAGAGACATCCACTGATGACGGTCGACAGAACTTCCTTCATTGTTGTCATCCGTTCATGACTCGGTGGTGCTCGTCACCGCTTGTTGGAACCAGTCTCGTCTTCCAGGTGGTTGGCATCGTTGTACTTTTATAGGGCTTCGTCGCTTGGTGAAGCTATTCCAACACCCCTCCCCGAGCTCCATATAAATAGTATAGGAGAGGGAGTGTGAAACTCTTGGGGAATTAAAGAGGTTCATTTAATTAACGAACCTCCAAAATTCCCAATGATGCGGTTACAAGAAAATTAGATTCAATCCACTTATTGTCTTGACACGTCGCCGATCCTGCCAACACCGTTCGTCCGTTGGAGGAAAGAAAGAATATAAACTAACAAAACTTGTTATTTTATTAATCTTTCAAAAGTACACAGAAATAACTTTTTCACCCGATCTACTACGGTTTAAGTTATGCTTCCCTTAAGCGAATCCCGACACTACAGATTCTACAGTTCCATCATATTTTTAATCCAAGAAATAGTTCAAAATTTAGAAAACACCATTCACGTGTTTATTGAATGTACCTGAACAAAATTTCAAAAAATTATTAATAGTCACCCTCGACCCACACCGGTCGTGGTTATGCTCTACCTAAGTGAAACACACCCCAACAAACCTAACGATACTCTCTAATTTTCAAACTGAGTTACCGTTTAAATGTTATGAATTTTACAATAAAATAATTTTCACTTAATTATTTTATATATGACCAAAAACTAACTTTCACTGGTGGCCCGTGCTGACCAAAGTTAGTATCTTCCTAAAGAGAGCATACCCTCACAAGTTCAGTAGTGGTCTTGGTTTTTTTAATCTGATTTACCGTTCGTGAGTTATAATCATTTAAAAAATAAAATAATTTTATTTAATTATTTTATTTACGGTTATGCCATTTTCAGGTTTTCTCACATGAGGCCCACACCGACTAAACATAGGTCGCGCTTAGGGTAGACCCAGTATCCTGAGCACTCTGTGCCATCAGATTTTTTATCCGAGTAACCGTTTAAGAGTTATTCCACTTTTTCAGGAAAACTGTTTATAAATTCTAATTAAAGCTTAACAAAACTTCAACTGATCATTCCAGGAACCCCGAGCCTTAGAATCATGCGTTGTTAGATTTTGCGGTCTCGAAATAATTCCATATAATTAAAAAAATTATACATAATTTCCAAGACATTACATTCTCCCCACCTTAGGGATTTACGTCCCCGAAAGCCACAACATAGACTAAGGAAAAAAATGGGGGTACTGAGCATGGATCTGAGCCTCCCTCTCCAATGTGCTCTCCTAGAGGTTCCTGTGTTGCCAACGAATGCGCACCTAAGCTATCAACCACCCAAGAAGGACCTACTCCTGTCGATCCTCAATTTCTACTGGAACCTCCGTAAACATCCCCCCATCATCTAAGTCTAGATCACCATGGTCAATGAATTGAGAAGGGTCATGCATGTATCTCCTCAACTGAGATACATGGAAGATGTCGTGCATCCACTCCAACTGTGGCGGTAGTTCCAAGTGGTATTCCATCTCTCCAATCCTCTGAAGTATCAGAAATGGTCCGATAAACCTCGATGATAACTTTCCGCGTCGACCAAATCTCTATAGTCCCCATTGAGGGGAGACTCGCAAGAAAACATGGACCCCCTCCTTGAACTCCAAAGGTCTTCATATCTTTTTAGGATAAGAATTCTTCCATCTCTTTACAGTCTTCACTTACTGACAAGTGAGACATCATGATACAATCTCTGCCACTGCTTTCTTTATCCCTGGCCACCAGTACTGACGTCAGAGGTCCTGGTATATCTTCGCCACTCCAGGATGTACTATTAAAAGTAATGTATGGAAATATCTCATAACCTCCTCCCAAAGAATCACTGATACTATGGTGCATGCTCTGAAGATAACTACTTGCCCCCCACCTTCGGAAAATTATTCAGGAGACTGTCCTGAGGATATCTGAGCACGTCGGGTCTCATAGTCAATGTCCCAAGAAGTGACTCCTAAACATTATAAAGAATTGGGGGAGTGACTGTAATATACTAGAGGTATGCTGCTCCATATCTATCCATAAAGGATATCTGAAATGCTGCTAGCTGCTCTGTCACCTCAATCTGCAACTACAGACCAGACCTCCTGCTGAGTGAATCTGCTACCACGTTCCCCTTCCCAGGAGTAAAAAATTTCAAAGTTATAGTCTTGGAGGAAATATAACCATCACTGCTATCTCAGGTTCAGGTCATTCTAATAGAAGATATTCCTGAGACTCTTATGATCAGAGTAGACTGTAAAATGTTCGCCCATCAAGTAGTGCTGCCACATTTTTAGCACAAAGACCACTGCGGCTAACTCCAGGTCATGGGTAGCATAGTTCTACTCGTCAGTCCTTGTATCATCTCCTAAAATATCTACTGACACTTCTCCATCCATAGTAAAGTCTCCCCTTTTTTCATAAAAACAGAAAAGGGTTCCACTACCCTAGAGAAGTCTGGTCCAAAACTCTGGTAGTACCCAACCAAAGCAGAAGTCCCTCCTCCATCAGGGAGGTAAACCTGGAAAAATATTTTGAAAGGATGTCCCCCACACTTTAATGGTTCTATTGGAAACTAAAAACTAAAACTCCTGCTACCACGAGGTTAGGGCTAGCCAAATCAAGAGTGGTTGGCTGCACTATCCTTTTTATGAGTTATTCCTGTGCTGCATGGGTTTCATTTTTCACTGACCAAGAAAAATCCCATTCCAACATTGTAGGTAAACAAATTTTTTTTTCCTAATACATTCAATCTGAGTATGAACTGAGGAAGTTCAATCCATACACAAACTAATGTCGTAAGGCCTCGACGTTGCCACCAAGAGGTCCCAGCTGAAACTCTCACCTCAAGGGTATGATCACACCGTCAGCGTAAGTGTGATTATCAAGTCTCCTCCGAAAAGTATCTATAAACGTGAGGGTCAAGTCAACGACTTAACCAGAAACTCTATGCATTGGAAAGGATTTTTGGAAGGAAGGAATGATTGGTACCTATGTCTATTAATACAAAATCTAGTAGTAGACACATACCATTCATCAAATCATTCCTAGAGCCCTTGGGTTGCACACCTTGACCATATGCAGCTACTCCCTTCCCCTGTCCTCCATCTCCCTGATCCTAGTGGGGACCAAAATGGGGGGTGGTTGTAACATGTCTAAATGCACACCACCTCATGCTACTCTCCTAGATCAACTTCCACATCTACATCCCTATAGATTCATCTATCCCTTACACTTCTTCTTCCTAAAAATTTTTACATGCCCAAGTCTCTAGGACTGGCACTGGTTTCTTGCTTTCCCACTACTAACATTCACTGGCTATATCCGCTCAACCAAAGAACATTCAACTAAAAAGGTTCTATCTAGCACCCTAACATAGGTAGGAATACATAGACGAATAGTGCTGGCTCGGAAGGCCTTAAACACACCGTGCTTGGAAGTCCAAGACCTGAAGCACTAATCGTATCATATTCATAGAGTTCTAGAATGGTCAGTACACCTCGATGAATACTAATCTACGGACATGTCATCCTGCCGAAGCTGTAGAAGCTCTAGAGAACTCTCATCCACCTCCTCAAGCCAGTCCTTAGTTGCCTGTGAGTCGGGCTTTCCTTAGAACCCGAGGGGTATCTGATGCTGAAACTCGTGTAGGAAACTATACTTAAATGTTTTCTCTACCGGTGTTGTCGATTGTAACTACTGCCCAATGGGTGGTGGTTCTACTGGTACACCACCCGATGGTGCCAACGCAGTAAGAGGGCCCTACACCAGAGCCTCATCACTCAGTGGGCCATCATGATGTACTCTCTTAGGAAACCTGTGTAACGCCCTGACCCCAGTTACCCAGAGTCGGTACATTATTACATAACATTGGCATGATCGCAAGAAAGATCAAATATCGAAAGACCGATTGGTTTAGTAGCCTTGGAAACACTAGATATATTCATAAGTTTTACATTACATCATAAAATGAAAACTACTACAACAACATAATGTTTCCATAGTCCACACTATAATCCCCTCATAATATCCCTGCAGGTCATTCATAACTTACATCTTCACATCCTGGGAAAAATAAAACATAGAAAAGGGGTGAGCTCAAATGCCCAGTAAGGATAACAATATAGCGGAACATTCAAAAATAAGCATAAACATTTAAGGCAATGAATTACTAAAACAAAAGCCTTTTAAACTTGAACTTCAACATAGTATGGCAAAAGTAAAATGAAATAATTCCATTTACTTGTTCACATGGATATTCTACTAATCAAATAATCACATGCAATATCAATAACCACTTTCATAATGTTGGAATGCATAATGCCAGACTATCATAACCACATAGCCAAGGCCTCGTGCCAAGACTACAAATAATATTTTGCCAAGGCCTTGTTCCAAGACACTAGTTTGTCTCATGAGACCTACCGATGCATCGAGGAGCTATAGCGGGCTCCACCCGTCACATATTAAGTCCAATGCATTCCCATATGAAAAGGTTTAAACGTAACATAAACATTCGTATTAAAACTAGCATACGAAATGTCAATAATTTCACCATAAACTATGAATGGTATAGAAATAGCACATCCACAGTCAAACATATCACAAAACCTTCAATACAATATAGAAGTTTTGTATCATAATAAATCAACTTCAAAATAAGCGTAAAATCCGTCAAAGGATGTTGACATAGATGAAATCAAAACACTTTTTAGAGAAATATCTCTTTCTATTTTTGAAATCATTTAAGAGCCATATAAAATAAAACATTTTCTTGAAAATGTTCTTATAAGCTTGTAAGGGAAGCTTTGACGATTTTATAACGGTGGAAAATAACCGCACCCTCCGTATAAGTTAAAAAAACATTCTTATCTTAATTCTGTCGAAAAGGTTAAAAAGCACCTTGTTTGGAAAACGACGGAACGATTCCCTTATAAACCTCTTATAAAAGGTCAAACAAGGGTATAAATGACTTTAACCCATATTCTTTTAAATATTAAAATTTTTTTGAAATACATTTTGAAGAAACATGGACGTGGATGATAACGAGGTCCCAGTAGATAATTATGTATAAACAACCTCGGATAATGAAGAGATTGCGAAATAAACCCTTACCTTGTACTTTTCCTTTGTTGGGGTAGGTTAACCTTTTGTATAATGGTGAAATAATAATTATTAAATTATACAAGAATCATATACATTAATATGATATCATATATGATCTTTTAACATTGCTTTATTAATAATATCTTAGTATTATCGTCGTTTCGGGTGATAATCGATTCGTTCTTCTTAAATGTTTGGTTACGTAAGACATGTTTGTAATGGATAGATTATATCTTATTCATAATCAGAATGATATTAACATTATTTTTATCCCTAAAATGATAATAATACTTGAATGGATACGATGGAGAATGAATCTCATCGCGTTCGTGGAGACGGTAGTCCGTATGTACGCACGAACGCTACTTCCATTTAATTTTTATTTTAAAAGAATCGAATCCAAATGATACAAAGGTATATTAATATTATAGTATAATATAATATTTTATATATGTTACTTAAGTTCATTAACACCATCCTTTATACGTTCCATGTGTGGTATGAACGAGTCATATCATTTTAAGGGGGCGGTAGTCCGCACTTCCTCAAATGAAATTATCGTATGTATATACAACATGAAACGAATAATGGTATGAAATAAAATGGATTTACAGAAGCTTATATATAAAATATATATCATTAATATCATATTTAATTACAGTTCCATCATAATGGCCACCATGAGAGGCGGTAAGATGTATTTGAACAATCATCGTTTCGTGAGGCGTTAGTTTGCCATCCACAGAAACATTATGTTCATCATCCATTAGATGGAGTTGTGTGTATGTGTAGTTTGAATTCTTCTTATAACAACATCCTAGTATATTGTGGATACTGGTGTTGTTACAAAAGAAAGGAAATAAAAAGAGTTTGGGGGTTGGAGAAGCAAAATAAATGAAAATAATTTAAGAGAAATCGTTACCTTTAATTTAGGTAACTCACTTTGGTTGGAACCAAAGGACTTCTTGAAATGCTTTCTTCCTAAGGGTAAGCTTCAAGGAGGAGGAGAGGGATGTGGGGAGCTTATTTGGGCAGAGTTTGGACGAGACAAGTGGCTTGAGAGGTGTGAGGAATGAGTAGAAGTGGTCTCCTTTTATAAGGGAGAGGAGGGGCTCTTTAAGAAAGAGTGAAAGTATTACTTTATAATATAATTATATTCGGTTTATAATAGTCCAAAAATCATTTAGGTCTAAGATAAGATGACTCATATTCTAAATAACATCAACCAATAAGAATTGGACAGGTTTTAGATAATATTTTAATCATTATAATCTTATTTATTTAAATGATTTATTAATGAGGTAAACATTGCATCATTATTGTGTCATTAATAATTTAAATTATTTGATGTCTAAAAATTATAAATAAAATATAATTATGTATGAAATTATTTTATCTTTCTAATGAATATTTATAATCGAAAATCCAACATGTATAACCCTATGTAAAAATTGTTCTTCTAAAAGATGTAAGCTTATGCCATTTTTATTTTTATTTTAACTTTATTAAAATAATGTGTCCCTACCACATACAAGTGGCTCCAAGGGGTCCCCAAATCGACACAAGGATGCCCATGGTAGGGTATGTGTCCACCAATAAGTTTAGGACACGTTTTAGGGTAATTTTGTATTATTATAATATTATTTTTTAACCCTTATTTACCATATTTACCCTTTAACCATGGTAAATAAAATATTTACCGCAGTAATTATTCAAAATGTGTAAAAATAAAAGTTACCTATTTACATAATTTGGACATCCTGATTCCAAATATGTAATCCATTTTTCCAAATTCAAAACATAGAAGTGGCAGAAATTAAATTAAAATTAATTCCCGTTGTTAAAATAAAAAAGCGTGTTTTTAAGAGATAATAACTATCAAAAGATTGACACTTGTTTATGTCTGATTTAATTGTGAAATTATGTCCAATGACAAACATTAAATTAAATGGTAAAAATATATTCTAAATATACTTTAAAACCACTCAAATTCATAATTTATCAATATTAATTATTTTGATTAAAAAAGTTGTTTTTAATTAAAATTTAGTAATTTTCACTATTCATCAAAATATAAAAGTTATCCGAAAAGTACCAAAATTTCACCCTAGGATAATTTAAATATTCTGAATCCAAAAATGAAGTCCATTTTGAAATATAAAATATATATGATTTCAAAAAGTAGGTATTACTATTCACAACAGATAGTTTAATTAGTTGTGGTGTGTGTTAGAACTCGAGGTTGCGTACAACACAAGCTATCGCATTATTCGAAGGGAAACGTACCGTGGAAGTTTGGGGTGTTACATTCTTCCCTCCTTCAAATAATTGCGTCCTCGCAATTTCTAGTGTATTACTGCATAAAAAGACTCGGGTGGTTCTTCGTCATAAGTTCCTCGGGTTCCCACGTTGCCTCTTCCATCTTATGATTTCTCCACAAAACTTTTACCAGACGCGTCGTCCGGTTTCTCAGTACTTGTTCTCTTGTATCAATAATCCTGACAGGCTCTTCACAATAAGATAGATCGGGTTCCAGTTATAATTCCTCATAGGTGAGTACATGCGTTGGGTCAGGCATGTATTTTCTCAACAGAGATACGTGGAACACATCGTGAACTTTGGAGAGACTTGGCAGCATTGCCAATCGGTAAGCTACAGCCCCAATTCATTCTAGAATTTCGAAGGGTCCGATGTACCTGGGACTCAATTTACCTTTCTTACCAAAACGTATGACTCCCTTCCATGGAGATAACTTCAGGAAAACATGATCACCGACTTGAAATTCCAAATCCTTCCTTCGATTATCGGCATAGCTCTTCTGCCTACTTTGAGCTGCTTTGATGTGATTTTGGATTACTTTCACCTTTTACACCGTTTCCTCCACCAGTTCTGGGCCTACAAGTTTTTATTCACCAACCTCATCCCAACAGGTTGGTGTACGAAATCTCTTTCCGTATAACGCTTCATATGGTGCCATCTGAATACTCGAATGGAAGCTATTGTTATAGGAAAATTCTACCAGTGGTAAATATTGATCCCACATACCCTGAAAGTCAAGTGAGCAAGATCTCAACATGTCTTCTAGGGTTTGAATAGTCCGTTCTGATTGTCCATCTGTTTGAGGGTGGTAAGCAGTGCTCAAATGAAGTTCAGTATCCAGGGATTTCTGAAGACTTTTCCAAAATCTTGAATTAAAACGGGGATCACGATCAGAAATAATCGATAGGGGTACTCCATGAAGTCTCACAACTTCATTAATGTATAGTCTTTCTAGACGTTCCAAGGGTAGATCTTCTCTTATAGCAAGAAAATGTGCTGACTTGGTAAGACGATCAACAATAACCCATATTGCATCGTTCCTTCTAGGAGTCTTTGGTAGCCCCATGACAAAGTCCATCGTAATATTGTCCCATTTCCACTCCGGTATGGGAAGAGGTTGCATGACTCCTCCAGGCTGTTGCCTTCCAGCTTTCACTTGTTGACAAACCATACATATTGACACAAAATCAGCAATCTCCCTCTTCATGTTGTCCCACCAAAAATGTTCCTTCAAATCTCTATACATTTTGGTGCTCCCAGGGTGTATAGAGAAATTGGAACTATGAGCATCATCCAGCAATTCCCTTTTCAGATCAGGTAAATCGGGAACACAAAGGCTCTTCCCGAATTTCAAAATCCCATCTTCATACACAAAGTCTCTCAATCTCCCATCATTCACAGCTTTAATCTTCTTCTTAAATTCTTCATCATCGGTCTGAGAACTCTTAATCCTTTCTAGTAAAGATGGTTTGGCAACCATTTGAAAAAGCATTGATGTTTCACCTTCCCTGGTTATTCCCATGTCCATCTTCACTAGATCCATGAAAATTGGATCCCTTTCGATTCTCATCATGTTCAAAACTCCATGGTCTTTTCTGCTCAAAGCATCTGCCACCTTGTTTGCTTTCCCCGGGTGGTAGTGTATCGTGCAATCATAATCCTTGAGTAATTCAAGCCATCTCCTTTGCCTCATGTTGTGTTCTTTTTGTGAGAAAATATACTTCAAACTCTTGTGATCATTATAAATCTCACATTTTTCACCATAGAGGTAGTGTCTCCATATCTTCAAAGCAAAGATCACAGCTGCTAACTCAAGATCATGAGTAGGATAGTTTTGTTCATGAATTTTCAACTGTCGTGATGCATAGGCAATAACTCTATCATTCTGCATAAGGACACAACCAAGTCCTTTCTTTGATGCATCACTATAAATAACAAACCCATCATTCCCTGATGGTAGAGTCAATATAAGAGCATTGACTAATCTTCTCTTCAGTTCTTCGAAACATTCTTCACACTCTTTTGTCCAAACAAATTTAACCCCTTTACGTGTGAGCTTCGTTAATGGGTTAGCCAATCGGGCAAAATTCTGGATGAAACGTCGATAATAACCTGCCAAACCAATAAAACTACGTACCTCAGTTATACTCGTAGGTGCTGGCCATTCTTGGATTGCCTTGGTCTTAGAAGGATCAACAGAGATTCCATCTTTAGAGACAATATGGCCAAGAAAAGAAATCTCCTGAAGCCAGAATTCACACTTGCTAAACTTCCCATATAATTCATGCCTCCTCAGAGTCTTCAAGATAATGCGCAAGTGATTTTCATGATCTTCGTAGGTTTTGGATTATACCAAGATATCATCAATAAATACCACCACAAATTCATCGAGATACTCCTTGAAAACTCTATTCATCAGATCCATGAATACAGAGGGTGCATTAGTCAATCCAAACGGCATTACGGTAAACTCGTAATGCCCGTACCTGGTTCGAAATGCTGTCTTCGGAATGTCTTCCTTCTTCACACACAACTGATGGTATCCAGATCGAAGGTCAATCTTTGAAAAGTATTGAGCTTCATGCAGTTGGTCAAATAAATCATCAATACGAGGTAGGGGATACTTGTTCTTTATCGTTATAGCATTGATCTCCCTGTAGTCGATACATAACCTCATAGATCCATCTTTCTTTTTAACAAAAAGAACAGGGGCTCCACATGGAGAAACACTAGGGCGAATAAATCCCTTATTACTCAATTCCTCTAGTTGTTTCTTTAGTTCGACTAATTCTACAGTGGCCATTCTATAAGGGGTCTTCGATATAGGCCTTGATCCAGGAATCAAATCAATGGAAAACTCAACTTCTCGTTCTGGAGGATGTCCAGGTAAATCTTCCGGAAATACATCTACAAATTCTTTCACAACAGGTACATCCTCTATTTGAAAATTCCTTTCCTCACCGACAGTTATTTCATTCTCTTCCTCCCCAATAATTGAATTAAGTTGAGCTACTGGGGGTGGATCTAAATAAGAATTAGGTGGTGACGATTCTACTCTAAAAATAAGGTGTTCCTTATCATTATCATCAAGAATCGTAACCTCTTTCTTCTTACGATAAATCTTCGCATCATAGTCCGAAAGCCAGTCCATACCGAGGATTATATCAAACTCAATCATAGGTATGACGATGAGATCAGCAGATAAAGAAAATTTATGTGCTCTAATGGGGACTGATTCACAAAACTTTGTTGCAATGATACTTCCCTTAGGAGTTTTAACTGACAATTCCCTTATTAAATCAAATTGGAAATATCTAATTTTCTTAGCAAACTGGGAAGATATGAAACAATGCAACGATCCAGAGTCAAATAATGCATTTTCTAAACTTGAGGAAACCATTAAATTACCTACCACCACGTCTTTCGGAGCTTCTACCTCAGCAGTAGTGATAGCATAAGCCTGGCCTTGATCCCTTGGACTTTTCTGAGGTAAGTTCTCCTGACGCTTAGGACATTAATTTTCATAATGTCCCATCTCCCTGCAGTTGTAGCACTGAACGTTGGTAGCTTCCTTCTTCCCCTTGCAATCACGAGCTTGGTGGCCTTTTTCACCACACTTGTAACAGACTCCCATTCCCTTCAAGGAAGTACCAAGATGTTTCTTCCTACATTTACCACAAGATGGATATTCAACCTTTCCCTTCTTCCCCTTATTTCCATTCCCAGATTGATCAGCAGGTCTCTTCTTCTCTTGCTTTTCTTTAAAGTCATAAGACTTAGAGAATTCCTTTTCGGTCTTGATAGCACATGAGAATATGTCTTCGTACGATGAAAAGGATTGTGAGACTAATGCTCGACGGAGAAATGGTTTTAACCCATCAAAGAAACGATCAATCTTACTTCTTTGGTTATGTATATAATCACCAGCGTACCTTGATAACCTTGTAAAGTTAGCCTCATACTTTGTGACATTATCATCCTCCTTCTGTCTCAGACTTAGAAATTGCCTTTCCATATCTGCTCGATGGTCGCGAGGAAAGTATTTTTCTAAAAATAGATTTTTTAACTCCCTCCATTCTATATTTGATACTTCATCATCTTCCTTCGTATTTTGAATCAATGACCACCATTGATCAGCATCTCCAGTGAGGCGGTAAACTGCCATGATAACTTTTTCCCTTTCACTGGTCCCCAAAGCCTGAAATATTTTCTCTAGGGAAAATATCCATTGCTCAGCTACTAAGGTATTTGTAATCCCATTGAACGTTGGTGGTTTTTTCCTCATGAATCGATCTAACATTGATCCTCCACACTGCGGATCAGGGTGCTCCATATGGGTAAGGTTATTATTCATAACCTGAGTAAGTTGTCCCAGTATGGTGATTAGCTGATCGGCACCAGTTGCATCACCAGCCCCACTATAATTATCTTGAGCAGGAGGGCAATCCCTACATGGAGTGCGTGCATTGATACAGTTTCCATTTCTTCCACTAGGCGCCATTTCTAAACAATGGCATAACCTAGATCAGTTTATGAATAAAAATACATAATCCCATACTTATAAAACACTTAACATAAATTGAACTATTTATAGATATAATCCATAATCATAAAAATGTTTTCTTTGAGGAAGTATATACTCATAAACCCTTCATAATGATTTGTAAAGAAAATGAGAGTTATCCTAAGCATATCCCCCGGGAGTGTCGTAACCAAGAGTGCAGCAAGTCCCGTTGTCGTGCACCAGTTCCCGTTCGAGTCTATCTCAAAGCGGTGTTTTCGGGTTTTACCCCTAGGTACATCTGTGCCAGAGCCGCCTCTACCTGTTCGTATCCAGACAGGGATGTATTTCTCGGAAAACTCACAAAATCTCTACAATACCAAAATTCTAGGAAGTTCTTCTATACTAATCCTCAAAGTTCATCTTAGGTCTACGTGCTCTAATCAGAGTTTATCGAAATCTAGCTTCCAAGGTTTGTACTAAAATTCCTCTGATACCAACTGTAACGCCCCGAACCCAGTTACCCAGAGTCGGTGCATTATTACATAACATTGGCATGATCGCAAGAAAGATCAAATCTCGAAAGACCGATTGGTTTAGTATCCTTGGAAACACTAGATATATTCATAAGTTTTACATTACATCATAAAATGAAAACTACTAAAACAACATAATGTTTCCATAGTCCACACTATAATCCCTTCATAATATCCCTGCAGGTCATTCATAACTTACATCTTCACATCCTGGGAAAAATAAAACATAGAAAAGGGGTGAGCTCAAATGCCCAGTAAGGATAACAATATAGCGGAACATTCAAAAATAATCATAAACATTTAAGGCAATGAATTACTAAAACAAAAGCCTTTTAAACTTGAACTTCAACATAGTATGGAAAAAGTAAAATGAAATAATGCCATTTACTTGTTCACATGGATATTCTACTAATCGAATAATCACATGCAATATCAATAACCACTTTCATAATGTTGGAATGCATAATGCCAGACTATCATAACCACATAGCCAAGGCCTCGTGCCAAGACTACAAATAATATTTTGCCAAGGCCTTGTGCCAAGACACTAGTTTGTCTCATGAGACCTACCGATGCATCGAGGAGCTATAGCGGGCTCCACCCGTCACATATTAAGTCCAATGCATTTCCATATGAAAAGGTTTAAACGTAACATAAACATTCGTATTAAAACTAGCATACGAAATGTCAATAATTTCACCATAAACTATGAATGGTATAGAAATAGCACATCCACAGTCAAACATATCACAAAACCTTCAATAAAATATAGAAGTTTTGTATCATAATAAATCAACTTCAAAATAAGCGTAAAATCCGTCAAAGGATGTTGACATAGATGAAATCAAAACACTTTTTAGAGAAATATCTCTTTCTATTTTTGAAATCATTTAAGAGCCATATAAAATAAAACATTTTCTTGAAAATGTTCTTATAAGCTTGTAAGGGAAGCTTTGACGATTTTATAATGACGGAAAATAACCGCACCCGCCGTATAAGTTAAAAAACATTCTTATCTTAATTCTGTCGAAAAGGTTAAAAAGCACCTTGTTTGGAAAACGACGGAAAGATTCCCTTATAAACCTCTTATAAAAGGTCAAACAAGGGTATAAATGACTTTAACCCATATTCTTTTAAATATTAAAAATGTTTTTAAATACATTTTGAAGAAACATGGACGTGGATGATAACGAGGTCCTAGTAGATAATTATGTATAAACAACCTCGGATAATGAAGAGATTGCGAAATAAACCCTTACCTTGTACTTTTCCTTTGATGGGGTAGGTTAACCTCCTGTATAATGGTGAAATAATTATTATTAAATTATACAAGAATCATATACATTAATATGATATCATATATGATCTTTTAACATTACTTTATTAATAATATCTTAGTATTATCGTCGTTTCGGGTGATAATCGATTCGTTCTTCTTAAATGTTTGGTTACGTAAGACATGTTTGTAATGGATAGATTATATATTATTCATAATAAGAATGATATTAACATTATTTTTAACCCTAAAATGAGAATAAGACTTGAATGGATACGATGGAGAATGAATCTCATCGCGTTCATGGAGACGGTAGTCCGTACGTACGCACGAACGCTACTTCCATTTAATTTTTATTTTAAAAGAATCAAATCCAAATGATACATAGGTATATTACTATTACAGTATAATATAATATTTTATATATGTTACTTAAGTTCATTAACACCATCCTTTATACGTTCCATGTGTGGTATGAACGAGTCATATCATTTTAAGGGGGCGGTAGTCCGCACTTCCTCAAATGAAATTATCGTATGTATATACAACATGAAACGAATAATGGTATGAAATAAAATGGAATTACAGAAGCTTATATATAAAATATATATCATTAATATCATATTTAATTACAGTTCCATCATAATGGCCACCATGAGAGGCGGTAAGATGTATTTGAACAATCATCGTTTCGTGAGGCGTTAGTTTTCCATCCACAGAAACATTATGTTCATCATCCATTAGATGGAGTTGTGTGTATGTGTAGTTTGAATCCTTCTTATAAAAACATCCTAGTATATTGTGGATACTGGTGTTGTTACAAAAGAAAGGAAATAAAAAGAGTTTGGGGGTTGGAGAAGCAAAATAAATGAAAATAATTTAAGAGAAATCGTTACCTTTAATTTAGGTAACTCACTTTTGTTGGAACCAAAGGACTTCTTGAAATTCTTTATGCCTAAGGGGAAGCTTCAAGGAGGAGGAGAGGAATGTGGGGAGATTATTTGGGCAGAGTTTGGACGAGCCAAGTGGATTGAGAGGTGTGAGGAATGAGTAGAAGTGGTCTCCTTTTATAAGGGAGAGGAGGGGCTCTTTAGGAAAGAGTGAAAGTATTACTTTATAATATAATTATATTCGGTTTATAATGGTCCAAAAATCATTGAGGTCGAAGATAAGATGACTCATATTCTAAATAACATCAACCAATAAGAATTGGACAGGTTTTAGATAATATTTTAATCATTATAATCTTATTTATTCAAATGATTTATTAATGAGGTAAACATTGCATCATTATTGTGTCATTAATAATTTAAATTATTTGATGTCTAAAAATTATAAATAAAATATAATTATGTAGGAAATCTTTTTATATTTATAATGAATATTTATAATCGAAAATCCAACATGTATAACCCTATGTAAAAATTGTTCTTCTAAAAGATGTAAGCTTATGCCATTTTTATTTTTATTTTAACTTTATTAAAATAATGTGTCCCTACCACATACAAGAGGCTCCAAGGGGTCCCCAAATCGACCCAAGGATGCCCATGGTCGGGTATGTGTCCACCAATAAGGTTATGACATGTTGTAGGGTAATTTTGTATTATTATAATATTATTTTGTAACCCTTATTTACCGGATATACCCTTTAACCATGGTAAATAAAATATTTACCGCAGTAATTATTCAAAATGTGTAAAAATAAAAGTTACCTATTTACATAATTTGGACATCCTGATTCCAAATATGTAATCCATTTTTCCAAATTCAAAACACATAAGTGGTAGAAATTAATTTAAAATTAATTCCCGTTGTTAAAATAAAAAAGCGTGTTTTTAAGAGATAATAACTATCAAAAGATTGACACTTGTTTATGTCTGATTTAATTGTGAAATTATGTCCAATGACAAACATTAAATTAAATGGTAAAAATATATTCTAAATATACTTTAAAACCAGTCAAATTCATAATTTATCAATATTAATTATTTTGATTAAAAAAGTTGTTTTTAATTAAAATTTAGTAATTTTCACTATTCATCAAAATATAAAAGTTATCCGAAAAGTACCAAAATTTCACCCTAGGCTAATTTCAATATTCCGAATCCAAAAATGAAGTCCATTTTGAAATATAAAATATATATGATTTCAAAAAGTAGGTATTACTATTCACAACGGCTATTTTAATTAGTTGTGGTGTGTGTTAGAACTCGAGGTTCCGTACAATACAAGCTATCGCATTATTCGAAGGGAAACGTACCGTGGAAGCTTGGGGTGTTAAAACCTAGGTGGCTATATTTGTGGTGGCATCATGATAATAAATAGGTTCACTATGGTCATTAAGTTATACCTAGTAAGATGAATCCAAATAAATCAAAAGAAAAACTTTTTTAAAAACACACACAATCAGTGTTTTCTTGTACTAAGTTTGAAATCATAATTTAGGGTCCTGGTGTATGGATACGTCAGCCACCACACCAATACTGGACTCCCTGAACTAAAAACCATACTCATAAAACTTATACTATTTCTTCACAAAAAAGACCAGAGTCCCAGTTCTTTGGTAAAACTGAACTCCTCTGATAACACTTTGTCACAACCTGTCCCTCAGGCCCATGTCATAACTACCCCAAGACCTCCTTACATAGGCCAGGGGATGGAAACTAGAACCAAAAAGGTGTGTCCCTTAAATAGGAAGGAATTTCCTTTTTAACCTATATAGACACACAGTCCAAGAACCCAACCAGAAGAAAACACACAAACAAGAATTCAATAAGATGCAACCACAAAGTAAACTGTTGTAGTAAAAGAGTGTTGAAAGTAAAAAGGGGCCGGAATACAAGCCCGACTGTAAAAGTACAAGTATTACTGGAAGTACAATAAAACTAAAATAAATAGGGAAACAGCTACTGGGTCATCCTCTAAGGTTCCTACCTGTAGGGTACATACAGATCGCCTCCTTAGAACTCCACGTCTGTTAGTCTCCTCCCCATCACATCATGCCAAATGGTCCACCTCTAAGAACCGTCCAGTCCTAGATCCCTCAGCCTCGGTCAACAATGTACATCATCTGCACCATACACAACAGGGTTTGAGAAACAATCGTGCATAGGTGAGTATAATAATACTCAGTAGGGACCCCAAGACCCCATAAGTCTCCTAGAGTTACAAAAAGGAAAAACCACAAAGAAATACATCAACTCTACTTAGGTATATGACCATACATATACCTAAGTTATCAAGATATATTCATCCCACACATGAGGGAAGAACACCACATAGGTAACACCACGAAGGTAGAATTACCGCATAGGGAACACCACAAAGATAGAAGTACCACACATGTAACACTATGAAGATAATACCACAAAGGAAGAAGTACCACAGAGGTAACACCACGAAGATAGAAGTACCACATAGGTAACACCATGAAGATAAAAGTAAAACATAGGTAACAACATGAATATGATACTACAAAGGTAGAAGTACCACAAAGGTAAAACCACGAAGATAGAAGTACAACATAGGTAACACCACAAAGATAGAAGTACCACACATGTAACACCGCGAAGATAGAAGTAACACATAGGTAACCCCACAAATATTGAAGTACCACATAGGTAAAAGACTCAGCTCACAATCAAGTATAACTTAAGTAAAAAAGTACAAATGATTAGTCGTAAACTAGATCATCTTATTCTGTTAAGAAGCACTGATGATGAACCACACATGATCGATAGGTAACTAACCCCCGTTGACCCACATAGTATCGATAGGTAACTAACCCCCACTAACCCACACATGATCTAACCCAAACAGGATCTACATGCACTAACCCACACAAGATCAACGAGTGCTGAACCACACAGGAACTGACCCACTCAGGATCAATAGATACTGAACCACATAGAATAAATGTTCATTCTTCTCATTGCAGCCTACCAAATGTTTCCTCGCACACGGTGCGCTTGAGTTCTATAGAATCTGCCCCTTGAGATATCGGTCATACCTCAACTACCTCCAAGCTCCACAAAGGAGTAACCCAAAGGACCACCATGTTGTAAGGGTTCCAACGCGAAAAACGATGCATCAATCAAATACCCGGTCTGTGAATTATAAGCGTTTTAGCTAAAAGGCCCCGATTAGATTCAAGTTCGATCCAAGACGGACATACTCTAACTTTCTCCAAAACTCAAGTGGAGTATACCAGAAGGACCATCTCGATCCAATGATCCCAACACTATAGATGGTGCACCAAACAGACACCCGGTTCTCAAGATAAGGTCCCTTGAGTGCTTCTAGGCCCCGTAGGGCCTGGGTCTGGTCCGACCTTGTCAGACTGACCTAGCCCAACGCAGTCTAGGATGGAACGATGTCTAGTTTGTCCCACAAGAGGGGTGTCCCGGCCCATGTGGGGCGACTTCCCAACCCGAGGGTGGTGGTCCACTGGGGTGGTGGCCCGATTTGAGGGTGGCGACCCGACGTGAGGGCGACAACCTACTATGAGGGCGGTGGTTAGATCCGAGGGCGGAGGCCCGGATCGAGGGTAGTGGCGCAGTCTGAGGGTGGCGGCCCGGTCTGAGGGAGGAATCCCATTCTAAGGGCGGTGGCTCTCTTTGAAGGAAGAAATCCAGTCTGAGGGTGGAGGCCCAGTCTGAGGGTGGTGGCCTGGTCTGAGGCCGGTGGCCCGACTCGAGGGTGGCGGCCCGGTCCGAGGGCTGCGTCCCACTCTGAGGGAGGTGGTCCGGTCTGAGGGTGATGACCTGCTTCGAGGGTGGTGACCTAGCACGAGGGTGGATGCCCTGTTCGAGGGTGGCAACCCAGCTCGAGGGCGGCAACCCGCTTTGACGGTAGTGGCCCGATTCGAGGGCGGCGTCACAACGTGAGGGTGGTGGCCCACTCCGAGGGAAGAGACCCGACTTGAGGGTGGTGGCGCAGTCCGACACGGTGGGTGTAACCCCCCGATCACCAGATTCCCGAATTACATGAAGGTCATTCGGTTGGAGATGCGGCGCCGCCACGTGGGCACCACTCGGTCACCGCGGAACCCGCCAGAGGCAGGTTCGGCCAACACCGTCTATTCAGCCATGGTTTCCATTCGTTAGAGGTGCATCGGTCATACCAGCTTCCTTCCCATGGATGGCCATCGTGCCGACCTCCTCCTATGTTTTCCGCGGCTGACAAGCCGTGAACCTCCTCTTGCGGCGTGCGTCGACGGGCTCATGGTCTTCTGAGGTGGCGCAAGGAAAGAAAGATAGAGGAGGGTTCAAGGAAGGTTCGTTAGGTCCACACCCTCCACGTTATCTTGTAATATGGAGGATATTAAGGTAGTTCAATAAACAATTGTATTGGGCACAAGATTTACTCCGTAAGATTCCCCGCAATAACCTCCCGCAAAGATGAATGAATTGCGGGTCAACCTGTTAGTCAGTTGACCTGTATTCTTCATGTTATTCAAGAACGGAGAATAGAAAAATCATTTGAATGAAAACATTAATTGAACCCCCTACATGGAAGAGACTTCCACTAACGAAGGTCGATAGAACTTCCTTCCTCATTGTCGTTTGTTCGTGACTCAGTGGCAGTCGTCACCGCTTGCTGGAACTAGTCTCGTCCTCCAGATTGTTGGCGTCGTAGTACATTTCCAGGGCTTCATCGCTTAGTGAAGCCGTTCCAACACCCCTCCCCAAGCTACATATAAATAAGAGAGGAGAAAAAGTGTGCAACACTTGAGGAATTAATGAGGTTCATATAATTAATGAACCTCTCGAATTCCCAATGGTGTAGTTACATGAAAAGAAGAGTCATGCCATTTATTGGCTTGACATGTCGCCGGTCCTGCCATCACCGTTCGTGCATTGGAGGAAAGAAAGAAAATAAAATAACAAAACATGTTATTTTATTAATCTTTGAAAAGTACACAAAAATAACTTTTTCACCTGAACTACCGTGGTCGATGTTATGCATCCCTTAAGCGAATCACGACATTGTGGATTCAAAAGTGCCCTCAGATTTTTAATCCGAGCAACTGTTCAAAAGTTAGAAAATACCGCTCATGCTTTTAGTAAATGTACCAGAAAAAAGGTTTGGAAAATTATTAATAGTCACCCTCGACCCGCACCGGTCGAGGTTAGGCTTTAACTAAGTGAAACATGCCCCAAAAAACCCAATAGTACTCTCTTATTTTCAATCCGAGTTACCGTTTTAAAGTTATGGATTTTACAATAAAATAATTGTCACTTAATTAGTTTATTTATGGAAAAATACTAACTTTCACTGGTGGCCCTAACCGGAAAAACATAGTATCTTACTAAAGAGAGAATAACCTCATGAGTTTAGCAATGGTATCAGATTTTTAATCTGATTTATTGTTCATGAGTTATAAGAATTTGAAAAATAAAATAATTTTATTTAATTATTTTAAATACGGTTATTCCATTTTTGTGTTTTCTCATAGGAGGCCCGTGCCGACTAAACTTAAGTCACGCCTAGGGTACACCCGCCATCCTGAGCACACAGTGCCCTCATATTTCGGATCCGAGTAACTGTTTAAGAGTTATTCTACTTTTTTAGGAAAACTGCGTACACATGGTAATTAAAGTTTAACAAAACTTCGACGGATCATTATGCACACCCCGGGCCTCGGAATTGCGCGCCGTCAGATTTAGTGGTCTCAAAATAATTCTATATAATTTAAAAAAATTATACAGAATTTCCAAGACTATACATTCTCCAATACTTCTATAATAATGTATTTAATTACACTTTTTATTTTATTAATTTAGTCCTCATAATAACCTTTTTTAAGAAGACCCTTAAAAAAATTTGGAAGGTTAAGAAACAAATAGATTATTATATTAAGGTGTACAGATTTAAATTCATTATACTTATAATAAAATATTACTTAGTAAAGTTAGATCTTAGTTAAGATAAAGTTATTTTTCTTGGATGCTCTAACTTGAATACATCCTACCAAATATAAAATTGGATGACTAAGAACATAGAGATATTATTTCATGTAAAATTTGATTATATTTTCCCCAATACTCAACTAAAAAAATAATGATGTTGAGAAAGACCTAGAAAAATAGACTATTTGTGTGAAACCTCATTCTTAATAAGTTCATATTTAGGAAGATTCACCCTCATGTCCATTACCAAATCATGGGTTAAATTAAACTACCATATCTAATAAAATCTTATTAATGATTTGTTGTCCAGTACTCAAACTAGAAGGTTGGTCCTAAATAATGTCAGTCACAATGGTTTTGCTTCAAACATAGAGCCTCAAAATTTTGATGATTCCATTAATGATGAGAATTTAAAAATTGACTTAAAATAACTCCTAAATTAATTCACTATAAATATTATTTGTACTCTTGGTGAAAGAACTGATGATCATCCCATTATTCTTATTAAATGGTGCTTAAAAATAAGCTTGATGAGTAGGATAAAATAGTTATAAATAACCACATGATTGTAGAAAAAGGTTGTAACCAAGAAGTTGATATTGATCATGGTGAAACCTTTTCACCTATTTTATATATTGAATCAATTAGAATTTTTTTTATTCACCTATAAAATTAACTATTTGATTTTTCAAATGGATGTTAATAAATATTTTTTAAATTATTTTATTTCTAAAAATGTATATGTTGATAAAACACCAGGTTTTAAGGATTAAATTTTTTTAAATAATATGTTTGAGTTAGATAAGTATATTTATAGATTGAAATAATCCCCTCAGGATTGGAATGGGTTGCTGACTAAATACCCTTTTGATAATAAATTCAAAATGAAAATAATTTTGATTTTACCCTATTTTAAAAGAACATTTCACATGATATATTTTTTTTACAAATTTATATCAATGATTTCATATTTTTTTCAACTAAGGAATCTCTTTATTTTTATTTTTTAAATTTAATGAGAAATAAATTAGAAATGAGTTTTATTAGGGATATAATGTTTTTCTTTAGTTGCGAAATCAATCAAAACAATCATGACATTTTTTAGCCAACGCAAATATATCAAAGAATTACTTAATATTTTTAGCATGGATCTCATCATGGTAATAAGTACACCTATGAGTACTTCATGTAAGATAAAACTGGATAAATATTGGAATATAATAAACCATAAGTATTATTTATATATAATTGGGAGCCTTCTTTTATTTACTATAATCAAAAATTCATTATGTTTAGTATTTTACCCTTTTTTCAATTTAAAAAAATTATAATGAACTTTATTGTAAGGAAATTAAGATAATATTTAAATATCTAAATGGAACAAAAATATATTACTTTTTTTAACTAAAATAAATATTTTCTAAATTTAAAAGTTTTTCAGATGTGAAATTTAGAGGATTCCAATCATATAGGAATAATATAAGTAGGATGTATCACTTACTTGGAAAATAATTGGTCTCAGAGAGTAGTAATTAGAAAATTTTATTTTATATTTCTATCTATAATATAAAATACATAGTCATACGTAATTGTTGTTCTCAAATCATTGGGATGAATAACATGCTCTTACACTACAATAAATTGTATGAGCACATTACAATTAAGTGTGAAAACACTAGTGAGATTAGTTTCTCTATGAATCCCATTAAACACTCACTTAATAAGAAAATTGACCCTAAGAATTACTTTTTAAGAGGTCTCTTGAAAAGGGTTACACATTTCTTGAATTTATAATAATTGTTCATTAACTAATCTACAACTTCACTAAACCTCAATCTCAAGAATGATTTTATTTTATTTATTAGGATTAATTAATATATAGAATTTGAATATCATAATAACATGAAATTAGTTAAATATTACATAAAAGCAGATGTACTTTTATATTTTTAATATCTTTATAAAAAGTTTGTAGGAAAACCACATGTAAGGAATAAATGTATCTTTAGATAACTTTTTTACATGATTTTTCTATCTCAATTTGTATTCTTCATTGTTTTTTCATACTGTAATTTAATCATGGTTGATTCTAATAATACATTTTTATCCATATTAAAATTCAAATTGAAATTATGATTCAATTGTAAAATTTTAAAAAATTGAATCATTTTAGTTTTTTATCTTTTCATATATTTTACCTTGTATTATATCTATTTTATGATACTTTGGTAGTGGTTTAAGTCCCCATATCTTTTCCCTTAATTTTATTATGTTGGTATTTTTATTGATTATAATAGTAGAATACCACTAGATCTCTAGCACCGAAGAATCAGAGTTCTGGTGTAGGGGAATGTGTCTAATGTATCACTCATTGAAAATTTAGTGAGAGATAATTGAGTTTAAGTGGAAGTCCTAATAATTCATCAATGAGTTATAAAACAACTAACTATTTGGATTATCTCACTTACCCTCACTCATAACGACACAACTCAAACCCTATATTAGGATCTTGTAACTCTTATATAACCTCTTTTATCTTTTACCAAATTTTATTAAGATCTTATCAATCCTATTAATTTTATTCATCTATCTATTTATCCTAAATTAATATTTTTCTAGGGGTTTAAATTCATTATCTATAAAAAAACCCTAAGCTCCCTTGATGTTTATTTTAATATGTCCAACCTACTTATTTTATTGATTTATTGCATTAGATGATCATATAACATGAAAAGGAAATTTGAAAAACAAAGAATCATCTAACGAACACTCATTCATTCAAATTAACTTATATTTGGTTGAAAAAATTATTCTTCCTTAAATTATCAGTGGTTTTCACAGTATAGAACATTTATTTATCCTTCTCAAACACATGGATTCCATATAGAATATGTAACCCAGATACACCACATTATTCTCATATCAGGTGTGTTACTACCCCCAAAGCACTCCCCAATCCCCAGGGCCTGATAAATAGAATAGTGGGTCCTGATGTTGACTTTGAGGAATGATTTAACCACATTGTTGTAAAAATTGGATATAATCATAAAAAAACTTCCATGTCCCATCCATTAGTCATATGTTCAAAAAAGAAACTACTAAATACTAAAAAACAAAAATGTCTTAGGAATCATATATATAAAATTAATAAGTGAAAAAATCTCTAAATTAAGAAATATAATACTCATTTTAAGAAAATAATCACAAACAAACTAATATATGTTAAAAAAAGTCAAATGTGGTATAGGAAAAAAACTAAATGAGGAATCAGTGATGATCCAACCAAGACCGCAATCCACCTCTGATAACACTGAATTCAAAGTGGGAACCAATCCATCTTCCATGAAAACACAAAAACTTGTCCCGAACTTTTCAAAAACTACTGATACAGCTTTAAGTTCATAAAATATATGAAAATGGGGCTTGTATGTACTCTTATTTATCCCTACAAGGTATGTACATGAAATAAATAATAGTGAACTACCAATGGTTTCTCAACATAATAGTGATATAATAGGTGTATGTAAGTACATGTATACCCATTGACATAAATATGCAATAAAATAGTTTTAGTAGTTCCAAAATACATATATTAGTAAACTAAATATGATGAAACTTTTGAATCCTTGATTATTTACAACAAGTAATTCCCTATATTAAGAAGGTAAAAACTAGACATACCACTTCCTAGTCAATTCCAAGTATATGAATCAAGTAGGATATGATGTCGTATTATCCCATTCACTAGGTGGTCATAACATGGAAACTTGAACATGGTTGTTTGTGGGAAACCCTCATCCTAAAGAAAGATGAAGGTTTATACAAGTGTCATGGAAATATCATATCCCATCCCTTTGAGAATATGGGATTAATCATAATATGTTCAAAGAAATATTTTATCCCATATCATATTCTTGATCGATATACCACTAAGTGTTTACCTGTATACATCTCATATACCAAATATTCAACTCAAGGTGTACTTGGGAACCTCTTTACACATGCATAACAAACCGATTTTATGTAATTAACCAATTGTATATAAAGATCATCTCAATTTATATAACAAAGTAGTTACATTATCAGGTAAAATATTAATAACATGCTCAAAATAGTAAACAACTAACCCCTTCTCAATGTGCTCAAATATTATATCACATATGAATAAAGTTATCAAACATGGATTACAAGTATGAAATGGGTAAAATGTTATACTCCCACATGATCTGATATGCATAAGAATTCTTACATTGGATTATTGGTCCAAGAGAACTACACTAGTGTGATAAATCCACCTCCTAAGACATACTGAAGAGACATCAGCTAGTGAATTAGTTGGGTGAATATAAGAACTATACTAAAGTGAACATAACCAAAACATGGTACAAAACTAGGGTTATTTAGTGATATTAATTGAGATATAATGGTTAATAAATATACCTTAAATTGAGTTCTCAATATATAAATGATTTTATATCACAACTGTACTAGTTTGGGGTCTCCATTTAATATAAAAAATGAATTCCCCTAGCCAGCCAATGTACCACTGAGATAGTGTGTGTGTGTGTGGGGGGGGGGGGGGGTGAATCAGTCTTATAATAAAGTAGGTCTATGGGTGGGGGTACAATGTAATGAAATTAAAGATGCAGAGGTTCAAAACTAGGTCATCCTTAACTCACCTCTGCAGGTATAACAGGGGCAGAACTATTGAACTGGTGAATCAGTCTGACAGTTTATACAATTTCTTCTTATGAAAATAATCTATATGAATTTTTATGTTCATGATTATATATTATTTTCAAACTACCACATCCTCATAGAATAGAAATATTAAAATTCATAGAAAACCTGAATTTTTAAAAGGATGATCCCCAATGTGGGTACCTACACCTTTCTAGTCTTGGGTTATTTTCTGAGTTCCATATTATCACTATAATTTTTAAATGATTAAAAGAGAGGGAAGTGTTCTTACTTTAATCGTATGAGTATATCTATTATTTTAAAATATAAGTGCAGAATATTTCTTTAAATCTTTATAAATAAACAATAATAATTGGGGAATTGTTTATAATGGAACAAATAACCTTCAAGATTTTAACTATGATTTTGTATATGAACAATATCTCCTGTATTTGGTTGAATATCACAATATAAAATATAAAATATTCTTTCTATGGTTGGTATTTGATTTCTATAATAGTATCAACACAAAAAAATGTATGGTAGTCCTCCATTATAAATATTTTATAATGATAGAGTTGTGTATGAGATAATATATACATAAATTTAGTTTTCTTTCTTCTCAAAAGAAATATTACTGATGATAAGTAATGAGATCACTTGACTCTACACAATTGATGAATGTAGTAGCAAGCTATAATTGACTTTAATTTCATCCTCTCTATATTTGATACCAAAATTATTTAGTTCAATGAAGTATCAACCTCTCAATTCTTGATAATCACCATATTATTTATTTCTACCTATCAATTTGAGAAAAAATGTTTCCATAATAAAATATATAAATCCCTATTACTCTTTTCATCTTGATATTTTTTGGTCAACATCCTCCTGAAAATTGGATTCTGAATTAGTGATAATGATTTGAAAATATACATGAATATTTTCAAAAGATCACCTCTTTCAAACTTTATTCAAGCACCAAGAAATCTCAGCATTGATCATGAATTTGACCAAAATCCTACGAAATTTTAGATTTAATGTTTAGTAAAGAATTGCCTAATTTAATTTTCAATTTATAATATAAAAACTCATATTTTGAAAATTATAGAATCTCATATAAGATGTACAAAATCTTACATATCAATTTTGTGTAGACCCATCATTTTATTCACTGTGTAATATTTATGATTTTGTCATATTTTCATTTCATTAATTTGAAGATATTACCGATTAACAATTTACCTCAACTTTATATGTGTCTAAGTAAGATGTCTTCCTTTCCCACAATTTTATTTCTTTTATGAGAACATCTTATGTATTAATAGTTCACATCATGCTATTATGAGTCTTTATAATATGTTTTCCTTTATTACATTTCCATTCCCTTGGAAGAATATATTATGAATTCACCTTAAACATTGTATGTATATTAAAAATTATTACATATCAACCAGTGTTTCTAAAAATTTTAGGTTCATTTTAGAGGGACATTATAATTATCATCACCCCATCATATTTATGAATTTCCTTTTCTAATTTTCTACTTTGTTCATAGGTGTATCTCACATGGTCTATACTTAAGAATATTTAAATTATGAATCATATGTATCATGAGTCATAGGAATAATTCAAGTTACATGAAATTCTAGTATCCTTAAACCTTATCAAACACATTTAGTCCAAATCAAAAACAAATCCTCAAAACATCCTTTCATTTTCATGAATATTTGAAAACAAATATAACAATCTTCCATAATTCAATTGGGTTCTTCAAAATATCCCTTTGTATTTGTTTTAAACCTCACTCAACTATTTTAAAAACTCAATAACCCACTACTAAGTTCATTATGTAATAGGATTTCTCTAGTGAGAAGTATCATGACACCATGACATTGGATAAAGTAGTTTTATAAGAGAATACTATCCCTTAGTGACAATAAATTCTTATCTAAGTATTTCCAATTTACTCCCCCTTAATCAATTATAAAAATATTAAATTTTCTTCCATTTGTAATATAAAAATTACCATCAAATGAAAAATATAAAGTAAAATAGTACATTAATCTATAATACATGTTTAAATTCCCCCCCCCATGAAAAAATAATATAAATCTATATTGGTTTATCCAAATTTTACTCAAGAGAGAGGGAATGGGCAAAAAATTATGTTTAGCCTCAGGGTATTAGATTTGTCTTTTGGAATTTCCTTAGTGATGATATATACCGATCGATATAAAATGGGAATAAATTCCCACATTATGTATATACTGGAAACCATATCTTTAATGATTTTAAATATGATATCAATGTTATTATATCATAAGTTTTTCACTAAATTTTTTATGGATTTATAGAACTTTGATTATATCATTAAATTCTAAGAGTTCATTCTATCTTCACCCTTAAGTGTTCAACCTTCTCCTATATCTTGATTATCTGGGTAAAATATCTCATAGGAGTCACATATTCATATTCTATGGTTTTTAATGTAACTTAATTTTATTTCATTCAATCTATTCAAAATTTTTTACTCCCTGTATAAATAATTTATATATTGTGTACTTTATGTCAACACAATCATATGCCTAGTATGTATTAGTTAATCTAGAAATATTAATGTGATCACCCTTCCTATAAAATAGTTCAAAAATCAATGACCCTTTGATGTATTTAAATAATCTCATTGAATAAATCAACTATGATTACATTGGATCAATTTAGTACCTGATGCACAAGATCACTTCATAATAAATATTTGGTATGGATATAGTGAGATAGAGTAAACTGACAATAAATCTTTTGAATTATCTTTGATTCAAACTTTCAGATTCCTTATCCTTGAAAACTTAATTACAACTATTATTTTTGTGTATATTAGTTTGGAGTATTCCTTGTTTAATTTATTCAATAATTTACTTGTGTACAGATCTTAGGATAAAAAACAAATCCTTGTTCTTAAAACACATACAATCCAAGAAAGTACCTCATTTATCCAAGAAAAGTCAACACAAATTGGTATTCATTTTTTTAGAAAATACATTAGAATAACTCTGTTGATTTCATATAAAAATAATATCATCAATATATAAAATTATAATGATAGTACCAACATCAATTTCTTTTATGTATTGATTAATGTCCACTTTTCTCTTTGTCAACATCATAATTATCAAGAACCCATTTAGCTTTGAATACCATGCTATAAGGGCCTATTTTATACGATAGAAAGACTTATTAATATTAAAAACCATTATTCTATCATTATCATGAAAAAATACTCCATGCTGGTCAATATTGGATTATTCTTAAATCTCTCAATTTAATAAGGTGGAATTCAAATAAATTTTTGGAATTTTGAAATTCTTAGAGATTGTATATCTAGGATTATTCTTATGAAATCTAGTAATGAAATTGGAGAAAAATTATCTTTAATATTAAATCCCTTAATTTTTTAATAACACTTGAACACAAGTATGACCTTATTCCTTATGAATTGTCCCTTATCATTTAGATTTTCCCTAAACACCCACAGGGTCCCAATAAAATTTTTATCTTTTGGACTATGGAAAAGATCCCAAGTTACATTCATCTCCATATGATCCACATAATCATTCATAGATCAAACCCACTATTTGTGCTTTAAAGTTTCATTCACTAACTGTGGCTCAATATATAATATGAGAACATTTTGGTTGTCAAGTATGACTCTTCTTCTGGTATGAACTGAAGAATTCAAGTTTCCCATTATTTTATTTTTTTCCACATGATTATTTAGATTTTGATATTTATCCTCTTAAAATTTAATAGAATCCACTTTATAACTAGATTAATTTGAGTCAATACCAACAACATGTGATTCAACTCTAGAATATTCTTCACTATTTTTATCAGGAACCTACTAACTTTAATCATAAAAATAATAAAATTTTTCTCTATTTAGAGAAATAATTTTTGGATTATTCTCAATGATCATAACCTCATAATATTCTTCCATTTTATTAATCCTATTGTCATATCATATATATATATTTTTTCATTCTATAATTATCTCATAAATAAACCTTTCTCTTCATTCTCATTAAAATTTCCCAAATTTTGGTTCTCTATATTATTTAATAAAGGACTACAAAACACCCTAAAGTAGTCTGCCTTTGGATTCTTCTTATAAAAAAACTCATAAGAGGTTATATTTGACTTTGGTAAAAGTATAATCCTATTATAGATATGCATATATATGCATCAAAACTATATTTATTAAAACATTGATATGTTATATTATACTAGTATGGTTCTTACCATATCCACTATGCTTCTATTCTTTCTCTAAATTACTCCATTTTTCTGGGGCTTTTAAAGAGTAATATATGGATGTTTTATTATATGTTTCTAAAGGTAAGATTCAAATAAGTTTATTATGATCTACTATGTATTATCAGTCTTAATATTTTTGATACACATTTCAAGTTGTTTCCCAACTATTCTCCAAAAAACATTAAACATATCCACTATCCACTACCTAAGATGTATGTTTTAGGAATATCAAATTAGTCATTATGGTATAATAATTATCCAATGTGATGAATTAAGGATTTTATTTCGTGTAAATGTTCCTCATTTTCCCACACAAATCTTATTGCATATGCTCAAGTGGCCCAGTGGAAATTATTTCCACTCTTTTTGGTATTCCTTATATCATCTTCCCTCTTTGAATGGTTTTACAGACCTCTTATATTTATCTCTTGAGATAAGTTAATACACAAACAACATATCCCTTGGAAATATTCAATAAAATTATTTAAAAAATGTGTCCAAAATATTCTATTTCACAATTTGTTTTCATATTTAGAGGTTAAATAACAATAATTACTTAAGTCTCTAATGTATAAAAGTTTATCACTTGTTCTTTCACCTTCTATGATGACTTTTATTTTTTTACCCTTGTAAGGGAAAGTTTTTATTCTTAAATTAATCTCATTTGTTTCATCATAAATATAACTAAAAATAATCAAGTTATCTTTAATCCCATAAAAAATCAATAATTTTTTCAATGTTAAAGTTTTGTTTTCAATCTCAACTGTTCTAATTACCTTTATATTCAATGTATTATCATTACCAATGATAAAAACATCATAATCATGTTATTAAATTATCTTCAAATATTTATGTCCCCATTTTTATGTGATGATCACCCACTATAAAGGATTCATGTATTAGTATTATTTTTGGAATTAATAGTGACTTTAATAAAAATTGACCTTTTCCCCATGTCACCTCTTTGAGTATTATTTACATCAAAAACCTATTGTGTTTTTCCTAGAATCATGTTTGTACACTATTCTTCACAATGAACATGATGGTAAAATATTAAACAAATCTCTTTAGTAGCATAAATACTTTTTTGAGTATGTAATATAAATAAAATTCAATTCACTATCGATTTATTCAAAATCTTGTTATTGTATTTATCTGGATATCTCCCTCTTAATTATATACTTTCATGGTTCCATGGGAGATGAATATATTATGAAAACACATATTCCTTATTTTCAAAATATCTATAGTGCCAATAGTACCCTTTAGACCTTATTCTTCCTGGAAAATGCTGACTCCATATGTCAGTTCCAGTTTATTGTTTTGGTGCCACTCCGACCTTCATTTTCTTAGGCTTAGGAGAGTTTTTAATTTCTAATAAACATTCACATTTATTTTATATATATTTCATCTTTTTAGATCTTATATTAACCTAGGATTTCTATTATTTTATTTTAAAACCATCATTATTTTTTGAAATAGATTTGACAGTTTTAAGTGTTACAGGTGAAAAATTTATATGAGCTAGTGTAAAAATTGTTTTATCATTTTGTGATGAATATTTATATATATCTATATATTTATAATATCAATTCCTTATAATACCTTGTTTATTTTCAGTCATAAGACTCCTTTACTCAACTCTATTAATATCTTATTCCTTATAAGAAAAATTCCTTTCAAACTCCTTTATAACCATTTCCTACTTAGTAACATTCACTTTAGGAAGCCTTTTCTCCTTAATGTGATAATTTTATTTGTTTTGAAAATAATATTTATCTTTATTAAACTATTCAGCATACTTATGAAGATATATTTTTTCATTATTATATTGTGTGATAATTTCAAACACACTTCAAGCTTAGTTTCTAGTATACTCTCCATGTGGGTTTCTTCTTATACTTCTTCATTACTCAAGATGTCTTCTTCCCTTTGAACATGTGAAAGAATGTTTCTAAACATTCTAGAATAGTATTAATTAGATTAACTACTTCAATTGGATTATTCATCCCCTATTTTACTTGACATTATTCTTATTTCACTTATTTTATATTTTAATTTATTCTCAATAGTTTTATTTTCTTATTTTGAGTTTTATAACCATTTAATTATTTAGGTCTTGTCACCATCTTCTTCATATTCAAAATCAATATTCTTCTTTATGGGATAATTAGCTAAAAAGTATCTAATTTAACCTCACATAAAGTACTTAAGTTTGTTTTTTACTTTTAATTTAACATTTCTATTTATATATAAGTTCCATTTTCCTTTTATACTATTCACCACTTTTGTCCCCATATCATTATTCACATGTGGTCTCAAATTATTCCTCCTTGATCTTGGAACTATTCATGGTTTTGAATTAGATTTCCAACTTATCCTTCTTATTGGACATATGATCATTTATGAGAACATAGTTTATAAGAGTGTATTGTAACTCATCTAAATACATGTAAACATTTTATTCCAAATAAAAAAATTTAGATCAAACATGTCATTAACAATTCACATTAAGTTCTTAACAATAGTAAAATATCCTAGGCTATCACAAAATACATTAATATGGTTGAATATATAATTAAATCCACATAAAAAATCACAAATTGTATCATCTTATACATTCTAATTCCTTATATATCTTATTTTAAAATTTAAAATATGGCTTCTTTAAATTTAATATTCCCTTCATAAATGTTCTAGAGATTATCGTAAATTTATTTTGGTGTCTTGAGTCCTATTTTCTCAGTGTATACTTTATCTAGAAAATATGATATAATTTAATTCCTATATTTTCCATCTACTTCTAGGTTTCCTTTTTCTATAAATTTAATCGGAGTATCTCACCCAAGGGGGGGTTAAATAAACTATCACAACATCACTTACTTTTAAATATTATGATAAAATATATGGAATCATTATGTTATTATAACCATGAAAGTTATTTCCATCAAATATTGGAACACCTATACTATATAAAGAATTTATATTCTATATAATTTACCACAAATAGTTTAGGATATCAAAGAGTAATTATTATTATATGACACCACTTGAAGTTCCCAGATTATTAAAAGTACCATTGTGAGGTAGGTGGGGGGGGGGAGGTTGAATTAGTGGTATAGTTTTTATAATTTATTCATAATAAATTAACCAATGTGAAATTTTCTGGTCCTAATTTTTTCTTCTTCAAACACCCCCACTCTTGACTATTGTAAGGATTTATATGCTACTAAAAGATAACAAAAGAATGAATATTTGAATCTTTTTAAAATAAACAAAAATTTAATGTCATTTTTTATACTAAAACAACCATTATTCTAGATTTTTCATCTTATATTAGATGTGAAAAATATTTCCAATATTTTTCCTAATATAACATTATCAATGATAATATAATTTTCATGTGGTTTTATATATAACTTCCATAATAGTATCAATACAATAAAATGCAAGTTGGTCCTCCCTTACCAATCCTTCATAATGACCGAGATGTGCATGAGAGAAAGCAGACATACCTTCAATATCATTTCTTTGAAAAATAAATCCTTCAGAGAATTAGTATTTATATTTCCTACCTCATCAAAATTGATAAATACAATACTAGGTTACGGTCCACTTTCTCTTCAAACTCTTTATCTTCAATAAATTAGTTCTTCAATTTAGTGAAGTATTAGATTCTCAATACTCAATAATAATATTCTTCTTCATTTACACATTTTATATTCACATTAATTTGTGAATAGTGTTTTCATAATGAAATATGGAAATCATCCACGATTTTTGTATTCTTGATATTTTTTAGTTAATAACTTATTTATAATTAATAACTTGATTGATAGTATTGAATTTCGAATATTATAATTTGAAATCACAATTAATATGACTATATGATATACTCATTCAAACTTTATCGAAAATACCATAAATCTTTTATTAGATCACAACTTTGAAACAAAAATTATGATATTTATTATTTCAGTATTAAAAATTAATCATTTCAATTAATTTCTAAATTATTATCGAAAAACTCATGTTTCAAAAATTATATAATCATACATAATATTCATAAAATGTTATTTATCACCTTAGTATAGACACATAATCTTATTAATTGTATAAGATGTTTAACATTTCCACATTTTCATTTATCACATAAGAATATCTTACATATTAATAGTTCACCTCATCTTCTTATAAGTTTGTGTAATATGTTTTCCTTATTTGAATTTTATTTTATATGTTGATAAAATATTATATATTAAAATCTAACCTCAACATATTATGTGTTCACCTAAGATTTTATCCTTATATTTATTTCCCATCATTTAGTAGAACATATCATTCATGCACCTTCAATATCACATGTATCATCACTACATCATACATATATATTGCCTTTTCCATTTCTATACCTTATTCATAGGTTAATATTATATTCCATACTAAGGAATATTTGATGTATTCATTGTTAATTTCATTATAATTAGGAATATTTAAAGTTACGTAAAATTAATGAAACCTTAAAACTTGTACTAAAAAAAACACCCTCAAACACTTCCTTTGGTCTTCACGATTACTTGATATTAAATAAAACCTTCTTTAACAATTCCATAAGTTTATTAAAAAAATATTATTTTCACACATTAAATAACTGATATTGTTTATAAATTTATGGTTTTTATAAGAGTAATGGTGATTGCCTAGTGAAAAAATGCATTGGTAAAACTTTGATAGAAGAAAGTAGAAGAAGGGATTTTTTTATATGAGTATTTTTTAAATGATACCATATTTAAAACAAGGTTTCAAGTATAAATATAATTATAAAAAATTATTATGATAATACATGGAGATTAACATTTAACAAAAACAATAAACCCAAAACAAACTATATAGTTTAAATCCAAACCAATTATTCCCACCTACATAACCCAACCGCTATATCATTACTAAAGCCTTCTATTAACCGAGGGATATGTGGGGTTCATTGCTTATAGTTTATTTAGATTTAAATTTAATGAGGTGATTTCATTTATATAATTATTTATGATTCCTATAGATGTTCTATAGTTATTCTACAATGAACCAAAAAGTTCCATGGTGTGAAAGAATCCTAGATTACAAACTCTCCATAAATTGTTGTGTGGCTATTGACACATTAAGGTTTCCAGTTCACCACTTAATTATCATAAATGAAGATACCAAATTTAATATAGTTATAAAATAATTCCATAAAATGGTTTACCTAACACACATATTTTTTTTATTCCAATTAATTACATAAGGATTACAAAGGATCACGCAATGAAACTGGTTTAATGAAAAATCACAATATAATATAAATGGGAAGTAGGTTTTAATTAAACATTTCTATGAAATATAATTTAAAAAACATTTTATTATTCTAATGAAATATTATTGAAAACCATTCATTCATATCTCTTAAAATATAAAGAGGCTTCATTATCAATTAATGGAAACCAAAGTTAGGAATGTTATAGGAATGACCTTATAATCACTCGATGAGTCAAGACCATAAAATATAAAATTAGACTTTAAAATTAATTCTAAACACTCCAATAAAATAATATAAGTACCTAAAATTAAATTTAAAATATTTCATAAATGATAAGATGTAATATTAGAATTGTAATAATCAATGAATCATAAAATATAAGGAACTATTAACATATAAATCATAAAAATCATAAAAAATAGAATAATATTAAAAAAATCACTAAAACTCACCCGAAAATCTTTTAATCATAAAGATAAATATATCCTTAATCAATTAATAGAATAAATATTATGAAAAGAAGAAAATAATATGATATAATATTCCTTTAACCAAGATGGGAGAAGCCCCTAGGATTTGAGGTGATTTATCAATTTTTTGGTGAAATCACAACCCAAAATATCTAGAAAAGGGTGACTAAATTTTATTAGAATATAATTAAAGGGAATAAGAGATGAGAGGGAGGGATAATACCTTAGATCAATATGAATAACTACCATAGATCCCTCCTTGATCCATGAATGAGAATGCAATAGAAGGATAAAGATAACATGATCTCTCCATTGAATTCATAGTGGATGGGGGGGAAATTAATTTCAGGGGTACCCTTTGAGGGCTATTAAATTATTTAGGTCAAAAAAACCATTTTATACCCTTTAAAAAAAATCTATTGAATGCCATCAGAACTCTGGTACAATTCACTGAAGCTTTAGTAATAATCTTGTATTCCACTAGAGACTCCATAAAACGTCAAGTGGATTCCACTGGAACTCTTCTATCTATAATCTAATACTCAATTAAGAAGATACCTCCACCCAAAAAACCAGAGAATTGAATTAGTCCCTTAAACCCTCATTGGTACCTCATATCATTAATAATAATCCCTAAAATTCATTCATAAATATTGAGAAACTAACACTAAAACCTGAAATGAAAAACAAACCATCCACCGGACCCCAAAAGTAAAAAGTATCATATATATACCACCCAAAAAGTAAAAATTAATGTCTCATAAACACTATTGGTGTAAAAGGGTTATTAAGACCTCCCAATCATAAAAATTGTAATCCTTTAGAAGTCCTAGAATATTTTCACAAAAAATTTCACATCTTATGTCTTTAATATATAACCTAAGCTATCCACCAACCCATCACATATGAAATCTAAATCCAAAACAAGTCATCAAGGAAAACTTAATTATTGGTCCTAAAATGTAAATCAATGATCATATCATCAATACTATAACCAAAATACACATTATATCATATATAAAATCATTAATCCCCTTTCAATTCATACATTCCCAATCTGAATTAGATCACCATCACTATAAAATTTTATATCTATAACCATTATAAAATGAATAACCCATTTACTCATCATTATTATAATGTGATACTCCAAAAATACTATCAAAACACTAATAAATCAATGTAAATCAGTACTAAAAGATCTAAGATCACCCTTATAACAACTTAAAAATAATTAATTAGTCTCAAGAAAACCTAAAGCACTCGCCACCATAGAGCTCTACTAGGATCACCTTTTCTAGAACTTCCATGAATTATAGTTTATCGAAAAATAATCATTTATTAAAAGGTTTGAATATAACCATTATTTATTTTTTAATGTAAGAAACTAACTTTTTGTTTGTATAATAATATATTTAATATAAAAATTTCAATATAAAACATCAGTTTAAGAAAACACACTACAAAATTTTTATTTTTGGCAAGATACCCCATGAATTTTTAGAAGGGTATATTACTAATGACATACACATATAATTAAATTTAATTTTATATTATAATTAAAAATAAAACATCAATTTAAAGCATAATTGTGATGCCCCAAACTCCCACTCCCAAATCCAGTTCTATCAACACATACATTACATACTCGCTTTGATACCGGCTATAAAATCCTGGATATAACCATCCAAAATTAAAAAATCAATAACTATTATTTCATATAATTTATCTAAAGAGATTTTTCATGGTTAGAGATTTATAGAATTAGGACACATCAAATTCTACTAAATCCATTGTTCTTTGTATCAAAGAAACATTTTTTTCTACTTTATATAAAAGCACTTAATCCATAACGAGTCTTCAATATCCACCTTAAGTTATACAACCCATGTAATCTTTTTAAACTAGTCACAAGTACTTTTTTTCTTGATAACATGGGTAAATGAAAAAATTAGTAGGGGTTAGATAAAATTCTTAGTAAGAGAAAATATAAAATTAATGTAATCATGGTATAAACATAGAATAAATATTTTTATAGGAATAAGTAAACTACATGAATCCATAATCAACATGTAAGGGGGAGCATTATATATAACTAAAAATAAATGAAAACATAGATATCAAAAATAATAATATCATACTAATGTATTGCATAATGTAGGATATTAAAAACCTATTTTAATGTCCTTATGACAAGACATTTACTTGTCCTCAAGAACATAGTCAATATATCTTGGTGAATTGGGAATACAAACACCAAATACCCAAATATATTTTTTATCATTAGACCTGTCAATGTTTTGGCCAATTATATATTCCAAAATCATACTCATACCCCTATTAAGTCGAATTATTTCACTATAATAGTCATTATGACTTTTCATACCATTTCCCAATGAACCTCACACTAAATTAAAACATATAAATTCATATAATGAAGACTAGAGAATATTAATAAATGACAAAACTATGTTGGAAGTTGATAATAATCAATAATTCCAATATTTTTTCCCAATTCAATAAAAGGGATAACATCATCATAAACCATCTAGATATAGAAGGTGGATTGTCAAACAATATATAGTCAACTTATAAATAATCACCCATATTGAAATAAATACATACAATGAAACTAAAAATTTCCCCATATAAATAGAATAAAACTATTTGTCGTTTATCATAATCCAATATTAATTATATAAAATATGATTTTAAAAATATATAAACCAATTTTTATATGTCTAAGTCAATATTGGAATAACATGATCATAAGCCATTTAGAGAAAGAAGGTGGATGGTTGTGAAATGAAATAACCTAAGAAGTGAGTAATATTTATCAAAGGGTTTATATGGTAGGAATTTATAACAGATTTAAACAATTATAGAATACTTCATAATACAATAAATTTTTATAATTTTTATAACTTATATTAAATAAGTACAAAGTATGATCATAACTTAATAAATAAGAATTGAGTTACAAAAAATCCTCACTATCTGGGAGGATACTGAATCAAGAGACACATGAATAAGGGAACATGATATTTCTATAAAACACAATAAAATAAAAATGTTTCAATAAGAATTTATTCATTGGAAGTTTTTACACCATAAAAAAGAATCATAGTGCACAGAATTTATTATGTTGTAATGAATTAGAATTATGGCCAAGAAAAACACTTACAGCTTGTGTAACACTTTGATCAAAACCCATTGAATGATATGTATTGTAATTGAACTTAAAATAAAACAATTAAAATTTAATTCATGATATTATATCTAAAAATTGAAGTAAATGCACCACATAAATGAAACTAGGTTTATAATACTAAATATTTCTGAAAGAGATGAATTTGCGATGAAAACCATTACCAATCATTCCTGATTTCCATAAAATTCTTTTAAATTCAGGTATAACAAACATATATTTCTTAATCAATTAATACATAATCTTACTCATATTTATTTTCATTTATAATATTAATAAATTTTCATTATCTATATGATTTCTTTAATTTTTCCCACATTAGGTGTTTATAGTTTTGATTGTTTGTAGTAGTTTCATAATAACTGTGTTCATGTTCAATATTATTTCAAAGGAAATAATTTATTGATAATTAAATCTACTTTTATGGATTAATTATAATTAATTATTATGTTTTAGATACCTTTAATTAGTTTCTTATTATTTTAACTTGATAATAAATCGATAACAAGCATGTTTCAATGATTCTTGATGGTCGAAGTGGGTCTTATTAATTATTGAATTAAATATTCTTATAGCACATAATGAATAATAAAAATAATTTTTTACACATTTATATCATATTATAATAGTAATTATGTTACCATATTCATTCATGATATAAATTAATGCTATTGTTCAATTCAGTAGTTAAACTGACCTAAACATGAACATACCCTGATTTTGGGAATCATTATGAGGTAGTTTTGTTGTAATTTCATTATAAATTAAGAATATGGATATTATTTAGTTCTTATTAGTGTGATATATCATAATTTAGAGTAATTATAAGAAACATTAATATATGTGAAAACATTACACAATTTTAATAAAATATTATCCGCTTAGAATGGTTATATTAAATGATTAAATTAATGATGATAATTTATTTATCATATAATTAATAGGTTCTTAAATTTATCATAACAAAAACTTAATGATATAATAAAAATATTTTTTATAATTTACTCCAATAGTTATATCTAACCTTGTAATGCGGTGAAAGAAAACGATAAATGTTAGTCTGCACAACACATGAACAATGATTTTGTTTTTGTAAAGGGATGCGGTATATGATTAAATAATGATAATACCATTAATATAGTAAAATTAAATTAAATAAATGGTAAAAATATAATTACATTACTTTGGATAGAATAATAATTAAATATTATAATTAAGGAGAAAAAATAAGAGTTTTATAATACTCATATTTGGGACTTGAATTTTTCATGGAAGTCTCTTTAAAGATGAAGCCCTTATGCTAAATAGTGGTGACCAGAAACATTTTAATGTGAGATTTGGCTCTAGGAGGATATATATTGATTATTTTAAAGGATAAATTCATATTATTGGTGTGTCTCTAATAGGTGAATATGAAAACCTTTTATAAGTGAAGGGAAGGTAATTTCCTAAGTAACCCTTACATTTTCAATAATGTAAGGTTAATATTAAAGTTTGAATGGACAAAATGGACAAAAGAAGAGTTTAAAATGATTTTTGGGTTAAAAATCAACTCAAATAATCCTTTTTGAGATGTATTTTAGTGCTTTGTGGATTTTTTTAAATTTTTACCATTTACCCTAATTTACTTTTACCTTGGTAATTAATTTCTAACGTATTAATTAAATATAGTAAAAATAATGAAGATTGTAATTTTTACATAATATTATCCGTATAATTTCAAAATTTAAAATATTTTTATAAAATAAAAATTCTAATTTTTTAAAAAGTTAATTTAAAATAAATACACATAATCATATAAAAATAATTTTTAGAGATATAATGTTTTTATGCTTTAATTAATAGATAAGATATAATAATCTTAGATACTGAATTTAATGACATAAATTTATTTAATATAAAAATAAAAGGCATGATTATTTAAATGAAATTTAAAACAAAATATCCCATGAAAATACTTGATTGAATGAAAATTTAGAAAATTGTTTTTTAAAGTAACATTTTATTTAGTTTTAAAAATGTTGGAAATAGGATTTATAAGATAAAAATAATATTTTAAAATGCATTATTTTATTCCATAGATTCAAATTTTATAGCCTAATTTTTTTAATCTTATATATCATTATTATATAATGATAAATTCATAAACATTATAAGTTTCTTGAAAAGAATTTTTTTGACGAAAACCCAAACTTTTAAGAAAGATATCAAAAATTGATAATATGTCTATATTAACATGATAAATTGAAAAATTGAGTTAATTTTAATTAATTTCAAAATTACAAAATTTATAAATTCAATTTTTTTTATAAAATCATAAAATATAATGAGAATTATTTTTATTCGAAAATGGAATTATCAAATATCAACTATTATAATTCTTATTTTATACCATTTACCAACTAAATTGGAGGTAACAAGTTATTAATACTAAATATAATTTATCAATAACCATATTTTTATTGATATATAAAAAAAATAAAATAAAATTTATTTTTTAGAAAAATAAATTTTTCAAACAATGAATGATTTTATTAGTCATTTTTGGTAAACTAATTGTATTTAATATATATTAAAATCACCCTTTATTTTGTTTATACATATTTTCTCATAAATTAGTTAATATTATTCATTTCAAATAATTACATGAATAGTTTTTAAGGGTCATACTTAAATAATTTAATTTATCTAAATATATGATGATTTGGTTTATAGTGTTGCATATGGGGAAAGCTATCCAAAAAAAGGAATTATTTAATGTGGATCATATATTAATATCATGTGGTGTTACATTCCACCCCATTAATTAAATTTTATCTTCAAAATTTTAATTATCACATACAAATAAATTTATTCAATGGTATTAGAAAGTTAGATATAACTGAAGATATATTTTTGATTGAGGTATCTACTTTAATATCATAGGTATGACTAAAAAACACATGTTTTCATCCATTATTTTAACCAGAATCCTAGTTTCTTTAATTCCTCTACACTTAAAAAATCTTCTAGATTATTGAAGATATTTTTGTGGGTGCTTATTCTCATATTTGTGACATAAAGAATATTGAATAATCATTCTTTCACATTTGGTCACCAATATTTCATTAATATTACATCCATATATTCTTTGATGAGTATCGAGGTTCAACTGTTTCCACATTGTTAATCGTAATTATTAATATCTAGTTTAGAATAATAATAATATTTCTCACTAAATCCTTTATCCCACCAGGTTATTCATTGGGGCAGTTACTTATTGTCCATGTAATCCATTTTTATCTTGGTTCATTAAATATATATCCATTAATAAAACCAAAAGAGTTAACATGAGTGGCGATCAGTATACGATAATTATCCCGAATAGCTACATGATTATTTATCAAAGAGATGTATCAATTTTTTAAAAATGTCATCTTATCTTTTTTTTATTATTACTAAACTTTTATTTGACTCAAATAAACCTATATCACTCTTATTTTAAACTTTCTCATTCTTTATTCAACATGGGTTTCTTTGTGTTGGTTTCTCTCATAATTATTAACATAATCCATAAAATAGAGATCACAAATAACTATAAACATTATTAAACTATTTTAAACCAAATGATCATTTAAATTTCCTCTCACTAAATCTAACTCATCATTTATAAAATATCATTAATCATTCCTACAATAAAATAACCATGATTATATATAGACCCCAATCATATACCCTCAATAACATATAATTACAAAATCATATTTGAATATTTAAATAAAAAAACAATAGGATGTTATATATTACTACCATAAATTATCTATATCTATTAAATTTAAGTGGTATTAACCAATAACTCATAAAGTTATAAAATAGTCAATACATACATTATTATAAAAGTTCTATTAAAATTAACTAAAATATAATGCATTAATTTTTTATTAAATCAATATTATAAAACTCACTTTTCTCAAAATCAACCAACCTTTTATTATCTCAACAGCATACATATACCATAACCTAATACTTATCCTTCCCTAAAACATGTTTTATTTAATAGTTATCTCCAAAAATATAATATTTCAATCATTTCATAAGGTAATTGATACCATTACATTTATATTTTCAACCCATTAACACGAAATTAAGGACGGAAAATTCTTGGATGTTTTGCATAATCCTCAAAAACATTTATAATATACCAAAATGTCATTGATAAATATTAATTCATGAATAAAAATAGATAATAGTATCAGGAATTTAATTATATTATGATATAAACCTCATTACCATAGTTAATACATGGAAAATCACCTTTTCCATCATATAAGGAAAATAATAAAGTTGGTAAAAACTTATGTATGCTCACTCATTCGGTTATAAGACATAGTGGTTAATATATATATATATATATATATTAATTTATTAGATTAATCTTCACGATCCAATTTCAACTATATACTAAAACAAAAATGGTTATGATAATATCCAAAATATGTATATGAAAAAATCTATCAAAATATGCCTTCCCATATGACATGTTTTCTTGAACATATGATATGTTTGGATCAACCTATGTTAGTCCTTGTCCAATAATTTATTATCCATTGTTATTTTTATATTATGTTCTCTAACCTAATTAGTTACAATTATACTCAAATACTTTATAATAGTTCATTAGGTAAAATGTGAATAAACCATATAATATTCATTATGAGTATCAAAAATGGTGTGTAGTTAGGTCTCTTTGTTGATCAAATTAATACCCAATCCTCCTACTTCATGGTCATTACCCCTAGATACATATGCGCTAGAGTTAACATCCAATTGTAGTATTAGGATATGGATTTAATTTCTATTAAAAACAACATAATATCTACTTACCAAAATATCATGATGTTATCAAATACTTATACTTATTCAAAGGTTTTTTTCACTAAAATTATCTCATTCGAATCCCTAAATTAGATGTGAATTATTACCTTAACATTAAATCATATACATATTCCAAAGTGTTATCTATACCATTTAACTTATGATCAAACCTAAATTATCAACAATTAAATTGTCCTCAACAAACATCCAAATATCTAAAGATACCTAAATATTTCCTTTGATACAAACTATGACACCTCAGACTCGCAATCCCGGATCTATTTCCATAAACACATACTTTACATAATATATTTGATACCAACTATAAAATTCTGGATATAACCATCCAGAATTAAAAAATATGTAATGATTATTATATCTATTTAATCTCTATGATCATTTCTCATTTATATATTTATAGAATTATGAAACATAAAAAACTAATATATCCAATTTTCCTTTTATCAATTAGATTTTTTCACTTTATACAAAACTAATTAATCTATAACGAGTATTCAACGTATACAGAATATTATTTCACACATGATATTATTATTAACACATCACATGTGATACATTTATTCATTAACTATGGAAATGGAAACATAATAAGGGGTAAGATAAAATACATAGTCAAGAAAAAAATAGAATTAAGAAAATCTTGGTATTAAAATTGAATTAGTATTATAGAAGGAGTAGGTAAAAAACATGAATCCATAATCAATATGAATTTAGAGTCATTCTATATCCACGAAAATAAATGAAAACATGGATATTAATAATTTGGAAGTCATTCTGATGGAATTCATAATGTCATAAATAAAAAAAAACACCACAAAGGTCTTCTTTCCAAGATATTTACTTGTTTTCATGTCCTCAATTAAGAAATATTGATAAATTTGAAAATAATACACCAAATACCCAAACCTGTATTGTCTCATGATAATTTTCAATGTATTGAGGAGCTATATAATTCCAAGACCCATACATCACTTGATTAAGTCCAATAATTCACAATAACAGTCAACCATACTTTTCATTCCATTACCTAAAGAACCTTTTACTGAATAAAAACCTGGATATCTATACAATAAGGAATATGAAACAATAATACATGATCAACCTACACTGTTAGTAAATAACCATAAATAATTCCAATACTTTTCCCCAAGTTAATAAAAGTGTTAACATGATCATAAAACATCTAGAGATATATGTTGGATGGTCAAATAATATAAAGTCATCTTGTCGGTAATCATACATATTGGAATAAAAACATATAGGGAACCAATAATTTTCCCTATGTCAATAAAATAACAATTTTCTTGTTCAAAATATAAATTATATGAAATTTTATATTAGCATTATATTGAGTAATGTGCATACATATAATTCAATACTATAATAACATTATCATACTCTATCTTGAGAAAGATGGTCGTTGGCAATAATAGGACATAAACTAAGAAGTGAGAAATATTCATCAAAGAGTTTATGTGGTAGGAATGTATATCTTTAGAAAACAATGAAATAATGAAACATAATATAATCAAAGGGTATAATGTACCCTATTAATATAAAATAATGATAGATCATAACTTAATGAACGAAAATTGAGTTACAAAAAATCCTCATTTTTGGGGAAACAAATGAATTAATATGAATTTGAATAAGGGTGGAAGATTGGGGTAGTGAATCTAATGAAATACAAGGATTAATATAAGGATATATCCATTGGAATTGAATACACCATACAAAGGAAACACGGTACACAAAATGTATCATGTCTCAAAGAATCATAATTGAGACCAACAAAAACCATTACGACTTGAGTAACACATTGATAAAAAACCCCTTGGAAGATAGGGATTGTAATTTAACTTCAAATACCATCATTAGAAGACAATTAATTATATGATATCTCATATATTTAGTATATAAACTATATAAATGAATTTTTGTGCATAATATTAAATATATCTCAAAAAGAAGAATTTGAGATGAAAACACATACCTCTTATTACTGACTTCCATGAACATAATTTAACATCACATATAACAAAAACATATATATTAATCACATAATTTATAATAATAGTCATATATATTCTCATATATACTAATCATAAATATCAATTCTCTATATGAAGTCTACTAATTATCCACATCATGTGTTTATAGTTTTATTCAGTTGTAATAGTATCATAATATTGGAGTTCATGTAAATTATTATATTATATTATATCAATAATAGATCATTAACGTTACCTTTAGTTATGATTTATAAATATTTAACATGTTTAAAAATCCTTTCATGAGTGTATTTGACTTTATTGTTTAAAATGAAATCAATACGAGGCATGCTTCAGTGATTCTTGCTGATCGATGTGTGTTTTCATAATTAATGAATTATATTTTGATATAACATCTAAAAAAATTATTTATATATTTTTACCATATTATAAAAGTAATTATGGCCCCTATATTTCATCATGATATAAATTCATAATATTATTCTATTAGGTGGGTAAACCAACAATAACATGAACATACTCTGATTTAGTGAATCATTTTGAGGTTGTTTTTTGTTAATACCAATATTATAGAAGCATAATGATCTTATTTAGTAATTATTAGTGTGACATACTAGAATTTTAATGAATTATAAGAAAATTTAATGTATGTGAAGACAATGCACTATTTGAAAAAAATATTATCCTCTTTGTATTCTTATTTTAAATAATTTAATTAATAATGATCATTTATTGATCACAACACTAATAACATCATAATTTAATCAAAGTAGAACCTTAATTATATCATAAAAATAATATTTTTACTTTAATAATAGCATTATATCCAACCTTATAAGGTGGTTAAGGAAAAAGATACATGTTACATCATGTATGAAGTAGTCCTCACGACACACAAACTAATATTTTAATTTTCTTAATGGATTTGATATATGAATAAAATATGATAGTAAAATTAATATAGTAAAAATAATGTATGTCAATGATACTAATATTATTATATTATTGTGGATATAAAAAATTTTAAATTAGATAATTAAGGAGAAAATATAAGTGGTGGATAACACAAACATTAGGGACTTTAATTTTCCTTGGCAGTATCCTTAGAAATTAATGGATTATGATAACTAATTTTTACAAAAATATTTTTAAAGTAGGATAGGGATGCTTGAGGATAAAAATTTAAGATTACAAATTAGAAATTAGAAGAATCTATTATTTTTGAAGTGGTTAAGCTGTTACCATTTTACAAGTGAAAGAGAGGGTAGTTTTGGGAGTAACCCTTATATTTTCAATAATGTATGGTTACAATTCAAGGGATAAAGGTCAAAAAATTGAAATAAGAGTAGAGGAAAATGAATATGTGTTGAAAGTTACCTCAATAAATATTTTTTAGATAAAATTTTGCATGTTGTGGATTTTTGTTTTAATTTTTTAACATTATTCTTAATTTTATTTTACGTTGGTAATTAATTTCTAACCTTAGTAATTTATTTTAATGAAACAAATTAAGATTAATATTTTTACCTAATTTTATACTTAAATTTAATGTTTGAAAATTTATCAATATAAATTTAAAAATATTTAAATGGTTAATTTTATGATAAATACACTTAATCACGTTATATTTCTTTTTAGAGAAACAATAATATTAAGATTTAAATTTAAATATAAGATATAATTATCTTGAATAATGATTTTAATGAAATAATTTTTTATTATAAAACAAATAAAGGTTATGATTATTTCAATTCATGATAAAACTGAATCTCCCTTTAAAATACTAGATTAAATAAAAGGCTAAATACATTTTTTTGTTAAAGTAACATTCTATATAGTTCTGAAAATGCTGGACAAATGATTTATAAAAGGAAATAATGTTTTAAAATTTATTATTTTATTAAATATATTAATATATGATCACAAAAATTTGTTTATAATATTATAGATCATTATTATATGTCATAAAAAATACAAGTTTCATGAAAATCATATTTTTCATAAAAAACCAACCATTTCAGAAAGTGCTCAAAAATTCATAATAATCCTATTTTGATATTTGGAAATAAAAAATGGAGTTATTTTTTATAAATTTTATATAAAAAATTATAAATTTATGTTTTGTATAAAATTTTAAAATATAATGGCAAACTGTTTTTATTTGAAAATTACATTTCCAAATATTAACTTTTAATTTTCTTATTTTATATCATTTAATAACTAAATTGGTGTCAAAAAATTATTAATACCAAACATAATTTATCATTAATCATATTTTTGTTGAAATAAGAATTCATATCACATAAAAAGAAATTTTCTTTAGAAAATCTCTTTTTTAAACAATAAATGATATTATTTTTAAATTTAGATAAACTAATTGAATTCCATTCATATTAAATGTATTATTTATATAATTTCTAGATATATTTCATATATAAGTGGCTCATATTATTTCCTTATAATTTAATAATTAGGTTTTAATGGTCATACTTTAATATTTATATTTTATCTAAATTTATGCCAGTTTTGTTTAAGTTATGTTTTTTCATGTGGAGTAAGCTATTGAAAACATTAAATTATTTAATGGTATTCATATATTGAAATATCAGGGTGTTTCAAGTTTCAAGTATAATCCCATTATTTACTAAACCCCATTAATTTTTTAAATTACACAACCATTAAATATACCCTTAAATAAAACCACTTCCACTTCTGTATAAAATAGTTTCATTTATTCACGACACGACCAGACTCCTCCTGATTACCTGTACTGAATGACACATGTTCCTATGGGGAATTTAAAATAAAAAAATACTAATATGTTTTAATTCATTAGTTTTTTAAAAAACATTTAAAGTAACTGATTAGTATACTTGTAAAAAACATTCCTTATTGCAGAAGAAAAATTAATTTAGTAATTTACAAGATCAAAAATCAAATAAAATAAAAAACCCTCAATAAAAAAATAATACCACGAGGAAAATATATTTCATGTTAAGTAGATGTTACTATACAATTTTCTAAAAATAGATTTAGTAGGAAAATTTATGTAGAAATAGTGGAAAATGATTCAATACAAGTATTAAGCAGGAAACATAGGGCATGCTCAAGAGAAAAATGTATAATATAAAATATAAGCATAGTTTAACAATTAAACTTTAAAAAAGTGTAACTAAATATAAATGAAATAAGTGTGTGTATATATCAATCAAGGAACCAATTGGTGATCCATATTGACCTATTAATCACCAATATATGTATATTGGGATATTATATATATATTTATTGTGGATGATTTAGTTAATATAGACCATTGCATGTTTTATCTGTAATATAACATTCATTGAAAAGCATGTGGTATGAAATAAAATCCAATTCATGACTACCTATTGATGCCTAAAATTATTCATTAACCTAATTAAATAATGAATCCCAGATGTTTCCAAGATCAACATCTTGATTTCCATTCCATTATACCCAATTCAAATAATCATAAAACTCTATCAGGTTTATAGTGCCTACCATGCACCCCAACATCCCCTGGTGACTGGTATTTCCACTATAATAAATATCATGATTCCATTTTTGGGTTTCATCTCATGTATTTAGATTCCTAGATCTAGTGTAAAACTTAAAATGCTATATCTTAGATATAAAAAATTATTCCTATGATAAAACATTATTGTGTGAATGATCTGAGTACCTTTCATGACACCTAGATCACATGTGTTACTACCCTAGGAGAAGTCCATAATCCCCAAGGATTGAAGATAACACTGTGGTTCTCAATTTCATCATTAGAGAATTATTTAATTTTTTTTATAACAATAGGTTATAGTTAGTCCTTAATTCTAATCCATCATGTCTTATTTATATGTCGGGCATTCCAAAAATAAACCAATAAAAATTAAAAACCAAACTAGTCTTAAAAATATTAAATACAAAAATATCAAACCTAAAACATTCTAAATGAAGTCATAAAAGACATATCTCATGAAAATAATTATATACCAAGTAATATATGGTATAATTGTAATATAAACATGACATAAGTTAGGGAAAACTAAATGATTAATAAAGGATAAGAAACCTGAGACCACTAACCACCTCCAATAGTACCATATCTGAAGTGAGAACCAATCATACTTCCATGACAACATGAAAAATAGTCTAGAACTATCTAAAATATACTATTATACCTATGAATACCTAAAATATAGAAAATATGGGGCTACATGTCCTCTGAGGTTTCCATTCTTGGTGTGAGCATAAAATACTAAGAAAGGAACTACCGATATTGTCTCAACACAATAGTGATATAATAGGTGTATTCTAATACATGTATACTCATTTAAATAATTATACTATGAAATATTATAAGCAGTAAAAAATGTGACATAATAGTAATCTAGAAGTGATGAAACCCATTAATAAATATTGACCTACCTATTCTAGGTCAATACTCAACATCTGAATAAAGTAAATAAGGATGTTTCATTCGCCTATTCCATACATGGTCATCCCATGGAACCTAGATCATGGTTGTTTGGAGGAAATCCCCCATTCCATTGAAATAAGAAGTTGTATACAATAATTAAGGAAATATTGCTTCCCATACCTTTAGAAATAGTGGATTAAGAATAATAGTGTCCAAGAGGTCTTGCTGCATATTCCATATTCTTGATCAACATCCAAACATGTGGGTACCTATACATATCTCATATAACAAAAATGAAACTCAAGGTGTATCTAGGAACCTGTTTATATGTGCATAACACACCCTTTTAAATAAATAACCCTACTAATATAAAGATCAACATTCTCTATAAAATAAATCAGTAACATGATCATTGAAAAAAGGAAATAGAAATCAGGAAATAGTAACAAAATACAACCCAATATGATACAAATTCCATATTAGAATACGATGAAGACTTTTACATACTAATAATAAGAATTCTAATTTTGTTATTCAATATTTCATGCATAAATAATCATCTACTTTCCATTTCCTTATCAAAGTATACATACAGAAAATAATATAAAACTATAACCATTATCAGTGTTCTCAATAATTATATCACATACGTATAAAGTTAGATAACATTAATTACAAATAGTACATGGGTAGAAAGTTATAACACTGCATGGAATAATATATAAAAATAATTATATAGGATACTATTGGTCTAGGATAACCACACAAGTGTGATGAAACCATCTCTAAATACTTGTTCAGATGACACATGCAAAGGTAGTAGTTAGGTTATTGAAGGAACTCCACCAAAGTGAGAATAACAAAAACATATTACTAAACTAGGATAATCTAGTTATATGTATTTGGTTGGAATAGGAAAGGAATAAACCTCATATTGGGGCCTCAATATATAAGATATTTTCTATTATAACCATTCACGATTGGGTCCCTTTTTATTATGAAGAGGTAGAATTCAAACACTTGAAATAATCAAGTTTATTTAGAAAGTTATGGTTTATATAGGAGGGAATCTGTGTTCTTTAGAATGTTTTTTGATAAAACCTTTGAAAGATGATTGAATAATGTTGAAAACCTTGTTATGAAAGTGTTTTAAAATAACCCATTCTTTAAAATAAGGTTTCAGGTATAACTCTAATTGATCGAATTTCTTGTGAAATATTATAGAGAATAACATTTATTAAAAACTATAAACTCAAATAAAACTAATAATTTAAACGTAAAACCACGTCTTGAAATTGAGACAACCAAACCACTACATCATCATAGAAACACTCTCTTAAATTAGTGTTATGTTTTGTTAATGAATTATAATTCATTATGGTTTAAATGATAATTGGTTATTTTATTATTGAACATATTTATGACCCAAGAAAGTGTTATTTATTTATTACATAACAAAATAAGATGGTATAGGGAGGGGAGGATACATATATTATAATATTTCTATAATATTGTTTTTGGTTATTGAAAAAACTATTTTAATTCCATACCTTAATTATAGTAAAAGGAAATACTCAATGTATTATGATAATAGAGTTTTGAAATGTGACCCTAGAATGGTTTACCCAAAAATAATTTTGGGAGTGATTATATAAAAATATATACAAATTATACAGGGACTTAAAGTGAAACTATTTTAATGAGAATTAATAATATAATTCTACATGAAAGGTTGTTTTTATTAAAAAGTACCACGAAAATAACTTCAAAACCAATTTAATTATTCTAATAAAATATCATTTAAAACAATTAATCCTTATATCTAAATATATAAAGAGGTTCCATGGACAAAGATATGTATGTTTCAGGCACAACCCAAGAATTAATTGGTGTGTCAAGACTATATAACATAACATTATCCTTAAAGATTACATACATTCCTATTCTAGAATAACAATCCCAAAAATTCAATAAAAACAATTACATATATCATAAGACCTAATAGTGTAATTAACATAATAAAAGTATCATAAAATCCATGGAAATCCTGATAGATAACTCAGAAAATTCATTCTATAATAGAATGGAAAAAAATACCTACATCTCGCCTTAAAATATAGAAATATCAAAAATAAATATAACCTAAAACATTCAATATAAAACCATGATGAATGAAAGGATATAATACCATAGAATATTCTTTTACCTGATAGCGGAAACATCTCTAGGATTTGATATAATTTCAACATGTTTTAGTTAAATAATATCCCAAAATATCTAGCTAAGGAAGATGAAAAGAGATTATAATTGAAGGGAAGGTAAGAGAATATGAGGGGGAGTGATCCTTGCTTGAATCAGCACAATTAAATTCCTTAATACCTGTTTGTTCATTGGATGATAATGTGGTATAAGGATACAAATTATACGAACTCTCCATAAAATGTGTATGGGCCAAGGGAAATGAAATTTGGGGGGTCACATTTTATGTATTTTAAGTGATTTAGGTCAAAACCCATTTTTTTCCATTAAAAAAATTTCCATCCTCTACAAAACGTTTTGTGTGAACCACCAAAACATTGGTTATAGTATAATATGCTACTATAGGCTCCATCAGACATCCAATAGAGTCCATCAGAACTCTAGTTGCCACATGGTGCTACCCCCTTAAGGATTTCTATCCATATTTAAACCTCTAACCATGATATAGAATATAAAGATCCCCCATGGGACTTCAAACCATGCCCATAGAACACTTAAATTCACTTTCATACATGAATAAACAAATTTATAATCCTTTCATAAAAAATAAACCATCTAACAATTCCAAGAAATAAAAAAACAATGATGCCTAAAATATAAAAAAATTCACTTAAGGTCACATAAACAATATATTTGTACATTATTAATTTCAATCTAAGCATGGAAATTATCTTCTATCCACAATCTAATGACGTGATTTATGCATTTTATGTTTTCTATTTCTATAAAAAAATTATATTTGAATATGGTGATTACATTAACACCATATATAAATTCCCTTAAAAATGTAAAAATTAAAAGTTCCTCTCTTTAAATTGCTTAGTGGATGAGCATTCAACAAAATGGATTTTATTTTATTCTTACTGAAAATTTCCTACGGATATTTGAAAATTTCCTTTCAAATTATTTTTGAAAAATCACCCCCTCTAAAATTTATCTCAAAGGAATATCTATTAAAACTAAGGTATTTTAAAAAATTATTAAAATCCTTATAGTCCCATGTCTTAGTGATTTATATTTATTACAACATATTGATATATATATATATATATATATTTATGTAAGAATATACATTATTTTAAATTATTTCCCTTATGTTAGATTAAATTTCTCAACACCTATGAAATTTAAATATATTCCTATTGGCCATTTTACTTCCAATATATTTAATTATATTTATCTTTATCTATCTTATTCATGTTACAACGTTCTTAATAAATAATAATTGATTTAAAAAATACTTCATAAAGTGAATAATTTTTCATATGTACCCACAGAGACAAAAATGAATATTTGAATAGAATTACTTGTTGAGAGATAGTGTATCTCATCATCACCATGAGTTTGCAGAAAAGGGCATGCCTTAAACTATGACCACTAATTTCCCACTAGAGTTGGTTTTGAATAAAAACATTCTGAAATGATTAATTTAAAAAATTAATAGTATAAGGTACATGAGTATGACTAAAGAATCTATGAAGAAAATAATGATTAGAAAAATATTATTTTAGTAAACCAAGAACATTTAGACCTCCACAAAGGTGGATAAGGTATATTTATTATCAACAATATAGATTTGAATCCATGGTGAATCAATAACTACTTTTTTAGAGTTTCATTCCAAATACACCCATGATATTGAGTGTTCCCTATAGTAAGATAAAGCTCATGGTAGATATTATATAGTCTAGAGAACCTAAATCTATTCTACTATTATATCTTGTTTACTAACTTTTTATTCTATAATTATATCTAATACTATTTGAACTCTATCTTAGTTATCTATTTTTTCATGTATGAATATTATCCATTTTCAATTTATTATTTTCTACGTTATATCTATTGATTAACATGCCTATTATGTTTTTATGTTTTCTTTTATTTTGATAATCAAAATGGGGTAGAAAATGCTCCAAAACAATGTATTGTCAACAAACATTATTTCCTTTTTCAATATTAAATGATTAATTAGACTGGTATTGAAATTAATCTCATTGTGTTTAATCATGTACATTATATTTTATGCATTATATTAAAAGTTATTATTTATTATTCTAAGATCTAAGAAATTATTTTATTTTCATGATCTGATAACTTGTGTTTTTTTATACAACATGATACCCTTTTTTTAATTTCAATTGATTATTCTTAATGATTAAATAATTTTTAATTATCCAAAAAGGGTTATTATTATGCATGGATATTACAACTATTATTTTTTTAATAATAAAAAATTATTCCTTATGTTATTAATGATTTATTTTATGTATTTGAGTATGTAAAATATATAATAATTTTAAAAAGAGTATTATTTGACATCACTTTCATCCACTAATGCACCTGGAAAAAAAATCATGTTTGGTGTTTATCTGGATTCCCACCATACAGTTTCTAGAAAACCATAAGAAGTCTTGTATATGAAATAATGGATACTAAAACCACCATTAACACTCTCGTGAGCTTTACCATAACTACAGTGGATTCAAACCAAATTCAAATTCTAATGTAATTCTAATTATAATCTTGTGGAAAGCTAACTATACTCTAGTAGGTGTTTATAGAAAATTCAACTACCCTAATTTTGTTGACTCTAATAGATATATTTGATCCCAAATATATTTTTTCATACTCTTATGAATTAAATGACCTAAAAAAGGTTAAATGTAATAAATACACATCCATAAATACCTTACAAGTTCCAATTGTTGTTGGATGTATTGGTTTTTGTTTATTACTTATATTTGAGGGGTTTTCCATTAATTGTAAACATTCTCATTCCCCCACACATCTCTTTATTTTATCCTATTATAAGACTAAAATGTAAATAATATTATATAAGTAGTTTAAAAAAGGGTTTTATTAAAATAACCCCCTTCTTTATTTTGTATTTTATTGGGTTATCACTACCACTAAAGTGAGGAGTTGGGTTTCTCGCTTAAACCACTAAAAAGTAGAATTATTCATTTTTCATTTTATTGGATACCACTAAACTGAAGGGATTAAAGGAAACCTTAATATATTAAAAATAGCAGACATATTAATTATTGTAAACTAATTTTTGGTATACTTCTACAACAAGACTTACTACCTTATATTTTTCTATGATATACTATTTTTTGCCTTAAATTTTTATATCAAACCATCTTTAAATAAAATTTATCATATTTAAATTTTTAATAATAATTCACCTTCCTCATTCAATTATCTCAAACAAAAACATATTCATATGATATATTTTTCCCTTTGTAATAGTATGGCTATTTTTTATATTTCCAAAAATTATATTAAACTCAATATATTTTTATTATAAAAAATACTAAAAAGTAATACTTATTTATAAATTTTCTTATAAATGAAAAATTATGTATGTATATTATCATATTTATTATCAAACCATTATATTATATTTTGTAATTTAATTTTATATAAAATAATCATTGTATTTACTATATAATAATTAAAAATAATCTTGTGTGAAACTCCACAAAAATGGAGATTCTTAATTTAAATAACCCATTTAAATTTCTAAAATGAAAGAAATATTATAAATTTAAATAAATAAATAGAGTATAAAATAAATTAATTCTTCCACGAAAATAATGATAAAAAATAGAATGAATATTATACGTAAAAAAATATAATAGAATCATTGAAATTGGTATTCATTGAAACCAATAGAAACCTAGCTTCAATTTTATTATTTTCTAGGAACTTCCCATTCATGTTTTAACCAATGGTCATTTGATGCATACTGTTGTTCTCTCTATAAAGTTGGGTCACCCCATGTCCCACAATGGTTGTTTGTGTTTTCGACCAAGACCCTCACCACCTCTTTTATTATTTAGTCTGATTATTTTCCATTCATCCAAAGTTTTCCCCCAATATTAGTACGATGGAAACTACTGAATATTTTGATCAAAGAGAAGTCATCTTCGAAATGTTGATTGAAAGATATTTGTATTAAAACATGACTCTATTTTTAAGAAGATTATTATTTTTCATAACTAGGAAAAAATAGAGTCTAAAAAACAAGCTAAAGATTTTTATAATAATTATTATGAGACTGTTTTAGAATTATACGCTTCAGTAATGTTTTTATCAGAAGAATATAAGGAATAAATAGTTTTCACACATTTTGGACAAGATTTAAAACTTCCATATCAACAAGTATCCAATTTATAGAAGTAAATTTAGAAGGAGAAGCATATCATCATTCTCACAAGCATATAGAAAATATTGGTAGTTTTTTGATGTCTAAGGACAAAGAATCATTATTTACAAATTTTGAGAATGTTACAAAGGTTTCACACTTAACTTCAAGTGCTAGAGTGGTTACCATATGGATAAAGGGTTATCTAATTCCAAGAAAGGGTGATATGGTTACCCTTAAGGTTCTTGAAATTTTTGTCTTTGATTTTCTAGCTAATATGAGGTAAATGAATATGGTTATGTTTGTTTTTTCTATCAGTGGAATAAATTAATAAAGGTTTAATGAAATTGAAAATTTTTATGTTTCCTTTCATTATAAATAAAATTGAAGTGAAATGCATTGAAGTTTTCAGTATAAAGAATAGAATTTATACTATGAGGCTAAATATTTCTCTAATTAGTGAAGAGAATATGGTTCAAATGATTTTTATTTTTGATTTAATGTTAAAGATGTTTATAGATAGAGTGAATATAACTATGTCCGATAAAGGACATACCAAATAGAAATATGTTGTGAAAGAAGAAAGAGTAGTAGAGTGGTCACCATCCAATGTTCAAAATAAATATAATTATATGACTAATGAATAATTCAATAAGTTTATTTATGAAATACTTAAAAAGAAAAATAGTGATCCTTACTTTGGTTCAGATAAATATGAGGCCATTGTAGTGAATATTCCAATGGAATATGAACTAAAATAAGGGAATAATAGAAAAAATAGAGGATAAGGCATGAAGAATCTATAATTATTGAAAGGTTAATGAAAGGAGTAGAAGGACATTAAAATGTGTCACCTCTATCTATTTACCCCTTATCAGTAGTAAAACTAGTTTAAGGAAATGAAATAGTTCCTTACACTAATCCAATTATTCTAGATTCTAGTTTAGAGTGTGTAGAATCTTCAGTTGTCCAATAAATTGGTATAATAGTAGGTGAAAAAGGGAAATTAGAATAGATAGTAGAAGAAGTTTAGAAAAATATCAGAGTACATGTTCAAATTACATTTGAGAAGGAAAAAACAAAATTAGAAATGAAATTAGAAAAAGGTGTTCCTATAACTGTGAGGTAGTAGGAAAAGAAAAATAAATAATTAAAAGAGTAATAGGTGGAAGAATAATTGGAAGAATAAGAATAAAAAATAAGAAAATTAAATATAGGAAAAATAAAGTAAGAATAAAGTTCTTCAGATTCATCCTCAATTTCAACTCAATTATAATCTAAGTTATACAAAAATCCAAAGTTTAATGTTTTATAAGATGTAAAATCATCATATAAAGATAAAGAAGAAGACCATTAATATTACATGAAATTATCTAAAAAGTTCGAGTCAGATAAGAAGGTTAATTTTATTAATGTTTATAAAAAAGTTACACCTGAATCAAAATAAAATAAGTCAGATGTTGGTCCTTCCAAACCACATGTTTTAGAAGTTCAATCAGAGTCATCAGGCTAGTCAACTATATAAATGTAGAAATTATTTTATTACATTTTTCAGTGATTAAAATTTCTTGTAGAATCAGTTCCATATTTACCATACATTGAATCTAAGTGTCAACAAATTCAAAACTCTCTAAATGAAAAATTAAAATTATTGAATTTGTTTTTTGAGACTATTATCCAAAAGTAGGTACAAGTAAATATATTTAAATATAAATAAAAGGAACACAAGATAAGTTATAATAAAATCGTAAGATGGATGTGATAGTTTGAAAATGACTCAAAGGATCATGAGGATCATTTAGTAAAAGTTGACAAATTATCCATTTAGTAGGCTGATTATTTTGAAAAGTTTTCAACAGATGTTTTTGAAAACTTTTAGTTTTTATAAGAGTTCAAATACATGACTGATATTCAGGATGAAGAATTCAATGTTCTCAAAGAAAAGGTTCACAAGTTGGAATTAAAAAATATAGTACTCCGATCTTATGAATATGGATTTTTTATCAGGAAGGAAGAAAATAGTAATACCAGTGGGGAGGTTAAAAGGTTAAAGGAAGAAGTTCAAAACCAAACAATCATGGAGAAACAGATGGTGAAGATTGATCCATTAGTTGATAAATACTGAAAATATCACGATGATATGAAGAAATTTAAGGTGATCATTAAGAAATGAAAAAAAAGAATGAAATTTTTTAACTGAACTCTTGATGTGTTTAGAAAATATTTTGAAGGAATATATAATGTGAATTAATTTTTATCAATATTATATATCTCTGAATGTCTTCCATTTTTTTGAATGAATGATATTTATTTTATATCTTATATAAATAGTTAATTAAATTATAATTTTTTTATATGTTCTAAATTTCTAACATTTCAAGAAGTTATTCTTTCCCTATTCTTTTTATAAATCCCAAAAGGGGAGATACATCGAAGAAGAAACTCCGAGGGAGAAGTTTTGAGATTTTTTATCTTTGGGATAATTTTTAATGAGATTTGTTTAGAAAGGGAATAGTTATAAGGGAGATATTATATAAAATGGGAGAATATTTATAATTAATAATTTTTAAAAAGGAGGAGAATAGAATATAGCATTACTTTCTTTCAGATCATAGAAAAGTCATAAAATTAGGGGGATTTAAGAAATGGTAATGAATAAATTTTTATAAAGACTATCTTTGAACATAAAAAAACAAACAAAGGGTTTTAAGTATTTCAAATTTATTATTTATTATTTTTTAATTTTTTAATTTTTTTATTTACAAAAAGGGGGAGATTGTTGAGTCAAAAGTTATAATTTTCTACTTTTCCTTTCCTTAGTTTTTTAAATCACATAAAACTTTTTAAAACACTATTTTGTGAACTTTTTACATCCCAAGTGTTTTAGTATGTTTTTGTAGAGAACATATTTTTATACCAAACATTAAAATTATTCTAATAAAAATGAATATAAAATTTTATTATTTAATAAAACCAATTAGACTAAATGTTATTCCAGTTCATCTGATCAACTATTGTTCTAACCAGTGGTTAGACTTATGTCTTATCTATCAGACTGAAATCTTTTTTGACCATACTATTAAAATTAGTACTGATACATTAGAGTAACAGTTTTTTAGTTTATTGGATTAAAAATCGATAATGGAGTCCATTAGACTATCCAATGTTTATAATTGAAGCGATTATAATTATATCTGTTGGATGGAATCCATAATGACATTTTAATGGTGCTAAAAAAACTCATAATAAAATAAATTAAAGTTAATGATAAGTTGTTAATATTGATATCTATATCACTATTATATGTCAAATTGAATACTATCTAGGGTCATTGTAACTAACTCAGAAATATGACCGTTTGAGGAATTATTACAAATAAGAGGTTATTTGAAGAGTTGAGAGATAATTTATTCACAACTCAACATGTATAAAAATTTTCTCTAATAGAAAATATCATTGTAATCATCTTTTAATTTATTAGAGATTTGTTGTTATAAGGAATATATTTGAGGATTACAAATTCCTTATAACACTTTTTCTTTTGTATTTTTCTATTTTTGATTGTATTTCGATCAATGTATTATGGGGATAAAAAGATAGGTGAATCCGAACCATTTCATCAAGGGATTCTAGGGTTAAGAAGATAGAGACACAAATCATCGTATCGAGGGATTACTTCTTTAAGAATAAAAGAGATGATTCTAGTCCATCAGTTAGATATATTCCATGGGATTAGAAGGTAATTATATAAATATCATCATATCATTGTATTTACTTTTAAGAAACTATAGAATTTTACAATAGGTATTGAAACTATGGATTTCTTATGTCTGGATTAATGACTTCATTAACTATTAAGGTTAATGATTATATTTGTTTATTAATATTGTAAGTCATTATTACTATTATAATATTTTTTATTTCTTTTATATAGAAGTTTTACATTCTATTGTTCTTAGAAATTATAAAGCATGTACTTTAATTTTCTTTTTGATAAACTATTTTATTAGTGTGATTGTGATAATGGTAATTATTCTGACATATCGAATTCCTACTAGATTTTATTTTAATAATCTAATCATCAAACTAACATTGAGTCAAATGTTTTTATAAGAATATGGTTTGTGTTTTTTCTTAGTTTATTTTTTTAAAACTACAATTATACGCCGTATTATATCTATCATAAACTCTTTCGATACAAAATAAGTCATGGGAATCACTAAAAATATTAACAGAATCATGATTAAGGGCATCTTCAATTTTATATCCATAAAATATTTTAGTACTTATATCCTTGAAAAAATGATAGATTTATTCAATAATTAAAACTATTAACCAAAGAAAAAAATGATTAAAAGAAGGCAAAAAAACATACCACTATGTTACATGACCACAAAGATACAATTTACGGACAGTTGAACCACAAAAATGAAAAATATTCATATATTTAATTTTATTAAACTTGACAGCAAATGAAAAAAAAATCTTTATTGAACCATCACCCAATCCTATTATTTTTTAATTGAGACTACTGATGTCAAAAATTTCTTGTAACCATACAGTTGAACCAAAAAATATATACGACAAAACTGATTTTGTCACTATAAATAATTATTAAACATAGGTTAATGAAATGAATTAAAAAATGTGTATGATAAATTTAAATATTCTGTTAAATAACACAATAATTTATCTAGTGAATCATATAAATTTAATTTTCATGTCATAAAAATAGATATTATTAAATAAATTTTTTCTATTTAGCCACTATGATGACTCAACATCAAATTATCCTCTATAATGTTTAGTAATTGTTTATTTAGTTTTCAAAATATCTATTAACTATGAAATAAAACCCCCTTATCATATGACATTAATAGTTGAAAACTCCATGTTAATATTTTCCAAGGAAAAATATATGACACCGAAAATGAAACCCCACAAGTTGACGTCTTAAAATCGACACACTTAATCAATGAATACTATTATAAAAATATTCTCTAGAAATGGATAAAAGAAACCCAACATGGAAGGAGAAAAGATAAATCCCCCAAAAATTGAAACTTCCATTAGAAAAATATAAAGTGGTATTGATAAGGACTTGAAAAGAAGAATTAATGGATATATTTTTAAATACATAATCGGATAAAATTGAATATGAATAACACATTAACATGAAAAAAAAATTCGAAATTGTGCCGTAAAATAAAATATTTTTTTATTCCAATCCATATATGATAAAAAAACCTAAACCATCTTTCCAAACTCAATTTTGTGATTAATACTATTTAAGTAACTATATAGATTCCTTTAGATATTCCCAAAATTTGAAGATTTGAGATATCATTTAAAAAAAAATCAATAATAATATTATCATTCAGATTAATTATTCTCTCCAAATGACTAGTTAAAGTAGGACTCCTCAGGTTTTCTTAGATACACTTATTGAAAACTATGTATACAACTTATCACTTTTGATAATTTGTTTTAAAAAATTAGTGTTATTTTTTCTAGAAAATACATAATCATGAATTCTAGTAAAATTAATTTAAATATATTATATGAAAAATATTTATATAATATATATATATATATATATATATATAAATTTATTATATTAAATTAAATATTTTGATTCATTATTAAAGAAAAACATTAAAAAAATTACATTTGAACAAATTCACTCTATAAATTTTGAAAATAATGAAAACTTTCAATAGGTACGTTTAAGGGGACAAAAATGTGTATGATGGTGTAATTATTTCAATAAATGATCCTATAATATCCAATATAATTCACCAAAAATAATCCTAAAATTCGTTTTATTAATGTTAATTTGATTAAAATTTCCTACAATACACTGTATACCTCATCTAAAAAACACAATTACTAAAAAATTATACAGGATTCTAAAACAGAGTTATTTATTTGAATCCAAAACTTTAAAAAACTTACCATTTATAAAAACACCAAATATTAGAAAAACTAATTTTATATCATAGATAAAAGACCTGACAATAATTGGGGAAAATTTCAGGGTATACCATTGAATTCTCCTATGAAAATGGAATCTTGTGGTGCAACATAAGGAACTCTAGATGATGAAATATAAGATAAGTGATATGAAAAATATAAATATATAAAAGTGGAGATCATGTTAATTGTTTTTGAGAGAGTGATTAAAGGTTGTAAAATTGTTTTCTATTGGTAGAGTGTCTAGGGAATAAATCAGAAAGCCATATTTTACAAAAGGAAACAAAAATTTATGAATTTATGATACATGTGGATGAATTAAAATATTTATAATTGGGATTAGGGTTAAAAATTTTGATTGTAAAAATTTCAATGATCTGATGGGAAATTATATGTGGGAATTAAGATTATTACTAGAGACTTTATCCAATTTGTATTAATCATTATTTTAAACAATGAGACTATTTTCATATGTATAATTTTTTAAAAAATAAACCACCATTATAGTAATATTTCAAAAATCTGTTGCCCCTTCTGATATAATTACTGAAGATTAAGGAAATACAACAATCAATCAGAAATAAATACATTACATTATAAATTTGTTTTCACTGTGAAATTCTAGATAAGTACACATAAAAAATTAGGAAATTGTTATGTATGATCTACATATTTATCTGACAATCCAACGACTCCATTTCATGGGTCTCTAAATATCAAAATTGATATTAATTCACTTCAAAGAAATACCTTATCTTGTAAATTAAAGAGACATTAATTTTCTACTATCTTTTCTATAGACTCACACTTATCATCCATGAATTTCATATAAATATTTTAATTCAATTAATAGATACATTTTTATTAATAAATAATATAGTTATGTTAAATAATTTATAAATATATTGAAGTTGGTATATTATTGATTATTATAGAATAAATTATTATATAAAAATTTCCAATAGAGAAATATTTATTGGTATTGGAAATTAATAATAATAAATTTATTTCTCAGAAAAATTATTATTACTATTAACATGATATTGTAATATATTTTATTATTTATAAAATATTTATTCGTATAAAAAAATTGATATCAACACACACACACACATATGTTTTGTTAGAAATTCTTTTATAATATAAATTGAATACCAATAAAACTTAATAACTGTTGGTATTCTTCTTTTCAAATAAAAAATAATTTTTTTTCTAGTAATTTCATATTGGTACCTGTCATTTCTAAATATATAAGGAGGCAGAGATAAAAGTATCATCAACAACCATGATATGATACCTAATGAGATTATAGTATAAAACACATTTCCAAAATCCCAAATAATGCATGAAGATTATCAATGATAAAAAACTAATACTAGATATTTAAAAGGCATCTGTAACATTTTATGAGTATTGAATTTTGTTTAAGTATCATAGGTACAATTTTGGAATGTTTACAACAAGGATAAAGGAGATCAAAAAAAATCTATTCTAATATTTTGAAAGCACTAATGGTATCCCAAGTAGGATCATGATACTTTGTATCATTAATTAATGACTATACAAATATATATTTGGTGTACCCAATTAAGAATAATATTGATGTTTTTAAATAATTTATAACATTTAAATCATTTAAGTAACTTGAATATGAAAATAAGATCAATTTTTTCAAGACTGAAAATGGTATATAATATACAAGAATGTAGTTTAACACATTATATTAATGAGAATGCATGGAGATAAAATTTATTATTTCATATAATCCTCAGATGAATGGAGTGAAAATATTGGTTGAAAATAATTAGCATGAATAAACCCACTAGAAACCCTCTTAGGATTAAAATAAAGAGAATGATTGAATCCCAATGCCTAACCCTAATAGGCATGGAGATGAAGACTAGGACCAGTGGTATATACACACAATAAGAGGAATTAACCTATATATATGAATTTAAATACAAGAGACTAGAAAATAATCACTAATAAACACCATATCATATAAATAAAATTCTACAATTCATTACGTGAAATACATGAAAGGTCTCCAAATTGAATGTATGAAAAGTATCTCAAGAAGCAGCTCCAACAAAAACTCCCCACTTCAATCTAGTGAAATTTGAATCAATATCTAAATACCTAATGATCAATTTAAAAATATTTTATATATACATAGGTGTGTATAAAATTTATACTAAAGTTGATCCTACTAAAAATCTATCATGAAAATGTGAGAAGAACATAATAATTCTCTAGTGAACAAGTAGTTGAATCAACAAGCACCTATTAGGTCAAGTACCTATTCCACACCACAATAAGGGTCACTCACTATGTATCACACATATTTTAAGAATATATTATCATAAGAATATAATAATATCTTCCAAACAACCACTTCCACCAATAGTTTTCTACTATCATTCCCCATCATCAAACATCATGATCCATCCATCCCTTATATGTATTTATATATTATCTAGATAGCCCTGATGTGGGTTAGGTCATGATCCATCCTTCCAAAACTTATTCATATGTCTAACATCTTCTATTAACATCCTTAAAAATATGTAACATAAATATATACTCTATTTCCATCACAACATGGTATCAAGAACATAATATAAATTAACTTCATGGACTCCTCCTACCATATACAAACCGCACTATGTAGCACCACCACCATGTGGTAATTTTGAAGGGAGATCAATGAAGAGGTGGGTAGCTAGCCTTCTCTACTCTCCAACTTGGTTTCTTGGGAAAACACCAAGTACCAAAATCCACCCGATATCATTGTGGTTATCTGACTTGAGTGGAGTACATAAAGGAATCATGAGAAAATACAATGAGTAATACAGTCACACACAAATCCCATCCTATGGGTGCACCGAAACAAACAGATAAAAAATCAAATATCCAAACATTTTATCACCACTTACAATCAACAACCATTTTTACATCTACAACCCAAATACCAATATTTCACACGAAACAATTAACCAACCAACCACAAATTATAATTTAAAAAATTTTAAATCCAAATTACATATTTACATTAATCCTCTACATAAAAAACATTATGAAAAACCACTTAAAAGTAATCAACCATCTTTATTCCCATATATTACATATTTATTACATGAATTTATATTTTAATTTTAGCTAACATCTATTTAATTCAAACCCATTCCATTTTTTAGATTTATCAACATTCATCACACAATTATTATTCACTTATACACATTTTAGTTTTCTATATCTATAGTCACATTCCTTTTGACCAGGAATCCAAAACATATTATCACTTTATCCAACCAATAATCACCAAAGGTAAATATAACAATCACAAAAAACACAATTGAAATAGAAATAAAACATGTATCCATTTACAAATCACTCATTCCATATATTGTTTTATGAAAAACATTGAAATTATACTACTTGTTTCAAATTTCTACAAAACCATTAAATTTAAAGATTTATTTAATTTATTTTTTAGTGGTTTCAATACCAGAAAATTAGTCACAATAAGACTAACACATCATGATATCAACAAATAGTTTATCTAATAAGAAAACCTCTATGTTCCCTTTATTTTATCATGTTTACACATAACTTTATCATTGTTTTATAAAAAAAATCAATGTGGTCACCAGTTATCACATTAATTAAATTAAATATTTATCAATCAACCATTTTTTATTTATATATTACATTTTTATTGTATTATATAAGGTGATTATAAAATTCAAACACAAAAAAAATCCATCATCAGAATCATTTCATAGTATTAAAGGGGCTCATATTAATAGATTAGTAGATATGAAATTTTGAATTTAAGATGGTTCAATTTTATCAAAATATTTAGTTTTTCACTACACTTAATTATCATATATTAACAATATCACTTCAATATTCATTCTTAGTTATTACCATTTCTCTTACGAAAATATATATCAACAATAATAATACAAGAAATAAACAAATATAGATAAAAATATGTGCGACACTTCCCATTTCAATATTCCATATTCTAAATCATTTATCTTCATCAATGAGTTCATATTAGTCACCAAAATAGAATAATTATAATCACATGATTATACTAAATAAAAGATATATTCTTGAATCCCCTACATCAATTCCAAAGTTCAACATTATATAATTTGGAATGGATGATCCATGATCACCTAGTTCCAAAGTAAAACTCTATAGAACCTGACCACAATAAGCCACCATCATATATTTCATGATTATCGTCCCAAAATATATGAACTCGCGATAGTGAAACTATTTAATAAGTAAGAACAAGGTATATGAGAGGAGAATAGGAGAGTAAAGTACCATTATACTATAGGACTTGATTTCAATGAACTAAGATGTCTATACTCTCCGAAAGGGTTGGCTAGAGAATAGTGAGAGGACTAAGATTCAACTAGGTTGTAGAAACCCCAACCCTAGTGGATGATACCTAGAGTATTCTTTATTAAATAGTCATAAGATACCATGAATCACATCTCGAAGGCCCAAATAGTTTAGTAGTCATGGTAAACTAGATACCAATTTGATTTCCATATTACTTTTGAAAACCCAAATTACAATATAATTTTCTTCCAGAATAACCTTATTCACTCTATAATATCCTTGCACCTCAATTATATTACACATCAAGGAATATTTGGGAAAGGAAAAAAAATATGGGTGAGCCCAAATACTCATTAAGGGGTATGTAAAGTGAAATATATCATGAATAAATAATGAATAATCAATATGACATAGTAAATAACTAAATACACATTATATTTAAACAACATGAATAATATGATAAGATAATGAATAATAAATATGGAATCGTAAATAACTGAACACACATTCCATTAAATTAATAACTTGAATATCATAACTAGATAAGGAATAATCAATATGGTAATGTAAATAACTGAAAACAAATTCCATGTAATCAATAAATTAAGAATGAAATGAATCTAGAGACAATATCATTTTAAAAATATAATGAATATAAATGACTGGATTCTCAATTAAGGAAATACTTAATTATTGGACGTCATGATCTCAAGCATCATGATACCTCTACCATTAAGATCTTTCTTCAAGAAAATTTAAAATTGATGTGTAGGTATACACTAGAAACCCATTTAACCAAGGTTATCCCACTGTTTATATTATAATACTAGTAATTCATTGAGGGGATATACATAACCAAGCCCTAATCATATCTTTATGTCCAAATAATACCTTATATATCAAGTAATATTTTCAATTCTTGAAAGAATTTCTTATAATTAAATATATTTATTAAATAAATAATATAGATTATCAATATATCCCTAATCAATCAAATAAATTTCACTGTAAAACTACATATGTAAAAATGAGATCTGATTTAAGAAATAATATTATCCATGATAAATAATATTGATATTTATGGGAAATTTAATTTCCAACTTTCAGAAGTTAGTGATAATTTCATTGGAAAGTTAATGACTACAAAAGTGTTTCAAGAAATTGAATGCCAATATTTTCATTAATCAAAATGATCATAAGACATCTCGAGGAAGAATAAGGATGGTACCAACCCAACATATCACTATTTTAGTATATATAAATTAAAGGTTTGTTTTCATTGATGAATAAAAATAGAATTGAAATATCATTATAATAAGTTTTGAGGAAAATAATCTTTTAATTTGGAAAATAACCATTAATTTTATTTTTCACAATTATTTTTGAAAATAATTTATTTTGAAGCTAAAATTTGAAACATATAAATTAATCTTTAAAAAATTAAGTGGACAATATGGTAGAAAATTTTATACTTGTTGAGTACGTTAAAAAATATTATTCATTAAATTTTTGATAAAAGAAAAATAGGATTTGTTTTGAAAAAGGCATGAATATACCTTTCAATTTTTATGTAAAAATTAAAAATGGCTAAAAATATTTTTTAATAAATTATTTGTTAAATTTTAAAAATATTTTTTAAAAAATTTATTAGAAAAATTGGTTTTATAAGAGAAATTATTTTTGACCGAAGAGAGAAATAATGTCATATTATATTAAAACATTTTATCAATAATTTTAAGTATCACAAAGTGGGAAAATGGTACTATTACATGAAAAAGTTCATTAATAACTAGAGGCGAATAAAATTATATTATTTATTAAACAACTATAAAAGAAATTCCTTTAATATAAATTCAAGTATAAATGATCCATACTAAAAAGAGATTTTGAAATTAATCAATGCAATGATCTTAACATTGAAGTTTTAATTAATTAATGAATAGGTTATTTTTATAAAATTTAAATAAAAAATGGAAATATAACACAATATAATCTAAATTAATTATACACATAATATTAGAATATGAAATAAAATGAATAAGTAATATAACCTAATGAAAATAAATTGAGTTATAGAATTCTTTACCATTTTATAACTTTTATATAAAATCGCATTGGATGAAAGAATTTAAATTGAAAATTAAAATATCAAGAAGAATTAATTATTCATTATATTACATTTCATAGGGGTAATATATAAAAAATATAAAATAAATTAGGTGCATGACATTAAAATATGTCCCAATGAAGGGAAATTGAGAAGAACTCCATTACAAAGATAATATCATTGAAGTGAGGACTAATAAATGAATTTATTATGTTTATAAATTGTAAATACACATAAATATAGTGGAAATAAAACATAAAATAATAAAATCTCATTACACACATAATTTTAGCATGAAATAATCAGTGAAGTATAAGTTTAACCTAATAAGTTGAAAATGAGTTCAGAAATCCCTAACCTCACACTTCCTTTTGGTTGAACATGATTTAACCACACATAAAATGGTTTTTAGAATGTTATTATTTTATAAAAGAACCATATTAGTAATTATAATTTCTTATAATTTTTTTTAAAACATATTATATCTCATTAATCAATAATATTTCATAATTTTCATTGTTTTGGGTGTTAATTGCCTTGATTTCTTATTCATTCTTATTCATGAAAGTTCTGATTCATGTAAATATTATATAGTTACATCATATATATATATATATTAATAATTATTATATAATTATCATATTTATACATAAATTATACTTTTAATACCAATCATGTAAGATGGTTTTGAATAAATGAAGTATGTTATAATCATTGACATGGTCAGCCATATGTATGTATGGGTAACATTTCCATTTTTCAACGATCCTTATGGAAAAGAGGAAAGTCATATTTTGAATTTACATAATTATAATAATATCATAAATACCATATTATTTCTTTAAATATTATTATTTATATCATCCATTTGGTGTAGTGATGAAAAGAGAGTCACATCACTTCATAAAGGTGGTAGTCCACACATACACGGATAGTGTTATCAACTTTAATTTAGTGAAAAGTTAAGAAAAACAATGATATATTATCTTCTTATAATGAAAAATATTTCATTAATATCACAATTATTTTATTAATATCACAAATATTCATTACATTTATCCTTATTACCTTCAATGTAAAGCGTTAGTGAAAAATTAATCACATCACTTCATGAGGCAGTAGTCCACCATACACACGAGCAACATTATCATATCTCATAAAAAATGGAAAGTAAAATGGTATATATGATATAATGAATCTGTAGGTATAATTATTTTATAAATATAATATGTATACATTATATTCATCATCCTACCAAGCCTTGAGAGGTGTTGATTGGGAACTTGTCACATCAGTTCGTGAGGCGTTAGTCCGCCTTACACACGAGCAACATTATTACTTCCCATTTGAGTGAAGGGGAGATATACATAATCCATAAGAATAAAATAATAATATATAAATATATGTTAGATGGTTTTTTTATTATATAATAATAAATTAATAATATATTAATGACTTGAAAGAAGATATAAAAGAAAAAAACATAGTTAGGCATTTTACCTCTTTTGTAACCACCTCTTTAGAATTAGACCTAAAGTATTCAAGAATGTATTTCAAACAAAATAAAGGATTATATGATTAGGGTATGGAATTTGGGAAGTTATTTGGGTGGGTAATTTCAGAATCGAAAATGTTTAAATGTGTGAAGAAGATAAGATATTGGGTGACCTTTTATAAGTGAGGTGAGTGGTACAGTTGTATTTTTTGAAAAGAGAAAAGTGTACCCACGTTTTTCATTACAAAAGAGGGTAAAAATGATGTATTATCAACCCTTATAAATTATAATGTCAAAATATTTCTATAAAATACATATTATAAATTTTTTTATCTCACTTTAACCCTTACCCTCTTAATTGATGCCCCGATACATCCATTTTTACCTCATCCACAATAAATAATTTTTAATATTTTTAATATTCACTCTAGTAAAAAATTAATTTGACCATATTATATAATATAAATTAATCATATTAAAATTATGGAATCAATTTTTAAAAATTACATTCATATAAATAGAAAATTTTAATTTAAAAATAATCTCGCAGAGGCAATAAGAAAGTGGGATTTTAAAGTGAAATGTTCAAAATTTTACAATGTTTTTATATCAAAATTCAGTGTGAAATTTATTAAAATGAAAAAATTGTATTAATAGAAATATATTTGAACAAATTTTACCCTAAAAATAATTTCATAAATAATTTATGTTTATAAATAATATTAATGAAAAGAATGTTTTCAATTAAAATTCAGAATTTTTAACTATTCATCAAAAAATAAAACATTTTAAAAAAACCCCCAAAATCACCCTAAGATAATTTTGATATAATAATTTAAAAAATTAATTTAATATAATGAAATAAATTTTATATAAGTGGTAAGAATTAATTTTAAATTATGTGTGTAAAGTGTGACTTAACTATCTTTTTGAGAAAATACAGTTTTTCAGAAATAATTCCTTTTTATTTTAAATGAATATTAATTTTTTAAAATTTAAAGATAACCATATTTTTCATAATTTTTTCATACCAACTAATTTAACATCTTAATCAAAATTTTATACTATATTAAGGTTCATTTAGACTTGATGTTTTGTGTTCCTTCAACTATTGAAAATGATGTTCTTCTTTTAAAATCTCGGGGTGTTACATTTCCCAACCTAAAATAAACTTCTTAATCAAAACTATAACATGATCTCATAATTCAAGGGTATGAAATATATAAATAACATTTTTGAGAAACTAGAAATTTAAAATGTTTAATAAAACTTCATCCTAATTAGAGAGAAATTGACGTACATAGGTCCTCTAGAATAACACATAACTAGGTTTCATAGTAAGAGAACATAGGTGGGAAATGAAAACCGATACATAGAATAGAATAATAACACCCAAGTTTTAATAGAGAGTGTTATAGATAATTGATCGATAAAAATTAGTTAATCTAAAAAATGATAATAACCACCAAACTATACATCTATAATGAGTTAAGGGACTATTTGATTCATTAGAAATAAAGGTACAAGGATAATTTTTTTATTTCAAGATCACTTTACCTAATATGAGAAATTATTTTACTATATAACAATATAAGGAAATATTATTACTTGATTCATTTTTATTTCATAAACACAATTTCATCCTTTGTTTATACTTCAATCAATTTTAAATTCATCACATACTAACTGAAATGAATATCAAAAAATGATTTTTCTTAATTTTGAAGCACTAAAATTCAGTTTTAACAGATATTAAGGTCCATAAAGAGTGATGATAATTTCCTTATGTCTCTAAATATTTTTCAAAACCAACATTGTTAGCAAAAGTTTTCCAAAATAATACATTAATCTATAAATTTCAATAGTAACACCACTAGTTAATCATCAATATTTATTTATTAAATCATTTAACTAAAAATAATGACATATTTACTAGGACATCACATAGTCCAGTGGAAAGTGTTAAACCCTTATCATCGTACGATTATAGGTTCAATCCCCATGAAATTTTTGGATGAATTGAAATGTAAATTTCCAAAACTATATTAATATAATTCCTATAATGTTTTTAAATTTTGATAACCCGTAATTACTGTAATATAAAATGTAAGATAAAGCTTAAAAGGTTTCCAATACCCTTAATCTCATGTCTATAAATTGTAAAGTAATTATTCCTTAAATAACTTTTCATAAACCAATGGGTTATATTCCCATAAATTTTTCCATAAATATCCTTAATCATGTTATATTCCTAACACAAAAAATTTCAAAAGGTAAATTTATGGATATGGTTATAAAATTTAACATAATCCATAGATATTTACTGATTCTTATAACTGAAATACAATTGGTAAAATAATTATACCAGTTAATTCTTGAATATTAATACCTAAAAACTTAATCCATTTTATTTCCATATAGGTTCTTCCTTGGTCCATGGTTTAACCTTTAGAATAATAAATTAAAACAGATAATGTAGTGGTTCCCCACATTTATGACAATAAACTATAAATGGACCCCTATGATGATATTTAATTCATTACATAATACTCTTCATTTTTCATCAAAAACTCTTTTATTTATGAAATTACATTCCACACATAAAAAATTTCCCTATTTCATTGATTCTATTTACTAAGTGTCTGCTTCCACATTTCTGACTTGAAAGAAATTGGGCCTTCTTTTCTCCATAGTCTCCACCACTTGAGATCTTATATAACTAAATCCTTCTATTATTTGGTGAGTTTAAGAGATGGTTAAGGTATAGGTTATAAATAATATTTAGGGATAACTAATTAGTAATAATCATTATATCCTTCACTCCCATCATCATCTCATTTGGTGGCTCATAGTCACCACATTGTCCTTTATATTCAATGTTAACATAAGGGATGCATGTGGGGGGGGGGGGGGGGAGGAGGGTTGGGATCATGTTGGCTCGGTCATCTTTGATTTTAGTTTACTCCTTGGTTACAGATATTTTATCATTGTGGAATCCATCACCATACTGAAAGGGATGTACTTGTGCTCTTCTCATGGTATAAATCTACATTGGTTGGAGATATACTCTTCTATCTTTCACAGGTCCATTGAAGCAGTGATCAAAATCCCCTGGGATATCATTTATCTGATTAATAAGTACATGATTCTTATTCCTAGTGACACTATACTTACCCATTCTTATTGTGAGGAAAAAATGGAAGTAGATTTCTTGCCTTTTTGTGGCACCCCAGGTTACCCTTGAATCATTTGTAATATTATTTTATCCCTGACAACTAAGTGTGTTAATCTTGATTGTTCATATGAACTCAAAATTAATTATATCAAGAAAAATTCACTTTTTGGGATTGTTCCATCCCTTTATTTTAAAAAAATATCTTAATGTTGGATTCATAATCATAGTGGAAAAACATAATCCAGATGAATCACTTATAGGATGTCTAAATCATGACACCATATTTTAAATTTAATATACATTAGGTTTAACCTAGGTCATTAATTTCAATCATATATTAAAAAAAATCAGTTTTTTTGTAAATAAAATGTGAATTATCCAAAGATAATCCTATAGGATTGTCAAAATAAGGGTGCAGTAAGAACCATTTTGTGTACCAAGTGATGATCATGTCAAACCCAATGCACTATTTTGAGAGTTATTACACCAAGGTATATCTATTATAGAACCAAATCCAATTGTAGTATCTATACATAGATGTATTACAAGGAAAAATATTTAATATCTAACTTACCAAAAAATTAAGATATTCTTATATACTTATCCAAAGATTATATCATACGGTTATGATACCTAATCAATGTTTTCATAAATTTAGTTACTAAATATTCTATTAAACTTCCTTTGATACCAATTATAGAGACCCCGACCTCAGTATCCTAGAGTAGGTGTATGCTTCATTAAATTGGCATAATATACAGGGAATCACATATTTAAGGACCGAATATTTTAGTAGTAAACTATATAAATACATGATTCCCATAGTAAATTTGAAAAAATTACAATATAATTTTTTTAGGAATAACATTATTCCCCATATCATATCCTTGCACATAAATCATTGTACAGTACATGGAATACTGAGTAAATGAAATTAAATAATGGTGAGATCAAATTTTTAGTAATGGTTAGATACATCATAAAATATAATGAATCAATAAAGAATAATGAATATGGAATGGTAAATAACTGAACAAAAATTCAATTATAAAATTTTTTATATCCTGATAAGATAAGGCATAAATAATATTGAAAGTTAAATAACTAAACCCAAATGCCATTTAATAAATATATTGAATATCATAATTGGATAATGCATAATCAATATGAAAATAAAAATAATTGGAAACACATTCCATTGAATCAAAAAACAAATAATGAATTTAATCTAGAGATAATATCATTGAAATAATATCATGGATAAATATAATTGAATTCAAAATGATGGAAATTCATAATTATTAGATTCCAAGATCTCAGGAATCATGATACCTATACTGTCAAGGTCTTTCCTTAATAAACATTAAAACTGATGGGTAGTTTTACAATAGAAACCAATTTAAATAAGGAAATCCAATTGATTCATCACATGAGACATCCAATGTAGTGAGGGGATATCTATAACCAGGCCCCAACCATATCAAAATTTACTAAAAATTATTCATATATTAAATAATTTATTTAATTATTGAACAATATACCTTACCATTAAATATCCATATTAATGAAACAATATGAATTATAAATATTTTCATAGTTAATAAAATAACATTCATAGTAAAACATCATACATAGAAATTTGACATAGTTTAATAAATAATAATATCCATTATAAAAAATATATATATTTTGGATAAATTTAATGTTATATGATAATAAGAATATGAATATTTGAAAGGAAAGTTAATGACTGAAAAAATAAATCAAGAAAGTGAATGTGAATACTTTACTAGGTCAAAATTATCATAAAAAATCCAATGGAAGAATAAGGATGGTATCAATAAAACATAGCTATAGTGTATTATATTTAAAATAAATGGTTTTTGTTGTTAATAAATATAAATACCATAAAAATATCTTTAAACAATAGTCTTGAGGAAAATATAATATTCATTTTGAAAATCAAATTTTATAACTAAATTTTTAAAAATAATTTTGAAAATAATTGGTTTTTAAAAATAAATTTGAAAGTTATAAACTCATATTTAAAAAATTGATAAGTCATGACATAATGAAATTATATACATGCCAATTATATTAAACAAAGGCTCATTCCATATTTTCCGTAAAATATGTACGAGCCTTGTTTTGTAAATAACAAGAAGATTCAATTAAAAATAGTTTTTAAAATTTATAAATGGATAAAAATGTATACAATAAATCACTTGGAAAATGTTAATTTTATTTATATTTTTTTTGAAGACATGAATTTTGTAGAAAAAGGATTTCTGACTGAAGAGAGAAATGAAGTCTGATTTTATTGATTTTTTTGAAATGTTTTAGTACCAAAGAGCGTAAAATGGTACTATTAACTGAAAAATTTCTTGGATAATTAGAGGATATTAAAATGAAATTGTTTTTTAAATAATTATTAAATAATTTCCTCCAAATTAAATTCAAGTATAAATGATCCAGATTAAAATAAGATTGTAAAGAAAATCTTTGAAAAGATCATAACATTGAGGTGAGGATTAATCAATGAATAAATTATTTTTATAAAATTTAAATACACATAAAACAAGTTTAAATAATATATAAGATAGTTGTAATTATTTACACACATAATCTTATAATAAGAAAGATAATAGAGAACTAATATAACCCAAAGAAAATAAATTGAGTTATGAAATTATTTAACACTTGATAACTTTTAAATCAAATATCATTGTATTAAATAATTCAAATTGAATCTTAAAATACCATGAATAATGAATAATGAATTAAATTATATGTAAAAGGGATTTTATATATAAAATATAAATTAAACTAGGTACATAACATTAAAATATGACTCAATGATTGGAAATTGAGATGAAATCCCTTATAATAATCATATCATTGAAGAGGTGATTAATAAATTAATATTTTATTTATATAAAATGTAAATAAAATATTGTTTTTAAATAAGACATAAAATAAAAAATATCATTACACACATCATCTTGTAATGATATAATAAATTAAGTAGATGTTTAACCCAATGAATGGAAATTGAGTTAAGAAATGGATTACCTCACACTTCCTTTTTATTAAACAAGATTTAACCTCTTATATAATGGGATTAAGCATGTTATTAATTTATATTAGAATAATTATAATATTTATAATATCGTATATTATTATTTTATAAAATATTATCACATGTTTGTTTATAATATTTCATTATTTTCATTGTTTAGGTTGTTAATTGACTTATTTTATCATTCGTGCATTGTCATGAAAGTTCCAGTTCTTGTGCACATTATATAGTTACATAATATCCATAATAATAATCATGTAATAATTATAATATTTATACATCAATTTTAATTTTAATACCAATCATGATATATGGTTTTGAAAAATGAAGTACATTAAGATCATGTAGATAGTAAATCATACATACATATGGGTAACATTTCTATTTTTCATAAATAATTATCGAAAAGAAGTAAGTAATATTTTATCTTTATCAAATTATAATAATATCATTAATAAAATATTATTTATTTAAATATACTGATATATGTATCATTCATATGGCATGGTGATAAAGAGAGAGTCATGTCGCTTTGTGAAGGCAACCGTCCACACATACATGAATGATGTTATCATCCTTAAAAGAGTGAAAAGAAAAGAAAATAAATAATATATTATATTTTTAGAATGGTATATATTCAATTAATATCATAATTATTTTATTTATGTAAAATATATTTATTAAAATCATCTTTATTATATTACATGTATAAAGTTATTGAAAAATGAATCACATTACTTAACAAGGAGGTAGTTCATTGTACACATGAACTATGATATCGTATACCAAAGAGAATGTAAAGTAAAAATGTATGTATGTTATGATGAATCCATAGGTATATTTATGTTATATAAATCACATATATACTTTATATCCATCACTATACCCAACTGTGAGATGAGTTGATGGAAAACATGCCACATTGGTTCAAGAGGCGGTAGTCTGCCAAACACACAAGCGATGTAATGATTTACGATTTGAGGGAAGGGGATATGGATAAAGTTCTTAACATAGTAAAATGTTACTATATTTCAGATAATGGATTTATTATATAATCATAAATTAATATGATTTTTATGAGGTGGAATAAGGAAAAAAAGAAAAATTAATAGTTTTGAATTTTACCTCTTCTCAGACCACAACTTTTGGATTATACCAGAAGTATATATATAATGGAATTATTACCAAAAACATATTCTAGGATGAGGTAATGTGAGTTGGGAAGTGATTTTTTAGGCTATGGATGAATTTAATGAATAGAGGGGAGTAGGTGGCCTTTTATAAGTGAGGTGATTGACACACTTGTAAATTTTGAAAAGAAAATGGTGAACTCATGTTTTCCAAAGTACAAAAGTGTAAAATAATAATAATTATTATCAATTAAAAATTTTAAGGTCTAAATATGTCCATAAAACACTTTTAGGCATGTTATAGTGTATTTAACCTATATCTTGTTTATTTAACCACAAGTAAACCCATTTTTTACTTTAACCGTGGTAAATATTTTTTACTATTTTTACAATTCCTGAGGTAAAAAAATTAATTTTACCTTAATAGATAATATAAATTGATCTAATTAAAAATACGAAATAAATTTTAAAAAATAAAATTCACATAATTAAAAAAATATAATTTAAAATTAATCCCGTAGACACGATGAGAAAAAAAGTTTTCAAATAGAAAATGTTCAAAATTTTATAATGTTGGTATATCAAAATTCAATATGAAAATGATTAAAATGAATAAAATTGGATTAATAGGTATAATATTAAAAAAAATTATCATTAAAACCAATTTTAAAAATAATTTCACTTTATAAATAATTTAAACAAAAATACAGTTTTCAATTAAAATTCAGCATTTTTTACTATTCATCAAAAAATGATACATTTGAGAAGAACAAAAATAATTCACCCAAAGATAATATTTATATTATGATTTAAAAAATGAATTTATTTTTATCAAATAAAATTTCTAAAATTAGTAAAATTTAATTTTATATTATATTCACAATGCGCGACTAAACCATGTTTTAGAAAAAATTACTGTTTTTCAGAAAACATTTCTTTTTTATTTTCAATGAAACTTATTTTATTTATAATAGATAAATAACCATAATTTTCCTATTTTTTTAATATTCATACCCTCAAATTTAATATCTAACTCATAATGGTATACCATATTAAATAAACTTGTGGTTGGGTGTTCTATAAGTTATAAAAAAATTCTCTTCTTTTAAAATCTTTCAATTTTATATGGGTTTTGAGTGAAGAGAAGAAAAAGTGTACCAATGATAGTTTGATATTATATTTATTGAGGAAGCTCAAATACACCTACCATAACATAGTGATATCCACCCACTCCATAGTTCCAATCAGTCAAAGAAATTACCAACACGCGAGTACCTACTTATACTGACAAAACACAGCTCGTGTTTATCTAGTGAATAAAAAACCAGATCGAACCTTATGTTAGGATATAGAAATTTAAATTACCTATATGAAAACTCAAGGTATAATTATACACATAAAAAACCGTTCTTGAAATTTAGGTAGAAATATTTTTATGTTTATGACTCATATATAAGTTTCATGCTACATTTACATACCCTATGTCTTAACCTTACAAAATAATATAAATTCATGTTTTATTTTATACAAGATTAAATTATATTTTAAGAAACAAAAATAATATTTTATTTAAAACTTTTGATAAATTCCAAAATTTTTAAATTGATTTTTTAAAATTCAAAATTAGTTTTCTAAATTTGAAAATCATTTTAATATAACATTTAAAATGAAAAAACTTTCTGAAATCTCGAAAATCAGTAGAAATCACCTCGGTACAACCCAACACATAAGTAGGAGAAAGGGAAAGGTACGGGGAAAATATAAGTCTTCCCATATGATAAATATAAAACAGTTCTCATCCTTGAGAATGAATACCAAATTGGATAAGGGAAAAATATCAACCAAAACCGATACTCTTCTTGGAGATATCTCTTAAATAGGAATAAACTACTATCAAGAAACATGTCTTCAACGAATCAGTGAGTTAAAAAATCTACAGTAACTTCCCATTTAAACCCAAAAAAACACAACAAGTTCTACATATAATTACATAGTATACCTAACCACCAATTCATATCAAATACTTGTTTTTTATCAAACCTTTGGCATTGATTAATTATGTCAAGAAAAAATATCATCAAAAAATATATTATTTATAGTTAATTCATTTTATTAGTAACTTTAAATGATTATACTTATATAAAATATGATTAAATTAATAATATAATAGTTACAACACAACAATAAAAAATAAAACACCATAACTTTACACCAATTTTAAAAAAACTTCATAGAATTTATAGGTTAGAGTTCTATTATTGGATTATTTTGTGTTATATAACATTTAACATTCCAATTTATAGTTCAAAAACAATATTTTCATCAAGTGAATATCAATATTTCAAGGAAAAAATCATAAAATAACACATCATATAAAACACTAAACTTTATTAAGTTACAATTTAAATAAATCATCACACTTTCATTTTAATATCAATACTCATTATGTTTTCAAAATAAAATTTAAATTCCTAAATTCCTTACCCTTATGCATAAATTCCATTCATAATCAATTTACATATTTCTTTAAAAACACTATTACAAATAAAATAATTTTTTATGTTACATTTAGGGTGACACCCTTTTGATCTAATATTTATGTATGACACACTCAGATAAAACATGGATAGAAATATTTATGCTGGAGTTCTCAAAATAAATCAAATAAATATTCTTTATATTTAAACTTGATCCCCCTAATAAAAAATACATAACATAACCCTGTAGATTTTTGAAATGCATCATGAGTGGAAGGTAACACATAGTATGAAAACCTATAAAAAATTAAGGCACCCCTAATAATGTCTCCAAAACAATTCTTTTTCATCTTCCAAAGTAGAATATATTAAGAATAATTTTTTTATGAAGGATTTCAAAAGCAGACAAAATGGTTACTAATAACTATTTACTATCATAGAATTATTTCAATACATTATTAATTTTAACAACAATATGATAATTCAATTTAATTGAAAACATGTGATATAATTAATGGTATAAAAAACACACAAAATTTATTATAACCACATCTCATGGAAGGTAATCCTTGTTTGTTTCATGTCCAAGGATTGTACAATTATCACTAGATAATAATGATCATATCATAATATTTTCACCATATTACTTTTTTTTATTAATGTCTTATCATGATTTTAGATTATCACTTAATTTATAAATTTTCCCATTTCATTATTTATAATTAATAAAAATATAATATAATAAATCACAAAACAAAATTAATCCATATCATTGAAAATATATCATGTTTAAAATGGAATGATCAATATTTCTCATTAGTTAGCATACTTTACTAATAATTTTTATAGTATAAATTTATAATTTTTAGTACACCATTTCTCAATTTAAATTATAGAACACTAGTTCCTTTTTAAATTTAATATACATTAGGCACACATTATGACTCCATTTTATTTCACACAAACTAATCAATAATAATTAACAAATATTAGAAAGGTATTTAATTAAATAAATCATAATTAAAAATTTTAGTTATTTATGATCGATTTATATTAGTATATTTCACATCATGGAATGTAAAAATCTAAAGCATATAATTTAAACATTACATTAAAAAATTATCATCAGGGAATATTTAATTAAGAAAATATCTCAAAAGGAGTTCCATGGATACTTTGATCCTTTTAGAATGTATCTCCATTAATTGTAAAACATTAACATGCTACTCATGTCAGTCTAAAATAATATTTTCATTTCATAAGATACACTTTCAAGTTTGTTAATCAACATTTTTAAAATTTTAAAACTAACATGGAATTTTATTAAAGAAACTAACTATATCATCATTTCCTAACTTTTAATAAAAATGTTTTATTTTGATGAATTTATTTAAAATTAGAACATAATAATTATAAAGACTGCATCATATGTAAGAAACTGGTTCTTCTTTGAGGTAAATATCCTTTACATTCCATCAATTATTAGTTTAAATGTTTGAATATGGCATAAAGTGAATGAACATTGAGATTATAGATTTCTTAGGGGTTTCTAGGTTTGGTTTTGAGGATGGAACCCAAATATAGTGTTGAAAAATTCCTATCTCAGAGTTAAATAAAACTCTGAAAGGTAGACTGCATGGTTTGAAAAATCATTTGTGGCAAGAAAAGAGTAGGATGAGGTAACACAGTTAGAAAAAACTGTGCAAGATAGGGCACATGGACATTTGTCTAGGTCTGTAGTTTATATAGTGGGATTTGGAATGTGTTGTCAAACCATGTGGAAAAACCATGCGGGTGCTCCTACCCTACAGATATCCAGGCATGTTTGGTGCTTGATTTGGCCAAACTGTTCCTAAAAACCGCGTGATTCCCTATTTTTAGTGAAATTACAATTTCCCCTTTAAAACTTTTATAACTTAATCACTATTTTCATTCTCCTACAACACAGCAACCTCATCCCTCTTTAAATATTCTTGGAGACTATTCCTAGAATTAAAGGATCTCTTTCATCTGATCTATGATTCAAATGCCACTCCTCTCATTAGATCCACATTAATGAGTTCTCAATTAATTTTTAATATTATGAAATTTTTCTTGGTATTGTCTTCCCTATTTAGGTGAAGGATAATTTTTACTTGTATTATGTTATTTATCAATTATTTATTTTTCTCTCAATATGAGACTTATCAGGAGCTAATAATGGAGAAGCTGTAAACCATGGACCTAAGGTAGGTGGTATCATTCATTTGGATATAATTCAAAGTGTTTATATATTATATTGTTCCAGGAAACCCATTTCTGGGCATCAATTTGAACAAAAATTAAATCCCTGAATTATTTATTATGACCTATGTAACTAAATATTTTTATTAAAGATTGATTATAGGTTGAAGACCTTGAAATTGGAACCAACCCTTTTTCTGTATTGTGAATTTAAATGGGACAATTGATGGCTATGTACTCGGAAACCTGGATTTGTGCCCTTGTTCCTCTTTTACACAGGATGTCGTTTGATAATTTGAATAGTAAATTGAATTGAAATATGATTTTTAAATTGTAAATTTTTTTAATGAAGAAAGGGATTGACAAGGACAAACCCAAAGGGTGTTTTATTATATCTCTATGGGTGATACTTTTTCTCCCTTAGTGGACTACAAAGGACATACTTGAATGGATGGGACATTATATAACACCTAGAGAGATTCCTTGGTTTTTATTGGTTCTCCATGGAGGGGCTTGTAGGGTGTTGGTTTATATTAGACCTACTTGAATAGCTTGAAGGCCTTCATTTTTATTGATTATTGATAACCCCTCTTTCAAGGGATGAGGGGGAACCCTTACAAGGCCCATAGGCTCAGAGATTACAAGGCCCATAGGCTTAGGAGATTACATGACCCTAAGGTCTTAGAGAATTGAACTAGACTATCTACAAGGAACTGCCCCTCCCCATCGTCTACGTCATGATAGTAGCTCTCCAACTTTTCATGGCCGTCTGTCTCGGCTTCCCGTGAAAGCATAGGCTGGTTCCGATGGCATAGCCATACCCTCCCATTCTGAAAAATCCATTTGGCTCTGCTCTGGTGAGTGCACCTACTCTGAATCATCTTCTGGGGCTGCTCTTTTTTTGTAGTGTGTTTGGGGAAACCACATATGGCCCGAAGTCCTTGAGGTGGCCCGAGGGCCTTAAAGGTTTCCTGAAAAACCTACTAACCTGAAGGCATGGGTGGCCCGAAAGCCTTAAGGACTCCAAGCCCAAACTGATGGCCCAAGGTGAATAGTTTTAGATGCTACAGTAATGAATAGTAGCTGCTACAGTAACCACTATAATGCCTGTTGTAGTACCTACATAGTGTATAGTTCTAATACAATACATTTATAGTGTATAGTTCTGCTGTAGTACCTGTACAGTGTACAGTTCTACTACAGTACCGCATAGTGTACGATACTTCTACAGTACCTGCTACAGTGCCAGGAAAAATAAGAAGCTTGGATATCTTATTGTTTATAATTTATGAGCGGAAAATTTAGAAATCAATGATCATGTTATCATGTCTGTTCCATGCTACGTGTTGGGCCTTGAGTATTATTAATTAAATGATCTTGAATGGTTAATTGAACATGATTATAAGTGAAATAATCATGACTGTTAAATCGGAGACTTACCATTTAAATGGAAATGGTTATAAAATTAGAATCTAGACATATTGGATGTGTAATTTGGAGTACTTCCTTGACTTTTTATATTTTTATTGTACATTATATATATATATATATATATTCACTGATTGATCGACACCTAACCTTGGGTGGTTTCCAACAGGGATCATATCTCACACCCTGTTTGGGCCACATTTGGGTACCCACAAAGAATATATGATTGTAGGTATTAAAAATGGAATGTTACCTACTATAGGATCTTGATATCTACTTAGAATCAAGGGAGCATCAGACAAAGCTGAGGCTCGCGATGCTAGCTGGGATACCTTTTGTCTTTTCAACTTCTAAGATATTTGTTGTATTATGTTATAATATTGTATATATGTTTTGGTTTATTTATTAGAGATGCGAAATTTATCACCATTTTATGTATGATATGAATGGTGTATTTATTTATATATTCATTTCTTGGTTATTTATCCTCTATTTGATTAATCTAATATATCTTCTGTTGAATGTATGTTTATTCCACTGTGTTACAGTATGTTAATGAGGGAATAGTCTCCCTAATGACACACCTAAGTCCTTGCTACTAGTCATAAGCCTCTGGAAATTGGGGATATGTGCTTGATTCCATGTGTACAACCAAGCTCAGTGCACTTTTGAGTGGAATTTGAGTTCAGGACATTACAATGTGGTATCATAGCCTTTATTTTTTGGGTTCTTCTACTATTTGTATACAATATAAAGGGATATGAAGGAATTTGAGTTTTATAATGAGCTGTTCCTAGATGTATCTAAACTGTGTATAAGAAAAATCTAAATTTCCATGAATTGAATTACTGTTTTATAGATTTTTGTTATTATAATTGATTTGATTCCAATGTTGGGTGATGAACTTGATTTTTCATATTATTATTCGTATTATTATGGGTTTTATTATGTGGTAACCTAATGATATGAGGGTATTCCATATCATTCATCATATTAGTCACTTGTATGATATCACATGGTAAGTATTTTTGCATGCCATTTAGGGTAAATTACTTATTACATAATGTTGTGATAGGTTTCGTGATAGTTATTCCGATTGTTGTGATACGTTTACTAATATATGTTAAGGTATGGATTATATGAGCAACATATTTTGGTCCATTAGGTGTTATAAGCCTTCATATATTGGAATTTGGTGAACCATTAGTTAAAATTTAAATTTTAATGTGATATAAATGAGAAATGGGTATCAATTCAAATAAAAAGGAAAATGTGAATTCAAGTGAAAAATTAAAATGGAAATAGAAACTTGAGTTACCTAAGGTCGATAACTTTCCCAGACATGAATCATGGAGTAGGCATAAGGGTGTGTTCTTATAGAGGATGGTTTGTACCTATCTTAATTATATATTTGTTCTTTTGAGTTATGAACATTGATAATGTTACTTTCTTAGGATTTCACTTGGAATTTGTAAAGTTATGCCGCCGTGACAACCTATAGTCATATGTTTGAAGGGTGGAAATGACTATAGTCCAGAGGTGGTGGTCTGTGGGATACAAGTGGATTCTATAATACTACCAGTTGTGGAAACAGTTATAGTACCAAACATAAGTACTGAGGCATATTTCCAAAAGGTATTCTTATGATTTATGCATAGCGTTCAGTGAGTACCGCGACTTTACCCAACTATGGTAGAGTTGATGCTTGATTTCTAGTAGTTGCATTCATGCAAATTTTTGGGGGGTAGTGGACAAAATTCCATGGGGTCATGGCCAGATGCAAGGTTATCTATCTTCGAGCATATAGAGATGCGTCCAGAGAGAAGGCTAAAGATCACTATGTATATTTTGTGTGATTCTAAAAAGAGATGGTGGGATTTTATTACTCAGGAAGTTCATTATCAGGATATGTCTTGGAGGGATTTTCATATGACCTTCTATGACTAATTCTATCCCAAGACATTGAGGGACAATAGATCTTAGGAGTTATTTCATATAGATCAAAGTGCATTATTAGTGACATATTATTAAACCCATTTTACTGATCTCCAGTACTTTTCACCTATTATGATGGGTGAAGAGTTATCAAAATCCATGTGATTTGAGGATGGCCTCAAGTATGAATTTCAATTGTATGGGAATGTATTTAGGATGACTTCTATTTCTATAATAGTTAATTAGAAACTTATTAGAGAGAATAAAATAACAATAACGGGGGTACAATCTAGGGTGATTTGGAATCTTTATTGGGTACTACATCGACTGATATTAGGGAGAATCATATGGAGCTTTTGCATAGTGATACAAGCAGTCAAACCACATACTTAGGTAGCTAGAAGAGGTTCTACCAATGTGGTAGTCCCAGACATACAAGACCAAAATTTATGAGGGACCCAGTCGAGTGCTAATAATATATCAAGATGGTCCATATATAGTGATGATATAGAACGTTTCCACCAGGAACCTGTGAGAGAGGGTCTACAACGACTCCATGTTTAGGAGCCAGGTCAGCAGCTTGTCAACATACAGGGAGTTAGTGTATTGATAACTAACTAGGCTGAGGTGGTTATAATGGTCTTGGTAGTCAGACCCCAATTTTATAGTGACAAAAAAGTGGATCTTCTCATGGTATCTAGATAGTATCACATGGCTACAGTTCAAGACAGATATACACAGTGCAAAGAAACCTTGAGGAGAAAGATACCAGACCTTAAACTTTTAGAGGAACTATTCTAGCAGCCTCCACCTCAGCTTCTTCACTATTTCATTCATGGGATTCTCATTGCTTTATATATGTGCCTACTTTGGAGAGACCTGGTCTCAATGTTCATACTTCTGATGGATTTATGACGTTTTACAATCCTTTGTGAATTATAATTGATGGTGAACATTAGTACAGGGAGTTCCCCTTGAGATAGGGAAGTGTCACTTCATATGGGACCTTTTTTACTAAGATGAAAACTTTGGACATCCTTCTCAGGTTGGACTAGTTGGTTCTCTTTCATGATTTCATTGAATTATATCATTGTAGAGTGACTTTAACATCATGATAGGGAAGATAATTTATTCACAAGGGTGAATGTGATATCTAGAAAAGCCGAGCTGGACCCAAGCTTCGTGGGCTAGGTGGTATGACAACCCGAATTGAGAGTTTCTCTCTGGATGATCAAGGAACATGTATGGAATATTTCCACCCACTTTTTGATCATTTCAGGGATTTATTACCAAAGGAATTATCTAGTTTACATACAGTTAGAGAGGTGGAGTTCTTTATCAGTCTAGTTCCAAGAGATGCACCGGTATCCATTACTTCTTACAAAATAGATAATACTAAGATGAAATAGATCCATAGACAAATAGAGGATTTATAAGTAAGGGTTTTTATCCAACCCAGTACTTCCCCTTGGGGTTCGCCGATATTGTTTTGAGAAAAGTCAAATGGTACCCTCATGCTATGTGTGGATTACCAAAAATTGAACCAGTTGACAGTTAAGAACAGGTATCCTCTTCCACAGATAAATGATCTTTTTAAGAAGATCTTTTGAACATGGGTTTTCTCAAAGATCTATTTTAGATTTGGTTATCATGAGGTGAATGTTAGAGCATCATACATAACTTGAAAATCATTTCATAGAAGGTATGAGTACTTGGTTAGGCCATTTAGTTTCATGAACGCGCCATTGGTTTTCATGGAATTGGTGAACTGAGTGTTCTATCCTTATCTTGGTTTGTTTTTGGTGGTTTTCATAGATGATATATTGGTGAATTATCACAATCTACATAACCATGCCATAAACTGTGAGATCATTCTGAATACACTGAATGCATCATTTATATACTACATTCAAAATGTTCCACTTATGGTTGGATTAGATTCACTTTTGGGATTACATTCTCTTAGAGACAAGATTATTAGTCCGCCTGGAGAAGGTGAGAGTTTTAGTTTACTGGGAGAATCCCCAGAACATTTTTGAGGTACAATGTTTCTTTGGGCTGGTTGATTATTGTAAGAATTTCATAAAGGACTTATCATACTTTGCAGTACTACCGACATGCTCGAGTAGGAATGGTGTGAATTATTTATGGATATATTCGTATGAGAAGACATTTTTGGAGTTGAAATGGAGATTGATTTCAGAACTGATACTAATTTTTGTAGAGTTAGGTAGGAGTTACACTATATACTGTGATGCATTAGGTATCGAGATAGGAGCAGTTATTATGAATGGAGATAGAGTCATGGCATGTGGGTCTCTACAGTTGATGAAACACAAGAGGAATTACCTAACACACTATCTCAAGTTAGCTATAGTTGTTGAAGCAATGCACTATTGGAGACTTTACTTACTTGGAGAGAATTTTGTGGTGTACACATACCCAAAATTAATTTAGTATGTATTTACACGACATGATATGAACCTGAGACAATGAATTTGGGTTGAATAACTCTAGTAGTTTGATTCCGAGATTACCTATCTGACTAGGAATGACAATGTAGTGGCTGATGAACTGAGTATAAGGACAAATATATAAGTAGTTCACCAAGACTATAGTGATTGGAAGCTCATGGATTTGTTTTCTAAGATGAAATTGTGGTACATGATAAACAAGGTTAAAATTTTGTATCATTTTTAGCTATTACATCTAACCTACAGGATAGATTTAGGATAAATTAGCTATTAAACTTATAAGGCCTAGTCCTATGGGATAGTTGGCAAGTGAGGACCCTCCTCTTGGGTGGAACGTAGGCAAGGATGAGACCCTATATGTACATGGTATCATATAGGTTTATGCATAAATGTGTGAGGATATGATGCGAGACTTTCATGCTTTATATTGGGATGTGAACCCCAGGGTCACCTAGATGTATCAGGATTTACATCACCAAGACTGGTTGCTGAGTATGATAAGATATGTAGCTAGTTTTTTCATGATGTTTTTCACCTGTTAGTAGGTGAAGGTGGAACACTAGAGACCAACCAGACTTTTACTATAGTTAACCAACCATGATTTGAAGTGGGTTAATTTCATGACGGATTTCATGACATTTTTACCAAGGTCACCTTGAGATAATTATGGTGTATGCGTTGTTGTTGACAGACTCATAAATGTTGCACATTTAATATCGATCAAGGAAACCTCCAGTTCTGATGATCTAGGAAGGTTTTACATCTATGAGATAATATATCTTAATGGGGGTACCATTCTCATCCATTTCAAATAGTTATTCATGGTATAATTCACATTTATAGAAAGTTATACTGAGGGTTTTGGGTATAATGTTTCTTATGAGAAAAACATACCACCCCCATATAGATAGATAATCAAAAGGCCTGATTCAGGTTCTTGAGAACATGTTACGTGCATGCATCTTGAATTTCAAGGGATATTATGTAAAAACACAGTATTGACATAAATTAACATTACATAACTTTTATATAATACATAAAACATCACACAAATAGATGTGTGAAGGCCATACTATTCTAGGGGATTTGGAAACAAGGAAACATAATCACTGGTACATAAATGAGCTAAATTATCTCCCAGTAGGTTCTTCATGACTAACACCCTTCATAGTCACATCAAAAATAATACATATCTTTATAACATGGAGAAGTAAACCTAAAAAAGAATGAGATCAAATGCTCAATAAGGGTAAATAGGGGGGGAATTTAAGCATAATCATGAGCATAAAGGTATGAAAACAACATCAAAAAAAGATAAGATCATACCCTTCATATCAAAGATTGTATAAATGAATCATTAAATAAAGCATGGTAGTTCATAATTCATGAATAATAAGGACATAAATAACATAAGAAATGAAAGCATAACATAGGAATGAAACATGGAATTGTGATAGACACATTAGCATATATTGGTTTCCATAGTATCAAAGGAATCACTACTAAGACAATCTTAATAGTATGGGTTCACTCCCCATACCATCTTGGTGGTGATGGTCCACTCCCATGGACATCTTAACTGCATTATTTCACTACTCATACCATCTTTGTAGTCATGGTTTACTCCAATAGACATCTTAGTAGTCAAGTTTCATTCCCAAGACCATCTTAGTCTATATCATGAGATATAAATTATTACCCAATTCATTGGAGGGAGATATAGGTCCCAACTATCTCATAATGAAATCACAAATACATGTTATACAAAATCATAAATAATCATATCATAACCCATGAAATGAAATGGGTATTCAAAACATGTAATCATATCATAACCTACATAAAGAGACAATCTTAAACATAACTTGAGAAATGTAGTTGGATTCAAAAGTATATAACCTGTGAATGTGAAATGGGTTCCATAAACATCATTCCATCAAAGAATAATCCATTCATGGAATGAATATGAATTAAAAAATTGAATAAATTCCACATAATTACATGATTAACACCATAGATGTTATCTTAGATGGGAAATAATTTTGAAAGATATTTTAAAAACATTTCTTGAGGAAAATATCATTTCTTATTTGAAAAAATTATTTTTATAACATAAAACCTATTGAAAAACATTTTCTTGGAAAATAGTTTTAAAAAATTATAAAGGAAACATTGAAAAAAATAAAACATTTTTTAAAATCAATTTTCCTTTGAAAATAATCTTCAAGGATCATTTAAAAAAATTAGATTTCATTTTTCAAAACATGGATTTTGAAAATAATTGATTTTCGACCAAAGAGAGAGATGGTAAAATTTTACATAAAAATATTATCATAAGTACCAAAGTGTGAAACAAATGGTACTAATAGAAGAGTATATATCAAATAAACCAATAAAAAATAATCTTTTGAGTGTTTTTGAGAGATGTATCATAATATTTTATTAAATATGCATAGTCATTAATAATCATGAAAAATGATGTGATTCTTTCAATAAACGCTTACCACTTGGTTAATTGAGACCATAATCATCATGTTTTAAAAATAAATTACTTGAATCTTAAAATATAATGTAAATAAGGACATTCATGATATAAAATGGAAGTATATACACCTCAAAGTTAACAAGGAACCATCCCGGGATACAACCTCCTTGGTGCATGAGGGCTCTCAAATAGTGTCTGAGGGGAAGGAGAACCAAGGATTCCGTTCAAAGGGTCATATGAAGGAATCATATATTGAGATTCTCAGGAATGGGGTGAAAAGGAACGAAAGTGATGGAGCTTCCACCTCTCCACCAAAGAGGAATCCCATGAAAGATTACTCCAACATGCCGAGGACCATATCCACCCGGTCTTCTACAAAAAATTGAAAATGGAAAGACACGGATCAAATGAGGGGACAAAGCAGGACCATTGAACCCATGTCCCCAGTGTAGTTACGTCGAAGGGAGAAATACATCCAAATGCTAAGTCAATACGCTCCGCATTCTGAATGGGAGTCGGCGGATCCATACAAGTTCTTAGAAGGTGGTGGAATTGAAATCTTTTATGCATTCTGATATATGATGTTGTGAGGTATGTTGTTTTACTTTCTCTATCTCCTCGGTACTTTGTACTCCCTCTCCTTTTTTATTAATATATTTCTGGGGGACTAGGCACTCAGCCTAGTCCCGCGCCGTGATTTCTATATACACCTCAAAATTGAATGGCGGATTATCAAAAATCAATAAAAAATGAAGGCCTTCAGGCCATTGGAGTTAAGGTGAATAACAATATATGATTCTCAATTAAGGAAAATTGAGACAAAACATATTTTTTTCTTCAGATTTGGTAATTTTTGAAACTTAAACCCCATGATAGAATGTTTATAAAATGGATATGTTAATACCCATAAATTTAAGTACAAGATAAATTGAATAAAATTATAGGTAGTACAAACACTACACAAATGGAATGGGTGGTGAACATAGCGTATATCTTAAAAAACTAAAATGTGAGAAGAAATCCCCATACCTTATGTCTTGACTCTCACCGTACTCACTGAAAAACACCTGTATAATAAATATAAATTTATTAAAAATATTTTAAAAAACCATATAATTATATATAATACCAAATATGTTATTATTTTGAACTTATATTACCTTCTTATTAATGATCCTATGTTAAGGTTTCAATTTGGGTAATATTCACTTTCTTCTTCACATGTGTCTGAATTTGTTACATCGTTGGTCCTTATAATTATATAGTGATTCATGAATTCGAAACATGACATAAATATAATATATATTCAGTATATTTATATTTTAATAATATCTATAATATAGAATTATTAAATGTAATACAACATTCACAGAGACGGTAAGCCATACGTACGCAAGAATGCCATTTTTGTTGACGTATTGAAAGAAAGTATATAAATTAAAAATGTATATATATACATATATCTATATTTCATTACTCTAATAGAATTATTCTTTCATATATGTCATATAAAATCAATAAAACCATCCTTAATACATTCCATGAGGGGTGTGAATGAATCACATCACTTTGAGGGGGCATTAGTCCCCACTTCCGTAAACGAGATTATTATATTAACTCCAAATAGAAAGTAAAAAGGTATTTGCTATAAAAATTAACATAGAATTTTAAAGACATAAAAAATATCATATATAAAATATATAAACATAGTTTCCATCACAATGGACATCGTCATAGGTGGTAAAGGAAAAATGAACCATCATCGTTTTGTGAGGTAGTAGTTCTCCATACACAGAAAAAATATCTTCATTACCCATTATATAGAGGTGTGTGTATGTTTAGGTTGAGAAAATAGCATATAAAAATCTTATTATATATTTTTTATAATGATTTTTTCATATAATAATGTAATAAAGAGAGTGTATGAGGTTTAGAAGGAAAATAAAAGAAAGGATATTGAGAGAAGATGTTCCCTCTTAATTGTGTAACTCCTTTTGGTTTGTCCCAAAAGGATTCCTTAGGTTTACTTATAACCAATAAAAGGATTATAGGACGAGGATAGGGATTTGGGAAAGTTTATTGGGGGGGGTATTTGACTAACTTAAGATATTTTAGAGGTTTGAGGAAGTGGAAGAGGTGGTGGCTTTTTATAGGGAAGGAAAATGACTCACTTGGATTTTTTTCAAACATGTTCGGTGTAGACTTGTTCTTAACTAAAAAATGTCACACCCAAAAAAATAATGGAAGGTGTACAGACAAACTATTTAAATCCAATTTGTTCTACAAAAATTTCTATATCATTTTGGTCTTTAATTTTAAGGTTTTCTCGCTACTAAATCTTAATTTATCCTTAATAACTATGACTGATTTTATTCATATTTACTATTTTTTTGGTTAAAAATTTACATGATATTATTAAAATATTAATATTATACTGAATAAAATGATTTATTTAATTTTTTCAAAATTAAAATCACAAAATTATAAAAATTAAGATTAATGCTAATCCCGTAGATGAGATGAAGTAATTAGTTTTTAATGTAGAAAAATGTTTAAAAGTTTGTTATGGTTTAATATTCAATTTCAATGTGAAATTTTTTCTAGATTAATAAATTTTATTAATATATGAAATATTTATCTAATATGACCTTAAAAAAATTTTATAATATCATTTAACATTAATAATTAAATAATCAAATTTCAATTTTTAACTAAAAAGCAGTATTTTCACTATTCATAAAAAAATGAGGTTTCTTAGAAAGATCCAAAAAACTAATCTGAAGCTAATTTAAACATTGTAAACACAGAAATGAAGTTTATTTTATCAAATTAAATTTCTTAAATGTGTTTAAAATTAAATTTATTATTTTTCACAGAAGAATATTAAAAGTAGTTTATTTGAGAAAATGATATTTTTAAACATAAAAGGACTTTACCAAAAATCTTATCTTTCAATTTAAATTTGTTTTATTTATATTAAAAAATGTTAATTTTTTTAAAAGTATTTATTTATGTCCATATTACCATGTTTAAGGGATAGTTTATAATTATCTTATATAAATAATTATATCATTAAAATAATGTTTCGTAGAAACTATGTGTTGAGTGTGATGTATGGTAAGTCGGTGTTGCATGTAACGTATGCCAAGTTGGCGTTTCATGCAATTTATGCAAAGTTAGTGTTTCAGGTATAATATTTTGATTTGGAACCATGCTAAATGAATTTTAGACTCAATGCATTGCAAGAAAAAAATGAATATTTAATTTATTTAAAAAAAGGTTCATAAAAACTAAGGTTATTACATTCTACAAACCATAAAATGAATTTATTCCCTGAAATTAATTACATAGGTAAAAAAAATGATGATACTTCTGATTCATCATATCCTCTAGTTCCCACGTATGTTCATCTAATCACTAATTTGTCCACAAAACTTTGACCAGGTGAGTGGTCTTGTTTCATAGAACTTTCTCGGATCGATATAGAATTTCAACTAATTGTTATTCATAAGGCGGATCCTTCTCCAGTGGTATGACCTCTTAGTTAAAAAAATGTGACGGTTCAGGTATAGAATTCCTCAATATAGTTATATGGAAGACATCATAGACTTAGGAGATATTTGGAGGAACTTCCAAGAAATTGGATACCGTCCTAATACGATCAAGAATCTCAAAGGGACCGATATACATAGGGCTTAGTTTCCCTTTCTTCCTGAATCTCATAACTTTCTTCCAGGGTGAGATTGTAACACCCGAGATTTTTATGAGAAATATTATGTTTTTATGTTATATACATCATTAAAGTAATCTTTCACTACACACAACACTAGCTTGGCTTTCTTTACAAGCAATCACGACCTTCCTCGATAGCTTGCGTTGTACGCAATATCGAGTTTCACTAAACAACGATATGCTATTAAAATATTATTAAAACTAGCCGTTATGAATAGTAATACCAACTTTTGGAAATTTTATTTTTCAAAATGAACTTCATTTTTAGATTCGGAATATCTAAATTATCCTAGGGTGAAATTTTGGTATTTTTCTGAAAACTTTCAATTTTTGATGAATAGTGAAAACACTGGGTTACTATTTAAAAACCGACTTTTTATTTAAATAATTATTTATTTTATTTAAATTTATTTTAGGTCAAATTTGATACATAATACCTATATAATTTCAATGTAATTCATTTGAATCATTTTATAATAATTTTCGATATATAAAAATTTTATTGAACTTTTCACCGTCTTTTACCCACCTCCTAGGAGAATTTGGAAATTCACATAAAACATCATTTTACCACTTCTGTGAGTGGAATTTCAAATATCTGAGAGACATGGTTAATATCAAGGACTAAAATGTGGTTCAATGGGATGAAAATAATTTTTGGTGAATAGTAACTTTTTACTTTTATTTACCACAGTTAAAAGTAAATAAGGTAATTAAGGGTAATAATGATATTATTACTACCCTAACACATGTCATAATTCTATTAGATAAGTTTATTTCGACCAAAAACAACCTTAGTAATAAAATATGACTATTTAGGTCCACTAGTATTAGATTAGGACATCTATTTTTAATTTATTTAAAGAAGGGTTAAAATAGTTGAAATCAAAGTTTAATAACTAAAACATTTTTAATATAAGGGTATACATAAGATAAATTAGACTATAAATATTCATTAGAAAGATAAAAATATTTCCTACATAATGGTATTTTATTTACAATTTTTAGACATTAGATAATTTAATTTATTTATGACACAATGATGATGCAGTAATTATCTTATTAATGAAATATTAACATAATTGATGTTATAAATACTCAAATAAATGTAATTTTAGACTTTTTATGAATTCTACTAATTTTCTAGGTTAATATGACATATTATTATTGATTTAATTAACTTTTTTCAAACTAATCATGCTGTTATCAATTACCAAATAGTGCCAAATTTGACATAAAATAGTTTTTAAAACAAATTTTATTTTATTAATTGTTATTATATTCCTAAAAATATAAGGTTTGGCCAAGATAATTATATCACAATAGGTGTATCATTAATGGACCACTTGGGGGTCATTTAGATGTATATGGTAAGTTCATTAACTATATAATGTAAAAATAAAAACTGACATAGTAAATGTCAATCTAATTAACAAAGAGTTAAAACTAAAAGAAAAGGTTAATGTAATGACCTAAAATTTTCTAAAACCCATTGGTTGAGAGGATTTAGACCCATCCCCACCTTATCTTAAAAATAAATCAATTTGGAGCTATTAAAAACTAAATATGACTTTATAATAAAAATAATATTTTTAGTTTTTCCAAAGGTTCCCCTCTCCTCCCTTATAAAAGGGCACCTCATCCCTCTCTTCCTCACACCACTTTGAGCCTTCACGATCGGCCAACCCTAGCCAAGTTATCTTATCCACTTCCCTAGAAACATCCTAGAGGTCTTGGTCTTCTTCAAAGACCATCTTTAGTGCCCTAAGAGGAGGTTAAGAAGAGGCGCTTCAAAGAAGAGGTAATGTCCATTACCGATTCTTTCAAATTTATTTCTTCTTCTACATATTCTTCTTTAGTTGTTTCATTATGAAGTAATAACATCAGTATCACTCATATAAGGATATGTTATTATAAGTATGAAACAACACCTTTTCACCATCTATTCATCCTATGGAAAATGAAATCACCGCGCGTGCGTACGTATGGAATACCGTCTCCACGCTGTGGTGTAATCTATTTTCCACCACCACCTTACTTGGATGGGTATAATGGTGTAGAGAATAACTATACATGATTATTGTAAAGTTATATTGATTCTGAAATAGTATACATACACTTAAATACAATTCCACGATCATGGGAATGATATCATCGCTCGTGCGTACGTACGACCTACCGTCTCCATGATGTGATGCAACTCGTTCTACATGATCTCCATTAAATAACGATTATATAAATGAATTGAATAAATAAATATGATATATATTACACTAATAACATTCTGTAAATGAGGTATCTATAACCTAAAGATAAGAATAATAATTTATTCGACAAAACACGCATAAGAACAAAAAGTAATAAACACCCGAATAACAAGTAACAAAGAAATATTAATAATAAGAAGCTACGAATATGACCATATATGATATAATAACAATGAGTATGATATTGGAATAAGTCAATTACATTATTTAAATCATTATACAGGAGGTTCAAACACTTATGAAGCAAATCGGACCTAAGGTAAGGTAAAGTCTCGCAATCTCATTTTTATCCGAGATTGTTTATACTTTAGAATTTATTGGGGAATATTTATCATCCACATCCATGTTTCCTCAATATTTAATATTATTTATATCCTACTAAAATTTTTTAAATCCAATTTTACCCTTTGGTGAGGTTTTAGTAAAAGATATGAAAGGAATCTTTTGTTGTTTTCATACGAGGTACTTTTTGACTTTTCCGGCCAAAGTACGAGAAGAATGTTTTTTAACTTATATGGCCTGAATGGATTTTTAGAACACTATTTCCATGAAGCTTCCTTTACAAGTTTTCAAGTTTATTTTTAATCAAATTCTTTTAGTTTAAATATTTTTGACATGTTATGAAAGGAAACATTTTTTTGAAGTAAAAAGTATATTTTCCTCAAGAATGGAGTTCAAATGTTTTATCAAAATTAGTTTCCATCTAAGATAATATAGGGTTCTGTTTCTATCACTATTTTTACATTGAATTGATTTTGTTATGATGGAATTATTCTTATGATGTTCTTTTATCTTACATGGATTATGTTATGATGGCATGATGTTTAAGATTCCCATTTTTATTACATCAGTTATGCTATGATGTATGATTTATGATTTTGCAGCACACATAAGAATGGTTAATTATGAGATGGGTGGGACCTATATCTCACTCCAATGCATTGGGTAAAGATTTATATCTCATGAGATAGACATTTCTAGAACGACAGGTTAATCCTGTTCAGTGAAACAAGACTGAAACGAGGAGTGAACTCAGTTCAGAAATGGACTTTCTCCACTAAGATAGTCTTGGCTACGAGTCTTGACTACTAAGAAATGATTCTCTATGATTATGTGTGCATGCCACAAAATTTCATGTTTTAAGTTATGATTATTGGGATTACATTTCACTACTATGATTTATCCTGTGTTATGAAATTATAATTTCTTTTGCAGGTTAAGATTTCCAAAATGATATGTTCTTATGAATATGATGTGATTGATATTTCTTTTGTTTACCCTTACTGAGCAATTTAGCTCACCCTTTTGTATGTTTTCTTTTCCCCACATCAGGAATAAGTATATTAAGTAAGATATGCCAAAAGGGACTCTAGATATGATAAAATAAAGGGGAGAAAATGTAGATGATTTATGAACCAGTTGTTTATGTTTCCCAGTTCCTAAAGACACTATACCAATATGGTCCTTTCCTGGTTTTGTTATATGTTGTAATAAGTGTGCTTCAATTCTAAAGTAATAACAATGTATGTAAAGTATGGGTCGTTATAGTTGGTATCAGAGGAAAGGTATAGTCAACCTTTGGAAACTAGGATGTGAAAGCTTTAGTAAGAACCCTAAGGATATATATAAGCATAGAACACAATCTTAGTGTTTTAGAAATGGCCATGAATAACCTATGATAAGACCTTAAGTGTAAAATTTAATTCTTTATTTGGTGGTTTTCCTATTATAATTAGTATTGCTCACACTATTCTTCTTGGTTTTAGTTAATGGCTGGAACCCGAAGGAACCATGTTAATGCGGAATACGACAGGAAATGCAATGATTGTCCCCATGAGCAACCAAACGTTATGGGAGCTGGAATGAAAAATCTTGTAGTCATGCTCACACAAATTTCTCAAGCTATGAATCATGCAGGACTTCCAAACGAGAAAATAAAGGAGCAAAATTCTATTGAATCCTTCATGAGGAAGCGTCCACCCTCATTCAGCGGGTCTACTGATCCATTAGTTGCTGAACAATGGATCAGTACTACAGAAAAGATATTTTCAGTTCTTCAATGTTTTGAACATGATAAATTCATCTTAGCAGTATATCGTTTGGAAGGTGAAGATGATCAATGGTGGAATATTATAAAAAAATATGAGTCCAAGAGATGAAATTGAGTCCATGGAATGGGACGAGTTCAAGAACTTATTTTTCAATAAGTACTTCCCTCGTATTCTTCAAACAAATATGGAGAAGGAGTTTCTTGAACTAAAGAAAAAGGATGATGAATCTGTTGGTACCTATGAAGAAAATTTTACAAGACTTGCAAGGTACTCTTTTGGTATTATTATCCAACCTGAGAGTAAGATCGATCGATTCTTTAGTGGCTTAAAACCAAGTCTTCGAAGGGCATTATCCATAAGGGACTTCAATAGTTATGAGGAAATTGTTCGATGTGCTCTCAAGGTTGAGATAGATATTGGAGTAACCCATCAGTCATATGCATTTGATATGAAGAGGAAAATGGAATTCAAAGGAAAATCTAAAGAGTATACTGAAAAAAAGATGAGTTTTCACTTATTCTCAAAGTGTGGAAAGAAACATGGAGGGAGTTGTCTTAAAGGGACAAGTAAATGTTTCAAATGTGGAAAGGAAGGTCATCGGGCATTTGAATGCCGCAATGATGGGAAGAAGATGTCTAGTGATGCGAACAATAAAAAGGCTACACAGAGTACACCTGCTACACTTCAATGTTACAAGTGCAAGGAAATGGGGTATTATGCTAATCAATTCCCTAATCCAAGGGTTGTTGATGATGATCAACGTCAACAAACTCTTAAGGCTAAAGACAAAGGAAAGTCACATGAAATTTCTATCAGCGATGTGGAGTACAATAACGAAGTGGTGAAAGGTACACTTCCCATCCACTCTAAAGTAGAAAATGTTTTATTGGATTTTGGATCCACCCACTCTTTTATTTCCAAATAATTTTCTAAGGGTATCACCGTATTAACTCAACAATTAGATGTTGAGTTAGTTGTGACAACTCCTAATGGCACAATAGTCGCATCAAAAGTTTATAATTCTTCTCTGATTGAAGTTTGTGGGAAAGTGCTTCCTGCAAATCTTGTGATCCTTCCTATAGTGGAATTTGATGTGATTCTTGGCATGAATTTTCTTTCTTTATATGGAGCTCATATCAATAGCCAAAGACGGAAAGTCACATTTCATATTACAGATGAAACTATGATTGTCTATCGATGCAAGGATGAACATAACCTTCCAGTGGAAATTTATTCCATCTTATGGGTCTTGATTCCACTAAATAAAGGTTATTTATCTCAAATGGTTTGTGAGAAACTCATGATTAAGAATATTCCCATTTTACGGGAGTTTGATGATGTCTTTCTGAAGGAATTGCTGGGTCTTCCACCAAATCATGAAGTTGAGTTTTCAATAGAACTCGTACCGGGTGCTTTGCCTATTTCAAAGACACCTTATAGAATGTACCCAATTGAGTTGCAGGAATTGAAGAAGAAACTCCAAGAGAATCTTGATAAGGGATTCATATGCCCTAGGGCATCACCTTGGGGAGCACCTGTTCTGTTTGTTAAGAATTAAGATGGATCAATGAGACTCTGCATTGATTATCGAGAACTTAACAAGATCACTATCAAGAACAAATATCCTCTCCCACGCATTGATGACTTATTTGACCAACTACGCAGAGCTCAATACTTTTCCCAGATTGATCTTTATTCTGGGTATCATCAATTAAGGGTCAAAAGGGAAGATATACCAAAGACGACCTTCTGTACAAGGTATGGACACTATGAATTTATAGTGATTCCATTTGGTCTTACTAATGCCCTTTCTATCTTCATGGATATGATGAATAGAGTCTTTAGATACTATCTTGATCAGTTCCTGGTAGTCTTTATAGATGATATTCTTGTTTATTCAAATAGCAAGGAAGAACATGAAGATCACTTGAGAATTGTATTAAAGACCTTGAGAAAGGAGAAGCTTTATTCCAAATTTACCAAGTGTGAATTTTGGATTCAAAAAGTTTCATTTTTGGGTCACATAATCTCAAAAGAGGGGATATCTATGGATCCAAAAAAAATAGAGGTTATCGAAAGATGGTCGAGACCAGCAATAGTAACTGAGATCCGAAGTTTTCTTGGTTTGGCTGGATATTATTGACGTTTTGTGAAAGATTTTTCACGATTATCTAACCCACTCACCAAATTGACTCAAAAAGGAGTTATGTTTGTTTGGATAGAGGAATGTGAAGAGAATTTCAAGGAGTTAAAAAGAAGGTTATCCAGTGCACCTGTGCTCACAATGCCTTGTAGTGGAGAATGGTTTGTGATCTACAGTGATGCATCCAAGAAGGGATTGGGATGTGTTCTCATGAAAAAAGATATGGTGATAGCTTATGCCTCATGACAGTTGAAAATCCATGAGAAAAATTACCCAACTCATGATTTGGAGTTAGATACAGAAATATTTTCTTTAAAGATTTGGAGGCATTATCTTTATGGAGAAAGGTGTGATATTTATACTGATCATAAAAGTTTAAAGTATATTTTCACACAAAAGGACCTGAATATGCGCCAAAAAATATGGTTGGAGCTGATTAAGGATTATGACTGCTCAATTCATTACCACCCTGGGAAAGCAAACAAGGTGGCAGATGCATTAAGTCGTCAAGACCATGCAAGATTATCCTTGATGAGGATCACAAAAGATCCAATATTTATGAATTTACAAAGGATGAATCTTGGATTTATAATGGAAGGGGGAAAATCGTATCTTTCTCAAATAAATGTTCAACCATCTATACATGTGAAGATTAAAGAGGCATAGAAAGAAGATGTAGAGTTACAACCTGAATTCAACCTTGATTGTGATGGGAAAATGAAGTTCAGGAATTGGGTTTGTGTTCCTCCCATCCCTGAATTAAAGAAGGAGCTATTGGATGAGGCTCATAGTTCTTCATTCTCCATTCATCCTGGAAGCACGAAGATGTATAGGGACCTGAAATAGTACTTCTGATGGGATGGCATGAAAAGAGATGTTGCTGAATATGTCTCTCGATGCTTGGTTTGTCAGCAAGTTAAAGCTGAGAGGCATAAGTCTAAGGGGATGTTACAACCATTACCCATACCTAAATGGAAATGAGAAAACATAACTATGGACTTTGTCACCGGACTTCTTGAAATATCAAAAGGAAATAATGCTATCTAGGTCATAGTTGATCGTCTCACAAAGTCGGCACACTTCATTGCTAATAGGGAGGATTTCTCTCTTGATCAGCTTTCCATGATATATATAAAGTAAGTGGTAGGATTGTATAGAGTACCACTTTCCATTATATCTGATCAGGATCTGAGGCTTACCTCAATGTTCTGGCGAAGTCTTCAGCATACTCTGGATACAGAGTTGAGTTTCAACACTGCATATCATCCTCAGACAGACGGTCAGTCTGAGAGAACAATTCAAACTCTAGAAGATATGTTAAGAGCCTGCTCTATGGATTTCAAAGGTGGTTGGGATCAACACCTACCTTTAGTGGAATTTTCCTATAATAATATATTTCACTCTAGTATTCAGATGGATCTTTATGAATATATCTATGGAATGAAATTCCAAACTCCAACTTGCTGGGATGAAGTTGGGGAAAGAAAGCTATTAGGACCTGATCCTATTGATGAGAGGGCAGAAAAGGTCTGATCTATTCAACAACACATAAGAGCAGCTCAGAGTCGATAAAAAAGTTATACTGACAACCAAAGAAAAGACTTAGAGTTTGAAGTGGGTGATAAAGTGTTATTATGAATATCTCCTTGGAAGAGAGTAATGAGATTTGGAATGAAGGGAAAGTTGAGCCCTAGGTATATTGGTCCTTTCGAAATACTGGATTATGTTGGGAAGGTAGCTTACCAATTGGAACTTCCACCAAATCTCTCTCAAGTTCACTATGTGTTCCATGTGTCTCTCTTAAGAAAGTACATACCTGATCCTTCACATGTACTAAGATTAGAAGTTGTACTGCTGGAGATAGATCTTTCTTATGAAGAACAACCGATAGAGATTTTGGATCGTAGTGAAAAAGTCCTACAGAACAAGACCAATCGCTTGGTGAAAGTTTTATGGAGGAACCACCAATTAGAAGAAGTTACATGGGAGCTTGAGGATATGATGAGGGAGAGTTATCCTCAACTGTTTGTTACAAAGTGACGAATTTCGAGGGCGAAATTCATTTTAAGGGGGGTAGAATGTAACACCTGATATTTTTATGAGAAATATTTTGTTTTTATGTTATATAAATCATCAATGAAATCTTTTACTACACACAACACTAGCTTGGCTTGCTTTACAAGCAATCACGACCTTCCTCGATAGCTTGCGTTGTACGCAATACCGAGTTTCACTAAACAACGATATGCTATTAAAATATTATTAAAACTAGCCGTTATGAGTAGTAATAACCACGTTTTGAAAATTTATTTTTCAAAATGGACTTCATTTTTGGATTCATAATATCGAAATTAGCCTAGTGTGAAATTTTGGTATTTTTCTGAAAACTTTCAATTTTTGATGAATAGTGAAAACACTAGGTTACTATTTAAAACCTGACTTTTTATTTAAATAATTATTTATTTTATTTAAATTTATTTTAGGTCAGAATTGATACATAATACCTATATAAGTTCAATTTAATTCATTGGAATCATTTTATAATAATTTTTGTTATATAAAAATTTTATTGAACTTTTCACCGTCTTTTACCCACCTCATAGGAGAATTTGGAAATTCACATAAAACTTAATTTTACCACTTCTATGAGTGGAATTTCAAAAATCTAAGAGACATGGTTAATATCAAAGACTAAAATGTGGTTCAATGGGATGAAAATAATTTTTGGTGAATAGTAACTTTTTACTTTTATTTACCATGGTTAAAAGTAAATAGGGAAATTAAGGGTAAAAATGATATTATTATTACCCTAACAGATGTCCTAATTCTATTGGATAAGTTTATTTCGACCAAAAAAAATTTTAGGAATAAAATATGACCATTTAGGTCCACTTGGATTAGATTAGGACATTTATTATTAATTTATTTAAAGAAGGGTTAAAATAGTTAAAATCAATGTTTAATAAATAAAATATTTTTAATATAGGGTCATACATAAGATAAATTAAACTATAAATATTTATTAGAAATATAAAAATATTTCCTACATAATGGTATTTTATTTATAATTTTTAGACATTAGATAATTTAATTTATTTATGACACAATGATGATGCAATAATTATCTTATTAATGAAATATTAACATAATTGATGTTATAAATACTCAAATAAATGTAATTTGAGACTTTTTATGAATTCCACTAACTTTATAGGTTAATATGACATATTAGTATTGATTTAATTAACTTTGGTCGAACTAATCATGCTGTTATCAATTTCCAAATAGTGTCAAAATTGACATAAAATAGTTTTTAAAACAAATATTATATTATAAATTGTTATTATATTCCTAAAAATCTATGGTTTGGCCAAGATACTTATATCACGATAGGTGTATCATTAATGGACCACATGGGGGTCGCTTGGATGTATATGGTATGTTTATTAACTATATAATATAAAAATACAAAGTGACATGGTACATGTCAATCTAATTAACTAAGAGTTAAAACTAAAAGACAAGGTTAATATAATGAACTAAACTTTTATAAACCCCATTGGTTGAGAGACTTTCGACCCATCCCCACCTTATATTTGAAATAAATCAATTTGGAGCTATTAAAAACCGAATATGACTTTATAATAAAATAATATTTTTAGTTTTTCCAAAGGTGCCCCTCTCCTCCCTTATAAAAGGGCACCTCCTCCCTCTCTTCCTCACACCACTTTGAGCCTTCATGCTCAGCCAACCCCAGCCAATTTCTCTTCTACACTTCCCTAGAAACATCCTAGAGGTTCTGGTCTTCTTCAAAGACCATCTTTAGTGCCCTAATAAGAGGTTAAGAAGAGGCGCTTCAAAGAAGAGGTAATGTCCGTTACCGATTCTTTCAACTTTATTTCTTCTTCTAATTATTCTTCTTTACTTGTTTAATTATTAAGTAATAACATCAGTATCAATAATATACTGATATGTTATTATAAGTATGAAACAACCCTTTTTCACCATTTATCCATCCTATGGAAAACAAAATCACCGCGCCTGCGTACGTACGGAATACCGTCTCCACGCCGTGGTGTAAACTAGTTTCCACCACCAAATGACTTGGATGGGTATAATGGTGTAGAGAATAACTATATATGATTATTGTAAAGTGATATTAATTCTGAAATAGTATAAATACACTTCAATACAATTCCACGATCATGGGAACGATATCATCGCTCGTGCGTACGTACGGCCTACCGTCTCCATGATGTGATACGACTCGTTCTACATGATCTTCATTACATAATGATTATATAGATGAATTTAATGAATAAATATGATATATATTACACTAATACCATTCTAGAAATGAGGTATCTATAACCTAAAGATAATAATAATAATTTATTCGACAAAACACGCATAAGAACAAAGAGTAATAAACACCCGAATAACAAGTAGCAATGAAATATTACTAATAAGAGGCTAAGAGTATGACAATATATGATATCATAAAAATGAGTATGATTCTGGAATAAGTCAATGACATTATTTAAATCATTATACAGGTGGTTCGGACACTTACGAAGCAAATCATACCTATGGTAAGGGAAAATCATACAATCTCATTTTTATCCGAGATTGTTTATATTTCAGAATTTACTGGGGAATATTTATCATCCACATCCATGTTTCCTCAATATTTAATATTATTTCTATCCTAATATAATTGTTTAAATCCAATTTTAACCTTCGGTGAGTTTTTAGTAAAATATATGAAAGGAATCTTTTTTTGTTTGTCGTATGAGGTACTTTATGACTTTTTCGGCCAAAGTACAAGAAGAATGTTTTTTAACTTATACGGTCTGAATGGGTTTTTAGAACATTATTTCCATGAAGCTTCCTTTAAAAGTTTTCAAGTTTATTTTTAATAATCTTCTTTTAGTTTAAATTTGTATGACATGTTATGAAAGGAAAAACGTTTTTGAAGTAGAAAGGATATTTTCCTCAATAATGGAGTTCAAGTGTTTTATCAAAATTATTTTCCATATAAGATAATATAGGGTTATATTTCTATCCCTATTTTTACATTGATTTGATTTTATTATTATGAAATTAATTTTATGATGTCATTTTATCTTATAAGGATTATGTTATGATGGCATGATGTTTAATATTCCCATTTTTATTACATGGGTTATGCTATGATGTATGATTTATGATTTTGTGGCACACATAAGAATGGTTTCATTTTAGATGGGTGGGACCTATATCTCCCTCTAATGAATTGGGTAAAGATTTATATCTCATGAGATAGACATCACTGGAATGATAGGTTAATCCGATTCAGTGAAATAGGACTGAAATGAGGAGTGAACTTGGTTCAGAAATGGACTTTGTCCGCTAAGATAGTCTAGGCTATGTGTCTTGACTACTAAGAAATGATTCTCTATGATTATGTTTTCATGCCAAAAAGATTCATGTTTTAAGTTTTTATTATTGGGATTACATTTCACTACTATGATTTATCCCATGTTATGAAATTATGATTTCTTTTGCAGGTTAAGATTTCCAAAATGATATGTTCTTATGAATATGATGTGATTGATATTTCTTTTGTTTATGCTTACTGATCATTTGAGCTCACCCTTTTGTATGTTTTCTTTTCTCCAGGTCAGGAAAAAGGATATTAAGTAAGATATGCCAAAAGGGACTCTAGATATGATAAAATAAAGGGGAGACATAGATGATTTATGAAGCAGTTGTTTATGTTTTCCAGTTTCTAAAGACACTATACCTATACGGCCCTTTCCTAGTTTTGTTATATGTTGTAATAAGTGTGCTTCAATTCTAAAGTAATAACAATGTATATAAAATATGGATCATTATAGAGATTCGTAGAAATTTTTTTCATGAAATTCAAATTCTAGATTACACTGATGGTTATCAGTGTAACTTTTTTGTCGAAATTGAGCTTCCTTGATATTCCAATGAATGGTTCTAACCTTCTTGACAATTCTCCAGCAATCTCAGGTCCCAATATCTTTATTTATACAACTTCATCCCAAGATGTTGGATATTGACACTTCTTACCATAAAGGTATTCATAGGGTGACATCTGATTCTTTAGTGAAAGCAATTGTTGTAAGAAAAATCTACTAGAGGAAGGTGTTGATCCCAACCAACTTTGAAATCCAGAGAAAAAGATCTCAAAATATCCTATAGGGTTTGAATTGTTCTTTCAGACAAAAAATATATCTCATGATGATATGAAGTTATGAAACTAAATTCTATATCAAGTTCTTGTTGAATACTTAACCAAAACATTGAGTTAAACCTTATATTCTGATATGATACAATGGAATATAGTATCACATGAAACATTACAACTTCTTTAATGTATATATTGGGATGATGATCTAGAGAGAAGTATTATCTGATAGTGATGAAGTGTGCTATCTTATTAAGGAAATAGACTACCACCCATATATCCTTAAACCATTTAGAGGTTTTGGATAAGACAATAACAAAATCCATAGTGATGTTCAACCATTTCCATTCTGGTATGGGTAATGGATGCAACATCCCCTTCGACTTTTGTCTTTCAGCCTTAACATGTTGGATTAACAAGAACCGAGACAGAAACTCTATGATATATATCTTTATGACATCCCACCAGAAGTATTATTTCAAGTCCCTATAAATCATTAAACTTCTAGGATGAAGAGATACTGAACAACTATGAGCTTCCTCTAACAACTCCTTCCTCAAATATGGTATGTAAGGAACACATACATTGTTCCTGAACCTTATCATTCTACCCCAATCAAGGTTAAACTTTGGAAAATTTATGAATTAATTTTTTATCTCTACATATTACTTCTACGCCTCCTTAATATTTACTTGGATAGAGGTTTGAATTTTCATTTGAAAAAGATAAGATTTTATCATTAATTCAGGATTTCTAGATCCATCCATTGCAAATCCAGAACTCTTATATCTTTTGTGATCCTCATCATGGATAAGCTAGCATGATCCTTCCAACTGAAAGCATCAACAACCTTATTCTCTTTCCCAGGGTTGTGATGTATTGAGAAGTCATAATCCTTTATCAACTTTAACCATATTATTTGGCACACATTCAACTTCTTCTATGAGAATATATATTTTAGACATTTTTGATCTATATATATATATATATATGTCACAATTTTCTTCAAGAATGTACTTTCTTCATATCTTTAATGAAAAAATTACCGTTTCTAACTCTAAATCATGATTTGGGTAATTTTTCACATGGATCTTTAACTACTATGAGGCATAAGTGATAACCACGTTATTTTTCAGAAGAGAAAAACCCAAACCCTTGATGGATGAAACACTGTAGATTACAAACCCTTCTCTACTACAAGGAAATATAAGCACAGGTGCACTGATCAACCTTCTCTTCAATTCCTTGAAATTTTACTAACATTCATCTATTTAGAGGAACTTGACACCCTTACGAGTTATCTTGGTCAAAAGATTATACAATTGTGAGAAATTATGCACAGACCATCCATAATATCCCCTTAAACCAAGAAATCAATGGATTTTAGTCACTGCAGTTGGTCTAAGAGAGCTTTTAATAGCCTCTTTCTTTGATGGAGCTACTGCTATACCATCTCTTGAGATTATGTGACCAAAAAATTAAATCTTTTGTCTCCAAAATTCACACTTTGTATACTTTTCATATAAATGATTTTTTCCTTTGGGTCCTTAGTATAATTATAAAGTGATATTCATTCCCTTCCATTCTATTTGAATAGATAATAATATAATATATAAATACAACCACAAAAAAACCAAGGTAATCTCTAAAGACTCTATTTATTATATCCATGAAGATATCCAAGGCATTGGTAAGACCAAAAGGCATCACTATATATTAATAGTGACCATACATTGTATGGAAGTCCATCTTGGGTATATCGTTCTTTTTGAGCCTCAATTGAGGATATATAGAATGAAGGTAAATCTTGGAAAAGTATTGAGCTATGTGAGGTTGATGAAACAAGTCAACAATACGAGGAAGATGATAATTGTTATTGATTGCGATCTTGTTTAACTCCTGATAATCAATACAGAGTAACATTGATTCATTATTCTTTTTCACAAAAAGAACTAGTGCACCCCTAGGTGACACACTTGGCTGAATGAATCCCTTATCAATGTTTTCATAGACTTTCTTCTTCAAATCCTACAACTCAATTGGGTCCATTAAATAAGGAGTCTTTGAAATTGGTGTGGAACCAGGTATGACTTCTATTTAGAACTCAACTTCACATTTTGGGGGAAGACTAGGAAACTCTTCCAAAAAGACATCCAAAAAATCCCAAACAATAGTAACATCATCTATGTCCATTATTTCACCAACCATTTGAGAATACCAACCCTTTTTAATGGGAATTAATACCCATACACTATATGTAATATCTACAGTAAGTTCATGCTTATCATCAAATTTATGGATGATCATAGGAGGGTTTGAAATATAAAAAGTAACTTCCCTTATTAAAAAATTGATGTTTAATTTATTCAAATAAATCCAATCCATAGCTATGATGACATCATATTTAACTGATGGAAGAATGAAAATATTGGAAAGAAACACATTCCCATAAACTTGAAGTGGAGATGAATCAAAGATTGGAGATGCAATCATCATTACATTAGGGGTTTGCACTTCTAATTCCACATCTAATTTTTTTTTTGAATCTTAACACCTTTAGAAAATTTTATATATATCAAAGAGTGGTTAGATATAGAATCAAATATGAATTAGTAGTTCTATAGTGGATGGTAAGTGTACATTTCATCACATCATTATCACACCCCTCATCTGAAAATCACCATTTCATGGGATTTTACATTGTCCCTCGTTTTAATAGGTTTTTGACATCAATAATCATCACCAAACCTTGGGTTTGGGTAGTGGTTTTCATAATTCCCATTCTACATACACTTGTAACACTGTTTCACGGGAGGTGCATTATGTACTACTTTTCCCCCATTTAAAATATTAGCTAACTTCTTCCAATCTCTTTGGAAATAAAATTCCCGATGGCCTTCCCATTCATACTTAAATCATTTATTGGAACCCTTAAGAAAATATACTCCATGATTCTTCCCAAACATAGACCATAAAGGAAATATCATCCCATTTTCCTCAGGGTTTTTAGGTTTTCCTATAAACTGAATCTTCCTCTTCTTTTAAAAACCATGAGATTGATACATGGAACTAGCCTCCATTCTAACCTTGATTGTGCAATGAAAAATATCTTCATAGATACTAATTAAACTAATGAACAATAACCTTATAAGACTTGTCTTTAATCCACTAAATAACCTATCAACATTAATTTTGGGTTTGATGATAATTCCTGAAGCGTACCTCACAAGTCTCGTGAAATTAGAATCATAGGTACCAATAGATTCATCATCCCTTTGCTTAAAATCAAGGAACTCATTCCCCATCTTAGTATGAGGAATTCAGGGAAAGTAATTAATAAAAAATAATTTCTTGAACTGATCCCATTACATGGATTCAATCTCATCTTGCTGCCTCGTATTCATGATTAGAGTCCACCATCGATCTGATTTTCCTTATAACAAATAGTAATCCAAAATGGATTTCTCATGCTCTGAAAATTAGATAATAGATAATGTTTTTTCAGTAGTGTTACTCCATTTTTTAGTAACAAGTGGATCAGAATACCCTCATAAATAAGTTAGATGTTTCCTCATGAAAGACTCAATAGAATGTTGTTTTCTCCTTTGCTCATTTGGGAGTCCACCATGATTCATAGCTTGAGAAAGATACGTGAGAACAAGAATGAGGTTTTACATTCCATATCCCATAGAATTTGGTTCCTCAGGAGAAAAATCATTGCATTTTTCGTCATAATAACCATTAACATGGTTCTTTTAGGTTCCATCCATTGACCAAAACAAAAAGCATAGGGTAAGAAACAATTATCAGAGTGAGGAACCACATAATCAAGAAAATTTACTTATATTATGTCTAAATAATGACAAATTATTTAATGTATGACACCTTAGGATTATCCGAGGTTATTCATAGAAAAATTATATTTAAATACTTCAGGATGGTTAATGAAGATGTTGTGAATTTCCAAATCATATTCCCTGGGAGTGTCAAAATAGGTGTGCACCAAGGCCCATTGTTGTGTACCAGAGTACCCCAATCCTGGGTCAGGACATATTTTAGGGGTTTTTACCCCTAAGTACATATGTTCTAGAGCCACATACCCTTGTATTATCCTAAAGGGTTGCATTCCTAGGAAAACACTCACTCTATCCTTTACCAAAATTCTCATACATTTTCTTAAATGTTTACTCATACCTATACTTATCTTTATACATGTTCTTAGGGTTCTCACTATGGTTTTCTCATCCGGGTTTCCAAATGAAAACAAACGATTTCCTATTATACCAAATGTAATGATCCAGTATTGAAATACATTAACATTACATAACTTTTTTTGGAATACATAAAGCATTACACAAACAGACGTATGAAAACCATAAAAGTACATTTCCTTTGGAAAGATGGAAACATAAAAAATGGTACATAAATGATCTAATCTATCTACAACTAGGTTATTATTTACTATCAACCTTATTAGGAACATCAAACATAATAAATATCTTCATAAACTATGTAAGGAAGCATAAAGAATGGATAGATAAAATTCTTATTAAAGGTAAAAAAGGGGGACATGTAAGCATAATCTTCAGTATAAGGGTATGAGAACAAGATCATGAAAAGAGAGGAACATACCCTTCATATCAAATATTATATACATGAAACATGGAATAAATATTGGAAGTTTATATTCCATGAGTAATAATTAAATAAATAACATAAGCCATGAAATCATAAATTAGGAATGAATCATAAAATTGTTGTAGACACATAATCTTATAATGATTCTCATAGTAGCCAAGTCATCACTTCTAGGACCATGTTAGAAGTATTGGTACACTCACCATCCATCTTGGGAGTCATGGTTCACTCCCATGGACATTTTGGTGGCATGAGTTTACACCTCATACCTTCTTGGTAGTCATTGTTCACTGCCATGGCTATCTTAGTAGTCGAGGTTCATTCCCAAGACTATTTTAGTCTATCTCATGAGATATAAATATTTTCCCAATGAATTGGAGGGAGATATAGGTCCCACCCATCTCATAATGAAATAATACACACATGTTCCAAATGATCATAAATAAAAATATCATAACCCAAAAAATCAAATGGTTATTATAAATCATATCATAACCTATGGAAATATACAGATTTCATAATTATTTCATCATAAATATAACCTCTGAAAAGAAGTGGGTTTAAAAATTACATAACTTGTGAATATGAAAAAACTTATATAAAAGAATTCATTCAAAACAAAATCAATTTAGGGAAATAATAGGATTTTAAAAATTGAACAAATTACCCATAATGTCACGAGTAAAACCAATGAATTTTATCTTATATGGAATATAATTTTGAAAGATATTTTATAAGAATTATTTGAGGAAAATATAATTTCTTCTTTGAAAAAAATTATTTTTATAAAATAAAACCTTTTTAAAACATTTTTATTTAAAAATAGATTTGAAAAATTATAAAAAATATTTTAAAATAATAAAATAAATTTTAAAATATTTTTCATTGAAAATTATCTTCATGGATCTTTTGAAAATATTTTTTAATAAATGGTTTTTGAATACAAAAGATTTCTGACTCAAGAGAGATATGATTATATTTTACTTAAAAATATTATATTAATAAAAAAATAGTGGATAAAAAGGTCCTTAAACATAAGAATATCAAGAATAAATTTAGGGTAATAAAACTTATGAGTGTTCTTGAGATATGGATCATATTATTTCATCAAAGACACATATTCATTAAGAATCTCAAAAAATGACTAGATTTTTTCAATAAACTATTACCACTTGGTTACATGGGACCACACTCTTCATGTAGTAAATGTAAATTACATGAAGCTCAAAATATCATGATACTAATTATATTAATGATATAACATGGATGTAAATACACCTCAATATTTTGTTTAAGTACATAATAAAACCTGAGTCTCAAAGAAGGAAATTCCAGACAAAACATTTTTTTACTAATTTGGTAACATTTGAAACATAAAACCCATTAAAGAAATTTAATAAAATTAATATTTTAATATCCATAAATTTAATTAAAATATAAATTTATTACAATCATGTAAAGTGCATATGCCACACCAATATAAATAATGGGGAACATAGCATGTATCTCACAAAAATAAAAAGTGAGAAGAAATCCCCTTACCTTGTGTCCTGACTCTCATAGTACTCTCTCAAGCCACCTGTATAATAAATATAAATTTATTATAAATATTTTTCAGAACCATATAATTATATATAATACCATATATGTTTTTATTATGACCTTTTATTACCCACTTGTTAATAATCATATGGTGAGGTTTCACTTCGGGTAATATTTGTTTTGTTCTTCGCTTGTGTCTTAATTTGTTATATCGTTGGTCCTTATACTTATATCATGATTACAAAACATAAAACATGATATCAATATAATTTATATTAATTATATTTATATTATAATAATCTATATATTATATATTTATGTAATGTAATATACCATTCATGGAGATGGTATGCCGTACGTATGCATGAACATCGTTTCTATTTTTTTGTCGTATTGAAAAAATTATATAAATGAAATATGTATATATATATATATGTATATCTATTTCTAATTATTAAAGTGTAATTATTATATCATCTATATCATATAATTTCACTAAACTTATCCTTAATATATTCCATGTGGTGTGTGAAAGAATCACATTACTTTGAGGGGGCGGTAGTCCACACTTTCTCAAATGAGATTATTATATTAATACCTAACAGAAAGTGAAAAGGTATGTGTCGAAAAAATGAATAAATAATATTAAATACATAATAAATATCATATATATATATAGTGTTCATAACAATGGCCACCATGATATGTGGTAAAGAAAAAAAATGAACAATCATCATTTTTTAGGAAGTAGTTCGTCGTACATTGAAAAATATGTTCGTTACCCATTATATGAAGGTTTATGTAAGTTTAGGTCAAAACATTAGAGTAAAAGCAACATATTATATTTATTATACTGGTTTTTTCATAAAATAATGGAATAAATAGAGTATAGTGGGTGGAGAAGGAAAATAAAAGAAATGATCTTGAGAGAAGACAATACCTCTTAATCGGGTAATTTTTTTGGGTTGTGACAAAAGGATTTCATAGGTTTAATTCTTCCAAAGTTAAATCATATAAGAGGAATAGATGGCTGTTGGAAAGTTTATTGGTCAGGTATTGGTCGAACATAATAGGTTTGAGAGGTGTGAGGAATTGGGAGAGCTCATGGGTTTTAATAGGGAAGGAAAAGGACTCACATGGAATTTTTTGAAACAGGTTAGGTGTATACATGTTCTTATATAAAAAAGTAATAAAAAAACATAAAACTCTATAAAGAAATATTTTTGAACAAAATATTTATATATAATTGTTTTTTTACAAGTTTTTAGATCATTTGGGCCCTTAATTTTATGGTTCACCCCCCAATTAAGCTTAATTTGTCCTTAATCGCTGTAATTAATTTTAATCACCTTTACTAATAATTTTGGTCAAATATAAACTTGGTATTATTAGAAAATAAATATTATACTTAATAAAATGGTGTATGTCCTTTTTTTTACATTCAATTCAGAAGTGTGAAAAAATTAAGATTAATTCTAATCCCGTAGATGGGATGAAATAATAGGTTTTATAGTAGAAAAATGTTTAATTGTTTTTAAGATTTTATATTAAATGTAAAAATGACTTTTATCTAGTGAATTAAATTTTATTAATAGATGTAATATTTATATAATTTTACCTTAAAAAAATTTATAATATCATTTAACATTAATAATTAATTTAACATAATGATGTTTTAACTAAAAAGAAATATTTTTCACTATTCATCAAGAAATGAAGTTTATCATAAAAATTCAAAAAATTCACCCTAAGATAATTTAAACATTATAAATTAAAAAATTAAATTTATTTTATAAAATTATATTTCTAAAGTTTTCTAAAATTAATTTTATTTTTTTCATAGAAGGACATTAAAAAGAGTTTATTTGAGAAAACAATATGTATAAACCTAAAAAAGTCTTTACCAAAAATAATATCTTTCAATTTCAATATGTTTTATTTACATTAAAATTTTATACACAATATTTTAAAATTATTTATTAATTTTATTATTACTATTTTTAACAACTAGGTTATAATTATCTCACATAAATAATTCTATCATTAAAACGATGTTTCATAGAAACTATGTGTTGTGTCTGATATATGCTAAGTCAATGTTGCGTGTAATGTATACCAAGTCTGTGTTGCATGTAATGTATTCCAAGTCAGTGATTTGTGTAACATAAACCTATTTGGAGTTGTGTTAAAGGAATGTTTGACTTAATTCATTGCATGACATAAATTAATATTTAATTTATTCGAAAAAAGGTCCATAAAAACATGGGGTGTTATATTATATCACCCTTAAAATGAATTGAAACCATAAAATTTATCACTTGGGTAAAAAAAGGATACATATGAATCATAATATCCTAAAGTTCCCACATAGGTTCCTATAACTGGGTATTTCTCTACAAAACATTGACTAATTGAGTGGTCTTGTTTCATAGAAATTTTTCTGATCGGTCTAGAATTTCAACTGGTTGTTCTTCATAAGGTAGATCCTACTCCAGTTGTATGAACTCTAAGTTCAGTACATGTGAGAGGTTAGATATGTACTTTTTTAAGATATATATATAGAACACATTATTCAATTGGGAGAGATTTAGATGATGTTCCAAGAATAGGCTACCATCCCTATAAGATCAAGAATCTCAAAGGGACTGATATACCTATGGTTTAGTTTCCATTTCTTCTCAAATCTCATAAATTTATTCCATGGTAATATTCATAGAAATACATTTTCACCAAATTAGAATTCTAGATCACACTGATGGTTATTAGTGTAACTTTTATTCAAACTTTGGCCTACCTTGATATACCACAGAATGGTTCTAACTTTCTCGACAATTTCTTCAACAATCTCTAGTCCAAATATCTTTCTTTCTCAGACTTCATACCATCATGTTGTAAATTTACACTTATTCTAATAAAGGGATTCATAATGTGCCATATAAATGATTCATTGAAAGATATTTTTATAAGAAAACTGAAATAGAGGGAGGTATTGATCCCAACCACATTTAAAATCATGAGAAAAAGATCCAAATATATCCTCTAGGGTTTAAATCATTATTTCAGACTAAAAATACATTTGAGGATGATATAAAATGTTGGAACTCAATTTTGTATTATGTTCTTACTGAAGAATTCATCCGAACATTGAGGTAAACCTCAGATCTCGATATGATACAATAGAATGTGGTACTCCATGAAACCTTACCACCTTTTTAATGTATATCCTCGAAGGTCGATCCAATGAGAAGTCTTCTCTGATATTGATGAAGTTTTCTTTCTTAGTAAGGTGACCAACTACCCCCATATAGAATTAAACCCTTTAGAGTTTTTGGTTAGTCTAACAACAAAATCCATAGTGATGTTCTACCATTTCCATTCAGGTAAGGGTAATTGATGAAACACACCCATAGAATTTTTCCTTCAGACTCAACTTGTTGGCATACCAAGCATCGAGATACAAACTCTACAATATCTCTCTTCATTCCATCCCACCAGAAGTATTCTTTCAAGACCCAATAAATATTTTTACTTATTGGATGAATAAAGAATGATGAACTATGTTATTACTTTAACAACTCCTTCAAATATGGTATGGAAGGAACACATACACAGTTACTGAACCTTATTTTTCCATCCCAATCAAGGTTAAAATTAGGAACAAATATGACTTTTATCCAGCTCTACAGCTTCCTTCAGCACCTCTATAATCTTCACTTGGATAGAGGGTTAAACGTTCATTTAAAACAGATATGATTTTACTCTTCCTTTAGTATTTCTTGATCCATCCATTTCAAAACCAGAAAAATTGGATCTTTTGTAAACCCCATCGTGGATAAGCTAGCATGATCTTACCAAATCATTGCTTCATCCACCTTGTTATCATTCCCAGGGTGGTAATGCATTGAGAAACTATAATCCTTTATCAACTCTAACCATATTCTCTAGTGCATGTTCAACTCAATCTGTGTGAATCTATATTTTATAATTTTATGATCGGTATATATATCAAAAGTTTCTCCATAAAGATAATTCCTCTATATTATTAATGAAAACATTACCACTTTTAACTCTAAATAACGTGTTGAATAATTTTTCATAGAGATATTCAACTACAGTGATACATAAGAGAAATAAATGTTATTTTTTCTGTGAAAACATCCCAATACCTTCTTGGACGCATCACTATAGATTAAAACCCTTCTCTAGTATAGGAAAATGTAAGCACAGGTTCGCTAACCAAACTTCTCTTCAGTTCCTTGAAATTTTCCTCACATTCATCATTCTAAAGGAACTTGACACCCTTCTGAGTTAACTTGGTCATATGATTTGATAATCATGAGAAATTATCCACAAACCGTTGATAATATCTATATAATCCAAGAAAGCTATGGATCTCAGTCACTACAGTTGGTCTAGGCCATCATTTAGTAGCCTTTGTCTCTGATGGATCTATTACTATACCATCTCTTGTGATTATGTGACCCAAAAATGAAACATTTTTTCATTCAAAATTCAGACTTTTTAATTTTTTTAAATAGAATCTTATTCCTTAGGGTCCTTAGTACAATTATCAAATGATCTTCGTGCTCTTCCTTTACATTTGAATGGATAAGAATATCACCTATAAAGACTACCACAATTTTTTTGAGGTAATCTATAAATAATATATTAATTAAAGCCCTAATGATCTCAAAATAACTAGTAAGACCAAAAGGAATCAATATATATCCATAGTGACCATACCTTGTACGAAATTCCATCATGGATATATCCTCCTTATTGGACCTCAATTGATGATATCTAGAAGGAAGGTCAATCTTGGAAAAGTATTGACTTCCACATAGTTGATGAAACAAGTCATCAATAGAGGGAATATAATACTTGTTCTTGATTTTGGTCTTATTCAACTCTAGATAATCAATGCAGAGTCACATTGATCCATTTTTATTTTTCAAAAAAAGAACTAGTACACTCCACGATAACCTACCTGGCCGAATAAAACCCTTATCAAGGTTTTATTATATTTTATTCTTCAACTCCTATGACTCAATCGAGTCCATTCGATAAGGTGTCAATAAAATTGGTGTGGAGCAAGGTATCAGTTCTGTTGAGAACTCATCGTTTCATTTTGGTGGAATAATAGGAAACTATTCTGTAAAGTAATCTACAAAATCCCAAACAATAGGAATATCATTGATGTCAATTATTTCCCCAACCATTTGAGATAAACAACCCTTTTGAATGGGAGTGAAGACCCATACAATGGATGTAATATCCATAATAAGTTCATGCTTATTATCACATTGATGGATTATCATAGGAGGTTTTAAAATATCAAAAATTAAGTTCCAATCCTAGTTAATTGATGTGGGATTTATGTAGAGAAATTCATGCCTAATATGATATCAAATTCAACCAACAGAAGAATTAATTTTTTTGAAGGAAGTACATTTCCATAAACTTCAATGAGAGATGAATCATAGAATTTAGTTGAAATCATCAGGACATTTGGTGTTTTCATTAATAATTCCACATCTAATTATTTTTGTGGAATCTTAAAACCCTTAGAAAATTATTTAGATGTGAAAGAGTGGGTATATATCGAATCAAATATGACATTAGAGGTTCTAGAGTAGATGGTATGTGTAGCTTTAATCATGTCGTTATCATACCTTTCATCAAAAATTGTGATTGATGGGATTTAACCTTGTCCCTCAGCTTAGGAGGTTACTGATGTCAATTATCATCACTAGTCCTTTGGTATGGGTAGTGGTTTTCATAATACCCATTCTCCATACACTTGTTGAAATGAATCATGGGAAGTTCATTATGTACCACTTTTTCTGCATTCACAATGTTAGAAAAATTCTTCACATCACTCCAGCAATGAAATTCCCGATGGAATTCTCTTACACAATTAAAAAATTTATTGGAACCCTTAAGGAAATTTCCACTATGATTCTTCCCAAACTTAAATAATAAAGAAAATATCATCTTCTTTTCTACATGGTTTTTAGATATTCCTTTAAACTCTATATTCCAATTATTTTCAAAACCATGAGATTGATACGTGACTCCAAACTTAACTTCAACCTTAATTGTAGAACAAAAAATATCTTCATATCTACTATCATTTATTATGGACAAATCCCTTATTATAATTGGATTTAACCCACTGAAGAACCTATCAACTTTATTTTCGGGTTGAATTAAAATTCCTAAAGCATACCTCACATGTCTCATGAAATTAACCACATAGTTACCAAAAAATTAACCATACCTTTTATTAAACTCAAGTAAATATTTCTCCATCTTGGTATGAAGAATCTGAAGAAAGTAAATATTAAAAAATAAGTTTATAAACTTGTCCAATTCCATTGATTCAATATCATCTTGCTGCCTATAATTCTTGATTAGAGTCCACCACTAGTCTGCTTCTTCTTCTAAAAAATAGATAGCTAGAACAGATTTATCATGATCTAAAAATAGAGAATATAGAATATCTTTTCAATAGTAATGATCCATTTCTCACCAACAACTGGATCATAAGACCCTCTAAAAGAAGGCAGATTTTTCTTCATGAAAGATTCAACAGAATATTGTTCCTTCCATTACTCATTTGGGAGTCCACCATGATTTATAGATTGGGAAATCTATGTGAGAATAGAAATGAGGTTTTTTTATCATAACTCCCATAGTATTCAGTTTCTAATGAGGATAATAATTTCATTTTCCATCATAATCACCAATAATAAGGTTCCTTCGTGTTCCATCCATTGAACAAAACCAAAATAAAAGATAAAGAAACATTTATCTTAGCGAGGAACCAAATAATCATGAAAATTCACTTATATGATGTCTAAATCATGAAACCTTATTTAATCTATGATGACTTAGGTTTACCATAGGTTATTCATAGAAATATTCTTTTTAAATCTTTCATGATGGTTTGTGAAGTGTTTGTGAATTTCCAAAGCATATCCCTCAAGATTGTTAAACTAGGTGTGCCACAAGGACCGTTGTCGTGTACCAGATTACCCAGAGTCAGGCCCAAAACATATTTTCAATGTTATTACCCCTAGGTACATTTTCCCAGAGCCAGATTCACTTGTAGTATCCATACATGGATATATTTTTGGAAACAACTCACTCTATCCTTTCCCAAGATTCCCAGACATTTTTCTAAACATTGACTCATCTGTATACTTATCCTTAGACCAATCCTTTGGGATCTCACCAAGATTTTCTAATACTAGTTTTCAAAGGTTAACTAAAATTTTCCTCTGATACCATCTTTAACTACCTAGTATTTACATAGAATAACATTACATAACTTTTTTGAAATACATAAACATTAAAAAAATAGATGCATGAGGAACGTACTAGTCTAGTGCCTTTGTAAACATGGAAACATAAAAACTAGAACATAAATGAGCTACATTATCTCCCACTATTTTCTTCTTGACTATAACCATTCATTAACACATCAAAAAATTATGTGATTGTTTCAATAAACTCTTACCACTTGGTTACACGGGACCATACACTTCATGTAGTAAAATGAAATTACATGAAGCTTAAAATATCTTGAAAATAAGAAGATTAATGATATTAAATGGAAGTATATACACCTTTAAAAAGACATTAGGTTCATAACAATACATGATTCAGAATGAAGGCAGTTTGAGACAAAATATTTTTTATGGATTTGGTAACTTTTTTAAACTTAAACCCTATGAAATAATTTTCATAAAATTAATATGATAATAACCATAAATTTAAGTAAACGATACATTGAATAAAATCAAGTAAACTACATACACCACACAAAAGTAAAGGGTGACAGACATATAATGTATCTCATGAAAATGAATTGTGAGAAGAAATCCCCTTAAATTGTTTGTCGAATCTCATTTTAATCACAGAAAGCACCTCTATAATAAATATAAATTTATTATAAATACATTATTGAACCATATAATTATATATGATATAGTATATTATTAGGACCCAGATCTTCATTTTAGGTATGGATCTTGAATTTTGGTTTTTTGAGGAAAAAGTATGTTTTGGAATTTTTTTTCTAAGTACACGCCGTGTACTCATGAGTACACGCTGTGTACCCAGTTTCCATAGGTAGCCGTGTACTAGCAATGTAACGGTTGAGGACATGGCTATTTAAGGTGACCTGGTAGACCACCTGAAGCAGGAGCAAGTTGAGGCTAGTACATGATGTGTACATTAAATGAACATGCCGTGTACTTTTATTTTTTATATGATTGATCTGAGATGTGTCATGTCTAATCTTTAGAATACTCTTCTTCTCCCCATGCCTCATATAGGAGAGTAATGAACGACCAAGAATATTAAATCTCCTCTCATTCCTCCATCCAATCTCTGATTGAGACATGATCATGTGCGTTGGATTCCCATCAGCGAGTTCTCTTTTCCCCTAGAGCCAATATTCTTGATTTCTCCTCACTCCTGAGTTATCCAAGGTTGAATGATTTGGAAATTTTTATAGATCAATGTCATTCTAGTCCTATTAAAGGACCAAAGTTCAAGAGTTTTCTTCGTACATTATTGAGGTAGGTAGTTTGTGACTTTATTTTATAGTATTTAGATTATATGTGCTTAAAGTGATGAATACCCATATTTGGGGTATTGCATGTTTTTAATTTTAGCCCTATTATCTACTTTATAGGGGTTTAATTGTTTGAAAAGGGGTTTTAGAATATTTTTAAGGTTTGATACCCATGTTTATGGGACACACCATGGGCATGTTCCCTTTTTTGACTATTATTGGCCATTTGGCCTAGGTTTCCTATGAGGCATACCATGTTTTCCAAGCCTTGAGTTGTTTATGATGGAGTAGATTGGTTACATGTGATTCTTGTTTTTATGCTTTGACTAAAGTTTATCCATGTGATAGTTTGGATTGCATGGAGAGACTTTAATTCCGATTATGTGTTTTGATTAAAGTTGAACCATATAATAGTTTGGATTTCATGTAGAGCCTTTAAAAAAAGTTGTATGCATGCTGATATCCAGTGGACTATGAGAGCCTTGGTCCAAGAAAACTATGTGGGTTTCCATGTTTATTTAAACCAGATCATGAGACCCTTGGTGTAGAAATTGACCCTAAGGTATTGACTGTGAGAACTACCCACGAGGTTTTTTATGATTATTTATACTACGTCGACCCATGGGGTATTGACTGTGAGAGATACCCAAAGGTCATGTATAATTTATTGATGCCTTGTGGACCCAGGGGTATTGAATGTGAGATCTACCCAGGTGGTCATTTTATTTTGATTAGTGCTATGTTAAACTAAAGGGGTTAGACCATGAGAGCTTTCCGAGAGGGTTTTTGTGAATAATTGAATGATTGTGATGAGTCTGCCAATCCAATGCACAAGCATAGACTCAGTCTTAATTGATTGTTTAGATGGTATTTTAAGATATCTATTTGTTTTTATTGTACAATGGGAGTTATATATTAGGCTATATCCAAAGGTTATATCATTAAATGTATTGAAAAATTAATAAATGTAAATGAATGTAATTGGAAAACCGTATGATTGTTTACTTTCAAGTACTTCCTAGTTTATTGCTTCATTTTTCACATTTCCTACTATATATATTCACTGATATTTAGGTATAGATATTTTGTGGTTGCCTACTAGGATTCATCTCACACCCTGTTTGGGTATTGCTTTTGGACCCAAACAGATTATATGGTTGAAGGTATAGATAATGGAAAGATCCCTTCCATATCTGGTACTTGATTGCTGATTAGAGCTAGAGAGCATGTTACCAAGCTGAGGTTTGCGATGATATTGGATTTTATAGACTTCTGTAATTTGGTTTTAGTATTGTATTTCTATCATTGTGACTTGTTTGGATGTTTTCCTAGACATATGTGATATAAATCATTTAGATATGTGCTCGAGTTGTTTATTTACTATTAGTCTTTCATTGTTTACTGTTGTTATATGGTATTACTGATTCCAATTTTGTTTATTATTTTTTATTCCAATGTGTATACTCTTCCTATGAGGGAATTATTTCCCATCTATTATACAACGACCCTCACTATTATTCGGAAGCCTCTGGTGTTTGGGGAAATTCACCTGAGGTCATGTGACCAATCGAGTGCGAGACACCCTTGGGCGACACCAAGAACTAGGATGTTACAAAGTGGTATAAGAAGTGTTTTTTATACTTTGTATTACTATTTGGATCCTATAGATAGGTATAGGATGTAATAGGTAGTTGGTAATAAGCTATTCCTGGGAGTATCTAACCTATGTACATACAAAATCCAAAATACCTCAAATATTAAAAATTTTATAGTTTTTCAATTATTACTGTTGATTTGATTTCACCGCTGGGTGATTCAATTGTATTGTTTTGTTATTGTAGATATTATTGAGGTTTTATTTCTATTGAAACTCAATGAGATGATGGTATCACATCACATGCATCATATAACCACTTTCTAGTGATCAAATGTCATACATTCTTATCATGCCATTTGGGGCGCATTACTGATTTCATGATATTGTGATAGATGTTGTGCTAGATATGAATCCTTTTATGATATATTCTGTGATAGATTAAAAACTATTTGGATAGGGTATTTTAATATGTAAAGTTTTATATGGATCGATGCCAAAATTTGGCCCCAGAGGTGTTATGGGACCTATAGGATTAGAATTGGTGGATCATGTATGAACTTAAGTTGAATTTTGTCAAGTTATGATGTGGAAAAGGATGCCAAAATTTGTTGTGCAGGGAGTATGGGACATTAAGGGTTGGTTTTTATTCCTTGTCTAAATTTTAAAGTTTTTATGGGTTACAGAGATGTTTTAGTGGCTTACTATCTAGAAACCCAGAAAATACGACATGTGATGTTATGAACACACACCATGTGTTCTTCTGTTCTAGAAGAAACAACTTTTCTTAAGTACAACCTGTGTACCGGAAATATGCGCCGTGTAGTACTTGGCCATTTGACTGACTGTGTGAGCAAAGAAATGAGGTTGGAAAACTTCTGGTAGAACATGTCATGTCTAGATTTTACACGCCATGTGTAGAGAACCTTGTATCCGGTCGTATGACCAATGGCATGGGTGGATAAAATGTAGGTTATACACACTGTGTCTAGATTGTACATGCCATATAGGGTTGACCATGTATCCAAACATGTGACTAATGACATGGGTTTTTGGAACATAACTTGTACATGTAAGGTCTAGGGTGAACATGTAGTGTAGTTTTACTTTAGAGAGAACCGTGTAGTTCGAGCCATGTAGGAGTACTTTGGTAGGAGGTAAGATTCAAGTACAAGTCACGTATCAGGAGTTACACATCGTGTGTATGGGTGTTACACAAATAGGTTTGGAAGAGGTACACACCTTGTTTAAAGATTAAGGGAACATGTCGTGTAAGGGTTATACACGCAGTGTAACCTTGTTTTGTAAAACATGAATGTTTTATTCTTCTGTTCCTTTCTTGAAATTATAATTTGTTGTCCTTGATAATATGGTACTCAGGTGTGAAATGAACCTTGAAGTGTCATTCCACCAAGACATCCTCTATTTGTATGATAGATACATGGGAATGATCGAACACTAGAAATGGTTGATAAGGGACTACCAACAGATCCTTCTTCCGTGCCCATTATGTCACTATCTATTTTACTAGATAGATGTGCTGATGAACAATTAATTAAAGGCTTTACAAGGATAATGACGACTTTTTAGGGCACACCGCATCCTACCCCATCTATGGAAGTGCTGATGAGGGTGTTATAGCAGCAGCATCCTCCCACTTTTTTAGGGGATGTAGGACCACATGATAAAGAGTCATGGTTGGAGGCCATTCTTTATATTTTTGAGCATCTGGAGACACATACGGAAAGGAGGGTAAAGCTCAAAAAGTGCATGTTACACGATTCCTCCAAGAGATGGTGGGATGTCATCTCATAGGCAGGATGTCCTCAAGATATGGATTGAGAATAGTTTCAGAGGTCCTTATATGATTACTTCTATGCCAATATGTTAAGGGACAATCGATCCTGAGAGTTCCTGCCTTTGGATCATGTAATTATTTTAGTGATGGAGCACTCTTCTCATTTTACAGAGCTTTATCACTTCGCACATGTTTGGGGAGGTGACAAGCTATCTTTGGCTAGGAGGTTCTAGGATGGTCTCATGTATGACATCCGATCATAGGTGAATGTATTATGGCTGACTTTAGTCACTGCTATAGTGAACCAGGTGCTGATTACTGAACATAACATGAGCGAGTTGGGAGCTGTGAGGAAAGGTAGTTCAACATCCAGGGTTGTTAATCCTTCTAAAGATAGGAAGAAGTACCACATAGAGCCTTTTCACAGTGATTCCAGTAGTAGAGATGTATCTAGAGGTATCTAGGTGATGTTCTACTAGTGTGGGAAGAGTGGGAACATGATACCTCAGTGTTTGAGAGATCCAGTTGAGTTCTGATCTTGTAGCAAGATGGGGCATATTCAACATTTTTTCTAGTTTTTCTCACTAGTAGCTAGTGAGAGAGGTTTTTTTATCACTCCACGTTCAGGAGTAGGAACCCCAGTTTTTCATCTGTTAGGGAAATGTAGTTTTTCAGGCCATTCAGGCTAAGGAGGTGGTCTTGGACATGGTAGTTAGGCTACAGGATTTTAGCAACAATATGGTGGATCATCTCAGGGTAGTCAGAAAGGGTCTCAGGGTCGCAATACATTCTAGACTTTTATATTGGAGAAGACCTATCTGGAGAAGGATCCATGGCCCTCTATAGTTAGAGGTATTATTATAGTTGCCTTCATTTTAGCTTCTTCCCTTTTTGATACTAGGGATTCTTGTAGTTTAATATTTGTTGATGTTGTGTAGATCCTTGGGTTCTTCATCTTTACTTATGATGATGTTATGATGCTAGACACTCCATTGAGGACTAGGATGGCTAGTATACATCAGTGCAAGGAGTTCCCTATTGAGGTTGGTGGGTGTCACTTTTTATGGGACCTATATGCATTAGAGATGACAGGATTCGATGTCATTCTCAGAATGGATGGGTTGGTCTCCATTCAGGTATTTGTTGACGACTATCACCACATGGTGAGATTCACCTCACACGAGGGTGGGTATTTTCTACACAAGGTGGAATGGGACGTCTAGGAAAACATAGAGGGAGATGAGTATCATGGGTTTGAGGAATTGCATCCCATATTTCTAGTTTATATCTGGAAGACTTGGGGAATTCACAGATAAAATTTCCTCAATTGGGGGATCATTTCAGAGATGTATTTCCAGATTACTTTTCCGGTTTACCTCCTAATCAAGTAGTATATTTCTATATTTATTTTGTTCCACGAGAAACACCCTCTATATATGATAGATGAAATAGAGTTTTAGGAGCTCAAGAAGTAGTTGGAGGAGTTAAAGGAAAATAGTTTCATCTGGCCCAGTTTTTCTCCTTAGGGTAATCTTGTCCTATTTTCTAGAAATGCAGACGATAACCTCAGACATTGTCTGAATTATCAGAAGATGAACCAATTGATGGTCAAGAACCAATATCCATTTCATAGGATTGATGATATCTTTGATCAACTTTAAGGATCCCAGGTATTATTGAAGTTTGAACTGACTTCCAGTTATCATCAGTTTCATGTTAGACCATCAGATATACCTCTTACAACCTTTCAGAGTAGGTATGGTCTATATAAGTATTTGTTATTCCATTTGGTCTCACGAATGTGATGACAGTTTTTATGGAAATGATGAACTTAGTGTTTCATCCTTACTTGGATTTTTTATGGTAGTCTTTGTGGACGATATCTTGATCTACTATCACACATGACACAACCATTCCATCCTTCTTGAGATCATTTTTAGTACACCGAGATAGCATAATTTATATTCTATGATATAAAAATTTCACTTTTGGATGAATTAGATTCACTTATTGGGTCATGTCATCTCAGAGATAGGAGTATCAATATACCCATAGATAGTGAGAGTATTAGTTTCCTTGGAGAAGCTGAAGAACGTATTTGAGGTACGAAGTTTTTTGGGGATGTATGGTTACTACAGGTGGTTTATACAAGAATTTTAATGCTTATTAGTTCCACTGAAGGGCCTGGCTAAGAAGGGTGATAAGTACTTATGGACAGATTCCTACAATTCAACCTTTAAAGAGATGGCAGGGAGTTTAACTTCAGTGCCAATACTGGTTTTTCTACAGTCGATCAAGAGTTACACCATTTACTACAGTGCATCAGGTATCGAGCTGGGAGTAGTGATTATGTAGAGAGAATGATTAATTACGTATGGGTATCGGAAATTGAGGCCACATGAGAGGAACTACCTGATACATGATCTCGAGTTAGCTATAGTTGTGCATGCTTTACACTGTTGGAGACATTATCTTTTGAGGGAGAATTTTGGGATATACATTGACCAAAAAAGTCCCAAGTATATATTTACTCAACATGATCTGAATTTGAGACAACGAAGGTGAGTTGAGTACCTTCATTCCTTTGACATAGATCTTTTATAAATTCCTGGGAATAGAAAAATAGTGGATGATACATTGGGTAGGAGGACATAGATACATTCCGTTAATGTGGCCAGCAGAGAGTGGAAGCTTATGACCCTGTTCTCTAAGATGCATTTAGAGGTTCATTCCAGATAGGGGAAGATGTTTCTTTCTTCTATAGCTGTTACCTCTACTCTTATGGATCAAGTGAAAATGTGGTATTTTTCATATTTCGAAGGCCTAGTCTAATGGGAGAGTGTGTTTGGAGAGGAACCTACTCCTGGGTGGACCGTAAGAGACGATGAGCTATTGCATTTTCAGGTATGTGTATGGGTGTCAACATACATACATGTGGAGTTGATGAGAGACTTTAATTCCTCAGTATGGGCAGTTCATCCTGGTGTCACCAAGATGAATCGAGATCTAAACCATCAGTATTGGTGGCCAGATATGAAGAGGGATGTTGTTGGTTTTGTTATGAGATGTATCCCCTGTCAGCAGGTGAAGGCAGAGCATCAGATACTAGAAGGGATTTTACATAAGTTACCCATTCCCAAGTAGAAGTGGAATGATGTAACGATGGATTTCGTGATGGGTTTACCGAGGTCTCCTCAAAGGAATGATGTAGTTTGGGTTTTTGTTGACAGACTCATGAAGGTGGCACAATTCTTTCTGAATAAGGAAACATTTAGTGTTGATGAGATTAGAAGGGTGTACATATGAGTGATTAGACATTTTCACGGGGTTATGCACTCTATAATTTTAGATAGGGATGTCGGATTTACTTCTCATGTCAGGCATGGACTACATAAGATTTTGGGTACACAGGTACTTCTGAGTACAACTTATAATCCCTAGATAGATGGACAATCTGAGCACACGATTTAGGTTTTGGAGGATAGCCTACGAGCATGCGTAATATATTTTGGGGGCTCATGGGAGATACATATAGCCCTATAGGAGTTTTCCTACAATAATAGTTTTTAAGAAATTATTCAGATGGAACCTTAAGAGGCTTTATATAGTAGGCCATACCAATCACCCCTATGTTGGCTGGATGTAGGAGAGGAAAATATGACGGGACCTCATCTTGTCCAAGAGACCACTGATCATGTGGAGTTGTTTCATAAGATGATGGCTACTGCACAATGTTTCCAAAAATCTTATGCTGATCGACGGAGAGGACCTCTGGAGTTCGTGGATGGAGATCATGTTTTCTTATGTGTCAGACTGAGGTTGGGACATAGAAGGATTAGGAGACATGGGAAGCTTTCACTGAGATACTTTACGCCATTTGAGGTCTTGGAGAGATTCAAGATAGTTTCCTATCGGTTGTAGTTACATCAAAGGTATTGGGATATGCACGAATTCTTTCATGTTTCTCAGCTACAACATTACTTTTCAGACATGTCTCACTTTTCTAAACCTGAAGAGGTTGACATGGAGATGGATGCATCTTTCTTGGAGAACCCTCTTCAGATTTTGGATTGTAACATGAAGGTTCTTTGTGGCTGGTATATTCCTCTAGTACATGTTCTATGGCATCATAGGTGAGTACATGATGAGTATTGGGAGAGGGATGCCGATGTATGATCATAGTGGCCAGAGTTGTTTGAAGTTTCTTCTTCTCCACCCTTGAAAGGTAAATTTGGTGAAGAATTGATTTAAGGGGGGAAGTTTGTAAGATTTATAATCTTCAATTCAGGTATGTATCATGAATTCACCTTTTTTTTGAGGAAAAAGGAAGTTTTATAATTTTTTTCTAAGTACACACCCTGTACCTTTGAGTACACGCTGTGTACCCGATTGCCACATGTAGCCATGTACTGGCAGTGTGATGGTTGAGTACATGGCCGTGTAAAGTGACCTTGAATACTACCTAAAGTGAGAGTTAGTTGAGGCTAGTAAATGGAATGAACATTAAATGAACACACTGTGTACCATTATTTTTATTTGATTGAGCAGAGTGGGGACATATCAAATCTCCAGAATGTTGTTATTCTCCCCTTGTCTTGTACAAGAGAGTGATAAACGACTAAAAAACATATAGGTCACCCCATTACTCCATTTGAGATCCGATTGAGATGCTTCCAGGTGCATTGGATTCCCAAGAGTAAGTTATCTTTTCCCCTAGATCCTCTATACCAGATCACTCCTCTCTCGTGATTTATTCAAAGTTGAACGATTTTGAAAACTTTGTAGATGTACATCGTTCTAGGCTGATTCAAGAGCCTACATTCAAGAGTGTTCTTCATACAACATTTAGGTAGGTGGTTTGTTCCTTTCATTGATAGTATTTAGATTTTATGTTCCTAAAGTGATGAATAACCATGATTGGGGTATTTCTTGTTTTGAATTTTATCCCTATTATCTACCCTTTAGGGTCTAATTGTTTGAAAAGGGGTTGTATCATATGCGTAAGGTTTGATACCCTTGCTTATGGGATTCCCCATGGGTTTGTTTCCTTGTTTGACTATTATTGGACATTTGATCTAGGTTACCTATGAGGAATACCATGTTTTCCATGCCTTGAGTTGTTTAGAATGGAGTAGATTGCTTACATGTGATGCCTATTTTTATGCTTTGATTAAAGTTGAGCAATGTGATAGTTTGGATTTCAGGTAGAGACGTTAATGATTATTATGCGTTTTTATTAAAGTTGTGTAATTTAATAGTTTGGATTTCATGTAGAGCCTTAAATAAATGTAGTATGCGCGTTGATCTTCTAATGGACCATGAGATCCTTGGACCGAGAAAACAATGGGGGGGGGGGGGGGTTTCCATGATTATTTACATAGGACCATGAGAGCCTTAGTGTAGACATTGAACCAGGGGTATTGACTGTGAGAGATACCCATGAGGCCAATTATGATTAGTTATACTACGTTGACCCATAGATTATTGACTATGAGAGCTACCTAAAGGTTGTGTATAAGTTGTTGATTCCATGTGGACACAAGGGTATTGACTGTGAGAGTTTCCCAGGTGGTAATTTAATTCTGATTATTACTATGTTAAACCCAAGGGGTTAGACCGTGAGAGCTTTCCCAGAGGGTTGTTGTGAATAATTGAATGATTATGATGAGTCTTCCAAGACAAAGAACAATCTTGTACTCAGTATTACTTGACTATTTAGATGGTATTTTGAGATGTCAATTTTTTATTATTATACAAGGGGAGTTAGATCTTTGGCTAGATCCCTAAGTTATATTATTCAATTTATTGAATAATTAATAAATGTAAATGAATTTAACTGGAAAACAATAGTATTTTTTACTTTCTAGTACTTCCTAGTTTATTGCTTCATTTTTCATATTTTCTGCTATATATATATTCATTTACAATTAGGCATAGATCTTTTGGTGGTTTCCTACTAGGATTCATCTCACACCCTGTTTGGGTCATGGATTTGGACCCAAACAGATTATATGGTTGCAAGTATAGATAAGGGAAATTAGCTTTCAACTGTAGGTACTTAATTTATGATTGGAGCTAAAGATCTTGGGACTAAGATGGGGCTTGAGATGTTGTTGGAGTTTACTACCTTCTGTACTTTGGTTTTAGTATTGTATTTCCAGCATTGTGACTTGTTCGGTAGTTTTTCTATACATATATGACATGCATCATTTATATATGTGCTCCAATTGTTTATTTACTATTAGTGTTTTGCTGTTTAATTTTTTTATATGATATTATTACTTTTTCAATTTTTTATTATTTGTCATTCCACTGTGTATACTCTTCCTATGAGGGCATAGTTTCCCCACTATCAGATAATGACCCTCACTACTAGTTGGCAGCCTTTGGAATTTGGGGAAACGCACTTGAATTCATGTGACCAACCGGGTATGGGGCACCCTTGGGTGTCACTCGGAACCAGGATTTTACATATATGTTTTGATTAGGACCTTATATCACCCTCTTATAGACGATCATATGTTAAAGATTCACTTCGTGCAATATTCTTGTTGTTCTTCGCATGTGCCTTAATTTGTTATATCATTGGTACTTATACATATATCAGGATCAATGAATGTAAAAAATGATATAAATATAATGTATATTAAGTATATTTATATTATAATAATCTATAAAATATAAAAGTATGAAATGTAATACACCGTTCATGGAGACAGTAAGCCGTATGTACACATGAATGTTGTTTCTGTTTTTATTATCATATTGCTAGTATATAAATGATATATATATATATATATATGTATATCTATATAAATTATTCATGTATAATTATTATATCATATATATCATATATGTTTACTAAACCAATCCATAATACATTTCAGGTGGTGTGTGAATGAATCAGATCGCTTTAAGGGGGTGATATTACACACTTCCTCAAAAAAGAATATTGTATTAACACCAAATTGAATGTAAAAAGGTATATGTTGTAAAAATAAATAAATTAGATTAAATAAATAATAAATATTTTTTGTAACATATATAAATATAGTTTCCATCATAATAGACACAATGATAAGTGGTAAGGGAAAAATGAACAATCATCGTTTCGTGATGTTGTAGTTCACCGTGCACAGAAACAATATGTTCATTTCCAATTAGATGGACGTGTGTGCAAGTGTAGGTAAACAAATTAGCATAAAAAATACTAGTATATTTAGGATACTTGTGTTTTCATAAAATAATGGAATAAGGATATTAGAGGAGGTGGATAAGGAAAATAAATGAATGGAGCTTGAGAGAAGACATTACCTCTTAATCAGGTAACTCCTTTTGGTTTGTGCCAAAAGGATTCCTTAGGTTTTATTATAGATAATATAAGGATTTAGGAGGAATAGATTGATATCAGGATGTGTATTGGGTAGGTATTTTCCAAAATTAATATGTTTTATTGGTATGAGGAAGTGGGATAAGTGGTGTCTTTTTATAGGGAATGAAAAGGACTCACAAGGAATTTTAAGAAACCAGTTTGTTGTACACATGTTATTACCTAAGAAAAGTCATACAGAAAAAAACTCAATGATGGAAGGTGTATGTACTAAATAAGGACATTAAATGGGGTTTGGATAAGTGGATAAATCACTTGGTCCCTTAATTTTAAGGTTTATTCCCTAATTAAGCTTAATTTGGCCTTAATCACTATGATTAATTTTAATCACTTTTACTAATAATTTTTGTAAAAAATTTACTTGGTATCATAAGAATAATAATATTATATAAAATAAAATGGGTTAATTATATTTTTTTCAAAATTTATATAAAAGAATTAGAAAAACTAAGATTAATTCCAATCCCACATACAGGACAAAATAACAGGTTTTTAAAGTAGAAAAATGTTCTAAAGTTTGTTACGATTTTACATTCAATTTCTAAGTGAAATGATTCTAGTGAATGAAATTGTTTTAATAGATGTGATATTTAACTAAATTGACCTTAAAATTAATTTTTAATATCATTTAACATTAATAATTAATTATAAAAAATGGAAGTTTATAACTAAAAAGTAGTATTTTTTCACTACTCATCAAAAAATGACGTTTCTCAGAAAAATACCAAAATTTCACATTAAGATAATTTTGATATTCTAAATTAAAAAATGAATTTTATTTTATAAAATAAAATTTCCAAATATTTATAAACATAATTTTATTATTTTTTATAGAAGGACATTAAATGATGTTTATTACTATTTATATTACTATGTTTAACGACTAGATTATGATTATCTCATTTAAATAATTATATAAATAAAATGTTGTTTTATAGAAACTTTGTGTTGTGTGTGATTTATTCTAAGTCAATGTTTCATGTAAAATAATCCAATCCATTATTGTGTGTAATGTATGAAAAGTAAGTGTTCTGTGTAACATACACCGATTTGGGGCCGTGTGAATGGAATGTTTGACCCAACCATTCTAGCTAGAAGAAAATATTATAAAAATTTATTAAGAAGAAATAAAAAGTACAGATAAGTGGAAAATGGGATGAACCAAGTTTAAATGGCCTCATCCACCTAAAAATAAGTGTAGATATCATAATACTGCATATTATTTCCATAATCAGTGTAACTAGAATCCACCAGCTCAGATTGAGATTTATCCTGATTGAAAATCTAAAGGATGTCTGTGTCCACCTTCCTGGATATATTCAACAATGATCTAGTAGAAAAATTCCTAGTAAGGTTACAATAATAATTTTGTGGTATCCACTTTTGAGGTATAGTGGTGAATCCATCACTATCAGTCATCTTTTCATTTCCACTCATGATGTCCTCCTTGAAAGATGCACACCCACCATTGCCTGGTGCCTTAATAGGGGTACCATTCCCCCTTTTATCCTCAGATACATTCCTTTATTTCTCAAATAATTTAGTTGACTGAAATAGCTTCTAGATTTATTGACGATAATCAACATGATGCTATGAATCATCCTAGTTGATGATATCAACATAAGAGTGATCAAGGATCATCAATCACAAAGACCATGTTGGGGTGTACCCAACTGAAGTATCCTCTTTTACCAAGTCAACCCGAGAATATGAGGGGACACTCTAATCTCTCTCAGGAGATGCATCCACCAAAAACCACTTAACTTTTATCTTAGACACATGAGAATTAGATTTCACAGAAATCATCACATCATCCATTGTGGAAACTGGTTATTTGAGTGCATCACTATCAAGAATGATGGTCTTTGACAAAGCTGCATCTTTCATCCTTGATTTACTTCGATAGAGATTTGTTGGATGACCTATCATCCCACATTAATCACATGAAAAATTCTTCTGACATAGCTCCAAATACTGTATATCATCTATACAAATAATTACATAAAAGATGATTTCTTTCATACTCAGCAACAAATTAAATGTTATCAGAATGAGTAAAAAAAGTTACCTTGTCAATCAAGGTGTTTATGAGGTAAAACTCCACAATAATCATGAAAAAGTGACTAAACTAAAAATACTTAGTCTCCTTATCAAGATTAATAGGAGTCCCAATTGCTGTGTCCATATGATACAAAATCATTGGATGCCAAATGACCTAGTTGAGTCTATGAATACAAACCCAGACCTGAGAAAATGCATTTCTTACACATGAGAAATTAAAGTCCAAAGACTATATATGTAAGTGAAACAAACCATGTGTAAAAAATAGGGTTCCAATGATCCATTCTAAAATATTTAATTCATCTGAAAGAAAACATGCAATAAAAAAACCTCGACCAAGAGAGACACATTTCCAGTCAGAGAAACCCCATAAAAGTGAGGTTATGTGAATAAAATCTTCTATCTTACTAGGTTTTTAACCCATAGGTAGAACAATGTGTGCAATCAAAAATTTATTCCAAAATTTCTATTATCTCAGTAATCACTAAATGGTTGTCTTTAACATGAGCTGATGAACCCTTATGAAGGATTATACTAGGACATGAATCCTTGAACAAAGCTAGAGGGAGAGCTCCACTCAGCTTTGGCCCTGAAGTAAAATTCATTAAAGAATTAATATAATATTGGGAATGAAAATAATTAACACCATATAGAATTTGATCCTCCCAAAATAACACATTCACTGACGATGCCACAACACCCTTCTATCCAGATGGCATCTGCGAGTCTCCACAGTTTTCATTCACAACTTCACTAGGGCTCTACATCACATCCTCAGGTTTACCAAGTAGATATGGAACTGAACAAGGACAAGATGATATCTAAATAAAATCCTAAGATTTATCAAGTAGATCTAGAACTAAATAGGTAAATTCCAAGTCATGTGGATTCAATGTAGCAGTAGGGTTTCAGAAATTAGTGAAACTCCATGGGTGACGAACATGTGGTGAGGAGGGAGCTGCCGACGCAGTGCCACTGGGAGGGAGGAGATCAAACATGAGGAAGTGGGGAATGGCCATGAATGAATTTTAGAATCCATCATTGAGGAAGGAAGATCCCACTACCTGTACCTATATCAAAATGAATGTTTGAATTAATGAATTACAAGATACAAATTAATATTTAATTTATTTGAAAAAAGGTCCATAAAAATTGAGGATGTTACATCTTGGGAGAGGCATATACCCCATGTTTAATTCACCTACAATAATATATTTCATGATACGATTTAGATGGTTCCTTATGAGGCTTTTTACAGTAGGCCATGCAGATCATCCCTTTGTTGGTTAGTACTGGGAGAGGAAGCTATTCCAGAACCTCATCTTATTTTAGAGACCATAGAACAAGTTCAATTGATTCAGAAATGAATAAAACCATGAAATCTCACCATTTATCATACGTTGATTACCAAAAATGACCAGTAGAGTTAAATGTTGTGGATCGGGATTTATCATGTGTTTCACTGGGGTTGAAACACTAGAGAATTAGGATACATGGAAAGATTTCCCTGAGATATGTTGGGTTGTTTGAGATTTTGGAGAAATTTGGTCTTGTAGCATATCAATTGTAGTTACCTTATAGGTACCATTACATGCATGACATATTCAATGTATCTCAGCCACACTACTATTATTCAGACCCATCTCAAGCCTTTCATCTTGAGGAGGTTGAGTTATTGGTAGATGCATCCGTGGAGAAGAATATTATAAGTATTGTGGATCGTAGTATGAAGATTCTACAAGGCTAATCATTTACTTTACTACAGGTCTTATGGAAGAATGATCATGAACATAATGAGACCTAGGAGAGGGAGGCTAATGCAGGATCACATTGGCTAGATTTATTCTCTGATCATGCTTCACCACCCTTTGAAAAAAATTCGGGGATGGATTTCTTTAAGAGAGGAAGTCTGTAAGAACCCAGTTTTTTCTTAAGGTTTAAATCCTTTATATTCCATCAATTCTAAGTTTAAATTTTTTTATTATGGAATAAAATAAAATCCTGTTGAGGTTATAGAGTTAGAAAGGGCATCTGAGATTGGTTTGGAGCCCAGAACCCAACTTTAGGGGTGAGAAGTGCCCAACACATGGTTATTTCAAACTATGCAGGACATGCCATATGGTTTGAAATCCCATGCGAGGCATGAGAAGAGACCATAATGAGGTCACACATTTAGATCAAATCATGTGAGATGGGATGCAGGGCCATACATCATGGTATGTAATTTTGATAGTGAGATTTGGAATAATTTTTAGATAGTTAGTTAAACCATGTAGACAAACCATATGGGTGCCCCTACCCTACTAATTACCATGCACAATTGGAACATGGTTTGGAAAAACTGTGTGTCCAAACTGTGAAATGCCCTATTTTTGAGTGAAGTTACAATTTTACCTTGATTGTTTTTATAAATTAAACCATATTTTAATTATCCTCCCACACATCAACCTCGCCCATATTTAAACACTATTAATTTATATTCCTAGAATTGAAGGATATAATTCGTTTGATCTTCGATTCAAATGATTCTTATCTCATTAGATCCACATTGGTGTCTTCTTAATTTCTTTTTAATCATAATATGTTATTCTTGGAATCAGTTTCACTATTTAGGAGAAATATTGTTTTATCTATTATAAGTTTCTTCATAGGTTCTTCATTTTTATCTAGATTTAAGCCAAATTAGGAGGTAATATTGGATGAGCTATCAACCATAGACCAAAGGTAGGTGGTCTCGTGCCTTTCAGTAAAATTCATAGTGTTTATATATGTCGTTGTTCATATCAACCAATTTAAAATAATTTTCTTGAACTGAAATAAAATAATTGAATTGTTTAGTATGACCTATGTGATTAAAGAGGCACGTTAAAGAATGATTATAGGTTGAGTACCTTGAAACCATAACCACCCCTTTAGGCGTGTTATGATTTTAAATGGGCTATTTGATTTCATATATTGATGGAAACCATGAGGTGTTCCATTTCCCCCCTTCCCTTTGTATTTAATTTGGTAATCTATATTGTAAATAGAATTTCAATATGGGTTGTAAATTGTAACTGAGTATGATTGAAGAAATGTAATGGATGAAATGTACCTTGTCTATGCCACTAATTTTCTTATTATGCTAGAATTGCTTTCATAATTATTTTCCTATGGGATTTAAATTAAAGGAAAGCCTTCTAGGCATAGACAATGCTTGAGTCACATCATGTGTTGAGATTGAATTGAATTGGTTAGGGTGAGGAACATTAGTATAATGGAATTGGTATTGAATTTTATGTTCCTTGGGTGACACAAGTATTCTAATAAATAATTTCATGGATAGAATCATTTGGAATTTATATTGATTATGACCGAGTGATACTTGGACTCTTGATATAGAAATCTAAGGATGGAATCATGGTGGGATTGATTATTATAAGTTGAGTGACACTTGGAATCCAAATGGATTGTTAAGGGAAGAATTAACGGAAATTTGATTATATCATCATGGATGATACTTGGGCTCCCATAGTGGACCTCCAAAGATATTATTAAATGTATGGGACTTTATAAGACACCTAGAGTAATACCAGGGTTATTCAGATGTTTTCCATGGATGGGCTCATAGGGTGTTGGATTATATTATACCTAGAGAAATACTTGGATTCCAAATTTTGAATTTCATAAATTATATTAGGTTTTAAATTTAATTATAAATGATATGAGTTATATGAGGAATCTGCCAAGCCAAAGAACAAGCATGTATTAAATATTTTTTAAACATTATGGATAACCTGTTTAGGCTTCCTTTGTCATATTATCACAAGGGACATCGAGATATATTCCGGATCTCAAGGATTATTATAAATGATTTATAATTGTTAATTGAACATGCTTAAAAATGGCATAGTCCTAACCGATAAATTAGAGACCTACCTTCTAAATGGAATTTTTTATAAAATGATAACCCATACTTATAGGATGTTATCTTTTGAGTAATTTCATTATTTTTTATATTTTTGATGCACACTATTTTTATATATATTCACTATATATTTGGAACCAGACCGTGGGTGGTTTCCTACTAGGATTATATCTCACACCCTATCTGGGCCAACTTTGGGTACCCAAATAGAATATATGATTATAGGTTTTGGTAAGGGCAAGCACCCTACTATAGTTTCTTGATATCTTCTTAAGAGAAGGGGAGCATGGGACTGAGCTGAGGCTTGTGATGCTAGCTATAATAACTTTTGTCATTTTTACTAATTAGAGATGTATTTTATTGTTTTTTTCTCTTGTATACATGATTTGGATACTTTATTAGACACATGACATATATGATCATTTTGTGTATGATATGACTTCTGGATTTTTATATATATTCTTGTCTTGGTTATTTATCCTCTGTTTGATTGATTTGCTGCTTATTATATTCATTGTATTTTTATTACATGGTGTTATAATTTGGTAATGTGGGATTAGTCTTCCTACTAACATTCCTAGTCCCTCATTTCTAGTTGAATGTAAAGACCCATAAAATTCAAGGGAAATTTTTTCTTAATTTTCTTTGGGATTTTACAAGAATGCAGTCTTTGACGAAACTTGATTCCAAGGCCCGGTGTGCCCGGAATTTCTATCTGGAGTTTAGCTCGGGTACGTTCAGTGAACGAACGAGCGGGAATTTCTAACTTTTGAACCGATGCTCAGAATCGAATTCCGAGGGCACTGATGGAACCGTAGCACAGGTAATTTCTTAGGAACACCATTTCCGGAGTTTCATTTGCATGAGAGAAGTTGTTAATTTCTTGTGGAAGGTAAAAAAAAATTATGCAACAATTTTTATTTTTACTTTAAGTGGTTTTAGCTTTGGGTGGAAGTTGGGTAACTACCCAACTTCCCAAGTGAGGTTATGAGGGTGGAGGGGCCCACACAAACCCCATCCCTTCACATTCTTAAACCCCCTCAACTCACCATTATGGATGACAACTTGTCATGAATTAATTATGTGGAATTATTTCAAACTCTTGAAATTCAAAAGTTATGTTATGTTAATAAAATAAGAGATGAGATTATTTTATTTGGGGTTGGAACCTTGTGGGGGAGTTTTTGGGGGAAAAGGCTAAGGACTTGAGGAACTTCTTCGTCTTCGACGAAGAATGCGAAGAACACATCGGTCTCTGATGAAGAACGTCGAGTTCTCGGAAACCGATTATGCGACACCGTGTGCCGCGACGCCAATGTGACTTCCTCCTTCTGCGACGTCTCTTTCTGCGATGGTTTTTCCGCGACGAATCCTCGTTCGACGAACCTCCGTTCAAGCTATGCTCGAGGTAGAGGTTTATTTATTTATTTGTTCGTGAATACTACCTTATCGTTCTTCGTGAAAGTACGACCAATTGCTATCAATTAATTAGAGGGGGTCGGACCGCACAATCACGGCCGAACCTCCTCCCTTATCCATGTTATTGTTTCTTATGTGGTTGGAACGGGAATGGCGCGGTGTCGTCGCACTGCGCGGGATCGTGCGGCAAGTAATGTGCGGCGCCGTCGCGCCACGCCGTGAAATTGAACGAAGTCGCGGCGCCGTCGCGCTGCGCCGGAGTACCGCAAAAACACCGCGGCCAGATCGGGGCCACGGCGGAGGAGTGCGACGCCATCGCGCCGCACCGGACGAATGAAGGTTGCGGCCGATACCGGGCCGCAGCGGAGCATGGGACCCGGCGGCCGGAAGCGGGCCGCCGGTGTTGGAGCAGGGAGGGGACCGGCCGTCACTGATCCCATGGTGGTAGAAACCAGCTGGCCGGGGCGGGCCGGCCGGGCAGGAGAGGAGCCGGGGGTTCAAACCCCCAACCGGCCAGCTAGCGGCCCCCATTAAGGGGGGCTACAGTTACAAAACACAGGGGGCAGCCCCCCCCCCCCCCGCAAACGGAACGGCTCGGCCATTCGGCCGAGCTAGCTGGCGCCGCGCGCCAGCGCGCCAGACCGCGCCCAGTCGGGCCGGGCTGGACTTGGGTCGGGTCGACCAGGTTCGGGCCGACCCAGGGGGTCTCGGGCCGGGTCGGTCCGGGCCCGAAACCCCCATTTTCAGACCCTCTTCGGTCTTTTGCCCATATCTTGGGCTACGAACCTCCGAAAGATGTACCGTCAGTTGCGATGCGATTCTTGGATCGAGACGGGCGTTTCGGTATATCACACTCTGGAATACATTGGGTTCGGCCGAGTTGGTTCGTACACGAAACCAACCGGGCCCTCGGAGAGGAAACGCTCACAACTTGAGCTCCGGATGTCCGAATGATGTGCCATTGACTTTATTGGATTCCTCTTAGTGAGACTGATCTTTTGGCTTACTCTGCTAGAGGTTTGGATGCAGGTGGAGTACGGTCAGGTTGGTTTTGCCTTAAAAACCAACCGGGGCCCTGGGACGAAAAAGCCAATAACTCTCAGACCGGGCGTCCGATTGACGCGTCGTCTACGACGTTGAGTTCCTGTTGACGATACAGAACTTTTGGATACATCAAATCTAGACTATGTGTCAGCTGATGTATCAGCCTCTCGACTCGTGGAGCAGAACCTCCCGAACGAGCTTGCTGTGTGCGGAAACCCTAGAGCTGGCTGCGTTGCTATTGTGACGACGACGACGACTGTACATAGATCCTCAGTGGATTTGACGACGACGACTACAACACTCAGCGATCCTACATGGATCAGTGCTATCGATCATGTGTGGGTCCGATCCTGTGTGGGTCAGCGCTCAGCGGTTCTGTGTGAGCCAGTGCCTACAGATCCTGTGTGGGTATGATCGTGTGTGGGTCTTTGCGGGGGTTAGTTATCTATCGATCCTTTGTGTGTCACATCCTTTGTGGGTAATTTCGGGGGTTAGTTACCTATCGATCCTTTGTGGGTCTGACGGCTTAGATGAATCAGTGGCAATATCTGATCATCTCTATCATCATACGAAGAAGTATACCTGTGTGAGCTGAATCTTGTTTGCTTTCCTATGTGGATTGTGTTGTGCTATCCTGTATGGATTTACGTTTTGCTTTCCTGTGTGGACTGGGTTGTACTTGGGCTTGGATGTTAGAGCCGAACGAGAATTGATAACTTAGGTATATGTATGGGCATATACCTAAGCAGTGTCAGATGTTACTTCATGATTGCATCTTTCCTTTCTGAATTATCCTTTGTGGATTTTGGGAGACCTTATTGTGTCTCGGGGTCCCTACTGAGTAGCTTATACTCACCCCTGCATGGGCTCTGCCCGCACTACGTTGTGTTGGTTGCAGATGACAGACAGTGTTGATCGTGGTTGAGGCTTGCGGAGCAGGACGTTACCTGGAGGTGGACCACTGGGCGGAACGTACTCGGAGCGGTCGGCTGGACCTGAGGAGCAGAGGAGGCTATCTGTACCCACCCTTCAGGTGGGATTTGTAGTGGATAGCTCAACGTTGCGGATTTACTTTTCAGTTGTTGTTTTCCCTTTCCAGTTGTACCTTACTTTCAGTTTGGGTTTGTATACTGACCCACTTACTTTTCCACACTTAATGTTGTACTCATCTTTTACTTAGTGTTTACTACTACTGCTTGCTTGCTCTGTGGTTTTGTTTACTTTACAAAGGGAATTCCATCCCTTTTTATCGGGAATTACGCCTTGGTGCTAGTCACCAGCCCCTGACCTATGGAAGGAGGGCTTGGGGTAGTCATGGAATGGGCCCCGAGGACGGGTCGTGACAAATTGGTATCAGAGGAGTTCAATTCTACCGCAGAACTTGAGACTCTGATCTTTTTCTATGTGAAACAACAGTGTTAAACGTATTGGGTGTGGTTATCAGTTCAGGGAGTCCAGTGTTGGTGTGGCGGCCGACGTATCCATACACCAGGACCCTGACTTCTGATTTCCGACTTAATGCATGAAAACATTGATTGCATGTGTGTTTCAAGTTTTCTTTGCGATTACTTTATGTTAGCTCACCAGGTATACTGTTTGACCGTGGCACACCTATTTCCTTTTCAGGATGGCCCCACGATGGAAGCCAGCTAGGGTTCCGAGAGTTGAGCGTGACGATAGCCCACCGAGCGGCGAGGCCTCGGTGCAGGGCCCTTTGTCAGCATTGGCACCGACGGTAGCTCTACCCACCGAGCCACCGATGCTACCAGCCCCATCCGCTGACGATGCATGTCGCCTTAGTGAACTGCATGAGTTCCAGCGCTAGTGAACACCCAGGTTCCACGGGGAGACGGACCCCCAGGCAGCCGAGGACTGGCTGGAGGCCATGGTGAGAGTTTTTAGGTTAGTGAGGACACCACCAGACCTCATGGTGATCCTCGAAGAGAGCCTACTGCACACGACAGCAGGCAGATGGTGGAGCTTGATGCTCCATGTGCACGATGAGGCATCTGTCCTCTGGACGGAATTTGAGAGCCTTTTCCACTCGGAGTTTTTCCCAGCCACCCTCCGTGCGGTGCGCATCCAGGAGCTTCCTCAGCTGCGGTAAGTCAGCTTGACAGTCATCCAGTACTCTGCGAGATTTACCGATCTCTCGTGCTACTTGACAGACATGGTACATGACCCATTCTTCCGGGCCCAGACCTTTGATCAGGGATTGAGGCATGAGATTAGGGCATCGCTGATCTCCCTCAGTATTCCGACCTAGGCAGGAGTACTAGAGCAAGCCCTTTTGATCGAGAGCTTTCTTGCTGAGCCTTCATCAGTGCCGAGACCCACTGCAGGGCGGCACGTGGCAGAGTCTTCTGCAGTAGGCAGTCGAAGGATGACTCATGGGTCTAGGTAGACCAGACCCTCAGGCAGACGACCTCAGGACACTAGCTCAGCAGTGCGGGGCACACAGCACGGAGCCAGTCTTTCGAGAGGCAGGCAGTGCTACTCTTGCGGCGGGCAAGGCCACATGGCTCGTGACTGCCCGACCCACCATGCCGAGGAGCAGCAGACGATTGAGGGACCACCCAGGCATAGGAAGAGGGTCGACCGTGGCGGTCCGCAGGGAGCTGGCGGACGAGGTAGAGGAGCTGTCCGAGCAGCAGGTGGTGGGCGACGCTTTGAGGCTCTACCACCACCACCACCAGGAGGTCCACCCTGACCATAGGGAGCTGGTGGGAAGAGACATGCACAACTCTAGGCAGCGGAGGCCTACGACCACTGCATGACCAAGATGATTCGAGGTACCATCTGTGTCTATTCCACCCTTGCTGCAGTTCTTATAGACACAGGAGCGAGTCACTCTTTCGTAGTCGCTGCCCTTGTTCGGAGCTCGGAGATTCTGACAGAGCTGTTGGCTCGATCCTTACGGCTAGAGACTCCTACGGGAGCAGACTCGACGATTACGCACTGGTGCCGGCAGTGTGAGATTACTCTAGGAGGCAAGACCTTCGACTGGGATCTTCTTGTAGCAACGTCGAGGCCTTACGATTTCATCTTGGGCATGGATTGGTTATCTACAGTCCATGCTCATATTGACTGTATTAGGCGCAAGGTGCGATGTGTACGCATCGACGGGAGCAGGTTCACCTTCACCGGCGAGAAGGGAGCCTTCGCAGCATAGGATGGACTCCCGCAGAGGAGAGGACTACCCATCACTCATCAGTTGGCTAGCCTTATCCTAGGAGCAGTTGATGTGCGGAGTCCTAGTTTTCCTGCAGTGGTGGATTAGTATGCGGACGTATTTCCTGAAGACGTTCCAGGACTACCTCCTCGCCGAGAGGTAGAATTTTATATTGACCTGTACCCTGGGACAACCCTGATATTGAATCCAGCATATCAGATGGCCCCCGCCAAGCTTCGAGAGCTATAGGTACAGTTGGAAGACTTGTAGGGCAAGGGGTTCGTCTGACCCAGTGTTTCACCCTGGGCTTCCCCGATTTTGTTCGCCAAGAAGGCGGACGAGAGCTTGCGACATTGTGTCGACTATCGTCACCTGAACCAGGTGACAGTGAGGAACAAGTATTCGCTACCAAGGATTGATGACCTCTTCGATCAGCTCAAGGGAGCATGGTGGTTCTCTAAGATAGACCTCAGGTCAGGCTATCATCAGCTCAGAGTTCGAGACGAGGACATGCAGAAGACGGCCTTCAGGTGTCGGTATGGCCACTATGAGTTCTTGGTTATGCCATTCGACATAACCAATTCTCTAGAAGTGTTCATGGCCCTCATGAACAAGATCTTTTATCCATACCTCGATCGATTTGTCATGGTCTTCATCGACAACATTTTGATTTACTCGACGACTGAGGAGGAGCATGCTTACCACTTGCGGGTTGTGCTAGACACACTCCGAGAGCACAAGATTTATGGAAAGCTCTCGAAGTGTCAGTTCTGGTTACGCGAGGTCCACTTCTTGGGACACGTCATCTCTGAGGCGGGATTTGCGGCGGATCCTGCGAAGATTGAGGTAGTGCTAGCTTGGGAGCCACCCAGGAGCGTGACAGAAGTGAGAAGTTTCTTGGGACTAGCTGGATACTACCAGAGATTTGTGCCAGACTTCTCCAGAGTTGCGGCACCACTATCAGCTTTGACAAAGAAAGGAAAACCCTTTGTGTGGTCAGACAGATGTCAGTAGAGCTTCCAGGAGCTGAGACAGAGATTGACCAACGCACCTATCTTGAGGTTGCCTGAGGAGGGAGTAGGGTACGTAGTCTACTGCGATGCATCAGGGACTGGACTCGGATGTGTCCTGATGCAGGAGCGGGTCGTGATCGCCTATGGATCACGTCAGTTGAGGCCGCATGAGAAAAACTACGCGACCCACGACATGGAGTTAGAAGTAGTAGTCTTCGCTCTGAAGACATAGAGACACTACCTGATGGGAGACCACTTTACAGTCTTTTCTGACCATCAGAGTCTCAGATACATCTTCTCTCAGAAGGACCTGAATATGAGACAACGGTGATGGCTCGAGTTCCTCCAGGACTATGACTTTGAGATAGTCTATACTCCTCGTAAGGGGAACGTGGTAGCCAATGCTCTCAGCAGGATGACGGGCATTCAGCTACTTGAGGAGGCAACAGAGAAGCTAGCCTATTTACATATATCCTTCGTGGATAGAGATGGAGCAGCCTTCCTTCATTCTCTCAAAGTCACCTCTCCTCTACTACAACGGGTCAGAGTGGCACTGCGTGGGGACACTGACTGTGAGACGCGGCGTGCACAGATATCCTCAAGACAGGCACCTGATGGTTTCTCCTTTGGAGAAGAGCACGACGTCCTTTTCAGAGGACGTACCTTGGTACCAGTTTCTTTACGAGAGGAGGTGCTGAGAGAGTTTCACACTTCTCCTTTGGCGGTACATCCTGGAGTGGCGAAGATGTACCAGGATCTCAGATGACAACATTGGTGGCCGGGAATGAAGAAGGCTGTGGTGGAGTTCGTTTCTTGATGCCTCACCTTATAGTAGGTGAAGACAGAGCACTAGGTACCAGCAGGCTTGGTACAACCTTTGGTGGTCCCGGAGTGGAAGTGGGATGGCATATCTATGGACTTCGTTACTGGACTTCCATGCACTTCCAGAGGTCGCGACTACATTTGGGTGATTGTCGACCAACTCACCAAGTCGGCACACTTCTTATCCATCAGAGAGCAGGGATCAGTGGAGATCTTGGGACGTATCTACGTTCATGAGATTGTACGGCTTCACGGTGTTCCATCATCTATCATCTCCGATCGAGATGCTCGCTTTACTTCCTGGCTTTGGAAGGGGTTGTAGGAGGCGTTCGGGACACAACTACGTCTGAGCACAACCTTTCACCCTCAGACGGATGGTCAGATGGAGAGTACCATTCAGACTCTCGAGGACATGCTCCGCGCATGTTTCCTCAACTTTGGTCACAGCTGGGAGGACCACCTACCCTTGGTGGAGTTTTCGTACAACAACAGCTACCACTCCACCATCGGGATGGCACCATACGAGGAGTTGTACGGCCGACCTTGCAGATCTCCTTTGTGCTGGACATACCCTGGGGAGTCAGCACTTGTGGGACCAGAGATGGTGCAGGCCATGACAGAGAAGGTCCAAGTCATCTAGGAGTGGATGAGGACAACTCAGAGCTGGCAGAAGTCTTATGATGACAGGAGGCGGAGGCTACTAGAGTTCGTGGAAGGCGATCACGTCTTCTTGAGTGTCTCACCTCGATGTGGATTACAGAGATTTCGTCAAGGCGACAAGTTGTCTCCATGCTTCATCAGACCGTTCTAGGTCCTCAGCAGGATTGGCGAGGTATCTTATCGCCTGGCTCTACCACCTCAGTTGCACTGAGTGCACGATGTCTTCCACGTATCTCAGCTGAGGAGATATGTGCAAGACCCGACACATATCATTGACCATGGGGAGATAGATGTTGATGATGAGGAGACTTTTACGGAGGTCCCAGTGGAGATTGAGTATCGACAGGAGCGGGTCCTTTGTGGATGGTCGATTCCTCTAGTGCACATCAAATGGCATCACGGGAATCTCCAGGAGAGCACTTGGGAGTGGGAGGCTCAGATGCGTGCTCAGTACCCACATTTGTTTCCCTAGTTTATGATGTAACTTTACGGGGATGTAAATCCCTGAGGTGGGAGTAATGTAAAGACCCGTAAAATTCAAGGGAAATTTTTCCTTAATTTTATTTGGGATTTTACAAGAATGCAGTCTCTGAAGGCACTTGATTCTGAGGCCCGGTGTTCCCGGAATTTCTATCCAAAGTTTAGCTCGGGTACGTTCAGTGAACGAACGAGCGGGAATTTATAACTTTTGAACCGATTCTCGGAATCAAATTCTAAGGGCACCGATGGAACCGTAGCACCGGTAATTTCTTAGGAACGCCATTTCCGGAGTTGCGTTTGCACGAGAGAAGTTGTTAATTTCTTGTGGAAGGTAAAATAAAAATTATACAACAATTTTTATTTTTACTTTAAGTGGTTTTAGCTTTGGGTGGAAGTTGGGTAACTACCGAACTTCCCAAGGGAGGTTATGAGGGTGGAGGGGCCCACACAAACCCCATCCATTCACATTATTAAACCCCCTCAAATCACCATTATGGATTACAACTTGTCATGAATTAATTAAGTGGAATTAATTCAAACTCTTGAAATTCAAAAGTTATGTAATGTTAATAAAATAAGAGATGAGCTTATTTTATTTGGGGTTGTAACCTTATGGAGGAGTTTTTGGGAGAAAAGGCTTAGGACTTGAGGAACTTCTTAGTCTTAGACAAAGAACGCGAAGAACACATCGGTATCCGACGAAGAACACCGAGTTCTTGGAAACCGATTACACAACGCCGTGTGCCGCGACACCGACGCAACTTCCTCCTTCCGCGACGTCTCTTTCCGCGACGGTTTTTCCATGACAAATCCTCATTCGACGAACCTCCGTTCAAGCTACACTCGAGGTAGGGGTTTATTTATTTATTTGTTTTTGAATACTACTTTGTCGTTCTTTGTGAATGTGCGACCAATTGCTATCAATTAACAAGAGGGGGCCGGACCGCACAAACACAGCCAACCCTCCTCCCTTATCCATGTTATTGTTTCTTATGTGGCTGGAACAGGAATGGCGAGGTGCTGTCGCACCGCGCGGGATCGTGCGACAAGTAATGTGCGGCGCCGTCGCGCCGCGCTGTGAAATTGAACCAAGTCGCGGCACTGTCGCGCCACGCCGGAGTACCGCAAAAACACCGCGGCCGGAGCAGGGCCGCGGCGGAGGGGTGCGGCGCCGTCACGCCGCACCAGACGAATGAAGGCCGCGACCGATACCGGGCCACGGCGGAGCATGGGAACCAGCGGCCGGAATCGGGCCACCAGTGTCGGAGTAGGGAGGGGACCGGCCGTCACCGGTCCCATGGTGGCAGAAAAAGGCCGGCCGGGGCGGGCCGGTCGGGCAGGAGAGGAGTCGGGGGTTCAAACCCCCGGCCGGCCAACTAGCGGCCCCCATTAAGGGGGGCTGTGGTTATAAAATGCGGGGGGAAACGCCCCCCCCCCCCGCAAACCGAACGGCTCGGCCGTTCGGCCGAGCCACCTGGCGCCGCGCGCCGGACTGCCAGGCCGGTAGCCGGGCCGGGCCCGAAACCCCCGTTTTCGGACCCTCTTCGGTCTTTTGCCCATATCTTGGGCTACAGATCTCCGAATGACACACTGTCAGTTGTGATGCGATCCTTAGATCAGGACAGTCCTTTTTGTGTATCTCACTCAAGGTTTAGTAATACTTTGGGTTCAGCCGAGTTGGTTCGTACACGAAACCAACTGGGCCCTCAGATCGGAAACGCTCATAACTTGAGCTCTAGACATCCGAATAATGTGTCGTCGACTTTGTTGGATTCCTCTTAGTGAGACGGATATTTTGGCTTAATTAGCCCAAGGTTTGGATGCAGGTGGAGTACGGTTGGGTTGGTTTTGCCTTAAAAACCAACCGGGGCCCAGCGACGAAAAAGCCAATAACTCTCAGACCGGGCGTCCGATTGACGCGCCGTCTGCGACGTTGAGTTCCTGTTGACGATACAGAACTTTTGGATACATCAACTCTAGACTATGTGTCAGTTGATGTATTAGCCTCTCGACTCGTCGAGCGGACCCCCCCCGAATGAGCTTGCTGTGTGCGGAAACCCTAGAGCTGGCTGCATTGCGACTGTGACGACGACAACGACTGTACAAAGATCCTCAGTGGATTCGATGGCGATGACTATAGCACTCAGCGATCCTATGTGGATCAGTGCTATCGATCCTGTGTGGGTCCGATCCTATGTGGGTCAGCACTCAGAGGTTCTGTGTGAGCCAGCGCCTACAGATCCTATGTGGGTCCGATCCTGTGTGGGTCTTTACGGGGGTTAGTTACCTATCAATCCTTTGTGGGTTAGATCCTTTGTGGGTCATTGTGGGGGTTAGTTACCTATCAATCCTTTGTGGGTCCGACAACTTAGATGAATCAGTGGAAATATCTGATCATCTCTATCGTCATACGAAGAATTATACCTTTGTGAGCTGAATCCTGTTTTCTTTCCTATGTGGATTGTGTTGTGCTATCCTGTGTGGATTTACGTTTTGCTTTCCTGTGTGGACTGGGTTGTACTTGGGTTCAGATGTTGGAGCCGAATGAGAATTTATGACTTAGGTATATGTATGGGAATATACCTAAGCAGTGTCGGATGTTACTTCGTGATTGCATCTTTCCTTTGTGGATTATCCTTTGTAAATTTTGGGAGACCTTCGGGGGTCTCGGGGTCCCTACTGAGTAGCTTATACTCACCCCTGCACGGGCTCTGCCCGCACTACGTTGTGTTGGTTGCAGACGATAGACAACACTGATTGTGGTTGAGGCTTGCGGAGCAGGACGTTACCTAGAGGTGGACCACTGGGCGGGACATACTCGGAGCGGTCGGCTGGACCCGAGGACCAGAGGAGGCTATCTGTACCCACCCTTCAGGTGGGATTTCTAGTGGACAGCTTGACGTTGCGGCTTTACTTTTCAGTTGCTATTTTCCCTTTCTAGTTGTACTTTACTTTCAGTTTGGGTTTGTATACTGATCGACTTACTTTTCCACACTTACTGTTGTACTCAGCTTTTACTTAGTGTTTACTACTACTGCTTGCTTGCTCTGTGGTGTTGTTTACTTTACAAAGGCAATTCCATCCCTTTTTATCGGGAATTACGCCTTAGTGCTAGTCGCCAGCCCCTGGCCTATAGAAGGCGGGCTTGGGGTTGTCACGGCACGGGCCCCGAGGACGGGTCGTGACATTTTTTATTTTAGGGAGATAAACTTGAGGCCATGTTGGAAACTAGGAACAGGGAACAGTTGAGTAACATCTGGTGCCGAGGCGTTACGTCATACTAATAAAAATTAACTCAAGTATGAAATATAAGAATATTAACATATAATATTTTACAAATTAAACTTTGAAAATGGTTCATGAACACTATATAAATTTAATTACTTAAATTAGGAATGGAAGATATCATGATAAAAATCAATTTTTTTAAAACATGAAAACTCTTCCCTAGAACACATGCATTGGAAACTTTAAAATAAAAAAAATCATTTAGATGTGTAACTTTTAAACTATCCTTCAAAATACTTTTAATATAATATCTAAAATTTTCCATTAAATCGTGGTGCTAAATTTTTTTTATAAAACACTCTAAACCATATACATGGTCACTCTAAAAATTTCTATAACCATTATTAAAAGAAAACATAGATTTTTTTTGAAACAATGAACATCATGGTTTAATAAAGTTAAAATAGTAATAAAATAAATATTTTTAACAAATTTAAACAATATTTCAAGGAAATGTTATAATAGTTTGATCATTACTTTATCAAAACCTTAATCATTCCTTCATGATACATTTTCTGTTCAACTAATATGACCATATTATGCTAATTTTTTTTGATAATATCAACATTAATAACTTTAATATTGATGAAAAAAATATAAAAAAAATATTTATAAGTATGAGGATAAAAATATTCACTCTAGAAAGATTAATTATTCTTAGGGTTTGTTAAAAAATCTTCAATTACTAATACAACACCTAAATAAACACTGATACAGAAATAATGTTTTCATTTCCCATTTACTATGGGTGAACATAATTACATATTATAGTTTTAATTAAACACCATATTATATTCCTTAATCAAAAAAATAATCTATATAATCATAAAAAGAGATATTATAATTATAAAATTTAAGGTAACCCATCCAACACACTAAGATATTGTCCACTTTGGATTTTCCTAACTCACCCATATAGTTTTAAAACATGTCTTGGAAATAAAATTATTAATAAGAAAGGTTTATTTGATCTTAATATGCTTAATAACATAACATATGTTATAAGAATAAATCAAATTTTCTTGTTTGAAAAAATTAAATTCATTTAATCATTTTCATTTATTCAGATATATTTCATTTATTCTCAAAATCATCATTATTCAATTAAAAGAAAAAACAACCATGATTCATGTAGATTTCCTACGTATCTAACCTTTAAGTATCACCAAATCACATGGTTTTTTAGTAGACTCAGAGTCCTTAAATTTGATCAAATAGGGGCATGAGATCATATGACCTAGATGGCCCCCATGGCCTATGCCAAGAACCAAGATCAATTGATAAAATTTTATTATAAACCCCTGAAATCCTCACAGTTCAAAACTCTAATCTCCATCCAATATCTCTACCTTAAAATTTTACACAACTCTATCATAATACTACTTCCATAGTATCCTTTACTATACTAAAAATTAACAAAAAGAGTGACCGTTGAAGCCCACCTCCAATAATCCCCTGGTTGGTGACTAGAACCGAAGTTATAAAACACAAAACGGGAGGCATTACACTATATATATATATATATGTGAATTTGAGGATAATAGAAAATAAGTATGTGTTTCCAAAACCCTTTCATATGATTTAATAACATTACTATAGAAAATAATAAAACCCAAATCAACACCAAATCATATAAATAAACCATCCTCACATACAATAAAATATCAAAAATAATTATTTGGAATATGATACAGGTCTCTAGAATGAATTTACAAAAAGTATCCTAAGAATAAGCTCTAATATAATCTTACTAATTCAAGATAATTTGGTATAGTTTTTTACAAAATCCCTCATGATCACCTAAATATAATTTATATATACATAGGGTGAGCAGAAAAGTATCCACAATTTTATCTTTCTTAGGATCTCTCATTAAAATGTTATAAGAGACTACTAATGTTCCAGTGAAAAAGTTTTACAATTAAAAAGAACCTACATGGTATACAACCCATTACCTGCCTCCCCAAGGACCACTTATCAAGTATTAAAAATAATATAATAACATAATATCAAAAGAATATAATCATAGGTACCCTATTGTATCTTCTCTAATGTTTTATGAAAGATCTATAATTTTCAGAAAGATACAAAACCATTTTTTTCTGGTTAAACTATTATTATGTTTTTCATTTTGGATAGGTCCATAATGATGGGTCATGGTATGAATGGGTCATTTTTGGAAGGATGGAGGTATGAGGGATAAAAGGTAGACATTAGGCCAATTACATGAAGTGTAATGGTTTGGTCCTGGACCTTTAACTCCATGTAACGGGTTTTTCTAGGGAGTAGGGACCTTGATATTTTCACGGAATGTATGTAATTTTCATTCTTTGTAAACCCCCATGATTTTTTTTTAAAAATTTCACGAGGTCTTTATTTTTCAGACAGAACCCTTACCCCTCTATCCCTCACATGCAGGTTTCCCCCTTAAATCCATGTGCTAGGATTTTATCCCACTTCTAGATCCAGACTCTATTTCTTCCACCATCAGTCTTGTTGGGTCCACAATACTATGTACTCCATTCCTTTTGTGTATTTATTAATTACTATTTCTATCATCTATGATATTTAGGTGAAAGACAATATTCCATATTTTTTGGGTTTTTTATCCATTCTTCATTCTCTATTGATCTATGTCAAATCAAAATTTAGTACTGGATGAGCACTCTACAATATCCCTTTGGTATGTGGTCTATACTTTTCCCAAATGGTATGGACAATTATTGATCTAGTTTTCATCACTCCACCCAATGAACATTTCAGAAAAACCCCAAAATTGAATTATGTAATTCAATGAAATAAAATGGAACAATTTAGCGATGCCTTTTAGTTTCTATGGGATGTGTTGGATGTTATTTCCCTAACCAAGGATACCCATGGGGTACTCCATGTGATTTACTTTTCTGATGTCACTCGTAAACCACCCATGGGGTGTGTTAGTACATGCCTAGTTAGAGGAAGCCTCTTAATAATTGATTTTAATTGAAATGAGATAGCAAGAGATGGGTTTCCTCTTTTTTATGCTATTTGTTTAATTAAAAGGTTTATGTGAAATTGTTACATGGTTTGTAAAAAATCATGAGTTGAATTTATATATCAATGTGTAAACTCATGGATTGTAAATTCTTGGGAATTGATAAATGAAATGTGATAAATTAAATTTAATTGGATTCCCTAGTTGGTATACCTTGGATATTGATTCTATTGGATACCGTGGATGTTTCTCCTATGGGTTTTGAATACGATAGTGATTTCCTTGGATATATATTTCTCCTTGGTTCTTGATTCTGTGGTATTAATTGGACCTTAATAATACTTGGATCTAGTTAGTTTGGGGATGGAGAAGACATGGTCTCTTGACATGCTCCTTGGACCCCAATTCAAGCCTAACTGAGTTTACATCGAGATACTCTTGGGACTCATAGAAGATGAATTGGTTCAATACACCTTAGATATGGGCCCAAGGGATCTGAAACTTATGATATACGGTGTGACCATGATGAAGTGACATTATTGGTTATATGTCTCGAATGTGGTATTTCTGAAACTTCTGATATATGACACGATATTGGTGAAAGTGACATGATTGGTTGTATGGGTCAGCTATGGAATTTGTGACACTTATGGTTATATGTCTTGGTTGTGGTTTATTTGACATATAGATTATATGAAAAGGACTTGGGTTATATGAGATGTTGTGAATATGAAATGGCCATGATGACTACTTCCTTTTACTTTAATGCTGCCTTATGTTAGGATCTTGTCACTTTTTTATAGGGATCATTTTATGGATGTAAAATAAAACAAGTTTTATTACTTTTTCCATGGGAACATTACTTTCAATACTTCCATACCTATTATACTATACACTCAGCATTAGCTTATATAGCACATACTAGATTGTTTATATACCTTTTTGTTATATCCTACTGGGATTGTATCTCCATGCTTGGGTCATTGTTGGGTACCAAGATAGACTATATAAAGGTAGTTAAGGACCGGGTAAAGTTCCCACAAATCAATGGTTAATTGGTTCTATACATAGGAGTTGGGGAGCGTAGGACCAATATGAGGCTCGTGATCGATATGGAGATAATAATTTTTGTTCTTTTTTGTATTATGATACATGTGTTATACTAATTGTTATATAACTATTTTAGATACTTTATAGAGACATGACTTGTATCATCATCATCTATATATGATATTACTTTTGGGATATTTTATTTGTACCTATCTTGGTTATTTATCTACTATCTGATTGTTTTAGTAGTTTCTATATTGACTGTTACTGACATTCCACTATTTTACACTCTAGTAATGAGGGAATAATATCTCCATGGACATACCATATGCCCTCAATTATAGTTTTAAACCTTTTTCATTCTTGGAGATGCGTTTGAGGCCATGTGGCCAACCGAGATCATGGCACCATTATGTGGAATCTTGGTCCAGGACCTTACAAAGTGGAATTAATGGGGATTTTTTTTCTAGTTTATTATTTGGAGATAATAGAATAGGATAATATGTTATAGGAATTTGGTAATGATATATTCCTGGGTGCATCTAACTAAAGTATAGGGAAAATCCAAATTTTCTTGAATGAAAATGTATGATTTTGGAATTTAGATATTACAATTTATTTGATTCCACTATTGGGTGATTCACTTGAATTGAAATTTTATCATTGATATGATTGGGGGTTTTATTTTGTGGTAAATTGAGTATATGAAGGCTTTCCATCTAATGCATCAATTTAGATACTTACAAGAATCCTATTCCATGCATTATACCATTTCATATTAGATGGATTTTTTATTTGAATGATGTTGTGATTGGTTCCGTGATAGATATACATGCTATTGTGATGTAAAGTGTGTGTAATAAATTGATAATCATGGTTGGTAATCAGAGTTCCTACCATAAACTAAGAACTTTTTTCATTATTAGGCTACATTAGACACCATAAGATGACAATTGTGGCATGTTGTGTCGTCGACCATGATTCACCTTGACTGAAACCTATTATCGTGTGGATTAGGTGGATGCTATATTTTGGTTCATGAAGAGTATGGGTACTTATGGATAATAAACGTTGAACCATTTGGTTCAACCATTTATAATCTAATGTGAAATTTATATGAAATTATAATGGAAAATTTCAATGAAAAATTGAGAACTCAACCTAAAACCATCTCTTCAGTGGGGAAGAGGCAGTGTCTCTAGTGACTTTTTTTTGGCTATTTATTTTACTAGTCTTGGATTTATAAGTAGGACATGTGGTATGAAATAACTATAAGAAGGTTTTGAGACATTTTATTCTTTTGATATGTGGACTTTGATATTGTTCTTTTCTAAGTCATGTGTTTGGAATTATATAGACATTCCACCACATCGAGCTCTAGTCGTACACCAGGAGGGTGGAAATTACCACGCTCTGGAGGAAGTGAGCCACAGGCCATTGTTGGATCTTTATTTAGTTCCAGATGCAATATAAGTAGTTTTAACAGACACAGGAGTTTAGGAATAGTTATAAGAGGGGTTTTATCGCTTCATGAAGACTTTTCAATAAGTACCGCATCCTGACTTGTCCATGGATGAGTTGACGTGTGTGTTCCATCAGTATAATCCAACCATGTTTTCAAGGGATGGTGGTCCATAGGATATTGTGCTATAGATTAGGACTATTCTATCAATATTTTAGCATAAATAAACACTTCCAAAGAGGATAATGAAGCTCACGACTTATATGCTTCTAGGAGTAGGATAGAACTGGTGGGATGTTCTGAACCAAGATGACATGTTGTGAGACTTGGTTTTAGTTGACATCGAAACTTGGTTATATTGATACATATACCCCAAGACTCAGAGGGTAGAGTGGGCTAGTGAGTTCATGCATATGGATCAGGGTGCTATAATGGTTATGGAGTACATGTCAAGCTATATTGAGCTCCAACATTTTTCACTGATGTACATTACTGATTAGTTATTGAGGGTGAGGCACTTCAAGGAAGGCCCCCAACATGTTGTTCGATCTTAGGTCAACAAGTTCAAAATGAAATGTATATTTTAAATTTTAAATCATCAATTAATTATATATTAGAACCTGAGAGTATATGGGAGTGAAGAGTAGAGAAGTATAGTCACTTGAACCAATGGTTCGAATTTTAGGGGAACATAGCACCATATTGAGGCATCCCATTAAATGAGCACAAGTCAATCTACTTGTGCTGGTAGTGCAATTTTTTTTCATCATTATGGTAGGTGAGGAAAAATATTGAACCAATGCGATCATGACCCAGTCATGTGATAAGATTGTTCATGGATGGGCTATATGCTACATTTCTATAGGAACTTCCCTACAGTATTCTGTGTTCAGGGGTCAACTCCGACACAAGGTTCAAAAGAAGGTTTCACAGTTCCACATCAGGCTGGGAGATGGAGTTTTACTAGTCATCTAGGACGAGGTGGTGGCGGTATTGGCTGAGATAGCTAGGAACCAGTTATACCAACACAGTAGAGTGGGCCTACATCAGTTATTGAGGTTGTGTCTTAGAGCTTTAATTTAGGCTAGTTATATTCTCTAATTACTACCCCAAGGAGTAGGGCACCGTACTGTCTCTGGTGAGAGGTATGATCTTAGTAGTATCAACCATTGTATCTTTTATTTTTGACATATTTACATCAGGTTGTTTTATATCTATACCAGTTGTGGGGAGCCTTTGGCTCATGATTCAGTTTTTCAAGGGTACTATGCGAATATAAACTCTATTGGGGATCTAAAAAGAGAGTTTATGCTAGTACAGGGGGTTTCCCTATGATATTGGTAGGTTTCCCTTTGTCTAGAATCTTTTTTTCCCTTGAGATGTCTGAGTTTTATTTCATACATTAGATTGAATTTCTAATATATTATCAATCCTACATTGATTGGTATCACCAGAGGGTGTAGTTTATATTAAAAAGTGTAAATGTGATGTCCTTGTTAGCAGAGACGGACCATAGTATCATGGGATGGGTGGGATGACAATAAAAATTTGTAGTTTATATCTAGATGATCAGGGAGTACGCTAGAATATTTTTGGCTATTGGTTGATCCTTTTAGGGATGTATCCCTAGATGAATTTTCATTTTATCCTCTTGAGATATAGGTGTAGTTTTCCATTGATCAATTTATAAGAGTTTCAAAGATATCCATTCCTCCTTATAGGATGAACACTATAGAGTTTCAGGATATCAAGATATAGTTGTAGGATATGGAGTCAAAGGGGTTTATTCGGACTAATACTTCTCTATGGGTTTTACCAATCATTTTTTTCAAATAAGTGGGATGATACCATTAGGGTATGTGTGGATTAATTGAAATTGAACCAAAGTATGGTTAATAACTAGCATCTCTTTCCTTGGACAAATGATTTATTGAACATCTTTTAAGAGCTCGAGTACTGTTGAAAATTGATTTCAAGTCAAGATATCACCAGGTATGTGTTCAAATTTCTGACATACCACATACAACCATTCATAGAAGGTATGGTATATATGAGTATTTTTCTATGTTGTTCGGTCTCACAAATTCACCAATAAGTTTCATGGCACTGATGAACCGATATTTCCATCCTTATCTGGATTCATTTGTGGTGTTTTTCATTCATGATATCTTGTTTTATTATAAGAATAAAGAAGAACATTTCAAAAATATTAATAACTTTTTGGATACACTGAGATATAATTATTTATATGCTAAGCTTACAATTTAAAACTTTTGGATGGACATGATTAACTTCCTGGGTCATATTATCTTAGAGAAGGGAGTATCAATAGACCCATAGAAGGTGAGAGCAAAAGTTTCCTTGGATTAACTCAATAACATCATTGATATATGGATTTTATTTGGGAAATATGTATATTAAATACATTTAAAAATTAAATTACCATGCATAGAAGTTTTTTTGATAGTCTTGACTAATAATGTTTTGAACTTTGTATGGTCAGATACCTATAAGATAGCCTTTCAAGGGTTGAAAGGGAGATTGACTTTAGCACAAGTCTTGATTCTTCTTTACTATTATAGAAGCTACATATTGTATTATGAAAAATCATGTATTGGTCTTGTAATAGTTATGATGTAGGGAGGTAGAGTTTTGGTTTACGAGTCTTGATAGTTGAGTCCACATAATAGGAACTACCTGACACATGATCTTGAGTTAGATGTAGTTGTTCATGCTTTGTGTTATTAGATACATTACATACCAGGAGATAATTTTGTGGTGTACATGTACCAAAAAATATTCATATATATTTTTACACAATGTGATATGAATGTAAGGTAGTGAAGGTGGGTGGATAACCTACAATATTTTGACTTCGATCTTGAATACACACCTGAAAGGGGAAATGTATTGGTTGATTAACATAATAGGAGGACTCGGATAATGGATGTTTAGGAGGCCGGTAGTGAGTGGAAGCTTATGCGGTTTTTTCTCTAAGATGCACTTGAAGGTGAATGGAAATCAAGGGAAGAATTTACTTCATCCTTATCCATGACCTCTACCATACTAAATAGAGTGATGATGAAGAATCCATAATATTATGAGGTCCTAGTCCTACAAGAGGGTGTGGAAAGTGAGGACCCACCTCCAAGTTAGACCAAAGGAGATGATGAGATCCAATATATCCATGATCACATTTCAGTTTTAGTGGATATACATGAGGAGATAATGTAGAAAGTTTATTCTCTAGTTTGGGAAGTGAAAACTGACATCACCCAGATGTACCATGACTTTCACCATCAAAACTAGTGGTCAAGTATGAAGACTGAGGTAGATAGTTTTGTTTCAAGGTTTTCCACATATCAATATGTGAAGGTATAACATTAGGTAAAATATAGAATTTTTCAAAAGATACCTATTTTTGAGTGGAAATGTGATGATTTCATTATGGATTTATGATAGGTTTACCGTGGTTACCTCAAGGTATCTATTCTATGGGGGTTGTTGTTAACAGGCTCATGAATGCTTCAAATTTTCTGTAAATAAACAGAAAATTAAGTGTGGGTAATCTTGGGAGGTTTTATATTCATGAGATAGTATGAATCGATTGGTTCCATTGTACTATTATTTCATATTGGGATACCTAGTTTACATCATATTTTTGGAAGATTTTACAGAAGGCACTGGGTACACTAGTTATTTTAAGCATGACATACCACCCTCAGATTGATGGGAAGTTAGAGTATACAATACATTTTCTTGAAGAAATACTGTGAGAATGCATGCTAGAGTTTGGGGGCTCTTGGAAGAGTAATAAACTCCAAGTCGAATTTGCCTACAATAATATCCATCATGAGACAATACATATGGAACTTTATGAGTATTTTTCTGGTAGGCCTTGCCGATCACCCCTATTATAGTTATAAGTAAGTGAGGTAGACTTACTAGGACCACATATCATGCATGATACTTTTGAATAGGTCTAATTGTTTTGGAAGTCGATGGAGACTGCGTAGTCTTGATAGAAATATTACACCGATCTCTATAGGCTACCTCTAGAGTTCGAGGTTGGGGATGAAGTATTTTTACTTATCTCATCGAGGATGTGACATAGACAGATACATAGATAGGGTAATATTTCACCATTATATGTTGGACCATTTTAGATTCTAGAGAGAGTCAGGATGGTAGCCTATCAGAAGAAATCAACTAAGAGGAACCAAGCCATGCATGATGTCTTCCTTGTATCTCAGCTGCACCACTATCACTCTGACCTACCTCACACTCTGAAACAAGATGACATGGAGTTATACATAGATTTATCCTTTGAGTAGAATTTGATTCATATCGTTGAAAGGACAATTAAGGTTATTATAGGGTGTTCAGTTCCTATAGTACGGGTGCTATGACAACACAATCGTTTACAAGAAGAGACTTAGGAGCATGAGGTTGATGTAAATGCTCAATGGATAGAGTTATTCCTTAAAAAATATTGTCCACCCTTGAATAAGGAATACAAGAATGAATTTATTTAAGGGGTTAAGACTTTAAGATCCAGATTTTATGATAGGGTTAAGATCCATTTATTTTTAGTTAAACTATTATTTTTGTTTTTTATTTTTTCTTGGACCCTAAAGCTGGGCCATGGTCTGGTTAGGATATTTTTGAAGGAAAAAGGTAGGAAGTATGAAATTTAATAACCAATACAATTACATGAAGTTTAATTGGAATTCAAAATTCCTAATTGGATTAGATGGAAGGTAATCATTACATGACATGTAAGGGTCTGGGTAAAACCTTTCATTCTATGTAAAGATATTTTACAAGTGGAAGGGACCCCAAGATTTTCATGACATTTAAATTCCCAAGATTTTTTTAAAAAGTGGAATATGCCTCTATTTTTTTTTTGAAATAACCCCACCCCACCCTCTATCATGATCAAGAAGAACCTTTGAAGTCAAGAGGTCGGATTTTATCCTGTTTCTAGATCCAAACACTATTTCTTCCACCATAAATCGTGTTTAATATATTTAGGTGAGTAATTCGTTACTTTCGTTCCATTATTAATTCTTCTTTGTATTAGATGAACTATTTAAGTGCAAGATAATATTCTCTATTCTCAGGGTTTTCATCTATTTTTTTCTCCTAATCTAAATTGAATGAGAATATGATATTGGATGAGAACTCTACTACAAAACTATGGTAGGTGGTCTGTACTTTTAATGAATGGATTGGTGAAATATTGAAAGAGTTGTCATTGTGAAACTATTCATAATTTCTAGAACCACCCCAAAATTGAATTTAATAATTGAATTAAATTAATTGAAACATTTTAGAGATTCCCATTATTTTATTGGAGATGTGTTTGTGGTTGTTTACCCAACAAATGCCATCCATGGGATGTTCTATTTGATTTATTTCTCCTTTGACTTTATTAAATAAAACCATGGGGTGTGTTAGTGAATTCATAGTTAGAGGTATCCTATTAACAAATGATTCGAATTGAAATGTGATAGTATGAGATGTTTTTCCTCCTTTGAATGGTGTTTCTTTGATTAAATGATTTATGTGAAATTATGACATGAGTAGGAAAAACTTATGGGTTGAATTGATATATGAGAGGGTAAACTCATGGATTGTAAATTCTTGTGAATTAATAAAAGAAATTTGATTAATTTAATGATAGTTGATGACCTGGTTGGTATACCTTGGATCTTTATTCCATTAGGTGACATGGACATTGTAACATCCCCAAATGATAAAGGGTTAAATGACTAAATGATATGACTCATGCCAACAAGGTGCACCTTCCTTTTCGGGAGCCTACCTGATTAGAACTCCACAGTTAAGCGTGCTTGTCCTGGAGTAGTGATCAGGATGGGTGACCTTCTGGGAAGTTTCCCAGGGTGTGTGTGAGTAAGGAAAAATCACACTGGAAAGGACATGTGTTGGCCTGTGGGGACTGTTATTAGTCAGATGACCCGTTTAGGCATGTGGGTGGGCCCCACGTGTCTTCGAGGAACTGGGGGTACCTGGTAGGCCAGGACCCGACGACCATGTTAAGGCAGGGTGGTTGTGCTATCACCGGGACTCGGATGTCAGATTTGGTATCAGAGGAGGAACCCAGCCTTAAGAGCGGTGCACTGCCTAGGTTGAGATATAGGGCCCACAACGAGGGCGTTGTGCTCTAAAGGGGGGTGATTGTAACATCCCCAAATGATAAAGGGTTAAATGACTAAATGATACGACTCATGTCAACAAGGTGCACCTTGCTTTTTGGGAGCCTACCTGATTAGAACTCCACAGTTAAGCATGCTTGGCCTGGAGTAGTGATCAGGATGGGTGACCTTCTGAGAAGTTTTCCAGGGTGTGTGTGAGTGAGGACAAAGCACACTAGAAAGGACATGTGTTGGCTTGTGGGAACTGTTATTAGTCATATGACCTGTTCAGGCACGTGGGTGGACCCTGGGGTGGGCCCCACGTGTCTTCGGGGCAATTGGGGGTACCTGGTAGGCCAGGACCCGACAGACATGTTATGGCGGGGTGGTTGTGCTGTCACCGGGACTTGGTTGTCACAAACATTTCTCCTTCTTGAATGTGGTATTGGAATCTATGGATAGAGATTGCTCCTTAGGCTTTGATTTTGTGGGATTCCTCGGTGATTTATACCCCTTGGATCCAATTTGTTTGGGATAATTGTGGACATGGTCTATTGAAGTTCACCTTGGACCCCATTTCAAGATGAAATGAGTTTCCATCAAGATTCTATTGGCACTCTATGCGGATTCTTTGTATCACTACACCTTGGATCCAACCCCAATGAGTCTTACACTTTTTATATACAACACAACCATGGTGAATGTGAAATGATTGGTTGTATGGATCATCCTTTTCATTTATAACACTTATGATTATGGAATGGACATGGTGAATGTGATAGGATTTGTTGTACAACTCGATTGTGGTATTTGTAACACTTATGGTTATACACTGTTGCTGTGGTTGATTTGATATATAGATTGTATAGAAAATTCATGGGTTATATGTGATGTTGTGTATACAGAATGTCCATGGTCTATAATTCATTTTACTTTACATTATTTTATGGTAGGATCTAGACACTTTTTTAGGGAGTCTTGTATGGCTGTACATGATAAAATTTTTGATTAATTTTTCCATTGGAACTTTACTTTCAGTACTTACATATCTTTTTTACTATGCACACTACTTTAGCTTATATTACACAACGAGGACTTTTTATATGCCTTAGGTGGTATCCTACTTTTTATCTCACACCAGGTTCGAGACACTATTAAGTACCTAGAGAGACTATATGGATGTAGGTAGAGATTGAGGAATGCACTCACACTTCGATGCTTGACTTTGTGCCATGAATTAAAGTAGGGGAGCACAAGACTAAGATGTGATTCATGATGCTATTTAGAGACATTAATTTTTAGTCTTTTTGGTATTTTAATACATGTATTGTACTGATTGTTTTATAACTATTCTTATTTCATTTTAGATACATGATGTGTATAATCATCGTCTATATATGGGATTACTTGTGGAATTGTTTATTTATACATGCCTTTATTATTTATATACTGTTGGATTGTTTTACTACTTACTATATTGAATATTTTTTGATATTACACTATGTTACACTCTGGTAATGAGGGAATAGTAGCCCCATATACAAACCATAGGCCCTTACTTATTGTTTTAAATCTTTTTCATTTTAGGAGATGCATTTGACACCATGTGTCCAACCGAGCTTGGGGTACCATTCAGTGGAATCCTGGTCTAGGAAATTATATATTATTAATCTCATTACCAACACTGAACATCTCGATCCATCCATACCTTCCATGTATGTATGTAGAATATAGAAGAATCTGATGTTGGTCAAGTTTCAACACTTCGTACCCCTATCAATTCTATGGTCCAACATATTATGTAAGAATCAGTCAAATAAGTATTATACCAATATAAAAACAATCTCCATAATAGTACTGTATTATGAACATGAAGAACATAAATCATGTTCCCTCATACCATGAAGGACCCCCATGACTTACCACCACCACCATGTACTACTACCAAAGGGAGGGTAGGAAATAGGGGTAGATGACTATCCACACTTTCCAACCGGGATACTGGAGAAACACCCAAAGCCATAAAAAATTTGGTTTTTGTAAGGTTATCTGACTCAAGTGTGGTTTGCAATGAAATAACAAGAAAATAAAACGAGTAAGATAGTCATACAAAAAGCCTAACTGAGGGGAACACACAAACTGACTGATAGAAACTCATACATACCACTATTTCATCTCCACTACCCATTGAAAACCATTTCTACCTTTATAATACAACTATCCATATGCAACCTGAAATAGTCAACTAGTGTTTTACATCTTCTCATTTAAAAATGTATTAATCCAATTTTTATATTTACACTTTACTTCCACACCAAATTTATTATGAAAAACCAATCACAATACAACACCCATATTTATTTCCATCCATTACCCATTCATTCTAAGTATTTATATCTCAATTATATCTTGTATTTATTTAATTCCATCCAAATATCATTTTAATATTTCTTAGAATCCATTACATAATCAATATTCATATCTAACCATTTCCTTTACTATCATATTTTTTCATATTCCATTCTTCTAGACATATACACTATATTCAACCATAGGCAAAAAATAGACACACATGCCAACATAATAAAAAAAAGATTAAAAAAGTATCCATTTTTGAATCATTATTTCTATATACTCATTTTAGGCTAACATGGACATTATAACATTGTATTCAAATTTCCACATGACCATTCCACTACCAGATCAATTATATTAATATTTAATGAGTTATGATACTATAAAATCCATCACAATAAGGATAACCCAATATCGTATCAATAAATGATTTTTCTCATTAATAAGAACCTATATGTTTTTCTTCTTTAAGAATGTTTCCACATCACTTTATCATTGATTACAAAAACAACATCATTATGATTACTAATGATCATAAAAACTCAATTTCACATTAATACAAAAATCCTTTTTATAACCTTATTAAATTAATATTATATTATTCAAAGTGATTCTATAATTAAAACACAAAAATAAAAAAAATCCTTCAATGAAATGATTTATCAGTAGTACAAGGGAACCTATTATTAGGTAAGAAGAGATCAATTATTAAATTTATGAGTGTTGAATTATCATAGAAAATTTATCTTCACACCATTGTTTGTTATCAGGGAATATGAATACTAATTCCATCTAGTTTCTTTATTATTAAAGTTTCTTTAACAAAATATATAGCATTAATAATAACACAGGGGTTAACATGAAAATATCGATAAACACATACCCATAACTTCCCTTTGGTTTGTCATCATAAAAGTTATCTATATTCTAATGTGAATTCATATTAATATCCTAAATAACCAAAATAATGATAATCTGTCAATTTCAAAGAATAAAGGATAGATACTTGAATCCCCTAACTTGATTCAGAAGTTCATTATTCTCTATGCAAGAATTGATATTCAAAGATCAACCAACAATAAAGGGAAAACTTTACAGAACCTGGCCAAAATAATATATTATCATATATTTCTCGATTCTCATAACAAAACAAAATAAATATCAATAAAGAACATTCAGAATAAATAAGAACAAGGAAAATGATAGGATACGAGGAGAAGATATTAAATTGAACCCATAGGGAATAATTTAAAAAAACCAAGATGTTTAAACTCCTTAAATTGGTATCTAGAGAATGTCAAGAGAACTAGATGACGACTGGGGTTAGGGGATTAGAATTCAACTGGGGTTAGAGGGAAGAGAAGAAACATAGAACCAAGGAGTGTATGATCCACTATTTATAGAGGAATCCTGAAGGATCCCCACCATAGATAAGTGATCTCCTTCTACACTGTAGTTCCCTTAGGTCAAAGTAATATCTTATTATATTGGAATTGGAATCCCCCAAGATTGTGAACCTTAAAAACCCAATAATTTTATTTTAACACCACTACACCTTGGGATACGACATGGCTACATTTTCTTATTTATTTTGAATTTTCAAGAAAATTACATGGCTTAGAGACTCCTTTATCCACATTTCTGTAATACCCCGAACCCAGTTACCTAGAGTTGGTGCATTATTACGTATCATCAGCATGATTATAAATGATCATGTCTCGAAAGACCGATTAGTTTTGTAGCCTTGGAATCACTAGATACATTCACCAAGTTTAGATTACATCATAAAGTGAAAAAAAACTACAACAACATCCTGTCTTCATATCCCCTCATACTATCCCTGCAGGTCATTCATAAAATACTTCTTCACATCCTGGAAAAAATAAAACATTGAAAGGGGTGAGCTCAGATGCTCGGTAAGGATAATAATATAGTGGAAACTTTCATAAATAAACATAAACATTTAAGGCAATGTATAACTAAAACAAAAGCCTTTTAAAATTGAACTTCAGCATAATATGGAAAAGTTAAAATGAAATAATTACATTTACTTATTCACATGGATATTCTACTAGTCGAATAATCACATGAAATATCAATAACCACTTTCATAATGATGGAATGCATAATTCCAGACAATCATTACGACATAGTCAGGGCCTTGTGCCAAGACTAAAAATAAGTTTTTGTCAAGGACTTGTGGCAAGAAACTATTTTGTCTCATGAGACCTACCGATACATTGAGGAGCTATAGTAGGCTCCACCCGTCACTTACTAAGTCCAATTAATTCCTCATACGAACAGGTTTAAATATAACATAAACATTCGTATTAAAAATAGAATATGAAATGTCAAAAATTTATCCATAAACCATGAATGGTATAAAAATAACACATACACATTCAAACATATCGGAAAAACTTCAATATAATATGGAAGTTTTGTATCATAATAAATCAACTTCAAATAAACTTAAAATCCATGAAAGGATGTTGACATAAATAAAATCAAAACTATTTGAGTGATTTTTTTAAATCATTTAAAAGTAAAATAAATCTAAAGAAAACATTTATTTTGAAAATATTTTTATAAGCTTTTAAGGGAAGCTTCAAAGGTATAATAACGGTGGAGAATAACCGCACCCACCATATAAGTTAAAAAAACATTATTACCTTAGTTTTGTCAAAAACTTCAAAAAGTAACTTGTTTGGAAAACGACGGAAAGATTCCTTTAGAAACATATAAGGAAAAATAATGGTATAAATGAATTTAACCGATAGTACAGTAAATAGTAAAAATGTTTTTAAATACATTTTTACAAAACATGGATGTGGATGATAAAGAGGCCGCAGTAGATAATTACGTATAAACAACCTCGGACAATGAAGAGATTGTAAAATAAACCCATACCCTGTACTTTTACTTAGATGAGGGTAGGGTAACCTAATGTATAATAGATAAATCATTGTTATTAAATTATAAAAGAATAATATACACAAATATGATACCATATATGATCTTTTAATATTTCTTAGTTGATAATAGTTTTGTATTATCATCATTTCGGGTGTTCACTTACTTGTTTTCTTTTATATTTTTTGTTATATAAGCTGTGTTTGTTATCCATAGGTTGTATCTTATTCATATCTAGAATGATATAAAGTCCTTAAACGTTATTTTTAATCATCAAATGAAAATTAGTCTTGAATGGATACGATGGGGAACGAATCTTATCATGTTCGTGGAGATGGTAGTCCGTACGTACACACGAGAGAAAATATCATTATTTTGATATTAAAATAACATATAATTGGAAGTTATATCATATATACAGAATAATTATCATGTTATATTTATTATTTACATGAATTACAAATCATTACTATATCCGTCCAAATAATAATGTTTTGAATAACAATTACACCACGACATGGATACGGTAAGTCGTACGTACGCATGTATGGTGACATGTCATTCAAAGGATGGATAAAATAGTGAATATGGTTACACCATATTTATAATAACATCACAGTATATAGAATATACTGGATTTATTATTTTATAATTGAAATAACAAAAAAATAAGAAGTGGAAGAAGAAAGAAACTTGAAAGAGGGTGGTGAAAACATTACCTCTTCCTCGGGTTCTTCTTTTTTATTTGATCAAAAGGGATCCTTAGGTTGGATTTCTGATCAAAATAAGGCCTCTAGGTTGAAGTGAGAAAATATGAGAGGATATTTGGGCTATGTTTGGCCGAGCCAAAAGGATTTGAAGGTGTGAAATTGAGAGAAAGAAGAGTGCCCTTTTATAAGAGGGGTGAGGGGCACCTTATGAAAAACTAGAAATAATATTTTATAATGAATTAATATTCAGTTTATAATGGCTCCAAAGTGGATTATTCAGAGTCTAAGGAGGGTATAGGTCTAAAAAAACTCAACCAATAGGTTTTAGACAGGTTTGGGTCACTTTATTAACCTTATCTTTTATTTTTAACTCTAGTTAATTTGTTTGACATTTACCATGTCACTTTGTATTTTTATATTATATGGTTACTAAACTTACTATATACTTCCAATATACCCCCAAGTGGTCCATTAATGATACACCTATAATTATATAAGTCCTTTGGCTGAACCTTATATTTTTAGGAAGAGAATATCAATTAATAATATATATATGTTTTAGAAACTCATTTATGTCAATTTTGACACTATTCAATAATTGATTTTTTTAAAGTCTTAACAACTTTATTAATTCGAAAAAAATTAATTTAAGAAATTATAACATGTCATATTAACCAATAAAATTCTTTTATGGCATCAAAACTTTCAAAATATATTTATTTTAACATTTATAATACCAATTATTTGATTCTTTCATTAATAAGAAAAATATTGCATCATTATTGTGTCATAAATAAATTTCATTATTCAATGTCTAAAAACGATAAATAAAATACCATTATGTAGGAAATCGTTTTATAATTATAATTAATATTTATAGTCGAAAATATAACATATATAACCTTATGTAAAAATTATTTTTCTAAAAGATATATGCTTATGTCGTTTTTGTATTTACTTTAACTTAATTAATATAAAGTGTTACTATCAATTACAAGTGGCTCCATGGGGTCCCAAAATCGACCCAAATATGCCCATGGTCGGAAAAGTATCAACCAATAGGGTTAGGACATGTTTTAGGGTAATTTAATATTATTATAATATTATTTTGTTATTCTTATTTACCGAATTTACCCTTTAACCATGATAAATAAAATATTTACCAAAGTAATTATTCAAAATGTATAAAAATAAGAGTTACCTATTTACACAATTTGGACATCCTGATTCCAAATATTGAATCCATTTTTCCAAATTCAAAACACAAAACTGGAGGAAATTAATTTAAAATTAATTCTTGCTGTCAAAACAAAAAGCGTGTTTTTAGGAAATAATAACTATTAAAATATTGACACTTGTTTATGTTCGGTTTAAATGTGAAATTATTTCCAATGACCAAAATTGTATTAAATGGTAAAAATATATTCTAAATATACTTTAAAACCACTCAAATTCATAATTTATCACTATTAATTTTTTCGATTAAAAAAGTTGTTTTTAATTAAAATTTAGTAATTTTTATTATTCATGAAAAATTGAATGTTTTCAGAAAAATACCAAAATTTCACCCTACACTAATTTTGATATTCTGAATCCAAAAATTAAGTATATTTTGAAAGATAAAATTTTTGAAATTTCAAAAAGTGGGTATTACTATTTATAACGGCTAGTTTGATTGGTCAAAGTGTGTTAGAATCTCGAAGTTACGTACAATTCAAGCTATTGCATTATTCAAAGGGAAACGTATCATGGAAGCTTGGGGTCTTACCATTTCACATAGGCTAACATTTCCAAGAACTAACATGCCACCAAACCCAGCTCTACAAAATGTTGGTCTCAACACTACCTGTTTCCCACATGGTGAATACTAATCTTTTTTCATATATATTCCAATATGTAATATTTCTATTTCATAAAACATTAACCATATCTATTTTACCACCTTCACATACCCATTTACACCTCTTATAACTTTTAAAATAAAATATCTTATTCATTACCTTCATAATATGTATTAAATAACTCTATTTTAGTTATTATTTCTTTTTTATTTCATAAACCAATGCTATATAACTAATTCTGGATAAATATAAATCTTTCCACAAAAAAAGTTACCCACATGAGGGAGAGGTAGTCTATGTAATGGAAGTCCAAACTATCTTTATATTTTGCAGAAAACAATTATTTAGTGGGAGAATCACCCATAAGTGAACTTGTTTCAAGATGAGTTACCTAAACAAACGACTTTAACAACCACACATGAGTTCATAAAATCAAAGAGACCACAAAAAAGAGCTTCACATAAGAATATTACATCCCACATGCGAGGACCTTCTTAACCTTACATATAACATGCTATTTTTCTATAGAAATTTTTTTCCTTAACCCTTTCCCAAGGCTTTAGAAATTTTCAATACTTCTGTGTGAACTCGGGATCTACCTATATATTTCTCAACGAAACCATGCTAGACCATTACATAGAAACATTTCTATATTTACAAAAAATATAAAAATTTTATACTACATTTGCATAGAATGTGTATTACCCCCTTATAATAATAAAAATTCATCTTTACCTTTATATAATCAATAATTATATTTAAAAAATAAAATCATATTTTAATTAAAACATTAGATAAATTACATATTTTAAAAAATAAATTTGAAAACATTAAAATTACTTTTATAAATTATAAAACCATTTCAAAGAAACCATTAAAATGAAAAAAACTTTACAGACCATATAATTCACTAGAAAACAACCAAGGACTCCCCAACACCCAAGGAGGACAAAATAAAAGTGCTTACGAAAAATTTGAGTCTTCAAAATAATCTTATTGGGAAGAATATAGTTGATTTTGAATACAGTCGGAGTAACCTAGATATTTTTTTATATAAGTGATGAACAATATATTTTATGTCATCAGTCAATCTCTTTATGCAGAGATAAATCCAAAAAACATTGATTGAGATGTGGACTAGAAATCCAATTATCTTTTCTTAGATGTATATGTTTTTAAGTCCAAAATATTAAAGTCTTAATGACCATGAATGTTTAATGTTATATTTAGGAAAAATTAAATTTATAGTTATGGTATTTGATGATGTTGTGTTGGGGTATTGTTTATGGGAACCCACTTCCCACAAACTTATCACCACAAGAGAAATAATTTTTAGAAAATAGGGTATAAATTAATTTTATGGAAATGTAGAGAAAGATAATTCAAATGTTACTAATGATAAAGTGGATGATAAAATAAATGGATAAACTTTTTCTTTTGTGGAATTACTAGTTCATAATGATCATGAACTAGTGAGTATATACCTTGATGGTCAAATAAGGGAGAATAACATCAATATTAAACAAAACTTATGTTACTCGGATAAATATTACATTCAAATTCATAACAGAGGATGGTGATCCATCTTCTTTTATAGAGATATCATAGATTCCACACATCTCCACATGGATATTTTATATGTAGTATGGACTTGAATACTTATTTAAGAAAAAGTTATGGGATCTTGTTTCATTTCCCCATAGAAGGGAGTTTACTAAAAAAATATATTTAATATCAAATGTTATTGAAAAAACTAGGTGGGATAATATCATGAAATACTGGGGGTCAATGGTTATGATAATAAAGAAGGTAATGATTTCAATGAAATATTTTCTCAAATTAGTAGACTTACTTCAATTAGAGTGGTATTGGTTATGTTCTCTACATAAAAGTTTCATTTTGTGAAGATATATATAAATTCAAATTTTCACCATTGTGATCCTGATGTATAAATGTATATAATATAACTTTAGTTTTTTTTCATAAAAAAGTAATAGAGAACAAGTTTTCTAGAATGAAAAAAATATATGTATAGTCTAAAGAAGGTACTATGATGTCAGTAAAATATATTTTATTCTTATATCATGATTCATGGATACAACCGACTTCATTAAATTCATGTACATAATTTAGGGGATCATATTGAAATGAAATTACTATTCTTATATTGTATATGGATGATATATTAACTACAAGGACCAATAATAGTATAATGTAGAATATGAAGACACAATTATCTAGGGTGTTTCTTATGAATGACTTTAATCTTATAAAATAATTAATGGAATAAATATTTATCAAGAAAAAAATACCAAGAATATTTATCTATATCTAAATAATTACTTAAATAAGGTGTTATGACTGCAAGGGGACTTAGGTGAGTGATACCCTAGGGGGGTATCAGTGTACAAAAACTCTTTCCAATTGAAAAAATTATTCTTAAACCCCCAAAACACTATTTGAACTTGACTTATTAATCATATAGGTATATTTTTTTAGATATTGATTTTAATAAAACATGACCTATATTTATGATATATTACCAATTTTTTATTCATACCACTTATCTTAGATTATGTCATATGGAAATTAAACAAAAGAACACATATGAAACATTGATCTTTATTAGGTTCACTTGCACTGGGATAATACAAGGAGCATGATGTCGATAATGTGGTGATGCATCAAAATCCACTAATCACACATATCAATGGTGAATTTAGGATAGATATATTTTACATGGTTTAGTCCTATAACATTGGTTTGGGATGTCTCACTACCACCTTAGGATCAATATCCCCTTTTCTCAATACTCCAAAGGAAAAAAATACGAAACATGGACCAAAACTAAAAAAATACACATTGGATATAGAAATATTTCATTATTCTTCTATAGTTATTATTCATAGGTAGTTTGTGAACTTGTTCATGAACAACAACATATTTCTACGAGAAATCATGGAAATTACTCCTATTTTTATTTTGGATTTTTGTTTAATAATTATAACTGTTTACCATTTAATTCTAATGCTCAAGAATGGAATGTGTTTTCCATTAATTAACACTATCAATCGACTTATTTTTATTATTATTATTATTTATTTATGGAAATTATATTCTGATTTTTCTCTAGATTAGTTCGATTAATGTAGCCTCTATTCTATTACTTCATTAATGTAGAGTGATTAATTCTTATAAGGAAATATATCTCCATAATTCACAATTTATTTTCCAAATTTAAGAGAGACTCTCCATATTTTCCATTATGATGATTTTAAAGCCATCATGAGATTATTCAGAAATTCATCCATCAGTCATCTTTGATAAATTATTCAAAATCATCCTAATATCTCAATTAATTTTGTGTTATAAGATACCTATTTCAATTTTGTTCAATTCATCCTAAAAGATATGACATATGATTTTTTGATTCTACTAACTCAAAACTACCATAAAAAAGTTATAAAAACCATAGATCAATCTCAACCCATCCCCTGGGGCCCATGTTGTGACTACCCCAAGCTGGCCTTCCATAGGCCAAGGGCTGGTGACTAGCACCAGAAAGGCATATCCCTAAAACGAGAAGGCATTGCCTTTTTAACCTGTACAGACACACAGTCCAAGAACACAACAATAAGCAACTACGAGGGAAGCTACAGTAGTAAAAGAGTGCTAAAAGTAAAGGGGATGGAATACAATCCCAACTGAAAAGTACAAGTATAACTGAAAAGTAAAAATACAACTGTAAAGTGAAAAAAAGATCTTCGATCGTCCACCGAGGATCCTATCTGAAGGGTAGGTACATCTCACGATCAGTAGTCCATGTGTCATGTCATGCCAAACGGTCCACCTCCGAGCACCATCCAGTCTAGGCTCCCTCAGCCTCGATCAATGATGTCTGTCATCTACACAAGAAACAACAATGTACGGGCATAACTCATGTAGGGGTGAGTATAATGATACTCATTGGGGACCCAGAGACCCCCGTATGTCTCCTATAGTTCCACAAAGGAAATACAACAAAGAAAGTACTCAATTTCAAAACACGAAGAAATAGACATCATCACTAATTAGGTATATGCCCATACATATACATAAGTTATCAAGAGATACTCATCTCACACATGCGGGAAGAATACAACAAAGGTAACACCACGAAGGTAGAAGTACCACACAGGTAACACCACGATGATCAAAGTACCACACAGGTAACACCATGAAGATAAAAGTACCAAATAGGTAACACCATAAAGGATGATGTACCACTTAGGTAAAGACTCATCTCAAAATCAGTTATAACTTAAGTAAATAATTACAAATGATTATTCATATGATATTCTATATTATTCTGTTAAGAGTCACTATTGCTGACCCAAACATGATTGATAGGTACTAACCCCCGCTGACCTACACATGTTATGACCCACACAGGATCGATATACGATGACCCACATAAGATCACTGAGCACTAAACCACACATGATCTTATAAATGTTGACCCACATAGGATCGATAGATGCTAAACCACACACGATCAATGTTCATTCTTCACATTACAGCCTGCCACAGGATTCCTCACACCTGGTGTGCTTGAGTTCCGTAGAATCTTCCCCCCAAGTTATCTATCATACCTCGACCACCATTATGCTTCACAAAGGAGTAACCCAAAGGACCGTCATATCGTAAGGGTTCCAACTCAATAGACGGTGCATTAATCTTACTTCCGGCCAATGAGTTATAAGTGTTTTAGTTCCAAGGGCCTTGTTGGATTTGGGCCGATCCAACCCATCCATACTCCAACTATTTCTAAAACTCAATTGGAGTATACCAAAAGGATTGTCTCACTCCATGGGTCCCAAATTCATAGAAAGTTCATCAAAAAGGCATCTCGATTTCAAGATATGACCCTTTACTTGTTTCTGGGTCCTGTTGGGTTTGAGTCCGGTCTGATTCAGCCATACCGACCATACCCGACCAGGTCCGACTGACCCGACCCGACCCGGCCCGAAAGGGGTGGACCGACCCATAAGGGGGTGTAGCCCGCCAGTCCGACCCACTGTGGGGTCTGCCCTAGCTGGTAGGGTTGGGGGGGGTGTGAGACCCCCGGTCTCCCGAACGACCCAGAGGCCATTCGACTTGTGAAGCGATGGCGCCACATGGGATCCACCTGGTCTCCACATAACCTGCTAGAGGCACAAGTTCCTCATCCACCATGGCTTCGATCGTTGCCCCTTGCTCACCGGCGGTGTGCTGGTCGTGCCACCCTCATCATTCTGGACCATCCAGTATGCCGTCTGCCTCCTTCACCCACCACATCTTCAGCCACGACCCCATGCAAATCGGTGGTGCACGATGGCATGCCGCAACTCCTCTAAGATCAACTAGTGTTGGCCGCTCCACTTTCCACCACGACTTAAGGTCACGACCTCCTCTTGTGGCATGTGATGGAGTGATGCCTCCATCGTAGCAGGTTGGTGCTGCCACGCCAGTGGTGTTCCATGGAGAACGCAAGGGTAGAAAGGTAGCGGAGGGTCCGGGATGGGTTCATTGGGCCCACACCCTCCGCGTTATCTTGTAATAATGATAGAGGATTAAACGATTCAATAAATCTTGAAAAACTAAACAATATTAAACCCTACTTCAAGAACAGTGGAGAATGCCTGCGGTTGAGGAAGTTGGTTGGTGTTCGTCCTTCCTGCAACAAGCTTCAAATAATGTCGCTCTTAAGTCGTCCTTCAGTTCATGGTTTGATGTCACCCGTCACTACCTACTAGAACCAGCTCCTTCCTCCAAGGGTTTGGTGTTGTGAAACTTTTTCAACACTTCGTTGCTTGGTGAAGCAGTGCCGATACCTCTCCCCAGGAACCATATAAATAGTAGAGGGGGATGATGTCTAATGTTCTTTGGATTTATGTGGGTTCAGTAATTAGAAACATTCATAACTCCCAACAATAAGGTTACTCAGGATTTTAAGGTTCAAACCATTTAATTTCTTGACACATCACTGGTCCCACACTACCGCTTGTCCTTTGGGGGAAAATATAGAAAGAAAATAAAATAGAAAAGTTATTTTATTATTCTTTTAAAATTCCCAGAATCTAACTTTTTCTCTAGACCTGCTACAGTTGAAGTGATGCCTCCTTTAAGTGAATCCCAGCACTACAGATTCAATGGTTCCCTCATATTTTTAATGTGATCTCCAAATCAAAATTTAGAAAATGCCGCTTGCGTGGTTACTTTATCTACCTCTGAAAAAGTTCAGAAATTCATTCCAGGCACACCGAGACTATGAATCACGCGCCGCCAATTTTCACATACTGGAAATAATTCCATATAATTAAAATAAAATTTACATGAAAAAATCTGGGTCTTTACAAGATCAACCTTCAGTTCCTCCAAAACTAAAATTACATTCTTTTATAGAGTTCAGAAATTCATTCCGGGTACACTGGGTCTCTATATTTATTTAACATAATTTTCTAATTTAATCATTTAAATGTCTCAGAAACCACTAATATAGAGTTCTAATAGATCTTGAATTTCCAGATAAATTCATTATAAATTTTGGGGTCTCAAATTCCCTTTTCACACACCCCAATGTGCTTTTGTAAGAATCATAAAACCAATGGATGACACATGGAATCCCCTATGCACCACCCCATATCAAATGTTTTTGGAACCAAGATCGTTCTATGCTGGAATGGGAGTATGGATTGTTTTTGTTGCAATCATATTCAAGAAGTTCATGATGTTTTCCAAGAAATGGATCATATAATTCAGGAAATCAACAATTTTGAAGGTGGTTTTGTTTTCCAGTGTTTGCCAATTTTTTAGGTCTATAAATTGGAATATGGTGAAAAGTGTTTCTGAAAAAGTGAGTTGTGTGCAATATTGAAGGGTGTTTAGAAACATGTGCGTAAGGCCTAATTTTGGATCAGTTTATAAAAATATGGAAAATTAAAAGAGTGCACATAAGAAGTAAATGTGTGTGAAAAATGAGGTTTCATGGAAGAATATTACGCGCCCAATGCGATGTAAAAATGGGTTTTTCATGCCCATGAATAATCTTACGTTCACCAACGAAGATGCATCAAAATTTTTTGTATAGAGAAATTGAAGTCTATATATAGGCAGCTACCCCTATGGATAACAAAAATAATTTTCCAACAAAAATCTAGTTGCTTTAATGCATGCAATATTTGAACAAAAAATAATTAAAGAGAGTCAATATTGAATTCACATTGTTCCATTAGTCTGAAAAGACAAAGTGAACCCTTCAGTGTAGTTACTCAAAAGATAAGGGTTGCACAAAATGTAGGGGTTGCACGAAATTCATCATTCTAACCAATTCCCAAATATTGTGCACATTTAGTTGTTTTGAGAACAAGTTTAGTGTTATACCTCCGATAGGTTTTTGAATATCTGGTTTGTGCGATCAGAGACTTCTAGTGAATATATTAAGGACTTCGATGCAAGAAGCGTGTCATATTGGACTGAGAAAAAGAATTCAATGAAAATATATTGAAGATACCCTCATGTTAATAAACTATGTAATAAATATCCCATGGTAGTGAGAAAGGGGGAGTCGATAGAAGTGTTATGAGCGATATTGTGGGCTATCACGAAATTATAGTAAATGTAGTGTTCCTGGTATAGAGTGACTATGTCCGAATTCTTGTGCTCCACAACTAGTGAAGATTAGTTGATTTTGGTATGACTAAAACAATATAGGTGTACACTATAATGCGCCGACCCTAGTTTCCCAAAGTCGGTGCATTATTACATAACATTGGCATGATCAAAAGGAAATAATGTCTTGAATGAATGACCAGTTTAGTATTACTGGAAACAAGATTCATACATAAGTTAAAAGTTACAACATGAAAAGAAATACAACACGAATTTATTCCATTAGGAATATCCAAGCCTCCTAGATTATGCCTGCAAGTCACTCATAACTAACTTCTTCATATCCTGGGAAAATGAAACATAATAAAGGGGTGAGTCCAATGCTCAGTAAGGGTAATCAATACAGCAGAATATAGCAAAATATTAATCATGGTGAATAATTGAAACCAAATGCCTTTACCAATAACAAACATGAATAATTTTATGGTAGGAATATGAGATGAGTAATTAATGCCATAATAAAACATAATCTTGGGTATTATACAAGTCAAATGACCATATGAACCATCAATATTATTTTCATAATGAGGGAATGTATATTTCTGGACATTCTGAAAAATTTTGTCAAGGCCTCGGCCAAGACGTCTAAAAATGATTAAGGGCTCGACCATAACAATATAAAAAATTGGGAAAGGCCAAGCCAATTCCACGTCAAGTTGTCTCATGTGACCTACCGATGCATCGAGTAGCTATAGTGGGCTCCACCCGTCACTTACTAAGTCCAATATATTCCTCATATGAAAAGGTTGAAATATAACATTTTTTTATTAAAAATAGCATATGAAATATCAATAATTTAACCGTAAACCATGAATGGTATAAAAATTACACATCCATAGTCAAACATATCACAAAATCTTCAATATAATATAAGAGTTTTTATCATAATAAATCAACTTCAAATAAACTTAAAATCCATCAAAGGATGTTGACATAGATGAAATCAAAACATTTTTTAGAGAAATTTATCTTTCTATTTCTGAAATAATTTTAGAGTCACATAATTATAAATAAAACATTTTTTTTGAAAATGTTTTTATATTCTTGTAATGGATGCTTCAACAATTTTATAATGACGATAGCCGCACCCTCCATATAATTTAAAAATCATTCTTATCTTAATTTTGTCAAAAATGTCATAAAGTACCTTGTTTGGAAAATGAAGGAAAGATTCCTTTCAAAACATATAAGGTCGAATAAGGGTATAAATGACTTTACCCCTTTATCTTGTAAAAATTATAAATGTTTTGAAATACATTTGTAAGAAACATGGATGTGGATGATAAAAAGGTCCTAGTAGATACTTACGTAAAAACAACCTCGGATAATAAAAAGATTGTAAAATTAACCCTTACCTTATACTTTTCCTTGGTCTAGGGTAGGTTAACCTCATGTATAATGGTGAATTAAATTTTATTAAAATATACAAGAATCATATATATTAAAATGACATTATATATATATATGATCTTTTAATATTGCTTTGTTAATAATATGTTATTATTATCGTCATTTCAGGTGTTAACTGATTTGTTTTCCAATATATGCTCTGTTACGTAAGTAATGTTTGTTATGAATAGGATGTATATTATTTATATTAAGAAATATATTAATTATTTAAACCTTATTTTTAATAATCTAATGAATATTAGTCTTGAATGGATACGATGGGGAACAAATCTCATCGCGTTCGTGGAGACGGTAATCCGTACGTACACATGAGCGACAATATCATTCTTTTGATATTAAAATAATATATAATTGGATGGAATGTCATGTATACAGAATAATTATAATTATATATTTATTATTTATATATATTACACATCATTATTATACCCATCCAAATAATAATGTATTGAATTAAAATTACCCCACGACGTGGAGACGGTAAGCCATACGTACACACGTATGGTGACATGTCATTAAAAGGATGGATAAAATAATAAACATGGTTGTACCATATTTATAATAACATCATATTATATATAATATACCATAGTTATTATTTTATAATGTAAACAAAAAATAAAGAGGAAGTGGAAGAAGAAAGGAACATGAAAGAGGTGATGAAAATTTTACATTTTCTTCTGGTTCTTCCTTTTGATTTGATCAAAAGGGCTCCATAGGTTGGCTTTCTGACTAAAATAAAGACACTAGGATGAAAGGAGGATAGTTGAGAGGGTATTTGGGCAGGGTTTGGCCAAGACAAATGGATTTTAATGTGTGAATTAGAGAGAAGGGGAGTGCTGTTTTATAAGAGGGGTGAGGGGAACCTTAGGAAAAGCCAGAAATATTATTTTATAATAAAATCATTTTCGGTTTATAATAAATAAAAAATGAATTATTTAAAATATAAGGTAGGGATGGGTCGAAAAACACTCATCCAATTGGTTTTAGATAGGTTTGGGTCACTATATTAACCATAACCTTTAGAAACTCATAGTAAAATAGTTTGACATTTACCACGTCCCTTTGTATTTTTATATTATATGGTTAATAAATTTACTATATACATCCAATAGAACCCAAAGTGGTTCATTAATGATACAATTAACATTATATATGTCTTTTGGACAAACCTTATATTTTTAGGAATAGAATATCAATTAATAATATACTATTTGTTTTAAAAAACTCTTTTATGTCAATTTTGACACTATTTGGTATTTTGTTTTTTATAAATTCATAACAGAATTATTAATTCGAATTTTTTTATCTAATCAATTATAACAAGTCACTTTAACCTAGAAAATTCGTGGATGGCATCAAAAAATTCAAATTATATTTCTTTTGACATCTATAATACCATTTATTTGATTCTTTCGTTAATAAGGAAAATACCATACCATCATTGTGTCATAAATAAATATATCTATTTTATGTAAAAAAATTATATATAAAATCTTTTAAGGTAGGAAATTATTTTATCTTTCTAATGAATATTTATAGATGAATATTTCATTTATATAGCCTTATTTAAAAATTGTTTTACTAAAATATATTGTCTTTTGTTATTTTTGTCTCTACTTTAAATTATTTAATATATAATGTTATTATCACTTCCAAGTGGCTCCATGGGGTCCCCAAATTGACCCAAAGATTCCCATGGTCAGACATGTATCAGAAAAAAAGGGTTAGGACACGTGTTAGGGTAATTAAATATTATTATAATATTATTTTTTAACCTTATTTACCGGATTTACCTTTTTAACCATGGTAAATAAAATATCTACTGAAGTAAATATTCCTATTTTCTAAAAATAAAAGTTACCTATTTAGATAATTGGGACCTCTGGATTCTGAATATGCAATCCATTTTTCTAAATTCCAAACATATAAGTGGCACAAATTAATTTAAAAGTAATTAATGTTGTCAAAACAAAAAACATGTTTTTAAGAAATAATAACTATCAAAAGATTCACTCTTGCTTATGTCTCGTATAAATGCGAAATTACGTCCAATGATCAACATTGTATTAAATGGTAAAAATATAATTTAATTATAATTATAAACAACTAAATAGTGTAATTTAGCACTATAAATTATTTTGATTAAAAAAGTTGTTTTTAATTAAAATTTAGTATGTTTCACTATTCATCAAAACTGAATGTTTTCTAAAAAATACCAAAAATTCATCCTAAGCTAATTTCAATATTCCAAACTTAAAAATGAAGTCCATTTTGAATTATAAAATGGATAAAATTTTAAATAGTGGGTATTACTATTCATGACGGCTAGTTTGATTGGTCGCGATGTGTTAGAATCTCGAAGTTGCGTACAACGCAAGCTGTTGCATTATTCAAAGGGAAACGTACTGCAGAAGCTTGGGGTGTTACATTATCTTCTCCTTAAAATAATTTCTTCCACAAAATGTATTGAATATTAATACATAAAAAGACTCGGGTGGTTCCTCATCATAAATTCCTCAGGTTCCCACATTGCCTCTTCCATCTTATGGTTTCTCCATAGAACTTTTACCAGAAGAGTCGACCAGTTTCTAAGCACTTATTCTCTTGTATCAAGAACCTTGACATGATTTTTTTAATAAGACAGATCGGGATCCAGCTCTAATTTTCCATTGGTGAGTACATGTGTTGGGCCAGACATGTATTTTCTCAACAGTGATTCATGGAACACATCATGAACTTTGGAGATACATGGCGACATTGCCAACCGGTAAGCTACAACCCAATTCGTTCTTGAATTTCATAAGGTATGGTGTACCTAGGACATAATTTTCCCTTTTTACTGAAACATATAACACCCTTCCATGGAGATACCTTCAAGAAAACATGGTCTCCTACCTGAAATTCCAAATCCTTCCTTCAGTTATCGGTATAGCTTTTCTGCCTACTTTGAGCTGCTTTGATATGGGTTTGGGATACCTTCACCTTTTCTATTGTTTCCTCCATAGGTTCTAAGCCTATGATTTTCTTTCACCAACATCATCCCTACAAGTTGGTGTGCGACATCTCTTTCCGTATAATGTTTCATATGGTTCTATCTGAATACATGAATGGAAGCTATTGTTATAGGAAAAGTCTACCAGAGGTAAATATTGATACCACATGCCTTGAAAGTCAAGAAAGAATGATCTCAACATGTCATATAATGTTTTAATAGTCTATTTTGATTTTCCATTAGATTGGGGGTGGTAGGCAGTGCTCAAATGAAGTTCAGTATCCTGGTATTTCTGAAGACTTTTCCAGAATCTTGATGTAAAATGTGGATCCCGATTAAAAAAATTGATAGGGTTAGTCCATGAAGTCTTAAAACTTCATTAATATATAGTCTTTCTAGACGTTCAAGAGGTAAATCTTCTCTTATAGAAAGAAAATTTGATAACTTGGTAAGACGATCAATAATGACCCATATTGCATCGTTATTTATAGAAGTATTTGGTATTCCCATGACAAATTCCATCGCAATATTATCCCATTTCCAATCAATTATGGGAAGAGGTTGCATGACTCTTCTAGGTTGTCTCCTTCCAACTTTCACCTGTTGAGAAACCATACATCTTGACACAAAATCAACAATATCCTTCTTCATGTTGTCTCACAAAAAATGTTCCATCAAATCTTTATACATCATTGTGCTTCCAGGGTGTATAGAGAAATTTGAACTATGAGTATAATACAACAATTCTCTTTTTAAATCAGGTATATTGGGAACACAAAGTCTCATCCCAAATTTCAAAATTCCATCTTCATATACGAAGTCACTCAATATCCCATCATTCACATCTTTAATCTTTATTTGAAACTCTTCATCACCAGTCTGAGAACTCTTTATCCTTTCTAGTAAAGATGGTTTGGATACCATTTGAAAAAGTATTGATGTTTCACCATCCATGGTGATTCGTATATTCGCCTATACCATATCCATGTATATAGGATCCTTTTCAACTCTCATATTGTTCAAAAATCCATGATCCTTTCTACTAAAAGCCTATGCCACTCTATTTTCCTTCCTTGGGTGGTATTGTATAGTGTAATCATAATACTTGAGTAGTTCAATCCATCGTCTTTGCCTCATGTCGAGTTCTTTCTGGGAATATACTTCAAACACTTGTGATCAGTATATGTCTCACATTTTTTACAATAGAGATAATGTATCCATATATTCAAAGAAAAGATTACAGCTGATTACTCAAGATCATGAGTAGGATAGTTTTTATCATGAATTTGTAGCTGTCGTGATGCATAGCCAATGACCCTATCATTATGCACAAGGACACAACCAAGTCCTTTATTTGAAGCATCACTATAAATAACAAACCCATCATTCCTTGATGGTAGAGTCAATATAAGATAATTGGCTAATCTTCTGTTCAGTTCTTCAAAACATTCTTCACATTATTTTGTCCAAACAAATTTCAGCCATTTACTTGTGAGATTTGTTAATGGAATAGCCATCCAAGAAAAATTCTGGATGAAACGTCGATAATAATCTGCTAAACCAATAAAATTATGTACCTCAATTATACTCG